>OZ022499.1:31788992-33038992 GCA_963989385.1 Ctena decussata | reverse complement strand
GAATCAAATTTTAATTAAATGACAGTATTAATTAGATACTTAATTAATCAATCTATATATGTGAAATGTTATTTTAATATTGTATATCAATTATCTCATCCTTTAAAATAATAACAATTATAATAAGTATGTTATTGGTAGTTTCTCATTATGATTTTTTTTTTTTTTTTTTTTTTTGTGGGGGGGGGGGGGTTCAGGAATTTGATATGAAAATAATAAAATCAGCATCATCTGTTTTGAAATTTATATGCATCTAGATGTATCTTTATCTAAATTGGTAGATGAAATTTCAATTTTTTGGGGTGAGTTAGATTTATATCAACAAGATTAAAAATGAAATCAAATATATATTGTATATACTGATATACTTTCTTTTTTTTTTCAATGTATAAAAATTATCCAAATAAATTCTAAAGAAAAAATCTAAAAGTATTTTGTGCGGTTTTTGTCTCAATTTCTTAATTATTTATCATATTTGCATGAATTCCATTGTGACAAAACAGCATAGTCAGTGAGCTGATAAGAGATGTCAATCATTTCATAGGTAAATACTCCAGTAAATCAACAGCCAATCAAATAAGAGATAAATCTACAGGAGCTACTGTAGATGTTTACCCTTTGGTGGCTATTGGAAAACTGAGAATGGGTAGCTAATTTTGCCTTTTATAGTCCACTCCTGCCTTTAAACTACTCGGATTTATTGTGTTTATTCCATATTCGGAATTAATACCTGTCCATTATAGCAGGGTATTTTGTTTCCGGCGGTGAAATACCGTTACGTTACTTTGACCAGTTGATGTATGAGCGAACCTTTAGAGTTACGGCTTTTGGTATTACCATGAAAGACGTTTTCGAGGGCTTGTGTGAGATTGTGAATGCTGAAGAGATTTTAGATATATGTAAGGTAGAATCAAACACATTCAACTTCTGTGGAAAGGATGAAACCGTTGTAGAAATCATTAACTCAGTAGGTCACCTACGTGTAAGAGACAAAGTATTTGACATAGTCAGCATTTCAAAACAGATTATAGAATTTCGAGTACACTGGTTACCAAATTATATTAAGGACACCTTTTTGAAGGATTATTTCTCAAAGTATGGAAAAGTTACATCAGTTATTAGAGAAGCAGCTGTTTTCACACCTAATGATTCCAAGCAGACAGGTGTTAGGAGAATGATGCTTGAAACTGATGAGTTACGGAGCCCTCCATTGCCATACGTAATCACATTTAACGGCGGGTATACAGCGTTGATCACTATGCCTGGTCGCCCCCTTTATGCCTACGATGTAGGCCGATAGGTCACCTAAGGAAAGATTGCAATCCAAGTGGCAGAACACAATCTAATCAAGTGCAGTCAAAGGGAAATAAATCATACGCGGAGGTGGCTGCTCAAAGTCAAGATGTTAACAACAGTCAGGACGATAGCGATTCAAGAAATGTTTCACAAGGACAGTCGCAGCAACCTACAGAAGATGAACCACTAGACCATACCATGAACAGTACAGGATCCACCATTCCACTTAACAAACCAAAGAGAGGTCTCGAATCAATCGGTGATGACAGCGAAGATGTGCATGGCGACAGCTTGATGATAGACGATGACAGGGAAGCTGAATATTTGACCATCGGGCGCGGGGGCAAAATGGTAAAAAATGCACTTAGTTATTGTTTTTCCTCCGCGCTAATTATAAATGAATCGATTGGACTGTTTATGGACTTTGATTTTAGCTTAACGATGCTCTACATGAGTACACAATCGGCGGACCGTCTATGGACTATGAGCTCTAAGGGTTTCACCCTTTTAATATTTCTTTTGCATATTATTTTGTACAAAGTACGGTGTTGTGATATGTATTTATTCTCTGTTCAGTTCAATTTCAAAATTTGTTGCATTAGAAAGTCTTTATTTGAAAGTCTTTAAGTTCGAATTCAAAGATAATCTCTCCTAATAACTATACTGAACAAAAAAAGAAACGTTACATGCACATTCAATGCACGTTTTCTTTGAACTGAATTAAGACTTTACCAATTTTATTTTATACCTAACTGCCAAAAAGTATCCGTATGTAAGAAGATAAATATCACAACATAAGCTGCGAGATTAATGTCTCCAGATCAGTTTGATTCAATGAGGGGTCAGAATTTGAAAGTGCTATTTCGAGGTGCCTTTTGAAGACCCATGTTTCACTCAAGTTGTCAGCCCATGTGAGAAAGTCACTTCTGAAACGTTTATCAGGCACTAGTTGTTACGAAAACGGTCCAACCGCCGCTTCCAAAGGGTTGATCAGTGAAGCACAAGGCATGGAATATCGCTTTTCATGACACTTGACTCTGACTTTCATGCTATGCACTGAAATTCCCATAGACAATGCAAGGTGATATACCACGGACAATTAACCAGTTTGATCAAACTTTTTCATCATGAACCATTGTCTGAAGAAGCTGGAATAAGATCCATGAAATAAACGAAAATTTTTATTGAAACGTACCGGTTAATCGGAGTAAACGATTTGCTATACTTTTAATTGCAAGGGAGACAATTTCAAAGGCACATTATCTTTAACAGCTTATTTCTTGAGCTGCTGGTTAAGTGTCATACGGTTCATAGGACTTCTTATTGGCGGTTACAAGGCAAAGCCGAAAGTGCAAAAATTTAAGCGCTTGCGCATGCGCATCGAGCGTTTCACGTTGTCAGTGGTGTTTTCAGTCAAAGTGGAATAATTCTGTAACAATTGATGCAAATCGCAAACCGATTAGTTCATAAGATTGTCTGACGTCTGACACATGGGAGGAAACGTGGCATTATTTGAAAATTGTGTTCTTTGGCTTAGAATGCATGAAATAGTTATGTAACGTTTCTTTTTTGTTCAGTATATGTCTGAACGAAGAATAAATATAGCAACTTTAAATGTAAATGGTATGAAAGTCTCTTCAACTCAAATTCAACTTTTACAAATTTTACATACCTATAAGTTTGACATTATTTTTCTTCAAGAAACTCATGTTGATGATACACGCCTGGTAAACTATCACAGGTACCTCCGGCGGAGGTACCGATTAAAAGTTGTGACAGGCATCTGGAGCTGCCTGTGACTGTCCAAAAAATGACAACAAACGGTAGGTATTCCTCTTTTTGACAAAATATAAAAAACAGGGAGTATATTAAAAATCAAAAAGTGCTCTTCGACCCTTATAGACATAAAGTTTTGTCACACATCATATCTTCCAGCACTTTCCATATTAACCAAAGTTACGACTTTTGAAGTGGCTTTGATGTCTGCCGACAGTACTCAAAACATAAAGAATTCGGCCGTTTTTGGTCTTAAATGCAGTGATCTTGCATACGAATCTGTGTTTCAAGGCACACTGATGTTAAGGTAACCTCCTTGCCCAAATATAAATGTCGATTGACTAGAAATAAGGCTTGATTCTTCAAAGCAACAGCTGGAGGTGCCTGCAATGGTGTGGAGGTGCCTGTGATGTAAGCAAATATAGTGAAAATCTGAATAGTTATTGCAGCTGGAAATATTGACATCTTCTCTAAACCACTGCCTGGCAAGAATCAGTCATTCAATGTTCCATTAAGCTATCATAATGCGTATATCATGAAATTCCATGTTAAAATTTCTAAAACACCATCTCAAAGAGTTATTGCCCATTTTGTTTCCACTTCTGTTAGTCAGACATTGCAGAATTTCTGAAACTTAACTGCCTAATTCAGTGTTAGAATCGTTATGAAATGAGCGCTTTATAAATAAGAGTCAACCTTTTTGTGAATGGTGATGACTGTGATCGGGAGGTGCTGCCTGTGAGTCATTCCAACTCGTTAGAAATTGTCGAGGTCACACGTCATGCCAGCTGCACGTATGGTGTGTCAAATGGATCAAAATTGTCGATAGCTGTCAACAGGCATACACGTACAGGTATCTATAGCATTGATCCTTATGGTACCACTTATGCGTGTCGCTCGCATGTGTCGTATGACGCTCGCTGTATGTGTTAACTTTGTGGTAACTGGAGTGATTCAAGTGATTCAGTCTGGCTAGTTTTGAATAGTTGGCGCTAGAATCTAAATACATCCGTACTTAAGGTCTACAGATTACACAATCGGCAGGTGACATATTCTCAACATTACACCTTTTAGTATGTTGAAGTGAGTGAGTGAGTGAACTCGGGTTTTACGTCTCACCAACAACGGGGTCATATGGAGACGGGACCTCGGTTTAAAGTCTCATCCGAAAGACCGGAGAAGCGGGGGATCGATCTTGCGACCCCTGGATTGGTAGTCCGGAGTGTTATCCATAACACTACATCCGCTCCTAGTATGTTGAAGTGATCGGAATCTTACTGAAAATTATGTGTAATTCAAAGTCTCCGAATAGCCACTGGATCAAATTTGGTAACAAAAGAGCACTTTTACTACATAAAAGTCATCTTCCGAAACATTGTTGTTTTGCAAACGTTTCTAGTAGCTAGAATGGCGTGTGACCTCGACAATTTCTAACGATTTGGAATGACTAACAGGCAGTCATCACCATTTACAAAACGTTGCCTCTTATTTAAGCGCATTTCATAACTATTCTAACACTGAATTAGGCAGTAAATTTTCAACAGCTACGTACACCTCGTCAATGTTTGACTAACAGATATGGAAACAAAACGCGCAATAACTCTTTGAGATGATGCTTTGGATTTCTGTTGTGGTGCATCAATGTTACGCGTTCTTATGTCCGCTTGTCTGTAGTCTTCTGACAATAATGTCACCTGTACAGCTGCGCACTTTGCTTTCTGGTTTGTTTTGTAATTTAAAATATAAAATAGGTAAAACAGAAGTTAGCGTTGTTTTCATTTGGGGTAGGTGAATGACCACCTGTCTGAGAAAGAGCTCTTTATTCGGTTTACCATGCGTGTCTTTTATGAACTATTGTCAATGTATACTTACTTGCATCTTAGTTTTGAGAGCAGGATGTAGAATCTGATTGTATAAGTTCATGATCATTGTCTGTCGTTTTAACAAAAATATGCTTTATATTCGCATTATGATAGCTTATTGCGACGTTGAATGAACGATTCTTTCAAGGCAGCGGTCTAGAGATGAAGCATATCAATATTTGCAACCGCAATAAATCTTCAGATTTTCGCTATATTTTCTTACATCACAGGCACCTCCATTTCTTCACAGCACCTCCAGTCGTTTTTTTACAGATCCAGCCTTATTTGGAGTTTATCGGCATTTATATTTGGGCAAGGAGGTTCGCTTTACGTCAGTGTGTCCAGATCAACAGATTCTTATGCAAGAAAAGTGCATTTAGGACCTAAAACAACCGATTTGTTCTTGTTTTGAGTACTTTCGACTGACCTTAAAGCCACTTCAAAAGCCATATCTTCCGTATATATGTAAAGTTCCCGGGGATATATTGTGTGACATAACTTAATGTATATAAGGGTCGAATAGCATTCTTTGATTTTCAATAAACTCCCTGGTTATAATGTATTTTATCAAAAAAGACGTATACCTACATTGTTGTATCCTTTTTTGTTTATTTTTGGACCGTCACAGGTAGCTCCGGATGCCTGTCACAACTTTTTATCGGGACCTCCGCGGAGGTACCTGTGATAGTTTACCAGGCGTGTAATATATTTTTAGCAAATAGTCTCAAAAATAAATTTAATTGTGAAGCCTTCTGGAGTTTTGGGACCAATCGATCTGCTGGTGTTGCTGTATTAATTTTTCCAAATTTTAATTTTAAAATTGAAAAATTTGATACTGATATGGATGGACGTTTTTTATTAGTTGATTTAGTTATTGATTCTATACCTTTCAGATTAATTAATATATATGCTCCGAATATTGAAAAAGATAGGAAAAAAAATTTCAACAGTATTTCAAAATGTTTAGTTACTAGTAGAAATTTGATTTTCGGGGCTGATTTAAATTGCATTTTAAACACAAAATATGATAAGAAAGGAAATGCGCTAATCCACTATTTGGTCACATTGGTTCCAAAGAATTGACAAATTAATGTAAAAATTATAATTTAGCAGATATTTTTAGACATTTAAATGCTTATAAGTTTGCAACTACATGGCACGCTCCTACTTCAAAAGATATTCATACTAGATAAGATCGTTTTTATGTATCAGATTTTTTAATTTCAAAACATGTGATTTTTTAATTTTTATCCTGCTTCTTTCAGTGATCATGATATTTTTGCATTTCAGTTTAGAAATTTTAATACACCTGAATTTGGTCTTAATTACTGGAATTTTAATGATTCTTTTTTTTTTTTGGATGATAAAGATTTCGTTGAAGGATTTACTAAATTTTGTCAAACTAAAAATATGGATATTAAGAAAATTGGGATAATTTGAAGGGGAAAATAAAAAAATGCATTTTCTTTAGTAAGAAAAAATCGAAAGAAAAATTTGATAAATTTAGAAAATTACGTTCTGAATATTCTACATTACTACAACATGAAACAAACAGTCCCTTTATTTATCTTGAACAAGTTAAAACCTTACGTTTGCAAATTGAAAATATAGAAAATAAAATTTATTTGGGTCTAATGTTCGTGCTAAAATTGAAATTTTGAAAGATGAAGAAAATTCATCTGATTTTTTTTCTAAAGTTGAACAAAATAAATCAAAGAAGAAAACTATTTCTGAAATTAAATATGATAATGAAACTTTTTCTCGGTCGAAAGACATTTTGAATTGTTTAAGAAATTTTTATCAAAATTTGTATACTTGCGAACCTATTGATGATATTGCTGAAACTTTCTTGATAGACTTACCTTTTTTTATCTCCTGATGATTCAAGTAGGCTTCTCTTTGAATGAATTTGGAACTTTTCTGAAACAGATGCTAGATAATAAATGTCCTGGACCTGATGGACTTACAAAAGCATTTTACGAAAAAAAATCATCTAATTTGTGTAACTTTAATCAAATTATCATGTGATTTTTGAAAAACAATATTAACGAGATCTCAGCAACTTTCTTATGATAATATATTACCTTGTTGTGCAAAGACTCGAATAATGCCTCGGATATGAAAAACTGGCGTCCCATCTCTTTTCTGAATTATGAATTATTTCTTAGACTCTCACAAAACGACTAAGCTCGGTTATGGATACATGTGCTGTGAAAGGAAGGTCAGTTTTTGATAATGTACAGTTTACATAGTACTATTAATTATGTTGAGCAGAAAGATTTACCAGGTATATTCCTTAACTTATATTAAGAATCAGCATTCGATCGTGTATCTTACGATTATTTGTTTAAATGTCTTGAAACTTACGGATATGGTTAAAGTTTCATTAGTTGGATAAGAATGTTGTATACAGATATTCATTCTTCTGTTCTTGTTCAAAGTTCATTCAGAACCAATAGATATTGAGAGAGGTATCCGACAAATTAAGGTCGAGCCCTCATTCAGCTTTTATATATGTTTTATGTTTAGAACCTTTTGGTAATCAAGTTCAGCTAGATAATAATATCCATTGTCTTTCTATATATGGTACGCACGACTCGGCAAAATGTGTGTTTTATGTAGATGGTGGAAATGCCATTTTGACAGACGTGGATTCTTGTAAACGTTTAATGGCAAAGACCAGTATATTTGGTAGAGCTTCTGGTTCTAAATTAATTGTAACAAGTGGTATGTTTTTGAGTCAATGGAATTCTAGATCGGATCATCCTTTTGGTATTTCATTGGTGGATTCTACGAAGCTTCTTGGCAAGATGCTTGGTCATTTTCTTTCAGATGATGATATTTGGTCAACAACTACAGGCAATATCAGAAAACTTTGAATAACTATAAATCTCTGAGTATTAGTTTTAAAAGTAAAAGTTATGTAATCAACTCATTGGCTCTGTCGAAACTTTGATATTTAGGTTCTACAAACTTAATGTCCGACCATTGTTTGAAACTTTTTGAAAGGTCGGTTTTTTATTTTGTATGGAGTAGAAAATCGGAACCTTTGAAACGAGAAACTATGTACCTACCTTTTAAATTTGGTGGTCAAAAATTGGTAAATATTTCCTTGATTGTTTACTTCTGAAAAATGTTAAACACTTGATCTCAAGTTGTGCAGCTGAATAGACTTTCTTTGCAATATACCTGATTCAGTTCTAGGAACAGCTACAGATTCTCTCTGGCAGAAGCCGTCTCACTCTAATTACCTCATGCAGAGATAATAGACTAAAGTAGCAATAAAGTTATCAGCATCTAATTAATAGCTGACCACAGATAAACACATGTGATATAACCTGTTTAACTATCTACACAGTCAGCTGAGCTGAAGATACAATTTTGACCCAGGTTATGAAAAAAAAATGGATAAAGCGGCATCATGCCACTTGAAAACTTATTTCAAATATTTTCAGTCAGCTATCAGCACCCGGAATTAGATCAGTCTATCTTTTCTAAGTTAGGCTCATAGGCTTTTTTTCTGTTATAGATTTCATTATGCCTTAATCATTTTTAATGTCATAGTAACGACTAGCTTATTTTGAAAAAAAAAAATACTATTAAATGCGAAATGACTAGCTTATTTTTCAAAAAACAAAACAGTTGCACAACAAACATATAATTTGAAAGACAACAGCAACAAAACCTATCTCAGGACTTAATCTGTCTGCAAAATTTAAGAAAAATATGTCCAAGCTACATCATATTGAGAATTCAAAGACTGGAGAGCAACAGTGTGAACCCAGATGAGCTGCCTCATCTGGGTCTAAGCTGTTTGCAATAACTACTTTCGTTTTCAATGTGTTTGGATTTCTAGTGAGTGAGTGAACACGGGTTTAACGTCACACAAAAAAACAAAGCGACCTCAATTTAAAGTCACATGCGAAAGACCGGAGGAGCGAGGGACTGAAGCTGAGACATATGGATTGGTATAATAATATACCAGTATACTACAACCGCTTGTGTTAGATAAACACGATAAGGCCATTTCCAAAAAAAAGAAGAACAGTAAAGAAATTAAAATTAAACTAAAATGTGTAAGACACAGATACAGAGATGATGCCCCCGTGTTGTCTTGTAAACCCACCCCTCCACCCCAACCCCATTCAACAGCCCATGTGCATATGATTAATATGTTAAAACTGTTGACAAGGTTGATTATAAAAACTTGTAATACTGTATTTGCACACCAACAGCTTGCATTTCTTTTCAAGTTTCAGAAAGCTGTAATTTGATGAAAAAAATGAATTTTTCTCATAGAGATAGAACATGCATTTCTCTATGAAAAGTTCCAAATTAGTAAGTTAAAAACCGTGGATGATTTTGTCACCCCTGCGAGAAGCCATAAAATCTTAAAGTTTGAAACAGCCATAATTTTATAAAATATTTTTTTTTGTTCACTTCAAAACAGCACGTGCACATCTTCAATATATATGTCTGGGGAAAAAACTGTGCAACATTTCAAATTGATAGCTTAAAAACTCAAGGAGAGCTGATTTTACAACCTTGCAATCCTGTATTTACCAGAACCTGTAAAATTTCAAAGTTTGAAAAAGCCCTAAATTTGTCCAAAATATGTTTTTCTTTTCAAAAAAGTATATGCCAAGCTTCAATATATCTGTGACAGCTGTACAATGTTCCGAATTGATAGCTTAAAAACTGTGGAAGTAGTTGATTATACAAACAGATTAGGCATGACGGACTGACAGACAGACAGATGGATAGACAGAAGAACAGGGATAAAAAATACCCCCCCCCTGAATATTGTCTCTGAGGCATAAAAAGAATGGTCACATGCAAATAGTATCTACACAGATAAGCCTGCACATCATCATAAACTGAGCATTGTATCCATTTTCATGTTGTGGCCTCTAAAGGATTTATAAACTGTCTACCCAAACAGGGAAGACTGCTCAGAGTGTGCAGAAGTACATGCTGGTCTGGTCTAAAGTTTGTATAGAAGGCTGACTTTTTACTAGAGCATACTGGTCATTGTCTTTGGGGAATCACAAGGGACAAAATCAGCTTGAAAAGAGCAAAAAAAAAAAAAGATTTTTCTTGTATGAAGACAACCTCTCGCAGTTAATCTTTTGTCTTTCTTTTTATATTTTCTCTTTACATGTTCTCTCTGTAACTATGAACACTGAAAACTCCGACTAAAGCGGAATCTGAAACTGTGTTGGACTTTATCAAACATGTACTATCAACACAGATGAGGGAATCTAACTAATTAAGACAGGACCAGCAGAGGCCCCCTGCCATTTTATGGCTCCTGTTGCAGCAAGAACCTAATTGCCTCAGCAGTTTTATGACAGCTCAAATTTAGCTATGACTCTGTGGCCTTTCCTAGAACTGGATTGCCTTGTATTTACTTTTAAAAGTATAACCCTCAGTTTTCTTTTTTCAATATTCCACTTACCTATTCTTTCCCTCCTTTTTATAAACGCTTAGTGGACTTGTTAAAACTTTTAAGTAAAATGACAAGCGATATAGCATTTAAAAATCTGTCTTTTAAATGTATTTATGAATTATTATCATCTTCTCATCCTTATCATCCTAGAATAGAGTCTATTCATCCTCACTTAAACTTCACTGAAATATGGCCAACTTTTTCAAATGAATTTACTGACCTATTTTCTAGTGATATTTAATGGCGCATTGTACATGAAGAATTACCTGTACAGCAACTTTTGTGTAAATATAACATATTCGAAGTTTTCAAAAGTAATCTCTGTAAAATTAAAATCTTAAAAAGTTCCTTCAAGAGCAGAGAATACATACAGAAGTAGGAACATGGGCCAGACTACGTAGTTTCGGCTAATAAAGCCACGTCAGTGACCCTGACAATATCTGATGACGAAACCTGAAAATAGCATACTGTAATTTTAATTGCGATAGTTTAATGGTGATTTTAATTGCATATTAAACACAAAATATGATAAAATAGGAAAAGGTGCTAATCCCATTTTTGGTCACATTGGTTCCAAAGAATTGAAAATTTATGTAAAAATTATAACTTAGTAGATATTTTAGACATTTAAATGCTTATAAGTTTGCAACTACATGGCATGCACCTACTTCAAAAGATATTCATGCTAGACTAGATCGTTTTTATGTATCAGATTCTTTAATTTCAAAAGATGTGATTTTTAATTTTTTCCCTGTTTCTTTCAGTGATCATGATATTTTTGCATTTCAGTTTAAAAATTTTAATACGCCTGAATTTGGTCTAAATTATTGGAAATTTAATGATTCTCGTTTGGATGATAAAGATTTCATTGAAGGATTTACTAAATTTTATACATATCAAACTAAAAACATGGATATTAATTTAGAAAATTGGGATAATTTGAAGGGGAAAATATTTTTTTTTGCAAATTGTTTAGTAAGAAAAAATCGAAAGAAAAATTCAATAAATTGAGAAAATTACGCTCTGAATATTCTACATTACTACAACATGAAAGAAACAGTCCCTTTAATTATCTTGAACAAGTTGAAACCTTACGTTTGCAAATTGAAAAGATAGAAAATGAAAATTATTTGGGTCTAAAGTTCGTGCCAAATTTGAAATTTTGAAAGATGAAGCAAAGCCATCTTATTTTTTCTCTAAAACTGAGCAAATCGAAGAAGAAAACTGTTTCTGAAATTAAATATGATAATGAAACTTTTACTCGGTCAAAAAACATTTTGAATTGTTTTAGAAATCCTATTAATGATGAAGCTAAAACTTTCTTGAAAGACTTAATGATTCATCTTCTCTCGAAATAGGCTTCTCTTTGAATGAATTTGAAACTTCTCTGAAACAGGTGAAAGATAATAAATCCCCTGGACCTGATGGACTTACAAAAGCATTTTACGTATTTTTTTTTATTTAATTGTGAAACTTTAGTCAAATTATCACAAGTTATTTTTGAAAAACAATTTTTAACGAAATCTCAGCGACTTTCCTATATTACCTTGTTATGCAAAACTCGAACAATGCCTCGGATATGAAAAATTGGCGTCCCATTTCTCTTCTGAATTATGATTATAAAATTATTTCAAAGACTCTTACAAATCGACTTAGCACGGTTATGGAAACATTGGTTCATGAAGATCAAACTTGTGCTGTAAAAGGAAGGTCAATTTTTGATATTAGGGAGGTTAAGATTTTTAACTTGTACGTGTACGTCTAGCGATGATTTGTGTGCATACGTCATCAAAAATTGCATACTGTCTACCAGTTAGAAGTAAATTCTAGACGTTGACTACTTTTAGGAGGCCGTTTACACGTAGCTTAGTTAACGTGTACTTTGAATTCATTTTTCGGACTGAATTCGTAAATGTACATTTTATTTTATGGCATCAAAGTTGAGAGCATATATCTGATAAATGATTTAAAGGTTCACTTGAAAATCAGTGAAGCGTAAATAAGATACACCAACGTTTACGGTGAGGGCGGTACATCCGAGGCATAGGCAGTATTTGTTGTTGATATCTCTGCAGTTGTAAAGAAGCATGGATGAATGTTTTCGGGTTATACGACCCTTTCAACAGTATTTTAGTCATGTGGAGCCTATTAGGAAATATATGAGATATGGACGACGCTGAAATAACAAGATGCAGAAAAGAAACGTAACCTTATCTGGAATTGAACCCGAGACCTCGTGATCATGAGTCTAGAGCATTAACCCCCCAGCCAGCAGTTAAAAAAACATGTGGTAACATGTCAGCATCATAAATGGTACTGACTTGGAAAGTGTGTGTTTTTCGATTCTCGAAACGACGTCCGCCCCCCCCCCCCCTCCCCTGCCACTCACCTAGCGATACGAAACCATGGCCGCAGTAACGGGGCGCCGTGCGTCCGTCCATTTGAGTCGAGAAGGCTGGTCGGGATCATTTATGTCCCAATTAAAATGGGGAAATCAGACTGTATGATGGGTGGCTATGGGCTACATTACCAATAAACGATAAAAAAGCATAAGACACAGGGGATTCTGTTGGTCGTTGCAATCAATGAAAGCTTTCAAAAAAAAAACGGGGAAGATGGAGAAGAAGTGAGTGCACGCAGGTAGTGAACTGACAGTAGAAAGGGCTTTCCTTTACTGTAAAAAGTACAAGATAGTACCATAACTTTCTAAGATGGAAACTGACTGCATTGTGTAAAAGCTGTTTTCCGCTTTTGGTTGTATATTGATTACAAAAAATGATACAGTATGTAACAAATGCCCCCGAAGGCCCCTTAAACTGACCTTTGACCCTGATTGTGACCTTGAACTTTAACAAGGAAGCCCAAATCTTGCAAGTGAGACGCCTTTTTATCATTCTTTACCTTTCTGTGAAGTTTGGTGAAATTCACTTCAGCAGTCTCCAGTCAGTTTGGAGATATAATCCGACCTATGTGCCCTTATTGTGACTCTGACCTTGGGAAGGGGCACCTAAATTTTTTCTTTGTGACATACCATCTCATTATGTCTTTATGTCTTACCATTTCAGGAAGTTTAATACAGTTCGCTTAAGAAGTCTTTTCAGTAATTGGGGAGAAACAACTTGACCTTTGACCTCAGACTGTGACGTTAAACTTGACGTTGAACTTGGGTGTATCTTGTGTGTGGCTTACTTTCTCATTAAGCTTCATCTTTCTGTGATGTTTAAGGAAATTTGCTTTGGTACATTTCTGAGCAATTGTTGAGACATGATTTGACATCTGACCCCAGATTGCGACCTTGACCTTAAGTTTGGGAATATAAATATTATGTATGACAAACATTCTCATTATCCTTTGTATTTCTGTGAAATTTGATGAAATTCAGTTATGTAGTTATAAAGAAATCACAGAAACACTATTTGACCTTTTAGCCCCGACAGTGACCTTGACCTTGGGTTTGGGAATATAAATATTATATGTGACAAATCTTCTCATCATTCTTTATATTCCTGTAAAATTTGATGAAATTCAGTTACGTAGTTTTAAAGTAATCGCAGAAACACTATTTGACCTCTAACCCCCGACAGACCTTGACCTTGGGCGTGGGAACCAAACTCTTGTGCACGACACACCTTCTCATTGTGCTCTATCTTTCTGCGAAGTTTCATCAAATTTGCTTCAGTAGTTTATAAGTGATAGCTGAGACACGATTTAAGACATGATTTGACCTTTGACCCAACTGTGACCTTGACCTTGGGCATGGGAAGCAAACTCTTGTGCGCGACAGACCTTCTCAATGTGCTTTATCTTTCTGTGAAGTTTCATCAGATTTGCTTCCGTAGTTTTTAAGTTATCGCTGAGACACGATTTGTTACGGACGGATGGACGCACGCACGGACGGACTGACGGACGGACGGACGGACAGACGTTGCGATTTTAATATGCCACCCGACGTCCCTTCGGGGGCATAATAAAGAAATTAAATGCGGATTTAAAGCAAGGTTTTACACAACGCAGTCGCGTTCCATATCAAAAACTTAAAGTAATATCCCACACTTTTAATGGTGAAAGGTCTGGCAGCCAGATACCAGGTCTGTTCCCGTAAAACCTATGGGTCTTTGTAACAGTGCAATTATTAGTGCAATTATTAGAAACAAGAGGACCATTGGTCCTGTAGCTCACCCGAGTCCATTCAGCCTCAGTACTCTAGGGTAAGTTACTCTAGGCCATCGGTCAACTGGTTCTGGTGAAAAAGATTTTTAAAGGTTTTAACCATATATGGGCATGAAGGACATGTTGATCATGTGACCTGGACATTTGAAAAAATTTTCATTCCCTCAACCCCCTGGAGGCTCTATATGAAATTTGTTTCAAAATTGGCCCAGGGGCTTTTGAGGAGATGGTTTGATATTGTCAAAATGACAGAGTTCTGGGTCAAAAGTCAAAGAATGACCTTGATCTCCTGTACTCATAAATCTTCATGTACTCATTAAGATGACTGTAGATATCAATTTTTAGGCATAAATCTTCAAAACTTTCCATGAAATCTTATGTTCTAGCATTTTCCCACATTTGACCTTGACGTAAAATAGTCAAGGTCAACCCAAGGTCATCATTTTGAACAATCTTGATAGTACTGGAGTTCCCAATGCTACATACCAAGCTTCAAGGCCATCGGTCAATTGGTTCTGGAGAAGAAGTTTTTTAAAGGTTTTTACCATATATGGGCCTGGTGGCCATATTGGTCATGTGACCTGGACTGTTTGAACAAATTTTCATTCCCGTAAACCCCTGGAGGCTCTATATGAAATTTGGTTACAATTGGCCCAGTTGTTTTTGAGGAGATTGTTTGATATTGTCAAAATATGAGAGTTCTGGGTCAAATGGTAAAAGAATGACCTTGGCCTCTTGTAATCAAATCTTCATGTACTCATTAAGATAACTGTATATACCAATTTTTAGGCATAAATCTTCAGAACTTTCCATGAAATCTTATGTTCTAGCATTTTCACATATTTGACCTTGCCGTAAAAACGATCAAGGTCAACCCAAGGTTATAATTTGAATAATCTTGATAGTACTCGAGTACCCAAAGCTACATACCAAGTTTCAAGGCCATCGGCCAATTAGTTCTGGAGACGAAGATTTTCAAAGGTTTTTACCATATATGGGCGTGGCAGCCATATTGGTCATGTGACCTAGACCGTATGAATAACTTTTTGTTCCCTCAACTCCTGGGGGCTCTATATGAAATTTGGTTTAAATTGGCCTAGGGGTTTTTGAGGAGATTGTTTGGAATTGTCAAAACATGAGAGTTCTGGGCCAAAGGTCAAAGAATGACCTTGACCTCTTGTACTCATAAATCTTCATGTACTAATTAAGATGACTGTAGATACCAATTTTTAGCCCAAAAATTTCAACAGTTTCCAAGATATCTTATGTTCTAGCATTTTGCCATATAAAAGCACAAGGAAGCAAATTTGACCTTACCGTAAAAAAGGTCAAGGTCAACCCAAGGTCATAATTTGAATAATCTTGGTAGTACTCGCGCACTCGATGCTACATACCAAGTTTCAAGGCCATCGGCCTACTGGTTCTGAAGAAGATTTTTTTTAGGTTTTTACCATATATGGGCATGGCGGCCATGTTGGTCATGTGGCCAGGACCATTTGAACAACTTTTCGTTCCCATGAGCCCTGGAGGCTACATATGAAATTTGGTTACAATTGGTCCAGTGGTTTCAGAGGAGAAGTCGTTTGAAATTGTTGACGGACGGACGGACGGACGACGGACGACGACGGAGCCTGACCATACTATAAGCTCCCCCGGAGCCTCTGGCTCAGGTGAGCTAAAAATGTGGTGTGTATAAGATGGTTGCCGGGTGAGATATTGGTGACAGGCATGTATGCTTTCTTTTTGACTCCAAAATAATTAGAACGTTAAGTTTCGACAAAAAACCGAAACAACTGGTACAGAGGAGATAATGTTAATCCACAAACGTACACACGGACGAAAAGTCATGCAGATAGCGTTTTACTATTATTTCTTTGACCATCCAGAATAATTCGCCGCATTTATTTTGGTTACACGTACACGTACAAGTTTCATTTATCTTAACCTTTAATAACTATAATTAGAACTTGTACGTGTACGTGTAGTTACCAGTAGCTGTATGCGTACAAGTTCTAAATCTTAACCTCCCTAATGTACATCTTCTTCGTGATATCATTGATTATGTCGAGCAGAAAGATTTACCCTACATATTCCTTAACTTGGATCAAGAAAAAGCATTTGACCGTGTATCTTACGATTTTTTGTTTAAATATCTTGAAACTTACGGATTTGGTGAAAATTTCATTCATTGGATAAGAATTTTGTATACAGATTCTTGTTAATCAGTTCATATCAGAACCATTAGATATTGAGAGAGGTGTCCGGCAAGGTTGTGCTCTCATCCCGCTTTTGTATGTTTTATGTTTAGAACCTTTTGCTAATCAAGTTCGGCTGGATAATAATATTCATGGTCTTTCTATTCCTCGTACGCTCGGCTCGGCAAAATGTGCATTTTATGCAGATGATGGAACTGGTATTTTGACAGGCTTGGATTATTGTAAACGTTTATTGGCAAAGCGCAGTTTATTTGGTAGAGCTTCTGATTCTAAATTAAATGTAACTAAAACAAGGGATATGTTTTTGGGTAAATGGAAATCTAGGTCGGATCATCCTTTTGGAATTTCATGGGTGGACTCTACAAACCTTCTTGGCAATACGCTTGGTATTTTTCTTTCAGATGATGATATTTGGTCTGCAACTTTAGGCGAAATCCAGAAAACTTTGAATAATTATAAATCTTGGAGTATGAGTTTTAAAAGTAAAAGGTATGTAATCAATCCATTGGCTCTTTAAAAACTTTGGTATATTGGTTCTACAAATTTAATGTCCAACCATTATTTGAAACTTTTTGAAAGGTCGGTTTCTGATTTTGTATGGTGTAGTAAATCGGAACCTTTGAAGCGAGAAACTACGTATTTACATTTTAAACTTGGTGGTGAAAATTTGGTAAATATTTCCTTGAAACTTGATTGTTTACTTCTGAAACATGTTAAACATCTCAGGTTGTACAGCTAAATTGACTTTCTTTGCAGTATATTGGATTGGCCTGTATTTACATAAGTATAACCCTCAATCTTCTTCTTTAAATATTCCACATAGTGATTCTGTCCCTCCTTACTGGAGCCATACATGTGATGTCTCCTGGATCATCCGGGAGTCTCCCGGAAATGAAACCCTTCTCCCGCGCTCCCGGAAAGTCTGCAGAATCTCACGGATGCTGAATTTTCCTATAATAATTTTTTTCTGAACCATCCAATTTGCGATATCTTACCCGGCGGCAAGTCTAAAGGATTAACTGTCTGTGATCTAAATATTGCTCATGTCATTCCGAGGGGTATTCACTGATAAGATGCAGCGAGGTGTCAAATTGGCTCGCGCATAAATAAAGGTACCTAATCTAACTGAAATACAGGTAACTATTACCAAGAGTACATGTATTGAAATGGCTTTAACTGCGTTACGGCTTAATGATTATGACACCGGTCATTTTTCTGTCATAGATTTGCAAAAATGCAATAGATGCAAGTTCCGCCAATTAGTCTAGCTCATTCACCCGTTTAACATCTCAATTGTTTCCCGCCAACAGTCAAAATGACGCGTTCAGTACATGTAATACCGGATAAAAATTGAGACTAGAAACTCTTACTAGCGGACAATTCTTTATTATGACTGCTGGGAGTATCCAGTTTTCCTTTCTGGCGGGAATAGCGCTCCGCGTTTCCCGCTATTTTGCTTATTATCTTAAAATCTCCTATGTCCAGTGACCAACACGAATCTAATTTGCCAGATAAAAGACTTTTATAGCAATTATTATCATGCCTAGGATATAAATTTTTGTGAGAAATTTTAAAGTAAATAGAAACATAGACGGCGTAAATCTTTTTCTCTGGCTCGTAATGACTTAAAGCTTTTCAAAGGGGCTCCAACCTAATCAGTTTTCAATCAAATGGCTAACTTGTCGACACATGTCGTTATTACCGGTAATTATTGGAACCATTACTAACCTAAATTTCTAACAAAGGTATTTCTTTTTAAAAACGCCCCCTCTCTAATAAACGTCCCATCCACTTTTTTTACGGTGAGAAAATGGCCAAATTCCACCAAGACTGGCTTTAGACCATCACCAGTCTTTTAATTTATTTCCAAAAGTTAAGCCCAAGAATGCCATTCACAGAATGTGTGACTATTGCAACGCCCCGGGCGTTTATCAGAAGAAATACGGTAGTTCAGTTTTACAGTCTTACGATGCAATGTAATGAATACGGGTGGGATGACCAACAGTGTAGAGAGACCCAGATCAGACTTCTTCCTCCGACCATAGTCTACACTGATTGCACATCATTCCTGTACCAGTAGTTATTTAGGGTCTTAACGGTATGCTGTTGCCTGAAACGGACTTCCAATGAATTCATTCCTAACGCCTCTAAATGACCTACATCGCATTTATGTACCGTAGAGCGCCTGATTAATGATAGGCTTGCGTCATATCGACTGAAATACTTTTACAAAGGGTTTAACGTGAAATCCAATCCTGTCCAGTCACACTCATTGTGCGTAATGGATGGATAGGCAGTAAATGAGAAATTTGGGAGTTACGGCTCTAGAAGACCATTGTCTTAACTCATGGACCGTAAAGCGCCTCACTACTTACTCTGTTCTTTCTCTCTTTTACTGGACTATGATTTCCGCTTGAGTAGAGCGAAAGTTACTGTCTCGCTTAGACCGGCCAGTACATATTGTTAAATATAGACATGAAAAGCGTACTAACAACGTTTGCTCTGTCCGTAATTAGTGTATGGTCTGCGAAAAGCACAGTCAGACAAGACTTTTATCAGTTAGCTTGTTTTTAAAATGGAAAATAGGATGCTTGGAAAATTAGTTGGATTTTCTCAGCCTGGCTTCTGAGGCGAGGTGAACAGCACAGAGAAGACACTAAACATGCCAATTTCTACACGTGTTTACACCATATTATTTTGAAATGGAATGCATGTAAAACTCTGTGGAGAAAAGTTGTCGTCATCGCTTCTCGGCCTTTTGGGTAAGATCAAGTGTTTTCTCTGAATATACATATCTCAGTCTTAGTTTTGTGTATTATATATGCTTTCTTATTTTATTTGGATATACTTTGTGTTTTTAGCTCATCAGAGCCGGAGGCTCCGGGAGAGCGTATAGTATAGGCAGTTGTCCGTCGTCGTGGTCGTCGTCTGTCGTATGTCATCGTCTGTCCGTCAACACTTTTAAACATCTCCTCTGAAGTCTCTAGGCCGATTGGGACCAAATTTCATTTGTAGCATCCTTGGGCTTGGGATTAAAAGTGTTTTTTTATGGAAATCTGCCTGTTAGTTTGGTTGATATGGCAACTTAGAGTTCCCATAGACTTATAATGGGGAAAATTGAAAAAAAGGCATTTACTGGCAAGCCATTGCATATATGTTGACAAAACTTTTATAGAAATGTCCTTGAGAAGTCTTCTATCAGCTATATGTTTTTGGCCCACTGCTCCTTTTATTGGTTGCCATGGAAACTAAAACTAAAATGCAAAAAAAAATGGGAAAAATATTTAAAAATTATCTCCTCTGAAGCCACTGGGCCGATAACGCCCAAATTTCATCTGTAGTATCCTGAGGCTGGGAGATTGAAAGTTTGTGTTTTTATGAAAATCGGCTCTTTAGGTTGGTTGCTATGGCAACTTAGAGTTGCATTGACTTATAATGGGGAAAATTGAAAAATGGCATTTACTGCCAAGCCATTGCAGATATGTTGACAAAACTTTTATAGAAATGTTCCTTTAGAAGTCTTCTATCAGCTATATGTTTTTTTGGCCAACTGCTCATTTTATTGGTTGCCATGGAAACCAAAATGAAAAAAAAAATGGAAAAAAAAAATACTTAAAAAATTATCTCCTCTGAAGCCACTGGGCCGATAAGGCCCAGATTTTATCTGTAGTATCCATAGGCTGGGGGATTGAAAGTATTTTTGTTTTGTTTTTTTGAAAATCGGCTCTTTAGTTTGTTTGCTTTGGCAACTTAGAGTTGCATTGACTCATAATGGGGACAATTGAAACATGGCATTTACTGCCAAGCCATTGCAGATGTGTTGACAAAACTGTTATAGAAATGTTCCTTGAGAAGTCTTCTTTCAGCTATATGCTTTTTTGGCCCACTGTAATTTTTATTGGTTGTCATGGAAGCCATAGAGCAAAAAAAGAGAAAACAAAACTTAAAAATAATTCTCTTCTGAAGCCACTAGGCCGATTGGGTCAGATTTTGTCTGTAGTATCCTTTGGCTGGGGAATTGAAAATATATCTTTTTATGAAAATCGGTTCTTTCGTTTGGTTGCTATGGCAAATTAGAGTTTCATTGACTTACGATGGGAAAAATTAAAAAAATGGCATTGACTGCAATCAAAATATGGAAAATAGTGACGTATTTTGTTATCAACTCAACAGACTGTCAGACTGAGGCCCATATTCACAAACTAAACTCAAACTCCACCTCGACTCGCACTCCTATAAGGTCGGTTGAAGTGACGCTCGAGGACGCCTCGAGTGAGTGAAGTTCAAGTATAGATTTGGTATTCACGTTCTCCACTCCACCTCGACTTCATGGAGGAGACTCCAGCTACACTCCAGTTAGACTCACGTCATGTAAAAACCTTTGTGGACCCAGATCAGATATCTTAAATCGTATATAGTGTACTGACTCTAAATTTTGAGACATGGTTTATTTAACAAACAGTATAAAACTAGATCAAACACACTGTATAATTTGTAAAATTATAATTATATGTTCGTCTGAGCGTCCGTCCGGTTTATGTTTCCCTGTCCACAGAAGCGTCCGTAATGTAGTGGTTAAGCTACCTGCCTGTTAAACATCGTTCATGGGTTTGATCCCGTCCTTTTCAAGTATTTTGGCTGAAACTTTAAATCAATTTCCTATTCTCAGATCACGTATTTATTCTTTTGACCCTACCTCCTGGTAATGCTACGTAATTTATTGTTTGAGTATTCTTCGCAGACTCCGGGCCCACCCCAGCCCCCGCCCCACCGCCATCACACGTTGACATCCAGCATTTTTTATATATATTTTTGTCCTCTATTTTCAATATTTCTTGGCATCTATGCTATATATAGAGACCAGTGATCATCAACTGCATGCCAAGGAAGCACTTTGACCAGGACAATTGGGGGCTTTTACCAGAAATATCACCATGACCCAGTTTTCATGGTTGACTGAACACATATGCTTGCTTGGAAGATGGTTTTCATTCAACTTTATAACATAGAAATATAAAACATGGTCAAATTAATATCTTAGCTGCTAAATTTTGCCCCCACCACCACATAATTATGATGAGGGGAGACGAATTGGTGTCAGTGTGGATCCCGTCAGGGGTTGTGTCGTCGTCGGCGTGATAGTTTGTGCCCATTATATTTCTTGAATCAACGGGTAGAATTTTACCAAATTTACATCCGTGGAATTTGATCAAGTTTGCTTGGATACACAGTCGGGAAAAGCCAACCAGCTGATTCCGTTTTGTTTAATTTGACCCCGTACTCAAGGTCATAGGAGGTCTTAAATTGTTAAGTTTTCTGAGTCGGCGTAGACGTGACAATTTCCTGTACCTACGATATCTTTTGAAACAATAAGTGCAATAATTCCATAATGCACGGATATATCATTAGGTCAAGCTTAAAAGGTGGTCAGATTTCAGTGACCTTGACCTTATTTTCAAGGTCACAGAAGGACTTTTAATATGTGACGCAGACCGAGATGCAGACGCCAACGAGATCCGCACTGAGGCCAATATGTATTCCCTCACCTTTAGTGGCGGGGGTAATAGGGACATAATATAGCAGTTAAGATATTAATTTGACCAAGGTCTCGTAATTTTAGGTCATCTGGTCATATAATTGAATGAAACCCATCTTCCAAGCAAGTTTATGTGTTCAGTTAACCATGAAAACAAGGTCATTGTGAAATTCAGGTGACATCATCCAATGGTACTGGTCAAGGTAGATAATCTTTATTTCCTCCTCTATAAAAAATGCTGAATGTCAAAGGAAGTCTTTTTTGACAATATATGCTCAAATTAACCAAATAAAATGATATGGAAATACATTTTTGATCGTATGTTAATCATTTTATCAAACGCTGTCTGTCTGTTGTATTCTTCTACCAAATGAAAATAATTTTACAAGACAGGCTAAAACCATGTTGAATTACCCCACCCACTTCTGTGGACCCATAGCTCAGTAGCTAGGGCTTTCCGACAAAAGTCACATATGGTTCAATAAACTAGACACACTGGAGTTTACCATCATTTAATAAAAGAAAACTTTGGTGGGATGCAGAAAACATCTTATTGATACACGCCCCACCCCCTTTATAGTACGATCCTCAGATACCCTAATCTGTAGCATGACATACGAAGTAATGTGCAAGGACTACTGGGTATCGTGCTATAAGTGTAATAGAACGCGGTTCGTCCGCCTGTTCGGTCGATAATACACTCGCTGAAGTCCGTGTATTATCTCTCCGTACAGGCGGACGAGCCATGCTCTAGCTAACACTAGTAGGACGCGTCAACACTGATAGTTACCCAGCACCGTCAGCCGATCCGACCACACGTGTGAGTTTGTCGGGAAGGGGTGGTTCTTCTGTTTCTCTCTCTCTCTTATAGAAACGTCCCAATACAGACTGTTTTTTTTTTAAACGTTATAGCTCTAAGGAGATACAATTACAAAATTATATATGGTATGAATTTGTTACGAACGAACAGAGAGAGAGAGAGAAAGAGAGAGAGAGAGAGATGTTGATATGTAGCAAATATAAGGCCTCTAGCTTATAACGATAAGGTTTGGTTGTCGTGCTTCATCCAGCTGTCATAGCATAGCCATGAAAACGCTGAAATATTAATAAAACTTAACTCGAGTCGCCTTCGAGGGAGCTTCTCCGTTCCTCGACCAAACCTTACTTATTGGAGGTAACTCCAACCGCACTCATGTCTGTGAATACGACTCGACCTCACCTCGAGATAATCTTGGCCCGTTAGGCAATTATAGCTACTTATCCGGTAAGTTCGAGTCGAGGTGGAGTTTGAGTTTAGTTTGTGAATATGGGCCTGAGACTTTGTAGTTGTACATTTATACTGATTTGATAGCAATTTTGAGCTAGAGATCTGGTGAGCTTTGTGGCCCGTGGGCTTCTTGTTCTTAATTGGATTTATAGTAGTATTCTACTGTGTTTATTCCGTGTTAGTAATTAATACCTGTCCGTTATGGCAGGGTATTTTGTTTCCAGTCGGGAGATACCGTTACGTTACTTTGATCAACTGATGTGAGCGCACCATTAGAATTACGGCTTTTGGGATGACCATGAAAGATTTTTATGAGGGTTTGTTTGAAATGGCCGAAGAGATTATAGCTATGTGTAAAGTAGATTCCAACACTTTCAACTTACGTGTTAAAGATGAGACAGCTGTAGAAATAATCAATTCGGTAGGTCACCTGCGTATAAGAGATAAAGTGTTTCATATCATTAATATATAAAAGCAGATAGTTGAATTCAGGTTTCACTGGTTACCAAACTATATTAAAGACACCTTCTTGGAAGACTATTTCTCAAAATATGGGAAAGTTACCTCAGTAATTAGGGAAGCGACTGTGTTTACACCAAGCGATATTAAACAGATGGGTGTAAGAAGACTTATGCTTGAAACTGACAAGTTGCGGAGACGGTCATAACCGTATGTTATCACATTTAATGGTGGTTATACGGCCCTTACTACCATGGCGGGTCGACCCCCCTTATGTCTTAGACGCAGGACAATTGGCCATTTAAGGAAAGACTGCAACCCTGTTAGATCTCAGACGCAAAATCAACAGTCAAAGAGCCCTCGTTCTTATGCTCAAGTGACAAGCGGTGAACATCAAAGCGGAGAACAAGACTTCGTCAGTGATCAGAGTGAACCCGAAAGTGTTACTCAGCAACAGGCAGAAAGATTAACAGCTGCAGAAACGCACGAAAGCAGCTCTATCAGGAGTGCAGGGTCTACATTCCCCCCAAATAATGACTCCACCACCACCGGTCTTTTCATTTATTTCCGAAAGTTAAACTTAAGAATGCCATTTACAGAATGTGTGACTATTGCAACGCCCCGTGCGTTTATCAGAAGAAATACGGTAATTGATTTTATAGTTTTGCGATGAAGTGTAATGAAAACGAGTGGGATTGTGACAGTGGTGATTTTATCTGTTTTAACTGGTTGTAAAATCCTTTTTTTTTTGACGATATGTTTTATATATATATTCAGAGCATAAATTAGCTAATAATAACTATAGTCTAATTCTTTAATTGGTATTGTCTGGCTCTACATTGAACAGACGCGGCGGGAAATGGGTTTCTCTTTAAACATTTTACCTTCTGTGTTGTTTTGGCTTGAACAGTTTACTGTTAAAAAGTGAGAAAGAAAGCTGCCACTTTCTTTTGTGTTGAACTGATTATTCTATTCATCTGATTGGTCAGTTGATATGTAAATATGAAAAGATCAGAAACTAAACCAGTTTTTGGTCAGCTGTAAAGAGAGATAGATGATATGAAAGATGTTGTTTAACTTTAAAAATTTTCTGCTTGGAATCATCTTTGTGAAATCTCTTTTTGGCTAAAAGAAAGATACCTTGGCTCTAGTGAGTATTCAGTTTACTGGCTTTTGAATGTTGTTATTTTGGTAAGGTTTTCCAGGTTATTTTTGGTTTTGAAATTGATTTGGTTGGTAGGTTGATTTGATACTTAACGTCCACGGTAAACAACTAAGGTCATGTCGGGACGGTCAGTTAACCTAACCACACTATTCCTGGGCAGGCTTAGACCTCCTAAGCGGTTAATCAGTACTAAGTGCACATACTTTCGCCAGTAACTGAAAACTGCAATTCTTGAATCAGCGGAAGGAGAAACGAAAGTATGTGGCCAGACCGGGATTCGAACCCAGGACTTCTGACCTCTGAGTCAGGTGCCCTACCGATTGCGCTACCCGGTCCGGCTTTTTGAAATTGAGCAAGCGATAGATAGAATCTGATTTCAGTCTGAACATTTATTTTGATGGTCAGTAACACTATGCCAGAAGAATTAATTTGTTTTTGTAATGAATCTTATCATGGTTATATTTTTCATTTGCCTAGTACAAGTTGTGTGTTTTAAAAAAGAAGTCAATGGTGAAAGCAGCATTTAAGTGTAAAATGATTACCTAACATTTTTTGCAAAAGTATTTAGTATAGAAGGACTCACATTTGGCCGAAGTTTATAGTACAGAGAATTTTGATAAATTTATGAACATGAGTAAACTGTATTTCTTTCTATCTCTCTATAAATACTAACATCTAATTCACATTGTTTTGTACATGTTTCCTTTGGTGATTGCAGTTTGTAACTTCACGGTCGAGAATGCAGTGTGGAGATGCCCACAATTTGGTGAGTTAAATATTGTTTTATTATTTTGATAAAGATGCTATTATAAAATGATGGAGGTCAGAGGGTCACATCATTATATGTCACCATGATAGTAGTGGTGCAGTGTATGAATCAAGTCTCTGGCATTTTTAAGCATAATGTTTGTTTGGTGTGTTTTTAAATATTTGTCTGGATACAAAATAGTCCTACAGTGATGAGATTTTGCGATAATATGATTTAAAGAAATGGTGAAATTATCTCCCTTTATACATACGAATATTCAAGAATGCTATTTTAGTATTCTCGGACACATACTGAATTGGTAAGTAGTATATGGAGTGACTACTGGTCTGCTTTATTTTTTTTTCACTCTTCAGTTTCATAGTTTACAATATACATGAACACCAAAAGACTATAAACCAGGTATTTGTAGTTACGATATTTTATGATTATTTTCCGGACCATTGTTGCTGTGGTTGTTATTCTAAATGATGTTCTGTGATGTAACTGTTTAAAAACTAAAACTAAAAGCGGTAACAGGATGACCAACAGCGCAGAGAGACCCAGATGATACTTTTTCCTCCAACCATAGTCTACACTGATTGCAGATCACTCCTGTCCCAGTAACTGACCAACATCGCATTTATGTACCGTAGAGCTCCTGATTCATGAAAGGTTTGCGCTTGCTCCGTAGTGACTGAAATACTTTTACACACGGTTTCACGTGAAATCCCATCCTGTCCACTCACACTCATTGTGCGTAATGGAGTAGAGCGAAAGTAACTTGAGTAGAGCGAAAGTAACTGTCTCGCTAAAACCAGCCAATATATATTGTTAAATATAGACATGGAAAAACGTACTAACAACGCTTGTTCTGTCCGTAATTAGTGTACGGTCTGCGAATAGCACAGTCAGACAACACTTTTATCAGCAAGCTGGTTTTCAAAATGGAAAATAGGATAGAAAATAGAATTTCTACACGTGCTTGCACCATATCATTTTGAAATGGAATGCAGGTAAAACTATGTGGAGAGAATTTTTCGGCATCGCTTCTCGGCCATTTGGCTAAGATCAAAGTGTTTAAATTGGATCTATGTCATTCTTCTTTTGTATAATATATGTGTATTTCTCATCATATTGGATAAATTTCAGTTTATTCCATCTTTTATATATAGTGTTTCAATTCATTTTTGAATTTATAGTGTTTATTCCATTGTTGGAATTTATACCTGTCCATTATGGCAGGGTATTTTGTGTCTGGAGGTGAGATACCGTTGAGATATTTTGATCAGCTCATGTATGATCATACGTTCAATGTTACAGCCTTCGGCATGAATAGAAAAGATGTGTTTGACGCTCTTTGTGAAATTATTATGCCTGAGGAAATTAAAGACATGTGCAAGGTGGACTCAAATACTTTTAACTTCTGTGTTAAAGATTAGATTGATGAGATGTTGAGATCCTAAATTCTGTCGGTAGTTTGAGAATCAGAGACAAAGTTTTGACATTATTAGTATTTCAAAACAGTTGGTGGAATTCCGGGTTCATTGGCTTCCTAATTCTATAAAAGATACTCTTTTGGAGGATTATTTTTTATAAGTATGGAAAGGTCACATCAGTGACTCATGAAGCTATAGTATTTTCTCCAAATGATACTAAACAGACAGGTGTGCGTAGGGTCATGATAGAATCGGGCGAAGTTCGGAAAAAGGTCTTTACCGTATGTAATTTCTTTCAATGGTGGTTATACCGCGCTCATCACCATGCCTGGTCGCCCCCGTCCCCCCACCCCCCCTTAAGCCTGAGATGTAGGTCAACAGGACACTTAAGGAAGGATTGTAACCCGAGTGGCAGAACACAACCCCTTCAAATGCAGCCAAAGGAAAATAGATCATACGCGGAGGTGTCAAAGGCAAGACGCTAACAACAGTCAGAGTGATTCAAGAAATGGTTCCCAAGAACAGTCACAGCGATCTACAGGAGAAGAAACATTAGATAATATTATGAACAGTACCGGCTCTACTATTCCACCCAACAAACCGAAGAGAGGACTTGAATCAACCGGCGATGACAGTGATGACGTACGTGGCGACAGTCTCATGATAGATGATGACAGAGAAGCAGTATATCTGACTATCGGGCGAGGGGGCAAAAAGGTAAAAAATTGCACCTAGTTGATTTTTTTCCTCCGTACTATTTATAAACGAATCGACCTGGACTGTTTATGGACTTTGATTTTAGCTTAATGTTGCCCTACACGAGTACACACTCGGCGGACCATCTATGGACTATGGACTTTAAGGGTTTCACCCTGTTAATATTAGTTTGCATATCATTTTGTATATAGTACTGTATTTTGATATTTATTTATTCTCTGTTCAGTTCAAATTTCAAAATGTATTGCATATATTGATTTGAAAGTCTTTAATGAATTCAAAGTTAATCTGTCCTAATAAATATGTCTGAACGAAGAATAAATATAGCAACTTTAAATCTTAATGGTATGAAAGTCTCTTCAACTCAATTTCAACTTTTACAAATTTTCAATACCTATAAGTTTGACATTAATGTTCTTCAAGAAACCGATGTTGATAACATATCCTTAGCAAATAGTCTTAAAAATTAATTTAATTGTGAAGCTTTTTGGAATTTTGGAATCAATCGATCTGCTGGTGTTGCTATGTTAATTTTTCCAAATTTTAATTTAAAAATTGAAAATATTGATACTGGTATGGGTTGGCTTTTTTATAGTTGATTTAGTAATTGTTTCTATACCTTTCAGATTAATTAATATATATGCTCCTAACATTGAAAAAGATAGGAAAAAAAATCAACAGTATTTCGAAATATTAAGTTACTAGTAGAAATTTGATTTTCGGGGCTGATTTAACAGATATTTTTAGACATTTAAATGCTTATAAGTTTGCAACTACATGGCACGCTCCTACTTCAAAAGATATTCATACTAGATTAGATCGTTTTTATGTATCAGATTTTTTAATTTCAAAACATGTGATTTTTTAATTTTTATCCTGCTTCTTTCAGTGATCATGATATTTTTGCATTTCAGTTTAAAAATTTTAATACACCTGAATTTGGTCTTAATTATTGGAATTTTAATGAATCTTTTTTTTTGGATGATAAAGATTTCGTTGAAGGATTTACTAAATTTTGTCAAACTAAAAATATGGATAGTAATTAAGAAAATTGGAATAATTTGAAGGGGAAAATAAAAAAATGCAATTTCTTTAGTAAGAAAAAATCGAAAGAAAAATTTGATAAATTTAGAAAATTACGTTCTGAATATTCTACATTACTACAACATGAAACAAACAGTCCCTTTATTTATCTTGAACAAGTTAAAACCTTACGTTTGCAAATTGAAAATATAGAAAATAAAATTTATTTGGGTCTAATGTTCGTGCTAAAATTGAAATTTTGAAAGATGAAGAAAATTCATCTGATTTTTTTTCTAAAGTTGAACAAAATAAATCAAAGAAGAAAACTATTTCTGAAATTAAATATGATAATGAAACTTTTTCTCGGTCGAAAGACATTTTGAATTGTTTAAGAATTTTTTATCAAAATTTGTATACTTGCGAACCTATTGATGATATTGCTGAAACTTTCTTGATAGACTTACTTTTTTTATCTCCTGATGATTCAAGTAGGCTTCTCTTTGAATGAATTTGAAACTTTTCTGAAACAGATGCTAGATAATAAATGTCCTTGACCTGATGGACTTACAAAAGCATTTTACGGAAAAAAATCATCTAATTTGTGAAACTTTAATAAAATTATCATGTGATTTTTGAAAAACAATATTAACGAGATCTCAG
The DNA here is from genome assembly GCA_963989385.1 of Ctena decussata. NCBI lineage: Eukaryota > Metazoa > Mollusca > Bivalvia > Lucinida > Lucinidae > Ctena > Ctena decussata. The sequence goes on along the minus strand of OZ022499.1, from coordinate 33,009,212 downwards.
CAACTTTCTTATGATAATATATTACCTTGTTGTGCAAAGACTCGAATAATGCCTCGGATATGAAAAATTGGCGGCCCATCTCTTTTCTGAATTATGAATTATTTCTTAGACTCTCACAAAACGACTAAGCACGGTTATGGATACATGTGCTGTGAAAGGAAGGTCAGTTTTTGATAATGTACAGTTTACATAGTACTATTAATTATGTTGAGCAGAAAGATTTACCAGGTATATTCCTTAACTTATATTAAGAATCAGCATTCGATCGTGTATCTTACGATTATTTGTTTAAATGTCTTGAAACTTACGGATATGGTTAAAGTTTCATTAGTTGGATAAGAAATTTGTATACAGATATTCATTCCTCTGTTCTTGTTAAACAGTTCATTCAGAACCACTAGATACTGAGAGAGGTGTCCGAGAAGGTCGAGCCCTCAGTCCGCTTTTATATGTGTTTTATGTTTAGAACCTTTTGCTAGTCAAGTTGGCTAGATAATGATATTTATGGTATTTCTATACATGGTATGCACGAGTCGGCAAAATGTGTGTTTTATGTAGATGGTGAAACTGGCATTTCGACAGACTTGGATTATTGTAAACGTTTATTGGCAAAGACCAGTTTATTTGGTAGAGCTTCTGGTTCTAAATTAATTGTAACTACGACAGCGGGTATAATTTTGGGTCAATGGAAATCTAGATAGGATCATCCTTTTGTTATTTCATGGGTGGAATCTACGAAGCTTCTTGGCAAGACGCTTGGTAATTTCCTTTCAGATGATGATATTTGGTCAACAACTTAAGGCAATATCCAGAAAACTTTTAATAACTATAAATCTCACAGTATGAGTTTTAAAAGTAAAAGTTATGTAACCAACTCATTGGCTCTCTCAAAACGTTGGTATTTAGGTTTTACAAACTTAATGTCCAACCATTATTTGCAACATTTTGAAAGGTCGGTTTTTGATTTTGTATGGAGTATCAAAATTGAAACTTTAGAAACGAGAAACTATGTACTTACCTTTTAAACTTGGTGGTCAAAATTTGGTAAATATATTCTTGAACCTTGATTGTTTACTTCTGAAACATGTAAAACACTTGATATCAAGTTGTGCAGCTAAATGGACTTTCTTTGCAGTATACTTGATTGGCTTGTATTTACTTAAGTATAACCCTCAGTTTTCTTCTTCAAATATTCGAATTACTGATTCTGTCCCTCCTTTTTATAAATGCTGAGTGGACCTGTAAAAACATTTTAATAAAATGACAATCGATATAGGATTAAAGAATCTGCCTTGTAAATGTATTTATAAATTTATTGTCATCTTCTCATCCTTATCATCCTAGAATAGAGTCTATTCATCCTCACTGAAACTTCACTGAAATATGGCCAACTTTTCCAAATCAATTTGTTGACCCATTTTCTAGGGATATTTAATGGCGCATTGTGCATGAAGTATAACGTGTACAGCAACTTTTGTGTAAATATAACATATCCAAAGGTTCAAAGGTAATCTCTGTAACTCTTTTCTAGAATCTAGCTCATATTTATTTTATTCGTGTCCTTTGTACAGCCTTTACTGGAGCTAGTGTTCGAATAGATATCTGGTGTTGCTTGTCATCGTACTTCGCCTTCGAGTCTATGATAGTATACTATATATTATCTGATAATTGTAAATCGACAATAGGCCTATCTAGAAAAAATGTAATTTTGTAATGGTATTTATTAATGGATATAAATATGCAATATGGTTTTGTCGAAATTTAAAGAAAATTGAAAATCGGAATGTCAACTGAAACTATATCATTATGTTTATGCCTCCCTAATAAACGTCCCATCTACTTTTGACAGTGAGAAAACTGCCAAATTCCACTGAGATTGGCTTCAGACCACAACAGGTCTTTTCATTTATTTAAGAAAGTTTGTCTCAATAATGCCACTTACAGGTTGTGTGAATATTGCAACGCCTTGGGCGTTTATTAGAATAAGTACGGTAGTTGATTTTTAATTAGGTCTATCATGCCTGGCCAATGGCTAACAGACTGGTTCATTTTCCCTGGCACACGCACTTCCTGCATGATGTAATCTGTTAGAGATCAGAGGTTGATTAACTGGATTAGCCTATTTTTAGAAGGGGAGATGGAAAGGTCCATTATCCAGCCACGCACTGATGGGCTTTTTGGAGAGAAGCTCTCATTCCTTGTTTAAATGTGCAGCAGGCAACATCATATCTGTTTTATATCTAATTTGTAATCATGATTAAATCTGCTTTCAATTACTTTTTATATGGATAAAAATAGAAAATAACACATGGAGTAATGTGTCACATTGTATAATGTGGCTTTTGCAATCTGGATATAAACATTGGCAAATCTCAACACAGAACATATAGTTAACATGGCACCTAAGTTGAAGGCAGAGGAAGTTTTGGATAATATAGGAATTCCTCTGTGGTACTTATAAAGTAGAGCTAAGCTAAAGAAGCTAGGGACTATATTTTAAATGGACAATATCTATGTCAAAGAGTGACCACTATCATAGAAAAAAACATGAATAGTACAGGCAGAATCCTCAATTCAAAATGGCGGCATAGCAGAATGCAATTGTGGAAAATCTAGTGGAAATACAAACAATGAGTGACGAAGAATTTGTTCAAGACTGGGCCAGAAAGCATAAAATAAGCCCAGCCTAGGTGCGATTGACAAAATGATTAAGGAGGGGCTCAATTCCATGGAAGCTATTCGCCTAATAGAATCCGATGACTTAGAAAAAACCAAAAAATCTCTCCGGGACAGCAAAAACTTATTATGGCGTCAGTAAATCCTCTGATTACTAAAACGACTCTCATGCAAAAACAAGTCTGCAGACAGTCACGGGCAGGAGAGACAGCAGATCAGAACCATACGATAATGCACCAGCCCTTTTAAAGTGGGAACAGTTAGGTGGCAAAATGGTGACAGCAGTGACAGTCACAAAACTGTGCCACAGTGACAAATAATGTGCCAAGTGACATTAGTATGGGAAATTCACCACCAACTGTTTCTAACAACCTCAAAGGGACTCATTCAAGGCAGGGCCCACAAGTTTACCTGTCAGCTGCAGCTTCTGGTAAGTCTGCCTTATCATACTACGATATCACTGAATTTATGGCTGAGAATTGTGAGGAAGAGATTATCGTTGGTGCTGGATTGTTTTGAACTCCGCTCCGAAGAAACCAAGGATTAAGTCTGTTACCCTAGCGCATTGGTCTGTTGCCAATATGGCAATCTTGTACACGTTACCTAGCGATTCAGGGCTGAAGGCGGGCAGCATCCTTGATTACCTTTCCGATACAATAAAAATGTCAGCTGGTCCAGAAATACAGCCTGATTTCTATTCTATTTTATGACAGGGAGTATAGGAAACTACAGGCCACTCATAGTTTCCGGTGGGTCACTGACATTCCTCACGTATAAACAATTATCATCAGCCTAGACTCACTCAGGTCAGATCTAGCCAGAAACAGGTAAGAACTACGTCCCACCCGACTAAACCCACAGGGTGTGCCTCCCCAATGACACTAGATGGTAGGGGTATTTGCAAATTGTATAACACTAAGCAGGGATACTATTTTCAGGAGTGTAAATTTGTAAACCAATTCTCTTTCTTTGGCTGTCACCAGCAACATTCCGCTGTGTCCCACTCTGATTGAAAAAAACTAATTAAGCTCCCAGTTTGTCTACAGACAAGCTTAACTTTACTGCTTGGGAAGAAGAAAGGCAAAACGATGTTGACCGAGACTTCATTTCAAATGGAATTAAGAACGGATATGATATAACTGACAGGAATGGCTCTCCTGTCAAACGCCTGTATTCTAGAACATCACTCCAGCTACACTCATTGAGTTAATCCTGAATATTGCTCAAATTTCAATGGGATAATCCTCCCTATGGCTATAAAATTGAGTCACCCACAGGTAAGTGAGGTCTTAGAATACAGCCAAAAGTCTCCATGGACAATCATGCTTCAGCAAGACCAGGTAGCCCCCTTTACACTCAGGCCACTGAGCATATCCTTAAAGAAATTCAGATGGGCAATTATGAATTAGTGTCCAAACCTCCAGATATAGCCAGTCCTATTGGGGTCGTCCCAAAGCCTGATGGGGGTGAGACTGATTCATGAATGCTCTTTGTCTATGGGTCAATCAGTTAATAATTACTGCAGTACTGACTGGAATCTCAAATTTGCTTCAGTTGATGATGCAGCAGCCTTGATTGAGGAGGGGTATTACATGGCAAAAGTTCATTTAAAGTCTGCATATTGATCTGGACCCGGTTGTATCAAACTTTAATGACAAATTAAACCGTCATTAAACCGCCATTAATTAACGCGTTATTAAATTCGGTTGTATGAAACTTTTAATGACGCGACTTCGTCATTATCTCTTCATTAACTTAATGATGGTCAGGGGGTATCTTTAAACCGTCATTAAGCAATTCAAGATGGCCGCCATCGTCCGATTCGACCTCGATATATTCGGGAAAGCGACCATTTTAAAGACAACATGGTCGATGTAGAATGCGAAGGAGATGGAAATTCGTGAAAAGAAACCAGATACCTCGATCTGCAATCATTTCCATGCAGAGCAAGAACCTAAAGCCATTCAAATGTCATACAGCAGTTGTTAGTCATCCAAAACTTGGTACATTTTCCTTTAAAAACTTGCATCTTTCCCGTTGGCATCGTAAAACTATGTAAACATCATTGAAGTCCTATTTGTTTTGGAATGTATCGACCAGCTGCTCACGACATGATGACGTCATAAGACAACAGGCAGCGCACAATCAATATCTAAGGACTTTTGATAGAACTTATGACCCGATTTGACTTGATGTAATGATGACCAATACAGATAAACTCTATTGAACTAAACTTTCAAAGTTTGTTGGATTTCCGAGAGCCTGCACATCGGGCTATCGACGTTGAACAAACGTTGATTAAATACTGATTAAACGTTGTGTGGCTGCAGGGTAGGCTATGTATGCACGAAGTCCATATTCCATATTCTAGGAGCGTATACATCGGACCTACAACATTGAATCAACGTTCTTTTTCTGCTACGTAGCCATGTGTATGCATGACATCCTATTTTGATGCCTACACGTCGGCGATACAACATTGAATCAACGTTGTATGCCTGCAGAAAATGTACTCTTTGTAAGTTAACCGCATTTTTTTGAGTCTACACAGTTGAGTACACTGATTCAACGTTAGGTGTCTGCAGGGTATGCATCCCTTCATATGCATGATACCCCATTCTAGGAGCCTACACATCGGGCACACAACGTTGAATAAACGACGTGTGCCTACAAAGTATGTTCCCCTTTGTATGCCACGACAACCCATATGGGAGCCTACACATCGAGCCTAAAACGTTGAGCCTGAGTTGTGTGCCTGCAGGGTAAGCACCTCTTTGTATGCTTGATATTCCCGTGCCTCGATCCTACACATAGGGCACACAACGATGATTCAAGGTTGTGTGCCTGCAGGGTATGTATCTCTTTGTATGCATCGCACTTTCAGTCTGGGAGCCTACACATCGGACACAAAACGTTGTTCATCGTAATGTACCTGCTGAACATGTCTCCTTTGTAAGATGACATTCCAATTCTAGCTATAGGAGCCCGAACCTAGGACACATGTTGAATCAATGTAGTGGGCCTACAGTGTACGGACCCCTGTATGCATGCGATTCCAATTTGGGAGTGCCTTCTTATCGGGCACCCAACCTTCAATCAACGTCATGTGCCTGCAGGATATACCCTTTGTCATATGACATTCCCATTCTTTGACCCTACACATCATACACACAACGTTGATCCTATAAGTAAGAATAGTCAGAGAATAACAGGATTAAAATGGCAGTTTGATTCTCATACTGTTTTCCTCGGAGACACTAAGTTGTGCTTTGGAAGCCGGCTTGCTCACTCTGTTTTCCTCGGAGACAATAAGTTGTGTTTTGGAAGCCGGCTTGCTCCTGGAATTTTCCCACGGTCTCACCCAAGCAGTAAAGCGTATGCTGAAGAGGCATGGCGTCACAGCCACGATTGTCTACTTGGGCGATTTTTCATAACATTCCCTACCTTTAATGACTGCATGCAGTCATTAAATCTTGTCATTGGTCTCCTGCGGAAAGTTGGTTTTCACATAAATTTGAACAAAGAGGTAGATCCCACCTCAAAATCACCTTTTTTGGCTTGCCGCTTCGGCGGCGAGCCATATATTCAGACAGGTTATGACTTCCTGTCATGCGCACTCCAGCGGAAGACGCTGATTTGTTCCCAGCTTCGACAATGGTTCATAATTGCAAGTGGAGAACCAATATATGGAGAGCGTCTACGGGGCGCAACTTCGTTTGACTGTTTCTTTTACCTAAGCACCGAAACATAACGACACGTCACAATCTGGCACACCAAATAATCGAACATGTCTAGCATCTTTTGCCTTACTGAAAACATGAGTTATTATTATTTTTTATTTATTTTATCCGGTGTGTTTGAATATTTCTTGATTGTCCACTGTCAAATAAGGTCAAATAACGACATGCGCAATTCGCGGGCATTATGTAAAATATGGACTGGACTTGGACTCTGGACTTCGGGCTGTGTAAAACCTGGATTTCAGACTTTGTAAAACCTGGACTTTGGACTCTGGAAATAGTAAACTTGGACTGAAATATTTCAACAATAGTTGTTATGCCTGTACAAACAGTGTAGAGTGTATATCCAAATTAGACTACTGGTTGGAACAGTCTGATCAGGGTCTGTGCCAACAGCCTTATTTAAAAGCATTTACTGGTTTTACAGACAAGGTGTTTGATCGTATTTACTAGATACTATTTCTAAGTTTTTCATAAGCGTGCATTGAAATTCAGTTTCTTATTTTTTTCATAAACGTACAATGTTATTCAGTTTAATGTAAGTGTCTTATTGAAAAAATTCAATTCAGGAAACACAACATGTGTGGGAAAATATCAGTATCTTACAGGTGCCATCAAATCATCCTTTTCTAGGCCTATGCAATTTTAACAGTTACCTTCCTTTTTGAATAAAAGTTGCTAAAATTTAGAGGGTCAAGGCAGCGTAGCGCAATCGGTAGCGCATTTTGACTCAAGAGCCAGAGGTCCCGGGTTCGATACTCGGTCCGGCCATGCACATACTTTCGTTTTTCCTTTCGCTGATTCTAGAAGGGCAGTTGTCAGTTACTGGTGAAAGTATGTGCACTTAGTACTGGTTAACCGCTTAGGAGGTGTAAGCCTGCCCAGGAATAGTGTGGTAGGGTAACAGACCGTCCCGACATGATCATAGCTGTTTATCGTGGACAATAAAACAACAACAAAATAATAACTACTAAAATATAGAAGACTTCTTTTTTCTTTTGCATTAAATCCCTATATAATGACAAAATATGTGATGACCAAGGACAACACGCTAGATTCTGAAAACAAACATCCCGTGGAAGCAACAAAAATACATGGACTTGTAATCATTACCAATTACCAGTTATACTCTATACCGCAGACTTGCTGGGCCGCATAGTGCAGTCGGTGGTGCGTCTTACTAAAAAACAAAGGTCCCGGGTTTGATAGTCAGTCCGGCCACTTACTCTCGTTTTTGCTTCCGCTGAGTCAAGAAGGGCAGCTGTCAGTTACTGGCGAAAGTTAGTGCACTTAGTAATAGTTGGGCGCTTAGGATGGCTAAGTCTTCCCAAGAATATTGTAGTTAAATTAACTGACCGTCCTTGTAGCTGTTTACCGTGCACGTAAAACAATAACACAACAACAACATACCACAGGCTTAACCAGTACTTATAACTGAATTCAGTGATGACAATATACTAAAAAGAATAAGCTGAATATTTGCAGACGATCTATGGCAACTGTTTGGGAAGGAACTATCATTTTCATTATAACCTCCTCTAAGTGGTAGTCAGCTTTTCTTCAACAGAAACAATGAGACAAACAGTCATTAAAGTTGTTTTCCCTTTTAATAATAGCCATTGTTGCGGACGGTAAGATTTTTTTTCCTACCAATCTGTCACAAATGAGGCTAGTAGGACGAACTACTTCCACTATTTCCTTCTCATATCAGCAGTCATGAACCATATATCATCTTATGTGTAAGGGACTTGTAAAAGAACTTTTCCAATGTAAGATGTATTTTTTCAACATCAAGATTTGACGATCTAATAACGAACATAACTTTTGTCCTAACCGAACGGCTCAGGGAATATAGCAATCAAATTCCCGTCAATCTGTCTCTGTCCGTATGTCAGTACGCCCATTAACATTTTGTTGTCCACTCTGTAACTTGAATACCCTTTGGACTATTTTCATTACACTTCACCAGTTATGTGTAGTCCATTTGCTCCAAAGCACAAACCCAGTTCTTCTTAGTTCACAAAAAACAGGACGAAACTCCCAGTAAATCTTCTAATGTCCTAAAATTTCTTATATAACAATACATAACAGAATACGAAAATCCTTATTTCTAAATGCTTTTATGAAATATTTTTCAATAGCAGTAATACAAAAATTGACCTTTTTACTGAAGGTTATCATATGATTGTCAGAACAACCAGAATGTAGCGTAACCTCATTGTTACTACAGTTGTGGACGTTTTTAAAAAAAAGAAAGTGTCTCCAAGTAAGATACCATCTCCCAAGACCACAAACCATAAACCACAAAATACCACAAACATTGAACTACATGAGCGCTAACTTGGCAAGCCTTTCCTTTTAAAAGGAAACTTTATTAGGTATTGGGATAGACTTATTGGCTATGTGCCTCCGCTTACCGGATGAAAAACTTGTTCAAATAAGGACTGAATTAACTGCACTTCCAAATCGCACACGGGCATCGAAAAAGCAACTGCAATCCATGGCTGGGAAGCTTAATTTTTTGCGCTAGCCTTGTTTATGGCGGCAGAGTGTTTTCATGCCAAATCTTAGACACAATCAATATGCTAAAGGCTAATAATCATAAGGTTAAACTTACTGGCGGTATCCGAGCGGATATTGCCCTGTGGCAAGCGTTCATGTCAACTTTCAATGGCAGGTCTATGCTATTAGACCGAAAACCCATTCAGTCTGTTTTTATAGACAACTGTAAGATAGCAGCTGGGGACATTATGGCGAAGACTGGTATTACCTGAACTGGGAGCAGGATTGGGCCACTGGTTTCTCACTTAAATATTAATTCTAAGGAACTTTTAGTCGTTCATCTTGCTTAGCTCCGATGGGCTCCTCTGTGTAGAAATAAAAGGCCATAGGCCAAGTGTCACCCGACGTTTGAAATGTGTCACAAACTGCAGCCCTTTATTCCGTTTCAGAGTAACTGTATGGCCAAAAGCAGAAAATATGTGTATTACAGAACCTAGTAAGCAAATAATAACTGAACATAAGCAAAGGCATATACCCAATTACTTGGGCTCTTTATAAAATACTTAAGTTCAGAACGGGGCATATATGTGTAAACCAAATTAGTGAAACTTAAGGCCCTTACGAAATGCCCAAAACATCAAGGCTGTATACCCAGTAACAAAATAACAAGGGACATAATCCTGCTAATATGAATCTGATGAAAAATGAACAATGCATTTATGAAAATTCAGCCCATTAATATGAATAGTTCTGGAGTTATCCCTTTACCTTTAAGTGAATGTCTATTATCTATGAAAGGGGAATAACTCTGTCAATTATAATTTAGCACATCCTAACAATAATCAGAATAATCAATTTACCAGATGCTAATAGCATACCAAATTTCAACTCTCTTGGCAAAACGGTTCAAAGGTTTGAAAAATGCCAAAAACAACAAAGGGCCATAACTTTGTAAAAAAATAGGACAATTGAGATTCAAAAATCAGATGCACATCTTCAGATCATGATGAAATATACTGCACAATTTCAAGTCAATCTGATACAAGATGTGGCAAGAGTCGCGGGGACAAGGTGTGAGTCAGCAAGGGCCGTAACTCCATTAAAATGGCCGAAACGAAAATCAAAAACCACATGCACATCTTCATATCATAAGAACACAATCTGTAAAATTTCAAATAAATCCAATGAAAGATGTAGGAAGAGTTGCGGGGACAAGATTTCGGAAGGTCTGAGTCAGCAAGGGCTGTAACTCCATCAAAAATGGCCGAAATAAAAATGAAAAACCACATGCACATCTTCATATCATAAGAATACAATCTGTAAAATTTCAAATCAATCCTATGAAAGACTTAGGAGGAGTTGCAGGGACAAGATTTCGGACGGACGGACGCTCACACGGACGGACGAGGGTCATTTCTTTAGTCCCTCTCCGCCTACGTCGGGTGACAATAAGAGGATATATATACAGTCTGACAATATCACCATAGTAGCGGCAATAAATCGTGGTACCTCTAGAAATATTTTTATTATGTGTTTCCTGCGACACACGTTTTAGCTATCTGCAAATTACAATTTTCATACTTCGGCTCGTTTCATCCGTGGCCTTTCTAATACTGTTGCAGATGCCATTTCAAGGACCCATGCCATTTCAGAGAACCTGACCTTACCCTTTCTCACCCTTACCCCTATTGCAAGGCATATGTCTCTGTAGAGCTTCTCCTTTCTCTCTTATACACTCCCGGCTTAGCTGCTCATAGTACAACAGCACCTCTTGGTTATTATTTTTGTTTTGTCTGAGTAAATTCATACCCAGGCAGCCCTCACCCACTGCATTGCAAACCCACATGGTCGGGCATTTGCCCTCTTACCCAAAATTTAGTTTGTTTGATGCTTTTGTTTCATATTTTTGTCATGCACAGTGATAATGAGGGTTTTCTTTCGCAGAGTGGGAGTCTCAAGGGCTACAAGCACACTGGGTTGAGCTAGCACTTGACCTGCCCTTGCTCACATTAGGGCAAAATTTTCCTCTCTTCTCAGTCATCGTTTAGTAATGTCATGGGGCAGACTGACTGGGAGCATATTTTCTTTTCATTTATTTCATACCATTTTTTATTTCTTTTTATGTTGCCATTATTTATGTTGCTTTATGACATTCATCTTTGTTACACCTACATCTGCCTGGGTTTGGGTATTGGAGATCATTTTTCTACATCTGCAAAGTGGCAGATAAGATACTTGCCATCAGTTTGGTATATTTTGTCTCATTTCACGCTTACAATGTTTCATCAGTCTTTGCATTGACTGCCTTATTAACAGAAGAAATTACAGTACGCCCCTTCTTGCTTTCGTCGTAAGATATTGTCAGGGTCACTGATGAGGCTTGAATAGCCTAAACTTCGAAGTATGAACCATGTTCCTCCTTTTGAATGTGTTCTCTGCTCTTGAAGGAACTCTTTAATGTTTCGATTTTACTTCACTGCAGCTGATGATGTGCGGCTGTAAAACGTCTCCCCGTACATCATCCATAGTGCAGATTATATTTCATTTTTTTTGTCCTTTGAGATCAGAGGATATATTCTAAAAACGGAAACATTGTATTGGTTAAGACTCATTCTAGATCATCTTTTTAAATCATTTGGATCCTTATTGATACTAATCAGTCTTGAAGGAACTCTTTAAGGTTTTTATTCATATTATACTCATGTGAATTGCCATTCACATTGCAAAAACTAAATTGTCTACATATACCCAAACCCAGTTGTTGCTTGTCTTCATTCTGTACTGGGAAATTAATGAGAAGATTAAACTTTTTAAACTGTTATTATTTTACAGGTAAGGCTGCTGCCTGTGGTGAGCTGATCAGGTTATCAAGCATGACCATGCGATCACATAGAACTTTTATTGGTAAGCTTGTTTCTAAAATGGAAAACAGGACGCGTGGAAGAGTACTTGTTGGATTATCTTAGCCTGGCTCTTGTATCATTGGAACATACTGGGGCTCTGTGAATTGCGCTAGAAAAACTTTGATGAGATGTCAACAGTTGACAGACACAAGGTTTATTTCAGTGGAGAAAAGGGCAAACATAGGGTTGGATTTCTTGTGCATAAGGACATGGTGAGTGCTGTCTTGGGATGCCGACAAGACTCCAGCAGCCTGATTTCAATCCGCCTGAGAGCAGCTCCTTTCAACATCACCATCATACCGGTTTATGCACCAACATCTAGGCATGAGGACAATGAGGTCGAACACATCTACCAGCAACTCCAGGAAATCATAGACCAAACACCCAAGATGGACATTCTGGTTGTGCAAGGGGATTGGAATGCTAAAGTTGGGAAGGATGCACAAGCAGACTGGGAAAACGTTTGTGGACCCTACTGCAATGTCGAGACAAATGAGAGAGGTCTCAGACTTCCAGAATTTGCAACCTGTAACAGCTTAGTACTGACAAACACCCTTGGCTCTCACAAACCATCAAGAAGATGGACATGGCACAGCCCAGATGGGAAACACCACAATCAGATTGATTACATCTTGGTGAGGAAGCGCTTCCGAACAGGAGTCAACATCCATAGGACAAGGAGTTTTCCTGGAGCAGACATAGGCAGTGACCATGACCTGGTGATGATGACCTTCCGAGTTCATCTGAAGAAGGCTAGAAAGCCAACCCAACCAAGACTGAAGTTTGATTTTGAGAAGTTAAGGGATCCATATGTGGCATGCACTTTTCAAGCAACAATAGGTGGGAAATTCGCACCACTCATTTGTCTGAGGGATGATGACATGGACATAGATACCATGATAACCACCTGCAATACAGTAGTGACTGATGCAGCCAGTGAGATAATTGGAAAGGAACGTCGTAGGAAAAAGAGCTGGGTCACCAGAGAAGTTCTAGACCTCTGTAATGAAAGAAGAAATTTGAAGAAAAAGCGGTATGGTGCAGGAGGAGCAAAAGAATACAGGGAAGCAAACAAGAGGATTCAGAAGGCAGTGAAGAAAGCTAAGGAGGAATGGATAGGTATTCAGTGCGAGGAGATCGAAACTTGCCTGAACAAAAATAACAGCAAGAAGGCATACCAGCTGGTGAAGGGTCTAACTTCAGAGAAACAGGGTAGATCCACAACTATCCAGAACATGTTTGGGAAAGGCCTTACAGAGGAACAAGAAATACATGAAATACTGTCTGTGCAGCAGCTTCTGTGCAAATGTCCTAACTATTAAAATGCAACCTGTGTAACTCTTTTCTAGACTCCAACTTACATTTATTTTATTCATGTCTTCTAGTATAGCCTTTACTAGAGCTAGAGCTAGTGTTTGAATGGAATCTGGTGTTGCTTGTTATTAAACTTTTCATTCAGAATCGATGATATTATACCATATTTTATCTGATAATTGTAAATTGAATGTAGCTGGAAAAATGTAATTTTGTATTTGTATATGGATTGTAAATTCGCCATATGGTCTTGTCGAAAGTTAAAAAATTTGAAAAACGTAACATTAGTTCAAATTATATTACATGTATTATGTTTATACTAAACCGTCTTGCAGACTTCAAATGATTTCCTTCACCATGATTACTGGATCACTCCGTCGGTATTATGTGATATGGATTCTGATGACAACTCTAATAAAGATTTATACTTCTAGTGTTCATTCCTAGTGTTTTCTATGTTAAAAGGTACTGAACTGAGCTTATCTTATTTTCATTCATTTTATCATATGTATATGCTATCATAATCATTTTGAACTCCCATCCTGTCAATACATTCAATGTGTGTAACTGATGCATAGTCAGTGAATGAGATATTCGTGAATTACGACACTAGACCTATGCCTTAACTCATGGAGCGTAAAGCGCATCACTACTTACTCCATTTTATCTCTAGCCGGGCCGCGTAGCGCAATAGGTACGGCACCTGACTCATAAGTCTGAGGTCCTGGGTTCGAACCCCGGTCTGGCCACATACTTTCGTTTCTCCTTCTGCTGATTCAAGAAAGGCAATTGTCAGTTACTGGCGAAAGTATATGCACTTAGTACTGGTTAACCGCTTAGGAGGTCTAAGCCTGCCCATGAATAGTGTGGTTAGGTTGACGGACAGTCCTGACATGAACTTAGCTTTTAACAGTGGACGTTATAAGAATCAAATCAACCAACCAACCATTTTATCTCTTTCACTGGACTTTCTTTGACTGGACTATGATTTCCGCTTGCGTTTTAAGCATGGCCTAGATTTTATAAAGATAAACATTCTTACAAAGTTTCATGAAAATAAGATCAAAACTGTTCCCTCTAGAATGCACGCAAGATATTCCTAAGATTTGACCTAGTGACCTAGTTTAGACCCGACATGGCCCAGTTTCAAATTTGGCCTAGATTTCATAGAGATAAACACTCTCTTAAAGTTTCATGAAGGTTTGATCAAATCAGTGCCCTCTTCAGTGTACACAATTCCTTCTTAGAACTGACCTAGTGACCTAGTTTTTAACAATAGTTGACCCAGTTTCTAACCTGTCCAAGATTTTATAGAGATAAACATTCTGACAAAGTTTCATGAAGATTGGATTAAAGCTGCTCTCTAGAGTATGCACAAGGTTTTTCTAAGATTTGAACTGGTGACCTAGATTTTGACACCTGACATGACCCAGTTTTAATTTTGGCCTATATTTTATAAAGAATAACATTCTGACAAAGTTTCATGAAGGTTGAATCAAAACTGTGCTCACTAGAGTGTACACAAGGTTTTCTAAGATTTGACCTAGTGAATTAGTTTTTTAACCCGACATAACCCAGTTTCGAATTTGGCCTAGATTTTAAAGAGATTAACATTATGACAAAGTTTCATGAAGATTGGATCAAAATTGTGCCCTCTAGAGTGTACACAAGCAAAATTTGACAGACGGGTGGACGGACGTCTCGCATGTACGACGGACATCACGGTATCCCAAAAGCTCACCTTGAGCATTTCGTGCTCAGGGGAGCTAAAACTGGACGGCATTAGTTCAAAAGTTAGTTAACCATTTCACCATTTTTAATCAGTTGCCTAGTTTCAAGTCCTTAGCTTAAATACTTTTCGAGATATCTTGCTGACAAGTGTAAAATGACAAAATTTTCAAAGGGCCATAACTCTAAAAAAATAAACGGAATTTGTTCAAAAGTTAATCAATTCATCGACGCATGACCTACAATAAGCTTGCAAAGTTTCAAGTCCCTAGTCAAAAGACTTTTTGAGATATCTTGCTGACAAAATTTCATTTTGATTTTTTCCAAAGGGACATAACTCCACAAATGGTGACAATTCGGAAAAGAAAAAATACAGGTCAGCTTTTTTGATGATGGATCCATATACATTGTATGAAATTTCGAAACTCTAGCATGCATGGTTCCTAAGATATGGAATGGATGACAACCGGACGGACGGATGGTTGCACGCGTGGACGGACAACCAAGAAGCAATATGCCGCCTAAACTTCGCGGGGGGGGGGGGGGGGGGAGGGGGGGTGCGCATAAAAAATCCAAGGTACAGGCGTTGGGCCCTATGCATTGTCCTGCATTTGTTTATATTGCATTGCTTGACGTGGAACCAGAAAAGGAAATTATATATAACTTGTTGCCTGAGTTGTCATTTTTCAACTTACTGCCAATACCTCAATATATCCACGTCAACCCAACATGAGGTAGGGGTGTGGAGGGGGTGTGGGGCGATGGTGCCGGAGCGTCCTACATATTTGGATAAAAGTAGGGAGGCCCTACTGTGCTTGCAGTAGGTGTTGGTAGGGGTCGTTTGGATATATTTCTCTCTCGTCTATCATCTCTGGAAGACAGCCCGGTATAGAGAGAAATACTGTCTCAAATGGCTGTTAAATCCAAAACAATCAACCAACCAAGCATCATGAAATTTGAATCTCCATTGAATCAACCTTGATTCAACATTTTGACGTTGAATCAATGTTGATTATGGTCAAGAATACGTAAATGGCACATACATAGAGTTTTTTTTTAAGGGAGGGTTCCTCCCTATAGGAAATTTACATAGGGTGGTGCCGACGCACCGAATTCCATAATATTATGCAAAGTGCTTTTGTGATTTTTTTCCTCTGATAAGAGTTGTGGAGCCTTTAATTTACATGTAAAATTAAAAGCCATTGTTTCTGATCTGCATAGAGAGTAAACACACCGCTACAATGGCAGCTGGCCGGTAAGTGCATTGGCTGGTTGGTTGTTTGGGGTTTTACGGCTCTTTGACACAGTATTTCAGTCTGTAACGAGCCATCTCCCAGTGAAAGGGAGAAAGAAAAGAGATAAGATAGGGAAGAAAAAATATCCAGAAAACCCTACCCACACCTACTGCAAGCACAGTAGGCCCTTGCCCTGCTATTATCAAGATTTGTAGGACGCCACTGAAAGTTACTGCAAGTGCAACGAGGAATTAACCACAATGCCTGATAGCAAAAGGTTGGTTTGTTGGTTGGTTTGGGTTTAACGGCCCTTACAGACAGTATTTCAGTCTACATCGAGCCGTCTCCCAAAGAGCGAGAGAAAAAAAGGAATAGATAGGATAGAGGAGGCTGAAAAATCCAAGCAAGCAACCCTCATCCCGCACCTGCTGTAAGCACACCCATACCTTACCCTTCTATAATTCAAATTAGTAGAACGCCCATGAACTAACAGTTACACAGCACCGTCGCCAGACCCGACCACCCACGGGCTCTAAAGGTGTACACTTGGTATTTTGATATAAGAGAGACAGAGCATGGTGTATCAATAATCCACTCGATTAAGTACGTGTATCATCTCCCCGTATTCGTTGTCTCATTGGCTGTGGGAACTAGCCGTTTTGATACGCTGAATGGGTATACTATCAAAGGAAGCAACTCTACCATTTTCATTTTTGCTTCCTTTCTAAAATGGGTCAAATCTTTTAGGAAAGAGTTTGCTCCTGTAGGACGTGTGTTTGAAAAATGGTATATCGCTCCACAGGTTGGCTTTTCTGGTTCCCCATCGAGAGATGGCATATAAACAAAAGCGCGAAAATAAACGGAGTCCCAAGAATGCACATTGTATTTTTACCACTTTATACAAGTTTATGTTCCATTGAATGGGTACTCTTTCAGGTGAAACAACTCTGCCATTTTAGTTTTGCCTCCCTTCTCAAGAAGGTCAACTGTTATACGAAAGAATTTGCTCCCTAAGAGCAAATTCTTTCTTTTAAGAGTAGACTCCTTTGGAAGGGAGAGGTGGTCGGGTCGGGCAATGGTACTGGGTAACTTTCAGTGCGTCCTACTAGTTTGGATAAAAGTAAGGCAAGGGCCTATTGTGCTTGCAGTAGATGCGGGTTGTTTGGACATTTTTTTTTTCGTCGCCTTCTTTCTCACGCTCTCGATATAGACTGAAATACTGTCTAAAGGAGCCGTTAACCCAAAACAAGCACCCAACCAACCAACTTTTGGAAGGGCTTCGGCTTCCAGGAAAGTGAACAGGAAGTCACAAAATGTGTTTCCTTTTGTAAAAATGGTGGGTAAAAACAGAGGCTAACAATACATAATTGAGCCACGCAGGCTCAGATCAACCAAGGCATCCCTCAAGTCTGGTCAGAGTCTTCGCTGTCGGCATGGAGATAGCTTAGACGCTTAGCGACCCTTTAAGCGCACATCAAAGACTCTGGTTAGACTGGGCGGATGCCCAGGCTGATCTGAGTCTTCGCTGAGCGCACATGCCACTTTGTTGGTTTTGTCGTGCCACGGTTCAAACGTGCGTCAGTAGTTTACAACAGACGTGATTGGGCACTGATTCCAAGAGAAATATAACTTGAGCAATGTTGGAACCAGAGCCCAATTGTTGCAAACTATGGACGACGTTAGTTAACAAGACATGTATTGTATGCAAACATGAAAAGCAATGCAATGCTTTGTCGAGAAATATATTGAGGACCTTTTGCAGTAAAGATATTTAAATCTTTGTACTAGAAGAGTAACGAGTCCTTGAGTTAAAACTTCTTTAAGCTAACGACGCTTTGAACAACTATGTCCTGATGTTTGAACAGAAAATGCAGAAAATCTAAATACTACATATGGTTATGATATGTACACTGTTGATCGTCTATATTTCTTCAACTTTCGAAAGACTGTTCGTAGTTCGGTATTCACCCCAAATTTCACTTTCTTTAAAACCAGTGTAAAAATCCGGATTTTCATGAATTTTGGTGTTCAGCTGCCGTTTCTTTGACCAATGTGTCCGGTCGTGGGGGTCCATAATTGGATCCCAGATTCCATTTACCGGCGCCGAGTAAGACGACGTATTTGTGTTGACTGAAGTTTGTGATTTGTTCATATCAAGGTTCGAGCCTAATCCAACGGTTTGACTTTGACTCTGACTCCGATGAAACTTAACTCTACCATGATCCGAAGGCACCTGACCGATGTCCATCATTTGAGGTTTCATCCTGAAGCCAACACTATCCGACTTCACATTTGCGAACTTTACCCGAGTGCTTTTGGATGTATCTGTCTCGGAGATCTGTGGTGACTCGAGTACTACACGAGGTTTGTTCTGGCTACTCCTCTTAAACATGGTTGTAGCATTGCCCATATGATATTATGGAAGGCATTCCCGTGTTATTTAAGGTTCTGCCTGAAAAGGAGATTTAAGTTGAATGGGTGTACCCTCAAGGGAAACAACTGTCATTTTCATTTTGCCTCCTTTTTCAGAAATGTGCAACTCTTTGATGAAAGAATTTGTCTCCTTGTAGCAAATTCTTTCCTCTAAGAGTAGATCCCATTTTGGAGGGGCTTCGACATCGGGGAAAGCAAACAGGAAGTCGCTTAAGTTGTTTCCCTTTGTGAAAATGGTGTTAGGGTCAATTAAGGTAAACCCGGACAGAAGGAAAACCCGGACACTCACTGTTTTCCACGAATAAAAAGCTTAATTAACATGTTTTCAGTGATTTCTTTTTCTTTCCAGTTTTCCCCTTTACGTCTGGTATTAATGGTTTTTATTGTTAGATTATATGAACACTTATTATTTTTCTGCAGACTCTGAACTTGTCCTTTTTCAAGTCTGTATAAGTTTTTAGGGCAACAGATTCAAAAATAGCTGCAATTGATGGTGAACCAGGTCCCTGCGTAATTCACGGCAAACGTAAATATTACTTTAAAATTAGATGAGGTTTTGTTTCTAACTTGTGCAGGTAAAATATAAGAATCATTAGCTATGTTTCTTTATTAAGTAAAATAAATATTGAACAATATTTTATCAAAAATGTGACATGTCCGGGTTTACCTTATGCCAATTTGCAGTGTGAGGTAAACCCGGACATTAGCTACTTTGGGGATTTATATGATTAAAAGAAATTAAATATGACTACGTTTTCAATGGTTTGAAATAAGAAATACAATATTTGTGCATTCTTCTTTGCAGTTAAAATATGACACTTATTTATACAAAGATAATAAGTTGTATACAGTATAGCTTGTATGGTGACCCCTAGCAGACTGAGAGGACTTACCACCCATAACTTTTTAATTGACGATTTAACATTATTAAATTAAATGTATGTCTTATACTATATTAGTTCCACCATAAAATATATTAGCAATTACTAAATTTAGTGTATCTGCGTGCTACAGATCTACTGAGGCGATATATTTAACAAAAAATCAGCTGTCCGGGTTTACCTTCGCCATGTCCGGGTTTACCTTTCTCAACGGTTTGGCTCTTTAAACGGCCTTTTTTGGCATAAAAATGTTATTAACCAATCAAAGCTGACAGAAAATAGTACATTTGGGATGCCTCTGGCCTTACGGAATGCCGAAACAGTTGTTCATGGTCAAATAAAGCATTGGCAATACGAATCGTGGCGACCCTGCAAAAACTGTCCGGGTTTACCTTAACTGACCCTAATACTTGCAGGTATACCCATACGCCTTCTAGAGGTTGAGTCAATAAAAGGTAATAGTAAAACCATTGAAGAATATCTCACAAGAGTATCAAATTCGATCATTTGAAAAATCGATATTTTATAAGTATGTAGATATACAGGCGGACTGCGGGTTTGACGCGCGAAAAAAAAGAAAAGAAATAACTTAAATAATATATGAAAAACAGTTCAATTTCCCCATTTAACTCTACGTTTTATGTCCCTCCCCCCCCCCCCGCCCCTTACCATGGGAATGTGGGGGTGGGGGGAGAGAACTGAGAGAACTGATTATATTTGGTGACTTTGATCCCATTTTCAAGGTCACAGGATGTCAAAGAGTGTTGAAAAATGCACTGTCTGCACTATATCTCCTGAAGGGATGGATGGATTTTAACAAAACTCACACAGATATATCACTATGAGATAGGAAGAACTGATTATATTTTGGTGACCTTGACCCTATTTTCAGGTCACAAGAGGTCAAAGAGTTGAAAAAATACCTTGTCTGCACTCTGTCTCCTGAAGGGATGGATGGATTTTAACAAGGCTCACACAGATATATCACTGGGAGATGGAAAAATTTTTGGTAGCCTTGACCCTATTTTCAAGGTCACAGGAGGTCAAAGAATGTTGAAAAATACCTTGTCTGCTTGTCTGCACTCTATCACCTGAAGGGATGGTGGATTTTAACGAAAACTCGCACAAAAATATCATTTGGAGATGTAAAAGAACTGATGAGATTTTGTTGAACTTGACCCATTTTCAAGGTCACAGGAGGTCAAAGAGTACTGAAAAATGCCTTGTCTGCACCTATCTCCTGAATGGATGGATGTATTTTTACCAAACTTGCATAGATATATCATTGGGAGATGGACCCCATTTTCAAGGTCACAGGAGGTGAAAGAGTGATGAAAACTGCCTTGTCTGCTCTGAAGTATTTTCATTTGGCGGTCTCAACGTGTATTAAAAAATTATCAATAAATTCGAATTTGATATTAATATCATTTTGGCCGCGAAATGCAAATCCATAATTCACTCCAAACAGCAGAGGCTAAATCAGAGCCTTTGCTGTTCGCAAACTTCATGTGAGTAACAGACAGTCATGTATTGGATTCACATGCTAGTTTGACTCTTGGTTGTTTGCCGTGTGTGGTAGGGTCGAGCGCTAATATGCGCTATGACCCTACTATGCTTACAGTAGGTGCGGGTCTAGGCTGTTTGTGCGCTCGATAAAAAATGAAATACTGTCTTAAAAGGACATATGCCCCCAAAACAATAAACCAACCAACTTGGCTATTGGTAGATATCTCATTTAAAACAACGTTGAATCAACCTTGATTCAACATTTTGACGTTGATTCAAGGTTGATTAAATGTTAATTCAATTTCGTGTGCCCTCTGGTATGTTAAGCCCCTTGTTACTTTACGCATCTCAATTTGGGCCGCAACACGAGCAAACCAACAATGTGGTTGTGTGCCCAGCGCAGACTCAGATCAGCCTGGGCATCCGCCCAGCCAGATCAGAGTCTTCGCTGTCCGCATGGAGTTAGCTTAGATCCTAAACTACCCTTTAAGCGCTAAGGGAAGAGAGTGATCAGACTGGGCGTATGCCAAGGCTGATCTGAGTCTGCGCTTTGTCGCACAACCACTTTGTTGGTTTTCTCGTGTCACGGTTCATTTGTTAGGTGTGTCTTGACTTCTTCTATAACAGCAAACTTCATCTGGTGATTATATATAAAAAGAACGATAATTAGAGATGTTGGTTGGTTGCTTGTTCGGGGTTTAACGGCCCGCCCTGTGAGACAGTATAGCCATCTCCCAGAAAGAGGGAGAAAACAAATTAGATTGTCTATGGCCTAAAGATAGGCAGACAGGTTTTAAATTCTGTCCCCACTCCTAGACATATCTGGGGTGGTTGCGGTTGGGCGATGGCTAGGCGCTGGGTACTTTCAGTGCTGGGGCGTCCTACTAATTTGGAAAATAGTAGGACAAAGGCCTACTGTGCTTGCAGTAGGTGCGGGTAGGAGTTGTTTTGGATATTTTTCTCTCGTCTATCATTTCTATTTTCTCCCCCTCTTTGGGAGACGGCTCGATATAGACTGAAATACTGTCTCAAATAGCCGTTGAACCAAAACCAACCAACCAACCAACCTAGACCTATACCTTCCAGTCCACTGACAGGCTAACGGCGCTGCTTCACAGGTTTTAGATTTTTAGATTCTATAAGCTTATTTTGATAATTTCAGTGCAAAAGCTGGTTGTTTTGGGTTTAACGATCTTTAGAAACAGCTATTTCAGTCTATACTGAGCCGTTCATCAGAGAGAGGGAGAAAGAAAACATGTGATAGGCGAGAGAAAAATCTTTATAACCCCACGCGCACCTACTGCAAGCACAGTAGGTCCTTGTCCTACCTTTATCCAAATTAGTATGACGCCCTGGAAGTGAAAACTACCCCGCATCATCGCCCAACCCGGCCAGCCCAAGTTAATAGAAATAAACGTTACCTAATTCAGTCCATATGTTATTTTATTATTTTCCCATTCCTGTGTATTTTATCTACGCGTTTAATTTACACATTAAATCATTTAATTTTTCCTTTTTTATTTAGAGTTTTTAATCCAATGTAACCAAAGCACCTAAAATTGCACCTCTACATATATTGATCGAATGAGCTGGTTGAATTTTGTCAACAACGACTATTTAATGTAAGAAATCAATCACAAAGTTCTTTTCATTCCTGGTGAATAAGTAAATGAATATCTATTGATCTCAGTTTGAAAAGTTTTCAGAGGGTGAATATTTAATATAGGATACACAATGCCAAATATTTTCGCTTAGCTTAATGTATTGATTGCTTTTTGAAAAACGTTGAAATAATAATAATAATAAATGATCATCTTCACTTGTAATTTTGTTATTTTACTTTGATTATTATTATTATTATTATTATTATTATTCGGGGAGACTAATGAAAAAGTATTGTCCATATAGTTAACGCTTTGAACTCTGATGTGGAGTTGAAAGCCTTTGACTGTTGTTCATCCTTCTCGTCATCTCATTCATTTCCCTTTCTGTTAAAATTACTGAGGTACCATTTAAGTGCTGCTCAAAGATCCCGTCGTCGGCACTACACTTACATGTGTGTCAGATTTTGGTTCAAACTTTTCAATAAAAAAAATACAGAGTCACAATACAAATAATAGGGCTGGAAAGAAAGCAAAAGTACTTATGTAGTTCCTGTCCTCAAATATACATGTAATAGCATGACAAAATAAACCTGAACCAAAATTTCATATGAATAAATATGAAGTATCTGCTTTTCTAAAACCGATGATAGAAAGTGAAACTAAAAAAAGTATCCAGACAAAAACTGAAAAGAAGAAAATTTAAGTAAGTAACAATAGTAAAAAAGAAGCAAGCAGAAAGAAGAGGAAATTACAACTTCTTAGATTTATTGCCATCCTTCGTATATGCATATGTGCGTGCATCTGTGTGTGCATCCTTCCGTCCCAAATTGACTTGAGTTACAGCCAAAGGAACTAATTCATCTTCACTGCAGCCGGTGTTGTGCCGTGTGGCGGTCGTAAAACGTCTCTAGTGCAAATTATATTTTCTGGTCCTTTGGGAGCATTGAATTCATTTAGAATCATGTTGAAAATAGAGTTTTGCATAAGCCGGTGCTTAGGGGGCATGGCTGGTGTTGCACATTTTTTTATTACTGGTCACGAATATTTAAATCGAGTCTGCTATTTTCATTTCTTTGGTGTGTTCCTTGCTTTCAAAAGATAATATTGTTCAGAAGTTATTTACTAAAATTTCTCATCTTTAAATCTTGTGGGTTGTGTCCTTTATTCCCCACAGGATTGATTTGAAAATTAGCAGATTTTCTTGCCATATAATATAAAGATGAACATATAGTGTTTTTGTTTCTTGACTCGTCTATTTTTCAGTTACAACTCTTTGGACTTAGACTTCATCAATTTCAAACTTGTCCACAACTCGTCCTACAAGCACCTTTAATCGTATCAATGTGAAAGTATGCTGGTTTTCTCTATATAATATAAAGATGTGCATGTATGATCAGTTTTGGATTTTTGTGTTGGAGTTTTGTTTCTGTCAATTTCAAGAAGTTCTAGCCAATTTCTTGTTTCAAAGTTTAAATTCCTGCAGTTTCTTTAATTTGATTAGTTTTACAATTTCTATTAATAAAACCTAGTCATATTTAATAACTCGAAATGTGGAATTACTAAAATACATCACATTTTTGGGAGAGGCGTTTTTAAAGTCCTCGAGTATATGATTTTTCAGAGTAGGTGGAGCATAGACGCTTTGTCCCTTATAAACAACAGTTGCTAGACTATAAATAGATCTTTTGAACTGCACATAATGAGATTTTGCAACCCAGTAAACATCGCTTAGATCTGATCTTGCAAACAGACGGTCGCAAAACCTCATTTTTTTCAGCAAGATAAACTACAAGAAAATATTCAGTCATCCCAATTTAAAGAATTCTGAATAAAATAGTTTAATTTATGATAAAAAGCTACAAGTATAATCAGTTCTTAGCATTATATAATATGCTTTTATAATTTGCAACATATAGGCCTATATGTATATTTAATCGTGAAAATGCTCAAAAAAGTGCTGTGATCTCCTATATTGAACATAATCACAGTATCCGAACTGACTGAACCATCTCTTCCGGTTTTCATAACGGTGAATCGAGAGTACAAACATTCGCTTATAACCAGTAGTCGGAAATCATTATGTTTTGAGATTTTATCCGGAACCTGCTGCGTCATTCATTATTCAACTTTGAAAATGTTAAGAGGTAAGTTTGATATAATTTGCTATTCGGTCTTTTACTTTATTGCCCTGTACAATGTCGTGTATGGGTGGGTAGTAATTGGTACAGTATTCAAATCGCCCTTGGCATGATTCTAAAACCATCTTGAGCCTTTTTTACATGTTTTATAAAAAATCTTTAAAATAAACGGAAGGCGTTATCAATCTACAGTTTGTTAGTTTTGATAATAGGATGATAGCTAGGTTTTGTACGACACAAACTCGTGTTGAATTAAGCTGCTCGGAATAAAATTTCTGTGACGGCCAAGAGGTTTACTTTGTACAGGATAATAAAGTAAAAGACCGAAGAGCAAATCATATTAAACTTACCTCTTTGCATTTTCGAAGCTGAATAAGTATAAATGACGCAGCAGACTCCGGATAAAATCTCAAAACATAATGATTTCCGACTACTGGTTACAAGCGAATTTTGTACCCTCGATTCAACGCTATGAAAACCGGAAGAGATGGTACAGTCAGTTCGGATACTGTGATAATATCTGTGTGCATATGTATGATTTTATAACCAGAATAAATCTTATCTTAAGTAAATGCGCTTCTTCGAAGTATCTACTTATAATTATAAGGAGTCCTACACCCTTGCATATTTTTTTCAATAACACTTTTATCCCTAACCCATATGGATGTTGATAGGCCTATTAAAGGCATTGGCCTTTAACAAAACACTAGTAAGGCCCCAGTTGGAGTACGCTTCAACAGTATGGTCCCCCCACACTGCCACTGATATACACAAAGTGGAAGCGGTCCAAAGAAGGGCTGCCAGGTGGGCAACAAGAGATTATAATTACACATCCAGCGTAACTGCTATGTTGAAGGACCTGAATTGGCGCCCCCTAGACCAACGACGTATAGATTGCCGTCTTATAATGATGTACAAGGTCACATATGACCTTGTTGCCATTCCTGCATCTGAGTACCTTGTTCGCAACACTAGACAGTCAAGACATATTCATCCACTTTCATATCGACAAATCCCAACTTATAAAGACTACTACAGGTTCACATTCTTCCCTAGGACTATCGTCCATTGGAATGCCCTCCCACCCTACATACCGGTCCTTCCTACCTTGGTGCAGTTCAGCAGTGCTGTCTGCCAGGTAATCCATGTCTCTCCCTAAACACTAATTTCTGTTTTTATCTTTTAACTATACTAACACTCTTTATCGCACTGTACAAACTCATTTCACACACTTTCCTATACATTTGTTCCAGCTAACCCCTTCAGCACTTGGTTCGCCGGAACCCGTCTGTTGTCCCCCTCGGGGGTTAAGACGTAACGGAAGATAGATAGATAGATAGATAGATAGATAGGGCCTTTGACCCCATCTGGGCGTGTTTTTCCCATCTTACCCTATTGCTGCGATTCAGTAATAGAGCTTTGGCATTATCTTTATCTGCAAAGGCTTACAATGTCTGCTTTTGCAGGTTCAAATGGACAGGAAAATTGTGACATGATTTCGGACTATCCAAATCTGACATTTGCTGAAATGGGCCCCTAGTTTTATCCATTTTGTCTGACTTTATGAGGCCCCTTTGAATCTCTTTAAATAATTCTTTTGGTCCTACCTTGTTAATTATCATAACTCAATTTCAATTCAATTATCTTGTTACGACTTGATCAACTTTTTGTAATATTGATTAGAGAAATGCTTGTTGTCACGTTAGTCTATGGCGCCAGATTGTCGTTAACGTCGTTACGATATAACGTCACCAGTCTCGCGGAAAATTACGTCACTAACTTTCTAGTCGCCATTTTGGAAAATGGCCGTCAAGCAAGAAAACGCATGCGGGAAAAGTTTGATACTCACTGTTGGTACTAGATAAAACAGCGTTGCTAAAGCTGGCGTAACCAAACATCTCATATAGATCATCACTGACATATGAACAAGCAAGATGGTTCTTGCGATTAAAATATCTCAGAATTCGCGCGAAAAACTTGGTCTTGTCGTCTGCATTGCTTGTGCCATTCTTGCTGCTTGCGGACTGATTATCATTGGTCTTGCAATCTACATGCAGATTCATATAAATGACCAACTGATCTTGTTAGAGAGTTACAACTCCGGAATGCTTCCACATTTCCTCATCAGTGTGGGAACTCTAATGATTTTATTGAATGGTGTTTGTACAAAGATTGCATATGACGCTGGATTTGCAAACACGTCTGAAAGGTTTCGCATGGCCCTCGTTCCTCTTCTAATTATCTTGGCTCTTTTCTGCATTATCATCATGTCAGCTGGGATTGTTTGTTTGACGCACCGATCAAGCGTGGAAGAAGCACTGCACAATGGGTTGAAGGATGCCATGAAACGCTACAAGAACAATGTAAAGGTGAAAGTTACTCTTGATAAGCTTCAGATGAAAACTCGCTGTTGTGGAAGCCGGTCTTACCAGGACTGGTTCAACATTGGATGGGTCAATACAGACTACGTGAATAAGAAAAGTCCCCAAGTACAGGCGTAAGTAGTAGCGTTTTACCAGTTTAGTTTTGTTAACTTCAGAAGTTTCTTGTAAATATTGAATATAAAGGAGCTGAACAAATGATGAAAATTCACCATTTGTTTAGTTCCATTTGACATCATCTGGATACTGCTACTGACTCTCGGTCAAGGCCATAGACTTAGAAAACTAAGAAATTTTTGTGTTGAATTTTCTGTGTTAAAATTGCAGTGATTTTATGTTAAGTTTTACATCTTGTTATGGGAGTCATTTACAATCCAAAATGTGACCTTATTTTTCCCAGTTTTGTGAATATATTCACAAAAATAAAGAAAATGTCTGAAAATTGAAAGGTAGCCTCTCAAAATCTTTGATAAAAACTGGGTTTGTACATGTATATTCTTTTGCTTATATAGCAAATATTGTTGGAACCTTTTGATATGTGTCTATTGTGATGTCTTTGGTTTAAACCTATCTATTTCAGTAAATTTTCACAACATGTATATACAATATATAACATGAAAATTTAAGGATTGGAATGAAAGCATATTGCTTATTTAGTTCTTCTCCTTATGTCTTTCACTGGTTCTGTTGTAGATAGTTCATGTGCCTGTCTATCTGGTTTTGTGTAAAGTATTTTTTTTTGGCCGTTGCGCTGACCGTCGTATACGTGAGTCCCTGCTCCTTTGCTGTAGTTATTTATTTATTTTATAGAAAGATGAGGGATGGTGACCTTTACATCGACAGTGTACCATTCAGTTGCTGCAGTGTTGTGTCTAGGCGTCCATGCATCGCCCATAACATAGCAGCGAAGTCTCTAAACAATGAATTCGACGAGAAGACTCTATATCAGGCTGGCTGCACAGACAAACTCATGGACGAACTAGAAAATAAACTTCTCTATCCTGCTGGATGTTTTGTTCTTATTTTGTTTGGTTTCCAGGTAGGAATTCAGCGTTATCTATGTAGGGTCAAGTCAGGTAAATTCCGACAGCAGGTAAATCCGGACAGTGACATTGTTTCCTTTGTATGTCAGTTGTTTGGAATTAAAACAAAAATAACTTGGCAAACAGTGAAAATCCTGATGAGACGGCTCATGATGAGCCGTCTCATCTGGATTTCCACTGTTTGCAATGGTATGTCCGAATTTACCCGCTGTCCAAAGTTACCTGACTCGACCCTAACGATTAAGAAAACGTTTAAACAATGTCATTTTGAACGTTGCGGCTGCGCTGAAACGTCATTATTTCGATGTTGTATGCCCGCTTGGATCATCCAAGATCATTGTATGTATAAGAGCATTTCAAAGGGCATGATGCCTGTTTCAAGAGAAGCTGATGAGCGGCACTAGGGCTAGCTTATTTACCATCCAAACTTTACCATTAAAACATTCATTCCATCCAGAGGAACTGTTTTTCCCCTGACCTTAAGAGCTACAACTGATTCTTTTCCTTGTATATTTAGATGTATTTAGACATTGTTTCTAATTACTATTAAATTAAGAAATAAAGCTTTACTACACGTAACCAGATGCTTAATATGAGTTTGGTTCGTACGTTATCAAAGGCATTTGAGTAAGTTTATAAGAATCCTTAACTTTACTAAAATGAACTGCCGGAGTATGCTAGATGGGATGTAAAGGGCATTAACCTGTGGCAGCGGTTTTAAGGTGAATAGATACGCTTTCAGGGGACACAACTCTGTCGTTTTCATTTTTGCCTCACTTATAATGGGCTCAACTCTCAGAAGAAAGAATTTGCTCCTATAGGAGCAAATTCTTTCCTTTAAGAGTAGACCCCAGTAAGAAAGGGCTTTGTCCCCCAGGGCGACAAACAGGAAGTCACAAAATTGTTCCCCTTTGTAAAATGGCAGAAACAAACAAGGAGGTTCACCCGTACACCTTCAAAGACAAACAGTGTAGACGCTTATCAGACGGCGCTTTTTGTGCCGTCCGATCTGAGTCTACGCTATTTGCAAATGCCTTTCCTTTGGACTGTAACTTGTACACTTCCTTTTTCTCTCTTTTAGACGTTAGTAACTACATTATTACGGTACCTCCAAACATCAGTACAACACGCCTTTGAGGAGGGAGATCTTGAAGGAATCGGCACAGGGTTCTGTGTGCCAAATGTATGCCCTGCAGGATGCTGTCCGGGAGATCCGAGCAAATACGTTAGAGCTGGAGGTGTGTGATATATGCGCATCAGTTATCTTAAATAATATATTTCAGTATGAGAAATGTCTAAAAATTGTAAATATTGCAATTTAACAAAATAAATAAATAACAGGCAATTTTTACTATGATTTACGGTTATTTCAACAAAATATAGACATACAATATTTTACAGAATACAATATTGATTAAGATAAGAACGGAAGCTACAAGCTTATTTAGTTCTTCTCCTTCTCCCGGTAAATGGTCTTTTTCATCATTTGCAGCGCTTCCTTACAGTTGTTGGAAAAGCGAATCCCAGCGTTTGTAAACAAATTAGGGTTGTGGTAGGGAAAGTAAAGATGAATTTAATTAAGAAAGTACTAAATGCTAACAGAACTTACAGAAGTGGCTTATTCGAACAGCGAAGACTCCGTTTGTGTGAAAAGGAACCTTTAGCTATACGCGCGTACAAAAACTACTCCGCAGACCGATACAAGTCTTCACTTTTCTTTTCGTAGAACCCTCAGAATTCATAGCTTGTATGTACAAAATCATAACACTCTGATTCAGATGCACAGGGTGACACTGCATTCAGTCTTCCCTATTCGCACTTGCTGAAAGGCACCTTTCCAGGCGACGCCGATAGGGGAGACTCTGATCAGAATGCATGAGAGTGCGGGACGATCTGAGTCTTTCTCCTGTGTTGAAGCCCCAGCAGGCATATGGCGTCGTAATGACGTCGTACTGACATCGATGCGACGTGATGACGTCGCGTCGACGTCAGTACGACGTCATTTCGACGTCATGTGCCTGCTGGGAGCGTGTATCACGTACCGTACATATTCTGAAACTTGGGACACCTAAAAGAAACACAGTCTAGAATTTTCCTAATTGGAACAGTTTGATTTACAATGCAGGAGCGGCTGTAGCGTAGTGGATAACACTCCAGACTACCAATCCAGGGGTCGCAAGTTCGATCCCCTGCTTCTCCGGTCTTTCGGATGAGACTTTAAACCGAGGTCCCGTCTCCATATGACCTCGTTGTTGGTGGGACGTTAAACCCGAGTTCACTCACTCACTTGATTTACAATGCATTAAAAAAAAGATGTTGAGGGAAAGGCAAAGAGTGTAGGACCTAATCAGGGTCCGAGGTTATAAAACTTTTTCCATGCTCAACTCAGCTGAGCATGAAATTTTACCTGCTAATGATTAGCAAATTATTGTTAAGTACAGTTATTTCCTTGCTCAGTTGAGCTCAGTATGATATTTTCTCTGCTTATAAATATGAAAATGCCAACATTAGTTGGCATTTTCATATTTATCAGCAGAGGAAATTCCATGCTCAGCTGAGTTGAGCACGAAAAAAGTTTTATAACCTCGGGGCCAGACTGCTCCTTGAGGAGCAGTCTGAATTTGGCCTGCACTGTTTGCTCATATGTATCTGCCCAAATGCTTATAAGTTTTATTGTCTATTATTTTCAGCGTTACAAGCCAGCCGAGGCGAGGAGCTGCCGTCCGCTGACGAGACGGAAGAAAGCTTTATGGGCCAGCCCGCATCTGGAGACACAGAAGAAAGTTTCTTAGGACAGGGCCAAGAAGGTATGGATAGGATGGACCAAATCGGAGACCTAGAAGGCGGTGGGCCCAGTGGTGGTGGAGAGGAACAGGGGATGGGTGGTCATTCAGACAAAAACAAGAGCAACAGAAAGGACAAATCATCATCCAGGTCGAGAAAGGATAAATCGTCATCCAAGTCGAAAAAGGATAAATCTTCATCCAAGTCGAAAAAGGATAAATCGTCATCCAAGTCGAAAAAGGATAAATCGTCATCCAAGTCGAGAAAGGACAGGTCATCATCTAAATCAAAATCCCCAAAAATGAAGAAGCCAAAGAAATTAAAAAGGCCGAAAGCACCAAAATCGCCGAAAATGGGCAAACCCGGTAAAATGAAGAGAATGAAATCTCCAAAACGTGCCGGAGGAGGAAGAAAAATGGGACGAAGGCGATGAATATTGGAAGATTTTATTAACTGAAGGTGTACGGGTAGACCTCCATTTTTGCCGCCATTTTACGAGGGGCAGAAGGGTACAAAGGGGCATTTTTTGTGTCTTCTTGTTTGCTTCCCTCGTTGACAAAATCCTTTCAAAATGGGCTCTACTCGTACAGGAAAGAATTTGCTCATGTAGGAGCAAATTCTTTCTTTTAAGAGTTGATCCCTTTTGAGATGGATGGATGACTTGCGATTTTACGTCCTTTTAACAGTATTTCAGTCATATCAGGACGATGGGAGGGTGATAATTAAAGGCTGTTTGCAATGGAACCCCGTTTGGGTTGGAAAGATTTCAGCCTCCATCGGGTCTCGAACCGGGAACCACTAGATCAAATGGCCAGCGCTTAACTTACTGAGCTACCGGGGCTCCTTTATTGAGAAGGGAGGCAAAAACGATAATGGCAGAAATGCTTCTACGGAAAAGGTACCTGTCTAACTATAACTTCGCATTAAAGTACTTTTCCGTCTTTAAAATTGGCCAACCTCCTTTGTCTAACTCTGTAGGGAATTAGTGTAGATCCTGATCAGACTGGACTTTCGGTTCTGCACTGTTTTCTAGGTATTTCTATAAGAATATTTTGGATAAATGCGGTAGTTTTGTCATGCAAGTAGTAGGTCGTTTACTTTTGGTCTCAGCTTCTTTGAAAACACTCCTGTATCATCTGCACATGTATAATATAGCCTACCCCCTTTCTGGTTTGCTGAATAACTGGGATGTTAATAGAGAGTTGGCTGTGCGAGTGCGTACGGGAAGTCTGATTACAAACAGATTTGGGCGCAATGTATACCCAGCAGGCACATGCCGTTGAAACGACTTTGTACTGATGTCGATGCGACGTCATTACGTCGCGCCGACGTCAGTACGACGTCATGTGCCTGCTGGGTAATAGCAACAGGACAGTTAGCAATATTTTATGCCAGTCTTTTTGTCTAACGGGGCACACTTTATTACATGAAAGTGACCAAATATCGCGGCCTCGGTATCAGACGGTGCATCTGTCCTGGTCATTCAGGGTTTTGAGTGCCTCTTTGATGTACATAATGGGTTAGATTCAGCTCAAATGCAACTAATTTTTGCAGGCTAAATAAAAGACTATAAAATGAATCACCGAACGATAAGGTGAAATGGGTTCAATTTCAGGGGAAGCAGCTCTCTCATTATCACTTTGCCTCCCTTCTCAGTAGGGGTCAACTCTTATGAAAAATAATTTGCTCCTCTAGCAGCAAATTCTTTCCTTTAAGAGTAATGCACATCGCCGATGGGCTCCTTCATCTGAACAAGCAAACAGGAAATTACAAATGGTGATGACGGGAAAACAGGGAATGTGCCCATACACCTCATTTTATTTCAGAAAAAGAAATTGCTTGAGTAAACATGAATTGTTGGCTATACGAATTTCTTATTACCGTTTTGCTACCAGTTTCAGTCTGCAAGCGTACACAACGTACCGTATGTCTTCGATTTTAAGCCGTTTTTTTTCTTTCAAAACAATCCCAAAGATCTAGATCCATCTTATAAGACGGATCTAGATCTTTGGAATTGTTTTAGGATGGATCTAGATCTTTGGGATTGTAAGACGGATCTAGATCTTTGGGATTATTTTAGGATGGATCTAGATCTTTGGGATTGTTTTAGGATGGATCTATATCTTTGGGATTGTTTTAGGATGGAACCAGATCTTTGGGATTGTAAGACGGATCTAGATCTTTGGGATTGTTTTAGGATGGATCTAGATCTTTGGGATTGTTTTAGGATGGATCTAGATCTTTAGGATTGTTTTTGGATGGATCTAGATCTTTGGGATTGTTTTTGGATGGATCTAGATCTTTGGGATTGTTTTGGGATGGATCTAGATCTTTAGGATTGTTTTGGGATTGATCTAGATCTTTGGGATTGTTTTGGGATGGATCTTTGGGGTTGTTTTGGGATGGATCTAGATCTTTGGGATTGTTTTAGGATGGATCTAGATCTTTGGGATTGTTTTAGGATGGATCTAGATCTTTGGGATTGTTTTGGGATGGATCTTGATCTTTGGGGTTGTTTTGGGATGGATCTAGATCGTTGGTGTTGTTTTAGGATGGATCGAGATCTTTGGGATTGTTTTGGAAGAGGGAAACCCCAATTTATAGCTGAATTTCACAATACTGATTTACATACTTGCAGTAATTTGGAAGAGTACACTACTGCCTTATAACCGAATTGATACAGTATGCCCTTGCAGACAAATGTTCTGTGTTACCACAGCATCGTTTGCTGTTTTAATATTCACCTTCAGAATCAGAATCAGAATTGTTTACTGGTGATACGTCCAAAGACAATCATTCACCAGGACCTGTGAATCAGGGAAGCTAGTCCCTAGCCCTTATAAGAGAAGTAAACTTAGTAACTGAATCCTCTGCACACTCAGCAGCAGAAATAAGTGAGTCTTCCAGGGAATTCCAATCTCTAATAGTCTGGGGGAGAAAACTGGACTTGTAAATGTCAGTCCCAGCCAATGGGGTTTGAAATGTCAGGGAATGATGATTCCTGGTACGCCTATTTGGGGGAACAAGGTCATTTATAGGTATACTGGCTGCACCCCTCAGACCTTTGTAAAGCATTATAAGTCTACTATCTTTCCTTCTCTTTTTTAGGGATTCCCACTTAAGTTTCTCCAGAATGCCAGTCATACTCCCAGTTTCATATGTGTAATTTCCCGTTACAAATCTAGCTGCCCTTTTCTGCACCTTCTCAAGTTCATCTTGAAGAAGTATACTCTGAGGGTCCCAAACTGAACTGCCATACTCCAGGACTGGACGCACCAGTCCCTTGTATGCTGACTCCTTAACATCTTGTGGACATGCTGCCAAGTTACGTCTGAGGAAGCCGAGGGTCCTATTAGCCTTTGTGCAAATATTACTGACATGTGTGTTCCATTTCAAATCATTGGCAATGGTTATGCCGAGATACTTGATAGTTTCTACATTACTGAGGACCGTTCCCTCTAAGGTATAGGAAGCATTGATCTTCTTGGTCCGTTTCCTTGTAATTTGCATTATATTGCATTTAACAGGTTGAAATCTCATGCCCCAACTCCTTGCCCAACAACCTAAATGATCTATATCCTCCTGAAGTTTCACAGTGTCTTCAATATCTCTGATTTCACGATAGCAAACACAGTCGTCAGCAAAAAGTCTTAATTCCGAGTCAATATTTTCTGTTATATCGTTAATGTATAACGAGAACAACAGTGGTCCAAGCACAGTGCCCTGGGGGACACCTGACAAAACCGGGGCCCAATCCGACTTAACTCCATTTACCACCACACGCTGCTGCCTGTAACAGAGAAA
Source organism: Ctena decussata (assembly GCA_963989385.1). Lineage (NCBI taxonomy): Eukaryota > Metazoa > Mollusca > Bivalvia > Lucinida > Lucinidae > Ctena > Ctena decussata. The sequence continues at coordinate 32,974,540 of OZ022499.1, read as the reverse complement.
AGAATCTATCCATTTCAGAGTCTTCCCACCAATACCATAGCCGTATAGCTTACATTTAAGTAATTCATGAGGGGGAGTGTCAAAAGCTTTCTCGAAGTCCAAGATAAAAGTGTCAACCTGACCGCCCTTATCCAAGATTTTAGCCCAGTCATTTATAACCGTGATCAATTGAGTTTCACAGCTATGTTTCTTACGGAAAGCATGTTGTCTGTCTGACAAAAGTTTATGTTCATCCAAATGTGCCATAATATTAGAGCAGACAATGTGTTCGAGTAACTTGCATGGTACACAAGTTAGAGAAACCGGTCGGTAATTGCAAGCCAAAGACCTATCTCCTTTTTTGAAGAGTGGGCATATATTTGCAAGAGACCATTCCTTGGGGATTTCACCCGAGTCAATAGATTGTTTGAAGAGATGAGCGAACATTGGGCCTAATTCAGATGCCAGTTCTTTTAAGACTCTGGGATGCAATTCATCAGGTCCTAAAGCTTTCGATGGGTTCAAGCCCTTAAGAAGTTTCGTTACACCTTCTGCCGAAACATGAATGTCCTCCTTGAAAGGAGCCGAGCGATTAGGAAGGGGGACTTGGGTGTGCTCACTTTTGTTAAACATATCCGAAAACTGACCGTTAAATTCATTAGCCTGTTCCAACTCTGACTCGGCAACACCACCACCATTTCTCTTCTTTAGGGGTGGGATACCTTGAGTATCTTTCTTTTGACTATTAATGTACCTGTAGAAGTCTCTGGGATTAGCCTTTATGTCACCAACCAAGTTATTGACATACAAATCATGTTGCTCTTTCACATCAGCTTTAATTTCCCTTCTCAAAGATTCAAATTTTGACCTAAGTTTGCTACTGCCAGTCTTTTTGGCCTTCGCATGTGTCTTATTTCTTCTACGAATCTTCCTTCTTATCTCAGGGGTTATCCAAGGAACAGAAGAGGTTGACCTACTGGTTTTTGAGGGGATATGCTTTTCAGCAGACTCCTGAATAAAGGAGGTTATCAAGTCAAAGTTTTCCTGAACTGAGCGATTGTCCGAGTAACCATTGAAGTATCTATGTTTTGCGAAGTCTGACGCTTCTTTCCTCATTGATTCATAATCTCCCTTTTGGTACAAAAACACTTTCCTCCGAGGTTTCTTTTTTGGGGGGACATAAATTTTCAATGTTCCTGATATCACATCATGATCACTAAGTTTGTCCGGGGAATGTAGTTCTTGAAACTGACCAGGAAGCGAAGTGGGAATTAAATCCAATGTGTTTTTCTCCCGAGTCGGGAAATTCACCAGTTGTTCTAAACCATGGTCATTCATGACATCAATCAACATTTGTCCCTCTGACTGACTTAACACTGATCCTGACTTATTAAGTCGGTCTGGCCAAGCAATATCTTTGAAGTTGAAATGCCCTAGTACGTGAACTGAGGGGAGCTTATTTCCCTTGTGCTTTGTCCTAATATGATCTAACTGGTCACGAAACAATTGAAATTCCTCACTTGAGCCACCAGGCTGACGATACCAACTTGCTACATAATGGGAAGTTTTGTTTGCCAAAATTTTAACCCAAACTGATTCTGAGTCGTTTTCTATTTCTGACAAGGGCATGTGCGGAATGTCCTTATGAATGAGAAGCATCACTCCGCCACCATGAAGGTTTCTGTCCTTCCTGAATACATTATAGGGGAATGTTTCAGGGAACAATTCCGAAGTTGCAACTGAACTGTCAATTTTTGTTTCTTGAATAGCCACAACCTGAGGTTGGTGGACATCAAGGAAAGCTAATAAATCCAATTTCTTACCCCTAATACTGTTTATGTTCAAACTAACAAGTTTCAAACCGCCAAGAGTCTTGCCATTTAAATTTGACTCATTTGAACTGCTTGATGAAAGCCTAACATTCTTATCCTTTGACAGTGGATTAAATCGATTCTCAGTCACTAGATACACCTTTAAGGTGACTGGATACACCGCCATATTTTCCGCCAGTTATTCGAAGGGAGACAACTTTTGTGACTCTCTTTTTGCTTCCCAGGATGAAGAAGCTCTTCTTATAGGGGTTATACTCTTAACCGAAAAAAATTTGCTCCTAGAGGAGCATATTGTTTCCTTAAAGAGTCGATCCTCATTGAAAAGGGTTCAAAAATGAAAATGGCATAATTACTCCCCTGAATGTATTTCCATTCACCCTTAAGTTACCAAAGAAACACCAAACCGGAGAGCTCTAGTGTTTGTATAATGGAGCTATCGCATGCCCCATATCTGCAGCCATGCAATGTCATTGCAGAATGAAATTGATAATGAAACGGTAATGCAAACTTCAAGTATCAAAAATTAAACTTTTTCAAAGTAATAATAGATTTAATAAGCCTTTGACATGCCTACGCCCCCTATTACTGGCTTAAGCAGAACTCTATTTTTAGAATGACTCTAAATAAACTCAATGATTTCAAAGGACCAGAAAATATATAATCTGCACTACGATGTTGTACGGGGGAGGGGGGGGGGGGGGGGGCGCTTTACCGCCGCCTCACGACACAACACCAGCTGCAGTGAATATAAATTGTCTATACTTTTTCGAGAGTAATCAGCTTTCTTCATGGAACATACAGAAGAGAAAATGTCGAGGATGAACTCAGTAAAATATTCCCGTGAAACATAAGATAAAATACCTAACAACTGGTTGCCAGCCCAGCACCGTAAAGTTACGGGACGGTGCCATAACTTTTTTAAATCGATGGGAAATAATTGAAATACTGTATTTTAGTAAAATCTTTCTTTATATAACGCGTTTAATTTCTTAAAAAAGAAATTAAACGCAAACTGATTAAAGCAATGCTTTAATACAGTGCGGTCATTTTCCATTTTAAAAAGTTACGGTACTGGTCCGCAATTTTATGTACTGGATCTAGCAAGCAGTTGCCAGGTATTTTACCGTAAACTTTACGGGATTTGCTTTTATACATTGAAGCTGTTTCCGCGGCCCGGATTGGTAAGAACTTTCACTTATATATAATGTGAGAGTCGCCGAAAAATACACCAGTCCGGTTAGCTCAATATGCTCATTGGTGTGCGGATCTGGGGATCGTGTGTTCGACCCCTAGCCGCGACAGACAATTATTGTCTCACACTATTCTAACCCGATTCTGTTCGATCGGCCCGGACTTCAGCAATACTTTGTGGCTGAAGCGGGAAAGCCGTGCATACCTGACACATATTCGCTAGGAAGTGCCTAATTTGGCTTAAACCCTGCGACGTGTCACTTTACTTGATATGCAGTGTCAACATGTTCACCAAGCTTGAAAAACGCGCAATTCCATACCCACTTGGAAATCAAAAAAAAAAAAAAAAAAAGGATTCTGCAAGTGGATTGCCGAAATATATAGAGGATATTTACTTTTTTAAGGTGAATACCAAATATATTTCATCGAATATGTTGAAAATATCAGCAATTTCACGAGTGCGTAGCACGAGTGAAATTGCTGATATTTTCAACACATGAGTCGAAATATTTTCGTTATTCACCGAAAAAAAAGTAAATTTTCTTTTTATTTTTTTTCTGTTTCGAAAATAACAATAACTTTTTTCCTAGTCATTTCTCGTTAATTTTGCTTGTCTCAGTGCATTTAGTGGGTATAATATTGAGTGAAAACTATTTACACCTAGAAAATGGCTAATAATGTCATTTGAATGAACGAATATAAAGAAATCGGCAATTTAAGAAAGCTGCTTGCGGCTGCCGTAAGACTGACGTCGCGTGCAAATTAGCGATACTCCAGCCCAAAAAAGTGACGTCAAAATGTGACGTCATTACTTGATTTGGCGTAGCATAACGTTAGGAAAGAACGCTTCACTTCAGACCTTTTTGGAAAGAAATTAAGCCCAAAATTGTCAAAAGCAGCCGCGGTTTGCTGCAATGAAAAAATATATATCGTATCAGTCACTAATGAAATGATACGATATTTTTTCCCTGTAGACAATATCACATTTATTTGTTCTAGATATGCAATGAACTCACTGCTAAGTATCTATAATACTAAATAAACGAAGTAACGCATAAACTGCAAAATTGGTGGCATTTTCAAGCGTAATTTCTATACTGGTTCTTTCGCATATTGCTATCATTGATAATTTCGGTTAGCGTGTGTTTTAGTTTCACGTAGATTTAAAGAATTTGGGAATTAAAATCGTCTTTCATTTTAAATTCTCCCAAGTATTTATCTAGAAACTTCGACTATTGGTCGATTTTTTTTTTTGTCAACAATGGGTGCGTTCGAGTGAAATTATCGTGTACCCGAATACACGTTTTAAATTAATCCGGTCGTTTCGGTTCTGCGTCGTTATATCGGCGCGCTGCTTAGCAAGTCCAACTTTAGCAGGTTCGAATGCAAAAATCCGACCCATGAACGTACATCATTCCCCATAAATAACGATTTGTTTTTGTATTTTTGCTCATATGTCTAAACGGACGAAGAACTAAATGGTCATAGTCCCGATGGCCCTGGCTCGAAACGACCCATTTTCTTCCAGAACGATAGTCAATACGAGTAGCCAATCGAACTCGCCCATTGAAGAATAAAGCTCAACGCACATGGTCTTTCGAAAAGTTGGACGGACACACGGCGCCAAGTGTGTGCGCGCTGGGCCATTTGGGGAAAACGTCGTTAGGAGAATTCAAACTGAACTGAACTTTCGAAAAGACAAAAATTAAAAATGTCTAACGTTAACACACATGCGCCAGGTAAGACAGGACATTTTTTCCAGCGAAGCAGACAAATCCATTTCAATGATTCAACGAAGCTAAATAAGCCTTTAGTCTTCAGAGGGCTTGAATATTTTCCCCCCAAACGTTCCAGGACCCAATTTTTCCAGAAAAAAAACCCCCAGGACAGGTCACATAACCAAGATGGCAAACATTTATTATGGTAAAAAAATTCAAAAATCTTCTCCCCCAGAACCACGCGGGGCCGCGTAGCGCAATCGGTAGGGCACCTGACTCATAAGTCAGAGGTCCTGGGTTCGAAACCCGGTCTGGCCACATACTTTCGTTTCTCCTTCCGCTGATTCAAGAAGGGCAGTTGTCAGTTACTGGCGAAAGTATGTGCACTTAGTACTGGTTAACCGCTTAGGAGGTCTCAGCCTGCCCAGGAATAGTGTGGTTAGGTTAACTGACCGTCCCGACATGACCTTAGCTGTTTACCGTGGACGTTAAGCATCAAATCAACCAATCCCCCCCCCCCCCCCTGAACCACAAATCCTATGATCTTGAAACTTAGCATGCTACATCAAGGACTCAAAAGCTCAACAAAAGGGAGGGTCTCCATAAGGGCCATTTTCTGGTTACAAATGGATTTTCACCAAAACTCACCAATCTCTACTTGTAAGTGTTGGCTTTTATATGCTGAAATACTGATCTCATCGGAAGTGTATTTTGAGTGAAGCGCAGTGTCAAAGTGGGTGGGGTAATTCCACCCCATACCTTACCATGTATCATGTTTTTCAATTATCTCTATAAGTATTAATGGCTGATTTATCATTATGATTTGAAATAATACAGGCATGTATGGTAATTAATTGGGTTATATAACTTACCACTGTTTGCTTATTCAATACCAATGTATGAGCTTATAAGTGGCAGCAGGAATTTTACTTATTTTAGCTTCTCCAACTTTACGAAAAACCACAATTTTTCTTTATTTGTCCAGATATATAAAGGAAACTTTGTAATTATATTGACATGATGGTATGCATTGCAGAATTCTGAGAAAACTATCCTAGGCATATCGATACCTAAATTATCTGCCCTTGGTTCAAGAAAATATTAGTAATTCAATTTAAAATGAAAGAACGAAATTCCACACTGGCAGGTATATTTTTGATGATTCTTTTGCTCATGTTTCTAATATTATACTGGTTGTTAAGCTTTAAATTCCATATAGTGCCCATGATATCACACAAGAACTGTAACTGGACGGCAGAGCTCATCCTGTTATGAGCTTATTTGTGGTAACAGGAATTTGACTTTATTTTGCTTCTCCAACTTTATGAAAAACCTCAATTTTTCATTATTTGTCCAGATACATAGTAAAAACTTTGTAATTATAATGATATGATAGTGTGCATTATAGAATTATGAGAAAACTATCCTAGGCACATGAATTATATGCCCTGGATTCACGAATTGTAAGTAATTAAATTGAAAATGTAAGACCGAAATTCTACACTGGAAGGTATATTTTTGATTATTCTTTTGCTCATGTTTCTAATATTATACTGATTGTTGAGCTTTCAATTCCATATAGTGCCCGTGATATTACAACACAATAGAGCTCGTCCTTGTTTATGCCATTTAATTACACAACATTCAAGATGTTATGTTCTGACCCAAAGTTTGATTTATGGATTTTAGTTACTGATATATCAAATGTTGTTGAATACCTAAGTTTAGAATTTACAAGTCTCACTGAAAACTAACGACAGAGACAGTGTACTAGACCCTCCTGCCCAACACACGCAATATTTTTTTTATATATCTGACAGTGATCATCCTAATGTTACACATAAACTGTCTGAGGACACTCCCAAAACTCAGATGGCAAGAAGGATAAGAAAGTCCTGAAGAGAGGCAGGGATGCAAAACATATATACCCCTTTGAAACTGGCTCAGCTAAGATGGGCTGGCCATGTCACCAGAACAAATGCAGAGACGAAAGACATTCACAGACGCTGTTGGAGATGTGTTTACCAAAGAAAATATTCCGAGGAGCACTTTAGTGTGAAAATGTTCATAAAGTTGCCAGAAGAAATAATACAAGGACATCCTTAAAGAAGAGAATCTGTGAAGTTAAGCAAAGGTATAACAAGAGCTTCGCAAGCGGTGAATAATACACCCGTTAAGTTGAGAAATGCCAAAGCCAAACAAGGGAGATAATTCATTAACCAAGTAAGCTAAAGCTTCCATTCTTGGTCCAGATATAAACCCATGACAATATACACAACACCATTAAGTTGTTTTAAAACATTTTGAACGATTAAGGAGTTAAGAATAAACATGAAGTTTATTCAAGGACACATAATTTAGGGATTAAGTAAGCCAGAGTTGTGGTTGTTATTCAGGATACATTGCTTCATTATATACATATTCCTAGAAAGTTTCAATACAATATTTTAAAGGATTAAAAAGTTATGGAGTGAATGGGAATAGAATAAAATACTAATCAAAGGGAAGTCACTCCATAATTAAGTAAGGGGGAGAAATCATTCTCATGTGCGACGCATTGTCTTGTAATAATGCAGACCACTATAGAGTTTCATCAAGATATTTCAAGTAGTTACCAAGCTATGGTATGCAAAAGGTAAGTATACACAAAAATAGCATAAAATACTAATCAAAGGGAAGTAACTCTTAAATGAAGTGAGGGAAATTTAAATTTCAAAGTAAGGTATTCAATAACATTCGATATCTCAGTAAGTAAAATCAATAAAATCCGTAAATCAAACTTTGTGTCGGAAAATGATATCTTGAATGTGATGTAATCAAGTAGCATAAAGCAGGATGAGCTCTGATGTTCAGTTACAGTTCTTGTGTAATATCATGGGCACCATATGGATTTGAAAGCTCAACAATCAGTATAATGTTAGAAACATGAGCAAAAGAGTCATCAGACATATACCTTCCAGTGTAGAATTTCGATCTTACATTTCCAATTTAATAACTTATATTTTCTTAAATCAAGGGCAGATAATTCAAGTATCCATATGCCTAGGATAGTTTTCTCATAATTCTGCAATGTACACTGTCATATCAATATAATTACAAAGTTTCCTTTATATATCTGGACAAATAAAGAAAAATTGTGGTTTTTCGTAAAGTTGGAGAAGCTAAAATAAGTAAAATTCTTGCTACCACTTATAAGCTCATATATTGGTATTGAATAAGCAAACAGTGGTAAGTTATATAACCCAATTAATTACCATACATGCCTGTATTATTTCAAATCATAATGGTAAATCAGCCATTAATACTTATAGAGATAATTGAAAAAAATGATAATGGTAAGATATGGGGTGGAATTACCCCACCCACTTTGACACTGCGCTTCACTCAAAATGCACTTCCGATGAGATCAGTATTTCAGTATATAAAAGCCAACATTTACAAGTAGAGATTGGTGAGTTTTGGTGAAAATCCATTTGTAACCAGAAAATGGCCCTTATGGAGACCCCCCCTTTATATAAATGATGACCCTGGGATGTCCTTGATCTGTTTTACGGCAAGGTCAACTTTTGAGTCACTTACGTTTTTCTACAGGAAAAAGTGAAAAAAGTTGATTTCTTTTTTAGAAACAATGCAGTCTGCTACCTGAAAGTTTGCAGATGCAGACAACTAATTAGGTAAATGAAGCTTTAGTGAGTATTCATGGTAAAGGTCAGCTCTTCACCTGGGCCTAAGGCCATTTACATTGAAAAATTAAAACTTGCTTTTTTTTATATAAACTTGACCATCATGAAATATTTCCGCGCTTGCGCGGGCTCTTTTCTAGTACAATAAAACGATGCAGTTCTTTTTTTTTGGTATATAAAGCATATTACTAAAAATTTGTGAAAGATAAAATTTTCGGTTTGGCCACTTTCACGTGTTTTGTGATAGGCCTACGTAGGCCCACTCAGCGCGGTAATTGCAGTAAAATGCTTTTAATACATACGAGTTGAATAGTTTTTTGCGAAAGGAAATTCTAAAATTCCCAAGTGAGAATGGAATTGCGCGTTTGCCAGGCGTGCCATCTGATCAAACGTAACGGACTCTTTTTAGCTCCAAATAGTACCAATGAGCTGCGCGCCATGAAAGAATTAGTTTTAATTATGGAATCCGCGCAGTTTGACCTTATTCTTCCATATTCGAATCAACAAACTCTGTAATCCTTCCTGACAAATCAAAAAGATGAAAATTTAAAATCAGTCACTGTGCATGCTGCTCTGTATACTCTCTCTTCCCACATATTTTATGGCAAACCTCGCCGTACGATTCACTATTCATCATGCCGCCATTATTCATCATACCTCGCCGGGCCGCATAGCGCAGTCGGTAGGGCACCTGACTCATAAGTCAGAGGTCCTGGGTTCGAAACACGCCACATACTTTCGTTTCTCCTTCCGCTGATTCTAGAAAGGCAGTTGTCAGTTACTGGCGAAAGTATGTGCACTTAGTACTGGTTAACCGCTTAGGAGGTCTAAGCCTGCCCAGGAATAGTGTCACGTGTTAGGTTAACTGACCGTCCCGACATGACCTTAGCTGTTTACCGAGGACGTTAAGCATCAAATCAATCAATCAATCAATCAATCAATCAATCATCATACCTCGAAGTTTGATGTAAAAATTAAAAGTGAATGAAGGTTGAGGTTGAGGAAGGGAAATGTTTGATGAAGTGTAATGGAGAATAATGGAATCATATGAGACTGTTGAAGATTAATGGCATCATATAACGTTTGATGGAGAGTAACCGAGTCATATGAGGTTTGAGGAAGTGTAATGGAGAGTAACTGACTCATGTGAGGTTTAATGAAGAGTAATGGAGAGCAACTGACTCATGTGAGGTTTGATGAACAGTAATGAGGAGTAGCTGAATCATATGAAGTTCGATGAAGAGTAATGGAGAGTAACATAGTCATATGAGATGCGATGAAAAGTAATGGAGAGTAACTGAGTCATATGAGGGTTGATAAAGACTTCAATGAACAGTAATGGAGAGTATCTGAATCATAAAATGTTTGATGAAAAGTAATAGAGGGTAAATGAATCAGTTGAGGTTCGATGAAGGGTAATGCTGAGTAACTAAATCATATGAGGTTCAATGAAGAGTTATGGAGGGTAACTATACCATTTGAGGTCTGGTGAAGAGAAATGAAGAGTAACTTAATCATATGACGTTTGATGAAGAGTCATGGAGAGTAATTGAACCATATGAGGTTTGATAAAGAGTAATGGAGAGGAAGAGACTCATATGGTGTTCGATGAAATGTAATGGAGCGTAAGTGAGCTATCTGAGGTTTGATGAAGAGAAATGACGGCTAATTAAACCATGTGATGTTTGTTAAAAGTAATGGAAAGTAACTTAATCATATTACGCTTGTTGAAGAGTAATGGTGAGTCAACGAACCATACGAGGTTAGATAATAAGTAATGGAGGGTAACTGAACCATATGAGGTTTGATAAGAGTAATGGAGAGTGAATAAGACATATGAGGTTTGACGAAGTGTTTTGGTGATAAATTTAACTTGTGAGATTTGATGAAGAGTAATGGAGAGTAAATGACTCATGTGAGGTTTGATGAAGAGTAATGATGAGTAACTGAGTCACGATGAAAAGTAACGGATAATTATTGAGCCATAAGAGTTTCGATGAAAAGTAATGGAGAATCTGGGTCGTATGATATTTGATAAAGAATTAGAGTAACTCAGCCATGTGAGATTTGATGAATAGTCATGGAGAGTAACTGAAACATATGAGGTTTGATGAAGAGTAGTTGCGAGTAACTGAATCATTTGTGGTTCGAAAAAGTGTAATGATGAGAAACTACATCATATGAGGTTCGATGAAGAGTAATGATGAGTAACTGAGTCATACAAGGTTTGATGAGGAGTAATGGAGAGTAACTGAACCATTTGAGGTTTGATGAAGAGACATGAGGAGTAACTAATCCATGTGAGGTTGGTGAAGAGTTATAAGGTGGAACTTAACCACTGAACCATATGAGGTTGCATGAAGAGTAATCAGTTTAAACATATTACATTGTCTTAGAACTAACAATAGGGTTGGGCTACAAGTTCTACCAACATTAGTTACAGCCCTTCCCTTAGAACAGTATATACAAATCGTCAACTAGGCTACACCATAATAACATAAACAGACAATATGAAGATGAGTAAGCAAAAAAGTATAAGAAAAACCAAAAAATTAATGATAATAATGATAATAATAATAAATAATAATAATAATAATAATAATAAAAACAATAATAAGAAGATAATAATGATGATTATTAAAACATGAGGCCGAACAACCTAGGGATAACTCTCCTCAGGAAGTCACTGCCACCACCAGGAAGCAAACAACACAACTAGGCTCTAGGGGTGACGCCACTGCTCTGTCACAATACAATCAATAGTAGTAATAATAGCCCATAATGATAATAACCCAGCAGGCCCATAACGTCGAAAAGACGTCGCATTGACGCCGTATCGACGTAATGAATTCGCATCGACGTCAGTTCGACGCCATCTCGACCCCAGGTGCCCGCTGTGAATAGTTATAACAATAATATACACAAACAGGCCGTCATCACCACATTATTCTGCCTCATGTTGGTTTAGTACATGCTTGGTTCACATACTTTCGTTTCTCCTTCCGCTGATTCAAGAAGGGCAGTTGTCAGTTACTGGCGAAAGTATGTGCACTTAGTATTGGTTAACCGCTTAGGAGGTCTAAGCCTGCCCAGGAATAGTGTGGTTAGGTGAACTGACCGTCCCGACATGACCTTAGTTGTTTACCGTGGACGTTAAGCATCAAGTCAACCAACCAACATGCTTGGTTCCGCCTCCTCCGTCATCTCAGAAAGAAAACGTGCATCTGAAAGGGGTATCACATTATCTAAAACGCCCCGTGTTTTTTATATAACTTAGGGTCTCTAACAACAACGTGTTATTATCAGAATTATTAAGGTTATCTTTTCCATATAGAAGTGCGTTTAAACTAAGAGGATGATAATGTCTTGTTCTTCTGAAGAGAATGAGTCGCTGATTATCGAAAAGCGGACACTCAAAAAAGTAATGAGTGGCTGTTTCATTATCGGTATTACAAGAACAAAGTGGTGACACTTTTAGATGATTTCGAAATAAATCATAATTTAGATTACTACAACAGTTACGAATTCTGCAGTGGCTCACAGATAGATATCTATTTACCTTACTTGAAGAGGTAGTTATTTTTGGGAACAATGTTGTTTTCAAGGAGTTTCTAAATCCTTCAAAGGAGCCAATCTCTCTTACAGAACTGTCTAAGCTATTCCACAATGCAATGGAAGAAGGGATACAACTTTTCCTGAAAGTTTCAGTACGAGTTCTGGTAGTCATAAAATCATTTGCATTTCTAAGAGGATAAACAGAAACATCACGAACTAATGGTGGGATAAGATCAGATTATAATCAGGAACCAAGTTATTATTACATTTGTACATAAAACATAATTTTTGAAATTTTCTTCTTTCTGAAAGTGGAGCCCACCCACACTCTTGATATAAATAGTCTAAAGAAACTGAGCGATGAAGAGTAATTGAGAGTAACTAAAGCATATGAGGTTTTATGAAGAGCTATCGAGTGTAACAAAACCATGTGAGGTTTGATGAAGAGAAATAAGGAGTAACTGGAGTAACTGAACCATTGAACCATATGAGGTTGTATGAAGAGTAATTAAGAGTAACTAAAGCATATGAGGGTTTATGAAGAGTAATGGAGAGTAACTGAAATCATTTGAGGTACGATGAAGAGTAATGATGAGTAACTGCATCATGTGAGGTACGATGAAGAGTAATGCTGAGTAACTCAGTCATATGAGGCTCGATGAAGAGTTATGGAGAGTAACTTAACCATATGCGGCCTGATAAAGAGAAATGAAGAGTAACTTAATCATATGACGTTTGATGAAGAGTTATGGAGAGTAATTGAACCATATGAGGTTTGATAAAAAGTAAAGGAGAGTAAGTTCGATGAAGAGTAATGAAGCGTAAACGAGCAATTTGAGGTTTGATGAAGAGAAATGGTGAAGAGAAGTGGAGAGTATATAAATCACATAAGGTTTGACGAAGTGTAATGGAGACAAATTAACCTTGTGAGATTTGTTGAAGAGTAATGGAAAGTAATAGACTCATGTGAGGTTTGATGAAAAGTAATGACGATCAACTGAATCATATGAAGTTTTAATAAAGAGTTATGGAGAGTATCTAATCTATGTGAGGTTTGATGAATAGTTATGAAGAGTTACTAAACCACTGAACCATATGAGGTTCGATGTAGAGTAATGGAAAGTAACTGAATCTAATGACGTTTAGATGAAAGGGACTTGTAAGTAAGTGAATCATTTGAGGTTCGATAAAGAGCAATGATACCTATCTGCTACGCAGACGGTTTTACACACGGGTGTCACGGGTGTAGAGCCTTATGCGTCGCCAGGACGGCGGAGGGTGACTTCCGGCTAATGTTGTCATCGACCAGTGTACTACATTAACAAGGAAACTCTAACAACGTTAGAATTTTTGAAATTTATATATATGATAATGTAAGTTCTATATACAAACAATACAATTTACAACAGTCACAACTACAATAATATACAACACATATCAGTTCATGTCGCTGGCCCAAGTAAGGTGTCTGTTCCAAATCTGTAGTCGATCTGCGTATGTTACGCAAATCGATTACCGTCTGACGTCAACACCGTACTCGGCTCAGCGCCATGAACTAAAAGGAAAATACAAAGAACAAAGACGTTAAATGAGCTCACAACAAAAAATAAGGCCTTACACCGTCGCCAGCTATATTAAACTGGTCACTCCCTGGATTATACCAGGGACCGGTCTATATATTATGGGAATCACCTACTTATTCCATATCGCGCACTTATGGACAATTTTTAGCGAGTACACTTGACTCGCTAATACACTAGTGGACGAACACTACTGGTTCACACCGTCCAACTTTCTATTCAGCAGCCAATCACCTCGACGACAGCGGCCGACTTCGCCTAATTTTCGCGCATCCCGCCTTGGCTAGGAATCCTGCGCAAGTGGCATTGTAATTGTGCTTCTACCCGGGTTGGTATTAACCTTGAGATGTAATATGGTATCTCCAGGTGAGAAGTGGCCTTAAGCCCAAACTTTGACTGCCGGACTTGAAGTGCCTCTCAGATCTTAACAACTGAATCCAGGCACATAATATCCGTTCTCTTGAAATTTCAAGCCACTTCTAAATTTGCCTTAAAATCAACGATTATAAATAGTAAATCAATAGCTTGGTAATCTCACCTTAAAATCACGCATTCGCTTTTACAGTGAACAGGCCATGTGGGTATTCACCAATAAGTAAAGCGTGACAAATAGCCACTATTTCCGTAAATGTTTTACTACCACAATTACCCTAAAAACTGTAGCCCTACTGATTGAAAGAATTAAAAGGAATTTCACCTTGACATAGTCGACGATCCGATTCATTTCGTAACAGTATCTACATCGTATGAGGTTCGATGAAGAGTAATGATGAGTAACTGAACCATTTGAGGTGTGATGAAGAGTATTGAAGTGTAACTTAACTATATGCGGTTCGATGAAGAGTAATGAAGAGTAACTGAAACATGCGATGTTTGATGAAGAGTAATGGACACTAACTTAATCATGTGAAGTTTGATGAGTGTAATAAAGAGTATCTGAATCATTGACCCATATGAGGCTTGGTGAAGAGTAATGGAGAGTAACTGAAACATAAGAGATTTGATGAAAAGAAACGAAGAGAAGCTGAAACATTTGAGGTACAATGAAAGGAAATGATGAGTTACAACATCACATAAGGTTCGATGAAGAGTAATGATTTGTAACAGAGTCATATGAGGTTTGATGAAGAGTTATTGAGAGTAACTGAACCATTTGAGGTTTGATGAAGAGAAATGAAGAGTAACTTAACCATATGACGTATGATGAAGAGTCATGGGGAGTAATTTAACCATATGAGGTTTGATAAAGAGAAATGGAGAGTAACTGAATCATATGGTGTTCGATGAAGTGTGATGGAGCGTAACTGTGCAATTTGAGGTTTGATAAAAAGTAATGGTGAGTAATTGAAGCATGAGAGGTTTGACAAAAAGTAATTGAGAGTAACTAATCATATTACTCGCTAAAACTCGTGGATATCTCCTCGTACAGGCGGACAAACCATGGTATAACTATTACATATAGCTCAAAACAGCATAATTATCATACACATTAATATTGATAATAGATTTGTTTCATACATAATGAAAACTATCTAAATAAGATGAAAATAAGGGGAAATCTTTTCAGTATGTATATATATATACCATTTTTGTTTCATAAAGAATTTATACAAAGTCTGTGGGTATGGGTACGTTCCGCTGAGGTGCCTTACGAGAAATGAATTGCACACACAAACGTTATCCATGAGCTAAAATTATAGTTTTCACGAAAGCTCTAACATGCCATTGAAAAATGGTAACGTTACCATTTAATGGTAACTGATACCCTATAAAAAAAGGTATTGTTCTGTTCTGTTCTGTTCAATTCTCGTATCGACGTTACCCAAGTGGCTCAACGGTACGTAACCATAGTTGCACACACCTGGCGCCGTGTGTCCGTCCAATAAAAAAGGTATCAAAACCTTATAGGTTATATACCAATATTTATTGTACATGTCATGAAAAAAATACGCTATATAATGTAAATCTACACTGTGGTGTAGCCTGCCTTAATTATTGGTGTAATGTTACACCGTTTCAAAGAAAACATTACACTCACCTTACAACAGAAACGTTCCCTTCATAAAAGTGGTTATCAGTTACACTGTATTAGGTGAAAAGTTATAGAGCATACAATGGAGACAATTTACACCAAAACTGGTGGCAGCTTAGTTACCACCCGTTTTTGGTGTAATGTTTCCTTTCATCGTCAAACCAAGCCCCAGATGTTCTGGGAACTTCACTTCAGTGACCTTTTGGCAAATGCTAACTGCATGTGATTGCTATGAATAGCCTTCGCTTCCCCACTGACCATTGCTTAAAAGGTGTAAGCTCTTCAAGTTGACACATTATAGACATCGGTGCAACATTCTTAGCCCTAGATGCGAAGCAGTTTGTTTTTTACCTCTGTTTAGCTATTCTTAAATAAGTTCTGAAAAGTAAGACCCTTAAAAAGCAAGGCATACAGAGAATCGAAAATAGCAGAGTCTGTTCATCACTGGTAATACAACGTACAACACAAGCCATGCCCTCTGGCATAGGGTAAAGCAGAACTCTATTTCAAAACTAAGGCATATTTGAGGAGTACAGTATAAGGTGGCCCCTAACGATAGCTTCCCATAGTCAGTCCAATAACCGGGACGACGTCATGTAATTGTGGTGCTGATCAATTAGGCCCAATGTTTGCTCATCTCTTTCAACAATCTATTGACGCGGGTGAAATCCCCAAGGAATGGTCTCTTGCAAATATATGCCCACCCTTCAAAATGGAGATAGGTCTTTGGCTTGCAATTACCGACCGGTTTCTCTAACTTGTGTACCATGTAAGTTACTCAAACACATTGTCTGCTCTAATATTATGGCACACTTGGATGAACATAAACTTTTGTCAGACAGACAACATGCTTTCCGGAAGAAACCTAGTTGTGAAACTCAATTGATCACGGTTATGAATGACTGGGCTAAAATCTTGGATAAGGGCGGTCAGGTTGACACTTTTATCTTGGACTTCGAGAAAGCTTTTGACAACCCCCCTCATGAAATAAATGTAAGCTATACAGCTATGCTATTGGTGGGAAGACTCTGAAATGGATAGATTCTTTTCTCTGTTACAGGCAGCAGCATGTGGTGGTAAATGGAGTTAAGTCGGAGTTAAGTGTCCCCCAGGGCACCGTGCTTGGACCAGTCTTGTTCTCATTGTACATTAACGATATAACAGAAAATATTGACTCGGAATTGAGACTTTTTGCTGACGACTGTGTTTGCTATCGTGAAATCAGAGATATTGAAGACACGGTGAAACTTCAGGAGGGTATAGATCATTTAGGTTGTTGGGCAAGGAGTTGGGGCATGAGATTTCAACCTGTTAAATGCAATATAATGCAAATTACAAGGAAACGGATCAAGAAGATCAATGCTTCCTATGCCTTAGAGGGAACGGTCCTCAGTAATGTAGAAACTATCAAGTATCTCGGCATAACCATTACCAATGATTTGAAATGGAACACACGTCAGCAATATTCGCACAAAGGCTAATAGGACCCTCGGCTTCCTCAGACGTAACTTGGCAGCATGTCCACAAGATGCTAAAGAGTCAGCATACAAGGAACTGGTGCGTCCAGTCCTGGAGTATGGCAGTTCAGTTTGGGACCCTCAAAGTATACTTCTGCAAGATGAACTTGAGAAGGTGCAGAAAAGGGCAGCTAGATTTGTAACGGGAAATTACACATATGAAACTGGGAGTATGACTGGCATTCTGGAGAAACTTAAGTGCAAGGCCGTCGGAAGCGCTGCGGCCGGTGCGGCCATGGCCGCCCCAAATTTTCGGCAAGAAAAGAAAAATTGAACATGAAAAAAAGAGCAACTTGAAGGGAAAAAAAAGAGGAAAACAATGAATTTTTTTTCAAAGGGGAAAAGCTTTTGCCCCCGAGAAGGGAGGCAAATTTGAAAAAAAAAACAGTTGCTTCTCTTGACTTCCTGTTTGCTTCCCTGGAAAAATAAATGCCTTTTTAAAAAGGGTCTGCTCTGAAAGGAAAGAATTTGCCGCACCGACCGCAGCGCTTCCGACGGCCTTGTGAGGGAGAGTTCAGTGATCTTCCACCATTTTTACAAAGGGAAAGACCCTTGTTTCTATCTTTTTAGTTTCCTTGGGTAAAAAGCTGTTTTAAATGGTGTATGCTCTAAAAGGAAAAGATTTCCTTCTAGAGGAGCAAATTCTTTTCTGGTCCTCATTGAGAAGGGAGGCAAAGTTGCTTCCCTTGAAGGTGTAACAATTCACCTTAAGCGCGGATGGAAATATGTTTAAGCCCATGCCCCCAGGCTTCTTCCTAAGTAGCTACGCCCCTGAAATATATTGATATACACAATGTATACTGTTGTGTTTTCACGGCTGCAAAATAAAAATAACTTTCTCTCTTTTTTCACAAACCATTGAAACAGTAAAAACTTTTAGCAATACACAAAGCTGATTCAGTATGCTACAGAAGCGCTGATTAACTCAGAATGAATTTGCTGTCTTTCTGCTTGTATTTATCAAAACGGTTTCTATGACAGTCATAGAAGCTAACAGGTAATCAAGCGAAGAAGTCCCTGTAATGAACAGCCAAACTGCCATGGCTTCATTGCCATTTTAATAGCCGAAAAATGGCTCCAGATCGCACCAGAGAGCACCTAATTTTCAAAAATTTTCCAGGGGAGCATGCCCCCGGACCTCCTAGCTTAGCTTCGCGACTTCATCGCTCGCCATGGCCGCACCAATCGAAATTTCCTTCCGACGGGGCTGCAGTGGGAATCCCTGAAAAAGAGAAGGAAAGATAGTGGACTTATAATGCTTTACAAAGGTCTTGGGGGGGGGGGGGGGGGGGGTGCAGCCAGTATACCCATAAATGATCTTTTCCCCCCAGTAGGCGTACCAGGAATCATCATTCCCTGACATTTTAAACTCCATTGGCTGAGACTGACATTTACAAGTCCAGTTTCTTCCCCCAGACTGTTAGAGATTGGAATTCCCTGGAAGATTCACTTGTTTCTGCTGCTGAGGGTGCAGAGGATTCAGTTACTAAGTTTACTTCTATTATAAGAGCTACATGTAGGGACTAGCTTCCCTGATTCACAGGTCCTGGTGAAAGATTGTCCTTGGACGTATGACCAGTAAACAATTCTGATTCTGATCTGATTCTGATCAAAGTTTATTTATATTTTTGATATCTTTGTTGTTCCATAGATCAATTGCTGTATAATATACTGAAAGGATTTAAAAACTTCCACGTTTTATTGCTGGCTCCTGTTTCCTTGTGACAGTGTTACCTATGTTACGACAAAATGCTGGGAACTTCTCAAATTTAAAGATAATGCAGTTTATTCGTATCATCTACTTAAATGACATCAGTAAAAGAGCGTTGCGTCTCTGAAACGCATAAGGCAAAGACGGCGTTAGCTTATGCAACACTCTTTTAGATGATTTAATAGTGTGTTAATATTGCCACGTCGTTCACGTTAGTTTGCAATTATCATTGCAGTTGATGCTGTCACGCAAAAGCTACTACGGGGACGGCGTCGACGTAAGTTAACGTCACGATCTCTGGATGTTAATTTCGGGTAGCTGCTTTTCTGACGGTCTTTTTAGTTTCTTGTAAACCGTGCACGTCGTCTGGGATTGCAAATTGCCGTAATTAACGCATAAAATTATCGCGCGACGTCAGGTTTTGAAACTTCATCATTTAGCTGGCCCAAAACTCTGCACCTGTTAGCGATATTTAGGCGCGGTAGGCCAAATGAAGCCACAGACCGAGTTCAAACTTTTAAAATTCAATGTGATATTGTGAGAGCAATATGTCACCAGAAAACTGTATACACGTACCTGAAGTTATCCATCTGTATGTAAACCACTAAGAACATGAGGAGCACGTGCTTATTCCTGACCGATTCGGTCGAACGATTTCAAGTTTGAGATATCGATATAATCAGGTATTAGAAAATACATATATTGTAAAATTTCGGAGGATGTAGCCGCATTTGTTTTCGAGATATTTAAAATTAATGGGTGGAAGTTTTTAAATCCTTTCAGTATATGTTTGTCTCTTGCCATGTCTTCCTGTGTTTGATATTGTAGGGTGAGGGCTGTAACTAATGTTGTGAGAACTTGTAGCCCAACCCCCATTGTGTATAAAGGCAATAAAATGTGTTTAATCTAATTTAGTCTTGAGGACCATAGCTCGCACCAAAGGCTTATTATGAAAGGAATAATAGCCATTGAGAAACAGTCTCAGAAGGGGCCTAATAGGGGGAAACTGGTCTAATTACGTGTACGTTTTACTTAAATACTAGTACATGTACCTCATCTAATTACAAATTATTCAAAATCAACAAAAGTTTATTTCATTCTGGTCTAAACCAAGTGGATAGTCTTAAATTGGCGTATTTATCATTATGGAAATCATTTCATTATGACTGCCCAAGCCTGGAAAATTCTATGTAAGCCAAGGGTCTTACTTCTTACTTGGCAGAAATTAAAATCAAAGTTTTTTCCCCGTAATACCTGTCAATGTACCATTTCTTTAGTGGTGATTATGAACAATAATAATGTACACAAAAACTTGCGTTTAACAAATTTACCTTGTCCTTATTATCTTTCGTTGTCATATTTTATCCCTTAAACGTTTGCACCTTGACAACCGCGGGGACTACCGACACCAGTTCCATTGAAAAACACTTTCTCTCTTTCTGCGTAGTAAAATCTATTTATACTTTTATCTGTTGCTGTCGAGAAAACGTTTTGTTTAAAATCATCGTTTTTTCTCTTGTTGACTTTCTCTGCGCAATAAAACTTCCTAAAAGTAACTTTGTTCTGACATCAACATTAACTTCCGTTCCGAAATTATAAACTTGTTCCGTTCCAAAACTATACATGTTCCGAACTTGTTCCTGACATTGTTCCACTTTGTTCCGTTCCGTGTTACGTTCCATGTTCCGTTCCGGGTTTTAGTAATTAGGTTTCTTGATATCGTGGAGGTTAGGCTTCTTGATATCGTGGAGGTCCCGCCATTTGGATAGGGAAGGGAAGGCATATGGGTAGGATAGGGGTAGAGTATGGAAGGGCAGGGTAGGGCAAGGTAGGGTAGGTGCAGGGTAGGGATAGGGATAGGAATAGGGATAGGGTAGGATATGGATAAGGATATGGATATGGATTTGGATGTGGATATGGATATGGGTAGGGGTAGGGGTAGGGTAAGGGTTAGGGTAAGGGTAGGGGTAGGGGTAGGGGTAAGGGTAGGGTAGGGTAGGGTAGGGTAGGGTAGGGTAGGGTGGGTGGGGTGGGGTGGGGTGGGGTGGGGGTAGGGAGGGGTGGGTGGGGTGGGTGGAACGGGGTGGGTGGATGGGTTGAGGTGGGGTGGGGGTGGAGGTGGAGGTGGGGTCGGGGATGGGGTGGGGTCGGGTCGGGTCGGGGTTGGTGGGGTGGGGTGGGTAGGGTGGGATGGGATGTGGCGGGACGGGGTGGGTGGGACGGGGTGGGACGGGGTGGGGTTGGGTGAGAGTGGGGGTTAGGGGAAGGGGTAAGGTAGGTGGGATAGGTAGATTAGGGTAGGATAACGTAATGTAGGGTGGGTCGGTGGGTTAGTATAGGATTACTGGATGGATATTTGGATTGGTAAGTATATGGTCAGGTAGATAAGTAGGTCGGGCTGTTCACGCAACTTTGCGCAATGAGTGCTCCCTGAGAGACACGAGGAAACATATCGCTCCCCGAAACCGGAAATTGAATTCTACGTGGATGCGGCAAGATGGCGGACCAACTCGCCGATAAAGTGAATTCTCTACAATTAAATGACACTGGAGACGAAAACAGCCATCAAAATGGGACAGATGCAGTCGAAAGCAAATGGCTATTTCCTCTTACAGATTTATACAAGATTGCACTTCATTTCTACAAAGGTTTTTCCAATTTATTCACTATTTTATTCCTGTTGTTTTGCAAGTTAATTTATTTTTGACGTATTCAGAACTTCCGGTTTTCAGAAAACCTTGTCCTGCTGTATTACAGCTGGTTTTGTTTTGTTTCTGTTTTCCTTCATACTCCGATTCGATCATATCTGATCAAAGGTGCATGAAGTTTTATGCTAATATGAAAATAGGCACTGCCTATTGGCGAGCATCGCTGTAGCCCTAATGAAGGGCCGTATATTCTATTCTGTTCTATGTCGATGCAGGATTTTTTTTACGGTAACCCGTCAACGTCGCAGCAATCGGACATCCTCGCCTATGGAATTGACCGAAGTATTACGATTGCATCACGGCTTATTTTTCAACATCCGGTCGAACGTTAAAATTATTTACATACACATATCAGGTTTTGTGAATAAGACTGTGTTTATCTTTGTGTCTACAGAGAATAGCAGCCCCCATATGGAGGTAAATTCCGGTCGAGAAATCGAACGATGGTTTTCTGATGCAACATATGCAACATCATCTACATTTTCTTTTGACTGATGTCCTACCATAAGAGCTCGCCCTTCGGGCTAGCGGGCCCTTTGGGCCCCCTCGCGATGCTCGCTTTTAAATATTTTTCAATGATGTCGCTAAACATCCAGGCTTTGAACCATTTTGAAGAAGGAAGTGTCTCCGGGTACGGTACCGTATCCCTAGACCCTGGGTCTCCAGGTACGGAACCGTACCTGGAGACAGCCCTATGAGGATTGGCTTCGGGTATGGCAGTAAGTTTTCAACACTATGTATTAAGTAGTTTTACCCTTTTGAAATAGAGTTAATCCAGCAATAAAATTACCCCTTGTAAAAATTTCATTTAGTCGCCATCTTGCTAGGGAAAATAATTATTGATAATGCGATCAAAACAATGTGTTTATTTTGCATAAAAAATAACATGACATTTTCGCACTCACACCCATTATTGTTTTTCACACCTGCATGGTTTGTCCAAAATAATAATAATAGTAAAATGAAACAATGAGTAACAGTTTTTATTCATTGGACGGACTGCGGCTATGGATACGTTCCGCTGAGGTGCATTAAATCAATTATATGTCTTTCTGTAACGTTAGTGATTATTATACCCCCGACATACGAAGTATGTTGAGGGGTATATAGTTTTCGTCTTTCCGTCTGTTCGTCGGTTCGTCCGTCTGTGTGTCCGTCCGTCCGTGCGTCCGTGTGTCCGTCCGTTAACATTTGCATTAAAGTTTTGCGTTAAGTTTTTATTCTTTGCTTATATTTCCAATATCCTTTGATGAAACCTTTTGGTATGTGACTAGGTATACTTCTAGGTTCATGCAGAATAGTTGACATTATCTGGATGCTGCTGCTGACCTAAGGTCAAGGTCACAGACTTAAACATTTGCGTTAAAGTTTTGTGTTAAGTTTATATTCTTCTTGTATATTTCCAATATCCTTTGATGGAACCTTTTGCTATTTGACTAGGGTTACTTTAAGGTTCATACAGAGTAGTTGACATCGTCTGGATGCTGCTGCTTGCCAAAGGTCAAGGTCACAGATTTGTATATATGTGTTAAATTTGCGTTAAAGTTTTGCGTTAAGTTTATATTCTTTGCTTATATTTATGTCTCCCCCCTTCAGGGTCGGGAGACATATTGTTTTTGCTCGGGCGTCCGTCCGTCCGTCTGTCCGTCCGTCTGTCTGTCCGTCTGTCCGTCTGTCTGTCACAAATCGTGTCCGTTCTATAACTTGAAAACCGCTCAAGCTATATTCGCGAAACTTCATATAAATATCAATCAACATGAGACGACGTGCAGAGTGCAAGAATGGTAACTCTGGCATTTATACTTTTTGAGTTATTTCCCTTGGAACTTAGTCCATCACAAAATTGTGTTTCAATCGTGTCCGTTCTATAACTTGAAAACCGCTCAAGCTATATTCGCGAAATTTCATATAAATATCAATCAATATGAGATGACGTGCAGAGTGCAAGAATGGTAACTCTGGCATTTATACTTTTTGAGTAATTTTCCTTGGAACTTAGTCCATCACAAAATTGTGTTTCAATCATGTCCGTTCTATAACTTGAAAACCACTCAAGCTATATTTGCGAAACTTCATATAAATATCAATCAACATGAGACGACGTGCAGAGTGCAAGAATGGTAACTCTGGCATTTATACTTTTTGAGTTATTTCCCTTGGAACTTAGTCCATCACAAAATTGTGTTTCAATCGTGTCCGTTCTATAACTTAAAAACTGCTCAAGCTATATTCGCGAAACTTCATATAAATATCAATCAACATGAGACGACGTGCAGAGTGCAAGAATGGTAACTCTGGCATTTATACTTTTTGAGTTATTTCCCTTGGAACTTAGTCCATCACAAAATTGTGTTCCAATTGTGTCCGCTCTCTAACTTGAAAACTGCTCAAGCTTTATTCACGAAACTTCATACAAATATCAATCAACATGAGGCGATGTGCAGAGTGCACAAATGGTAACTCTGGCATTGATACTTTTTGAGTTATTTCCCTTGGAACTTTGTCCATCACAAAATTGCGTCTCAGTCGAGTCTGTCTATAACTTTAAAACCATTCAAGCTATATTCATGAAAGTTCATACAAATATCAGTCAACATCAGACGACGTGCAGAATGCACTCTGGCGTTTATACTTTTTGAGTTATTTCCCTTGGAACTTTGTCCATCACAAAATTGCGTCTCAGTCGAGTCCGTTTATAACTTTAAAACCATTCAAGCTATATTCATGAAAGTTCATACAAATATCAATCAACATCAGACGACGTGCAGAATGCAAGAACCATAATTTTAGCGTTTATACTATTTGAGTTATTTCCGTTAGAACTTTGTCAGTCACAAAATCGTGTCTCAGTTGTGTCTGCTCTATAACTTGAAAACCATTCAAGCTATATTCACGAAACTTCATACAAATATCAATCAACATTAGAAGAATTGCATAGTGCAAGAACCATAACTCTTGCATTTATACTTCTTGAGTTATTTCCCTTGGACCTTTGTCAGTCACAAAATCGTGTCTCAATCGCTTTATTACTTGAAAACCTGACAAGCTATATTCACGAAACTTCATACAAATGTCAGTCAACACTAGACAACCTGCAGAGCACAGCATTTATACTATTTGAGTTATTTCCCTTGGAACTTTGTCATTCACAAAATCGTGTCTCAATCGTCGAAGCTCTATAACTTGAAAAACGTTTAAGCTATATTCATGAAACTTCATACAAATATCAGTCAACATATAAATAGACGACGTGCAGAGCACTGTAACTCTTGCATTTATATTTTTTGACAAAAACTAAATATGAATATCAGTCAACATTACATGACATGCAGAGCATAACAACTATAACTCTTGTATTTATACTTTTTACTTATTATGAATCCCTGCTTCAGGGTAGGGAAACATATTGTTTTTCCCTTGGCGTCTTAATGACTGATCCTTTTGACATCAAAAAGGGGGGAGACATCTGTTTTTTCGTAGGAAAACAATTCTAGTTCCAACTTCCTTTGGTGAAACCTTTTGATATATGACTAGGTTTACTTCTATGTTCATGCACAATGATTGACATCATTTTGATGCTGCTGCTGACCTAAGGTCAAGGTCACAGACTTTAACATTTACGTTAAAGTTTTGCGTTAAGTTTACATTCTTTGTTTATATTTCAAACATTCTTTGATGAAATCTTCTGATTTATGACTAGGTTTACTTCTATGTGTTCATGCAGATTAGTTGACATCATCTGGATGCTGCTGCTATCCAAGGTCATGGAAACAGACTTATAGGTTTACATTAAAATTTTGTGCTTTAGTTGGTTTTCTTTACTGATATTTGTAATATACTTTGATGGAAGAATTTGAAACTTTACTTCTAGGTTCATACCATGTATAAGATTGGTTTCATTAGGGTGTGGTTTCATTAGGCGGTGGCGCTGGTCGGGGGTATACGTGAGCCCCTGCTCACTTGCTCTAGTTATTATTTTTTTTTTTTTGAGGGGTGAGGGGGTGGCGGGGTAGCTAAAACCAAATTTACAAAGACGCTCGTAATTACCGTAAATCCTTTGAATTAGGGACATAACGGACAAAACGGACCATGCTTGGGACAAAACGGACCACGTTCAGGACGAAACAGACCACGTTCAGGACAAAACGGACCACGTTTAAGGACAAAACGGAACACATTCAGACCTTTCGTTAACCTTGAGAAAGCATTTTCATTTTAGTTGCAACACTAATAAAGCAATTTGCATGCTTAAAAGATAAAAATATAAACCCTTTATCAACGTATTAAATTAATTAGATAGTTGCAATAATCAAAGGTAGATGAGATCATGGGCAGTAGTCAAATAATTGTGACCATTTAACATTGTCTTTGGTAATTTCATACTCTTTAATCTTTTAATTGGCACCAATTAATGGTCTGGTTTGTCTTCTAGCGTGGTTTGTCTGGTCCTGAAACATGGTCTGTTGTGTCCTGAAACGTGGTCCGTTTTGTCCTGAAACATGGTCCGTTTTGTCCTAACCATGGTCCGTTTTGTCTGATCCGTTTTGTCCATGGTCCGTTTTGTCCGAGTACCAATCCTTTCAAGTTGTGTGTCAGGGACTGTTATTTTGTCAGTGCATATACATGAAATCAGACGGTACATTTTCAATGGCATCTAAAAATTAAAAAAAACAAGATACTCATGATAAATCTGGGCCGAGTTTTTATAATTTCATGCGAGTTGACTTTTGGCAAGTTTATGATATGGGACGAGCTGACTTGTGGTAAGTTAAAAAAATGTGAGGCGGGTCCTGGGCCGAGATTTTTGTGGGGCGAGTTGTCTTTGGTCCGAGTTGTCCTGATTCCGTCAGTGCGATGTCTGTTGAAGTGATAACCCTCATAAGCACACAATTAAATTCTCAATGTCATTTCGATTGAGCTGTGCAACGTACAACACTTGGAGAACTTTACTTGGCGCGTATAACATGATGTGTTAAAACCGTTTGACGACAGTATTTCATTGCCCCGAAAGGTAGGCCTATATTCAAGATTGCTGATTGCGTTTTGTAGGCGTCTGTTTTGGATCTACTTTGCTTATCGCAGAATTATTAAAAGATGGATACTTTTCAATAAATATTGGTACAGATTATAACAAGATGATAGTTGTTTGCACTCTTCAGAAGTCATTGTCGGCGAGCAATTAGCGGGCGATCAAATACGACACCTCGGCCATGTTTTTCGCAGTTTATGTACATGTACATCAGTCAGAATAACTCAAATGACTGAATTACGTTATAATTTTCCCTAGAAAGATGGCGACTTAATGAAATTTTTACAAGGAGTAAAAATATTGCTGGATTAACTATATATTAAATGGGTAAAACTACTTAATACATAGTATTGAAAACTTACAGCCGTACCCGGAGCCAATCCTCATAGGGCTGTCTCCAGGTACGGTTCCGTACCTGGAGACCCAGAGTCTCGGGGTACGGTTCCGTACCTGGAGACCCAGGGTCTAGGGATACGGTACCGTACCCGGAGACACTTCCTTTGAAGAAATGGCCAGGTGTCGGACTCCATAACGGTCTCCAGTTTCTGGTGTATCAACGTCGCACATCAACGTCAACAGGTTCTATTACTATTACAGGAAAAATGAAGTGATTCTGCAGATAACGATCCTCTAAAATGTACAGCTCCCTACTCTGTCCTGTCCAATCACCAAACAACAAAATCGCCGATCAAACTGTGCGGATGCGCGAGCTAATCTGCACCTTTGTTGTTCGGAATGTCAGTACATGTTGGCCTCAGTCAACAAATGAAAATTTTATGCCAAAGTTGTTGACAGGAACATCGTGACGTCATTTTCATCATGTTGTTTCAAGTTTTCACTCGTAAGAAACGTTTTGACCGAAATTAGGACAAACAAAAT
The DNA here is from genome assembly GCA_963989385.1 of Ctena decussata. Classification (NCBI taxonomy): domain Eukaryota; kingdom Metazoa; phylum Mollusca; class Bivalvia; order Lucinida; family Lucinidae; genus Ctena; species Ctena decussata. The sequence goes on along the minus strand of OZ022499.1, from coordinate 32,947,126 downwards.
ACATGTAAACAGTACTTCAGTGACATTGGTCAATTACTCTTTTAGATATGCCCCTGCCCTGGGGTGATATACATTTTTAAAATCATGAAAAAATCTATGTAAAATCAGAGTAAGAAGCATTTTGTATGAAACTTACAGCAATATCTGAGAATAAGATAAATCAGCAAAATATCAACCAGTGAAACAGGTTTGCAGTGGCGGGGTATCGTGCAGAACCAATATCAGATTTGAATAGCTTATATGGAGCCAAAAATAGTCATTATACCCCCGGTATACGAAGTATATAGGGGGTATATAGTTTTTGGTTTTTCCATTTTATGTTTGTGTGTGTGTGTGTGTGTGTGTGTGTATGTTAACATTTTTTCTGTCACAGATTTCTCAGGAACCACAATAGCTAGGATTTTGAAATTTGGTACAAACGTTGGGTATGACTAGTTGTACTGTGTAAGAGACAATCAGCCTTCTCCTGCTTATCATTCCCTTTGTTTGTCCATTTTTTCTTTCTCTCCAATTAAATTTCTGTCACAGATTTCTCAGGAACCACAATAGCTAGGATTTTGAAATTTGGTACAAAGGTTGGGTATGACTAGTTGTACCGTGTAAGAGACAATCAGCCTTCTCCTGCTTATCTTTCTCTTTGTTTGTCTTTTTTTTCTTTCTCTCCAATTAAATTTCTGTCACAGATTACTCAGGAACCACAATAGCTAGGATTTTGAAATTTGGTACAAACGTTGGGTATGACTAGTTGTACTGTGTAAGAGACAATCAGCCTTCTCCTGCTTATCATTCCCTTTGTTTGTCCATTTTTTCTTTCTCTCCAATTAAATTTTTGTCATAGATTTCTCAGGAACCACAATAGCTAGGATTTTGAAATTTGGTACAAACGTTGGGTATGACCAGTTGTACCGTGTAAGAGACAATCAGCCTTCTCCTGCTTATCATTCCCTTTGTTTGTCCATTTTTTCTTTCTCTCCAATTAAATTTCTGTCACAGATTTCTCAGGAACCACAATAGCTAGGATTTTGAAATTTGGTACAAACGTTGGGTATGACTAGTTGTACTCTGTGAGAGATAACAGGCCTTCTCCTGCTTATCATACCTTTTGTTTGTCCATTTTTTCTTTCTCTCCAATTAAATTTCTGTCACAGATTTCTCAGGAACCACAATAGCTAGGATTTTGAATTTGGTACAAACGTTGGGTATGACCAGTTGTACCGTGTAAGAGACAATCAGCCTTCTCCTGCTTATCATTCCCTTTGTTTGTCCATTTTTTCTTTCTCTCCAATTTAATTTCTGTCACAGATTTCTCAGGAACCACATTAGCTAGGATTTTGAAGTTTGGTACAAACGTTGGGTATGACTAGTTGTACTGTGTAAGAGACAGTCAGCCTTCTCCTGCTTATCATTCCCTTTGTTTGTCCATTTTTTCTTTCTCTCAAATTAAATTTCTGTCACAGATTACTCAGGAACCACAATAGCTAGGATTTTGAAATTTGGTACAAAGGTTGGGTATGACTAGTTGTACTGTGTAAGAGACAATCAGCCTTCTCCTGCTTATCATTCCCTTTGTCTATTTTTTCTTTCTCTCCAATTAAATTTTTGTCACAGATTTCTCAGGAACCACAATAGCTAGGATTTTGAAATTTGGTACAAATGTTAGGTATGACTAGTTGTACTTTGTAAGAGACAATCAGCCTTCTTCTGCTTATCATTCCCTTTGTTTGTCCATTTTTTCTTTCTTTCCAATTAAATTTCTGTCACAGATTTCTCAGGAACCACAACAGCTAGGATTTTGAAATTTTGTACAAACGTTGGGTATTACTAGATGTACTGTGTGAGAGAGTATTGGCCTCCTTCTGCTTATCATTCCCTTTGTTTGTCCATTTTTTCTTTCTCTCCAATTAAATTTCTGTCACAGATTTCTCAGGAACCACAACAGCTAGGATTTATAAGGTTGGTACAAATGTTGGGTATAACTAGATGTACAGTATAAGGGACAATTAGCTTTCTTCTGCTTATCATTCCCTTTGTTTGTCCATTTTTTCTTGCTCTCCAATTAAATTTCTATCATAGATTTCTCAGGAACAACTACACCTAGGTTTTTGAAATTTATTACAAACATTTAGTATGACTAGTTGTATTGTGTAAGAAAACATCAGCCTCCTCCTCCTTATCATTCCCTTTGTTTGTCCATTTCTTCTTTCTCTCCTTTAAAATTAAACTTTTTCTGTCCCAAGATTTCTCAGGAACCACTACAGGTAGAATTTTGAAATTTGGTGCAAATGTTGGGTATGACTAGTTGTATGGTGTAATAGAGTATCGGCCTCCTGCTTATCATTCCCTTTGTTTGTCCATTTTTCTTTCTCTCCAGCTTATTTTTTGTCACAGTTTTCTATGTTCCTAAGAGAGCCACAGTCTTCAATTTTTGTTTACATCTTGAGAATGGCCAAGTTTATTGTAGGAAAGAAAATCAAAATGCTAAGATTTCTTTTGGCCTTCATTTTTTTCCTTTTTTTCCATTTCTATCTCCAATGGAATAAATGGTAAAATTTATGTTAAAGATTTCTCAGTTTGCTATGTGACTAGGTTTAGGTATAGGTCTAAATTGACTAGTTGACATCATCTGGATGCTGCCGCTGACTTTAGGTCAAGGTCACTGACATAGAACTTTATGTAAATTTGTGTTGAAATTTTGTGTTAAATTTGTATTTTCTTTTGATAACATAATTCGCATGTTTTAATGGAACCATTGTGTATTTGTCTAAAGACCTTCCACTGGATTTGTAATAGATTGTCCATTCATATGTCTGTTATTTAACATTTGCTTTAGTGTGTTTTTATTAGGCGATGGCACTGGCCGGGGGTATACGTGAGCCTCTGCTCACATGCTCTTGTATTTAGTCTGTCATTAACAGTTTTCTGACAAAACAGATTGGGCCAATCCCAGGAATATCCCTGCAGGTGACCCCTTAATGGAGATCATCACAAAAGCAGGTTTGACTATTTATTTCTGTTCACTTTCAGTCAGTTGGTAAGTCAGCAAATGCTATCAAAAAGATAAACACAAGTCAGGTTGAGAGATTTCTCTTGAAAACACACTGCCTTTATGAACTATACCAATATCACCTTGAAAGAAACTGCTGTAAGGCCAGTTACACCCCACCCCCTCTCACCCCTTGCACACACTCAACCCTATTTGCTAATTGTATGGGTTTGTTGGGGTATAATTTTTACTACACATACAAGTACACTAAAGGCTCATACAGCCGCTGCTGTTTTAGAAACACTGAGGTCTCTAGTTAAAAATCAGAGCTCTAGATAAGAGGGATATTTAATTATAATTGAGGGATAAATTTTTTTATTTCTCATCGAAACTATATGTTGTGACCCCTCATCTGAACCGTCTCGTCAAAACGGTTCAGATGAGGGGTCACAACATACCTTTTTATGCAGAATTAACAAAAGTTATCCCTAATTATCACTAAATACTCCCTCTTATCTAAAGCTTTGATAATGTTAAAGCAAGGGTAATGAGGGATCATAGTTTCATGTAGCAAGTGTTTCCCTTGAGATTTACCCAGCTAATTGTCCTGTCTTTGATTTCTCAATATGATATAACTTGGACAAAACATTTATTGAAATTTTGCAGATGTAAAGTTTGGTGTCTGCTTTTTTTTTTTGCACATTAAATGCTATCATTCTAAAGTTATTCTGGTTGTGTTGCAGAAAAAGATGGTAAAGGTCTTCATTTATCGTACAAGGACAAACTGAAGATGGTAGCATACACCAAACAGGCATCATTTGGGAAGTACCGACCAGATGTGTCGCCAGATGTGGGGTTCCTAGACGTCGTTGGAAGTGACAGAAGGTACATTTTTTGTCTCTTTGCTGTTCATACATTTGCTGAAGATATTTAGCAGCTGAAATTGTCATTGACAAAAATGTATAAAGCAGTCATCCACCAGTTCGGCAAAAAATGCACCCCATCAACATAATAGGTACCATTTTGTACAAGAGTTTTGTACAAGGCATATTGAAGATAGTATAATCAGGGCATTGTATTTTGATCAGAGCTTCAAATAGAATACTGGCTTCCAATCTCCTAAGATATAAGCAGGCAAGTCTACGCCAAAGACTTATTTGGACCTGTGAATACAGTATATCATGCTAAAGTTGAATGGAACTCTTTCAGGGAAAGTAACACTGCCATTTTTTGCCTGCCTTCTTAATGAGGGCCAACTCTTGTAGGAACAAATTTGGTTCTTTTTATGAGCAGATTGTGTCCTCTAAGACTAGACACATTTTGGAAGGGTGACATCAACTAGGGAAGCAAACAGGGAGTCACAAAGGTTTGTGTCCATTTGAAAAATTGCCTAAAAATATGGCTATGTTCTCATACACTTAAATTTAAATACCATGACACCTTAGCTATTTTGTAATAGACTCTTCTGTCCTGGAAAGTCCATTCCTGCTGTTAGGGCACAGCCCTAACAGCAAGAATGAACTTAGCCAAGACACCTGCTGTTTTCTCAAACTCTGAGCTCCATTTAAGGTTGGGTTTGACTTGAGGCTAGTTACGAGATAATTTTCTTATTTCTCTACGAAAATATTTGTTGTGGCCTCTCATAAGAATCTTGGTGAGACAGTTCAAATCAGGGGTCTCTCACACATTATTTTTTAATGAAAAAATATAGAAAGTTTTCCCTGATTTATACCTATTACCACTATTTATGGGGAGCTCTGAAACTGATGGACAATATTGCATATCCTGCTCAGGCTGGTGCAGAGCATTGTGTACTTGGTCTCAGCTTTGTATGTCAAAAGCCAGAAATATTTGGAAGGAGAAGGGGTGGAAGACTCCCTTCCATCTTGCTGTTTTAGTTAATTTGTGTTTAGTGAGACTAATGTTATCAAAACAGATTAGTTTTTGTCAAAATGCATGTTTTTTTTATGAGGCTACCATATTAAAAGAAGTGCATAAATACACTTTATTTTTAAATTAGCTGAGTATTGTCATTTTATTTGAGCTACATCAGAGAAGAAAGTGTCTTACCAGATGTGTTGACATTGTAGTCCTCCAGACAGCAGTGATCCAGATAAGAAGGGGTAACAGGGATTATTTAGGGGTAATTTTCCATATTTTTCCATGAAACGTATGTTGTGACCCCTCATTAGATTCGTCTTGCTGGGACGGTTCTAATGAGGGGTCACAACATACATTCTGTAGAGAAATAAGGAAAAATTACCTCAGAATTATCCTCAAAATTCCACCTTATCTGGAGCTCTGAGACAGGTCTCTGATTATACCCCCGGCATACGAAGTATGTCGAGGGGTATATAGTTTTCGTCTTTCCGTCCGTTCGTCCGTCTGTCCGTTAGTCCGTCCGTCCTTACGTAAGTTAACATTTGCGTTAAAGTTTTGTGTTAAGTTTTTAGCTCGCCTGAACGAAAGTTCAGGAAGAGCTATTGTTGCAGGCCTCATACTTTTCAGGCTTTTGCAGGATTTCAGGCTTTCATTTCTTGAATTTTACTTGATTTCAGGCTTTGATTTTCAAGTTTTCAGTGTTTTTTCTGCTTAAAAGGGCTATTTTAGGCTGGGAAAGCAGGCATTTCAGGCTTGGAAAAAGCTTTGTCAGTATGAGGCCTGTTGTTGTCACCACGGCGTCAGTGTCAGCGTCGGCGTCCGGATTGGATGTTTTGGTTAAAGTTTTGTAAAGACCTATATCTCCCTAACCCATGGATGGATTCTTTTGATACTTGCACTGTAGTTAGATATTGGTCCAAAGTTTAACATGGTACCACCCCCACCCCACTCCTTGACCTTGATGTCAAGGTCATGGACTTAGAAAATTGGGAGTTTTTTGGGACTGGATGTTTTGGTTAAAGTTTTCTAAAGCCCAGTATCTCCTTAACCCATGGATGGATTCCTTTGATACTTGCACTGTAGTTAGATATTGGTCTAAAGGGTTCCAAGGTACTACCCCCACCCCCCTCAGTGACCTTGATGTCAAGGTCATGGACTTAGAAAATTGTCTTTTTATTGATTGGATGTTTTGGTTAAAGTTTTTTAATGACACATATCTCCTGAAACCATAGATGAATTCTTTTTATATTTGCACTGTAGTTAGATATTAGTCCAAAGTTTTACAGAGTACTACCCCAGCCCTGCTCGGTGACCTTGATGTCAAGGTCAGGGACTTAGGAAATTTGGTCTTTATTAAAGTTTTCTAATTGCGTACTGATTCATAATGCTTGGCAGAGATTTAGTTTACACTTGAACTGATGTTAGACACTTTTTTGAGTTTTTACAAAACACTATATACTTATGACCTTGATGTCAAGGTCATGGACTTTGAGTTTTGTCTTAAAGATTTTGATTAGTTTTATATTAATGAAGACATAATTTCACAGTGCCACAATGGACTCAGTTGATACTAATACTTGGACTGATGTTAGATAACGGTTAAAGGCTTTGATACATCCTAGCCCTGCCGTCCTCCCCCCTACCCCTTAGTTCTTTGACCTCAAGCTCATGGACTTTGAAATTTCATGTGGATTTTTTTTTTTTTTTTTTTTAAGACATTTCTGAGATAGCTTTTGTTTATAAATGTGTTGTCATTATGGGCATGCTTGCCTGAAGTTTTATACATAGCAGTCCACACCACCATAGCGACTGTGTGATGGGCAAGCACCTATTCAGGCGAGCTATGCTATCAGGCGACAGCTCTTGTTTATTTTGCTTCTGTTAACCAGAACTTGTTCATACATGCTTATTATTTTAGTAGAGGATGGAAACTGATTAATTTGCATCATCTAGATGCTGCTGCTGGCCTAAGGTCAAGGTCACAGACTTTGAAATTTGTACAATAGCTGCGTTAAAGTTTTGCGTTAAGTTTTTGCTTTTTCTCATTTTTTCTGAAAGACTTAATTGTAACTTGTTCATATGTGCTCAGTGTTAGTACAGGATAAATAGATATTAGTTTTCATCATCTGGATGCTGCTGCTGACATAAGGTCAAGGTCACAGACTTAGAAATTTGTTTACCATTTGTGTTAAAGTTTTGTGTTCAGTTATATTTTATGCTTATATTTTGAATATACTTGAATAAAACCTTTTACAATGCTACTAGGTTTACTTCTAGGTTGAAACAGATCAGTTGACATCATCCAGATGCTGCTGCTGCTGACTTACGGTCAAGGCCACAGACTTTGAAATTTGTATACTCTTTGCATTAAAGTTTCGTTTTACAATGGAAACTTTTATTATGCCCCTAGAATGACTTCTAGGTTGAAACTGATCAGTTTACATTGTCAAGATGCTGCTGCTGACTTACTAAGGCCACAGAGATGATTTGTGTTAAATATTTGTGTTAAATTTCTATGTTTTTTTCTGCTTATGCAAATTTTAAATTGAACCTTCTGGCTTTTGTCTATGGGCCTTTCACTGGATTTGTTATAAATTGTCCACCTGTCTGCTTGTTTGTTAACATTTGCTTTAAAGCTTTGTATTTAATGTGCTTTTATTAGGGGTTGGCGCTGGCCGGGGGTATACGTGAGCCCCTGCTCACTTTCTCTAGTTTGCAGAGTATGATCAGAGTCTTCCATGCTTGCATTCACAGTCTAGGGGTCCTGGGGAGTTGGGACAGTGAATAACAGGGGGTGGTGGTCAGGCAATGGTGCTGGTTATAACTTCCAGTGCCGGGGCGTCCTACTTATTTGGATAAAAGTAGGACAAGGGCCTACTGTGCTTGTAGTAGGTGGGAGAGGGGGTTGTTTGGATATTTTTTTTTCTCGTCTATCATTTCTCTTTTCTTTCTCCCTCTCTCTGGGAAACAGCCCAATATTGACTGAAATACTGTCTCAAAGGGCCTTTAAACCCAAAACAACCAACCAACAGTAAATAATACTGACTTATACCAGTGTAAGACATTTTTTTCAAGCCTGAACTTATAATAATTTATTTCTAAATGGTTTTGCTGTTAATTTTGCTATATTAATTGTTTTGCTTTAAAACTAGCACTGATTTATCTGTGTGGTGAGTATAGAACTGTTGTTGTGTGCATGGTTGTGCAAGTCTCAAGATAAGGGTAAATTTTGATAGTAAGCTCTCTTCAATATAGGTAAATAAGTACGTTTTGGCCCCTCATGAGACATTACAGAAGCAGATTTAATAAGGGCCATATGATAGGTTTTTAAGCTGTCTTAGACTCTCTGAGAGATTCTGATAAGGGGCTACAACCAACATTGTCATCTAGAAATTTATTTTGTAAAATTACCATCAAAATCTACCTTTAGGGGTATTTGAAGCTCTGGTTATCATATGATGTGAGCCAAACTTGAGTATGATTTTTTTATTTCTGCTGATAAACTTCTGACAGAAATCACTGGCAGAGCCCTAGATAAGAGGGAGTATTTGGTCATAATTAAGGATAATTTTTGTTATTTCTGCATAGAAACATATATTGTGACCCCTCATCTGAACCGTCTCGACAAGACGGTTCAGAGGAGGGGTCACAAGATATGGTTTCAATGAAAAATCAAAAAAAATTATCCCTCAGTTATCTTCAAATACCCCTCTAATCTAGAGCTCTCACTGGGTTTACCTGGTCAAAACAGAAAATTCTTACAATAATGGGGAGACTTTCATGGGAGGGAATGGGTACACTTTCGGGTGAAGCAACTTTGCCATTTTCATTTTTGCCTCCCATCTCAAGTGTTTAGAGCCCTAGATAAGAGGAGGTATTAGGTGATAATTAGGGATAATTTTTGTTAATTCTAGATAAAAACATATGTTGTGACCCCTCATCTGAACTGTCTCAACGAGATGGTTCAGATGAAGGGTCACAACATATGGTTTCAATGAGAAATAAAGAAAATTATCCCTCAATTATCATCAAATACCCCTCTTATCTAGGGCTCTGGTGTTGTCTTAAGAATTGGCTCCCCTAGGAACAGTTTCTTTCCTTTAAAAGTAGACCCCATGTTGGGAGACAAACAGAAAATCACAAAAGTTGTCTTCCTTTGATAACATGGCAGAAAAAACATGGAGGTGTACCATTTCAGTTTAAGATTAATACAGGATAATTGATCAGAGCCCAAGTACTAATGATAACTAAAATGTCCAGTTAAAAAAATAAGCAGTTTTCATTTTACTCGTGAGAAAAAGTATGGCTATGTGATGTTGTAAAAATGCATTATGCATATCTTCTAAGTCTTGTCTGGTCACCTTCCTTGACATGTATTTCCTTGTCTAGTTAGATTTTCCACTGTTGATAATATTAGTCTCACTTCTATTTCTTGCCCTTGTGTTCTCAGTGTAAAGTTTAGTGGCTGTCCTGAGATCTTGGGATTAGATAAAGAGAGGATCTTACACCAGTGGTCATTTCATATGAAATTTATGAAAAGAGCCTGTAGCGAGTTTCATAAATTTCATATGAAATGACCACGAGTGTAAGATTCTGTTTATCATATGACCCTTTCAAATGGGATTTTAACGCCTTCAAACTGAAAATTATTTCAATAAGAAAATGCATTGTTGACATGGACGTTGTCAATGACGTTACGTGTATGCGCCAAAGTGTTATTACACGTGACATGTATTACCAATACAGTTGAGTCTTCTTATCTCAAACACTGATATCTCAAAGTACCCTGTTTTATCATGCCATGTTGCTTGGACATGTTTCCTATTTTTTCTACATTTTGACTGTTTTATTTCAAACTCCTGGTATCTCAAAGTAAATTTTCTGGGACCAGAAAATTTACTTTGAGATATCAGTAGTTGGAGATGAACTTCGACTTTGAGTTATCGAGAGTTGACTGTATATAACTAATGATATTAATGAATTGTTATACAGCGGTATTATTAAATGTATACTACCCAAAAACACAGCCATCTTTTCGGTGAAAAATAAAGCACACTTATAAAATATGTACTAGAAGACTTAGCAAATCCTTGACTAATGACTTTGTTTTAGTTTAAACAACATTTTATTCAATGAATCAATACAAATATAGTAACACAATAAACATACAGCGGGATTAGATAACAAGCTTTGCAACTTATAGACATCTTCTCCCGAGTACTAAACATTTACATGAAAAATTATTGAGTGTAAGTAAGACAACATTTAGAAAATACTGTTCAAAGCACAAACAGATGTAGGACTAAGAGTATAAAGTACGGTGTACAGTACGGTGTACATGACACTTCAGTATTGAAAAATCATCTTTTTGAGAGAAAAATCTAGTGATTAGTTGAAAATAATTCTAACACAGAAAATATATTAATATAAAATAAATTATATAGATATACATAAAAATCCTGTGTCCCGAACTGCCACCCCACCACGCCATCCGCTCTCAAAGACTACAGGTATACGCAGACAGCAGACAATGACAATCAGCCTTTGACTTTGTTTTGCCAAGGATCTTTGAACACCCAGGCCTTGACTGTCATGGTTGCTCTTGGTCAGTAGGAAGACTGGTTTTTGGCTTGCGGCCCAAAGGCCGCAAGCCATATAGATTGAAAAGCTCGTTCCGGTTTGAGACTGCATTTGTTCATGTTGTTCTTCACATATACGAACATTTCATTGCAACAAGCGGAGAACTCGTCCGACTTAGTCTATTTATATCCATAGCTGGTTTACCGCATCTGCTAAAAATAACAGCTGGAATTCTATTCTATTTTTGATCGCATTGTCGCCAACGGTCGGCACTTTCCGTACTTATGACGCTTATTGTACAAGAATTAGCTTTTCCAAAAAGCTTGCTGTTTTTAGCATACAGCGGCGTTTGGGCGAAAAAAGGCCGTAGGGTATTGTGTAATGTAACTACGTAGAGCAGCCACCACGCTAGAGCTGATGCATCCGTGCAGACTGATCAGCGTCTTTCTTTTTCGGTATTCATATTCTCCAAGATCCACGAATACGTCATGCTGAGGATGGATTGATCAGACTGGGCTGATGCGTCTGGAGATTTGTGTATCTGGAAAACCTGTCAAAGCAGAAAAAATCAAAGTTCAAATTAATTGTTTAAACTCAACTAGCAGGCGCTTCTGGAGATTTTCCTCATCACTCATCACCTTTTACCAAATAAAGTGCCGGGCCGGGTAGCGCAATCGGTAGGGCACCTGACTCGTAAGTCAGAGGTCCTGGGTTCGAATCCCGGTCTGGCCACATACTTTCGTTTCTCCTTCCGCTGATTCAAGAAGGGCAGTTGTCAGTTACTGGCGAAAGTATGTGCACTTAGTACTGGTTAACCGCTTAGGAGGTCTAAGCCTGCCCAGGAATAGTGTGGTTAGGTTAACTGACCGTCCCGACATGACCTTAGTTGTTTACCGTGGACGTTAAGCATCAAATCAACCAACCAACCAACCAAATAAAGTATCCCATCTATCTCTGTGTGTGAGTGGCTAATATGCACAGTGGCCGTGTTAATATATGCAAAATACGGTAACGCCGGTGTATAGGTAACGTGTATTCATTGTAAAGGCCATGTCGATGGCAAGCAGCGGTGTAATGTACTCAGTTCAACATCTAATACAATACCGTTTGACCATTCATGAATAGTCTGTCCTTGAAACCTCTTGTAGGAATACAGGTAACGAAAAGAGTGGACAATTTCAGAACCGTTGAGATTTTAATCTCTCTGAGGGATTCATTGACAGTTTTTAAACACTGGATGAGCCACTGGTCTGTCTCTCTCAGCCAGAACCGAACCAACACCCGAAACTATGGAAACATGCCACAACGCCTCGCCATGTCTCCAAAGAAGGCAATGGCTATGCCTTCAGATGACAAAGTGATCGCTTTAGTCATTCGGGATTCATAAAGTGTTTGCATGTTAACCACCTGTTTAGGGACAGGTAAATAGTGGGGAATGCGAGGTCAATTACTGAAGCAGCTGAGGCAGAAAATCAATATCCATCGCCGAGTAAAGTTATCAAAGGCTTGTTGTCGCTGCGTTTCTGTTGATTACTTCCATCGTTTTCAAGAATTGGCTGGTAAGCAGTTTGTCAGTGATTATGACGTCATTATGGTTGTCCTGGAATTTCTTGACATGCAAGAAGAACCTTTGTATGCAACTGGAATCCGAACACTGCAGAATCGCTGGCCTAAGAGGGGATTTAGTTAAAAAAATAAATTGTAACGAGAAGTGTACGACAACAACTTCATAATTAGCCTAAATTTCTTCTTGTTTAGTCCTCATACGCTAGTTCTCGTAATTCCCCTTCCGTTGGTATTAACCCAGCGGGCACATAACGTCAAAATGACGTCGATGCCAGGCGCTTACATCGCAGTTAGTGGAGTTGCTTATGTAATCCCGTGTCCACTTTTTGTTAATCAGGAATGTTATATATCAAAATGTTTGTTTTGACAAGCAGTTTTCAAAAACGGTTCCTGCGAATTTTTTCTATCACTTTTCAAGGTCAAGGTCAAAGGTCAAAGGTCAACGCTTCAAAATAGAAAGGAAAAATTTAAAAGTCGTGATTTATGGTGGGCACAGTGTAAGATATGGCACTAAATCTTGGTATTATCGAACGAAAATAAATGTTAGTAATTAAAAATTCATTTTACAATTGACTTTGATCGCTAGTGTGGCAAGGTCAAGGTCATTTCATTAAAGGTCGAAAGAGAACATATAGATATAAACACTATGATTATTGTTTCGTTAAACACGAATAGGATATGGCATTTCTCAGATCATTTTACGGTTAAAATAGTTTAGCAGGCCATTGTATTCAAGATTATATCTCAATTATCAAATCCGTTGCCATGGCATCAGATTTATGCAAGCTTATTTCTAAAAACTTGGCATTTTAAAGATAAGCGTTGGAGTTTGTTATGCAAACCCGACGGGTTTTATGGCAGTAAATCTTGATTGTTATATGCGAAACGGTTTGTTTTGATCATAGATGTTGGACTCCTGTAATTTTTAAGAAGGAAATGTGTATATCGTTGTTCTTAGCAACCAGTTTCAGCCCGTAGCAACCTACCTTTAACAGATTTGAAACCTTTGACTTCATTCCACGAAGAATAGCTATTATGTGTAATAAATCATGATAATAGCTGTTGTAAATATTTAAAGGACAGCTGATAGATTTTCACTTGGTTGAAAAGATGCATTCATATTTGTCTTAGCAACCAGTTTCAGCCCATAGCAACCATCTTTTGTAACAAATTTGGAACTTTTGATTGAATTCCAAATAAGATATCTTCTATTTGCAATGTGTTATGCAGACCCTTGTAAGTAATTTTTTAACAAACAAGTTATGAAAATTAAGAAAGTGTTGAGAAACCTGCGTATACGTTTGTCCTTAGCAACCAGTTTCAGTCCTTAGCAACGTTCTATCAACAGATTCTACACTTTAGATTGACTTTCAGTCTGGATATCTGTTATGAGCAACAAACTATGAAAACAATTGAAAGTAAATTTAAAGCACAGCTGTCTGACTTTGAAAATCTGTTGAAACATATAGGTATCTATTTGTCCTTAGCAACCAGTTTGAGCCCATAGCAACCGCCGTTTAATAAATTTGGATTTTTTTACTTAGTTTCAAATGAGATAGCTTCTATTATCAATGTATTATGCAGACAATTGTTAGTTATATTTAACAAACAAGTAATGGAATTTAACAAACTGTTGACAAACCAGTTTATACAGTTGTCCTTAGCAACCAATTTCAGTCCTTAGCAACTTCCTATCAACAGATTCTAGACTTAAGATTGACTTTCATTCTGGATATCTATTATGAGCAACAAACTACGAAGACAATTGGAAGTAATATTTAAAGCACAGATGTCTGACTTTGAAAATCTGTTGAAACATGTGGGTATCTTTATGTCCTTAGCAACCAGTTTGAGCCCATAGCAACCACCGTTTAATAAATTTGGATTTTAGTTTATTCCAAATGAAATATCTTCTATAATTAATGTTTATATAGATAACTGTAAAGTATGTTTATCAAACCAATTACAGACTATAACAAATTGTTGAAAAAGAGGAGTATATTTTGTCCATAGCAACGACCCTTAGCACTTAGCAACTTTCTCTTAACAAATGTTAGACATTGTACTGAACTTCATAAGGGATATCTCTTATGTGCAACAAACTTTGAAGACAATTCGAAGCATTGTTGGCTGACTTTGAAAATTTGTTGAAACAATATGGGTATATATTTGTCCTTAGCGACCGATTTAAGCACTTGACAACCATCTTCCAACAGATTTAGAGCTATTGAGAGAATTCCAAACAAATCATCTTCTATTTACAATGTATCATATTAACTGTTGTATATACTTTTGAAGTGTGAGTATTGGACTTAAACAATTTATTGAAAGAAAAACTATTTAATATACACTTGTTCTAGAACAGTTATTTATACATTTATCCTTAGCATCCTTAGCAACCAGTCTTAGCAACTAACTTTTAGTGAATTCGAGACTGTTTACTGAAATACATCCGGAATATATTCTACCTGAAACAAAATATGAAGACAGTGTTGTAAGAACCTGTCGGACTTCTACAATCTGTTGATAAATGTGTCCGTAGCAACCGGTTGGAGCCCCTAGCAACGAACTCTTATGAGATTTGGAATTTTTGACCATATTCCACTAAGATTTTCTTTTATGCCCTACAAATTATGTAGACAAAATAAAGTCGATAGAGTTAAAAATACCTTGAAAACCTCTATATATTCCGCCCACAGCTTCCAATATGTGATCTATCTTTAGTGCAAAATGTTAAAGAGACACATGAAAGCATGGACTAACAGACAGTGGGATAGCGCGCGACTAACTTTTAACAGCGCCCAAACCTTAACTGAATTTCAAACAGAACATCCTATATGTGCAATGAACTAGATTGCAATGTTTGAGGTACAGCTGTGTGACTTTAAAAGTCTCTTGGAGAAAAGAAACGTGTTTCGTATTAGACTTGGGCAACCAGTTTGAATCCTCAGCAACCAACTCTTAACTGACTTGAAGCTTATGAATGAATACTAAACAATAGATTTTTATGCTCAACAAACTAGTAACACAACTGTACTCGCAAGTAACGATTTCACTTTTAGCATATGTGAGCCGCGACACGACAAAACCAACAAAGTGGCATGTGCACCCAGCAAAGACTCAGGTCAACTTGGGCATCCGCCCAGTCTGACCAGAGCCTATGCTGTGCGCTTGAAGGGTAGCTCAGGGTCTAGGCTAGCTCCATGCCGACAGCGAAGTTTCTGATCAGACTTAGCGGATTCCCAGGAGGATCAGAGTCGAGCTGGGCGCAAATGCCACTTTGTTGGTTTTGTCGTGTCGCGAAAAATATAATCGCTATAACATACGTTAAAGTTAATCAATCACGAACAAAATATGAACCAGATCACAGGTGGTTGTCTATCCACTGCCTTACCTCCTCCCACCCCATCCCATTCTGCCGGGGTGGTATATTACCCCGTCTATAAAGGAAATGTATCAATGTTATCTTTCTATTGTACCATGAAAAACTTACATGATTTTCACTGCTTTTTATCAATTGTGCGGTAGAATATATTTTTGTGGGACAGATGGTGGGGGTTCGACACATTTATCTTGATAATGAATGTGATCCTGAACTGCATAGAGCGTAATGCATGTTAATTCTTTTGTCAGCATGAGCATTCCAAATCTTTTTATGTCCGCTTCTTGACTGTTTCTTATATAGAGATAAACTGCCTATATCATAGCTTCCAAATGGATTTATGTGTGTTTTGTGTGATCTGGCACAAGTTTTCGAGGCTTTTCTAAACCTTGCACCATATCACATTACACCATACCGATATGTCTGATATCAGGGCAGTTAATTAAGTAGGAGCAGTACACGTAATTCTAAAACCCTCCATGTCATCATATTCCCTATTGTTAATTTCGCGACTTCGATGCTTGTAAGTTTACGACTCATTATGTATTGAGCGTAGAGTAGCACATACGAACTAACAAACACTTCTGACATTAGTGTATATCCAAAACGTTCTCTTTTAGAAATTTAAATTGCAGGAATATAGATATAATATCTCCATAGAGAAATGAAATTAGTGCACCTTGCTAATAATTTGTAAACAATTACTGGCAGGATAACAGGTCTTTATCTGTTACCTTTTTATATACCAACATGTCGGGGATCTGAACATTGACAATAAAGCTATTACAGATTGATGAAATAAACCCTAAAACTGAAACAGTCTGCTGGTAGAATAGAGGATTAGGTATGTAATGTATAAATTATTTTATTCAGTCAGAAAAATGTTCGCGTTCGTTTGTTAGAACACAGAATCTTTTGGTTAGGTACGGAAATATTCGGCAATGCGACACAGGTCCTCTAGAACACTGGTATAGTAATGACAGGTTTTACAAGCAAAAACAAAATTTTCATGTAAAAGTATGTCTCTCATTTGCTTCTTGACTCATATTTATAATGAACACAAACCAGCATTCCCTGGAGTAGTGCGCATGGCACGATACAGAGACCCGATCCTTTTTGTACTTTTGATATTATTTCCTTTAACATTTTAGGCTACTTAATATAATAGCATTAGCATGGCGAGATATCTTAGACATATTCGATTACTTGGTATTCTCGACTTGGGCTATAAAAGCTGTTTCGTAGTTGGCAAGACCATTTCTGTGGAAGCTCAGTCCTCGTTTCTTATATTTAACTGCTTGTAAATCTCTTACACTGCATTAGTATTGCTTTAAAACAGAAAACAGAAATGTACAGCAAGCTTTCATGTACCCTATTTCTCCAAAATCTCACACCTACGATGTCAGTTTATACGGTGTTTAGTGTGACCATTCGGCTTACGGTATTTCCACTTACCTACAAAAATAAGGTGTTTAGTGTTACCAGCCTATGGGCCTTCTGCATATTATTTCTCCATCTCGAACGGTTGACCATAAAATGAATCAGCTACCGCATGGCGGATACAGAAATCCGATTCAATATAACGTTTGCTGACCGAAAATACTGGTTGCCATGGCAACAACTGTGTTCGTTACGGCCCAACCCTATTTTTCATAATTTAGGGGATTGCTATATGATACCATATGAAGTCTGTAACTTAATGTTTTGTCAACCCATTCTATATAAAGCTCTATTTTCATTGTATTTATGTTGATAAAGTACTGCAAATACCCGTAAAATGCTCGCTAAAGCTCTCCAAAATCAATTTTTCTTTTCGTTTTCCTGATTTCGTCCATCAAATGACAATTTTCAAAAAACTAAATTCATTTACGCCTTTGAAACACGACATTAATGTCTTAAAATGGAGAGAAATGAATTAAAGGTGAAAAAGTATAGTGCCGTGCATTTGACCTTGACCTTGACCTTATAAAGGTCATGAAAAAATTCGCAGGAACCATTTTCTGACTCTACTTAGATTGACAAACATTTTGATGTATATAAACCCTGATTAACAAAAAGTGGACACGGGAGCATATTTTTGTGACATAAGCAACTCCACTAAGTGCGACGTCAGTAAAAACTCGGCAAGTCTTTCCTTTTAAAAGGAAACTTTATTAAGCCTTTTAGCCTGCTAGACAAATTTTCTGATCTCCATATACATGTATAGTGATTGCTGTTTTGTTAATGATTTTTTATGCACATATCTGAATATGTACCCTATATCTAAGTGAAAAAATTTATATGAGTCTTTTACTAAAGTCTTCTAGCGTTACAGAGGGGTTAAATAGGGTTGACTCGGGTAACTTCAGACAGCGGGTGAATTTGGACATGCCATTGCAAACAGTGAAAATCCGGATGAGACGGCTCATCATGAGCTGTTTCATCAGAATTTTCGCTGTTTGCCCTGTTATAATTACAGTAAAATGGAATTGTTTGGTTACTGTAAAACACTTATACTTGGCGGCAGCAAAATTTGGCGGTTTTTAAATTTGGACCTTTTGGCGGATTTTTATTTTGGCGGTTTTGTGATTTCTAGAGAACAAAATATTGCTGCTGATGTCATATTTGGCTCTTAGGATGAGCTCTACATTGTCATGGTTATTAAAATAATAACAAATATTATTGTAATCATGTTACATTTTGCGTAGTTAATTGTTTAAAGTAAACAGACTTCGTGTTTCTTCTGATTTAATCAGCTTAATTGAAATACTAATTAGTATGGTGAGAACATGTTCATACTCTGTTAGTTTGCGTGGCATCTTCTTTAGCGCAAATATATGTGATGTGTATTAGCTTTGTGGTAAAGCACAGTGTATAAGCGGACAGTCACCAAATCGGAAGCGACAATTGACTGTACACCCGAAAATCATTAGTGACACATAAACAACTTGTGAGGTGAAACGGTCAAAAGCAGGTAAGTCCTTATTGAATTTGTTCTTTTAGATGCGGTTTTCGACATCGGGGAGAGATTGTTTTTGTCACTAGTTGGACAGTTGAATGAGACGAACGTGTGCGATTCAGGAGGCAATATATTTGCTTTAAGTAATGTTTCGATGGATTCAGCTATTGGATATCACAGGATAAAGGTGTAGCGATGATTTTATGTTGGTTTTAACAGAAATGATGCCATAATTCTAGTCTTTTTAACCCCGATTGTCCGTGTCGATCGACAGAAAATAAAGCAAAACTGGTGATTAAGCAGGAAAACTTGATTTTTACACAGAGATCGGGTGGTGATATGTCGAACTGACAATGCTACAGGTGAAGTACATCCAATTCTCTCCCCGATGTCGAAAACCGCATCTAAAAGAACAAATTCGATAAGGACTTACCTGCTTTTGACCGTTTCACCTCACAAGTTGTTTATGTGTCACTAATGATTTTCGGGTGTACAGTCAATTGTCGCTTCCTATTTGGTGACTGTCCGCTTATACACTGTGTAAAGGAAATAGGATTATATGCTCAATAATATTTTTTCTAGTTGAAGTACCACAAGTTTATATTGGCGTTTTTTTAATTTGGCGATTTTCTACTTTTCCGCCAATATCGCCAAAATAAAGTGACCGCCAAATATAAGTGTTTTACAGTATACAATGCAGTAATGTGCTCAAATGATGCAGATGGATTGGCAGACAGTGTTGACTCTGATCAGTGATAAAACTCTGATTGGTCTTATCTGGCTCTGCTTTGTTTGTGTACACATGTCTGTCCTTATACTTATATAAAGGATCTTACACGAATGGTCAATTCATATGAAATTTATGAAACGAGCCAGAGGCTCGTTTCATAAATTTCATATGGAATGACCAAGAGTGTAAGATTCTGTTTATCATATGACCCTTTAAAATGACATTTCAACACCTTTGAACTGAACATTATTTCAATAAGAAAAAGCATTGTTGACATGGACGTTGTGAATGACGTTACGTTTTCGCACCAAAGTGTTATTACACGGGTGGGCATATGATTTTTATGACACGACGTTATCCACTGAATAACAGCGGCGTCATGTGATAAAGTATTTTATGGTACTGTAATTGAGGAAGTAAGTTTCAATATTTGGGATAATTATATTTGAGCTCCAACACAAGAAAACTACCAAAGTGGTTGTGCGCCCAGGGCAGACTCAGATCAGCCTGGGCATCTGTCCAGTTTGATCAGACTCTTAGCTAAGCACTTAAAGGGTAGCTAAGGGTCTAAGCTACCTCCATGTGGACAGCAAAGACTCTGATCAGACTGGGCAAATGCCCAGGCTAAACCACTTTGTTGGTTTTCTCGTGTCGCGGCTCATTTCTGTTTGCTTGGCTCTGAGTCTGACATTGTCAAGGAGCTGCCATTGAAAATTCTTGTGCATTTTGCCTGTCTTGTCAACTGCATATGTTCATTACATTACCACAATCTATCTAATCATAAAGACACTAAATGCTGGGACTTCTTATTAAGCAGTTACTGCTCACATCCTTAACTGTTAAAGTGCTGAGAAACAAGCAGACAACAAAATTTATATCTACAAAATTTGAATTTATTTTCCCCTTCCACTGATACAAGTAGGGCAGTTGTCAGTTACTGGTGAAAGTAAGTGCACTTAGTACTGGTTAACTGCTTAGGAGGTCTAAGCCTGCCCAGGAATAGTGTGGTTAGGTTAACTGACCGTCCCGACATGACCATAGCTGTTTACTGTGGACATTAAACGATAACACACAACATAACACACATCCAAGCTTTGTCATATTCAGAGTTAACAGACTAGTGGGCAAACAGCATAGATTCAGATTAGGTGGCTTCTTATGAGCTGCCTCACACGGATCTATGCTGTTTTCAGAGTCTACTATTTTCATTTTTGGTGAAGCAAAAAAATCAAACAATGTGATTATATTGATAAATTTTTATTCATCAGAAAAAAATCACGTGTTCGAGATCCGCTTGAGGCGGATATCTTTTCTATCCTAAACGGGGTTCCATTGCACACAGCCTTTCATTATCAGCCTCCCATCCTCCTGATATGCCATCCATCCAAGAAAAATGCTGCAGAGGGATGAATATATGGAAGACTTGCAGTGTTATGTTCTGTTCAACAGAACCTTAGCGGGCCAGTGCTTGATTATCCATTGAGCTACCTTTGCTACTGACCTTGATTATATGATAGGAACAGTCAGATCAGATTCTGTGCTGTTTTCTCAATCACTTCTGTTGCAAATGTTTGTTTGCGGATTTGAGTCCAGGCAAGATTCTCTCCAAACCTGGCCCCGAGGTTATAAAACATTTTTCATGCTCAACTCAGCTGAGCATAAAATTTTCTCTTCTGATAAATATGAAAATGCCAACTAATGTTGGCATTTTCATATTCATAAGCAGAGAAAATTTCATACTCAGCTAAACTCAGCAAGAAAACAACTGTACTTATCAAAAATTTGGTATCTATTAGCAGGTAAAATTTCATGCTCAACTCAGCTGAGCATGAAAAAAGTTTTATAACCTCGGGGCCTGAACAAAACTTCATTTTGCATAGCCCTTCAAGATCATCCTCCCATTGTTTTGAGATGACTGAAATACTGTTGAAAAGGATATAAGACCACCAAGTCATCCATCCAAATATCTAGGGTCAGAAATGATAGTCAGTGATACTGCTGCAGTTATGATTAAAACATAAACTTCCTTCTTACGGCTAAGGAGTTTAGACATGTTTTATCTTCAGGAAATTGATACGTAAATCCTGTGAAGCTCTTGGACCCAACAGTTTAAAATAAGCTGAAAGTTTGGACTTTGGACATGAAATTACAAATTATACAAAATACCATATTTACAAAAAAAACATACAGACATAATGCACTGTCTTTTAAGTAGTCTTCCAGCTTTGAATTTTCGCTAGATCATATCCGGTGTCAGGCTATGTGAAGCTGTTGCCAAACAGTGGAGACCCTGATCAGACTGCTCTGAGGAGCAGTCTGATTAGGTTCTGCACTGCTTGCTTATATGTTCTGTCATATTAGTGAAGAAAAAGTTGGTTTTATGTTTATTTGACACAAAAATGTGTGATGATGAGTTTATTTAGAGGGAAATAAGAATAAGGATAATATTGTCTAAAAAGATCAGTTATTTCCCTTGTATATTCATAGTATTCATATTATATTGAACAACATAGTTCAAGCACTCTTGTATCTACCCTCATGAGAATTGTTAAATTAATAGCTAAGAAATTAATATGATTAATTGCCAGAGTGCCAGGTTAATGAAATTTTTTGTTGTAATTTTAAGAGTTTCTGTTGGTTGTCTATAGAGGCAGGTGAAGAAGTGCCCCATTGGAACTACTGCAGTAAGAGGTTTTATGAGGGGCCACAACAACATACATTTCTATGTAGATTTTCATGACAAAACAAAAGAAACTATCCAAGAATTTTAATGAAGACCCAGTTGTTCAAAGCATTGTTAGCTCAATGAAATTGTTAGTCAGTTTGTTGAGTCTTCTAGTACAGATAATTACAAATGTGCTTTGTTTTCATTTTTTTATGGAAAACTATAAGTGTAAAAGCTTGTCACATTTTTGGGGCGAAATTTGGCAGTGTTTACATGTGTACTAAATGTTTGAAAATGTAACAATGCCTAGCGTCCACCGAATGGGACATTGGCAAACAGTGCAGACCCAGATCAGATGCTGCTAAATGCAGCATCTGATCAGGGTTTACATTATGTGTATAGCACAAATGGGTATTTCTCTTTAAAAAAGAATAAAAATATAAAAATACTAACCAGACACCCTGTTATTGACAAATGGACTCATCCATTTAATAGGGATAGAATTTCATTGCACTGGGCATAAATGGGTTAACTAATGACATTGTTAGTTTTTCATAACTAGGCCCAGATGAACCAATATACGACAAAACCCAACAAAGTGGCATGTGTGCCCAGCAAATCACTCAGATCAGCCTGGGTCCAGTCTGATCAGAGTCTTCACTGCCCACCTGGAGCTAGCTTAGACTCTTTACTACCCTTTAAGTGCACAGCCAGGAGTCTGATCAGACTGAGTGGATGCCCAGGGTGATCTAAGTCTTTGCTGGGTGCACATGTCACTTTCTTGGTTTTGTCGTGTAGCAGAGACTCTGCTTTTCTGGAGCTCTGTAATCTACATGAAACTGAGTCCAGTTCCCATGAGGAAAAAGTAATTGAAAAGCTAGTAAATCAAAGGACAAGAGTTGATTGGCTTTGCAGAAAGTAATGGCTTCAAGTCAAGAAAACTGCCTGTGAGCATCATGGCTGACATGTGGTTTTACTGCCTTTTCAACAGTATTTCAGTCATACTGAGCAAATGGAAGATAATGAAAGGCTCTGTGCAATGACACCCATCGACTGTTGTCAGTCCCTATTTCGGCCAGTGGACTTGTCCCTTTGGATGAGTCCATTTTCTAGATTTAGGGGTTTCTTTCAGGTGAATGTTTTCACTGTTATTGTATTTGCATAGAAATTTCAGTAAGCAGCCAGTGGAGACCATGACCAGATACTGCATTCGGCGGCATCTAAACTGTTTGCAAATGATCCTAAAATGGATTTCCAGTCTAAAATGGTTAACCCATTGCATTCTGGGTATTTTTTGTCTGCTGAAATTGTCGTCTGAATTAAAAATCAAGACTATTTTGACAATATTGGTCTAATTAACTCTTGTAGAAGTGATGTCTAGGCAGCAAACAGTTTGGATCTCAGATCAGGCCCCACATTTGTGGGGCCTGATCTGGATCCAAACTGTTTGCCCAGATACCCCTTAAGGGGTATCCCGAATGGAATGGGTTAAAGAGACAACTGCCACTCAGCTTGACCTCAGATACCCCTAAAGGGGTATCCGGAATGGAATGGGTTAAAGAGACAACTGCCACTCAGCTTGACCTCTGTCAATTTCAGCAAAGCTTGGCTGTCACTGGGGCTTTTATGTATTTTTTTCTGGCCAATTTGGCTATCATTCGGGGATATGTTGATATATTTCTCTTGTATAACATCATTATCAGTTTTAAGCAAGCGGCTGTTATACCCATGCAAAATCTCCTTGTGTTTTTCAGGCAAGCATGGCAGTCACTGGGGGATATGTCAAAGGAGATGGCCATGGAGGAATTTGTGAAGATGTTAGACAGTGTCTGTCCCTTGTTTAAACCCCACCTACAGGCACAGAAGGCTGAAGAGGAAAAACAAGCCCAGCTGAAGTAAGTTGGAAAATGTGCCTTATAGCACCTGCAGACAGTGAAGATACAGTTCAGTCTGCACAGATGTAGATTTCTTGGGACCATATAGAGCTGAATATGATCCAGAAGACTTATATCTGCTGGGTGAATATTTGGGCTAGTGTCATATTGTTCTATGCCTCTTGTGCATATTAGGCAGCTGTAGGGGACCCGTTAAAACATCTTGGCCCAGATGTGAAAATTGTTTCACATTCATGAAGTGGGCATGAAATGATATCAGCATCGCAATAACACACAATGAGGAAGACTTAAATCTTGATTGATGTGTGACTGCTTATATACTCAAAAGCAAAAATAACACATATTTTTCTTTTTGGTATTTTTATGTCATAATAAAAATCTGCTGAAATTGGCAAAACAGGGAAGACATTATCAATGCATGGAGTACACTTCGTCGCAAACTTATTGAAATTTTATTTGCTGATTCATGCGTCACGAAAGCGTAAACAATCAAGGGGTCAATCTCAAAATTCACAAATACTGATCAGTTAAATCAGTGTCTGGAACTGAGTTGTGCCTGGCTCTCAAACTGATGCCCTCTTTATCTAGGACGCTACAATGTCTTACAAACATCATCAAGAAGTTTCAGCATTGGTTACTTGTTACAAACAAAGTTATGCCCCTTTCTGCAAATCCCGTAAAGTAGGCAAGTTTTGCGATAGCAAAAGAAAATTTTGTGGATTTTTCAGCAAACCGAATTGGAATCCATTTCCAATTCGGGTTAAATAAACGGGTAAGTGGTCACAATCAAATGGAGTATGTAACGAAGGGAAGTAACTCTGTACTTCCTCCCAATAATGCCACCACAGATTGAATTTTTGGGCCCTGGATCCTTGAAATCACTGGGCAAAATTAAATGAAAATCATACAGCATCTTTATCATAAAGGGCAGTCTATGGTAAGTGAATCGGAAGACAAGATTTGTTTCCAGGAAAACATTTTTATCCGCTTTTAAATTTCGTAACTCAAACTGGAAGTGAGCAAAATACGTTCTCATTTTAAACCAAAATTTGTTTTGAATTGGTTCTTTACCCATAACCTTACTCATTTTAAACCAAAATTTGTTTTGAATTGGTTCTTTACCCATAACCTTACTCATTTTGAATCCCAAATTACCAGATTTTTCTAATAATTTGATGATTCCGATGATTTTCAAAAACTACGAAAAACTTTGGAAAAATGCAGATTTTTGCATGTGCAGTTTAACTGTATAAGAATCATTTTTACCCATAACCTTACTCATTTTGAATCCGGAAGTGAGCAAAATACGTTCTCATTTTAAACCAAAATTTGTTTTGAATTGGTTCTTTACCCATAACCTTACTCATTTTGAATCCCAAATTACCAGATTTTTAGCTCACCTGAGCCATAGGCTCAGGGTGAGCTATTGTGATCACCCAGTGTCCGTCGTGCGTCGTGCGTCGTGCGTCGTCAACAATTTGCTTTAAATGACATCTTCTCTGAAACCGCTGGGCCTAGGGCTTTGATATTTGGTATGAAGCATTGCCTAGTGGTCCTCTACCAAGTTTGTTCAAATGGTGGCCCCAGGGTCCAAAATGGCCCTGGGGCAGGGGGTCTTGGGTTCGAAACTAAAAAATACTTAAGAATCTTCTTCTCCAGAACCGCTTGGCTCAGATGCTTGAAATTTGGTATGGAACATTGCCTAGTAGTCCTCTACCAAGTTTGTTCAAATGGTGGCCCCAGGGTCCAAAATGGCCCTGGGGCAGGGGGTCTTGGGTTCGAAACTAAAAAATACTTAAAAATCTTCTTCTCCAGAACTGCTTGGCTCAGATGCTTGAAATTTGGTATGAAGCATTGTCTAGTGGTCCTCTACCAAGTTTGTTCAAATGGTGGCCCCAGGGTCCAAAATGGCCCTGGGGCCGGGGTTCTTGGGTTTGAAACTAAAAAAATACTTAAAAATCTTCTTCTCCAGAACTGCTTGGCTCAGATGCTTGAAATTTGGTATGAATCATTGTCTAGTGGTCCTCTACCAAGTTTGTTCAAATGGTGGCCCCAGGGTCCAAAATGGCCCTAGGGCAGGGGGTCTTGGGTTCGAAACTAAAAAATACTTAAAAATCTTCTTCTCCAGAACCGCTTGGCTCAGATGCTTGAAATTTGGTATGGAACATTGTCTAGTAGTCCTCTACCAAGTTTGTTCATATGGTGGCCCCAGGGTCCAAAGTGGCCCAGGGGCAGGGGTTCTTGGGTTTGAAACTAAAAAATACTTAAAAATCTTCTTCTCCAGAACTGCTTGGCTCAGATGCTTGAAATTTGGTATGGAACATTGCCTAGTTGTCCTCTTTATAGTTTGTTTAAATGGTGGCCCCAGGGTTCAAACTGGCCCTGTGGCAGGGGGTCTTGGGTTTTGGAACTAAAAAAATACTTAAAAATTTTCTTCTCCAGAACTGCTTGGCTCAGATGCTTGAAATTTGGTATGTAGCATTGTCTAGTGGTCCTCTACCAAATTTGTTCAAATGGTGACCCCAGGATGCAAAATGGCCCTGGGGCAGGGGGTCTTGGGTTCGAAACTAAAAAATACATAAAAATCTTCTTCTCCAGAACCGCTTGGCTCAGATGCTTGAAATTTGGTATGGAACATTGTCTAGTAGTCCTCTACCAAGTTTGTTCAAATGGTGGCCCCAGGGTCCAAAGTGGCCCTGGGGCAGGGGTTCTTGGGTTTGAAACTAAAAAATACTTAAAAATCTTCTTCTCCAGAACTGCTTGGCTCAGATGCTTGAAATTTGGTATGGAACATTGCCTAGTTGTCCTCTTTATAGTTTGTTTAAATGGTGGCCCCAGGGTTCAAACTGGCCCTGTGGCAGGGGGTCTTGGGTTTTGGAACTAAAAAATACTTAAAAATTTTCTTCTCCAGAACTGCTTGGCTCAGATGCTTGAAATTTGGTATGTAGCATTGTCTAGTGGTCCTCTACCAAATTTGCTCAAATGGTGACCCCAGGGTGCAAAATGGCCCTGGGGCAGGGGGTCTTGGGTTCGAAACTAAAAAATACATAAAAATCTTCTTCGCTAGAACTGCTTGCCTCAAATGCTTGAAATTTGGTATGTTACATTGCCTAGTGGCCCTCTACCAAGCTTGTTCAAATGGTGACCCCAGGGTGCAAAATGGCCCTGGGGCAGGGGGTCTTGGGTTCGAAACTAAAAAATACATAAAAATCTTCTTCACTAGAACTGCTTGCCTCAGATGCTTGAAATTTGGTATGTTACATTGCCTAGTGGCCCTCTACCAACCTTGTTCAAATGGTGGCCACAGGGTCCAAAATGGCCCCGGGGCAGGGAGTCCCAGGTTAGAACCATAGAAATACATAGAAAAATATTAAAAAATCATCTACTTCAGAACCGCAAGGCTCAGATGCTTGAAATTTGGTATGTAACATTGCCTAGTAGTCTTTACCAAGTTTGTTCAAATGATGACCCCAGGGTCTAAAATGGCCCCACCCCAGGGGGTCCTGGTTTTGAACCGTAGAAATACATAAAAAATATTCAAAAATCTTCTTCTTCAGAACCACTTGGCTCAGATGCTTGAAATTTAGTATGTAGCATTGCCGCGTGGTCCTTTACCAAAATTATTCAAATGATGGCCACAGGGTCCAAAATGGCCCGGCCCCAGGGGGTCCAGGGTTTGAACCATAGCAATACATAGAAAAATATTCAAAAATCTTCTTCAAAACCATTTGGAAGTGGTTGCAAACTATCAGGTTTGTTAAATGATGACCCTTGTTTGACCTTTAACCTTTTTGGTCAGGTGAGCGATTCAGGGCCTCTTGGCCCTCTTGTTCTAATAATTTGATGATTCCGACGATTTTCAAAAACTACGAAAAACTTTGGAAAAATGCAGATTTTTGCATGTGCAGTTTAACTGTATAAGAATCATTTTTAGCTCACCTGAGCCGAAGGCTCACAGCTGAGCTTATAGTATAGGCAGGCATCCGTCGTCTGTCGTCCGTCCGTCCGTCGTCCGTCATCCGTCAACATTTTCAAACGACAACTCCTCTGAAACTACAAGGCCCATTGTTACCAAATTTCATATATAGCATCTATAGGCAGGGGGAACTAATAATACTGTTTTTTATCCAAATCGCTTCAGAACTTTGGTTGCTATGGCAACTATAAGTTTCCATTGACTTGTATGGGAAAAATTGAAAATTTGCATTTATTGCTATGTCACTGCAGATATTTTGACAAAACCTTTACAGAAATGTTCCTTGAGTAGTCCTCTATCAACCACATGAAATTTATGTAAATGCACAATTTGGCTGGTTGCCATGGCAACCGATTAGTAAAAAATAGAAAAGATATTCAAAAATCATCTCCTCAGAAACTGTGCAACCTGCAATAAAACTCAAACTTCACAGAAAAGATCTTGGTACTACCTTCTATAAAAGTACTGTTTTTCTTGGCAATTGCTCCAGCAGTTTGGTTGCTATGGCAACTTAAAGTTGCCTTTGACTTATAATGGGAAAATTTAAAATTTGCATTTATTGCTATGTCACTGCAGATATTTTGACAAAACCTTTACAGAAATGTTCCTTGAGTAGTCCTCTATCAACCACATGAAATTTATGTAAATTGCACAATTTGGCTGGTTGCTGTGGCAACCGAATAGTTAAAACTAGAAAAGATCTCCTCAGAAACTATGCACCCAGTAAAGCTCAAACTTCACAGAAAGGATCTTGGTACTACCCTCTATAAAAATACTGTTTTTCTTGGCAATTGCTCCAGCAGTTTGGTTGCTATGGCAACTTAAAGTTGCCATTGACTTATAATGGGAAAATTGAAAATTTGCATTTATTGCTATGTCACTGCAGATATTTGGACAAAACTTTTATAGAAATATTCCTTGAGTAGTCCCCAACCGGCCATATTAAATTTATGCAAATTGCACTATTTGGCTGATTGCCATTGCAACCGAACGGTTAAAAATAGAAAAAAATTTAAAATATCATTTTTGCAGAATTTATGTGGCAGATAAAGCTCAAACTTTACAGAACGGATCTTTGTACAAGTCTGTATAGAATTACTATTTTCTGTGGCAATTGCTTCAGCAGTTAGGTTGGTATGGCAACTTATAGTTTCCATTGAAACATAATGGGAAAAATGGAAAGCTGCAATTTTTGCTATCTCCCCGCAGTTATTTTGGATTTTATATCTACAGAAATGTTGCTTGAGTAGTCCTGTATGATTCCTATTAATTTTGTCCAAATTGCCGAATTTGATTTGTTGCCATGGCAATATTAAAGAAATATTTTCGAAAAAATATTCAAAAATCTTTTCCTCAAAGACCATATAGGGGGATGAAGCTGATTCTTTGCATACATGCTCATGACATTAGCCACTACATAAATAATTGTTGCCCACATGGTTCATTGCTATGGCATTTTAAAGTTTCCATAGACTTGTATTGGGAAAAGTGCAGATTGGCATTTATTTCTGTGTTACTGCAATAGGCAAAAAGTTTTACAAACATGTTTTTTTTTTTATTGTAACTTCATCAAACTTGCTAATATTAACTAGGACAAGCATAACAACTCAGTCAAAGTTGAAATTAGGCCAAATTGTACAACTTACTTCATTGTTTCTTACTCTTGAGTGCTAAGGATGAATGGACTCAGGTGAGCTACAGGACCAATGGTCCTCTGGTTTTTCAAGTTCTATACCATTTTCTAGTTGGGTACATTTTTGCTGAACTCACGTGCAGTGAAATCGTATTGATAATCTATTTTTTGCCATTGTGAGCCAGAATTTTGTGATTTTTTGCCTTTTTGACAAAAATCTTCATATTTTTATGCCGCCAATTCGGAGAAATTGTGGGGGCATATTGGTTTGGGCCTGTCCGTCTGTCCGTCCGTCTGTCTGTCCGTCCGTCTGTCTCAAGAACCGCAAGAGCTAGGAGCTTGAAACTTTATACACATGATCAATATGAAAAATAAGCGAACAGGTGTTTTTTCTTTTTTCCGCGGGTCACATATTTCAAGAGTTATGCCCCTTTTTCGACTTAGCCTGTGGAACCTTGTGAACAAAATATCTCAAGAACCCCTGATGCTAGGATCATGAGGTTTTGCAGGATGAGAATGCCCAAGGTGTAGATGACCTGATTAACTTTTGAAACAAATTCGTGAATTTTTGACCGAGTTATGCCCCTTTTTCATTGTAAGCCTATGGAACCTTGTGAACAAAATATCTCAAGAACCCCTGAAGCAAGGAGCATGATTTTTTGCAGGAAGATACTGCCTGTGGTGTAGATGACCTGATTAACTTTTGAAAAAAACTCGTGAATTTTTGATCGAGTTATTCCCCTTTTTCGACTTAGTGCATTGAGGCCTATGGTACAAAGGTACCCTTACATATAGTCAAGAACAATAAGAGCTAGGAACTTGAAACTTTATACACATGATCAGTATGAAAAATAAGCAGACCCGTATTTTTTTTATTTTTCCGCCGGCAATGTATTTCCAGAGTTATGCCCCTTTTTCGACTTAGCCTGTGGAACCTTGTGAACAAAATATCTCAAGAACCCCTGATGCTAGGATCATGAGGCTTTGCAAGATGAGAATGCCCAAGGTGTAGATGACCTGATTAACTTTTGAAACAAATTCATGAATTTTTGACCGAGTTATGCCCCTTTTTCGACTTAGTGCATTGTAAGCCTATGGAACCTTGTGAACAAAATATCTCAAGAACCCCTGAAGCTAGGAGCATGATTTTTTGCAGGAAGCTACTGCCTGTCGTGTAGATGACCTGATTAACTTTTGAAAAAAATTCGTGAATTTTTTATCAAGTTATTCCCCTTTTCGACTTAGTGCATTGAAGCCTATGATACAAAGGTACCCTTACATATAGTCAAGAACAACAAGAGCTAGGAACTTGAAACTTTATACACATGATCAGTATGAAAAATAAGCAGACCTGTATTTTTTCATTTTTCCGCCGGCAATGTATTTCCAGAGTTATGCCCCTTTTTTCGACTTAGCCTGTGGAACCTTGTGAACAAAATATCTCAAGAACCCCTGATGCCAGGATCATTAGGCTTTGCAAGATGAGAATGCCCAAGGTGTAGATGACCTGATTAACTTTTGAAATAAATTCGTGATTTTTTGACCGAGTTATGCCCCTTTTTCGACTTAGTGCATTGTAAGCCTATGGAACCTTGTGAACAAAATATCTCAAGAACCCCTGAAGCTAGGAGCATGATTATTTGCAGGAAGATACTGCCTGTGGTGTAGATGACCTGATTAACTATTGAAACAAATTTGTGAATTTTTTATCGAGTTATTCCCCTTTTTCGACTTAGTGCATTGAGGCCTATGGTACAAAGGTACCCTTACACATAGTCAAGATCAATAAGAGCGAGGAACTTGAAACTTTATACACATAATCAGTATGGAAAATAAGCAGACCCGTATTTTTTTATTTTTACGCCAGCAATGTATTTCCAGAGTTATGCCCCTTTTTCGACTTAGCCTGTGGAACCTTGTGAACAAAATATCTCAAGAACCCCTGATGCTAGGAGCATGATTTTATGATTTTATGCAGGAAGACACTGCCTGTGGTGTAGATGACCTGATTAACTTTTGAAAATAATTTGTAAATTTTGGATTGAGTTATGCCCCTTTTTCAACTTAGTGCATTATTTGCCTATGGAAGCTTGTGAACAAAATATCTCAAGAACCCCTGATGCTAGGATCATGAGGTTTTGCAGGATGACAATGCCCAAGGTGTAGATGACCTGATTAACTTTTGAAACAAATTCGTGAATTTTTGACAAAGTTATGCCCCTTTTTCGACTTTGTGCATTGTAAGCCTATGGAACCTTGTGAACAAAATATCTCAAGAACCCCTGATGTTAGGAGCATGATTTTTTGCAGGAAGATACTGCCTGTGGTGTAGATGACCTGATTAACTTTTGAAAATAATTTGTAAATTTTGGATTGAGTTATGCCCCTTTTTCAACTTAGTGCATTATTTGCCTATGGAAGCTTGTGAACAAAATATCTCAAGAACCCCTGATGCTAGGATCATAAGGTTTTGCAGGATGACAATGCCCAAGGTGTAGATGACCTGATTAACTTTCGAAAACAATTCGTAAATTTTTGACTGAGTTAAGCCCCTTCTTCGACTTAGTGCATTGTAAGCCTATGGTACAAAGGTACAAGCATTATTGGATGAACCTTCTCTAGAGACAAGCATATGGTTGGGGGCATAGTGTTTCATAAACACATTTTCTAGTTTACAAAGAATTGCACTTTGACAAGAAAATGCTGCAGAACTTAAGGTCACGTATAGGCAAATCCCAGTATTAAGTTAAAAGTAAAATATCATTACATTTAATGAGGCAAAACAAGACACTAAAAATATGCGTTTCTTTTGCTGTTGAGTATAGAAATATATGAAGAGCATTTAGATTGGCAAACTGGACTTTTCCAGACTTGACTGTGGTCTAGCCTGGATAGGGTTTTGTGAGTGTATTTGTTCAAAGTAGAAAGCATCTGGGGAGCTGTTCAGTTACGCGTCACGTAGCTGAGTTGATGACAGTCAAGTATTCTTAAAGGGTCTACAACAGTAACAGTTCGGTCAAAGTACGGTACTGCTATAGAGGCCCCATGGTTAAGTGGTTAGAGATGCTGGGTTTTTGTGATGCAGAAGGTTGCAGGTTTGAATCCAGGTTTTACCAGTTAGTGACTGGAAAACTCTGTCAGCCCGCAGTAAATGGATACTGTTTTTTTATGCCCCCAACTTCGGAGAAGTTGAGGGGGCATATTGGTTTGGGCCTGTCCGCCCGTCTGTCCGTCTGTCCGTCCGTCCGTCTGTCCGTCCGTCTGTCCGTAACGCTTTTTGGCAGCTAGGAAACTCAGGAACGGCTTATGCTAGGATCTTGAAATTTTATATGTTGCATGTGCATGAAAAATAAGTGGACCCGTATTTTTTCTTTTTCCTGTCAGTCAGGTATTTCCAGAGTTATGCCCCTTTTTGGACTTAGTCTATGGAACCTTGTGAACAAAATATCTCAAGAACCCCTTAAGCTAGGATCATGATTTTTTGCAAGATAATATTGCCCAATGTGTAGATGACCTGATTAACTTTTGAAGAAAATTTGTGATTTTTTGACCGAGTTATGCCCCTTTTTCGACTTTGTGCATTGTAAGCCTATGGAACCTTGTGAACAAAATATCTCAAGAACCCCTGACGCTAGGATCATGATTTTTTGCAGGATAATATTGCCCAAGGTGTAGATGACTTGATTAACTTTTGAAGAAAATTCATGAATTTTTGACCGAGTTATGCCCCTTTTTCGACTTAGTGCATTGTAAGCCTATGGAACCTTGTGAACAAAATATCTCAAGAACCCCTGATGCTAGGATCATGT
The DNA here is from genome assembly GCA_963989385.1 of Ctena decussata. Taxonomy (NCBI): domain Eukaryota; kingdom Metazoa; phylum Mollusca; class Bivalvia; order Lucinida; family Lucinidae; genus Ctena; species Ctena decussata. The sequence continues at coordinate 32,914,088 of OZ022499.1, read as the reverse complement.
TCTTTTGCAGGATAACACTGCTTAAGGTGTAGATGACCTGATTAACTTTTGAAAAACATTGGTAAATTTTTGACCGAGTTATGCCCCTTTTTCGACTTAGTGCATTGTAAGCCTATGGAATTGTGAACAAAATATCTCAAGAACCCCTGATGCTAGGGTCGTGTTTTTTAGCAGGAAGACATTGCCTAAGGTGTTGATGACATGATTAACTTTTGAAAAACATTGGTGAATTTTTTTACTGAGATATGCCCCCTTTTTGACTTGGTGCATTTTAAGCCTATGGTACAAAGGTACCGTTACAGTCAAGAACCATAAGATATAGGAACATACAGTTACAGGCTAAGATGTAGATGAATGGATTAAAACCCCTTTCTGACTAAAACATTATGGGATGAACCTTCCTTAGAGGCAAGGATACAGTTGGGGGCATAGTGTTTCATAAACACATTTTCTAGTTTAATCAGGGAAGGATAAGGCAGTGGAAGGAGAGGGATGAGCTCTGCCTTTCATATGCTTTGTCCAAGATACAGTGGGCCCCTAACTCCACTACCCATTTGGCTACCAGGCAACAGGAAACCTTAACCTTTTTTATGGCACTTCTGCAGAGTTCCATGATAGTTCTAAGAAGATTTTTCCTATTTCTCCAAAAAAAAAAAGTTCTTCTCCTGCTCTAGAACCAGCTCACCAATTTCTGTGTGTATCTAAAGCCTTTGACTGATATTCTTACAGATTGGCAAACTAGATTAATGTTCTGACTCCTCGTTAGTACTGCCTTACTGAGGCAGTTCTATAATGAGGAGTCACTACATCTGATTTTATGGAGAATTGATATAAAATTTTCATAGATTTATCATCTATCCCATTCATATCCAGAGTGCTGTATATAAACCACAAAAATACTTAATTACTGTTATAACCCTAGCAAAATTTTCATCTGCAGAATATAAAAACATTTTTACTGCCTCATCCAGATCTACCTTGTTTGCACATTCAATTTTTTCATTTTTTTATCACAAAAGTGTTGTATAAGTTTGTGTGCATTTTAAATGTAGTTAAAATAATTCTTTGTTTACATTGCAGAAAAGAGGAAGAAGAAAGAAGGAAGAGAGAAGAGGAAGAAAAAGAGAGAAAGTTACTGGAGGATGAAGCTCATAGACAGTTAGAATTGGAGAAACAGAGGCAAAAAGAACAAGAGTAAGTTTTTCCTTTATGATCCCTTCTATATTTAAGTCTTAAAGCACCGAAGATAAAACAGTTTAATTTGCAAACAGTGTAGATCCAGATGAGGCAGCTCAAGTTTTGCAGACGTAAATTTTGTCGTCTGCTTTTTTAGCTCACCTGAGCCTTTAGGCTCATAGGTGAGCTTATAGTATAGCCAGGCATCCGTTGTCCGTCCGTCGTCCATCCGTCGTCCGTCAACATTTTCAAACATCTTCTCCGGAGAAACCACTGGGCGGATCAAAGCCAAATTTTATATGGAGCCTCCATGGGTTGGGGGAACGAAAGTTTGTTCAGGGTATCTGGGTCACATGACCAAGATGGCCGCCACGCCCATATATGGTAAAAACCCTTCAAAAATCTTCTTCTCCAGAACCAAAAGGCCTATGACCTTGATACTTGGTATGTAGTATCGGGCATGCGGGCCCATCATAGTTTGTACAAATCATGACCTTGCGGTGATCTTGACCTAATTTACGGCATTGTCAACTTTGGAACGTTAGGCTTTTATATGGGAAAACGCTTAAACGGTGGATTTCTCAGAAACTATTTAAGTCTAAGGTACAATACTTGGTATACATGGTCGACTAAATGACCAGATGAAGATATTATGTCACTAAAGGTCAAGGTCATTCCGTCGGACCATCCGTCGTCAAGATTTTCAAACATCTTCTTCTCTGAAACCACTGGGCCGATTAAAGCCAAATTTCATATGGAGTCTCAGTGGGGTGGGGGAATGAAAGTTTGTACCTAGGGTCTGGGTCACATGACCAAGATGGCGGCCACGCCCATATATGGTAAAAACCCTTCAAAAATCTTCTTCTCCAGAACCAAAAGGCCTATGACCTTGATACTTGGTATGTAGTATCGGGCATGCGGGCCCATCATAGTTGTACAAATCATGACCTTGCGTTGACCTTGACCTAATTTACGGCATGGTCAACTTTGGTATGTTAGGCTTTTAAAAGGGGAAACGCTTAAACGGTGGATTTCTCAGAAACTATTTAAGTCTAAGGTACAATACTTGGTATACATGGTCGACTAAATGACCAGATGAAGATATTATGTCACTAAAGGTCAAGGTCATTCCGTCGGACCATCTGTCGTTAAGATTTTCAAACATCTTCTCCTCTGAAACCATTGGGCCGATAGTAGCCAAATTTCATATATGGAGTCTCAGTGGGATGGGGGAACGAAAGTTTGTACCCGGGGTCTGGGTCACATGACCAAGATGGCTGCCATACCCATATATGGTATAAACCCTTCAAAAATCTTCTTCTCAAGAACCAAAAGGCCTATGATCTTGAAACTTGGTATGTAGCATCGGGCGTGCGGGCCCATCATAGTTTATACAAATGATGACCTTGCATTGATCTTGACCTAATTTACGGCATGGTCAACTTTGGTATGTTAGGCTTTTATATGGGAAAAGGCTTAAACATTGGATTTTTCAGAAACTGTTTAAGTCTAGGTACAATACTTTGTATACATGGTCAACTAAATGACCAGATGAAGATATTATGTCACTAAAGGTCAAGGTCATTCCGTCGGACCATCCGTCGTCAAGATTTTCAAACATCTTCTCCTCTGAAACCACTGGTCTGATTGAAGCCAAATTTCATATGGAGTCTCAGTGGGATGGGGGAACGAAAGTTTGTACCCGGGGTCTGGGTCACATGACCAAGATGGCCTCCATGCCTATATATGGTAAAAACCTTCAAAAATCTTCTTCTCCAGAACCTAAAGGCCTATGACCTTGAAACTTGGTATGTATCATCGGGCATGCGGGCCCAACATAGTTTGTACAAATGATGACCTTGCATTGACCTTAACCTCATTTACGGCATGGTCAACTTTGGTACGTTAGGCTTTTATATGGAAAAACGCTTAAACAGTGGATTTCTCAGAAACTATTTAAGTCTAAGGTACAAAAAGTTGTATACATGGTCAAACAAATGACCAGATGAAGATATCATGTCTTTAAAGGTCAAAGTCATTCTGTCAGACCATCCGTCATCAAGATTTTCAAACATCTTCTCCTCTGAAACCACTGGGGAGATTGAAGCCAAATTTTATTTGGAGTCTCAGTGGGATGGGGGAACGAAAGTTTGTACCCGGGGTCTGGGTGACATGACCAAGAATCATGCCCGTATATGGTAAAAATCCTTCAAAATCTTCTTCTCCAGAACCAAAAGGTGTATGACCTTGAAACTTGGTATTTAGCTTTGGGCACTCAAGCCCATCATAGTTTATACAAATGATCGTGCGTTGACCTTGACCTAATTTATGACACTGTCAACTTTGGTACATTATGTAGGCTTTTATATGAGAAAATGCTTAAACAGTGGATTTCTCAGGAACTATTTAAGTCTAAGGTACAATATGTGGTATATATGGTCAACTAAATGACCAGATGAAGATATTATGTTACTGAAGGTCAAGGTCATTTTGTCGGTCTGTCCGTCATCAAGATTTTCAAACATCTTCTCCTCTGAAACCACTGGGCCGATTGAAGCCAAATTTCATATGGAGTCTCAGTGGGATAGGGGAACGAAAGTTTATACCCGGGGTCTGGGTGACATGACCAAGATGTCCGCCATGCCCATATATGGTAGAAACCCTTCAAAAATCTTCTTCTCTAGAACCAAAAGGCCTATGACCTTGAAACTTGGTATGTAGCATCGGGCATGCGGGCCCATCATAGTTTATACAAATGATGACCTTGCATTGACCTTGATCTAATTTACGACATGGTCAACTTTGGTATGTTAGGCCTTTATATAGGAAAACTTTTTGTCACTGAAGGTCAAGGTCATTTTGTCGGTCTGTCCGTTATCAAGATTTTCAAAACATCTTCTCCTCTGAAACCACTGGTCTGATTGAAGCAAAATTTCATATGGAGTCTTAAGTGTGATCAGAGAATAAAAGTTTGTTCTCGGGGTCTTAACCAAGATGGCAGCCATGCCCGTATATGGTAAAAATCCTTCAAAATCTTCTTCTCCAGAACCAAAAGGTGTATGACCTTGAAACTTGGTATGTAGCTTTGGGCACTCAAGCCCATCATAGTTTATACAAATGATCGTGCGTTGACCTTGAGCTAATTTATGACACTGTCAACTTTGGTACATTATGTAGGCTTTTATATGAGAAAATGCTTAAACAGTGGATTTTTCAGAAACTATTTAAGTCTAAGGTGCAATATTTGGTATATATGGTTGACTAAATGACCAGATGAAGATATTTTGTTGTTAAAGGTCAAGGTCATTCTTTGTCTTTTGTACATGGTCATTGAGATTGTGTCACCCATCAACATTTTCAAACATCTTCTCAGAGGCCACTAGGGTCAATTGAAGCCATTGAAGCCATTTTTCATATGGAGCTTCACCGGCTTAAAGGAACCATAGTTTGTTCAGATGGTCTTGGTCACTTGACCAAGATGGCCACCATGCCCATATATGGTAAAAACTCTTCAAACGTGTTTTTCTCGAGAACCGAAAGGCCTATAACCTTGAAACTTGGTACCGATATGTAGCATTGGGCACTCAGGCCCATCATAGTTTATACAAATGATTACTGTATTTCATATAGATCTTTAATACTGGCTCAAAGGAATCAAAGTTTGTTCAGATGGTCATGGTCACATGAACATGGTGGCCGCCACACCCATATATGATAAAAACCCTCCAGAAATCTTTGTCCAGAAACAAAGGCCCAGTGACCTTGTGGCTTGGTATATAGAATTGGGACTCAACATTAATCCTCAAGGGAGCGGGGTTATCTGCCCCTGCCCTGGTGCTATATACATGTATAAAAGCATTAAAATATATACCAGGACCAAGTGTCAGGTGAGCTACAGGACCATTGGTCCTCTGGTTTGGGAAGAGCAGAAGATACAGTATTTACCTTGCAATTATAGAGGTGGCTACAAAAGCACGTATAACTGTTAACAATGTTTCCTCTGATAAATGCTCAGGTGGCTACAAAAGCAGGTATAACTATTTACCATATTTCCTCTGATAAATGCCCCCTCTCTGATAGATGGATGCCCCTCATTTTCTTCTGTGAAAAAAGCTGGCCAAATTTCACTAAGTTTGGCTTTAGAACGCCCAAGTTTGTCATTGATTACTGTAGATCAAATATGGTATTCAAACCTAACTAACTTCAGACAAAACACTCTCACGGTAAATAAATATTTTGTAACTCCTGTTTTGTAGCTACACCAGACGTTTAGGAGTACACTCCCCTCATTAGGTCAGGTTGCATGGTTTACCCAGAGCTCCAGATAAGGTCTAATTTTCAGGATAATTTTGACATAATTTTTCTTATTCCTGAATGAAAACATATCTTATGACCCATCATTAGAACCGTCTCAGTGAGACGGTTCTAATGAGGGGTCATAATATACGTTTTGATGCAGAAATAAATAAGAATCATCCCTAAATTATCTTGGTTATCCTTTCTTATCTGTTCACCAGTCTGAAACTAAAAGCAGTGGACAATACAAGATTGATTAAAATGAAGGATTGTCTAAACGTTTTTGTTTTCGCATTAACAGAGCTAAATTGATCCACACATAGTTAACCTGAAATTTTATCACAAAAAAGTTAATGTGAAATGTTACATGTACAGCAGCTGTTGGCACAATACACACATCAGCTTGAATTTAAAGGGAAATCTATGATTTTTATTTGTATTTTTATGCCATGGTAAACCTATTGAACCTATGGCTTTCATTCCAATCCCATTAACTCTATTTTGTGTATATCTTACGTTGCATGTCAGTGAAATTATGAATAAAATACATTTAAACTAACCTATTGAACAGAGCATAGTTGCCAACTTAACCAGTTAAATCGGAAGCTTTTGATAATATGGGCCATGACACAACAAAACCAACAAAGATACATTTGGGCATCTGCCCAGTCTGATTCAGTCTTCACTGTTGGCATGGAGGTAGCTTAGAGCCTCAGCTACCATATAAGTGCAGAGCAATGACTCTGATCAGACTGGGCAGCTGCCCAGGCTGATCTGAGTCTTTGCTAGGCTGATCTAAATGAGAGTCCGCAGTACATGTCCGGCCACTTTCGTTTCTCCTTCCACTGATTCAAGGAAAAGCAGTTGTCAGTTACTGGCGAAAGTATGTGCACTTACCATAATCGACCATTTTCGTTCCCTTTTGCGCTTAACTTTTTCAAAATGGCGGTAAATTCTTGTTGTAAATTTTCTTTCTTATAAGCGCACATTTCAACGATTTATTATATTTTCATGGAAACAAATTTAAAGGTTAAGCATAGGAGAAAAGCTGCTTATGGTCATAGAAGGATAGCAAAGCTTCACAAATGAAACATGAAAGATTTCTGTAGCGTTTTTCAGCTCTTGTAAACTAGCAAACAAAGGGATAAACTAATAAAAATATGCACGCTCATAGTCATATGCCAACAAAATTATCACGATGTGTGCTTATAGGGGCATGTGCAATAATTAGGTCGAATACGGTAGTACTGGTTAACTGTTTAGGAGGTTAATAGTGTGGTTAGGTTAACTGACCATCACAACATGATCATATCTGCTTACCTTGGACATTAAGCAACAATATGTCCATATGGAGAATTAAAAAAGAAAAAATAACCAAGAATTATCTTAAAACTAGACTGCAAAAAGGTGGTGAATGTTCCTGTGTGGAGTTGTGTCATCCAATAGATGGGTTTCTATTTGGTATAGATATATAAAATTTAAAGTCATTGTCTTCGCTAATGTACAACTTTAAGAATAAGGTTTTTCCCTTCCAAAACTATCCCAAAAATCTAGATCTGTCTTGTAAGAAGATCTAGATTTTTGGGGTTGTTTTGGAAGAGATATAGAAAAACCTAAGATGGATCTAGAATTTTTGGATAAATAATATTTGGAAGGGAAAAACCTTATTACAGCCAAATTATGTCCCCCCACCAAAGGTGATGGGGGACATATTGTTTTCAGTGCGGATCCCGGGCGTCGGCGTCGGCGTCGGCGTCCCTGTGACAGATTTCATGTATGCGCGATATCTCTTGAACCAATGGATGGAATTTCACCAAACTTGCATGAATACATTATTGGGACAAGTTTAAGAGCTGATTAGATTTTGGTGACCCTGACCTCATTTTCAAGGTCATTGGAGGACATAGATGACAATTTCTTGTACCCACTATATCTCCTGAACCAATGGATGGAATTTCATCAAACTGGCATGGATACATCATTGGGACAAGTTTAAGAGGTGATTAGGTTTTGGTGACCTTGACCTCATTTTCAAGGTCACTGGAGGACTTAGATGAAAATTTCTTGTACCAGTGATATCTCTTGAACCAATCGATGGAATTTCACTAAACTTGCATGGATACATCATTGGAACAAGTTAAAGAGCTATTCAGATTTTGGTGACCTTGACCTCATTTTCAAGGTCACTGGAGGACTTAGATGACAATTTCTTGTACCCACTATATCTCCTTAGCCAATTGATGAAATTTTACCAAACTGGTATGGATACATTATTGGGAAAAGTTTAATAGCTGATTAGGTTTTGGTGACCTTGACCTCATTTTCAAAGTCGCTGGATGACTTAGATGACAATTTCTTGTACCAGTGATATCTCTTGAACCAATGGATGGAATTTTACCAAATTTGCATGGTTACAGCATTGGGACAAGTTTAAGAAGTTTTCAGATTATGGTGACCTTGACCTTATTTTCAAGGTCATTGGAGGACTTAGATGACAGTTTCTTGTAACCACTATATCTCCTGAACCAATGAATGGAATTTCACCAAATTTTCAGGGATACATCATTGCGACAAATGTAAGAGCTGGTCAGATTTTGGTGATCTTGACCTCATTTGCAAGGTCTCAGGAGGACTTAGATGAAAATTTCTTGTATCCACTATATCTCCTGAACCAATAGATGGAATTTCACCAAACTTGCATGGATACAACATTAGGACAAGTTTAAGAGCTGATTAGATTTTGGTGACCTTGATCTCATATTCAAGGTCACTAGAGGACTTACTTGACATTTTCTTGTACCCACTATATCTCCTGAACCAATGGATGGAATTTCACCAAACTTGCATGGATACATCATTTGGACAAGTTTAAGAGGTGATTTGATTTTGGTGACCTTGACATCATTTTCAAGGTCATAGTCATCTATGTAGGATATCTTATGAACCAGTGGATGGATTTTCTCCAAACTTGCCCGGGTAGCGCAATCGGTAGGGCACCTGACTCGTAAGTCAGAGGTCCTGGGTTCGAATCCCGGTCTGGCCACATACTTTCGTTTCTCCTTCCGCTGATTTATGTAGGATATCTTATGAACCAGTGGATGGATTTTCTCCAAACTTGCCCGGGTAGCGCAATCGGTAGGGCACCTGACTCGTAAGTCAGAGGTCCTGGGTTCGAATCCCGGTCTGGCCACATACTTTCGTTTCTCCTTCCGCTGATTTATGTAGGATATCTTATGAACCAGTGGATGGATTTTCTCCAAACTTGCCCGGGTAGCGCAATCGGTAGGGCACCTGACTCGTAAGTCAGAGGTCCTGGGTTCGAATCCCGGTCTGGCCACATACTTTCGTTTCTCCTTCCGCTGATTCAAGAAGGGCAGTATTGGCAAAAGTATGTGCACTTAGTACTGGTTAACCGCTTAGAAGGTCTAAGCCTGCCCAGGAATAGTGTGGTTAGGTTAACTGACCGTCCCGACATGACCTTAGTTGTTTACCGTGGACGTTAAGCATCAAATCAACCAACCAACCAACCAACCAAACTTGCCTACATGTAGATATTTTACTTGTTCAGGTTCTTTATTTATAAGAGAGGATGGGAAATGGGCTGGTGGGGGGACATCAGTTTTTCTCTGAAAAACATTTCTAGTTACACAACTGGTTTACATATTTAGGGTACTTTATATATAGAGAAAACCCTGCCTTTATAGCCTAATAAATATGGTAAGTTTCAGAGAATTTACATTAAGATTAAAGTCTCCTGTATCCAAAATACAGTTGCTTCAGAGCTCCAGATAAGATTTCCTATAAATATTTTTGTGATAATTTGTCTTATTTTTCCCCCAAAATATTCTTCCCCAAAGTATATAAATTTCTTCCCCAAATATATAAATTTCTTCCCCAAAATATATAAATATATCTTGTATCTCATTTTTGGAGTTGCCTCTAAAGAGGTGACACAAGAGAAAGATTACAGAGATTTTCTCTGATTATCACAAAAAGACAAAAAACAAACAAACAAAAAAAACCCTCTCTTCTTATCTGGAGCTCTAGTCAAGCCAAGCCAATTTCCATAGATTGACTAGACTGCTGTTCATTTGTTACATAATAAACAAACACAGTGGGCGTTTTTGTATTAAATTTTCTTGCCGGCTAGACAAAATGTCTTAGGAATAAACACTGAAAGACTGTTTCAGGTTCTTACTCTTGTTGTCGTTGCTTTCAGTATTTAAATGAACAGATGGATGAATGGATGCAGAGCTCTAGATAAGAGGGAGTATTTGGTGATAATTAGGGATAATTTTTGTTAATTCTGCATAAAAACTTATGTTGTGACCCCTCATCTGAACCGTCTCATCGAGACGGTTCAGATGAGGGGTCAAGTCATCCACAGAGCTCAGATCAAGTCATCCACAGAGCTCTAGATAAGAGGGAGTATTTGACGATAATTAAGGATAATTTTATTCATTTCTCATCGAAACCATATGTTGTGACCCCTCATCTGAACCGTCTCGATGCGATAATTAAGGAAATACTCCCTCTTATCTAGAGCTCTGTGGATGACTTGAGATTTTACATCCTTTTTAACAGTATTTCAGTCATATCAGGATGGTTGGAGGGTGATATTGAAAAGCTGTGTGCAATGGAACCCTGTTTACGGTTGGGAAGGTTTCCGCCTAGAGCAGGACTGGAACCTAAGATCCCTAGCGCTTAACCTACTGAGCTACCGGGGCTCCTTTGAATAAACGGATGCTTTTTCCTTTATTCAGGCTATTGTAAAAATTGTAAGGATTGGGCAGATAGGTCTGAAGAAGCAGTCTGATCAGGGTCTACACTATTTGCCATTCCATCTGCATCTTTTGGACACATTACTCAGAGCTCTAGATAAGAGGGAGTATTTGGTGATAATTAGGGATAATTTTGGTTATTTGTGCTTAAAAACTTATGTTGTGACCCCTCATCTGAACCGTTTCAACGAGACGGTTCAGATGAGGGGTCACAACATATGGTTTAAATGAGAAATAAAAAAAATTATCCTTCAATTATCATCAAATACCCTTCTTATCTAGAGCTCTGATTACTGCATTGTAAAACCAAACTGCTCCATTTTACAGACAGTTATGGTAATTATTTTAGGTGTCCCAATTATAAGGATTTTTAGCTCGCCTGTATGAAAGTACAGAGAGCTGTTGCTGTCACTTGGACGTCGGCGATGGTATCGGCGTTGGCGTCACACTTTAAAGTTTTAGGTCAAAGTTTTTTATATGATGGGCAAGGCACTGCAGGCGAGCTGTCCCGTACAGTGACAGGTCTTCTTATGGTAACTGGGAGAAATAAGTTGAATGTTGATGAGGATTTACCCTAATAACCCTAAAATTTCGGACACCCAAAAGACAGACGATCATCGTTCAATGATTCTTAGAAAATGGATTTTACCCACGTTATTGCATCCAAACGATGCTCAGTGGATGGCAAACATTGTAGACCTTGATCAAACTGCTCCTTCAGGAGCAGTTTGATCTGGGTCTACAGTGTTTACTCATACTTGTCTGTCCAAATATTTAGGGTCATGAGGGTAAAGGCTAGAGAAGAATCTGCCATTGGGGAAATTTAAACCCATGTTGGGAGTAGGTGTCGACTAGTAAACCACATTTAGATGGTTAATGATGAGTTAAGTGAACCTTAAGCCAGTTGAGTTAGAAATCAAGGCAACTGAAGCCAGCAGCAAGCTAACTTGAGCCAGCTGAGAATAAAGAAATCAAGCTGACTGTGGCCTGCTGGTATTGAAGAAAAGTTGATGAAAGCCCACTGAGTAAGAGGAAAATGTTTAGACAAGCCAGCTGAGTAAAAAAGCAAGTTGACTAATGCTAAATCAATTCGATAAAAGCCAACTGAGTCATTGGGGTGAGTAGGAAAGCAAGTTGATTAAAACTGAGTAGCACAGAAAGCAAGTTGACTAAAGTTGGGTGAGTAAGAAAGAAAACTAAAGATTAGCCAGCTTAGTTGGAAATCAAGTAACTAAAGCTACTTGTAACTGAGTGTTGACTATATCCAGTTGAGTAAGTAGGAGAATAAGATGACTAAAGATAGATGATAGCAAGTTTAATAAAGTCAGCTGAGTATCAAAGAAAGCAAGTTAGTTAAATCCTGATGTCAGAGTAGGTGAGCAAGTTGCCAAAAGCTAGCTGAGTGAGCAAGAAAGCAGTTTTTACTTAAGCCAGCTGAATGGATTAAAAAAGCTAGTTAAGTGTAAGCAGGACTTCGCTAAAACAGATATTGCACAGTCTGAGCCTTAAGTACCGTACCACGTGTATAATGTGAGCCCTTCTTGTACATATTTTGTCTGGACACTAAAAGGGGGGGTGCCTATAAGGCCCTTTTTCTGCCCAAGAGCAAAATGTTTTATTTTCAGCTGATGATTAGACTATAGTGTCCGCTATACTGAATCAATAGTAGTTAAGCTCCGTAAGCCCTACTTTTGGAATAATGGGGTTATAAAAGTGGGTGGGGTAAATCAGCATGAACCAGGGGTGTCATATTATGAGCTATATTTATCGTTCAAATTTAATGGCATTCATAAATACCTTCCTTTATAAGTTGAAGTAATGTCTTTGGTGACATCTTTTTTCAAATTCTATCTTTTAAAGTAAAATCTTATGTCTGCAGAATTTCTTTTAGAGACACTGTCAATTTTCATTAATTTTGGTACTTTGAATTCAATATATTCTAAAATATCTCTAGAACCATGGATGACTTCTTACCAAACTAACATGGTTTCACCCTTGGGAGAGTGTAAACTGTTGATTAAATTTTGGTGACCTTGACCTTTGTTTCAAGGTCACAGTAAGACTTATAATGTTAATTTTAAGCCAAGTTTTGGACATTGTCTACACAGTAGCTCCTAAACTGATATGAAATCATGACCAAAGTGGCCTAGGTTAAACATTATGAGGAGTTAGAGCACTAGTTATGATCAAATGGCCATGACATCATCTTCAAGGTCAAGGTCAAGATTAGACTAGACAGAATTTAACCAAAGATCTCACACAGCTAGTAGGCAGAAATTTAACAAATATGTATGTTTCTATTTGTAAAACAATGCTTAATATGCATATAATGACCTTGACCTTGATCTGAAGGTCACCAATACATTCAGAAGTTAATTATTTTACAATAGACTTTCCTATAACCTTTAAGTTTAACCCAATTCCGTTTCATCATGTTTGGCTAATACTGACCTTCAGACCAAGGTCAAGGTCATTCTGTGCACATTAAAAATTGATTTTCAAATGAAAACACTCAGATTTGGTACATTTCTGCCGCCTGATTGATGAAAGTAAAAAGTATGCAAAGACCAGGAACTGAAACAATCAAAATCCAAATCCAGCCCTCAAACCATACTTGGAAACAACTAAGATTACAAATAATCAAGATACAGAGAACATATGGCCAACCGAGTGAGCAGCTTGTTCCCAAAAGGTGGCCACTCAGCAACCCAAACCGAACCAAAAATAATAAGAACATACATAAGGTAAAACATCACAGAAACTCTGACACCAAAAACAGGCAACAGAGAACCACAACAGAACTACCGCCTTGGAACGGTCAGTAATGAATTACTGGGGGGCTTAAATCGATTTTACAGGCCCAACCTCACCCTCAGTTTCTGAAGTGGTACAAAACATTTAGTTGGTAGTTCGGTTCGCATGATAACCCTCTAACTCGTCAATGAATTTTAGTTTAAATTTATGATTAAACTATGTTTAGTGTAGCCATGACCTTGACCTTGAAGATGATGTCATGGCCATTTAATCATGACGTCATGGCCATTTAATCATAACTAGTGCTCTAACTGCTCATAATGTTTAATTTAGGCCACTTTGGGAACAATTCCATATCAATTCAGGAGCTACTGTGTAGACAATGGCCAAAACTTGACTTAAAATTGACATTATAAGTCTTACTGTGACCTTGAAACAAAGGTCAAGGTCACCAAAATTTAATCAACAGTTTGCACTCTCTCAACGGCGAACCCATGTTAGTTTGGTAAGAAGTCATTCATTGGTTCTAGAGATATGGTAGAATATATTGACTTCAAAGTACCAAAATTAATGAAAATTGACAGTGTCTCTAAAAGAAATTCTGCAGTCATAAGATTTTATGTTAAAAGATAGAATTTGAGAAAAGATGTCACCATAGACATTACTTCAACTTATAAAGGAAGGTATTTATGAATGCCATTAAATTTGAACGAGAAATATAGCTTATAATATGACACCCCTTGTTCATGCTGATTTACCCCACCCACTTTTATAGCCCCATTATTCCAAAAGTAGGGCTTACGGAGCTTAACCACTATTGATTCGGTATAGCGGACACTATAGTCTAATCATCAGCTGAAAATAAAACATTTTGCTCTTGGGCAGAAAAAGGGCCTTATAGGCACCCCCCCTTTTCAAGTTTCCAAGAGACAATCTTGACATATCTGCTGTTCTTATAATGTGATACATCCCTAACTTATGCACGTCAAGAGTTTACGGGTGAAAAAATTGATCATTATTTCTTGAATACTCAGTGAAATTTTCTGCAATAAAGTGGATACCTCTTTTTGACTTTGGAAAAATAGTTTGTGTACCTTAAAAAGTAATTTCCTGCAAAGAAAGACAATGTATCTGCACTTTTACGCAAGTAAATTCATCGAGTATCAAGGGAATTCATAATGAACAATTTTGCTATCCATTCTGTCCGAATACAGGTACAAAATAACTGAGGTAAGTCGCATGATTCTCTGCCTTGATTTGAGCCGCGACACGACAAAACCAACAGTGTGGTAATGCGCCCAGCGAAGACTCAGATCAGCCTGGGCAGCCACCTAGTTTGATCAGACTCTTTGTTAAGTGCTCAAAGGGTAGCTAAGGGTCTAAGCTAGCTCCATGCGGACAGTGAAGACTCTGATCAGTCTGGGTGGATGCCCAGACTGATCTGAATCTGCATTGGGCGCACAATCACATTGTTGGTTTTGTCGTGTCGCGGCTCATTTTTACCTGTTGAGAAGTAATGTCACAGAACTTGAAATCACTCCAGGGCTTCGATAGGTAAAAACAATCAATATGGAAGAACTTCATTAATGGATGCACATTGCTGTCATGGTTGCTATGGAAACAGAATCACATCGCACTGAAATAATCTGTTGATTTGAAAGCAATAAATTAATGGTGATGTGATACTAATTAAGTTTAAATGACATTTTATTGCATACTTCAGTCATCTAGAGCTAGTGGTTATATGAATGAGTTGTTGCTGGTTGCAGCTATTGAACATATTGAGTGCAGAATTTTGCTGCAAAGAAGATTTTGAGTTGGCCATTGCCTGATAAAAAAATTATTAGGAGTATGCATAGTGCCAAAACAGTGTCTGTGAGAGAAAAAAAAGAGGAAAATAGTGGGGGTGGGGGCGGGGGGGGGGGGGGGGGGGGGATGATAAAAGAAAGTTAGCATCTCTCTCTATAAGGTTGGACTTTGATAACTGGAAAACTCTTTGGACCTAGAACATTAATTCCACTTATGGGAAGCTCTCATCAAGAGTGGACTTAAGTACAAATTGGAAGTTACAGACTAAACAACTAGCTTCAGTTCAGTTCAGTTCAACTCTCCTATCGACGTTCCCCAAGTGGCTCAACGCTTATGTTAATCAAAGTAATTGAATTATCAGAATTCTAATGTAAACATGTGTAGTGAGGTCTCAACAGAAATGCATTTACCACATCACATAAGGTTTTGGACAGAAATAGGAAAAAAAAGATAAAAAAAAAGAAATATTTCAAAAAATTGCATCAGTGTTTTAGTTGTGATTTATGAGTGGCCTCCCTTAACAGAAATAAGTAAAGGAAGTTTGTTTTTCAAAGGGAGGCAAGTTAATTGCCTCCCTCTGAAAACTATTTACTTCCTGTTCTTGTATTTTCTAAGGGAGGTAACCCAGTATTATTTTTTCTCCAATACATTATATAGGAAAGGGAAGTAATTGAGTCAACCTTTTTTGACTGGAACACCTTTGGAACCCCAAAAAAAAATTGTTCTAGCTATGAGTAGTAACCCTTTAAGCACCAAAAAGCAGACAACAAAATTTATATCTGCAAAATTTCAAAAAACCTTTCACCCAAGCAATATAATATTGAGACTTCAAAGACCAGAGGGTAAACAGTGTAGATCTAGATTAGGCAGCTCATGATGAGCTGCCTCATCAGGATCTACACTGTTTGCAAGTTCAGCTATTCTTGTGTGTGGCGCTTAAAGGCAGGAGTGCACTATATAAGGAGGATTAACTTTCACATGACATTCTGTCTCTTGATCACATAGTGTCAACACCTCCAATCAGCCAATGAAAATATTATAATTGGTAAACCTGGTCCACTGATTGGTCAAATAAATTTTCGCATCTTTACCTGTACAGGTAAGGTGGAACATTACACCATGTCACAGAAATTTTGCCTTTAATGTGTTAATTCTATTTGCTGAGGGTTGAAGTCTGCATGAACTGATCTTAAAGATTCAACAATTATCAGGCTTGGCCTGAAACTCAGACAGGGAGAAGTTGAGCAACATTGGGAGGAGTGTTGGTGCAAATTTTGAATAATACTGTGTCTTTTGTAAAAAAAAATCATTCCTCAGCTCAAAATTTGAAGAAGTGAGTCATCTTAGGGAGGCTATAACTCCACAAAGTGGCCTCAGGGCTGAACCCTGATTAGTTCTCGGTAACCATGGTGAACAAACTATGGAGAGTTTGGGTCATCAGAGTTCTTCTGCATTTTTGAAAGGGAGGCAGTTTAATTGGTTATGAATTTCCTCCCATTTCTTAAAAAGTATCTCCTTCCTTATCTTGGTTTAAACATATTTTATTTCAGTCAAATGTACATATATAATCACAAATTACAAACAAGCAGTTTAAGGATTTGAATGAAAGCTATTAAAAGCTTATATAGTTCATCTCCTTCAAAGAGCTGTGAATTTTATAAGGCGGTTTTACATCTACATATGAACAACAATGTAGCATTTACACTATTTCCATAAATACGTATTTAAAAAAAAAAAAGATGAAAGAAATATAACTGAATAAATAATTAAACGATACAAATAGTACAGGAATATCCTTATCTTCTATTTATTAAGGCAGATAACTCTTGAAGGTTTTTTATTCTCGATTCAGTATGGAGATGGATTGATTTTGGTTTGTAAAGCTATTTCTCTCTGGTTTTGACTTTAATGCCATAATTCCACTGTTTAATTCCAAGACACCCCAGATTAACCATATTTTATGATCACCTTAGCTATGTAATTGCAAGAATTTTTATTACCTTATAAAATCCCACTATGAGATTGCACCTACCAAAATGGTTGGTAATATTGAGACAAATGTTTGAGTAAACATTGTAGACCCAGATCAGACTGCTCCTGAGGAGCAGTCTGATCAGGGTCTGCATTGTTTGCCATTCTGAATTGTTTAGACCCAGCCACAAAGTAAAATCACTAGTTCAAATTTCAGGAAATGTAAATTTACTGATAAAGATGTCCCGATAATTTGGGTAATAATGATATTATATAGGATGTCCGTATTGATTTTGTCAAGGATGTTTGCCAGATAGTTGATTCGGGATTCAATACTTGCAGCAGTTTACCGGTGGTCTGAAAGCTGTAGGATCAACAAACAGCGTAATAAAACAAAAATTATGATGTAGCGCTGTAGGATTCCCAGTCGGAGATAATCGTCTGAAAATAATTACGAACCTAAGCTTCAGATGTTACGATATCGATTTTTGAAATGAAGCTGTTTTGAAAATTGATGTTACATACGTTGCTGTAAATTTAGGTGAATATGAAGGATGAAATATTGAAGTCATTGTTTAAATGTATTTTAAGGAAGAACCGGTTGTGTTTCAGACGGATTTTAAAATAAAAATCAATGTTCAGTTGAATGGTTCATTAGTGGTAGCTTCTTTGAAAAGGATATGTTGTATTGTGGTAATCATAGTTTGGAGTATTGGTTGCTTTCATTTTGAAATGAAATCATTTTTTTTTTCAGAAACATGTTTGCGAAAAGCAGACGACACTTTGTGTAGTACAGTTATTGTGTTTACCTTTCTGTATTTGGATTCATATGACACAGTCTTCAGTCAGTTTGATTTTAGACCAGTTTATCTACCCTTTAAAGGGGTTTCAGAAATTGCTTTAAAATGGCAAACAGTGTGCAGTTTCTAATCAGACAGCACTTTTGTGTGGTCTGATCAGGATATTGCAATGGTGATAGACTTAAGATGAGTTGTGAATATGTCTTAAGTGAATGGCTATACCTCTGAAGGTGACCATTTTATTCTGCAGGTATGAAGGTATTTGTCTCACTTCTCATGGGTGGCACTCATGAAAGAAAGAATTTGCTCCCTACTGGGAGCAAATTCTTTCCTTCAAGAGTAAACCCCTTTGAGAACAGATTTTAACACTTGGAAAACAAATCCTTTGCTGCTAAAGTAGCTCTCCATGAGGTGTATTCATGCATATTAAGATGTGTGGGTGCACCTTCATGGTTTTCTGCCATTTTTAGAAAGGGAAACAACTTTTGTGACATCCTATTTGATTCCCTGAATGGTGTAGTCCTTCCAAAATGGGGTCTGTTGATAAAGGAAAGAATTTCCTCCTAGGGACTGATTCATTTTCTTTAAAAGTTGACCCTACATTGGGAATGGGTCAGAGAGGAAAATGGCAGTTTCGACCCTGTTAATGTGTATCAGTATGCCTTAAAATAATTACATGTATGTTTTATATTTGCAGACGCCAGATTAGGAATGCTCTAAACCAGCAGACGGCTATACAGTTTAAACAGTACGCAGAACAACAGTTTCCTGGAAATTCTCAACAGGTAAAATATCCATGATGATTTTGTGTCAAGTTTTATGCACCAGTCAATTGCAACCACAGCCCCCATGGAGCCAGTATAGCGGGGGCCATAGCGGGGCTTAAGTACTGTGTTTTTACATAAGGGGTGTCCCGGCAGTGCCGTGCATACACCAGCGCATTTGATTCCCGCCAAAACAGTGGGGGAAAATAAGGGAGTGTTTTAAACGAAATTTACCATTGTCAGAATATTGATTTTTATTTTTATATGATCCCCTGGGGGGGCAGAGACCTTTACCAGGGATTTGACATAAAAAATGCCCCCACAGTGCAGGGCATATACCAGGGCTTTGCAGAGTGAAAAGTCAATATCCCTGCTATTCCCCGGCACCAGAGGGGCTGTGGTTGCAAATTACTGGTGCATTATTAAAACATATTCATTTACGGTGGATTGGTACAATGCCATGTTTTTCCGCCTTTTTATCCCCCGACCGAAAGGTTCGGGGGATATAGCGATGAGCCTGGCGTCCGTCTGTCCGTCCGTCTGTCCGTGTGTCCGCCGTCCGTCCATCCGCTCTCATGAGAGGGTATTTGTGGGCTGAACTGTGAGTACAAACCCCATTTGTGGGGTGAATTCGACTTTTGTGGTGCACCTCGTTAGTCGAAGTTTTCTGACACCTACTGTGTGATGATGAGGGGTAGATGGGTCATTTAAAATCATTTGTTTGCACAAGTTTTGTCCAATCTGTCCGTGATTGGATAAAATTTGTGGGTTCATGTGTACAGAGGGCACGTGTGAGCTGTGATCAACCCGCAAGTGCACTTTGTACGATTCTGTCCATAAAAGATAACCCCCAAGTCTGGGGTGCAATCTACAACAACACCCTCATGCGTCCGTCCGTCCGTAAACATTTTCTTGTCCGCTCTATATCTTGAATACCCTTTGGAATATTTTCATGATACTTCACGGTTATGTAGAACAGGTCATGACGATGTGTCGCGTACAAGAATGGTAACTCTTGCTATTGTACTTTTTGAGTTATTTCCCCTTTGGTGAGTTTTTTGGCAGATTCGTGTCCGCTCTGTAACTTGAATACCCTTTGGAATATTTTCATGATACTTCACGGATATGTAGAACAGGTCATGACGATGTGTCGCGAACAAGAATGACGACTCTTGCTTTCTTACTTTTGAGTTATTTCCCCTTGATGGTTTGAGGTGTGATTTTTTTGGCAGATTCGTGTCCGCTCTATAACTTGAATACCTTTTAGGATAATTTCATGATACTTCACAGATATGTAGAACAGGCCATGACGATGTGTCCCGAACAAGAGTGACAACTCTTGCTTTCTTACTTTTTGAGTTATTTCCCCTTGATTGTTTTAGGTGTGATTTCGTGTCCGCTCTATAACTTGAATACCTTTTAGAGTATTTTCATGATACTTCACAGATATATAGAACAGACCATGAAGATGTGTCGCGAACAAGAGTGACAACTCTTGCTTTCTTACTTTTTGAGTTATTTCCCCTTGATTGTTTTAGGTGTGATTTCGTGTCAGCTCTATAACTTGAATACCTTTTAGAATATTTTCATGATACTTCACAGATATGTAGAACAGGTCATGACGATGTGTCGCAAACAAGAATGACAACTTTTGCTTTCTTACTTTTTTAGTTATTTCCCCTTAATCATTTTAGGTGTGATTTCCTATCCGCTCTATAACTCATATACCTTTTGAAATATTTTCATGATACTTCACAGATATGTAGAACAGGTCATGATGATGTGTTGCGAACAAGAATGACAACTCCTGCTTACTTACTTTTTCAGTTATTTCCCCTTGATGGTTTTAGGTATGATTTCATGTCCGCTCTATAACTTGAATACCTTTTGAAATTTTTATATGATACTTATAAATATGTAGAACAGGTCATGACGATGTGTCATGAACAAGAATGACAACTTTTGCTTTCTTACTTTTAGAGTTATTTCCCTTTGATGATTTTAGGTGTCCGCTCCATAGCTTGAATACCTTTTGAAATATTTTCATCAATCTTCACAGATATGAAGAACAGGTCATGATGATTTGTCTCATACATGAATGACAACTCTTGCATTCATACTTTGTGAGTTTTTAGCTCACCTGAGCCAGGGGCTCCGGGGGAGCTTATAGGATGGTAAGGCTCCGTTGTCCGTCGTCCGTCGTACGTCGTCCGTCGTCCGTCCGTCGTCCGTCCACACTTTCAAACAACTTCTCCTCTGAAACCGCTGGGCCGATTGTAACCAAATTTCATATAGAGCCTCCTGGGACCTTAGGAACGAAAAGTTGTTCAAACGGTCCTGGTCACATGACCAACATGGCCGCCATGCCCATATATGGTAAAAACCTGAAAAAATCTTCTTCTCCAGAACCAATTGGTTGATGGCCTTGAAACTTGGTATTTAGCATTGGGTACATGAGTACTACCAAGATTGTTCAAATTATGACCTTGGATTGACCTTGACCTTTTTTACGGTAAGATCAAATTTGCTTCCTTATGCTTTTATATGGCAAAATGCTGCAACATAAGATATCTTGGAAACTGTTGAAGATTTTGGCCTAAAAATTGGTACATACAGTCATCTTAATGACCACATGAAGATTTATGAGTACAAGAGGTCAAGGTCATTCTTTGACCTTTGACCCAGAACACTCATATTTTGACAATATCAAACAATCTCCTCAAAAACAACTAGGCCAATTGTAACCAAATTTCATATAGATCCTCCAGGGGTTGAGGGAATGAAAATTTGTTCATACGGTCCAGGTCACATGACCAACATGGCCACCACGCCCATATATGGTAAAAACCTTTAAAAATCTTCTTCTCCAGAACCAGTAGACCGATGGCTTTGAAACTCGGTATGTAGCATTGGGTACTCAAGTACTATCAAGATTGTTCAAATTATGACTCTGGGTTGACCTTGACCTTTTGTACGGCAAGGTCAAATATCGGAAAATGCTAGAACATGAGATTTCATGGTAAGTTTTGAAGATTTTGGCCTAAAAATTGGTATATACAATCATCTTAATGAGTACAT
This sequence comes from Ctena decussata, assembly GCA_963989385.1. Lineage (NCBI taxonomy): Eukaryota > Metazoa > Mollusca > Bivalvia > Lucinida > Lucinidae > Ctena > Ctena decussata. The sequence continues at coordinate 32,892,659 of OZ022499.1, read as the reverse complement.
GAAGATTTGTGAGTACAAGAGGTCAAGGTCATTCTTTGACCTTTGACTCAGAAATCTCAAATTTTGACAGTTTCAAACAATCTGCTCTAAAACCACTGGCCCAATTGAAACCAAATTTCATATAGAGCCTCAAGGGGTTGAGGGAATGAAAAAATTTTCTAACGGTCCTGGACACATGACCAACATGGCCGCCATGCCCATATTATGGAAAATACCTTGAAATATCTTCTTCTCCAGAACCAGTTGACCGATGGCCTTGAGACTTTGTATGTAGCATTGGGTACTTGAGTACTATTAAGATTGTTCAAATTATGACCTTGTGTTGACCTTGACCTTTTTACAGCAAGGTCAAATATGGGAAAATGGTAGAACATTATACATAAGATTTCATGAAAAGTTTTGAAGATTTTGGCCTAAAAAATTGGTATATTCAGTTGTCTTAATGAGTTCATGAAGAATTATGAGTACAAGAGATCAAGTTATTTTTTTACCTTTGATCCAAATCGCTCATATTTTGACATTTTCAACCATTTCCTCAAAAGCCAAAGGGCCAATTGTGAACACATTTCATATAGCGCCTCCAGGGGTTGATTGAATGAAAATTTGTTCAAACAGTTCAGGTCACATGACCAACTTGGCTGCCATTACCACTTATGGTATAAATCTTTAATATTTTTCTTCTCCAGAACCAATACACCTATGGCCTTGAAACTTGGTAAATAGCATGGAGTACTAGAGTACCACCAAGACTGTTCAAATGGTGACCTTGGGTTTACCTTGACCTTTTTTGCGGCATGGTCAAATATGGGAAAATGCTAGAACATAAGATTTCATGGAAAGTTTTGAAGATTTTGGCCTAAAAATGGTATATATGGTTGTCTTAATGAGTACATGAAGATTTATGAGTACAAGTGGTCATGGTCATTCTCTGACTTTTGACCCAAAACTCATATTTTGACAATTTCAGACATGATAAGTCAAAGCCACCTTGCCAGTTGTTCAGGTGAGCGATTCAGGGCCTCATGGCCCTCTTGTTTCCCTTTGGTATTTTGAGCTGCTGTTTGAGTCTCTGCTCCATATCTGTATAACCCTGGCCTTCTCCACAATTTTAATAACCTTATACCTTTTAGAATATTGATGAACATGCTGTGATATCTTTTCAGTGTTCCTAACTCTCTCTGACCACTCCACATTCCCCCCCCCCCCCCACCCCACCCCACCAAATTTTTTTTTTTTTTTCTCTAGATTTGGATTCTTTGTCTAAATTTGCTTACTAGAGAGCTCAAAATTAGGTTTGTAGGGCTTGTAGTTTAGAAGTTATTCACACATTTTGAAAGTTTAATGTATCATATGCTATATATTTATGTATATGGCGGCTGTTTGAGATAATACTTCTTTTTAGCAGTCAAGCATACTATCATAGTCTGAGGCATCTGTTAAACAGATAATGTCAATCAGAAGCATATAAAAATGACAATATATTACTTATATGTGTTTTGAAGTGCACCCTTTTTACCAAGGCCCATGGGGGTCTTTGGTCGGGGGATTTGCCATCTCCTCTGATGGCTATTTTTTTACAGTGTGGAGAAACTTTATGACTTTCTGTTTGCTTCCATGGAGGACAAAGACCTCACACAATAGTGTCATCTCTTACAAGAAAGAATTTTGGCACAATTGTTCTCCTTGATGAGTAGAAGTGCCATGGAAAACATTTATTCAGGCTGGTCTAAGGTCAAGGTCACACTTGGAGGTCAAATTATAAAATTGTCATTAGTAGAGCTTGTCCCAGCCATTACTTCTACGTTTATGCATGGATTTCAAAATAATTTGGCTCAATTGTTATCCATGACTAGAAATGTTTGTCCAGGTTGGTCCAAGGTCAAGGTCACTCTTGAATGTCAAATGATAAAATTGTCATAAAATGAGCTTGTCATTGCCATTAGTTCTCCTTGTTTTCCTTCATGAAAAAAATTAAAAATAAAAATATGCTGTATAAGCATGATATTGTTTGGCTTCTTTCTAATAAGTGAGTGAAGCAGTTAGTCTTGACATACTTATAGGTCACTAAAGCAAACAGCGGGCTCCACAAGTTGTCCCTGGACAACCATCTAGTTATGGCACCACAAGGCACCATTTTTTATGGCAGAACTGGTTTCATTTTGTAGAATCAATATTCAATTACAGAAGCATATAATCAAAGTTGCCGTAGAAACCGATCAACTTGTATCAGAACTTAGCTTTATTCCTGCAGTGTCAATTTAATGATGTTGTGGAAACAAGTTTATGGTCGGAAAATCTTTATCGAAGTAGACCAAGGTTAAACTAATTTCAGTCTTTTGTCAGCAGTCCGTGTAAGATAGGATTTCTAACGAGATTACAAATTGAATTGGCTGTCTAGTTTGTACCAAAACTGAATAAGGAAAGAGTTTTTAATACAGGGAAGAGCCTTTAATCATTGTTATGGCATTGTAAGAGCGAGTTATACTGATGCAAATAGATTAAATATGACAAAAAAGGTTTTCTACGGTTGTAATAGGAAATTGGAGATAAAGCTGATTGCCATTGCTGTTGTCTCAACCTAGCAAATTGCGGCTTTTGAAAAATAAAAGTAAAGTGCTGGAATCAGTGCAGTGTGTTAAATCTACAATCCCTTGGGATTTCAGTATAAAAAAATATTGATTTAAACAGTTTGTGAAAAAGTGATTTTGGATTAGTTTTGTTTATCATGACTTTACACTTAAAGCACCAAAAATGAAATTAGTTAAATTTGCAGACAATGTAGATCCAGATGAGGTAGCTCATAATGAGCTGCCTCATCTGGATCTACACTGCTTGCCCTGTAGGTTTCAGTTCTCAGTATGGTATAATTTGGACAAAACAGTTTTTGAACTTTTGCAGACGTAAATTTTGTTGTCTGCTTTTTGGTGCTTTAAGGTATAAAGAAAAATGTGTGATCTCATCAGAAGCTCCACATTTTAATGAGGTTACAAAATATGAGATTTGACAAGTTATAAAAAATACTTACAAAAAATAGTGATCTCAGAATGTGGCTTATTGATGAAGGATTATATCAGAAATTTGTCTCAGCTCTTAAAGTGCCAGAAAAGCAGAGGACAAAATTTTCATCTGAAATTTTAGGGAGTGTTTCATTCAAGCTATATCATACTGAGAATTCAAAGACGAGAGGGCAATAAAGATCAGGAACCCTTCACTTTCACTTTAATGAGATTGAGAGAACAATCTTCTACTGTTACTCTGTGTAAAATAGAATTTTTAACAAGATTACAAATTTGCCATCTAGTTTGTACCAGAGCTAAATAAGGAAAGAGATTTCAATACTAGAAGGGTTTAGGTTAGGGTAAATTAGTAGCTGTGTTTAGACTTGAGGTTAGGAGTAAGTCTTGATGTAGGGGAAGACAGATACTATGACTTATTCTCTTTCATTGGACTAATAGAACCTATGACAGGGTTGAGACTGAGACAAGGAAATCTCAGGCTAGTTTTCAGATTATTTAGTCTCATGCGAGCCCCACCAACAGGACAGAACGGTTAATAGAAAATTACCTTGAGTTATATAAGATAGCCTGAACAAGAAGTTAAGAATTCAGTAGATAATTAGATATTGTTTTATTAAGTATTGGTAAGAAAAATAATTAGTGATGGGGTTGAGACCTGGACAAGAAATTCTCAGTCTCGTTTTTAGATTATTAAAGTCTTATGTTTGGCAAGCCTTGCATAAGACTAAATCATCGAAAAACTAGTCTGAGATTTCCTTGTCTCAACCGCAACCCAATTCTTGAAATGGCTGTATGATGATACTTTTTGTCTCATTCTGTCATATTCTACAGACAGTCTGTGGGTTTTATTTACAGTGGGAAACTATTCTAGCTGTTCTGTATCACGAACTACCCTAATGTGCTTAAATGCTGGAACACCTAAAAACCTTTCATTCTCCATTTAGGACAAATGAAAAATTAATGGTTTTAGATGTCCCAGTACTTAAGCACATTGGGCTTAAATACTGGGACACCTAAAAATCTTTAATTTTCCATTTGGGACAGATGGAAAATTGATGTTTTTTAGATGCCCCAGTACTTAAGCACATTAGGGTACTGTGTAAAATTATTGAGTTTAAATTGTTTTCTTTATTCTATATACAGCAAATTGATGAGATCCACATTGTCATGACTTGCATTATTGATAAATTCACATATACCACTGTGAAGTTATTGAGAATGCTGACGATGCATTAGTATGAAATTGCAGTCTGTATTCTGAGTTACGCGTGATCAAAGTTCTGGAAGAACTATTGCTAATGCATCCACAAGTTTTGCATTCAGGTGAATGCAGGGTGGGGGGATTACATATTGTTTTGATAACGGAAAAATAGTGATGCTGTGAGTGACTGTTGGTTTATGTCAGCTTAATATTTCTCTTTCAAATATCTTACACCAGTTGAGCTTTGCACCTCTTTCCAGTCCACAGTTTTATGGTTCTAATGAGAATTTGATTGAATCACAGGTTGATCCAACCATAAATATTGATACATTGGGCAAAAACTCTTGTCACAAAATTTCAGCTGATGTCCAAGCATAATAGGCTGCCATTTTAGTTCAGTTTTCCCTGATTCCAACTTTGTGATGGAGTCTTTGCCCAAAGTTTGAATCTATGCAGTGCCGTCAAAGTTTTTTAGATTCAAGAAGATGTGGACTAGAAAGTGATTCAAGAATAGCTATTTACCTTGACATAAACAAAGATTCACTCACATTTGTATGTGCAGTAAATCACAGCAAAAACCACATGATCCCCCACCCTGGAGTGGGAACATTTTTGGAGGAAGCAACTCTGTCATTTTCAGTTTTGCTTTCCTATCCAAATGAGGGTCAGCTCTTAAAGGAAAGCAACTGTGCTGATTCATTTTTAGCTCGCCTGAACAAAGTTCAGGTAGAGCTATTGGGCTACCCCCGGCGTCGGCATCAGCGTTGGCATCGGCGTTAGCAAAATGTTAAAGTTTTATGTTAAAGTTTTTTATGTGATGGGCAAGGCGCTGTCAGGCGAGCTATCCTGTCCCTGTGACTGGTCTTGTTACCTACCTTATCAGTGGGGGTCAACTTTTAAATTGAAAATTTTGCTCTATTATCAAATTCTTTCTATTTAGGGTAGATCCCGCTTTTGTCAGATTCTGACCCAGGAAAGCAAACAGGAAGTCACAAAAATATTCCTGTTTGTGAAAATGGCAGAAAACTGTAGAGCTGTACTCATTCATATACTATAAAATGACCCATTTCATAGGCTAACCCTTTGAGCACCAAACAGAAGACAACAAAATCTACATCTGCCAAATTCCAAAATATGTTTCTTCCAAGCTGTATCATATTGAGAATTTAAAAAATTAGAGGGCAAACAGCATAGATCCAGATGAGGTGACTCATATATGAGCCACCTCATCAGGATCTACACTGTTTGTTAGTTTGGCTGTTTTCATCATCAGTGCTTAAATGTTAAGCTGGTAGGTTAAGTGCAGTAACTGTTTAAATTTCAGCACAAAAATGTTCCTGTTTGTAAAAATGGCAGAAAAATGTAGAATTGTATCCATACACTTTAAAATGTCCCATTTTTGTCGAGCTCGCTTGCGGAGAGCGAGACATAGTTGTTACAATGTCAGTTCGGTGTATGTCCGTGCGTGCGTTAGTGCGTGTGTGCGTCCGTCCGGATTTGTCCGGGCCATAACTTCTACATTTATGGATGGATTTCAAAATATTTTGGCACAATTGTTCTCCTTGATGAGTAGAAGTGCCTTTTGAAACATTTGTTCAGGTAGGTCCAAGGTCAAGGTCACACTTGAAGGTCAAATGATAAAATGGCCATAAATTGAGCTTGTCCGGGCCATAACTTCTACATTTATGGATGGATTTCAAAATTATTTGGCACAATTGTTTTCCTTGATGAGTAGAAATGCTATTTGAAACATTTGTTCAGGTAGGTCCAAGGTCAAGGCCACACTTGAAGGTCAAATGATAAAATGGCCATAAATTGAGCCTGTCCGAGCCATTACTTCTACATTAATGGATGGATTTCAAAATAATTTGGCACAATTGTTCTCCTTGATGAATAGAAGTGCCATTTGAAACATTTGTTCAGATAGGTCCAAGGTCAATGTCACATTTGAAGGTCAAATTATAAAATGGCCATAAATTGAGCTTGTCCGAGCCATTACTTCTACATTTATGGATGGATTTCAAAATAATTTGGCACAATTGTTCTCCTTGATGTTTAAAAGTGCCATTTGGAAAATTTATTCAGGTAGGTCCAAGGTCAAGGTCACACTTGAAGGTCAAATGATAAAATGGCCGTAATTTGAGCTTGTCTGAGCCATAACTTCAACATTTACAAATGGATTTCAAAATAATTTAACACAATTGTTCTCCTTGATGAGAAGAACAGTTTGGAACATTTGTTCTAGTAGGTCCAAAGTCAAGGTCACACTTGAAGGTCAAATGATTAAATGGTCATAAATTGAGCTTGTCCGAGCCATTACTTCTACATTTACTGATGGATTTCAAAATAATTTGGCACAATTGTTCTTCTTGATGAGTGGAAGTGTCAAGTGACATATGTGTTTGGGTAGGTCCAAGGTCAAGGTCACACTTGAAGGTCAGATATTGTAACTGTCATAAATTGAGCTTGCCTGGGTCATCACTTCTACTTATTTTCCTTTGTGAAAATTTGGAGGAAAAAAAGAAGAAAATGCTGGCTAAGCATGATGTTTTTTGGCTTCTTTCTAGAGTGAAGCAGTTACTTAGTCTTGACATACTTATAGGTCTCTAAAGCAAACAGCGGGCTCGACCAGTTGTCCCTGGACAACCTTCTAGTATAGGTTAAGCCTTTAAGTGCCAAAAAAACAGACAGCAAAGTTCATGTCTGCAAAATTTCAAAACATGTTTCAACTTAACTACATCAAATTAAGAATTTTAAAAACTAGAGGGCAAACAGTGTAGATCCAGATGAGGCGGCTCATATAGGAGCCGTCTCATCAGGATTTACGCTGTTTGCCAAATTCTGCTGTTTTTGTCACAGGCTGTTACAGTTACCTAAGGTGGTAGGTGCAATCAGTGCAGTAATTATTTCAATTTCAGCAAGAGGAGTTGATAGCTCAGTTACAAGACCAGCATTTTCAGCAGTACATGCAGCAAGTGTATCAGCAGCAGCTATTACACCAGCAACAACAGTACCAGCAGTTACAAGCTATGGCTGCCAATGAGAAGGCAGGATCAACAGAAGCCACACCCACAAGTACACCACAAGTACCAGTCAGCCAACAGAATGGGCCTGCAGTCCCGCCCACTGTTACTGATACAGCCATTCAGAATGGGGAAGAAAGCTCCAGAGATGAAGAAGGTAAAATGAGACAAACTGGCTTTGTTGTCTTCCCCATTTCTGTATTTCCTTTGAGGAATATGGTTATATGCAAATAAGATCAGTATTAATAAACATGTGACTAGCAGCATGCAAAACATGGTTATCATTCCCTGCCAAAGGAGGAGGGATATAGTTTTCTCCATGTCTGTTCTTCTGTCTATCCATCGTTTCCATCCAGAGCAATAACAACTGAACTTGATGAAACTTTAACTAAATATATGTAACTGTAATGCGCTAGTGCATGTCAAAGCTTATCTGAATGGTATCAGTAATGCATTAGTTATTGCCCTTCAAATGATTTAGATTCAATCATAAAATTGAGTTGAATTTCCATTTCATTCTTGATAGCAAGGAAATATGAATTTGAGGACATTGGTACTCTTTTAAAATAAAGTATGGGTTATAGTTTTCCTTCAATACAAGATAAAGATCATCATCTCACCCATATGGAAAATAGGATGCACTCAAAGTCAGGTCTTTCGGTTAAGACGAAAAAGAAGAACCAGGATCACTATCAAGGGAGGTGATACTGATTGAGAAGAATTTGGTTCCCATTTCATTGAGGGGCAGCTCTGAAAGTAAAGAAGTTGCTTTCTTAAGGGTCAGCTTCTTGCCTTTGAGAGTAGCTCTCATTATATCCCTGGCGTACTAAGTATGTTGAGGGGTATATAGTTTTTGTCTTTCTGTCTGTTCATCCATATGTTTGTCCATCCGTTAGTTCAACCGTACACACGTAAGTTAACATTTGCGTTAAAGTTTTGCCTTAAGTGTTTTTCTTTTGCTTCTGTTATCCAGAGCTTGTTCATAAGTGCTTAGTGTTACTACAGGATGGATACCGATCAGTGTGCATCACCTTGATGCTGCTGCTAGCCAAAGGTTAGGGTCCCAGCACAGACTTAGAAATTTGTACAACAGTTGCGTTAAAGTTTTGCGTTAAGTTTTTGCCTTTGTTTTGTTTTCCTGAAAGACTTTACTGGAACTTGTTGAAATGTGCTTAGTGTTACTACAGGATGGATATTGATCAGTTTGCATCACCTGGATGCTGCTGCTGGCCTAAGGTCAAGGTCTCAGACTTAGAAATTTGTACAACAGCTGTGTTAAAGTTTTGTGTTAAGATTTTGCTTTTGCTCTATTTTATGAAAGCTTCTATCGAACTTTGTTCAGATGTGTTTAGTGTTACTACAGGATGGATACATACTAGTTTGCATCATCTGGATACTGCTGCAAACCTGAGGGCAAGGTCACAGACTTGAAATTAATATAACATTAGTGTTAAAGTTTTGTATTAAGTTGTATCTGTTTGCTTATATTGTCAATATACTTGAATGGAACCATTTGATGTTTGACTAGGTTTACTGTGAGGTTGAAACAATTTTGTTGACATCATCTGGTTGCTGCTTCTGACTGTACGTCAAGGTCACAGACTTTGAAATTTATATACCATTTGTGTTAAAAGTGAATTCTAATGCACTTACTAAATATAACGCGACGTCTGATTGGATAACGTCAAAAATTTCAACAGTATATTCTGCGATTTATTGTCGCAAACCTGGCGTCATTAAGTAACGTCGCTTCTCATTGGCTGCGGTTTGGTTAAACGTTGCTGACGGCGCTTGAAATGGGTGCAAAATAGTACATTATGAAAGGTGAAAATGTGGAAAAGTGCATTAGAATGGGGATAACTGTACTCAAAATTGTCATTTGGGGAGGTAAATCATCGGTTTTAGGGTCGCAAATTGCGTTTTACGGCGATGCTGGCGCGTCGCCGTAAAACGAAATTTCCGACCATAAAACCTATGATTTACCTCCCCAAAGGACAATTTTGAGTACAGTTATCCCCTAATTTTAAGTTTGTATTGTTTTGCTTATTGTGAGATCTTGAGATGGAACCTAGTGATACATGACTACATGGGCATGTAAAGTTTATTTCCTGTAGGTGGTTGCGCTGGCCGGGGGTGTATGTGAGCCCCTGCTCACTTGCTCTAGTTTTGGAAAGGCTTCATCAGCCTTGGACGCAAACAGAAATCCAGAAGTCACAAAAGTTGTTTCTCTGTGTAAAAATGGTGGGAAAAATTCATGGAATGAATGACTTTTTCAAGCAAATTCCCACTGGCAATTTGTGTACACAATGGATTTCAAGCAAATTCCCAGTGAAACTTTGTGTACACCCAATTGCTGTCTGACAGATATTTTGTGTATGGTAAAATTAATGGGGTTCCATTTTGGAGGACATGAGGTAAATCAGAAATTTTGTCAGAAATTTGGTGAACAGGAGACAAATTCAACATTTATATTGGTGTGAGTCTTGGAAATCTCAGTCTTGGAGCTAGAATTTTGTTTTTCAGAAATCAAAGTCATGTTTCGGACAAAAAAATCATGAATTTTCAGTGGCATTTCCTTGTCCAGCATTAGTATGTAAAAAAGCTACTCAGCTCAGAAATGGCATAAAGTAGTTGACTCTTCAGTTAAACTTTGAAGTGCTAAAAAAAAGCAGACAACAAAATTTACGTCTGCAAAATCTTTAAAAGTTTGGTCCACGCTATATCATATTGAAAATTCAGAGAATAGAAGGCAAACAGTATAGATCCAAATGAGGTGGCTCATAATGAGCCACCTCATCTGGATCTGCGCTGTTTGCTAAGTCCACTCACTTTAAGTGTTTAAAGAGATGTCAGCTGCCTGTTCCCAGTATCATGAGCCAGCTACTATTAGGTCACATGGGAAGGAAAAGGATTATTCTTACTTGTTTTGCTTCTGTCAGCTGATCATTTAGAGGAAAAAAAACATGGCGGTTGTGCTGGCTATTAGATAGTTAATTCCGACAAGAGACAGAATAAAAATAGACAAGTTGACAGGAAATTGCCGTCTTGATAACTTAATCTTGTCTACAAAATAATTGTGATGAATCGACAAGCTGTTGAGCGTTTCAAGTAGCTCTTTAGAAATGGGTTCCTCAGACCACTTAGGGTTCCAGACAAATAGCCTAGTTTTCCATAATACCCTAGATCTTGGGACAACCAAAAAAGCAGACGACAAAATTCACATCTGCAAAATTTCTAGAACTGTTTAGTCCAGTCTGATTGTTTGCCTAGAAATGGGAAAGCCTTCACTCTGGAAGGGCCAGAAAAGCAGACAACAATTTTAACATCTGCAAAATTTCTTAAAATGTGTAGTCTAAGCTATTTATTCTAAATATTGGAACACCCTAACCGTTTACCATTTATATCCTAACCTTTAAAGTGCCAGAGATGAAGATTAGTTAAATTTGCAAACTCTGTAGATCCAGATGATGCAGCTCATAATGAGCCACCTCATCTGGATCTACTCTGTTTGCCCTCTAGTCTTTGAATTCTCAGTATGGTACAGTTTAGACAAAATATTTTCGGAAATTTTATAGAAATGAATTTTGATGTATGCTTTTTTGGCGCTTTAATAGTTAAATTGACAGTATGTAAAAAATAACAAAAAAACTGGTGGCATGGCAAATCGAACTGCTCCAGAGGAGCAGTTACATCAAGGTCTACTTTGTTTGCTCATACAGCTTTGCCCCAATATGTACAGTCATTATGGCAAGATTCTAGACAATATAAGCAACAGGCTGTGTCATTTGAAATAGTGCCATATGTCATTCCCAGAATAGTTGCCTCATATCAGCCTGTGCGTGCAGCATCTGTGCTGTCGGATCAGTTCTCTTTGCTCACATTGGCATTCTTTGTGTTATTGAAAAATGAGGATTGAAAAGTCTGCAAAAGTAGTGCAGGCTGATCTGAGTCTGTGTTTTTCACGCCTGCTCAGAGCCCTGGCTTGTGTTACAGCTAGTCTTTGAAAGCTTAAAACAAGAGTACATTTATTTGCTGTATAAATACAGACAGTGTGTCTGAGTTAACCCACATCAGACTGCTTCAAGGAACAGTTTATGAGGCTCTAGACATTTTGCCAGCAGTACTGAACTTGTTTAAGGTCAGGATTGGATGATGGTTGACAGTTTCAGTGGACAGTTTTTCCTGACTTTAAACTAAATTTGCTGTTATACAGAAAATATATTTTAAATAAAAAAGCCATTCTGTTCATATCAGAATGATGGTATAAAGAATTTTGCTGTTTGATGAATGCTGTTATAAAGAGGGTTGACTGTATTTTTGGTATAAATATGGTTACTGTCAGAGGGTACATGTATTAACTTAAAAGCATTGTTCACAATGAGATAGCATTCTGCCTGCCATTCTGGATGTCACAACATATACTTTTATGGAGAATCAACAGAAATTCTCAGAATTTTTACTGTCGCTGGTGGAATTTGAACCCTCACAGATGCAGCAAGCATGCCTTCTCTTAGTGTAACGGTTAAAGCTGGTTAACCTTGCAGTTCTAGATGCTGCTGCCGCATCTATGAGGGTTCAAATCCTGCCTGTGACAGTAAATATCTTTATCATGAATTACCCTAATGTACTTAAGTATTGGTACACCTAAAATAATAAATTTTCCATTTGTCCCAAATGGAAAATTCATTATTTCCAGGTGTCCCATTATATACACACATTACGGTATGTCTCCATAATGGTTGATGCAGCAATATCATAATTCTATAGAAAAGCAGAAGTTATTTTCTTGCACACCGGATAGAAAATGCCATTCTTTTCACCTGGGATAGAAAATCTTATCTTACCCATGTTATCTCACCCACAAGCTGTCACCCATGATAAAAATCACGAGCTGTCAAAGCATTGGTTGTATGGGAGCTCACTTACATGCGTCGTCAAGTGATGTTGGCATTTTAGATAAAAACATCACGAAGACAGCAAAAATGACGTCAGTTTATGCACGCTAGTCGTTGACGTAAAGAGCTGAATGACGGTCGTTGAAAGTGGCGCCTTTTCAAAATCGAATTGAAACCTCTCAAGCACTAGAATTACGCATTTTAACAAGTTCTGAAGTTAAAATAAAACAAAGTGTGTGCAAGAAAATGTATCTATCATTGGTGTGAGATGTTGATAGAAAAATCCATCACTTGGGATCACTGTTCGGCATCACTTGGCAAGCCTTGTGATGCCAAACAGTGACCCTCATGACGGATTTTTCTATTTTTCTATCCACACCTCACACCCATGAGAAATACTTATAATCTCCAGAATATCTTATAAAACAACAACAAAAAACCCATCTTATCTGGAGCTAAGAAACTTACTTTGTGGTTGAATTTCAGTTTATGTTCCTCCCAGTGTCCCAAAATCCATTGAGCCAGCTAAGATGTGGATGCATAAAGAAATCAGTGATTTTAAGGCTGAAATGAATCAGTGCAAAGATAATGTACTTAAGATCGGATCATTAGCCACTGCTACAGTGAGTGTAAATGTTGGATGGCTGGCTTGTCATATTTCAAATGTGCCTCAAATCGTATATAAATGTGCTGATCTGAGGAAAATGGAGTCTGCAGAGACATAGATAAACTAGTCCAGTTTTACTATATGCCAAAATGCAGACCCATTCCAGTTCTGACATTTTTGGCTGTATCCGACTGGGCGTATCATGCTTCACAATTTTTAGCATGGAGTGGTTTTCCTATAGAAAAAGTGCTTCATGCTAGGAATCCTGAAGCGCGAAACATTTCATGCTTCACAATTCACACTAAAAATAGTGAAGCAGGAAACGCCCAGTCGAATACAGCAATTGGCTCATTTGAGCTAAAGGCTTCTAGGAAACTTATGGGAAAGGAACTCTTTTAGATTTTAATTTGTCATCAGTCAACGTGTTCAACTGACTTTTTCAAAGTGGCTGGGTGGATTGTAACAGAATTTATATGGTACCTATCCGGGTCAGGGAACGAAAGGCTGTTCAATCAGGCCTGGTCACATGACTAGCAGGTTATTTGATAAAAACCTTAAAAAGCTTCTCTGAACCAAACACTGGTGGGCTTGAAATGGGGAACATAACATGGGATGTAGGTCTAAAGGGCTTGAATCTTGATACATAACATGGGATCTAGGTCTAAGATGAGCAATACAGGACCACTGGTCCTTTTGTTTTGAATTGGAAGGGAGAGGCACTGATTTTGGCATATTGTAAAATGGAAGTGGTCTCTATTGTTTGGACTTTATGACATATTTCTTATGACAGCCAGCCAGTTGATATTGTACAGTGAAGTGCTAAATGTTGTGTTGTGTTTTAGACGATGAATTCCCACCAATAGCCGCTGCTTCCATGTGGACAAGAAAAGACATAAAAGATTTCAAAGACTCTCTGAAAAAAGATAAAGATTCTGTGATAAAAGTAGGGTCCGGAGAAACTGTTACAGTGAGTATTGCATGTACAGTGAGTTTTTAGCTCATCTGTGAAGTACACGGCTTGTTAGTTGAGATCTATCAACATTGTTAGCTAACAGTGTGTTACATTTTGATACATAGTGTATGAAAAGACACTGCCATTTTTTTGCTGAAAAAAGTGTGAGTGCAAAAGCTGTTGTTGTTTCTTTCAGCAAAAAAAAAGAAAAGAAAAGAAAATATACATGTATATTAGACCACTTTAGTTGATGGAAGGATACTGGAGACTTCATGAGCTCTAGACAGCATCATTAAGTTGATGACGCTTTGAACAACTGGGCCCAAGAAGAAACTTTTGTTTTAACCCTTGCGTTTTGGTGTTTAAATCCATTCGTGATATTCTTGAAGTTTTCAGCTACCTTGAGTGAAACTCCAGAGAGCTTATACAATAGGTGGGCTCTGTAGTTAGTCTGTCTGTGTAATATTTAGAGAATTGAACTGTACTAGTAATTGATACAACCTTCGAGGGGGGGTGGGGGAGCCCCCGGGATGGTTATATCAATTACAAGTACAGTCAATTTTTTAAATGTTTTGTATCATGGTCCAATCAGAAACCAGATTTTTTTCTGTGGCTGTCTCTTCCAGAATGTTAATTGCTGCAGGTGACATTGTTTAAATTAGCTCCAATAATCAAGTCTGGCATATTTATGCTTTTTTAGCCCACTTCTTAACTTGGCTGATGAGCTAATTACTGCAGCCAAAAATTGCAGGAAATTTCGAACTTCAAATATAATGGTTTGGGGCATTACAGTTTACTTTGTTTGCAAATTTGTATTAAATGAATTCTAAGTCACTATGCTTTAACACTGTACAGATGTCTGATTGTGCATTGTTTAAATGGTAAATGAAACTCTGTTTACCCAACAAAGTTTCCTTATTGTAGCAATGCAACAACAGATGTCTTGATAATAAATAAAATTTGACAGCTTCAGTGTTGTCCCAGACAAAATGCACTGTATAAACTGTGCGATACATATATAACGCGCTGTAGTTATAGCACGGCTATGGATTGACCTCAGCGTAAAGTGAATGGGAATCTGAAGCCCCGCCAACTCAGTAAAATGCTGGTGTCTGATGGTAATTCAAATATTGCACAAAAAGATCAAAAGAAAAAATGTAGGCCATGATACAGTGTCTGTTGTTGCTTTGCTCCGTCAACAGTATCAAACTACTTCTCTGAAACTGCTGGGTGGAACTGAATCAAGTTTTATGTGGCACGTCCATGGGTTGATTGCGATTTCATGATCCAAGATGGCTGCTAGGGAAGAGAAATGATAAAGCAAAAGTATCCTTTTCTACAGAACTGAGGAAGCAAATGATAGTAATAATGAAAATAAAACAAAGTAATTAGAGGGATTTTTCTGAAGCTGCTTATGGGACATTTAGTTGTTTACAGACAAACAAATTTTATAGTTGAAATAAGTCGCGCAAAGTATTCATTTTAGGTTGGTTTTCATTGGAGTGATACTTGACCACCATGGTCTACCCGACCTAAACTTGGGTACCCAGGTACTTTTTCAAGCCCTAACCTGTGCCATCACATAGTTGAACAGAGATTTTCTTTGTTTCATCCACACCATAAAGAGATATAATTCTTGTAAAGAATTAAATCTTCTTGACCCATGAATGGATTAAATGTGTTAGGTACTGGTCTGAAGTTTTACTAACAGTCCTACATCCTGCATGACGGCTTTCAAGTCAAAAAGCATATCATGAACTTAGAACTTTAATAACGTTTACAATTTTCATTGTTTCACAATGAATGCTTGGCAGAAATAGAGTATGTAGTGGTATAAACATTTTCAGAGCTGCAGATTAGGTGGGATTTTCGGGGATAAATATGAAAGAATTTTTCTGATGTCGCAATGAAAACATAATTACATGTATGTTGTTACCCCTCATTAGAACCGTCTCACTGAGACTGTTCTAATGAGGGGTAACAACATACCTTAACCCTCATTAGAACCATCTCACTTAGAACCATCTCAGTGAGACCGTTCTAATGAGGGGTCATAACATAAGGTTTTATGAAGAAGTATAGAAAATTATCTTTTAATTATCTCTGTTAGCTCTTCTCATCTGGAGCACTGATTTTCACCACAAAGTTGTGCAGTTATAATATTATGGTAAAAATGATTTATGTTTATTATAGGTGCGAGTACCAACCCATGAAGATGGTTCCTGTTTATTCTGGGAGTTTGCTACAGATTATTATGATATAGGTTTTGGTGTGTACTTTGAATGGACAATAGCCCCCAGTAATACTGTCAGTGTTCATGTATCAGAATCTAGTGATGAAGAGGAATTGGAGGAAGAAGGTGAGTTAGGGGTTGGGGTGGGGGTTGCGGTGGGGTGGCCAGAGTTGAGCTGAGAGCTGGGATGGGGTAAAGCCAGGTAGGGAGGGAGTAGCGAGGTGGGGGCAAAGAGGAGTAAGGCAGTTAGTAACTACAGTAGCTCTCAGTAATAATGTCTGTGTTCATGTGTTTGATGACAAAGAAGAGCTATAGGAGAAGAAGGGTTGTTGGCGTGGGTTGATAGGAGGGGATTAAGCTGAACATTTTCATGTCAAAATTGTCCTTATCTGAAAAAAAACATTTCAGGTACAAAATCCAATTTATTATTCAAGACTTAAAAGCTGGTAAAAATATCAAAATTGATCTTATTTATTAATATTTTGAAGGTAAAACTTTTAAGCTGTTCTTGTTTTAAAAGTTAGTGATAAAACTTTAGAAGTATTCTAACTTTCCAGATATGCTAATAATACAACAACTTACCCTTATGGCTGCTTAAGTATTTGGACACCTAAAACCATTAATATTCCATTTGTTCCAAATGGAAAATTAATGTTTCTTAGGTGTCCGAATATCAGAGCCCTAGATAAGAGGGAGTATTTGGTGATAATTAGGGATAATTTTAGTTATTTCTGGATAAAAACATATGTTGTGACCACTCATCTGAACCGTCTCGCCGAGACGGTCAGATGAGGGGTCACAACATAGAGTTTCAATGAGAAATAAAGAAAATTATCCCTCAATTATCATCAAATACCCCTCTTATCTAGAGCTCTGCGAATATTTAAGCACATTAGGGGTACATGTCTTATTAGATTCCATATGTGTTTCGAAGAAAGTAGCTCAAAATGCTTAGCTTGATCTCTCTAAAGCTGGTAATTTCAAAAACTCAAAATTGTGCCATATAATTTTTCCAGGGGAGAGTAAACCTAATGATGTTGAAAAGGGAGGTAAGAAGGAAGACAGACCTCCAACAGATGAAATAATTCCCGTATATCGACGAGATTGCCATGAAGAAGTGTACTGCGGCAGTCATGCGTACCCAGGCCGAGGCGTGTATCTGTTAAAATTTGACAATTCCTATTCTCTTTGGCGGTCAAAGACGTTGTATTATAGGGTTTATTACAGTCGGTGAAATCAATATTGTGATAATAATTATAGGTGAATATGTAAATAATGGTTTATTGTCAAGGTTTTTTTATTGTTATTATTATAAATACATGATAGAATTAGTAAAACCCCTTATTCCCCTTAAGTGGCTCATTTGTATTTCGCTATTACTGAAGGGCATGGAGCCAGCAAAAAGGACTACAAGATGTGTGACTTAAGACGTGGATGATCTGCTCTGAGCAAAAAGATATTTGTTACAATTTTAAGTGCCAAAAAAAACGAAAATAGCTGAATTTGCAAACAGCATAGATACAGATGAGACAGTTCATAATGAGCCACCTCATAGGAATTTCTTTGTTTGCAAAGTCAACTTTTTCATTTTTGGTGCTTTTTAAAATCTCTAAGATAGATTTGGCTAGGCTCCATCTTACGTTTTGTTCTTTGAAGAGCCGTTTCTCTTTCACTAAATGGTGCTTGTTTATCAGTCTGTTTGTACTCTTGTTGTTGCTGATATGCTTTGTGTCAAAGATCTCAAAAGATCTTATTTTTGCAATATAGTCAACTCTCGGTATCTCGAAGTCGAACTTCAGCCCAAACTACTGATATCTCAAAGTAAATTATCTCGTACTTGGAAAATTTACTCTGAGATATCATAGTTTGAGATAACAGGAGTTGAAATGTAAATGAAAATAGGAAATATATGCTTTGATAGAAGAAGATAATGTGAGATATCAGTGTTCGAGATAACGGGAGTTCACTGTGTTTTAGTAAAGGAGAGCTCCAGATAACAGTTATGGGATGGTCAAGAAATTTCAATTATCATTAACAACAACAACAACAACAAAAAAGGATACAATTTTGAGGAGTTGCTTTAAAAGTGTGTCAGTGATGCAGTTTCAGCTGTCAGGATACATCTTTATGTTATTGTTGCCTTTTATCAAAGGGGAACAACTTTTGTGACTTCCTGTTTGCTGACTGGATGGCAAAGCTCTCACAGAATGGGGTCTACTCTTAAATGAAAGAATTTGCTCCTTAGGGAGCAAATTCTTTTCCTTTAAGCGTTGACTCCCATTTAGAAGGGATGCAATAATGGAAGAGTTGCTCCCCCTGAAAAAAAATCAGTGGTATCCAAAAAACATTTGTTTATCTTGAGCTCTTGTAAAGATAAGAAGAAACTCAAGAAGAAAGAATGTGAAAGGTTTCATAATCACAATAAATTTGCCATATTTCTCCTTGAAGCTATGGTAGCTGTGGATTAAGGGCTGGCCTGCTGAGCTGATGGCCAAGGTTTGAACCCTGTTAGAGACAGAAATCTCTTCAACTGCATACAGCCTTTCATTAACGTCCTTTCATCAGCTCAGTATGGCTGGAATATTATACTATTGGAAGGGCCATTAAACTGTGTCATACCTCCATCTGTATTTTCCAGAATACGATAACCTTCCCTAATAAGGCCATCCTCAGGCTTTATGCACCCCGTCCCCCCTCTCCAAAAGAAATTTTGTGTACCAGATACCTCAGAATTTAAAAGGAAATAGTTTATTCTTTAAATTGAGGTCCCGTATCCGTAGGGCCTAGTTGTTGGTGGGATGTTATACCTGAGTTCACTCACTCCTTCACTTATAGTAACTTACAGAATTAGGCTGAACTTGACCATTTATAATAAAGTGCCTGACCCAATTATCGGTACTCACCACAGTTATTTGGGAAGCTTCAGCATGTCTGAATATTTTGTGCGAAATGATGATTTTCGACTGTACTGAAATTACAACTAACAGGTGCTTCCTAGGACCATGAAAAGTGATAAGTAAAGCCATTTTAAAGGTATCTATTGGTAACTGTTGCTCAATATGAGGCACAAACTAAATAATGATTTTGTATATTACTGTATACTTAATATACATTGTATGGACTGTCCCAGGAGTGGATAAAAAATAAAAAGAAAGACAGATCTGCCCAGGGTTCGAGGTTATAAAACATGAGATTAATCTCAAACTCAAAATAAAGCACACTGATTGGCTGCTTCCGAGCATGTATTTTTGAGTTTGAGAATGTACATGCTCGGAAGCAGCCAATCAGTGTGCTTGAATGTACTCAAGTTTTATAACCTCTGGGCCAGGATAGTTTGCTTACACATGATAGTTGTAATAGTGTCATTTTTATCTTATTCACCATGCATAATTTTTTTGGCATTTAATGTTGCTAGGGGTGGGGTTGAGATACAGAAATTTGAGACAAAGCTGCTTACGAATACGATGTCACTGGCATTCCGTGGCAAATGGCATGCCATAAAATTTTATGACCACACATTACATAACACTTGTTCACTGGTGTTACCCCAGAATTCAGACTGTCATGATGCTGTCCATGACAATGTTACGTTTTACATTAAAATAATGACAGCTTTTTTAAGGCAATGAAATCCCATTTAAAGCAGTCATATGAAATACGAAATATTGTCCTTGTGTGATCATTATATCTGAAATTTATGAAACATAAAAAGGCTTGTTTTATAAATTTCTAGTTGTTTCTCAGAAATGATTTAACTGCATTAAACAATTCCAGTACAACTTTTCCACAAACAGCCACCCTTGGGAAGCTATAAATTTGGTCACCTCTAAAGGGAGATTACTGTGTTTATTCTATAAAACACGTCCCCCCCTCCCCTCCCCCCCCCCCCCCCCCCCCATAAATCTAGATCCCTCCCACATGTTAATCTTTAATGCTTACAGGAGATGTAATAAACATAAGGTTAATTTGTCTAGTTCTTTTGTTTTTACAAAACCAAAATTCTATTGAAACCATTTCTTTTATTTGACTATGAAGTAAAATGAACTTCCATTGACAAAATCCTAAACCAGTCTAGCTCAACTATAGGATCTGACTGGATGAAAAAGGAGATTTGTAAATCTCACAGATTTTGATAGCCATTTTCTCTGAAAGGCTGTTAGATTTTGTGCCAGGATGAGAGGTATGCATAAATTGTATATTTAGGGGATAACTGTTTTGAAAATTGTCATTTTGGGGAGGTAAATCATCGGTTTTATGGTCGGAAATTTCGTTTTACGGCGACGCGCCAGCGGAGCCGTAAAACGCAATTTGCGACCATAAAACAGATGAATTAGCTCCCCAAATGACGATTTTCAATACAGTTATCCCCATTCTAATGCACTTTTTGACATTTTCACCTTTCAAAGTGTACTTCTTTGTACTCATTGCAAGCGCTTTCAGCAGCGTAAAACCAAACGTCAGCCAATGAGAAGCGACATTTTATAATGACGTCGGGTTTGCGACAGTATATCGCAGAATATACTGTCGCAAATTTTTGACGTTATCCAATCAGACGTCGCGTTATGTTTGTAAGTGCATTAGAAAATGTATTTATTGCATGAACAAAGGTTTATTTCATGCTCATCAATATCATTGGCTTGAAGTGTCATAACTGAATACTGTTATTTGTTAAGATGGATGGATGAATGGATGATATGGGATATATGGCCCTTTTAATAATGTTTTGGTATTTAGAGCTGATGAGGAAATGGGCAAGATAGTGTGGCTGAAGTTATCTAAAAGCTGTCTAAGAACCATTGCCAGGCCCAGAGGTTATAAAATTTGAGTACATTCTCAAACTCAAAATAAAGCACATTAATTGGCTGCCTCGGAGCACATGCTCGGAAGGAGCCAATCAGTGTGCTTTATTTTAAGTTTGAGCTTATACTCAAGTTTTATTACCTTGGACCCTGATTGTTGATTATGAGCTCTGAGCACCAACTCCTCATTGACAACGACAGGACACAAACATTTCCTCAAGCTTTGATTTTAGAATTTTGTTTAGATGAAATGTATGATATGATGTTTCTTTACTTAATACTGTTATCATTTGTTTCATTAAGGATGCATTGTAAGCGTGGTTACAATTCATTTATTTGAAAGAAATGTTCACATACTTAGTGTTGATCTAGCACACATTTTCAGTCATTTGTTACATCATTTAACATACCTTAATTTTATTACTGTATTTCTTCTAATAAATGCCCTTGGGGCATTGAATTTAACAAGTCCGGTAATTTGCATTTTAGGAACAATACCGTATACGCAATAATTTTCACAGGTTCAAATTTTTCGCGGTTAAGGGTCGAAAATATAAACAAAAATTTTCGCAGTCAGCAGCATGCACGAAAAGCACAACTATTTCTTTTTCACTTGAGTCAGTTCGTTCATTAACCTGCGGCAGGGCCGCCACAGGTTAATGAAAGAACTGGCTCATGTGAAAAATACCAGCAATTACTGAAGCAAACAGAAACAAAACATATGAACACTGTATCTACAAAAGACGCTTCGTAAGAAACTGGAAATTTATTTGCAATTTTAATATTTGCGGTCTCTAAGTGACCGTGAAATACTGCAAAAAATGGAACACTGCAAAAATTACCTTCTATACGGTGTTTGAACAATACATGGCAAGTTTTGGTGGTCTCTAGCCAGTTTGGGTGGAATGTTTGCCACTTTCTCACATAGAAGTGAGGGCATGTTTATTAGAGAGCCTTTATTAGAAGAAATAGAGTAATTTCAATCTTATAATCGAACAATTGCTCATGTGTGGTCAGAACGTCAGAAATTGTAATTGACAATCACATGACTCATTTAACAGCAGAACTTCAATGGCCGGAACCCTGATGCCTCGTTCACCCTGCCTTGCTAGAACTCTTTTATTGGTCCCTAGAGGTCACTTTTGGTCTTCAATGTGAATGTGGAGGTAGCTTAGACGGCCCATAGCTACCCTTTAAGCACACAGCGAAGACTCAAATCTGATTGGGCGGATGTCAGGCTGATCTGAGTCTTCGCTGGATGCACATGGGCGCACAGCGAAGACTCAGATCAGCCTAGGGATCCACCCAGTCTGGTCAGATTCTTCTTTTAGGGTTTAAAGTTTTTTGCATATATTCAGTGCATACATAGTATGAGCTGCAACACAATAAAGCCAACTTGTGCACCATGCAAAGACTCAGATCAGCCTGGACATCCACCTAGTCTGATCAGTCTTTGCTGTCGGCATGGTGGTAGCTTAGGCCCTTAGCAACCTGTTAAACATGCAGTGAAGACTGATTCAACTGGGCAGTCTTTGCTCAGCACATGTCACTTAGTTGGTTTTGTCATGTCACGGCTCATACAGAAACAGCATCATATCAATGGAGGACAGACAATTCCGTTCAAAATACCTGTTTTTAATATGTTTGGATGTAGCAGAATATATGATGTAAATATCTGGGTGAATATTTTGAATAAATTGTAGCTCACATATATTATTTAAGTCTATAATGTGATATTGGCTATTATGGTTGAGAGTTTGCAGTTCTGTTGCTTCCATAAAATCATCTTTGCCTTTCATATTGTGTTGACCGTCTTTAATGTCAAGTCTATTTGTCATTGAAAAACTGTCAGAAAAAAAAAGTTTTCTTTTATGAAGTATGCAGTAGTTAAAAAACTTACATAATTGAGATGTGACATGCAAAAAGGGTGGTTAAAGCATATGGGAACAGCAGAGGCTCAGACCAGCCTGCGTATCTTGGCAGTCTGGTGAGTGTCTTTTCTGTATGGACCCTAAGGAATCTTCAGATGTAAGATGAGGGCTGTAACTTGACTTCACAGATTCCAAGACGACAGGGTATAATCGATTCCGCTAATTTTCACTTCCTGCAGAGACTGTACATCATATTTGGCTTCCGCCAAGACTGTCCGCGATCTCTTGCTTCCTGCAGAGACTACTGTCCTCGTAAAATGGCTTCCTGCAGAGACTGTCCGCGTGATTCTGCTTCCTGCCGAGAGCCTCGGCAGGAAGCAGAATCACGCGGACAGTCTCGGCAGGAAGCCATTTATCATGTACAGAAGTCTTGGCAGGAAGCAAGAGATCGCGGACAGTCTCGGCAGAAGCCAAATATGATGTACAGTCTCTGCAGGAAGCGAAAAGTAGCGGAATCGATTATACCCTGTGAAGACTGGTTTTGGCATTTGCCATCTCCAGATATGTCAATGCGTGAAGTGCCAGAAATGAAAATTGTTGAATTTGCAAACATCATATAGGTGAGGTGGCTCATAATGAGCTGTCTCATCTGGATATACACTGTTTGCCCGCTATTCTTTGAATTCTTAATGTAATATGACTTAGAAGAGACATTTTTTGAAATTTGGCCGAAGTAAATTTTGTCCATTGTTGTTTTTTTGTGCTTTAAGGGCTGTGCATTCTTTTTTAAAGTTGATGCTTGGTGCTGTAGAATTCCAATTACATGGATAATTTACTTAGAGACTGTTGTATAAGGGAGTTTTGGGGAGTTTTAAAGACTCTGAGGCAAGCCAACATTTTCCTGGAATTCTAATTTTGCCTATGTTAAGACCCTTAATAGCAGACAAAAATTTACATCTGCAATATTTAAAAAAAAATTGTTTTGTTCAAGCTATATCATATTGAGATTTCAAATTCTAGAGGACAAACAGTGTAGAGCCAGATGAGGGGGCTCATTGTGAGCCACCTCATCTGGGTCTACACTGTTTGCAAATTGAACAACAAGTATTGTAATTTTTGTGTGTCAAGTAGTCATGTCATGTTCAGTCGTTATCCACCGTTTTGCAATAAATGCCTTTACACCAAAGCTACGCTTTTGGCTGGTGTGATATGCGCATGTTGGTAATCACATGGCAGAAGATGAACAGACAAGATGAATAGAAAACCTTGCAAATCAAAAAACAAAAGCTAAGAGGTCGGTCTTGGCCAACAGAACTTTTTGAAATACTCAAGCGTCACCTCTTGGCCAATGGGACTTTTAAGATGCTGATACCAGCATATGTCAAAATCAGTTGAGTTGATTAAAATTGTATCTTACACCTGTTAACATTATATACTCTTTAAAACTGCCGTGAATCAGTTGATTTGCTGTTCTTTGTGCAAATAATACAAAAAATATCATTGAACAAATTAACACCTTTTCTGACCATATGACGTGCCTTCTTAGCCTTCTACTGGATATTTGGCAGATTCCCAAAAATGGGAACAGAACGAAATCAAACACTTAGAAGGCAAGCAAGTGTATTGTTTTGGTTCCATAAGTTTCAGAATGAATGGAACTGTCCTGAAAAAAAAATGAACTGCTAAATCTCACCAGCCACTTGCAATGCACTATGTTGAGTAATTTCATATGCATGTAGTAGATATATGCTATTGGCTGTAGTGGGGTTGAAACATGATATGATATAGATAAAACCAGTGGAAAATGTACACAAAATGCAGGAAATAAGCATGATTAAGTTTGTATTCATACCTTTACTGTATCTTAGGTCATTGATAGGTGCTTGCTTGAGGGATGTAGAGGCATTTACAGAAAAGTATGCTTAAGAATATGTAGAATTAAGGTGAATGGGTACACTTTCAGGGGAAGCAACTCTGCCAATTTTCTTTTTGCCTCTTTTAATGCAGATCAACTCTTACAGCAAAGAATTTGCTCCCATAGGAGCAAATTCTTTCCTGTGAGAGTTGATCTCATTTTGGAAGGGATTCATTGTCCAGGGAAGCAAACAGGAAGTCACAAAAGTTGTTCCCCTTTGTAAAATGATGGAGAAAAAGGTGAAAATATGCCAATACACCTTGAGCTGAAGATGCCACTTACAGTAAATGGCTGTATGGATACACCTTCTTGTTTTCTGCCATTTCTACAAAGGGAAACAACTTTTGGCTCCGTGCTTGCCTCACTTGACAGCAATGCCCTTCTAAAATGAGAGCTTCTCTTAAGAAAAAAAATGCTTTTCTAAGAAGCAGCCTATATTTAAGAGAACCTTCATATGAAATGGGAAACAAATCTTTGTCAGAATTACCTGCCTGGAAGTGTTCCAGTCCCCATCAGACACACAAATACCATATTGTAATACCCTATCCTTTCAAAAAGACATAAGATTAAATCATAAAGATACATACCCTTGTGTTTGTTCTGATTTTCACCAGCCTGGGTAATCAATATTCTCCTGTAGAAACCTTTCACCATACCTGCTACAGGAGGGAGAAACTTGTGGGAAACCCTGTATCATGCCCTTTAGAACCCAGTGTTACACCATCCATACTGGCAAGGAAGTCAAACAGCTTTAACCTTACATACTAGAAAGAATCCTTACACCATTTAAGTGATCATAGACACTGGAGAACGGCTTCACACCATACATACTGGTGAGGAGCCTCAGATTGCATGATGTATGTGCCTACCATTATTGTCGCATCTGCTTTAGCAAGGTGTGATATAGGAGTCCACTTTTCCATCCATCTGTCTGTCATTCCGTTTGTACGTCCATCCATAATTATGTCAACCCTAATGTTTGTGTCCATTATTTTCAATTTATGAAACCTACATTCATCAAACCTGGTATAAAGTTTCTTCTTAGAATGGTCTTGAGAAACCCTGCACTTATTATAACCTTTGACCTACTTTTCATGCTCTAATAACTGAAATTTTACGTCAAAAATTATGTTGACCCCAGTGTTTAAGTCCATTTCTCTGCATCTATAATACCTGCAATCATTAAACCTGGTATAAAGTTGTCCTCAGAATTGTCTTGAGGATTATTGTCCTTATTTTGACCTTTGACCTATATTTTATGCTCAACTGACTTAGTAAAATTTTACGTCAAAAATTGTGTCCACCCTAGTATACTGGTCTATTTTTTTTCAGTCTATGATACCTAGTCATCAAACTTGATATAAAGTTTCTGCTGAGGTGGATCTAGAGTATTGTTACATTTATTTTGACCTTTGACCCATATTTCATGCTCTGCTGACTTTGTAAAATTTTACTTAAAAATTACATTGACCATATGGTTTAAGCCCATATCTGATTATCTCTCAATCTACGGATTTTGTAAAATTTCACATACAAAACTCTGTTGACCTTTGGGTTTTAGTCCATTTCTCTTTAAATAAAATGGGTGGGTGTAATCATCAAACCTGGCTTGAAGATTATTCTGGGATTCTGTTATTTTTTGTATCCTTGACCTATATACCATGCTCTGTTGGCTTTGGAAATTTATGTCAACCTGGCATCCATGAAAATATGGACAAGAGCATTCAAGTCCATTTCTCACTAACTATACCACCTACAATCATCAGACATGGCATAAAATTTTTTAAGCTGGTGTCCTTGATTGTTTGACTACTTTATACCTTTAACTTATATTTTTATATAACTGCATCTTTTCTAGTTCATAAGTCTAATTTGCTAACATTTCTACATAAATTCATCAGACCTAGTAAACGCTTTCCTCCAACCATGGTATTTACTACTGAGAAAGCATAAGGCAGGTGCGACATAGCATTCTGCGGACTTCTTGTATTTGATATAAGGGTTCCTCCAGTAAGGCGATGTAAGGTTTCTCCCAAGTATGTGTGATGTATGTGATGTAAGGTTTCTCCCAAGTATGTGTGATGCAAGGATACCCCCAGTATGGCTCTCCCCAGTATGTGTGATGTAGGGCTCCCCTAGTAAGGTCTCTCCCCAGTATTTGATGCAATGGTTCCCCCAGTATGTGACAAAAGGCTCTTTCCAGTAAGGTTTCTCCCCTGTATGCGTGATGCAAGGGTCCCACAGCATGGTTTCTCACCAGTTTGCGTGATGTAAGATTCCTCCCCTCCTATGGTTTTTCCCCAGGATATGTGATACAAGGCTCTCGCTAGTAAGGTTTCTCCCCAGTATGTGATGTAGGTTTCTCCCCAGTAAGGTTTCTCCCTAGGGTGTGTGATGCAAGGTTTCCCCTGGAAAGGTTTTTCCCCAGTACGTTTGATGTAAGTTTCCTCCCCCATATGGTTTCTCCCCAGCCTATGTGATGTAAGGCACCCCCAGTAAGGTTTCTCCCCAGTATGTGTGATGCAAGGTTTCCCCTGGAAAGGTTTTTCCCCAGTATGTTTGATGTAACTTTCCTCCTCCATATGGTTTCTCCCCAGACTATGTGATGTAAGGCATCCCCAGTAGGTTTCTCCCAAGTATGTGATGTAGTATGTGTGATGCAAAGTTTCCCCCAGCAAGGTTTCGCCCACAGTATGAGGTTTCTCTTCAGTATGTGTAATGTAAGATTCCCCCCCAGTACCCAGTAAGGTACCTCACATTTCAAAAATTCGGAGTGACTGGAAAACTCCGGTGAGCACCACTCACGTGCTAATTCGGAGTCCTTTAGAGCGGCCCTGGGCCGCTCACGTGACAGGGAGCGCCGTTTTCGGCGCGGATCACGTGAGCGACGCGCGGGACAATATAAACAAGCCAGCAACAGGCTATTTCAAACACGAAAATCTCTGAGGAGTCAGAATAATCTGACGAAACTAGTCAGAAACGTTGCACAGCCTTATGAGTGCATATAAGCACCACGACGAGGACCCAGGCCTGAGTCACCAGTCACCTCACATTTCACATACCAGAGATAAACCTTACCTATTTTGGAGTTCGAGACCTGCTAGGAATGACAAAGGTCACAACTAGGTGGTACCCCATTATCTGACGTCAGAACAAGTAGAACATCCCCTGGTGGCCGCCACCCATCTACTAAAACGCTTCCGGGAAGATGGAAATGAATTCCTAACTACAATTGTAGTGATAAAAGACACATGGATGAGGTCTTACGAACCAGAGCTAAAGTCACAGGGGGGCAGAATGGTACACCCCTGATTCTCCCAGGCCAGCAAAGCCATACAACTTTTTTAATTAAGAAGTTATAAGACAGTTCCCACTACTTACTGAATCATCCTCCTTTTTTGGTGACCACTTCAGCCATACATACCAGAGTGAAACCTTACATCATGGCAGAAAGCCCTTTGGTCAAGGTATATTCAGCCTACACTGGCAGATTTACTGTTTAGCCAAATTAAGAATGTATAGGCTAGTTTAAACATAATGCATTTTTATATGCCCTGACAAAATATCTCAGTGTCAGTCTGGACTAACTGATTTGGTTTAAAAAGCAAAACAAACTACATGAATATGATACTTTGAAGGTTTAATATAGAAGACTATTTTTAAAACTATACAATATAATGTAAATGTATTTGCTATGGAATGTTCCTTAAGAGAGCCTGCCACGAACCATGGAGCTTCGGTAATGGAATGATGGAATGTGCTAAATCACAGATTTTCACGATAGTACTGTAATACGCTGTCCTCATGGAAACATGTATGACCCCTTAATTTTTCTGCCCAAATCGCTACAGTTTCCATGGCAACGGCTGCCAAAGTTTTGAACTGGCTATACAGCAAGAAATCGACACCTTATCCAGTTTGAGCTATCTGGTAAGTACACAATATTTAAATGCAATCAACTTTTATGATAATCTTTCAGGGAAGAGGTCTAAGAATTGTTATACTATAAAAGCTCTCATACTTTTCTTTACAAATACTGTGACATTATATAAATACTTTTTTATCTTATATATTTGGACCCACCAACCATTCTGAAACAGACATTCTGCCATCTTAAAATCTGGACAATTAAGGGCTGCTTTGTGAAAACTTGGTAGACAGTGTACACCCTGATCAAACTGCTCCTAAGGGGCAGTCTGATCTTGGTGTATGCTGTCTGGGCAGATATGTCCAAATATGTTGGCTGCATAGTAGAAAATACAGAAACATAAGTTGGGTCCAGTTGTTCACAGCATCGTTAGCTTAACTACATCACTCAGTTGTTATTAATTGATTCCATAAAATCAAGTGAGCTAATTTTTGCTGAATAATGTGAGAAGCTTTTGCAGTGCAAAAGCTCCTCACATTTTTCAGCAAAAATTGGCAGCATTTTTGAGTACAATACATTTAAAAATGTAAAGCATCATAAACTAACCATGTCAACTAGGCCCTTTTTTTTTTAACATTGACTGCTTTATAATTGATATTGAAAAACTGTTACACATCCACTTTCCATGTAGCATATTTATGGTGTTAAAAGACAGGAGGTTAGCATTCCAAAATTACTGCAAATATGTAAATCAGTCTTGTAAAATTCAGCTATAAAAAAGTTTTTCTTTTTCAAAACAACCCCCAAGATCTAGATCCATCTTACAAGATGGATCTAGATCTTTGGGATTGTTTTGTAAGGGAAAAACCCTGTCTTATAACTGAAGAAATATGGTATAAAAAGATTTACATTTGATTAAGATGTTTATATAAACCTCCACAATTTGACCACCAGTTTTACAAGGGTGACAACTTCAGAAGAATATTATTTGCTTCCCTTACATGTGGATTACTTTTCCAATGGGTGACTGCTCTTCAAGAAAAGAATTTGCTTCTTATAGAAAGCAAATTCTTTCCTTTAAGAGTAGTCCCCTGAGATGGAAGAGAAATATTTGCAGACTAGAGTAATCCCCCTTGGAGGCTTAGCTATACATCTTAAGTCAAAAAGTTCTCACTGTTAATTGGTCAAACATAATCTATTTTACAGCACAAGTAGGGATATTAATATCACCCCCATGATAATATAACTCTGGATGACTCCATGGATTTTATCAATGCTTTAAAATTTTGCTACAAACAAGTTACCATGTAATTCTGATAAAAATCTGTTAACAGATGTCATTTATAAAATCATATAAAATTATTTCCTGTGCTGATAGGAAGGAAAGTTGATGTGATGTTTATGAGGGTCTGGACGGGGTTTATTGGTCAGCAATTCATGGTTTATTTTTTAGTAATCAGTGATTAAAGGCCTTACATGTATTTTTTTAGTGGTCAGTGGTTTGTGGGGCCTAAACTTTATTAAGCCAAAACATTTAAAATATACTGATTTTTGCAAAAATGGCTTTATTGATTAATGATACAATGGCTAAACTTTTAATGATTAGCGATTTTTGGTGCCCACCATCCAGACCCTCCTTTATACCTTACAAAGTATCTTTTATAGTAGACTGGCTTCTGTTCAAGCTGAACCAAGTTCATAAAAAGACCAACAGTCTGACAAAAAACTCAAAATCCCATGATATCCAATTTTTTTTTATCAGTTTAAGTATTAAAGAGGTACTAAGTTAGTCTTATGGCCTTTTGAATACAGTGGATCCTCTTTATGAAAGCATTTTGGTTCCAAAGGTTTACCCTTGTAGAGTTTTAAATAATCATCCCTCTTTATATTGACAGCATTTGTTCTCAAAGATTTTACAGTTAAGGTACATGGGTACATCTCCATGTTTTCCCTCCATTTTACAAAGGGGAACAACTTTTTGACTTCCTTCCCTGGAGGACAAAGCCCTTCCGAGAAAAGGGAGTTGACTCTTAATGGAAAGCATTTGATCCTCCAGAGGAGCAAATTCTTTCCTGTAAGAGTTGACCTCCACTGAGAAGGGAGGCAAAAATGAAAATGGTAGAGTTGCTTCCACTAAAAGTGCACCTCATATACCTTAAACTGACTGCCATTTTAAAGATTTTAATTTCACTTTGGTGCCTGTCCAACTGACATTATCAAGAATTATGCAGTGATTGTTGCTGTACATATAGATTTCAATAGCTGTCTTGGACAGAGTCAGTCTACGTTTTTTGTAAGCACTGATATATTGGTTGATATAGCAAAACACATTAATCTATATACAATAAAATACTGATGACAATTTAGAGACCTGTGCATTTGCATCTCTGTTATGGTGTAATATGTTTCTATTAAATGGGTTGTCAGATTGTCAAGTTATAACAGTACAGATCATAATGAAGCATTTTTAAATACATCAGATTTTTTTTCTTCATTTTCAGTAACTTTATGGCAACAAAATGCATCAATACTTACTCCTTAAATGCACAAATCCCTTTCATCACCAATTACCATCAAACCTGTCTTAAAGCCTCCCTCTGTCTAATCTAACCTGCAAATACTATACATAAAGTGAATGGGTACACTTTCAGGGGAAGCAACTCTGTCACTTTCATTTTACCTCTTTCCTAAATTGCTGTCCACTCTTAAAAGAATTTTTTCCCCAAGGAGCAAATTCTTTCCTTTAAGAGTTGACACCATTCTAAAAGGCTTTTGTTGCCCATGAAACAAACAGGAAGCCACAACAGTTGTTCCACTTTGTAAAAATGGCAGATAAACATGGAAGTGTACCAATACACCTTAACAAACAGTGTTTGCCATTCCCTTTGATGCCTCTTTAAAACCAGTTTGACTATCCAAAATATAACATCACCAGAAAGCAAATTTGACCTTGCCATAAAAAAGGTCAAGGTCAACCCAAGGTCATCATTTTAACAATCTTGATAGTACTTGAGTACTCTATGCTACATACCAAGTTTCAAGGCCATCCATTAATTGGTTCTGGAGAAGAAGATTTTTAAAGGCTTTTACCACATATGGGCATGGTGGCCATGTTAGTCATGTAGCCTGGACTGCTTGAATAAATTTTCGGTCCCACAAGCCCTGGAGGCTCTTTATGAAATTTAGTATTTTGCCTTTGAGGAGATGCTTGAAATTATCAAAATATGAGAGACCTTGGTCAAAGGTCAAAGAATGACAATGGCCTTTTGTACTTACAAATCTTCATATACTTTTTTTTTTTATAATTTATTCATAATACTGACACATTCACTACATACTATTCATATATCTAAGCTGAATATACATTGAATACTATTTCTATACAGTCGAGCAGAATCATACTCTCATCACAAAACTTGTAAATTTTTTATCAGCATATCATACCTTATCAATAATTTAGATAGGTGTTCCTTCAAGAATTGATATAGTGGATAAATGGAGTGAAAAGACTCAAGAAAAAAAACAAAAAAAAAACACTTTAAGCGTACCAAAGAGAGAGAAAAAAAACAAACAGTTTTGTTCCCCAATACAGCAGTATGTGCTTTAACAAATATCTCGTATTGTGGCAACATAACTCTGATAAATAATAGCTTTGGTGACACGTTATAGCAATGTACAAGAAAAACCCAATAGAGCAACGAACAGTGCGGCCCTGGTCAGTTGTTCATCTAGGGATAGTCTGATCAGGTTCCGCACTGTCCGTCTAACCCTATATAACTATAGTAATAACTGTCACGCAGAGTATTTAACAAAGGAACAAAGTTAAATTACATTGCTATTCCATATCCCTATCCTCAAATAGAACAAACCAATTTTCCCATTCTTGAACAAACTTATCATACTGGTTATTTTTTATTGCAATCATTTTTTCGAGTAAAATGAAATTCTTTAATTCTTTTTTCCATAGATTCCAATACAATTTTTTGTTCTGAATTCTGCATTTATAGATATAAAATCTTGCTAACAAAAGAATATAATTAATAGGTTTGTTTAAGAGTTTATTGTATGAAACCCCAAAAATAGCACTATGTTTATGAATATTTACTATGTAGTCACTTTTTTCGGCAATCCATAATTCTATTTTATCCCAAAATTCTTGAACTATTTCACAGTGCCAAAATAAATGCCCAATTGTCACTGGAAGTATTTTACAAAAAGTACATAAATTATCTTGTTTTATTCTATATTTATAAAGTAAATCATTTGTTGCCAGAATTCTGTGGAGAATTCTATATTGAAACCAATGTAATTTAGTATTTTTGCAGCACTTTGCAGGGATATTGTAAATTAAATTCCATTTCAATTCTGTATAATCAAATTCTGTTTGCCATTTTTGTTGACTTTTTGTAACAATAGTTTTCTCATTTAATACTTTATAGATGTCTTTGCAGCCTTTTCTACTTTTAATTATTTGTTTTATATTGAATGGGATATAACAATTAGTGATTACTGCATCTGATAAAATAATCTGGCTATTTCTTATAAAATTTTCAACAACTGACTTAACACCAAAATACTCCATAAAGTTTATTTGCAAATCAAATTTATTTACAAAGGAATTAAAATATAAGACAGAACCTTCTTCATCTAAAATATCATTTATGAAATATATCCGTTTATCATACCATCTTTGATAGAAAATAGTTTTTTTGTCTATTTTTATGAATTTATTATTCCATATATTTGTATAAAGTATATCTGAATTTAAATGTGGTTTCATATTCATTTGTAAAGTCACCCAAGAGTCTAAGACGTCATTCCAAAAGGCATTATTACTATTTGTCTTTAAAATTTCTATAAACTCCATGCCTCTAGTTATCATGGTATTAATTTTACAATATTTTATTTCAAATATATGTTTATATTTAGACTCAAACATAATCAACCTCCTCACCCATGTTATCTTCAGTGCTGTTATATAGTTTTTTATATTTACCATTTTCAGTCCACCAGAATCATAGTCTTGCATTAAGACATCCCTTTTTACCCTATCTACATTAGATTGCCAAATAAACTGGAAAAAACTTTTATGTAATTTATTTATGGTCTCTTCTGATGGATTGGGTAGTGCTATGAATAAATGATTTAATTTGGATATTAATAAAGTTTTTATAACGGTTATTCTTCCAAATGGTGTTAGCATTCTTTTTGACCACTGTTTTAGTTCTCTGTTGATTTGCGTGATTTTTTCCATAAAATTTACCTTTACCATTTCACTAAGATTACAGGAAAATTGAATTCCAAGAATTGTAAAACTCCCTTGGTTCCAATCTAATTTATATCTATGGTTAAATGTTTCTCCACAGAATTTTCTAGCACCTATCCAAACTGCTTTTGTTTTTGAAAGATTTATTTTGAGGCCTGACATACGTGCAAAATGGTCAAGTGTTGCCATGGCTGCTTCAAGTGATTTTTCAGACCCATCTAAGAAAAAAGTTGTATCGTCAGCAAACTGTGTAAGGTTGAATTCTACACCATCGACTTCTATGCCCTTTATATCATTGTTACTTTTAACCATTAATGATAATATTTCTGCACACAGTATGAATATATAAGGTGACAATGGGTCCCCTTGTCTACATCCGCGCTGAATAGGAAAAAAATCTGACAGAAACCCGCTTTGCACCACAGCTGAAGTTATATTCTTATAGAAAACAGAAATCCAGTTAGTAATAGACTCACCAAAATTAAAATGTTTTAAAACTTTTTGTATGAAATTCCATGAAATAAAGTCAAAAGCTTTTTCGAAGTCAATAATCAGTAAAAGTCCAGGGATATTTTCTTCCTCAGTAAAATGCATTATATCATATATTAATCTTGTATTTTCTCCAATGTAACGTCCACTAATAAATCCTGTTTGATCTTCTGAAATTAATTTATGAAGTGTAGTTTTTATCCTTTCAGCAATACATCCTGAGGCAATTTTATAAATGACATTCAAAAGTGTAATTGGTCGCCAACTTTTAAGATACTGCCTGGGTTTATCCCCCTTGGGTAAGCATGTGATAAGTCCTTGCCTTTGTGTTAATGACATGACCCCTAAATCATACCCCTCATTAATTGCATTTTTGATATATATTTTAAGATCTTTAAAAAAGAATTTAAAAAATTCTGCAGAATAACCATCAGAACCTGGACTCTAATTGTTTTTCATTTTTTGTAATACATGTACAAATGCTATCTCCTGATATTTTGCCTTCTAAATTAATTTTTTCTTCTTCAGTCAAAATGGGATGATCTTTTAAATTATCAAAAACCTGTTCAATGTTTGTAGTCACTTCCGGATCATAATTTTTGTACAGGGTCGAATAAAAATGTTGGACTTCATATAGTATTTCTTCTTGTTTACTTACTATGTTACCATCATCTTTAATTACTTTAGGAATAGTTTTGTTCGTATAATTACGTGATTCTAAACTACAGAAGTATTTTGTGGGCTTTTCTCCTTCCTCTGCCCATCTGACTCGTGATCTTATTAGTAAGCCTTGTACTTTTTCTTTTCTTATCATTTCAAGTTCCATTTTTTTTTTTCTTCAATCTGATTTAAGTCTAAAGGTTCTTTCTCTTCTAGTAATTTTATTTCTTTTTGTAGATCTTCTTCCCTAAAATTTTTTTGTTTCTTTTTATATGCTGAATAGGAAATAGTTTTACCCCGGATTTCTGTTTATAAAACCTCTAAAAATAACTGATCTGAAATTGTTAATTGTATGCCTAGGTTTTGATTATTCTTCACATATTCATAACTGTATACAGGAACCATATATTGTTCTTTTGTATCTTGAATGCATTGTTTAACTATGTTAGCGTATTCAATATCTTTTAGTAAACTATTATTAAATTTCCATAGTCCTTTGCCTTTTTTGAATTCATTAACTTGGAACGATAAAACTACAGGAGAGTGGTCTGATCTATAACTGGGTAATATATCAATGTGTTTCACACTTGGCATAAGGCATTCTGAAACTAAGAAAAAATCTAAACGTGCTTGTTTTAGGGGGTTAGGTTTACGCCAAGTATACCTTCGTTCTATTTCATTTAACTCTCTAAATGGGTCTGTTAAATTTAGCTCATCTTTCATATTTAAAACGCACTCTTTCGCTTTTGGATTATTCACATGTAAATAGTTTTTTGTATCTAAGTCTTGATCCTGTACTAAGTTAAAATCTCCACATATAATATTAGTCTCATTACCAATTTCTTCTATACTCTCTGCAACTTTAATATAAAATTCTGGTGTGTCCTCATTTGGACCATAGACAGTGATCAATGTTACTCTTTTCCCCTCAATTTCAATATCTAACAACAAATAGTTTCCTCCCCCATCAGCTTTAACATGCAATATTTTGTATTCAAAATCGTTACTAAATAGGATACATACCCCTCTTTGATTTGATGAAAATGAGCTAAATACTGCCTCCCCACCCCACTCTGCACGAATATATGGTTCTAAACTTTCTGAAAAATGTGTATCTTGTAAACAACTAATTTGGAATTTCTTATTTCTTAAATAGCAAAATATGTCTCTACGTTTCTGCACGTCATGTAGGCCTCTAACATTTAAACTTGAAATTTTAATCATATTATGTGATTCCATTTTCTGTTAAAGTATGTATAGTTTGGTCAAGTTTTGTTTTGTGTCAAAAGTTTGTATATTGTTTTCTCTGTTTCAAAGATGATTTCCATCTGTTAAAATTAAGCAGGACTGTATGACAGCAAAGTGTACCACTTACTTCATAAACTGTGTATGTGCCAACTATATATGTAACTATGTCAATATAATGAAAAATACACAAGAAAATTGTAAGCAAAGTTAAAATCTCTCGCACTTCCTTTCCCAGATAATCATAAAAAAGTGCCAAATATATTAAGTAATAGACAAACAAGTGCCTACCTTTACTGTCCCATCTGGCATAGCTTTTACTTGTCTTGATCTGGATACCTAGGTAACCAAAATAAATATTGTATTTTCTAAATTGCAAGTACCTCATAACCAGTATAATTTTAAGCCTGTACATAAATAAACTTACTGTATATACATGTACTCTAATATATACATATGTACATACCCCTGTGTAAATCCAAAAGCTTACTGTCAGACTGATGTCACCCAAAACTACCCCAATGCGCCTAGGCATTGGCACACCCAAAATAACAAATTTTCCATTTGTCCCAAATGGAAAATTTATCATCCTTAGGTGCCCCAACAAACACGCACACTATGGTAAAAGGACGCCCTATGCTGAAATTACCTGAATCAGCCTCAGGGATCTCCACAGACCATTAAGGCATGACGCTTGCAACATGCCTTCCTCTTCAAATTACCTTTGCAACATACCTTAATTCCCAATGAAATTAACCAAAGTGCTATTATTTTCATTTCCCAGCCAGTAAATTTGTCTTATACCGACTAAGGTTCATCAAAAAAGTATCTACAACGCAAACTCAGGCCAATTTTGACAAAACATTGCTATATTGAGGATTTTAAGAACTGATCAACAAGTCAAAATCTGATTTTTGTGCTAAAAGCGACATGCCATCTGAAATTTCTGGGGAGAACACTGAGCCTGTACATCTGCACAGTCTGACCCGTGTCTTCTCATAATTAAGCAACGCTGTTCTTTGTAAATCCTGCCCTCCAAGGAAACAAACAGGAAATCACGAATTGTTTCCCTTTGGAAAAATGGCGAAAAACCATGAAGGTGCATCCACATATTAAAGTTAAAATGGAGAGTCTCTGCCTTGTACTACCTTTTTTTTTTTTTCTTTCGTGAATATGATAGAAATCTCTATTTTCAATGGCTGTCAATAATATTTAATTAAAAACACCCTATCCCGCTCTTCCAGGGAAGCAAACAGGAAATCACAAATAATTTCCCTTTTGAAAAATGACTAGAAACCATGAAGGTGCAGCCATATAAGTTAAAATGGAGAGACTCTGTCTTATACCGCCTTTTTTTTCTTTAACCATGGAAAAGACAAAAATCTCTATTTTCAATGGCTGTCAATAATACTTAGTAATGTGCACTTATACAGCTTTCCAGGGTAGCAGACAGAAATCATGAATAGTTCCCTTTTGAAAAATGGCAAAAAAGAAAAGGATGAAAATGCAGTCATTTAAGTTAAAATCGAGAGTCTCTACCAATTAATATACAGACCCCCGTTTCTTTTCTTTTTTCTCAATAAACAAGGCAGAGATCTCCATTTTCAGTGGCTGTCAATTTGACATTTAGTAGATTGATCCTTAGCTATTATCCTTCAACAAACAAGTTCCGCAACATTAGTCTAGTCTGATGCATTAGACAGTAAAGATTTACAACCTCTTTTTTCTATAACAATGTACACCATCATATTCGAATAAGATATAATACCAGGTCTTTACATAAGCACCTCAACTTTTTTCTACAACAAAAGGTGCAGGAGTAAATTCTCCCCCCAAGGGAGTCCATCAATCAGGGAAGCAGTCAGGAAATCACAGCAACAAATAAGTAAAAAGGTAAATGAATGGTTTGAAGGTGCGCCCAAACACCTTAAAAGTCAATGTCTAACTCAAACGACCAATTTAAAAGGCCAGCTCCATAAGTCCGCATTGTATATTCAAGGACAAAAGTTCTGCAGGGATGTTAAAGGAACAGCCCTGCAGAACCCCCATCCTCAGAAATAGTATACATGTGATAAATCAAATGTCTTAGCAAATTCTTCTTAAATGCTATTCTCAACTAAGAGGGGTATCCTCAATCAGGGAAGCACACAGGACATACCAAAGTATTGCCCCTTTGTAAAAATGGCTGTACACATGCTAATGCACCACCGCTTTGTATATTCAAGGACAAAAGTTCTGCAGGGATGTTAAAGGAACAGCCCTGCAGAACCCCCATCCTCAGAAATAGTATGCACGTGATAAATCAAATGTCTTAGCAAATTCTTCTTAAATGCTATTCTTAACTAAGAGGGGTATCCTCAATCAGGGAAGCACACAGGACATACCAAGGTATTGCCCCTTTGTAAAAATGGCTGTACAAATGCTAATGCACCACCGCATTGTATATTCAAGGACAAAAGTTCTGCAGGGATGTTAAAGGAACAGCCCTGCAGAACCCCCATCCTCAGAAATAGTATGCACGTGATAAATCAAATGTCTTAGCAAATTCTTCTTAAATGCTATTCTTAACTAAGAGGGGTATCCTCAATCAGGGAAGCACACAGGACATACCAAGGTATTGCCCCTTTGTAAAAATGGCTGTACAAATGCTAATGCACCACCGCATTGTATATTCAAGGACAAAAGTTCTGCAGGGATGTTAAAGGAACAGCCCTGCAGAACCCCCATCCTCAGAAATAGTATGCACGTGATAAATCAAATGTCTTAGCAAATTCTTCTTAAATGCTATTCTTAACTAAGAGGGGTATCCTCAATCAGGGAAGCACACAGGACATACCAAGGTATTGCCCCTTTGTAAAAATGGCTGTACAAATGCTAATGCACCACCGCATTGTATATTCAAGGACAAAAGTTCTGCAGGGATGTTAAAGGAACAGCCCTGCAGAACCCCCATCCTCAGAAATAGTATGCACGTGATAAATCAAATGTCTTAGCAAATTCTTCTTAAATGCTATTCTTAACTAAGAGGGGTATCCTCAATCAGGGAAGCACACAGGACATACCAAGGTATTGCCCCTTTGTAAAAATGGCTGTACAAATGCTAATGCACCACCGCATTGTATATTCAAGGACAAAACCCATACCGAAATAAAGTACGAAAAAGGTACAAAATTTTGTACCTTTTCTGTACTTTTTATGTGCCTTTTGAATGAAGGTACAAAAAAAGTATACTTTTTATGTACCCCAGTGATAACTTAGACAATTTTCCATGTACTTTTTGTGTGCCTCTATCGAACTTAGTCATTTTTTGATGTGCCTTTATAGTACCTTTGCAGTCTTAGTTTTATTTCCATGTACCTTTTGCGTGCCTATGTTGGACTTAGCCATTTTTCACCGTACCTTTTTTGTACCTCGAAAAACTTAGACATTTCACTGACTCTTTTACTTGCAAATGAAGAACTTAGTTATTTTCTGATGTGCCTAAAATGTACCTAACGTGGAGCTGTAGGCAGATGTTATTAATTACATATGCAGTCATACACTAATAAACTCAGAATCTACATGTACTGTCTTTCAATGAAATATGATACATTTATAGTGGCCATTAGGCTGTCTTTGACCCAACCTCAGAGAACTTTGCAGCTTGGATTAATTAACACATTTGAAAACTTGCACATATTTTGGTCAGTGTGCAGTTTGTAAAGGATCTTTATAGAGTGATGGTGTGTGTTATAGTCTGGATAATCTTACTTTTCTTGAATAAAATGTATTCTGATTTGGTTAAAAATGAAGAACAGCACTCTTCTAATGGCTGATAATCAAGTAACTGGTAAGTCACATGTGTTTTTCTTTTTGTATAATGCATGGGAATAGTACAGAATATTTTAGCTTGAATTAAAGCTCCTGAGATTGTTATCATTTTCAAAAAGTTCAATTAGTTTAAATTTTTGAAAACTAGATGAACTAAAGTGCTATATGAAGAGAAGATAAATGCAACTAATAATATTT
Source organism: Ctena decussata (assembly GCA_963989385.1). Taxonomy (NCBI): domain Eukaryota; kingdom Metazoa; phylum Mollusca; class Bivalvia; order Lucinida; family Lucinidae; genus Ctena; species Ctena decussata. The sequence continues at coordinate 32,852,610 of OZ022499.1, read as the reverse complement.
ATGACTCAGGACTTGCAGCTTTTTCCAAAACAGTATGTTGATCTGCAAACATTTATTGGCATTAGATTCAATTTTTACTTGAAGGAACATAATTTTGAAAATTAATAATTAAAAAAAAATGTGCTCATAGTGCAGAAATTCACTCAGGTGGGAAGCACTTTTCCATCAACATAAACTTTTAACTGAAAATATATATATATATTTATATGTGATAAGGAATTTATGAAAAACTGAGTGAAGAAATGAAAGTGTAAGATATCTCAAAGCTACTCTGTCATATTTATTAGAGAATACAAGAGAAATTGTGGATTTACAAATGATGAAAAACACTTCAGATGGAAGCGAATTCCATTCATACAAACATTGGTGAAAAGAGCAGGAATCAGTATTATCTTTTGGCAGTTTTGTATACCTTTTTAGTGCCCATAAAAATATATTAATTTTGTTCCTTTTTTTTTTTTTTTTTTTTTTTTGGTGTGGGTATCTACTGAATATCTTCCTTAGTCCCTAAAAGTATTTGAAATATATAGTTGTGTTTTCTACCATATTAGTCCTAGTAAACACCCAAGGATGTTGCATTTTACGAAAGGCGGCATTAATTAGAGCCTTCAGAGTAGCAGATCAGCCACTGCCAAAATATAAATTTACAATAAACAGTATTAGTGTGAATGTATAAACTTTCAGATGGAGCAGTTTTACTACTTTCCCTTGTTTTGCTTCCCTTCTCAGTGTTCCACTATTCAAGACAAAAACTTGCTCCTCTAGGAGCAAATAATTTCCTTGAATAGTGGGCCTTATTTGAAGGGTTGCATCCTGCATGACAGAAAACAGAAATTCATGCTGTTCCCCTGATGGAAAACATGGAGTTTAGCAAATTAAGGCAACATTATTACTGGAAAAGGCAAACCAAGGCACTTTTATTAGAGCAGGGGCATTTATTAGGATTAATACTGTATAAATCTTTTGGTCAATTCATGTGCCTATAATGTACCCTGGCTTCTGCATGTGATTGGTCTGTTTACTGTTTATATGCCTTAAATGTCCCCAAGGTATATCCAAGATACAGCTTATGATTGGTCAGTTATTTTAAGATTTTTTTTTGGAATGGTTAGCAGGTGTACCGGCAATATACCTCAGGTACATTAAAGGTACATAGTATGATTGGTCAGTTTCTGTACCTATAATGTACCCCAGGTACATTATAGGTACATTTCACAAGTTGGCTATCAATGTACCTGAAATATACCTGCATACATTTGATTGGTCAGTATCTGTACCTATAATGTACCTCAGGTACAAAAATGGCACATTTTTATTCACTGTATACCTAAAATGTACCCCAGGTACAGTTTAGGTACATCAGGTAAATATTAGGTACATCAGGTATGCTTAAGGTACATCAGGTACATATTAGATACATCAGGTACACTTTAGGTACATCAGGTGCATATTAGGTACATCAGGTACACTTTAGGTACATCAGGTACACATTAGGTATATATTGGGCACCTGTGTACATTTTAGGTACATATGTACCTATTTTGTATCAAATTGGCCTCATTTCAGATGTTTTTGGCAATTTTGTACAAAATAGGTATACCTTTCTTGTACCTATAAAAATGTACCAATTTTGTACTTTTTTTCGGTGTGGGAAGTTCTGCAGGGATGTTAAGGGAACAGCCCTGCAGAACCCCCATCCTCAGAAATAGTATGCACGTGATAAATCAAATGTCTTAGCAAATTCTTCTTAAATGCTATTCTTAACTAAGAGGGGTATCCTCAATCAGGGAAGCACACAGGACATACCAAGGTATTGCCCCTTTGTAAAAATGGCTGTACAAATGCTAATGCACCACCGCATTGTATATTCAAGGACAAAAGTTCTGAAGGGATGTTAAAGGAACAGCCCTGCAGAACCCCCATCCTCAGAAATAGTATGCACGTGATAAATCAAATGTCTTAGCAAATTCTTCTTAAATGCTATTCTTAACTAAGAGGGGTATCCTCAATCAGGGAAGCACACAGGACATACCAAGGTATTGCCCCTTTGTAAAAATGGCTGTACAAATGCTAATGCACCACCGCATTGTATATTCAAGGACAAAAGTTCTGCAGGGATGTTAAAGGAACAGCCCTGCAGAACCCCCATCCTCAGAAATAGTATGCACGTGATAAATCAAATGTCTTAGCAAATTCTTCTTAAATGCTATTCTTAACTAAGAGGGGTATCCTCAATCAGGGAAGCACACAGGACATACCAAGGTATTGCCCCTTTGTAAAAATGGCTGTACAAATGCTAATGCACCACCGCATTGTATATTCAAGGACAAAAGTTCTGCAGGGATGTTAAAGGAACAGCCCTGCAGAACCCCCATCCTCAGAAATAGTATGCACGTGATAAATCAAATGTCTTAGCAAATTCTTCTTAAATGCTATTCTTAACTAAGAGGGGTATCCTCAATCAGGGAAGCACACAGGACATACCAAGGTATTGCCCCTTTGTAAAAATGGCTGTACACATGCTAATGCACCACCGCATTGTATATTCAAGGACAAAAGTTCTGCAGGGATGTTAAAGGAACAGCCCTGCAGAACCCCCATCCTCAGAAATAGTATGCACGTGATAAATCAAATGTCTTAGCAAATTCTTCTTAAATGCTATTCTTAACTAAGAGGGGTATCCTCAATCAGGGAAGCACACAGGACATACCAAGGTATTGCCCCTTTGTAAAAATGGCTGTACAAATGCTAATGCACCACCGCATTGTATATTCAAGGACAAAAGTTCTGCAGGGATGTTAAAGGAACAGCCCTGCAGAACCCCCATCCTCAGAAATAGTATGCACGTGATAAATCAAATGTCTTAGCAAATTCTTCTTAAATGCTATTCTTAACTAAGAGGGGTATCCTCAATCAGGGAAGCACACAGGACATACCAAGGTATTGCCCCTTTGTAAAAATGGCTGTACACATGCTAATGCACCACCCCTCTCAACTAACTCCAAATGATGCTCACTACATGAAAGCCACATGCTTCAGTTTTGCCTTTAAAATGGTAATCCAGTGATGTAAACACTTTATCATATTTTCTACATACTCTACATACTCTATGATAATTAGCAGCATTAAAATACAATTAATACTGTGGTGGGCAATGAGTTTAATCCATCTTATGTGATAAACTGCCATTATGCCTTATACACCTTCTGGGAAGATAACTCTGGCACCAAGTCCTGCCTCCCTTTTTCAATATGACATCTCTCAAGGGAAAGAGTTTAGTCTGAATGGAGTAAACTCTTCCCCTCCAGAGCTGGTCACATCAGGGGGTCTCCTCTAAAGAGGATTGCCAAGGTGAAGCCATAATAGCCAAGTCACAGTGAGCCAAGTATCCAATCATGAATTCTAAATCTTATGTAATAAACTGCCGTTATAATACCTTAAACACATTTGACGCAAGTAATTTTTGCCCCAAGTTCTGCTTCCTTCTTCAGGATAACAACACCTGAGGGAACGAATTTGGTTCTCATGGAGCAAAATCTTCATATACTTATTAAGATAACTATACATACCATTTTTTTAGGCCAAAATCTTCCATAACTTCCATGAACTCTTATGTTTTATTGATTTCCCATATAAAAGCACCAGAAAGCAAATTTGACCTTGGCAAAAAAAAAGTCAAGGTCAACCCAAGGTCATCATTTGAACATACTTGGTAGTACTTGAGTACCCAATGCTACATACCAAGTTTCAAGGCCATCGGTCCATTGGTTCTGGAAAAGAAGATTTTTAAAGGTTTTAACCATATATGGGCATAGCTTCCATCTTGGTCATGTGACCTGGACTGCTTGAACAAATTTTCATTCCCTAAACCCCTGGAGGCTCTATATAAAATTTGATTCCAACTGAGCCAGTGGCTTTTAAAGAGATGTTCGAAATTGTAGAAATATGACAGACCTGGGTCAAAGAATGACCCTGAGCTCTTATACTCACATATCTTCATGTACTCATTGATATGACTGAATACACCAAGTTTTAGGCCAAAATCTTCTACAAGTTCCATGAAATCTTATCTTCTGACATTTTCTCATTAAAAAAAAACAACAAACAAGAGGGCCAAGAGGCCCTGAATCGCTCACCTGAGCAAAAAGGTTAAAGGTCAAACTAGGGTCATAATTTGAACAAACCTGATAGTTTGCAACCATTTCCAAATGGTTCTGAAGAAGAAGATTTTTGAATGTTTTTCTATGTATTGCTATGGTTCAAACCCTGGACCCCTGGGCCAGGCCATTTCGGACCCTGGGGTCATCATTTGAATAATCTTGGTAAAGGACCACTAGGTAATGCTAAAAGCTAAAATTCAAGCCTCTGAGCCAAGTGGTTCTGAAGAAGAAGATGTTTGAATATTTTTCTATGTATTTCTATGGTTCAAACCCAGGACCACCTGGTGAGGGGCCATTTTTGACCCTGGCACCATCATTTGAACAAACTTGGTAAGGGACCATTAGGCAACGCATCATACAAAATTCCAAGCATCTGCACTAAGGGGTTCTGGAGAAGAAGGTTTATAAGTACATTTTAATTTCGAACCCAAGACTCCCCGCCCCAGGGCCATTTTGAATCCAAGGACCACCATTTATACAAACTGTTGGAGTCCAGCAGGCAATGCATCATACCAAGAAAATACAGCAGTTCACAGTTATCTCTATATACACTACAACATCACTATAGGTCCTGATCCTGATAAGCTTTGCTTTTTAGAATGATTTTGTGATATTTTTTCTTATTTCCCTCCCATTGCATATAATGTGATCCCTCATTAAGGGAGTTCTACTTAGGGATCAAAATACATGTTTTTATGCAGATATAAGAAAAATTATGATCCACACTCCAGTGCTCCAGTTAAGGGGTAACAGGGATTTAGTTAGGGATATGATTCTGCATTAAAACATACTTAGTGACCTGTCATTAGAAACCTCAAGAGGCTGTTCTGATGAAGGTCACAATGTATGTTTTCATCGAGAACTAGGAAAACTTATCTCACAATTGCCCCAAAAATGTAAATCAGTCTTGTGTAATTCAGCTATAAAATGCTTTTTTTCTCTCCCAAAACAATCTCAAAGATCTAGATCTTTGAGATTGTTTTGAAAGTAAAAACACCATCTTATAACTAAAAAACTTCAGTATCTAAAGTTCCCCCACTTTTGTATTATCTATATGAGCTGGGACACGAGAAAACCAACAAAGTTGTTGTGCACCCGGCACAGACTCAGATCAGCCTGGGCATCCTCCCAGTCTGATAAGACCCTTCACTAATCACTGAAAGGCTAGCTAAGTGTCTAAGCTACCTCCATGCAGACAGTGAAGACTCAGATCAGACTGGGTGGATGCCCAGGTTGATCTGAGTCTGCGCTGGGTGCACAACTACTTTGTTGCTATTCTCGTCCCGCGGCTCATTTGTTTATGTGTTTCATGTGTAATTTTGCTCTTCTTTCTGTTTCTTTCAAAATTTCACTTCAGTTAGCAGTCATTAAAGGCTGAGTTGATCTGCTCTTTTAACCCTTCCACAAAATCAACTCTGCAGATTGGACATTTCTTATTGGTTGTTAGCCACTGGTCAACACACACTATATGGAAGAGATGCATACACGGCAAGCGTCTGAAAAAAAGAAAAGAGGTCTTGATGTAACACTCTGCGATGTATGTAATTTTAACAGACCCCAAATTTTAATTTGTGTGTGTTCTTAAGATAATAACACAGACAGCTTTTCATTTAACACAGACGCCACAGGCATTTTTAAGATCCTAAATATTTATGGTGCACCTGACGCAAACACAATTAAGCTTTCCCAATGTTTGATGATATACTTAGTAAAATCTGTCAAATCTAAAAATAACTTTAAGAGCTCCAGATAAGGTGGAGTAAGAAGAATAATCCTCAGATATGTTTCTTATTTCTCAACAAAAACATATGTGAGGGGGCCACAATATGTTTTTGTTAATATGGAAAATTTTTCCCTAAATTATTCATGTTACCCCTTCTTATCTGGAGTGCTTGACAATCAAAGTTTGTTTTAGTTTATTCTAGACAGGACTTCACACAGCAGTTAAGGGGTAACAGGGATTTAGTTAGGGATATAATTCTGCATTAAAACAGTGACAACAGGAGTATGCTCCTGATAGAATGATAGCTATTAGGAAACAGACCAGCGTGCTCTGATAACTTACCTTACATCCTCCCCATCCTCAAACTCACTCAGACAAATGGTACATTTCTCTAGCTGGTTTGAGTCATCATCACTCACACGCTTAACCTGAAATTGACATCAATGTCAAAATATCCTCATGTTACAGATACTGGGAGTAATTCTAAGACAGATGTACAAAGTGTATAAAGTTTAAAAAGATTCCACTGAAACTGGTGGGAGGAGTTGATCACATAAACTCGATATCCTATTGTGCATGAAAGTTTCCCAAAAATGACTATGTTCAAAGGGCAGTAATTCTGTAAAAATTACCTTTAGCTCCATCAGAAAGTCGCAAACAGAATTTCATAATGTCAGTAACATGTGAGCCCGTCCAGATAGAAATCGACCTTATGACACGCGACGTTAAACTGAGATAAATGACGTCAAAGTTCGACGTTACGTCAGACTATTTTCCCGCTGTTTCACACGGCATGTAATTGAACTTTAATATGAATGTTAATAGTGTGGGAAACCAACGTAGGCGCATATTTGTTGCCAGGAATCCGGAAATATGAATCTTTGGAGCATTATGCATCACCAAAAGTGCAGTTTGCATTTAAAACCGAAATTAAATAAATTGGAAAAGTCTTTTATTCGCAGATGCATAAAAAAAGGTTGAGACTGGCGACAGTTCTTGGTCCGTTTTAGTTCATGTTCATAAAATTTTCAGTTTTAATCTAGAGGAAATAGTTTTCAATCTCGGATAATAATAATAATAATATTAATATCAAAATTAAAATCCCAAACCGAAAAAAACAAAACATCCAAAGCCTATAGCTTTGTTTAGGTATACAAACATCGTCAGCATATTCATGCATTCACTGACATTGTTTACAACGTTTCAGTCTCAAACAAAATGTAGATAATATCTTGTGAAGAAGGAATTTTTAGTGTGTTTTTTTTTTTTGCACTGCTTGTTTTCTATACCACAGATGCTAGGTCGAAGGTAAATTTGCAATACGACTTTTTTCTCAATCCTCCAGTGCTGGGGCGTCCTACGGATTTGGAACATTGCAGGGCAAGGGCCTGCTGTGCTTGCAGTAGGTGCGGGTGGGAGTTGTTTGGGCATTTTTCTCTCGTCGATCATTTCTCTTCTTTCTCCCTCTCTCTGGGAGACGGCCCAATAATATAGACTTAAATACTGTCTCAAAGTCTCAAAGGGCCGTTACCCCCCACCCCGCAAAAAAAAAAGAATCACACAATCAATCCTCTCCTGCCTGTCAGCGCTGACGAATGCCGGGCGACAAACGGCAAAGGGCGGCGTGAAGAAATGCCGTGTGAATCTAAATGGTGGAAGACAAAACGCTTTCCAATTTTAATACAGTTTTCGGAGATCCTGAACCATTTTGATCTACTTACAATTCCTTGTCCAATGAGATGAACATTGCGAGTTTTAGTCAAAAGTCCGTCTGGTTGTTTTGGTTTTTTTCCTTAAGCTTATACATTTTTTTTTATTTTTATCTTTTCCCTGTTTATATTGCTGGTGGTTGGTGGATTATAGTTTGTGGTAAAAACCGTCGAAATACAAATCATTATAAAACTGTACGGCCTTCAGAATGTGTGCTAATATGTCAGTTGATATGCTTTTTTGTATCATATAACTGGTAAAAAAGAAGGAACAAGGTAGTTTGAAAAAAAAAAATAAGTCTCTCCGTTAAAATACGGTCCTTGTCTCTGGTTCCCCGTTATAAGCAATGAAATACAATCAATGGGATCCTTGCCTTGCATTTTTGTACATTGTATTTTATCACCTGTTAAACGCCTGTACCTTGTGTTTTTACCAAGTAATAAAGCTTGTGAAATTTTAGTTGCCAACTAAAATGACCTTGTTATTTAAAAAACCAGAGGACCATTGGTCCTGTAGCTCACCTGAGTCCATTCATCCTCAGCACTCAAGGGTAGGTAACTCTAAAGTAAATTGTACAATGTGGCCTAATTTCAACGTTGACTGAGTTGTTAGTCTATGGAAACTTTAAAATGCCATAGCAATGAAACCACGTGGGCAACAATAATAGAAAATAATATTTATGTAGTGGCTAATGTCATGAACATGTATGCAAAGAATCAGCTTCATCCCCCTATATAGTTTTTGAAGAAAAGATGTTTGAAAAATCTTTCTATTTTTTTTCCTTTATGTTGCCATCATGGCAACTAATCAAATTCGGTGATTTGGACAAAATTAATATGAATATGAATCATAGAGGACTACTCAAGAAACATTTCTGTAGGAAAAAAATCCAAGTAACTGCAGTCAGATAGCAAAAATTGCGGATTTCCATTTTTCCCATTATAAGCCAATGGCAACTTTAAGTTGCCATAGCAACCAAACTGCTGAGGCAATTGCCAAGAAAAACAGTATTTTTATAGAAGGTAGTACCAAGATCCTTATTGTGAAGTTTGAGCTTTATTGGTTGCACAGTTTCTGAGGAGATGATTTTTGAATATTCTTTCTATTTTCAACCATTCGGTTGCAATGGCAATCAGCCAAATAGCTAATTTGCATAAATTTGATATGGCTGGTTGGGGACTACTCAAGGAACATTTCTATGAAAGTTTTGTCGAAATATCTGCAGTGACATAGCAATAAATGCAAATTTTCCATTTTCCCATTATAAGTCAATGGCAACTTTAAGTTGCCATTGCAACCAAACTGCTGGAGTAATTGCCAAGAAAAACAGTATTTTTATAGAGGGTAGTACCAAGATCCTTTCTGTGAAGCTTAAGCTTTATTGGTTGCGTAGTTTCTGAGGAGAAGATTTTTGAATTTTTTAACCATTTGGTTGCCATGGCAACCAGCCAAATTGTGCAATTTATAGAAATTTCACGTGGTTGATAGAGGACTACTCAAGGAACATTTCTGTAAAACATTTGTCAAAATATCTACAGTGACATAGCAATAAATGCAAATTTTCAATTTTTCCCATACAACTCAATGGAAACTTTAAGTTGCCATAGCAACCAAAGTTCCAAAGGGATTTGAATAAAAAACAGTATTATTGGTTCCCCCTGCCTATAGATGCTGTATATGAAATTTGGTAACAATGGGCCTTGTAGTTTCAGAGGAGATGTCGTTTGAAAATATTGACAGACGGACGACGGACGACAGACGGACGACGGACGACGGATGCCTGCCTATACTATAAGCTCACCTGTGAGCCTTCGGCTCAGGTGAGCTAAAAATATGGGAAACTCAAGGACGTTTTGATTTTTCAAAGCCGGCCTATCACGATAATAATCAATAGCGAAACTCGGTGGCGAAACGGTAGTGAGAAGCTTGCAGCGATACCTCACGATAAAATATTTCATGCTGATAGAGCAATGGGGCTTTTAAGAAATACAAAAAAATGATATTTTACTTTCGTTTAAGATTGTGATTTGTTTGCTTTTCCGCAGTCTGGTAACTCAAAGTCCATACCTGATACCATAGTGACGCTTTTATTTTTGTTACGGACACAGAAAATATAAGAACACGTCCTCTTTCTAAAGAGACGTTTATATGATGAAGAAATCCGTTTTTACCAAAAGCTTGCATAGGTGTGGAGGTTGAAAAGCGGGAGGGGAGGAACTCGTAATAAAACGTCACTGAGTTTCACATAAACAGGTTGAAAAATTATTTGTCTTTTACATGTAAGCTGGCGAGTCAAATGACCTCCTTTCGAGTTTTTTTTTTTAGCTCGAACAAAATGGTGAAAATACAACATACAAGCCTGGACAGGGGCCTAGCCAGAGGTAATTTCATTATACGCACAACCATGTTTTATTCTCTACTTCTTGAAGAGATAGCTAGTATTTCAGCCACTTTGGCAATTGGTATTGAAATCTGGTCTAATTTATAAATTTTCAGCAAGCAAATATGCAGGAGCGTTTTGAAATTTTGTCAATTTTGACAAAATTTCAATACGCACCTGCGTATTTGCCGTATAGGTAGCTACGCCCTTGCTGGACCCCAATTTATTGTCATACCCTTGTTAATATTGCATCGCTGGACGGGAAAATAGAAGAAGAAATTGTGTTTTGCTGACCAGTTAGACAGTTTTCATTTTTTTTGCCAGTTATCTGGAACAGTATATGCTCATCAACCCACATTTTGTCACCAATCATGAATGTTGAACTGATTTTCAAAACAATTTGTGTTTAGGCGATTTTACAACTGGTAGGAATATGGAGACTTTAATAGAACAAGCTTGCAATCATTTGTATGCAAATAAACTCAGCCTTCGCATCAGTGTATTTGTGTCCACTACTTGCATATGTAATATCGGCCTTTGGGCCTGGTAAATTGTATGAAGAACAGATGCCGTGGCGTATGGTACATGTCTGTGATTTCCCACCATTTTTACAAAGGGAAACAACTTTTGTGACTTTCTTTTTTGCTTCCTCGGACGACGTAGCTCTTCCGAAATGCGGTCTACTCTTAAAGTTAAAATGCTGCTGAAGGACTCTGGCACAGGAACAACAAATCCTTTGCTTTATTATAAAGAAAATTAGAAACTTAAAGTTCATTAATTATTCATCTTTAGAAACTGTTGAGGTATTTCAAAACATCAAAAGATATTTTTTTCTTTTGCTTTATGCACTCGAAGCCTTAGGAGCACCGTGGGTATAAAGTTTCCGGATTGTCCGTACGTGCGACAATACTTAAGCATGTCGTTCAGTCCGAATATTAAGTACATTTTTGTTAAAGCTGCTTTTCGGAAAATATATTTCTTGATTACCATTCGAGGTAAAGGGATCATACTTGGTATGACATTTACCTGGATCAAAATCTTTCCATCTTTTCTACCTATCCCAAGAGGCATGTCCCAGGGTGGGACCAAAGTCTACAGCTCTGTTACAGGAAAATTTACTCATACTGATTACATGCGTTTGCTGTGTAACGTTAATGATAATGATTGAATTCCAAGGGAAAACTTTGGTAATGGCGTTATCCATAACAGTGTAACGTGACGTCACGTAACGTTATTCTGGCAAATTTCAATAGATACCAGTGTATTTAAAACTGCCATAACATCCTTAATAAAAACACCGCAGGCACTGCATGATACCCCGCCACTGCTGTGCATCCTAACTTATTTTTTGAGATATATAATAGCTAAAGAGCCACAGAACTGAGATAGACAGAGATATGATGTCCTTACTGTAAATAAATATTAATATAAACCACCCAACAGCGTGGAGCATTCTGACCAGTGTATATTTAGATCAGGCTGTAAAGCATTTCTTTGAGCTGAGAGACTCTGTTTCCTATTCTATGGTGTTAAACATATCAGTGAAGTTTCATTCAGATATTCCATATAGTATAGGAACTACAAGTCAAAAAACATTTTTCAAATCTATCAAGGGGGAATACTCATTAACTGGAAAGGTAAGAGTGATGGTTCTTTGTCACAATATGTAACCTTTGATGTGAAACATACCTATGAAGTTTCGTTCAGATATTCCATATAGTAAAGGAACTACAGATAAAAAAACGTTTTTCAGATCAATCAAGGGCGGATAACTCACAAACCAGAAAGATCAGAGTGACAGTTCCTAGTCACTATATGAAGCCTTTGATGTGAAACATATCTGTGAAGTTTTATTCAGATATTCCATATAGAAAGGGAACTACAGGTCAAAAACCATTTTTCAGACCTATCAAGGGCAGATAACTCATGAACTGGAAAGGTAAGAGTGATGGTTCTTTGTCACAGTATGTAACCTTTGATGTGAAACATATCTGTAAAGTTTCATTTAAATATTCCACATAGTAAAGGAACTACGGGTAAAAAACATTTTTTAATTCAATCAAGGGCGGATAACTCACAAACGGGAAAGGTAAGAGTGACGGTTCTTAGTCACAATATGTTACCTTTGATGTGAAACATATCTGTGAAGTTATATTCAGATATTCCATATAGTAAAGGAACAATAGGTCAAAAACCATTTTTCAGACCTATCAAGGGCAGATAACTCACAAACTGGGAAGGTCAGAGTGACGGTCCTTAGTCACAATATGTAACCTTTGATGTGCAACATATCTGTGAAGTTTCATTCAGATATCATGCACAGTAAAGGAATAACAGGCCAGAAACCATTTTTCCAATACGAAAAAGGGCAGTAACTCCGTTAAAAATGGACGGATTTTGCCCATTAACAATCCCATACCACTCATCGCCGATAACAATATGTATGCAAAATGTGAAAAAATTCCTTGAATAAATACTCAAGTTATCGATCGGAAATGGTGAGCACGGACGGACGGACGGACGGACGGACGGACGGACGGACGGACACCGAAAGGTATAACATAATACCCCGCCACTAAAGTGTGGCGGGGTATAAAAATCAAGATAACTTCAAACGGTTTTTACCTTTTTGTTCTATAATGGCATGCGAATTCAGATAACAGAAAACCTAAAAATTGATTTTTTATGTCATAAGGTCGATTTCTATCTGGACGGGCTCATGTGTAAACAGTTTAAAAAAGATCCACTGAAAACTTTGAGAGGAATTGATTACACAAACTCTGTACCCTTAAGTGTGACAGAGGGATAGACAGATGGCTGGATGGGCAGACATACAGAAGCCAATCTAAATGCCCTTTTATTGAAGGAATCCATGCTTTTTCTTTTTATGGAAAATGAATACAGTAGAACTTCATTGGCTTGAACAGGCTTGGGACCATGAAAATTAGTTCCAGCCAAGGGTAGTTCTAGCCATCCAGGGTTAGTTTCTATACATGGTGATCTCTAGGGACCAAGGAAAGAGTTCTAGCCAGGCAGGGTTGACGAGCCATCAGGGTTCGAGCCAATGAAGTTCAACTGTAGTTACGATTCCCACAAGCATGATGTGGCATTAGTAGTTTGCTGACCTATTATCTTTATTTCATTTTCTCACTTGAAGTATCAAACAGAACCACTGTGTGACGTTTCAACAAAAAATCACTGGCAGTTTTCATAAGGTGATTGATGTTCCTCTCAGTACAGTACAGTACTTACGGTAACTTTGACAAACAGCTTGCCCTAGTGATTGTGCTCCATGTTGGTGGGCAACAATTATTCTTTATACTGACTTAAAATTTTTTTTTTCATTCTACAGAAGCCCAGATAAGGTGAGAATCTGAAGACAATTCAAAGACAATCTTTTTTAATTCGCCATGAAAACCTATGTTGTGACCCCTCAGTTCTAATGAGGGGTCACAACTTATGTTTTAATGGAAAATAAGAAAATTATGCCACAATAATCTTCAAATATCAACCTTATTTGATCCTCTACAACCATACATATTCAATAACCGACAAACCTTGCAATATTTATGAGGTAATGTATACTGTTCTATTGTGTCTTGGCTGGCTCCCAGATTCACATTCCCTCGCCTCTCCTCCAGATGTGGCAACTCCTGAAAAAAATACTGACAGGTTACAGGAACAAAATTCACAAGACCTGTCACAGGGACAGGATAGCTCGCCTGACAGCGCATTGCCTATCACATAATAAACTTTAACGTAAAACTTTAACATTTTGCTAACGCCGCAGCCGCCGCCAACCCCAACCCCAACGCCGACACTGATGCCGGAGGTAGTGCAATAGCTCTTCCTGATGCAGAAAAACTGGATGTATAATAAGTGATTATGTACCAAAAAATCCTAAGTATTGGAACAGAAAGGTCCGAATAAACAGTGTAGACTCAGATCAAAGGAGCAGTCTGATCAGGGTCTAAACCGTTTACCATTCCATCTCAAAGTTTTGGATCCATTACCAGTTCTGCATTGTAAAACCAGGCCGTCCTGTTTGTAGGATAACAATGGGACTGGTTTAGGTGTCTCAATTGTCTTAATTTTTAGGGTATATGTACATTGATCACTGTACATTGATCACTTTAACGTAAAACTTTAACATTTTGCTAACGCCGCAGCCACCGCCAACCCCAACCCCAACGCCGACGCTGATGCCGGAGGTAGTGCAATAGCTCTTCCTGAACTTTGTTCAGGCGAGCTAAAAATGGCAGCTAACATGCTTACTCAGCCTCAAAAACTTGAACCAAAGCTATCCTTCATTGTTCATTTAATTTTTCTTTTTTTTGTATCTTAAAAGTTGACTCTATCCTTCTTTGTTTTGTTGTTTTCTTTCGTGTTCTTACAAGTTGGCCATCTACAGCAAAATTCTTTAGCACTTTAAGCGAAACTAGAAATGTTTTTTGACAAAAACAGATGTTCCCCCACCTGCGCTTTCCCAGCAGTATCATTTTCCCTAAATGCTGTCAAGTTAAGACCTCCTGTGACCTTGAAATAGGGTCAAGGTCACCAAAATTTAAAATCAATTCTTTTCCATCTCCCAGTGATGTATCTGTGACAGTTTGGTTCAAATCCATCCATCCATTCAGGTGATATGGTACAGACATATTCTTTGACTGCCTGTGACCTTGAAAATGAGGTCAAGGTCACAAAAATCTAATCACTTCTTTGCCATCTCCCAGTGATATATCTATGCAAGTTTGGTTTAAATCCATCAGTCCATTCAGGAGATATTGTGCAGACAAGGCATTTTTCAACACTCTTTGACCTCCTGTGACCTTGAAAATGGGGTCAAGGTCACCAAAATCTAATCAGTTCTTTGCAATCTCCCAGTGATGAATCTATGGCAGTTTGATTCAAATCCATCTATCCATTCATGAGATATGGTGCAGACAAGGCATTTTTCAACACGCTTTGACCTCTTGTGACCTTGAAAATAGGGTCAAGGTCATCAAAATCTAATCAGTTCTTTGCCATCTCCCAGTGATGTATCTGTGCCAGTTTGGTAAAAATCCATCAATTCCTTCAGGAGTTATGATGCAGACAAGGCATTTTTCAACACTCTTTGACCTCCTGTGACCTTGAAAATGGGGTCAAGGTCACCAAAATCTAACCACTTCTTTGCCATCTCCCAGTGATATATCAGTGCCAGTTTGGCAAAAATCCATCAATTCCTTCAGGAGATATGGTGCAGACAAGCTATTTTTCCACCCTTCTTTGACCTCCTGTGACCTTGAAAATAATGTCAAGGTCACCAAAATCTAATCAGTTTTTCCCACCTCCCAGTAATGTATCTGTGCCAGTTTGGTCAAAATCCATGCATCCCTTCAGGAGATAGAGTGCAGACAAGAAGCTACGCCGACGCTGACGCCAATGCGGACGCCGACGGGATCCACACCAAAAACAATGTCCCCCCCCCCCACCATGGTGGGGGGGGGGGGGGACATAAAAATGACTTCTTTATTAAGAAAGTGTCTACTCGCAGAAGAAAGAATCTGCTCCCCTTGGAGCAAATTCTTTCTTTTAAGAGTGTACTCCAATTTGGAAGGGTTTTTTGCTCTGGGAAGCAAAGAAGAAGTCACAAAAGTGATTTCAGAAAAGCATGGAAGTGTCCCCATAAACCCTGACCTTTAGCCTGTTGATTTTTAAGGGTTTGGCCAGACTTTATGGAAGTGTAGGCCATCTTACTTAGCTTCACTGCCTGTAAGCTGCACTAAGCATCTTTTTTATGCAGCTCAGCTCACATAAAAGAAACTCCCTCAAATTTTCAGATAAACCCGAGTATGTGGTAACTGTGACAATTTTTTTACATCTCTGCATTAAAACATGTATAATAGTATTGTAAGAGCCCCCACCCCCCACCCCCACACCCATTCAAAACTGCCTAACCATATGGTTGTGATCCCTCATTTGAACAGCCTCACCAGGTGCTTCAGATGAGGGATCACAATACTTTTCATTGAAAAATCAGAAAGATTATCCCTGAATGATCATCCAATACATCCACTTCTCTAGAGCTATACTCACTTCATATGTGGGAGGTCTATGAGGGTTGAACATCATTCTGCCCGGCTGTAGTCCCATTCTGGTATCAAAGGACTGCATCTGAGGCATGGGTGGCAATGCTACTAGGGCTGGCCTGTCTGGCAACCGATGCTGAAATAACAGTTGTAACAATCAGAACTAATGCAGAAAAACTGGATGTATAATAAGTGATTATGTACCAAAAATCCTAAGTATTGGAACAAAAAGGTCTGAACAAACAGTGTAGACTCAGATCAGACTGCTCCTACGATCGGGTCTAAACTGTTTACCATTCCATCTCCAAGTTTTGGATCCATTACCAGTTCTGCATTGTAAAACCAGGCCGTCCTGTTTGTAGGATAACAATGGGACTGGTTTAGGTGTCTCAATTTTCTTAATTTTTAGGGTATATGTACATTGATCACTGTACATTGATCACTTTAACGTAGAACTTTAACATTTTGCTAACGCCGCAGCCACCGCCAACCCCAACCCCAACGCTGACGCTGATGCCGGAGGTAGTGCAATAGCTCTTCCTGAACTTCGTTCAGGCGAGCTAAAAATGGCAGCTAACATGCTTACTCAGCCTCAAAAACTTGAACCAAAGCTATCTTCATTGTTCATTTAATTTTCTTTTTTTGTTGTATCTTAAAAGTTGACTCTATCCTTCTTTGTTTTGTTGTTTTCTTTCATGTTCTTACAAGTTGGCCATCTACAGCAAAATTCTTTAGCACTTTAAGCGAAACTAGAAATGTTTTTTGACAAAAACAGATGTACCCCCACCTGCGCTTTCCCAGCAGTATCATTTTCCCTAAATGCTGTCAAGTTAAGACCTCCTGTGACCTTGAAATAGGGTCAAGGTCACCAAAATTTAATCAATTCTTTTCCATCTCCCAGTGATGTATCTGTGACAGTTTGGTTCAAATCCATCCATCCATTCAGGTGATATGGTACAGACATATTCTTTGACTGCCTGTGACCTTGAAAATGAGGTCAAGGTCACAAAAATCTAATCACTTCTTTGCCATCTCCCAGTGATATATCTATGCAAGTTTGGTTCAAATCCATCAGTCCATTCAGGAGATATTGTGCAGACAAGGCATTTTTCAACACTCTTTGACCTACTGTGACCTTGAAAATGGGGTCAAGGTCACCAAAATCTAATCAGTTCTTTGCAATCTCCCAGTGATGAATCTATGGCAGTTTGATTCAAATCCATCTATTCATTCATGAGATATGGTGCAGACAAGGCATTTTTCAACACGCTTTGACCTCCTGTGACCTTGAAAATAGGGTCAAGGTCACCAAAATCTAAACAGTTCTTTGCCATCTCCCAGTGATATATCTGTGCCAGTTTGGCAAAAATCCATCCATTCCTTCAGGAGATATGGTGCAGTCAAGCTATTTTTCCACCCTTCTTTGACCTCCTGTGACCTTGAAAATAATGTCAAGGTCACCAAAATCTAATCAGTTTTTCCCACCTCCCAGTAATGTATCTGTGCCAGTTTGGTCAAAATCCATGCATCCCTTCAGGAGATAGAGTGCAGACAAGAAGCTACGCCGACGGGGACGCGGACGCCGAGGGGATCCACACCAAAAACAATATGTCCCCCCCCCCTATGGTGGGGGGACATAAAAATGACTTCTTTATTAAGAAAGTGTCTACTCATAAAAGAAAGAATCTTTTCCCCTTGGAGCAAATTCTTTCTTTTAAGAGTGTACTCCTATTTGGAAGGGTTTTTTGCTCTGGGAAGCAAAGAGGAAGTCACAAAAGTGATTTCAGAAAAGCATGGAAGTGTCCCCATAAACCCTGACCTTTAGCCTGTTGATTTTTAAGGGTTTGGCCAGACTTTATGGAAGTGTAGGCCATCTTACTTAGCTTCACTGCCTGTAAGCTGCACTAAGCATCTTTTATATGCAGCTCAGCTCACATGAAAAGAAACTCCCTCAAATTTTCAGATAAACCCGAGTATGTGGTAACTGTGACAATTTTTTACATTTCTGCATTAAAACATACATCTATAATAGTATTGTAAGAGCCCCCATCCCCCACCCCCACCCCCATTCAAAACTGCCTAACCATATGGTTGTGATCCCTCATTTGAACAGCCTCACCAGGTGCTTCAGATGAGGGATTACAATACTTTTCATTGAAAAATCAGAAAGATTATCCCTGAATGATCATCCAATACATCCACTTCTCTAGAGCTATACTCACTTCATATGTGGGAGGTCTATGAGGGTTGAACATCATTCTGCCCGGCTGTAGTCCCATTCTGGTACCAAAGGACTGCATCTGAGGCATGGGTGGGAATGCTACTAGGGCTGGCCTGTCTGGCAACCGATGCTGAAATAACAGTTGTAACAATCAGAACTAATGCAGAAAAACTGGATGTATAATAAGTGATTATGTACCAAAAATCCTAAGTATTGGAACAAAAAGGTCTGAACAAACAGTGTAGACTCAGATCAGACTGATCCTATGATCGGGTCTAAACTGTTTACCATTCCATCTCCAAGTTTTGGATCCATTACCAGTTCTGCATTGTAAAACCAGGCCGTCCTGTTTGTAGGATAACAATGGGACTGGTTTAGGTGTCTCAATTTTCTTAATTTTTAGGGTATATGTACATTGATCACTGTACATTGATCACTTTAACGTAGAACTTTAACATTTTGCTAACGCCGCAGCCACCGCCAACCCCAACCCCAACGCTGACGCTGATGCCGGAGGTAGTGCAATAGCTCTTCCTGAACTTCTTTCAGGCGAGCTAAAAATGGCAGCTAACATGCTTACTCAGCCTCAAAAACTTGAACCAAAGCTATCTTCATTGTTCATTTAATTTTCTTTTTTTGTTGTATCTTAAAAGTTGACTCTATCCTTCTTTGTTTTGTTGTTTTCTTTCATGTTCTTACAAGTTGGCCATCTACAGCAAAATTCTTTAGCACTTTAAGCGAAACTAGAAATGTTTTTTGACAAAAACAGATGTACCCCCACCTGCGCTTTCCCAGCAGTATCATTTTCCCTAAATGCTGTCAAGTTAAGACCTCCTGTGACCTTGAAATAGGGTCAAGGTCACCAAAATTTAATCAATTCTTTTCCATCTCCCAGTGATGTATCTGTGACAGTTTGGTTCAAATCCATCCATCCATTCAGGTGATATGGTACAGACATATTCTTTGACTGCCTGTGACCTTGAAAATGAGGTCAAGGTCACAAAAATCTAATCACTTCTTTGCCATCTCCCAGTGATATATCTATGCAAGTTTGGTTCAAATCCATCAGTCCATTCAGGAGATATTGTGCAGACAAGGCATTTTTCAACACTCTTTGACCTACTGTGACCTTGAAAATGGGGTCAAGGTCACCAAAATCTAATCAGTTCTTTGCAATCTCCCAGTGATGAATCTATGGCAGTTTGATTCAAATCCATCTATTCATTCATGAGATATGGTGCAGACAAGGCATTTTTCAACACGCTTTGACCTCCTGTGACCTTGAAAATAGGGTCAAGGTCACCAAAATCTAAACAGTTCTTTGCCATCTCCCAGTGATATATCTGTGCCAGTTTGGCAAAAATCCATCCATTCCTTCAGGAGATATGGTGCAGTCAAGCTATTTTTCCACCCTTCTTTGACCTCCTGTGACCTTGAAAATAATGTCAAGGTCACCAAAATCTAATCAGTTTTTCCCACCTCCCAGTAATGTATCTGTGCCAGTTTGGTCAAAATCCATGCATCCCTTCAGGAGATAGAGTGCAGACAAGAAGCTACGCCGACGCGGACGCGGACGCCGAGGGGATCCACACCAAAAACAATATGTCCCCCCCCCTATGGTGGGGGGACATAAAAATGACTTCTTTATTAAGAAAGTGTCTACTCATAAAAGAAAGAATCTGCTCCCCTTGGAGCAAATTCTTTCTTTTAAGAGTGTACTCCTATTTGGAAGGGTTTTTTGCTCTGGGAAGCAAAGAGGAAGTCACAAAAGTGATTTCAGAAAAGCATGGAAGTGTCCCCATAAACCCTGACCTTTAGCCTGTTGATTTTTAAGGGTTTGGCCAGACTTTATGGAAGTGTAGGCCATCTTACTTAGCTTCACTGCCTGTAAGCTGCACTAAGCATCTTTTATATGCAGCTCAGCTCACATGAAAAGAAACTCCCTCAAATTTTCAGATAAACCCGAGTATGTGGTAACTGTGACAATTTTTTACATTTCTGCATTAAAACATACATCTATAATAGTATTGTAAGAGCCCCCATCCCCCACCCCCACCCCCATTCAAAACTGCCTAACCATATGGTTGTGATCCCTCATTTGAACAGCCTCACCAGGTGCTTCAGATGAGGGATTACAATACTTTTCATTGAAAAATCAGAAAGATTATCCCTGAATGATCATCCAATACATCCACTTCTCTAGAGCTATACTCACTTCATATGTGGGAGGTCTATGAGGGTTGAACATCATTCTGCCCGGCTGTAGTCCCATTCTGGTACCAAAGGACTGCATCTGAGGCATG
This sequence comes from Ctena decussata, assembly GCA_963989385.1. Classification (NCBI taxonomy): domain Eukaryota; kingdom Metazoa; phylum Mollusca; class Bivalvia; order Lucinida; family Lucinidae; genus Ctena; species Ctena decussata. The sequence goes on along the minus strand of OZ022499.1, from coordinate 32,832,045 downwards.
GGTGGGAATGCTACTAGGGCTGGCATGTCTGGCAACCGATGCTGAAATAACAGTTGTAACAATCAGAACTAATGCAGAAAAACTGGATGTATAATAAGTGATTATGTACCAAAAATCCTAAGTATTGGAACAAAAAGGTCTGAACAAACAGTGTAGACTCAGATCAGACTGCTCCTATGATCGGGTCTAAACTGTTTACCATTCCATCTCCAAGTTTTGGATCCATTACCAGTTCTGCATTGTAAAACCAGGCCGTCCTGTTTGTAGGATAACAATGGGACTGGTTTAGGTGTCTCAATTTTCTTAATTTTTAGGGTATATGTACATTGATCACTGTACATTGATCACTTTAACGTAGAACTTTAACATTTTGCTAACGCCGCAGCCACCGCCAACCCCAACCCCAACGCTGACGCTGATGCCGGAGGTAGTGCAATAGCTCTTCCTGAACTTCTTTCAGGCGAGCTAAAAATGGCAGCTAACATGCTTACTCAGCCTCAAAAACTTGAACCAAAGCTATCTTCATTGTTCATTTAATTTTCTTTTTTTGTTGTATCTTAAAAGTTGACTCTATCCTTCTTTGTTTTGTTGTTTTCTTTCATGTTCTTACAAGTTGGCCATCTACAGCAAAATTCTTTAGCACTTTAAGCGAAACTAGAAATGTTTTTTGACAAAAACAGATGTACCCCCACCTGCGCTTTCCCAGCAGTATCATTTTCCCTAAATGCTGTCAAGTTAAGACCTCCTGTGACCTTGAAATAGGGTCAAGGTCACCAAAATTTAATCAATTCTTTTCCATCTCCCAGTGATGTATCTGTGACAGTTTGGTTCAAATCCATCCATCCATTCAGGTGATATGGTACAGACATATTCTTTGACTGCCTGTGACCTTGAAAATGAGGTCAAGGTCACAAAAATCTAATCACTTCTTTGCCATCTCCCAGTGATATATCTATGCAAGTTTGGTTCAAATCCATCAGTCCATACAGGAGATATGTGCAGACAAGACATTTTTCAACACTCTTTGACCTCCTGTGACCTTGAAAATGGGGTCAAGGTCACCAAAATCGAATCAGTTCTTTGCCATCTCCCAGTGATGAATCTATGGCAGTTTGATTTAAATCCATCTATTCATTCAGGAGATATGGTGCAGACAAGACATTTTTCAACACGCTTTGACCTCCTGTGAGCTTGAAAATGGGGTCAAGGTCACCAAAATCTAATCAGTTCTTTGCCATTTCCCAGTAATGTATCAGTGCCAGTTTGGTAAAAATCCATCAATTCCTTCAGGAGTTATGGTGCAGACAAGGCATTTTTCAACACTCTTTGACCTCCTGTGACCTTGAAAATAGGGTCAAGGTCACCAAAATCTAACCACTTCTTTGCCATCTCCCAGTGATATATCTGTGCCAGTTTGGCAAAAATCCATCAATTCCTTCAGGAGATATGGTGCAGACAAGCTATTTTTCCACCCTTCTTTGACCTCCTGTGACCTTGAAAATAATGTCAAGGTCACCAAAATCTAATCACTTTTTCCCACCTCCCAGTAATGTATCTGTGCCAGTTTGGTCAAAATCCATGCATCCCTTCAGGAGACAGAGTGCAGACAAGAAGCTACGCCGACGCCGATGCGGATGCGGACACCGACGGGATCCACACCAAAAACAATATGTCCCCCCCCCCTCGTGGTGGGGGGACATAAAAATGACTTCTATATTAAGAAAGTGTCTACTCATAAAAGAAAGAATCTGCTCCCCTTGGAGCAAATTCTTTCTTTTAAGAGTGTACTCCAATTTGGAAGGGTTTTTTGCTCTGGGAAGCAAAGAGGAAGTCACAAAAGTGATTTCAGAAAAGCATGGAAGTGTCCCCATAAACCCTGACCTTTAGCCTGTTGATTTTTAAGGGTTTGGCCAGACTTTATGGAAGTGTAGGCCATCTTACTTAGCTTCACTGCCTGTAAGCTGCACTAAACATCTTTTTTATGCAGCTCAGCTCACATGAAAAGAAACTCCCTCAAATTTTCAGATAAACCCGAGTATGTGGTAACTGTGACAATTTTTTTACATCTCTGCATTAAAACATGTATAATAGTATTGTAAGAGCCCCCACCCCCCACCCCCACACCCATTCAAAACTGCCTAACCATATGGTTGTGATCCCTCATTTGAACAGCCTCACCAGGTGCTTCAGATGAGGGATTACAATACTTTTCATTGAAAAATCAGAAAGATTATCCCTGAATGATCATCCAATACATCCACTTCTCTAGAGCTATACTCACTTCATATGTGGGAGGTCTATGAGGGTTGAACATCATTCTGCCCGGCTGTAGTCCCATTCTGGTACCAAAGGACTGCATCTGAGGCATGGGTGGGAATGCTACTACGGCTGGCATGTCTGGCAACCGATGCTGAAATAACAGTTGTAACAATCAGAACTAATGCAGAAAAACTGGATGTATAATAAGTGATTATGTACCAAAAATCCTAAGTATTGGAACAAAAAGGTCTGAACAAACAGTGTAGACTCAGATCAGACTGCTCCTATGATCGGGTCTAAACTGTTTACCATTCCATCTCCAAGTTTTGGATCCATTACCAGTTCTGCATTGTAAAACCAGGCCGTCCTGTTTGTAGGATAACAATGGGACTGGTTTAGGTGTCTCAATTTTCTTAATTTTTAGGGTATATGTACATTGATCACTGTACATTGATCACTTTAACGTAGAACTTTAACATTTTGCTAACGCCGCAGCCACCGCCAACCCCAACCCCAACGCTGACGCTGATGCCGGAGGTAGTGCAATAGCTCTTCCTGAACTTCTTTCAGGCGAGCTAAAAATGGCAGCTAACATGCTTACTCAGCCTCAAAAACTTGAACCAAAGCTATCTTCATTGTTCATTTAATTTTCTTTTTTGTTGTATCTTAAAAGTTGACTCTATCCTTCTTTGTTTTGTTGTTTTCTTTCATGTTCTTACAAGTTGGCCATCTACAGCAAAATTCTTTAGCACTTTAAGCGAAACTAGAAATGTTTTTTGACAAAAACAGATGTACCCCCACCTGCGCTTTCCCAGCAGTATCATTTTCCCTAAATGCTGTCAAGTTAAGACCTCCTGTGACCTTGAAATAGGGTCAAGGTCACCAAAATTTAATCAATTCTTTTCCATCTCCCAGTGATGTATCTGTGGCAGTTTGGTTCAAATCCATCCATCCATTTAGGTGATATGGTACAGACATATTCTTTGACTGCCTGTGACCTTGAAAATGAGGTCAAGGTCACAAAAATCTAATCACTTCTTTGCCATCTCCCAGTGATATATCTATGCAAGTTTGGTTCAAATCCATCAGTCCATTCAGGAGATATTGTGCAGACAAGGCATTTTTCAACACTCTTTGACCTCCTGTGACCTTGAAAATGGGGTCAAGGTCACCAAAATCGAATCAGTTCTTTGCAATCTCCCAGTGATGAATCTATGGCAGTTTCTTTCAAATCCATCTATTCATTCATGAGATATGGTGCAGACAAGGCATTTTTCAACACGCTTTGACCTCCTGTGACCTTGAAAATAGGGTCAAGGTCACCAAAATCTAAACAGTTCTTTGCCATCTCCCAGTAATGTATCTGTGCCAGTTTGGTAAAAATCCATCAATTCCTTCAGGAGTTATGGTGCAGACAAGGCATTTTTCAACACTCTTTGACCTCCTGTGACCTTGAAAATGGGGTCAAGGTCACCAAAATCTAACCACTTCTTTGCCATCTCCCAGTGATATATCTGTGCCAGTTTGGCAAAAATCCATCAATTCCTTCAGGAGATATGGTGCAGTCAAGCTATTTTTCCACCCTTCTTTGACCTCCTGTGACCTTGAAAATAATGTCAAGGTCACCAAAATCTAATCAGTTTTTCCCACCTCCCAGTAATGTATCTGTGCCAGTTTGGTCAAAATCCATGCATCCCTTCAGGAGATAGAGTGCAGACAAGAAGCTACGCCGACGCCGACGCCGACGCGGACGCCGACGGGATCCACACCAAAAACAATATGTCCCCCCCCCTATGGTGGGGGGACATAAAAATGACTTCTTTATTAAGAAAGTGTCTACTCATAGAAGAAAGAATCTGCTCCCCTTGGAGCAAATTCTTTCTTTTAAGAGTGTACTCCTATTTGGAAGGGTTTTTTGCTCTGGGAAGCAAAGAGGAAGTCACAAAAGTGATTTCAGAAAAGCATGGAAGTGTCCCCATAAACCCTGACCTTTAGCCTGTTGATTTTTAAGGGTTTGGCCAGACTTTATGGAAGTGTAGGCCATCTTACTTAGCTTCACTGCCTGTAAGCTGCACTAAGCATCTTTTATATGCAGCTCAGCTCACATGAAAAGAAACTCCCTCAAATTTTCAGATAAACCCGAGTATGTGGTAACTGTGACAATTTTTTACATTTCTGCATTAAAACATACATCTATAATAGTATTGTAAGAGCCCCCATCCCCCACCCCCACCCCCATTCAAAACTGCCTAACCATATGGTTGTGATCCCTCATTTGAACAGCCTCACCAGGTGGTTCAGATGAGGGATCACAATACTTTTCATTGAAAAATCAGAAAGATTATCCCTCAATGATCATCCAATACATCCACTTCTCAATACTCACTTCATATGTGGGAGGTCTATGAGGGTTGAACATCATTCTGCCCGGCTGTAGTCCCATTCTGGTACCAAAGGACTGCATCTGAGGCATGGGTGGGAATGCTACTAGGGCTGGCCTGTCTGGCAACCGATGCTGAAATAACAGTTGTAACAATCAGAACTAATGCAGAAAAACTGGATGTATAATAAGTGATTATGTACCAAAAATCCTAAGTATTGGAACAAAAAGGTCTGAACAAACAGTGTAGACTCAGATCAGACTGCTCCTATGATCGGGTCTAAACTGTTTACCATTCCATCTCCAAGTTTTGGATCCATTACCAGTTCTGCATTGTAAAACCAGGCCGTCCTGTTTGTAGGATAACAATGGGACTGGTTTAGGTGTCTCAATTTTCTTAATTTTTAGGGTATATGTACATTGATCACTGTACATTGATCACTTTAACGTAGAACTTTAACATTTTGCTAACGCCGCAGCCACCGCCAACCCCAACCCCAATGCTGACGCTGATGCCGGAGGTAGTGCAATAGCTCTTCCTGAACTTCTTTCAGGCGAGCTAAAAATGGCAGCTAACATGCTTACTCAGCCTCAAAAACTTGAACCAAAGCTATCTTCATTGTTCATTTAATTTTCTTTTTTTGTTGTATCTTAAAAGTTGACTCTATCCTTCTTTGTTTTGTTGTTTTCTTTCATGTTCTTACAAGTTGGCCATCTACAGCAAAATTCTTTAGCACTTTAAGCGAAACTAGAAATGTTTTTGACAAAAACAGATGTACCCCCACCTGCGCTTTCCCAGCAGTATCATTTTCCCTAAATGCTGTCAAGTTAAGACCTCCTGTGACCTTGAAATAGGGTCAAGGTCACCAAAATTTAATCAATTCTTTTCCATCTCCCAGTGATGTATCTGTGACAGTTTGGTTCAAATCCATCCATCCATTCAGGTGATATGGTACAGACATATTCTTTGACTGCCTGTGACCTTGAAAATGAGGTCAAGGTCACAAAAATCTAATCACTTCTTTGCCATCTCCCAGTGATATATCTATGCAAGTTTGGTTCAAATCCATCAGTCCATTCAGGAGATATGTGCAGACAAGACATTTTTCAACACTCTTTGACCTCCTGTGACCTTGAAAATGGGGTCAAGGTCACCAAAATTGAATCAGTTCTTTGCCATCTCCCAGTGATGAATCTATGGCAGTTTGATTCAAATCCATCTATTCATTCAGGAGATATGGTGCAGACAAGACATTTTTCAACACGCTTTGACCTCCTGTGAGCTTGAAAATGGGGTCAAGGTCACCAAAATCTAATCAGTTCTTTGCCATTTCCCAGTAATGTATCAGTGCCAGTTTGGTAAAAATTCATCAATTCCTTCAGGAGTTATGGTGCAGACAAGGCATTTTTCAACACTCTTTGACCTCCTGTGACCTTGAAAATAGGGTCAAGGTCACCAAAATCTAACCACTTCTTTGCCATCTCCCAGTGATATATCTGTGCCAGTTTGGCAAAAATCCATCAATTCCTTCAGGAGATATGGTGCAGACAAGCTATTTTTCCACCCTTCTTTGACCTCCTGTGACCTTGAAAATAATGTCAAGGTCACCAAAATCTAATCACTTTTTCCCACCTCCCAGTAATGTATCTGTGCCAGTTTGGTCAAAATCCATGCATCCCTTCAGGAGACAGAGTGCAGACAAGAAGCTACGCCGACGCCGATGCGGATGCGGACACCGACGGGATCCACACCAAAAACAATATGTCTCCCCCCCCCTCGTGGTGGGGGGACATAAAAATGACTTCTATATTAAGAAAGTGTCTACTCATAAAAGAAAGAATCTGCTCCCCTTGGAGCAAATTCTTTCTTTTAAGAGTGTACTCCAATTTGGAAGGGTTTTTTGCTCTGGGAAGCAAAGAGGAAGTCACAAAAGTGATTTCAGAAAAGCATGGAAGTGTCCCCATAAACCCTGACCTTTAGCCTGTTGATTTTTAAGGGTTTGGCCAGACTTTATGGAAGTGTAGGCCATCTTACTTAGCTTCACTGCCTGTAAGCTGCACTAAGCATCTTTTTTATGCAGCTCAGCTCACATGAAAAGAAACTCCCTCAAATTTTCAGATAAACCCGAGTATGTGGTAACTGTGACAATTTTTTTACATCTCTGCATTAAAACATGTATAATAGTATTGTAAGAGCCCCCACCCCCACCCCCACCCCCATTCAAAACTGCCTAACCATATGGTTGTGATCCCTCATTTGAACAGCCTCACCAGGTGCTTCAGATGAGGGATCACAATACTTTTCATTGAAAAATCAGAAAGATTATCCCTGAATGATCATCCAATACATCCACTTCTCTAGAGCTATACTCACTTCATATGTGGGAGGTCTATGAGGGTTGAACATCATTCTGCCCGGCTGTAGTCCCATTCTGGTACCAAAGGACTGCATCTGAGGCATGGGTGGGAATGCTACTACGGCTGGCATGTCTGGCAACCGATGCTGAAATAACAGTTGTAACAATCAGAACTAATGCAGAAAAACTGGATGTATAATAAGTGATTATGTACCAAAAATCCTAAGTATTGGAACAAAAAGGTCTGAACAAACAGTGTAGACTCAGATCAGACTGCTCCTATGATCGGGTCTAAACTGTTTACCATTCCATCTCCAAGTTTTGGATCCATTACCAGTTCTGCATTGTAAAACCAGGCCGTCCTGTTTGTAGGATAACAATGGGACTGGTTTAGGTGTCTCAATTTTCTTAATTTTTAGGGTATATGTACATTGATCACTGCTACAAGGAACAGAGAACAGCTGAGTGGGGAGACATTACAGTTGAAACACATATACAGCTTGCTTCTTTGAACTAACTTGCATACATACATACCGAGAGATTCGGTAGATTTGAGTTTTTGCAACTTTAATACATCATAAATAATCTGATGACAGCACGAATTTTATTCACCCTTTTCACAATGTCTTGTTTTTAGTAGAAAGGCTGTGTTTCTTGAGTGGATGGTGCTCAAGAAAAGTACTTTTGAACCAATAGGCTCCTTTACATATGTATATATACTGTGAATGTAGCAAAAGGAGAAGGATTGGCTCTACCTTTCATATGCTGTGCCCAAAATATGATGGGCCTCTAAACCCACCCTGCCCATGTAAACACTAGGCTACAGGAACCTTTTTATTTTCTCACCTGCTAGCTGACCATTAGTTAACGTGTTTGTCCCCCTTTAATTACAGGTTCATCCAAATCGTAGACTTTCAAGAGAAGAAGAGTATACATACCATAGATGGCACCCATTTCCCATAGATAGAGCTACAGATTCAAATTTTAATGCAGGTAAACCTAGCAGTCTGTATGACCCAATAATGAAATATTTTGACTGTCTGCCAGTATTGCTCTAATTAAGTGAAATGATGAGCTATTTCTCAGGAAATAGTTTGGATTATTTTTTACTATCTAGTAAGCCGACTGTTACATTAGAACCGTCTGCCCAGTCAGTAGGCTTGGCTATTGCCTGTTGATGACATCACCCATTTTTATGCCCCCAACTTCGGAGAAGTTGAGGGGGCATATTGGTTTGGGCCTGTCCATTGGGCTGTCTGCCCATCCATCTGTCCATCCATCCATCCATCCATCTGTAACACTTTTGGCAGCTGGGAAACTCAAGAACCGCTTATGGTAGGATCTTGAAATTTTATATGTGGCATGTACATGAAAAATAAGCGGACGCCTATTTTTCTTTTTTCCGCCGGTCACATATTTCCAGTTATGCTCCTTTTTCAACTTAGTCTATGGAACCTTGTGAACAAAATATCTCAAGAACCCCTGATGCTAGGACCATGTTTTTTGCAGGATGATATTGCCCAATGACCTGATTAACTTTTGAAAAAAAAAAAAAACATGAATTTTTGACCCGAGTTATGCCCCTTTTTCGATTTAGTACATTGTAAGCCTATGGAACTCTGTGAACAAAATATTTCGAGAATCCCTGATGCTTCAGGATCCTGATTTTTTGCAGGAAGACATTGCCCAAGATGTAGATGACCTGCTTAACTTTTGAAAAACATTGGTGAAATTTTGAATGAGTTATAACCCTTTTTCAAGTTAGTGCATTGTAAGCCTATGGAACGTATCATGAACCCCTGATGCTAGGATTGTGTTTTTTAGCAGGAAGACATTGCCAAAGGTATAGATAACCTAATTAACTTTTGATTAAAAAAATCATGAATTTTTGATGGAGTTATGCCCCTTTTTTGACTGTGTGCATTATAAGCTTATGGAACCGTGTGAATAAAATATCTCTTGAATCCCTGATGCTAGGATCCTGATTTTTTGCAGGAAGACATTGCGGAAGATGTAGATGACCTGATTAACTTTTGAAAAACATTGATGAATTTTTAGCTCGCCTGAACAAAGTTCAGGAAGAGCTATTGCACTACCCCTGGTGTTGGCGTCAGTGGCGGCGTTGGCGTCGGCAAAATGTTAAAGTTTTACGTTAAAGTTTTTTATGTGATGGGCAAGGTGATGGGCAAGGCGCTGTCAGGCGAGCTATCCTGTCCCTGTGACAGGTCTTGTTGACTGAGTTATGCTCCTTTTTCAGACATAGGCATTTTGTATAGGAACAAGCTTGTGAACCTGAGGAACCTCATAAGCTAGGATCCTTATATTCAGCATGCGGGTTTGGACTAAGGTGTAGATGACTTGATTAACTTCTGAGCCTATTTCATAAATTTTTGGTAGAATTTTTCCCCATTATTGGACATAGGCATTTTGAATACAAAGAAGCTATATGAATAACTTTGTCAACAAAGTATCTGAAGAACTGCTACGCTATGTTCCTTATATTTGGCATACATTTACAGGCTAAGATGTAGATGAACCAATTAAAACCCCTTTCTGACTTAAACTTAGGGGATAAATCTTCTTTAGAGGCAGGCATATGGTTGGGGGCATAGTGTTTCATAAACACATTTTCTAGTAATGTAACATAAATGAAGATGCCAATAGTATTGACTATTGTCCAGCTTAATAGTGACGTCAGATTTCATGTTCACTGTGCTATGACATCACAAGTTACATTCAAAAAAGTTGAAAAAGGGTTATAACTCATTCAAAAATTCACCAATGCTTTTTCAAAAGTTAAGCAGGTCATCTACATCTTGGGCAATGTCTTCCTGTAAAAAATCACAATCCTAGCATCAGGGATTCTCGAGATATTTTGTTAACAAGGTTCCATAAGCTTCCAATGCACTAAGTTGAAAAAGGGTTATAACCCATTCAAAAATTCACCAATGTTTTTCAAAAGTTAAGCAGGTCATCTACATCTTGGGCAATGTCTTCCTGCAAAAAATCAGGATCCTGAAGCATCAGGGATTCTCGAAATATTTTGTTCACAAAGTTCCATAGGCTTACAATGTACTAAATCGAAAAAGGGGCATAACTTGGGTCAAAAATTCATGTTTTTTTTTTTTTTTTCAAAAGTTAATCAGGTCATTGGGCAATATCATCCTGCAAAAAACATGGTCCTAGCATCAGGGGTTCTTGAGATATTTTGTTCACAAGGTTCCATAGACTAAGTTGAAAAAGGAGCATAACTGGAAATATGTGACCGGCGGAAAAAAGAAAAATAGGCGTCCGCTTATTTTTCATGTACATGCCACATATAAAATTTCAAGATCCTACCATAAGCGGTTCTTGAGTTTCCCAGCTGCCAAAAGTGTTACAGATGGATGGATGGATGGATGGATGGACAGATGGATGGGCAGACAGCCCAATGGACAGGCCCAAACCAATATGCCCCCTCAACTTCTCCGAAGTTGGGGGCATAAAAATGGGTGATGTCATCAACAGGCAATAGCCAAGCCTACTGACTGGGCAGACGGTTCTAATGTAACAGTCGGCTTACTAGATAGTCAAAAATAATCCAGACTATTTCCTGAGAAATAGCTCATCATTTCACTTAATTAGAGCAATACTGGCAGACAGTCAAAATATTTCATTATTGGGTCATACAGACTTCTAAGTTTACCTGCATTAAGATTTGAATCTGTAGCTCTATCTATGGGAAATGGGTGCCATCTATGGTATGTATAATCTTCTTCTCTTGAGAGTCTACGATTTGGATGAACCTGTAATTAAAGGGGGAAAAACACGTTAACTAATGGTCAGCTAGCAGGTGAGAAAATAAAAAGGTTCCTGTAGCCTAGTGTTTACATGGGCAGGGTGGGTTTAGAGGCTCATCATATTTTGGGCACAGCATATGAAAGGTAGAGCCAATCCTTCTCCTTTTGCTACATTCACAGTATATATACATATGTAAAGGAGCCTATTGGTTCAAAAGTACTTTTCTTGAGCACCATCCACTCAAGAAACACAGCCTTTCTACTAAAAACAAGAATTCCGCAGAATGCTATGTCGCACCTGCTTTGCTCTTCCACAGTAACAGAGATCATGGTTAGATTAGGGTTGATGAATTCATGTATAAAAATTTGAGCAAACTGGACTTGCAACCAAAGACGGTTGAAATCCTGGACATAAAATTCAACAGTCAACAGAGTATGAAATAATCATTAGAAGTATAATCCAAGAAACCAGCTTAAGAAAACATTTATTGCCATGTCTGATGATTGTAAGTGGGTTAGTTTGTGAGAAATGTACTTCAATGCCAGAGTACATACAAATGTGGATGCCAGGTTAACCTACAAATTCACAAAGCCAACAGAGCATGAAATATGAACATCAAGCGTAAGGTTTGATGCTTATACCATTGTGTTTAAAGAGAAATGGACTTAAATGCTAGGGTCAATGCAATGTTGGGCGTAAAAGCAGCCCTTAAAATAAAGGTCAAGGGCAGAAAGAAGTGCAACATCCCTGGAGACCTTTTTATGAAGAAACTTTTTGCCAGGTTTGATGATTCAAGGTATCATACTTTGAAAGAAATGGACTTAAATGCTAGGGTCGATGTAATTTTTGACGTGAAATTTTCCAAAGTCAGCAGAGGGCTAAATATAGGTCAAGGGTAGAAAAAAGTGCAACATACCTCAAGAACTTTCTAAGAAGAAACTTAGTACAAGGTTTAATGATTGTAGTTATCATAGTTTGAGAGAAATGGACTTAACACTAGGGTTGAGGTAGTTTTTCACATTAAATTAGACAAAGTCAGCAGAGCATAAAATATAGGTCAAGGGTAGAAAAAAGTGCAACATACCTCGAAAACATTCTAAGAAGAAACTTTATACCAGGTTTGATGATTGTAGGTATCATAGTTTGAGAGAAATGGACATAAACGCTAGGGTCGAGGTAATTTTGCACATCAAATTTTAAGAAGTCAGCAGAGCGTGAAATATAGGCCAAAGGTAGAAAAATGTGCAACATACCTCGAGAACATTCCCAGAAGAAACTTTATACCACGTTTGATGATTGTAGGTATCGCAGTTTGAGAGAAATGGACTTAAACACTAGGGTCGAGGTAATTGTGGACGGACGGACGGACGGACGGACGTACGGACGGACGGACGGAATGACTGACGGACGGACGGACGGAAAAGTGAACTCCTATATTGCACCTTGCTAAAGCAGGTGCGACAACAAGACATTGTGAAAAGGGGTGAATAAAATTCGTGCTGTCATCAGATTATTTATGATGTATTAAAGTTGCAAAAACTCAAATCTACCGAATCTAAAAGTCTATGAAAGTTTAAATGTTGTCACTTATAATACAATTAATTTCAAGCTGAGACCCCAATTTTTAACAGAAAATGATTGCAATGTATTTGGGCAATTGATTTTACACTTGAAAACGAAGAAAATACAAATAATTTTGTCAATATAGTGTATCTACTTTGCAGCAGAAAACACAGATGTATATTCCCTCATGATCACATTTTGTTCTTCTCATAAAAATGACTTTAGATAGGAAAATAAGGATATTTTGTGAAAAAGTGACGGCTAACGAGCCTATTCATTCAGAGAATTATGTTCATTATGTGGCATGAGATAATGATTCCCATCCATGGCAAAGGAGCCTATATGCTTTAGAAGTAAGTAATGGCTTCTTAAAAAAAAATGTTTCAGCAGTCACACTGTGCTAGCCATTATCTGACTTGATCAATACATACAAATTGCAGTCAAACTGAATCCATTTTATTGTTTTTTTTTTACCAAAGAGATGATGAAATATTCACAGGTACGTCGCTAGACTTATAAAGTTCAAATACAGTGTTAGCAGCAGACCTCCAGTGGATCCAGAAGTCTTTTGGCACAAAGGTAAACCCCTTGCTTGCCAAGCACCTTCTACCTTGAAAATTGTCTGTTTCTAGCGGATAGGGTCTGTTTCAAGGGCGGATAGGGCTCAAGAAAAGTACCTGAGATCCGATAGGCTCCTCTATGTCTGTACACCATGACACTGGACTGTTAATATAAATGTACCAGTTTCAAATTTAATGTTTCAAATGGGTATTGCAGTATTTAATGTCTTCAGTGTCATTAAATCCAAAAAGTTTGAAAGAAAAGATGATGGGAATGTCTCTGCAGGCCTCGGACATCCATGATCCCTTTAACAGATTGATGTAATCAATATTGATGTATTGATGTCATGATACAATCTATATCAGTCCCAGATTTATGTTGTGTTATGATACGATCCATATCTGTCTATTTTAAAAGTAGCTCTTTACTCTCAATGCCAGTCCAATTATTGGTCTGGCATTGAGTATTTATTGGACTAGCATTGAGTGTATATCAGGATTGCCCTTAAAACAAACAGGCAGAAATTGTATCATAACTGGTGAGGATCGAACCTGTTTACACTACAATGTATAGGTTGTTCTTACATGTATGTCAAGCAGATGATCTTGAACTCTTCTTCTGTTCCTTTCATCATGCTGGTGAGCATCCCTAACACTAATAGCATCTTCTTCAGGATAAACAGGACTGTTTACCTGATGATCTTGAACTCTTCTTCTGTTCCTTTCATCATTCTGGTGAGCATCCCTAACGCTAATAGCATCTTCTTCAGGATAAACAGGACTGTTTACCTGATGATCTTGAACTCTTCTTCTGTTCCTTTCATCATGTTGGTGAGCATCTCTAACGCCAATAGCATCTTCTTCAGGATAAACAGGACTGTTTACCTGATGATCTTGAACTCTTCTTCTGTTCCTTTCATCATGCTGGTGAGCATCCCTAACGCTAATAGCGTCTTCTTCAGGATAAACAGGACTGTTTACCTGATACCGCAAATCTTGTCTGACTTTAGTAACTTTCTGATCTGACACTGCATCAGCTGGCTGAAAATACACATGAATGGTGTCACATGAAAAGAAAGAGCTTAGGCAAGCGCAAACAGTATATAAACCGCAACGCGTCAAAACCAACAAAGTGGTTGTGCGCCCAGCGCAGACTCAGATCAGCCTGGGCATAAATGTTTCAGCAGTCACACTGTGCTAGCCATTATCTGACTTGATCAATACATACAAATTGCAGTCAAACTGAATCCATTTTATTGTTTTTTTTTACCAAAGAGATGATGAAATATCCACAGGTACGTCGCTAGACTTATAAAGTTCAAATACAGTGTTAGCAGCAGACCTCCAGTGGATCCAGAAGTCTTTTGGCACAAAGGTAAACCCCTTGCTTGCCAAGCACCTTCTACCTTGAAAATGGTCTGTTTCTAGTGGATAGGGTCTGTTTCAAGGGCGGATAGGGCTCAAGAAAAGTACCTGAGATCCGATAGGCTCCTCTATGTCTGTACACCATGACACTGGACTGTTCATATAAATGTACCAGTTTCAAATTTAATGTTTCAAATGGGTATTGCAGTATTTAATGTCTTCAGTGTCATTAAATCCAAAAAGTTTGAAAGAAAAGATGATGGGAATGTCTCTGCAGGCCTCGGACATCCATGATCCCTTTAACAGATTGATGTAATCAATATTGATGTCATGATACAATCTATATCAGTCTCAGAGCTATGTTGTGTTATGATACGATCCATATCTGTCTATTTTAAAAGTAGCTCTTTACTCTCAATGCCAGTCCAATTATTGGTCTGGCATTGAGTATTTATTGGACAAGCATTGAGTGTATATCAGGATTGCCCTTAAAACAAACAGGCAGGAATTGTATCATAACTGGTGAGGATCGAACCTGTTTACACTAAAATGTATAGGTTGTTCTTACATGTATGTCAGGCAGACAATCTTGATCTCTTCTTCGCTGGTGAGCATCCCTTAGGCTAATAGCATCTTCTTCAGGATAAACTTTTGTAACTTTCTGATCTGACACTGCATCAGCTGGCTGAAAATACACATGAATGGTGTCACATGAAAAGGAAGAGCTTAGGCAAGCGCAAACAGTATATGAGCCACAACGCGACAAAACCAACAAAGTGGTTGTGCACCCTGCGCAGACTCAGATCAGCCTGGGCATCCGCCCAGTCTGATCAGAGTCTTCCCTGTCTGCATGGAGGTAGCTCAGTCCCTTAGCTACCCTTTGAGCACTTAGCAAAGATTCTGTTCCAACTTGGTGGCTGCCCAGGTTGATCTGAGTCTGCTGTGGGTGCACAACCACATTGTTGGTTTTCTCGTGTCGCGGCTCAATTATACTCAAGGTGAATGAGTACTCTTTCAGGGGGAGCAACTCTGTAATTTTCATATTTTTGCCTCCTTTCTCAATGGGATCACCTCACATTGTAAAGAATTTGCTCCTCTAGGGAGCAAAAAATACTTGCCTTTAAGAGTAGATCCTGATTTTGAAGAATTTCATCCACAAGGGAAGAAATTAGAAGTCACAAAAGTTGTTCCCCTTTGTAAAAATGGCTGACCATATAGAGGTATAGACCCATACTCCTTAACTCACCCGTAGTCTTGTTTTCAGTTTTCAATTTATGATTCTTCAGGACTCAAAAACTGTATACTGCATTTCTACTAATAAATGCCTTAATAGAATTCTCTCAAATATACACCCATTAAACTTTTCCCGTGAAGAAGTGGCTATATTTCACCACGACTGGAAGAAAAACGGTACAAGGTATGTGACAAGGGAAAACTGTGTGGATGCACAGTCTGATCTGAGTCTTGCCTCTTTGTAGATGCAATAAATACCCTGACACACAACATCAGTTGAATATGAAAGTTTAAGCCATAGAGGCTCTGAGTTTGGACTGACATACAGTTTCAAGAGGTAGGACTGGCTACATCTGACCCTGGACCATGTCTTGCAGGAATTGTTTAACTCCGTTCATTAATTCTGAAACTGTTTTTTTCAGTGCTCATATTTTTATTATCTGATCAATTCAGGTAAGACTGTGCATAGTATGTAATAAAGTTCTGAAGTTCGAAAACATATATAACAAATATTGAGTTAGAATTGCGAAGTAAATACAAGAACAAAATCATGAACCTCTCAAACTTACTACAGCTGCCCTCAATCAGTCTACTCCTCCTCCCACCTCACCCCTTCTAAAACAATGATATAATATCTCCCACACTACCAAAAACCACTCCCCTCAATTAGTCTACCACCCAAACTGCCACCCTCGACATGACCCCCGTCCAAAACACACACCTTCTCAGTCAGTCTACAACACATGAAGCTCCTTTGGAAGCAAGGAATATGGCAGACTCGGTTTAACTCCGTCTTTTTATGTGCTGTAATGTAATGGTGCAACACTGCCCATGCCTAGCACTGGCTTAAGCGAAACTCTATTTTCAAACTGACTCAGAATGAGTGTTCAAAATATGGTAAAGAAACTGGGTCTGGTTTTCAATCCTTAAATCCAGCGTCGTCAAAACTGAAAAAATGTAGAAAGTGCAGTAGCTTGAAAAAACATAGCCGAACTTCAAATTTTTTTTTTCTTTTTCTAGAAATTTTGAGCCATCCTTTCGAGTGCCTTTTTTTGAAGACCAACAATTATTACCCTAAATGACCTTTTTCCTGAAATTCTGGAGCCATCCTTCGTGTGACTATTCTGGATGACCAACAATTATTACCCGAATGACCAGCGTGATACCCACGTGGCATGTATGTGACTATGTATGACTTTAGGCTGTCAATTTTCATCAAATTGTTTTAATTTGCGGACAGGTTTTTGAAATTTCCGGTTTCGTGCATGTAACTGCAGCATCAGACGCCAGGCTAAGATACATGATACCTTGATGAGAAATCGACGGAAGTAAAGCTTTATCACTATGCACAGTCTTACCCGGATTTATTAGATTATAAAAGTATGAGCAGCGAAAAACCCAGTTTCAGAATTAATGAATGGAATTAAGTTACACTGTGAGATGATATTCTGTGAAAAACATCAAGCCTAAGATCATTGTACCTTTTGAGAGTTTTTGTTTATTGTACATACTGTTAAATTTTGTGGTAAGCCCTTGGGGCTTGAATGGGCTTTACCCTAAACCTAAGTCTTGAAGAAAGTTGGTACTTCACCATGAAATGATGCCCCATGCAAAATATTGAGCCTCAGACGACAGTCAAACAGTATCTTTTGAGAAGATTTTTTCTAAATACTTATAAAGGGGGAGGGGGGGGGGGGGGGGGTATCAATAAGGTGGGTTTTCTGCATCCTACCAAAGTTTTCTTTTTGTAACTGATGGTATACTCCAATGTGTCTGACTTAGTGAACCATATGTGACTTTGGTCGGAAAGCCCTACTTACTGAGCTATGGGTCCACAGAAGTGGGGGGTAATCCAACATGGTTTTAGCCTGTCTTGTAAAAATATTCTCATTTGGTAGAAGAGTACAACAGACAGACAGGATTTGATAATATGATTAACAGAACATCTAAAATATATTTCCATATCATTTTATTTGGTTTAATTTGAACATATGTTGTCAAAAAAGACTTCCTTTGACATTCAGCATTTTTAATATGTTTGTCCTCAATTTTCAATATTTCTTGGCTTCATTGTTAACTAAACTGACCAGTTATCATCAAACTCATATCAAGGAAGCACCCTGACCAGGACAATCGGATGATGTGACCAGAATTTCACAATGACCTAGTTTTCATGGTTGACTGAACATATAAGCTTTCTTGGAAGATGGTTTTCATTCAATTTTATGACCTAGAATTACGAAACTTTGGTCAAATTACTATTTTAACTACTACAGTCAAACCTGTCTTAAGGGGTCACTGTATTAAGGGGTCACCTGTCTTTAGCAGCCACTTTTTGGGGGTCCCCTAGACCAAAATACAGTGCAAATGAACCTGTATTAAGGGGTCACCTGTCTTAAGCAACCAATTTTTGTAGGTCCCATGGGGTGACCCCTTAAGACAGGTTTGACTGTATATTATGCCCCACACCCCTGCCACTAAAGGTGAGGGAATACACATTGGCTTCAGTGGGGATCTCATTGGCGTCTGCATCTGTGTCTGTGTCACATATTAAGTCTTTCTGGTCATCGAAATCTGACCACCTCTTAAGCTTGTCATAATAATATATCCATGCAAGTATTGTGGAATTGATCTTATTGTTTCAAAAGATATCGTAGGTACAGGAAATTGTCATACCTACTCCGATGAAGAAAATTTAACAGTTTAAGACCTCCCGTGACCTTGAAAATGGGGTAAAAATTAAACAAAACCGAATCAGCTGTTTGGCTTGTTCCAATAATGTATATCCAAGCAAGCTCGATCATATTCCACAGATGCAAGTTTGGTAAAATTCCACCCGTTGATTCAAGAAATATAGTGGGTACAAACTGTCACGACGACGACGGGATCTGCACTAAAACCAATACGTCTCCCTACATCATAAAGTTGAATGAAAACCATCTTCCAAGCAAGTATATGTGTTCAGTCAACCATGAAAACTAGGTCATGGTGATATTCTGGTAGCATCATCCTATTGTCCTTGTCAAGGTGCTCTCTTGACATGCGTTTGATGATTACTGGTCAGCTTATTTAGCAGTGATACCAAGAAATATTGAAAATAGAGGACAAAAATACAAAAAAACGCTGGATGTCAAAGTCAGTCTTTTTTGACATCATATGTTAAAATTAAACCAAATAAAATGATATGGAAACACATTTTAGGATGTTCTGTTAATCATTTTATTAAATTTGAAACAATAAGAGCAATTCCACAATACTTGCATGGATATATTATTATGACAAGCTTAAGATGTGGTCAGATTTCGATGACCATAACCTTGTTTCCAAGGTCACAGAAGGACTTAATATGTGACTCAGACACAGATGCAGACGCCAATGAGATCCCCACTGAAGCCAATGTGTATTCCCTCACCTTTAGTGGCGGGGGTGTGGGGCATAATATAGCAGTTAAAATAGTAATTTGACCAAAGTTTTGAAATTTTAGGTCATAAAATTGAATGAAAACCATCTTCTAAGCAAGTTTATGTGTTCATTCAACCATGAAAACTAGGTCATTGTGAAATTCTGGTCACATCATCCGATTGTCCTGGTCAAGGTGCTTCCTTGACATGAGTTTGATGATAACTGGTAAGATGTCAAGAAATATTTAAAATTGAGGACAAACATATACAAACAAGTCGCTCAAGGGCAAGATCGCTCACCTGTCAGTATATGCTCAATTTATATAGAATTGGTAATACTACAGTCCCAGATGCTACATACTAAGTTTCAGGGCAACTGGCCCAGTGGTTCAGGAGAAGAAGATTTTTCAAGGTTTTTGCCATATATGGCCATGGTGGCCATCTTGGTCATGTGACCTGGGTCGAATATATAAATTTTGTTTCCCGCTTTGCCTGCAGGCTGCATATGAAATTTAATTAAAATTGGCCGAGTAGTTTCTGAGAAGAAGTCCTTTAAAAATGTTGACACATTACAGACAAATGACCTTTAGCCAAGGTCACTAAATGACCTTGACCCCAAGAATTCCTAGGGATTCAAGTTGTCTGCATTTCCATATCACAGAGCACTACAGCAACAAAATAATGCACTTTTTCAGCTTTTTCCATTCAAAAGCATTAGAGCCCAAATTTGACCTTGTAGCAAAACAGGTCTAGGTCAACTCAAGGTCATCATTTATATAAAATTGGTAGTACTAGAGTCCCAGATGCTACATAATAAGTTTCAAGACAATTGGCCCAGTGGTCTTCTAGAAGAAGAATTTAAAGGGTTTGGGCCACATATGGGCATGGTGGCCATCTTGGTCATATGACCTGGACCAAATATATAAAGTTTCTTTCCCGCTTTGCCTGAAGGCTGCATATGAAATTTAATTAAAATTGGCCCAGTAGTTTCAGAGGAGAAGTCCTTTAAAAATGTTGACAAACATCAGACAAATGACCTTCGGCCAAGGTCACTATATGACCTTGACCTCTAGTATTCATAGAGGTTGATGATGACTGCATTTCCATATTACAGAGCACAACAGCAACAGAAAAATGCACTTTTTCAGCTTTTCCCATTCAAAAGCCTAAGGGACGAAATTTGACCTTGTGGTAAAATAGGTCAAGGTCAATGCAAGGTCACCATTTATATAAACTTTATAGTACTGGAGTCCAAGATGCTACATACCAAATTTCAAGGCAATTGGCCCAGTGGTTCTGGAAAAGAAGATTTTTTAAGGTTTTTACCATATACTGGCATGGCGGCCATCTTGGTCATGTGACCTCGGCCAAATATATATACTTTAGTTCCCTTATCCTGTTAAGTCTCTATATGAAATTTGGCTTCAATCGGCCCTATCATGTTTCTTTACCACAAAGTGTGATGAACGGACGGACAGATGGACAGACGGCAGACAGGGGCAAATCTTAATGTCCCCTGACTATCGTCACGGGGGCATAAAAAATCTGTCCATAAATGAAGGCGCTTGAGCGATGACAAACTTTTTCTAAAAATAGCCGCTGTGACCTTGAACTTGACCCCAGAATGCTGAAACGCAAACCTGTCCAAGATATTGCCATACTTATCACTTGTGTGTGAAGTTAAATCGAAAATGGTCCATAATTGAAAGCGCTAGAGGGATGAAAAAGTTTTTCTATAAATAGCCACTGTGACCTTGAGGGGATTGATCTTAGGACGCTGAAATGCAAGCTTGTTCTAGATATTGTCATACTAAACATTTGTGTGAAGTTTTAATCAAAATCGGTCCATAAATGAAGGAGCTAGAGGAATGACAGAGTTTTTCTAAAAATAGCCACTGTGACCTTGACCTTGACCTCAGAATGCTGAAACGAGAACTTGTCCACGATACTGTAATACCAATAACTTGAAATTAACTCGAATTGGTCCTAAAATGAAGACGCTACAGCGATGACAAAGTTTTTCTAAAAATAGCCACTGTGTCCTTCACCTTGACCCCAGAACGCTAAAACGGGTTCTTGTCCAAGATATTATCATACTTATCACTTTTGTGAAGTACAATCGAAATCATTCCATAAATGAAGGCACTAGAACGATGACAAAGTTTTTCTAAAAATAGCCACTGTGACCTTGACATTGACCTTAGGATGCTGAAACGCAAATTTATTCAAGATATTGTCATACTAAACATTTGTGTGAAGTTTCACCAAAATCGGTCAATAAATGAAGGCGCTAGAGCGATGACATAGTTTTTCTAAAAATAGCCACTGCGAGCTTGACCTTGACCTCAGAACGCTGAAATGCAATCTTGTCCAAGATATTATCATACCAATCACTTGTGTGATATCAAACTGAAGTCGGTCCATAAATGAAGGCGCTAGAGCGATGACAAAATTTTTCTAAAAATAGCCACTATGACCTTGACTTTGACCTCAGAATGCTGAAACGCAAATTTGTCCAAGATATTGCCATACTCATCACTCGTGTGAAGTTAAATCGAAATCGGTCCACAAATGAAGGCGCTAGAGTGATGACAAAGTTTTTCTAAAAATAGCCACTGTAACCTTGACCTTGACCCCATCATGCCGAAATGCAAACTCGTTTGAGGTAATGTCATACCCAATACTTGTGTGAACTTACATCAAAATTGGCTGATAAATCAGGTAGCTAGAGCAATGACAAACGGTGAATATACGTACATACATACATACATATGTAGGGGACAGATCCTATATCCCGTCCACAACTTCATAGTGCGAGAGGGTGATAATCCAACCTGGCCCACATTCGAAAGGTTCGAGATGTTTTAGCTGTCCTGATTACCTGCAAGTTACAAGAACTTGCGATCAAAAATGATGAAGCTAGGGCCCGGACAACATTTTCCCTATTATAAGGGCGCGTTTACACGAGCAAAGTTTCTATGTCACAGAAACTTTAACAAAGAAAGTATGACAAACATTTTGCGTTTACACGGAGCAAATTATTTGTTAAAGAAAATGTGCCATAGAATCTTTGTCACATAAACTTTGGCAATGAAATATTTGCTGCAGTGTTCACACGACCAAATATTATTCGTCAAAGTTACCTGCAGCGATGAAACAAAATCTTTGTCACATTTTCCACGCTTGTAGCAATGTTCTTTGTTACACAATCTTTAGCAAAGTTCTCCGTTTACACAGACAAATTTAATTTATCGAAGTGACTTGACCATATTTTGGCATTTACACGAGCAATTTTTTCTGTGACAAACCTACTTTGTCATAGAAACTTTGGTCGTGTAAATGCGCCCTTAGTCTATGGAAAAATATTTTATCCCTCAAGGGCAAGTAACTCTGAAAAGAATGATTCAACCTGGCCCAAATTCGAACTGGTCCGAGATGTTTTGACTGTCCTGGATACCTGCAAGTTACAAGAAGTTGCGATCAAAAACAAAGAAGCTAGGGCCCAGACAACATTTTCCCCATTATATATTTTATCTCTCAAGGGCAAGTAACTCTGAATAGAATGTTTCAACCTGGCTCAAATTCGAACAGGTCCGAGATGCTTTGGCTGTTCTGGATACCTGCAAGTTGCAAGAAGTTGCGATCAAAAATGATGAAGCTAGGGCCCGGACAACATTTTCCCCATTATGAGTCTCTGGGAAAACATTTTATTGCTCAAGGGCAAGTAACTCTGTAAAGAATCGTCCAACCTGGCCCAAATTCAAACTGGTCTGAGATGTTTTGGCTGTCCTGGGTATCTGCAAGTACACGAAGTTGCGATCAAAAATGAAGAAGCTAGGGCCCGGACAACAGTTTCTCCATTATAAATCTATGGGACCTTTTTGTTGCCATGGTAACCACAGTTTTGAACCAATCTGTACCAAAGCTATATGCAATCAATCCCCCACCCCAACTATGCTACACATAAAATTTGATCAAGATTGGCCAGCTACTTAAGCAGATATTAATGCTTAAAAGTGTGAACGGACGACGTACGATGGACCAAGCCTATACTATAAGCTCACCTTGTGAGCCTTCGGCTCAGGTGAGCTAAAAATACATCCATTTATAGGTCAGTGGTTTCTGCGGTCAGTTGAATAACTTATTTTCAACTGATGTATCCATGTGATGATTTATCCACGCCTTCATCACACCTTCATCACGCCTTCATTAAAATACCTTAAACAAACAACATCAAAACACTGATAATACCTAGAAAGTCGCATGCCAATTGCTTGTCTAAGGTTGTACTGTTATGTTTTACCGGTACTACCGTAATCGACCCATTTACCGCACTGTGCGCTTAACTTTTTCAAAATTGCAACAAAAAGATGTGGTTAAAATGTATTTAATAACCGCACACTCAGAACAATGAAATGCAGGGTGACTGGAAAGAAGCAACATGGGTAGGACTGGAAATACTTTGTGTTTATACTTTTCATGAGTTCCCTGTTAATTATTGGGTTTTGTGAGAGTTTCAAAGAAAAAGCAGAGTGCGCTTGTGCAGTTTGTCCGGAAATGGCCTTGGTGTGCGGTTATAGGGGCATGTGCGGTAAATGGGTCGATTACAGTATTCAATCCATTTTGATTGGTAAGCAAAACTTCTGTCAATCAGTCTATGGATAGGTCAATCACTGATGGATGATGCATGACAGACAATAAAGGCCAGACAATTCGGCATGACAACAGCTCACTATAGCCTTTAGCCAGGTGAGCTATTATTCTTGTTAATACATGTAAAACCACTTACCGGTACCTCATTTGAAGCTCCTGGCAGTCTGAAATAAAAATAATGTATTACTGCAATTACTGTTTGGCAGTCTGTCCCAGTAACTTTGCAAAAAACACATGAGATATGGATCTAGATTTTTGTGATTTGTTGGGAGAGAAAAAAAAAATAGCTGAATGACACAAGACTGATTTACCAGTTCCAAAATTTCCTCCAAAATCCAGGTGCGGGTTGTCCACAAATGCGGGTTGTACACGCCTTTCTATGGTACATATTTGCTGTAATTTTTCGAATGGTAAACTCCTATCTTATACATGTAATTGAATAAATACAGTATGCATGCCATTTCCCCAGCAATGGCAAGTACAATCAATTATAATTAACACTAACTTACAGTCCCAAAAATGAAAATGGCTTGACCCCTAACAACTTTTGAGTTCTGAACATAATCTCTACATCTAATTGATACATTTAGCATTTCAGGTAAAAAAAAGTTGGAAAAGACCCATAAAGTACATGTAGTAAGCAGAAAAGAGAAGAAAAAGCCTATGTACAGAGACAACTTACGGCACATTTGAGAAACAAGCAAGGCAATTTCTCCTTGGTCCTGGAATCACTCTATTACAAGTTGGACATTTATTTTCTTCTTCAGATGGGTTTCTTCCTCCACTTGCCATCCTGTTCCCAATAAAAGGTATAAACTTTGTGAGATTTTAGTTATAATGTGCACATGTACACTCAAAGGGGAAGTAACTATGCCATTTTCAGTTTTGCCTCCTTTCACAAAGGGGTCATCCCTTTTAGGAAAGAATTCACTCCCCTGATATTCTTTCCTTTAAGAATAGATCTGATTTTAGAAGGGCTTTGTTGTCTAGAGAAGCAAACAGGAAGTCACAGAGATTGCCCCCCTTCATACAAATGGCAGAAAAAACAAGGAGGTCTAGCCCGTCTCCCTTAAACTTAAAGCACCAGAAATGAAAATAGTTGAATTTGCAATCAGTGTCGATCCAAAACAGGCTTTGACAGATTATGGCATGCAGCCTTATGGGCCAACACGTGGAAATAATCTAGTTCACACCATTGAGCAGCTCTAGGCTAAAAGTGCAGTCCTGTTGAATGGCAGCGCGAGAGATTGGTACAGAAAAACAGTTGAAGTAAGGCAAGGATGTCTTCTGTCAACTACCTTCTTCAACATTTTTCTCAAACAGATCATGTCTGGTGCTCTAAAGAATGTGCTGGAAAGGTTAGAAAAGGCTGCAGAAATGTTACCAATCTGCAGTTTGCCAATGACATAGACGCTCAAGCTGAGGAAAAGCAGGAACTAGAAAACCTATTGAAAGTCTTGACAAATCTGCACAAGGTAAAAAATGGAGATCAGTGCTGAGAAGATCGAACTGATGACAAACAGTGCCACTGGCATCCAGAGGGAGATCAAGGTAAAAGGGCAGAACCTGTAACAAGAAATATTACCAATCTGCAAACCATAAAACAACGATATAATTTATGGATCTGGAAAGATAGAATACTTTACGCATAAGCCTCATGACATTTTTGTCCAAAATTATCAAGTAAAAGAATTTTGGCGGGTTGATATATTTGTGTAAAATAATAATCTTTTATCTTTTATTTTCTGCATATAAAATGTCGAACCAGGAAAAAAAAGTCACACGTCAGACAGGAGACCACGGAACAAGTAAGTTTCACATAAAATTTAAAGTGCCAGTATCAAAGACCAACAGTTTTCAGTAAGACAAAAATGATAAGAATCCATAGGAAAAATGCATTGTTAATGATTAAGAATACAAGTATTGACAAGAGTTTCTTTTATGCCTGATTTAGAAATGACTGAGACACAATCAATGTAGCAAGTTACGATTTAACATGTTGTCTACAGACTATGGTAACTTGGTGTGTGAAAAAATAAAACTGATGATGTTTTGGACACACTTTTAAAAAGTGTAAAAAATTCTACTTTAATTACGGTGGTCTTAACTTTTGTGGCTGTGTATCCAAACAGCTGCAGGATTTTAAAAATCCAGTGTGTAGGTGTTTTCATTGTACAATACTGCTTCGGATAGGATCCATAACCACACATTTTTTACTTATAAGAAGTCCCCTTTATCAGTTATTTCTGCTGCTAACTTCACAAATAATTATGCTAAACTTTTGGCAAGCAGTATATTTTGCACCGCATGGCTAATATACACAATGACTCAGCAACTTATACGGTAAACCTAAATTCTGTTTATTAACAGTGGGAACGCAGACTCATCACATTTGAGTAATTCATTTTCTGAGCAGTCGTCTACGCACAAAAATATAATCCCCAACAAAATGGCGGCGAAAATTCAGTAAAAACTGCACCTAATTATGCCACTTGTTATTGTCACTACGATGATTGACACTACTAGGAACACGAACCAGGAAAATCGTTTGGCTATTATTGTGAGCTTGAACTCATTGCACGACTCCAGTGAACTTTCAAAAATAGAAATTAATGGTCACAATCTGATGCACCCAATTCGTATAAACCGAAACCCCCAAAACCCTGCGATCAATTATTTTGCAAAGAAAATTGTCCCAAAAACCGATTTCGGGGACATTGTGAAAATTTCATAGTTGAGATACTCGTCGTCATTCATGCTAGTTAATACGGCAGGAGAAGATCTGTTTACGCAGATCTTGGGTGTTGGAAATTCCGTAAGTTAAACTTCACGCGTAGCACGCATGCTCTCTTGGATGTTTTACGTGATGACCTTTGGCGGAACAACAATAATTTTTGCTTTCTTGAGCTGTTAAAGATTAAAAGAAGGAAGAAAAGAATGAATTATACTGTAAATTGTAAGTGTCTACCTGTTTATAAGAGCTGACAACCTCGCCTTTAGCACCCCCCCCCCTTACCCCCACCCAACGCCACAAAAACACTCCTCCTCAGGCTCCTCTGTGTGCATCTCCACCCCTACCCCACAGGCACACACATACAACCACATGGTGAGAAAGTCAAATCTCGTGCAACCAGCTCAGAACTGCATACGTACAAGTGCTCCAGGCTTCGCCTATTTTTGAGATGCAAAAAAAAAAAAAAAACAGAAAAAGAGCCCGGGCCCACGTGAATAAAAAATGATAGTCGCCTCGTCAGTCTCATGTGAACTGGTTTTAACCCGTTTTACAAGAAACAAACTAAAACAGTCCTCTTTAAATGTCAAACAAGATGAAATATGGGCCGACCCCTTTACTACGGGAGGATGGGGTTGGTGGGGGGGGGGGACATGAAAAATATATTCAGTAAAATTAAATGCCAAAAATTATACTTTAGCATGAATCCCATTACAAATTAAAATGCTTAAAAATATACCAATAAAAATACCATAAACTGAAAAATAAACATATTTTTATTCCATTTAACCCAACTAAAAGAAACTTTTACAAATTTGCATTATAGATCTATGTAAATTGAAAAACCTCCTATCAAGAGAGTAAGAGTAAACTATCAGTTAATAGACAGAAAACCTTGATGACAGACATTGACTGATAGCCATGAATGTAAAGGAGTGCAGTTGAGTGAGGGAAAGCCCACTCCTGTCTACACCCCTTCCCCCAAACCCCAGCTCACACCCTTAAAGAAGCAATTTCATTGATCACAGAGGATTATGTCAGAAAGACCTTTATAATATACAACAGTGTCCATAAACAGAAAAAATGAATACCCTGCTGACTGCTAGATCCAGCACTTTATCATGTGTTTGTCCTAAGTATGCAGACTATGTTAGGATAAAAAATTAAAAACACAGTCCCATTATAAATGTTGCACCAGCATTAATGGGCTTCATGAACACCTGTTGTGCTCCCTCATTTTAACCACTTCAGCAAGCTGGTTCTAATAATAGATCACAACATATGTATTTATGGCTGAATAAGATAGAATTTCCAGAATTGCTTTCAAATACAGAAAAACATGCCCCAGCTGAGTCTTTGTGAAATCTTGTAAAATCATTTCATAAAACCATCACTTGTTGAAATGTCCCCAGAAACATTTTTTCTTATACTGCCCATTCACTTTAATTATTTCTAATTTATATATATATTTATCTATTTTCATTTTTATGGAAAACACTGAAAGGCAAGGCCAGACTGCATGTGAATATATTTAGAGCTTTATTCATGTACAATACCTATATAGTAGATAATTGTTCAGTTGAAATTTGTGGAATCTTTTATTTTATTAAAAGTTGTTCCTTTTGACCCAAAGCACCAGTGAGACACCACACTATACAATGCACATATTACTTGAAGAGAAATGATAAAAAATAATTCCATTTTGGTTCATGGTTCACCAAATATTGGCCTATTATTTATTTACTTTTTTTTCATTTATAATATTTTGTTTAATCATGATCATATCCTATTATTATATCTTAGAAAAAACAATTGGATTACGGCTGTGAGTCCATACATTGTGCTACATATTTAATCAAGATTGCTGGACAGCTGTTTTTTTTGTGTTTTTTTTGTTACTCTTACTCAGAATCATATTAGAGAAACATGTCTCATTTAACCAAAATTTGGGAAAAACATCTCCATTCTCAGAGGTACCATTCATTCTTAAATTATACAATTTTTGCATAAGATTTGCCCCTACCTTACAGATTTCCATGTTTCCATGAGAATTTTGGCAACAGTTAGAGTAAATCTAAAAAAAAAGATCACTGAGAACTATATAAACACTCTGGCGTCTAAATTTATGAACCAAGGGTATTCCAGAGCTGACAGCCACACCCCCCACCCCATATGCTTGTATTTGACAAACATGGCATTTCATTATAAATGTTTACGTTGTGACCCCTCATTAGAACTCCTCATTAAGAAGGTTCAAAACATATGTCATAAAAGATGCAAACTGCAGTTTTAATGCCTAAAAGCTCATCTTAAATCATCAGTAAATATATGCGTTTCAGTTTAGTCTGAACTCATAAGGAGTTTAAAGGAGTGAGGAGTGTGTGTGTGTGTGTGTGTGTGTGTGTGTGTGTGTGTGTGTATGGCTTTGTCATTTCCAAGCTTAAAGTTGAAACCAAATCTCCATTTAATACTGCAATTGTCCTAAAATAATGCCACTTTTACCATCTGACAGTGTGTCTAAACTTCTTGGAAAATAAAATAGTGCATACCCTGATTAGACTGCTGTTTTGGGAGTAGTCTGACCCAGGTCTACACTGCACTTTTTATCCAAGGATTTACAGTCATTGCAGCTCTGCAAGTATTTAAGGTTGGTTAAACATCATTTATATTTTTCTTTTCTTTTAAAGAAAAAAAAGATATGTGTGTGGGGGCGGGGGGGGGGGGGGGGGGGGGGGCTGCAGGGGGTGGAGAGGGGAGGTCGGGGGTGTTAGTTGGACAGGGTGATTGTGTAGGTTGTTGGAGTGGCTTTGAAATATTGGCGCGTGCAGGATTAATTGGATGGCAAAATTACTTTTTCTAGCAACCCCAATGATTTGACCACAACTTACCGGTGTTATAACTTTTAAGCTAGTAAATGCGAAAGCCGAACCGGTTGACGCTAGTTTAGTTGTTGCGTCACACATCAACTGTCAAAAATCAATTTGTTTACATTCTTTATGGTGTAGGCTACAGATCAGTTTTCTTTGTCCAATCTTTCTGAATAATGAAGAGAAAAAAAATAAGTTGTGTATCGAAGTAAAAGTTGCGTTCCTCGTCGTGTGTCGAATATCAGGATTCAAGAAAATCTCCGTAGGAGTTGTATTTATTACAGACTGTTTTGTTGACAAAACTGTCTAACTTCAATCGCTACCGATCAGGTAAACTATCCGCCATTTTGTTGAGAAAATGCATAGGGCCTTAACATTATTTTGCAAAGGAAATTGTCCCAAACACCGAATTACTTGAATTTTTACATGGAGAAAGGGCAGACACCATGGTATTTCATGTCATATGTCCGCCGACGGGAGAAAGTCGATTTACTTTTAAAATTGCTACTGAAGTTGACGGAAAAGAGACGCCTCTATGTGTTCGCGTAAAACGTTCGATTGCCGAATATCTCGGTGTCTAGTTCTGCCCTCAAAGGCATAAAGAATTACATAAATGTGGAAGGAATAAAAACATATATTATTTTCTTCCGTGTGTAATTTGATTCGCCGACAAAGCAGCACTGAAATGGCGACACGTTCGTCGATTGAATCTGACTTCCAGAAATTTAGAATGTTTTTCGGTTGCTATCTGTATAAAAATATCACTCCGCCATGGATACGCGTTCCCACTGTAAATATTATTTTGAAGCTATAATTAAACCAGGAAGGACTATTTTCTTTTCAACAGAAATGTTTTAGTTAAAGCTATACTTTCAGTCTTAGGCACATGTATAGCTGTCTTTCCATGTAATCTGAAGTAAAACATTTTAAAAATAATTCTATTTGAATTTCTATGTTACAGTGAGTATATAACTAGAGCAAGTGAGCAGGGGCTCAGGTATACACCCGGCCAGCGCCACCACCTACAGGAAATATGTGCCCATGTAGTCACAAATCACTGGGTTCCATCAAGACAATACAAACTTAAAGTTCACTTTTAACACAAATGGTGTATAAATTTCAAAGTCTCTGACCTTGACCTACAGTCAGCGGCAGGAGCCAGATGATGTCAACAAAACTGTTTCAACCTTGCAGTAAACTTAGTCACACATCAAAAGGTTCCATTCAAGTATAATGAAAATATAAGCAAACAGATACAACTTAATACAAAACTTGAACACTACTGTTACATGAATCTCCAAGTCTGTGACCTTGCCCTTAGGTTTGCAGCAGTATCCAGATGATGCAAACTAACATGTATCCTTTCCGTAGCAACACTAAGCACATCCAAACAAATTCCAATAGAAGCTGTCCAAAGAAAATAGAGCAAAAGCAAAATCTTAACACAAAACTTTAACACAACCTTTGTACAAAGTCCTAAGTCTGAGACCTTGACCTTAGGCCTGCAGCAGCATCCAGGTGATGCAAACTGATCAGTATCTATCTTGTAGTAACACTAAGCACATATCAACAAGTTCCAGTTAAGGCTTTCAGGAAAAGAGCAAAAGCAAAAACTTAACGCAAAAAATTTTAACGCAAATGTTATACGCATTTCTAAGTCTGTGACCTTGACCTTTTGCCAGCAGCAGCATCAAGGTGATGCACACTGATCAGTATCCATCCTGTGGTAACACTAAGCAGTTATGAACAAGCTCTTGATAACAGATTAAGCAAAAGAAAAAAACTTAACGCAAAACTTTAACGCAAATGTTAACTTACGTACGGACGAACGGACGGATGGATGGACAAACAGATGGACAAACAGACGGAAAGACAAAAACTATATATCCCTCGACATACTTCGTATGCCGGGGGTATAACTAGCTAATGAATCATTAAAGTATGTAATCCATTTTATCTAACCCTCATTAGCTGAGAAAACTGACACAAAATTTTAATGTAAGATCGAATATAGAGAAACAGTGACACAAAATTTAAATTTAAGAAATTATGTTTAAAGAGAAAGAGAAAAATGAGCAAATATATGAACTTTTTGTGTTCTGTAAACATAATGAATGTATTTTAAAGGCTGAAAATGCTTTTATGATGGGTTAGGACTTATGACTTTAGAGTTGCTTTAAAATGTGAAATAAGCAAATTGTTTTAAATCAACTTGCTCATAATGCTGTTTATAAACTGGTATCACAATGGTGCCCAGATACACCAGCGGGATCCATGGCATTTTGCCCAAAGGCATTTCCACTACATGACATTTTGTCTAAATAACATTTTGTCTAAATAGGACATTTGTCTAAAACACATTTTGTCTAATACAACATTTTGTCTAAATTTCATCTACAAATGTCTAAATTTTGTCTAAAATAGGACAGAAATCCGAAATTGACTTGGAAGTAAAACCAAATTCAAGAAGTCCAAGATCATGTATATCTGGCTAAAGAGCTTGGGTGTAGTGAAAGAAACTGCACCTCACCACTACCTCAAGAAGTTTGATTTCTGCTTTAATCCAGCTTCCTCAAAGTCAGTGCGAACTGATTAAACTTTTACCCCTGCACATTCCTTATGCAGGCCAGTTCCTTTAACAATCTGGATATCTAATACATTTCAGTAGTACTACTGAATGGGGTATAAACGGAACTGTTTTATGATGGCAAGCATGACATTTTGTCTAAATATTTTCTGTAAAATATTCAGATGAAAATGTCACACCTAATGAAATATATAGACCAAATGTAAATTGCATTTAACAATTTGTCCACTGGATGAAAAGTCCTCATGATGAAATGTGCTATAGACCAAATGATTTTAGACAAAATGTTTTGCATTGCCGCACCAGTAAACTCTGCTCTGTGGTATTTTAATTAAGACCTAACATGTATCTGAGCTCACTTTGAGCAGGTCGCTTTAGAGGCACCATCTGACAAACTGATTAACGTATAGAAACAATCTCCAAAGGGCTTCAGAGAAGATTTTCAAAGATTTTGCAATTAAAAAAGCATGTGTTGCATCTCTTATTCAGCTCTGATCTGGAATTTACAAACAAGGGGACCATGATGATTCTGTATCAATCCCTTGAGAACTGACTGATTTAAACTGGCCCCTGATATGTCGGAGGCTGAATGCCTCAATAATGACCATTGTGCTTTATGAGGCCCAGGAAGTTGTTGCCCAACATGAAAAACATGGTCAAAGAGTTTTGCCGAGTTATGTGTTTTACAGCCCTTTCAAGAAAAGTTTGCTCATATCGAGCCAATCGGTAGGCACTAGGCACAGGTGGGTGAAAACTGCAGCTCTCCCCAAAAAAACAACATCTGATCTTCCACAAGAAATAAAAGCACCGCAGGCACTGCATGATTCCCGCAACTGCTAGACATCGTAACTTATTTTTTGAAATAGACAGAGATATGATGTCCTTACTGTAAATAGATATTAATACAAGTATAAACCACTCATACATGAGCAGTCTTGTGAGATTTCTAACAATGTGGGGCATTCTGACCAGTATAGATTTAGATCTGGCAGTAAAGCATTTCTTTGAGCTGAGAAACTCCGTTTCTTATTCTATGGTGTTAAACATATTTTCATTCGGATATTCCATATAAAATAGGAACTATCAAAGGTAAATAACTCATGAACTGGAAAGGTCAGAATGACCGTCCTTTTTCACAATATGTAAGCTTTGATGTTAAGCATATCTGTGAAGTATCATTTAGATATTCCATACAGAAAAGGAACAACAGGTCATAAACCATGTTTCAGATCTATCAAGGGCAGATAACTAATGAACTGGAAAGGTAAGAGTGATTGTCCTTGGTCACAATATGTAACCTTTGATGTTCAATATATCCAGATATTCAATAGAGTAAAGGAACAACAGGTCAAAACCATTTTTCAGATCAGTCAAGTGCAGGTAACTAATGAACTGGAAAGGTCAGGGTGACAGTTCTTAGTCACAATATGTAACCTTTGATGTTCAACATATCTGTAAATTTCATTCAGATATCCCCGATAGTAAAGGAACTACAGGTCAAAAAACATTTTTCAGACCTGTCAAGGGCAGATAACTCATGAACTGGAAAGGTCAGGGTGACAGTTCTTAGTCATAATATGTAACCTTTGATGTTCAACATATCTGTAAATTTCATTCAGATATCCCCGATAGTAAAGGAACTACAGGTCAAAAAACATTTTTCAGACCTGTCAAGGGCAGATAACTCATGAACTGGAAAGGTCAGGGTGACAGTTCTTAGTCACAATATGTAACCTTTGATGTTCAAAATATCTGTAAATTTCATTCAGATATCCCCGATAGTAAAGGAACTACAGGTCAAAAAACATTTTTCAGACCTGTCAAGGGCAGATAACTCATGAACTGGAAAGGTCAGGGTGACAGTTCTTAGTCATAATATGTAACCTTTGATGTTCAACATATCTGTAAATTTCATTCAGATATTCCCGATAGTAAAGGAACTACAGGTTAAAAAACATTTTTCAGACCTGTCAAGGGCAGATAACTCATGAACTGGAAAGGTCAGGGTGACAGTTCTTAGTCACAATATGTAACCTTTGATGTTCAACATATCTGTAAATTTCATTCAGATATTCCCGATAGTAAAGGAACAATAGGTCAAAAAACATTTTCAGACCTGTCAAGGGAAGATAACTCATGAACTGGAAAGGTCGGGGTGACAGTTCTTAGTCACAATATGTAACCTTTGATGTTCAACATATCTGTAAATTTCATTCAGATATTCCCGATAGTACAGGAACTACAGGTCAAAAAACATTTTTCAGACCTGTCAAGGGCAGATAACTCATGAAATGGAAAGGTCAGGGTGACAGTTCTTAGTCACAATATGTAACCTTTGATGTTCAAGATATCTGTGAAGTTTCATTTAGATATTCCATATAGTAAAGAAACTACATGTCAAATACTATTTTTCAGACCTGTCAAGGGTGGATAACACACGAACTGGAAAGATAAAAGTGACAGTCCTTAATCACAATATATAACCTTTGATGTTCAACATATCTGTGAAGTTTCATTCAGATATTCCATGTAGTAAAGGAAAAACAGGCCAAAAAACATTTTTCAGATCAATCAAGGGCAGATAACTCATGACCCAGAAAGGTTGGAGTGATGGTTCTTAGTTACAATATGTAACCTTTGATGTTCAACATATCTGTGAAGTTTCATTCAGATATTCCTTATAGTAAAAGAAATACAGGTCAAAAACAATTTTTCAGAGCTGTCAAGGGCAAATAACTCAAGAACTGGAAAGGTCAGAGTGACGGTTTTTAGTCACAATATGTAACCTTTGATGTTAACCTTTGATGTTCAATATATCTGTGAAGTTTCATTTAGATATTCATTATAGTAAAGGAACTACAGGTCAAAAACCATTTTTCAGACCTATCAAGGGTGGATAACTCACGAACAGGAAAGGTCAGAGTGACGGTCCGAAGTCACAATATGTAACCTTTGATGTTGAACATATCTGTGAAGTTTCATTCAGATATTATAAATAGTAAAGGAAAAAGAGGCCAGAAACCATTTCTCCAATACGAACAAGAGCAGTAACTGTATCAAAAATGGACGGATTTTGCCCATTAACAATCCCATACCACTCATCGCCGATAACAATATGTATGCAAAATTTGAAAGAATTCCATGAATAAATACTCAAGTTATTGATCGGAAATGGTGAGCACGGACAGACGGACACCAAAAGGTATATCACAATACCCTGCAACTAACGTGTGGCGGGGTATAAAAAGTGGCTTTCTCACTTGTGCGCCAAGCAGTGAGAAACCTAATGTTTAAGATCAACTGGGCCACAGAGGGCTGTCAGAGTTTCGATGATGGCATGCAGGGATACAGACTAGCGGTCGCCCACTCACCCACGGCGAGTAAAAAATCGGGTGGGCGCCTAAAATTAAAATGACAGTCGCCCAGCTTGCGATCATCAGCTGTCAGCGAGTGTCTGGCCTGTTTTCGCCTTAGATTGGTGTCCCCTCGTTTTGGAGTAAAATCCGTCACCTCAAAGGGCATTGCAAACTTCCGCACCGATATCTGCGTTGAATATTCGGTGTTCCGTCAGACTTGTGTGTTGGATTTTATTCACTAATGAAAAACAACATGGCCGCCTCCTCCGTTTGACAGCAAAAATCTTGACCATTTGTAAATATTTCGCGAATAATGTGGCGATACATCGCTGGTGATTCACACCCATTAGCTAAAAGAAAGCAAAACCCTGAAGAAAGGAGGATTTACTACAAAGCCTACGGAAACAGTGCAAATCTCGCGCAGATTCTGAATAAAAAAAATTCTCATGTTTCTGGCGTTTTAAATGTGGGCCCCTAAATTTCTGGCTGGGCGACTAATTTTCAGTTTTTAGGGGCCCAGCTTGCTCCTATGAAAAATTAGTTAGTCCGTATCCCTGGCATGGCCGGTTGAGTGAGGAAGGACTACAAAATTGTCAAATTTGATAATCTTATTGAAATCAGCTTCCAGACAGGCAAATCTATGGAGATTTTGTACACTTTCAGAGGAAGCAAGTTCACCTTTATCATTTTTGCCTCCCATTTCAATAGGGATCAACTTTAAAAGAAAAGAATTTGCTCCTTGAGGAGCAAATTCTTTCCTTTAATAGTAGATCCCTTTTTAGACAGGTTTCATTATCCAGGAAAGCAAGTAAAAAGGTACAAAAGCTGTATTACTTTGCAAAACTTGTGGAAAAAAAGGACAGTTAACCCATACATCAGTGCTCAGTGAGACTTGGGATACAGGGAAAATGACTGAAACTAGAATGGACCATAGACCCAATTAAAAGACTCTCAGTTAAGGAGTTGTATACTCTAATTAACAGATCTTTTAAGAGCCAGCAAGTGTGACTTTAAAGAATATGGTCTACATCTAAGTAGAGTTTATCTACTTTATTATCCGTACTAAATTCATTGAGCTCCTTCATTGAGCTCCGCCATTTTGAAGGATTATTATTTCTTCTAAATTCATGGCTAATACAAGGTTTTTTTGACAAATAAAAAGCATTTTTCTGGATTTTAACAAAATTCTTTGATCAGTACTTGTTTTTACCTCCTTAAAAGTAAAAAATAACTGTATAAAGTTTTGTTTTTAATTCTTCAAAACAAGTTGCAAATCCTGGATGAGCATGCCGGAAGTGACGTGACGAAAGGTATATATGCAGAAAGGTCATAGGGTTATATACTGACAAGTATACTGTTAAATTTTTTTACATGATTTATCTTTTAACCCTTTTCATGCTAATCACGTATATATACGTTTTTGGGAAGTAGGTCACTTTGTGAGCCTGTCAAGCACACTAGACACCAAGTACACCCCAACAGTGGAGGTTGTCCTATGAAGGAGGGATTCTGCTTTCTAACAGAGCAAGCTTTTACCCACACCACTGGTATTGTAGATATCTAAACACCGAAAATACATAAAAAACTTACGATTTTCTCAATTTCAAGTTTTTCAGTCACACCCTCATTTGCTTGATTCCGAGATTCTTCAAACAAGACTTGGTCCATCTAAACTTTACTATTGATAACTGTTCAGCAATAATCCCGGTCCCAGGGAAGCAATAGCTTAGTTCCTAGGAAGCATACATTTGGGGCTAATATCTTCAACTTTTTTTTTCTTTTTTTTTAAGTGTCTTAAATGAACACTGGTTAGTCACATGATCACCATATTTGGATGTCACGTGACAGTCCAACTCCTGCAACATTGTGGCTTACATCTCGTTGTAAGTGGGTGAAATTTTCAACAATATCTGCTTAAGTTTGTGGAATTTATGGCTTCTTAGGTAAGGGTGCCCCCTTTTCAGCATCAGATGAGCTAAAAATGTAGCATGAGAAGGGGTTACAGAGGACTTGAGAGAAAAATCAAACATGCGGGATTGGCATGAATTTCATTTTTTTAGGTTATTCTGTGCAAGAAATTGGCAAAGTGGAGAATTTTTTTTTTCTTCATTAACCCTTCTCATTCAAATGCGTATATATACGTTGTTTTTTTTTTTGGGGGGGGGGGGGGGGGGGGGGGGGGTTGTAGGTCACTTTGTGAGCCTGTCAGGCATGCTAGACACCTAGACACCAAGCACACCCAAACAGTGGAGGTTGTCCTACGAAGGAGGGATTCTGCTTTCTAACAGAGCAAGCTTTTACCCACACCACTGGTATTGTAGATATCTAAACACTGAAAATACGTCAAAAACTTACAATTTTCTCAATTTCAAGTTTTTTCAGTAACACCCTCACTTGCTTGATTCCGAGTTTCTTCAAACAAGACTTGGTCCATCTAAACTTTTACCATTGATAAATGTTCAATCGCTTTGTTCCTACGAAGCATACATTTGGGGCTTATATCTTGAACTTTTTTTTTATCTTTTTTCTTTAAGTGTCTTAACAGAACACCGGCTAGACACGTGACCACCATATTTGGATGTCACATGACAGTCTGACTCCTGCCACATGGCGGCTTACATCTCGTTGTAAGTCGGTGAAATTTTCAACAATATCGGTGTAAGTTTGTGGAATTTATGGCTTCTTAGGTAAGGGTACCCCCTGTTTAGCGTCAGATGAGCTAAAAATGTAGCATGAGAAGGGTTAACTGAATGTTGCTTTTCACTTTCTGAATTAGCTGAAAATCCTTTAACAGTAAAGGACTACCCTATGTGCATTAAAGCCAATTTTTGGCCCTCAGATTTTCCTGAAAAGATCAAAGTCAACCCGTATAGACTGGCTACGTGGAAACGCGTGTAGCACGGGCAAGTGTACTCGTAAATCGTATAACACGGAGAAACACGGCGTAGCACGGCGATTGTTTACGAATGACTTTTCAGAAAATGTTAGATTTCACCGACAAATTAAGATGTAAGTTTCATCTAGCACTTTTTAATTTCAACCAATATATCTTTCATATACCAACAAAGGTTTATTTGGCAAAACTTACACTATTATTTTAAGTATGCTGCCACAAAGTCAAGCTCACCACTTTCCCTTCAAACAGCTCTTTTTAGGCAATATTCTTGACAATTCTATTTTTTACATATTAATCATGCATCAGCATCTTCAGCAAATTAGAATCCCTACGCTGAACCGACCAGAATCAAACATAAAATGCGAATATACCTCAATGGGCGCTGCGGGATAACACGGGTGTGGCAAGGGAGTAACACGGCTCCTTGTTTTCGAAAGACTACGGTATAAAACGGGCACAGTTTTTCTTTTGGAATCATTAAAAGGGAATAAATGAATAATGTAAACTTGTTTTCGGAAATCTTTAACTTTTGATAGACAAAGTAGTTGTAAAGCCGAGAATCCATTTACACACGGTGCGAGGTCCCTGTACGTGTCTCCATCTTTAAGTAGATGGGCAGACAAAAGCTGAATGGTTTCCAAAGTATGTACATGTCTCAGTGATTTTGACTGCCTCTAATATATACGGGTGCGGGCAGGGACGCGGACCACTGATCATGTACTGGGTTCCTGGCTTGAGCTTAGACTTTTGCATCTTCATCAATAAACGTCTCAATTTTGCTTGCTTGAGCCTCGACCTGTGCTAGGCGCTGTTATATGAGCCGCGACACGCAACATGGTGCTTATGGGAAATGCAAATAGCAAAGGTTCAGATCAGTCTGCATCTTTGCAGTCTAATCAGAGTCTTTGCTGCTAACGAAGACCATATGTGGGTCCTTAGAATTTTACAGCTACAAAATGAAGGCTGTTAGTAGATGCATGGACTCATAGACTGGTTTGAGTCTTTGCTGTTCGCGGATAGTTACCCAAACTTATTGTGTGACGCGGCTCATATGTGTGAAGCTGGCCGGAGTAGAGTACCTGAAGAGCACTAACTGTGTATGCTCCTTGTGTGTGAGCAACAGCTAAGCCCATCCTGCACACCCATGCAGTCTTACGTGGCTTGGTGTATTTCAATTAATATGTAGAACTTTCAAACGGCTGTCAAAGGGTGTGATTGCACATATGTTTTTGCAGCTGCGGTGGTAATACCAATTTTACCACCTACGCTGACGACCGTAGACGGTACTATAAAAATGGCTGTCGACCGAGAATTCAGTCGACAGCATAACCGTTGACGGTAAATGTTACTTTTGTTAATAGCTGTTGACCGAGCTGATACTGTTGTAATTGCCTCGGTCCACAGCCATTTTTTCATGTGGGGTAAATGAACGGCTCGGTCGATAGCACAGATTGAGAAATTGGTATTACCACCGTGTAAGATCTAGGTAGACTGTATTTTAAAATGCAGATTCCACAGAGTTCATACATGTTGTTAGCAAAGGCCGGACCAAACTGTGTGGATGCGCAGGCTGGTTTTAGTCTTTGCTGTTTGCCTATACATTGAGCCTCCTTTCTCCATGTTGCAACTTGTATTACGATCAGTCTTTATTGCTTGCATCAACAATTCTCTGAAGAAGAGGAATCTACGGTATCATTAAAGCAGACACATTTTAGTTGCGCATGCTAGTCTGAATCTTTCAACAAAGCCTGTCTATGCCATTCGAGAATACCAAAGATGGCCTGTGCGTTCTCACAGTTTTTTTCACTGCTTACGTAGTATGATACCCATCTCAATAGGTGTGGACGAAAAACACATTACTCTTGGCTAATTTGGTGGCCTTGAACATTTCGCTACTCTGCCTGCCTTGTGCAAATGCATGTGTCGATGTTTATTTGAACAAATAAGGTTCATTTTTTTTCGTTTTCAATACCTTCATATTGTCGGGGGAGCCCCGGTAGCTCAGTAGGTTAAGCGCTGGCCTGCTGATCTAGGGGACCCGGGTTCAAGCCCCGCTGTAGACGGGAATCTTTTCAATCGTAAACGGGGTTCCATTGCACTCAGCCTTTCACTATCACCTGTCCATCGTCCTGATATGACTGAAATACTGTTAAAAAGGACGTTAAAGTCGTAAGTCATCCATCCATCCATCCATATTTTCGGGCAGTGTGAAACGGTCTTTACAATAATACCGGAGGTAAAGACTATGTACCTGGCCTGTGTTTGTCTAAGAAATCTTTCATTGTCTACTACTAGTCTAAAACAGGATTCTATTCTGCTCCAGATGGGACAAAAAGACCGAAAAGGAAAGAATTTGTTTTTGCGTTACCCGAGTTATACCGATGCCTGCTCCGGGTAAAGCCGTAACCGTCACAGAAAGGTATCCGTTATTATACCATGACTTTGAAAATGGGTGGTGTCTTGCAATAATCCATTTCAAGGTGGCATCATAAAAAATCTTGATGAAACTTTCAGTGACAAATGCCTAAAACATATTTGTATTGAATTATGTGTTTATTTCAAGATTTTATTGACCTATAGTGAGAATAAACATCGAATATATAACGTGGTAGATTTTAAACGTATTAATGACTTCAACAGCTCCAGAATACAGTATGAGCATAAATTCGGATTTCAAAGTTTGGTGTATATACTCACCAAGGTATAACAAGCCAAGTTAAGTAAAAAAGCATGTCAACCTACCTCTTTCCTTTTTGTCTTTGTCATCTAAAGTGGCCTACCCTCGGTAAACAATTGCCGTGCTACGCCTTGTGGCTCCGTGCTATACGATTTACGAGTACACTTGCCCGTGCTACACACGTTTAATTCCACGTAGCCAGTCTATATGGGTTGAAAGTACAGCAACTGCTTGGCTTAGACTGTGAATGTCTGATGGAATGGTTTAAGTTTTTGTACTGAATACTACTTTTTTCCAGATAACCTATTTCTAGGCTAGAAATAGCAATTTAATATGAACAAAGTGCCATTTCTGCGATTTTGACAGTTTTCAACATTTGGTGCACATGGAACTCAAACTTAAATTCAACCAAAAAGATTTTATAAGTACATGTATAGGTTATAGAGAATGATAAAATCTACAACATTAACAATTTCTTTTTTGTTTATGGTTGTGCTCTGTATATTTACCAAGTATTCAAAATTGTCAAAAATGCTGAAAATAGCATAATTGAGCTTGACACGGGAAAACCAACAAAGTGGTTGTGAGCCCAGTGCATTCAGATCAGCCTGGGCATCCACCCAGACTGATCAGAGTCTTCGCTGAAAAAAATGGAGGTAGCTTAGACCCTTAGCTACCCTTTAAGTGCTTAGGGAAGAGTCTGATCAGACTGGGTGGATGCCCTAGCTGATCTGAGTCTGCACTTCGCACACAACCACTTTGTTGGTTTTCCCATGTCGCAGCTAAATCAATTTTGTTTACCTGTTAACTATTGTAGCCCAAAAATATTTCCAAACCACTAGCTTTAATCATTTCCATACCCATAAAAATTTTAATGTTAAAATACTAACGCTGTCTCGATTTTTATCTTTGGTTATTTTGGTCCATTTTTCATGTAAGCCCATCACTAAAAGAGGCCTGATGGGTGGGCAATGTACAGACAGATCTACTACATAGTTAGAAATACGGTACTGCCCCTTTATAAGCACTTCAAAAGACATCCCCTTTTGGTAGCCCAGTGGGGTTAACGTCAGAAGACAGTCCATTTTAGTAGCACAGGTGCAAAAGAGCTTCTTCAAAAAAAAAACA
Organism: Ctena decussata; assembly: GCA_963989385.1. Lineage (NCBI taxonomy): Eukaryota > Metazoa > Mollusca > Bivalvia > Lucinida > Lucinidae > Ctena > Ctena decussata. The sequence goes on along the minus strand of OZ022499.1, from coordinate 32,790,252 downwards.
TCCCCTTATAGTAGCGAAGCAGCAATAGCACTACTTCAGAAGACAGCCCCTTCTAGTAGCGCAGCAGCAATAGCACTACTTCAGAAGACAGCCCCTTCTAATAGTGTTACTTCAGAAGACATCCCCTTCTAGTAGCCCAGCAGCAATAGCTCTACCTCCAAAGACAGCCCCTTTTAGTAGCACAGCAGCAAAAGCTCTACTTCAGAAGACAGCCCCTTCATGTAGCACAGCAGCAATAGCACTACTTCAAAAGACATGCCCTTCTAGTAGCTCAGCAGCAATAGTGCTACTTCAAAAGACATCCCCTTCTAGTAGTGCAGCAGCAATATCACTACCTCAGAAGACATCCCCTTCTAGAAGTGCAGCAGCAATAGCGCATACTTCAAAAGACATCCCCGTCTAGTAGCACAGCAGCAATAGCACTACTTCAGAAGACATCCCCTTCTAGCACTCTTCAGAAGACATCCCCTTCTAGTAGCACAGCAACAATAGTGCTACTTCTGAAGACATCCCCTTCAAGTAGCACAGAAGCAATAACACTACTTCAAAAGACATCCCCTTCTAGCACTACCTCAGAAGACAGCCCCTTCTAGTAGGGCAGCACCAATAGCACTACTTCAAAAGACAGCCCCTTCTAGTAGTGCAGCAGCAATAGCGCTACTTCAGAAGACATCCCCTTATAGTAGCGCAGCAGCAATAGCACTCCCTCAGAAGACAGCCCTTCTAGTAGCGCAGCAGAAATAGCGCTGCTTCAAAAGACATTCCCTTCTAGTAGCACAGCAGCAATAGCGCTACTTCAGAAGACATCCCCTTCAAGTAGCACAACAGCAATAGTGCTACTTCAAAGGACATCCCCTTCTAGTAGCACAGCAGCAATAGAACTACCTCAAAAGACAGCCCCTTCTAGTACCACAGCAGCAATAGTGTTACTTCAAAAGACACCCCCTTCTAGTAGCACAGCAGCAATAGTGCTACTTCAAAAGACATCCCCTTCTAGTAGTGCAATAGCACTAGCTTTTCTTCAAAAGACATCCCCTTCTAGTACCACAGCAGCAATAGGGCTACTTCAGAAGACATCCACTTCAAGTTGCACAGCAGCAATAGCGCTACTCCAAAAGGCATCCCCTTCTAGTAGTGCAGCAGCAATAGCGCTACTTCAAATGACATCCCCTTCTAGTAGCACAGCAGTCATAGTGCTACTTCAAAAGACAGCCCCTTCTAGTAGCACAGCAGCAATAGCACTACTTCAGAAGACATCCTGTTCAAGCAGCACAGCAGCAATAGCGCTACTTCAAAAGACTTCCCCATCTAGTAGCACAGCAGCAATAGGGCTACTTCAAAAGACATCCCCTTTTAGAAGCCCAGCAGCAATAGCACTACTTTAGAAGACATCCCCTTCTAGCAGCTCAGCAGCAATAGCGCTACTTCAGAAGACATCCCCTTTTAGTAGCACAGCAGCAATAGTGCTACTTCAAGAAACTAGTGCTACTTCAAGACAATAGTGTTACTTCTTGTAGCCTAGCAGCAATAGTGCTACTTCAAATGACACCCCCTTCTAGTAGCCCAGAACCAATGGCACTACTTCAGAAGACATCCCCTTCTAGTAGCGCAGCAGCAATAGTGCTACTTCAGAAGACACTCCCTTCTAGTAGCACAGCAGCACTAGCACTATTTCAGAAGACATCCCCTTCTAGTAGCGCAGCAGCAATAGCACTATCTCAAAAGACAGCCCCTTTTGCATAGCAGCAGCAATAGTGCTACTTCAAAAGACATCCCCTTTTAGTAGGGCAGCAGCAATAGCACTGCCTCAAAAGACAGCCCCTTTTAGTAGGGCAGCAGCAATGGCAATATAAGTAAACAATTATTTCCCTTTCCTGTTACTGTTTATCGGAATTGTTATTTTTATTACTGATGATGGGATAATGATCGGTACTTCAAATCCGGAATCTACACAATACAGGCCTATTTGAATAAACTGTTAAAATACAAAGTACACATATGGATCCCCATTTTTTGTACCGCCTTATTTATAAATAAAATTTATTTCATAGAAATTTTTGTCAAAATGTTCCCCCTGCATTTTTCGTTTACTGCCAAATTTTGCCTAAAATGGCATTTTCTATTATTTTATTTCATTTTTTTTCTTTAAAAGTCTGTAACAACTTATAGCTATATCATTTAAAGCATAAGAAGGTGAAGGCTATTCTGTTTTCATTTTTATCTCCAATCTCCATAGTTGGAAACATTCATGTTATAATTCAGCACCCACGTGGGTAGCGCTTCCAAAATTGGATCATTGGGTGGTGGGTTGAGCCCTGCAGTAAGTGCAATTCTGTCCTACTCTAAAAGGTGCTTCATTGCAAAGAGTGCTTCAAAATTACCTATCCATTGTCCTGATATTACTGCTACAGTGTTGAAAAGGGTGTAAACCCATCAAGTCATAGTAACTGGATGTAATTTGTGAGTTCCAATCTATGATGCTAGCAGTTTTGTGATGTCAGAAACGTGGCGTGAGGCTTGTTTTCTCGGTCATTTTTCAATGAAAAATAATGATAAAACTCTAGTGATCACTATGGGCACAGATGCCTTGCAAATTTAGTAAAAATGAACAGAGAATATCTCATCACTGTAAAAAATCTCATTTTGTGAGGTGGCTGTGCCCATTGTCAACTTTGAGGTCAAAGATGCAAAAACATACAAAATTCATCATAATATGGCTACCCCACCTCAGTTTAACAAGCTATAACACAAGAGACCTGAGTGCTTATGGCAAGAAAGTCAAACAACTTTTTTCAAATCTGTATCCGAGGGGTTATACACCTTTCCTATAATTCAGAGTCTGTTCGAGTTTTGTCCCTTGCAACGCCTATGACGTCATCTATAGGATAGGCTATTGTTTTTCACTGTGTAACCAAATAAATGCCGGTTTTCCGTATATTCAAAACTAACATTCGACGGTTAAGATTAAGACAACTATTTTGCTCCAACTATATTTAGCTCTTTCTTTGTCGGAAAATAAGCTTTATAGACTTATAGCACATGGGAATTTGACATAAAATTAAAATATTTCCGACTAAATTTCGGGCCAAAATTACCGTAATCAAGAGCAGGTATCACCAGTACAGCTTCCAAAACATAAGGAATAGAAAGAAAATCGCGGTTCAGACCGTTATTACAAAAGATACAAAACGAACGATTAGCTGATTATAAAGCAGACACACGCTAAAATGACAACAAAGTGTGCTGACATGGAACACGTTTGTGTAATCGCCGCTTTGCTGCAATAAACAACAAACACCTAAGATTGTGTATTACCTAGACACGAGTCAGCTTTAAGAACACCCTCCAGCGAAATGGAAACGATCAAATAAATAATACCGAAGATAAGTAAGAGATGGAAAAACTAATATAAATTGAATTCAACCTCGGGTTCTAATTTACGGAAAACTGTCTGGATGCTGATCGCACAAGAAACCATAAATATCAGCGCTTTATTCTGTCCGGTAAGAATGCGTAGTTACTACCTAAATGCTGACATTTTACCTGTCGTAAAAATGAAAAGAACTTTTCAGATTTACGAAACTTAATTATATGAAATGTAGCTCTTGTATATTGAACAAACGTGACTGTATTGCCGGGTTGTCAACACACGGCGTCGATGAAAGTGGTCATGAAAATCATGAGCGACTTGTCGGGATTCTCAATATGATATTAAAATAATAATAACTAGACAATCACTAAAGGTGATGAATGCCCCCGCCATATGCCTTACTAGAAAAGTAATGTGTTAAAACATATTTGTGTGAAGTTACATCAAAATCTGTCAATAAATAAAGGTGCTAGAGGGATGACTGAGTTTTTCTTAAAAATAGCAACTGTGACCTTGACCTTGGAACTACAACCCTGGAAGGTTTACTTATCCAAGATATTGTCATACTTAATATATGTGTGAAGTTATATCAAAATCAGTTAATAAACAAGTAGCCCAGAGGGCAACAATTGCTCACCTGAGAGACATTGTAAACCTATAGGGATATTTAAGATGCTCAAGGGCAGCTAACTCCACAGTCAGTGGTCCAATCAGGCTGAAAATTAAACTCATCCAAAACATTATGTACATGTATGCCTTCATTTAATATATGCAAGTTTAAAAAGTATCCGATCAAAGGCACAATAGACAGAGCTGTCAAGGGCAGCTAACTTCGTAGTGGTTGGCCTGATCTTGGCCTGATATGTTGTTTTCTCCATTATAACACTATGGGATTTTTTTCAAACGCTCAAGGGCAGCTAACTTCGTAGTGGTTGGCCTGATCTGGCCAAAATTTGAACTTGTTTAAGATATTATGCATTTCCTCATTACCTGCAAGTCTGAAAAGGATCAGATCAGTAGAAACCAAGAAAAAGTGGCGACATTGATTTTTTGGATGCTCAGTGCAGGTACTCAATAGTCAGTGGTGGGATCTAGCCGAAATGCTAACTAATCCAAGCTTTTATGCATATCCTCATTACCTGCAAGTATAAAGAGGATCCAAAGAAAAATGAAAATGTGATGACGTTGTTTTCTCCATTATAAGACTATTGGATTTTTTTCAAACGCTCAAGGGCAGCTAACTCCGTAGTCTGTGCTCAAATCCGGCCAAATTTCGAACTCATCCAAGCTCGTGTGTATGTCATCATTACCTGCAAGTATGATATGGATCTAATCAAAAACCTTGACTGCAGCACCCTGAAAGTCAAACTTGCTTGAGATATTGTCATGCCCTACATTTGTGTGAATTTATTTTAAAATCCGTTGAGAAGTGCAGGTGCTAGAGCGATGACAAAGTTTTTCTAAAAAAAGCCACAGTGACCTTGACCTTGGGCATGGCATCCTGAAAGTCGAATTTGCTTGAGATATTGTCATACCCTACATTTGTGTGAAGTTATTTCAAAATCCATGGAGAAATGAAGGTGCTAGGGCGATGACAAAGCTTTTCTAAAAATAGCCACAGTGACCTTGACCTTGGGCACAGCACCCTGAAAGTCAAACTTGCTTGAGATATTGTCATGCCCTACATTTGTGTGAATTTATTTTAAAATCCATGGAGAAATGTAGGTGCTAGAGCGCTGACAAAGTTTTTCTAAAAATAGCCACAGTGACCTTGACCTTGGGCACAGCACCCTGGAAGTCAAACTTGTTTGAGATATTGTCATGCCCTACATTTGTGTGAAGTTGATTTAAAATCCGTTGAGAAATGTAGGCGCTAGAGCGATGACCAAGTTTTTCTAAAAATAGCCACAGTGACCTTGACCTTGGGTGCAGCACCCTGAAAGTCAAACTTGCTCGAGATATTGTCATGCCCTACATTTGTGTGAAGTTATTTTAAAATCTGCTGAGAAATGTAGGTGCTAGAGCGCTGACAAAAGTTTTTCTAAAAATGGCCACAGTGACCTTGACCTTGGGCGCAGCATCCTGAAAGTTGAACTTGATCTAGATATTGTCATGCCCTACATTTGTGTGAAGTTATTTTAAAATCCGTTGAGAAATGTAGGCAATAGAGCGATGACAAAGTTTTTCTAAAAATATGTGAAGATGTTGTTTTCTCCATTATAACACTATGGGATTTTTTCAAACGCTCAAGGGCAGCTAACTCCGTAGTCTGTGCTCGAGTCCGGCCAAATTTTGAACTCATCCAAGCTCTTATGTATGTCATCATTACCTGCAAGTATGATAAGGATCTAAGCAAAAACAGTTGAGAAAACGTGATGACGCCATTTTCCCCATTATAACCCTATGGGATTTTTTTCAAACGCTCAAGGGCAGCTAACTCCGTAGTCTATGCTCGAATCCGGCCAAATTTCGGACTCATCCAAGCTCGTGTGTATGTCATCATTACCTGCAAGTATGATAAGGATCTAATCAAAAACAGTTGAGAAAACGTGATGACGCCATTTTCCCCATTATAACCCTATGGGGGCTATCTGTTGCCATGGAAACCAGAGTTCTGAGCTGATCGGCACCAAAACCTAATGCAGCCTTTCCCCCACCCCAATGATGCTTCAGATGAAATATGATTGCGATCAGCCAACTGGTTTCTGAGATATTTATGTTTGAAAGTGATGACGCACCCACCCACGCACGGAAGGACGACGGCTCGACTCCCATCCTATAAGCTCACCTCTGAACCTTTGGCTCAGGTGAGCTAAAAAGCCACAGTGACCTTGACCTTGGGCGCAGCACCCTGAAAGTCGAACTTGCTCGAGATATTGTCATACCCTACATTTGTGTGAAGCTATTTCAAAATCCATGGAGAAATGTAGGTGCTAGAGCCATGACAAAGTTTTTCTAAAATTAGCCACAGTGACCTTGACCTTGGGTGCAGCACCCTGAAAGTCGAACTTGCTTGAGATATTGTCATGCCCTACAATTGTGTGAAGTTATTTCAAAATCCATTGAGAAATGTAGACGCTAGAGCGATGACAAAGTTTTTCTAAAAATAGCCACAGTGACCTTGGCCTTGGGCGCAGCACCCTGAAAGTCAAACTTGCTCGAGATATTGTCATGCCCTACATTTGTGTGAAGTTATTTCAAAATCCGTTGAGAAATGTAGGCCTTAGAGCGATGACAAAGTTTTTCTAAAAATAGCCACAGTGACCTTGACCATGGGCGCAGCACCCTGAAAGTCGAACTTGCTTGAGATATTGTCATGCCCTACATTTGTGTGAAGTTATTTCAAAATCCATTGAGAAATGAAGGTGCTAGGGCGATGACAAAGCTTTTCTAAAAATAGCCACAGTGACCTTGACCTTGGGCACAGCACCCTGAAAGTCAAACTTGCTTGAGATATTGTCATGCCCTACATTTGTGTGAATTTATTTTAAAATCCATGGAGAAATGTAGGTGCTAGAGCGCTGACAAAGTTTTTCTAAAAATAGCCACAGTGACCTTGACCTTGGGCACAGCACCCTGGAAGTCAAACTTGTTTGAGATATTGTCATGCCCTACATTTGTGTGAAGTTGATTTAAAATCCGTTGAGAAATGTAGGCGCTAGAGCGATGACCAAGTTTTTCTAAAAATAGCCACAGTGACCTTGACCTTGGGTGCAGCACCCTGAAAGTCAAACTTGCTCGAGATATTGTCATGCCCTACATTTGTGTGAAGTTATTTTAAAATCTGCTGAGAAATGTAGGTGCTAGAGCGCTGACAAAAGTTTTTCTAAAAATGGCCACAGTGACCTTGACCTTGGGCGCAGCATCCTGAAAGTTGAACTTGATCTAGATATTGTCATGCCCTACATTTGTGTGAAGTTATTTTAAAATCCGTCGAGAAATGTAGGCAATAGAGCGATGACAAAGTTTTTCTAAAAAATATGTGAAGATGTTGTTTTCTCCATTATAACACTATGGGATTTTTTCAAACGCTCAAGGGCAGCTAACTCCGTAGTCTGTGCTCGAGTCCGGCCAAATTTTGAACTCATCCAAGCTCTTATGTATGTCATCATTACCTGCAAGTATGATAAGGATCTAAGCAAAAACAGTTGAGAAAACGTGATGACGCCATTTTCCCCATTATAACCCTATGGGATTTTTTTCAAACGCTCAAGGGCAGCTAACTCCGTAGTCTATGCTCGAATCCGGCCAAATTTCGAACTCATCCAAGCTCGTGTGTATGTCATCATTACCTGCAAGTATGATAAGGATCTAATCAAAAACAGTTGAGAAAACGTGATGACGCCATTTTCCCCATTATAACCCTATGGGGGCTATCTGTTGCCATGGAAACCAGAGTTCTGAGCTGATCAGCACCAAAACCTAATGCAGCCTTTCCCCCACCCCAATGATGCTTCAGATAAAATATGATTGCGATCAGCCAACTGGTTTCTGAGATATTTATGTTTGAAAGTGATGACGCACCCACCCACGCACGGAAGGACGACGGCTCGACTCCCATCCTATAAGCTCACCTCTGAACCTTTGGCTCAGGTGAGCTAAAAAGCCACAGTGACCTTGACCTTGGGCGCAGCACCCTGAAAGTCGAACTTGCTCGAGATATTGTCATACCCTACATTTGTGTGAAGCTATTTCAAAATCCATGGAGAAATGTAGGTGCTAGAGCCATGACAAAGTTTTTCTAAAATTAGCCACAGTGACCTTGACCTTGGGTGCAGCACCCTGAAAGTCGAACTTGCTTGAGATATTGTCATGCCCTACAATTGTGTGAAGTTATTTCAAAATCCATTGAGAAATGTAGGCCCTAGAGCGATGACAAAGTTTTTCTAAAAATAGCCACAGTGACCTTGGCCTTGGGCGCAGCACCCTGAAAGTCAAACTTGCTCGAGATATTGTCATGCCCTACATTTGTGTGAAGTTATTTCAAAATCCGTTGAGAAATGTAGGCCTTAGAGCGATGACAAAGTTTTTCTAAAAATAGCCACAGTGACCTTGACCTTGGGCGCAGCACCCTGAAAGTCGAACTTGCTCGAGATATTGTCATGCCCTACATTTGTGTGAAGATATTTCAAAATCCATTGAGAAATGTAGGCGCTAGAGCGATGACAAAGATTTTCTAAAAATAGCCAAAGTGACCTTGACCTTGGGCACAGCACCCTGAAAGTCAAACTTGCTCGAGATATTGTCATGCCCTACATTTGTGTGAAGTTATTTTAAAATCCATTGAGAAATGTAGGTGCTAGAGCGCTGACAAAGTTTTTCTAAAATTAGCCACAGTGACCTTGACCTTGGGCGCAGCATCCTGAAAGTCAAACTTGCTCGAGATATTGTCATGCCCTACATTTGTGTGAAGTTATTTTAAAATCCGTTGAGAAATGTAGGCAATAGAGCGATGACAAAGTTTTTCTAAAAATATGTGATGACGTTGTTTTCTCCATTATAACACTATGGGATTTTTTTCAAACGCTCAAGGGCAGCTAACTCCGTAGTCTGTGCTCGAATTCGGCCAAATTTCGAACTCATCCAAGCTCTTATGTATGTCATCATTACCTGCAAGTATGATAAGGATCTAATCAAAAACAGTTGAGAAAACGTGATGACGCCATTTTCCCCATTATAACCCTATGGGATTTTTTTCAAACGCTCAAGGGCAGCTAACTCTGTAGTCTGTGCTCGAATCCGACCAAATTTCGAACTCATCCAAGCTCTTGTGTATGTCATCATTACCTGCAAGTATGATAAGGATCTAATCAAAAACAGTCGAGAAAACGTGATGACGCCGTTTTCCCCATTATAACCCTATGGGGGCTATCTGTTGCCATGGAAACCAGAGTTCTGAGCTGATCGGCACCAAAACCTAATGCAACCTTTCCCCCACCCAAATGATGCTTCAGATAAAATTTGATTGTGATCGGCCCACTGGTCTCTGAGATATTTATGTTTGAAAGTGTTGACGCACGCACCCACCCACGGACGGACGGACGACGGCTCGACTCCCATCCTATAAGCTCACCTCTGAGCCTTCGGCTCAGGTGAGCTAAAAATATAATCTTCAAGATATAAGGCAAAATCACTGTGTCATGAAATATAAGTCACTGTGATGTACTGTTAGTTTGAGGTCAAACTTTGGGTCATACTGAGTCATTATCCCAAGCAATCATGTTCATACATCAAATAGTCTTCAAGAGATAAGGCCAAATATCTGGACTATAAAATAGGGGTCACACTGACCTACAATTAGTATGACTTGTACATATTTTATGTATGTTTTACATGTATTATAGAATATCTAGCATAAATTTAGGAAATAGACCAGCTCTAGAAGTGACTTGTTGGGTACTAATTCATAGTTTGGAGGTCAGTTGTATAGTAGATCATATCTGCTTACAACTGACAAACAAACAGTGAATTATTACTCAACAATTCAATGCTTCGACTCTCTCAAAAGAGCTGAAAAAGTATTCTTTTTATTCAAATTCTCCCAACTGTTTTGCCAGTGCTTTCATGCTCCCGCTAATATTCTTAACTGTATCTAAGATAAACGTATGTTTTTATGGCGATTATAGAAAGAAACAGAGACATTACACCATCTAATACCTTAAAATGACACAAAATTACGTCAGTAATTGCAGTGACGTCAGCAATTAGACTCACACACTCCGAAACAGTGAATTGTTGTAGAACAAGAGGGCCATGATGGCCCTGGATCACTCACCTGAGCATCCTGTGAACTTAATCTCAGGGACATCCACACGTACCACAGACAGAGTTTCACAAAGATTCAATGGAAAATGAACCCTTAATTGTGTACCTATGGTTTTTATAAGATTTAATCTAATGACCTAGTTTTTTACCCCACATGACCCAGTTTCAAACCTGGTCTAGATTTCTTGGATATAAACATTATGACAAAGTTTCATGAATATCGGATCAAAACTGTGCCCTCTTGAGCATACACAATGTTTATCTAAGGTTTGACCTAGTGGCCTAGTTTTTGACCAAACATGACCAAGTTGCACCCTAAGTGGTCCAGATTTGTTGGAGATAAACATTTTGACAAAGTCTCATGAAGATTGGAACAAAACTGTGTCCTCTAAAGCATTCTCATGGCTTTTCTTAGAACTGACCTACTGACCTAGTTTTTGACCTGACATGGCCCAGTTTCAAATCTGGTCTAGATTCTATAAAAATAAAGTTTCATGTAGTTGGATCATAACTGTGCCCACTAGAGTGTACACAAGGTTTTTCTAAGATTTGACCTAGTGACCTAGTTTTTGACCCCATAAGACTCATATTCAAACTTGGCCTAGATTTCATAGAAATAAAAATTCTGACAAAGTTACATGAAGATTGGATCATACCTGTATAGTGTGCCCAAGGTTTTTCTAAGATTTAACCTAGTGACCTAATTTTTTACCCATAACCCAGTTTCGAAGATGGTCTAGATTTCATTAAGATAAACATTCTGACAAAGTTTCCTGATGATTGGATCATAACTGTGCCCTCTGTGTCATTCTAAGATTTATTTCTATTTTTAGCTCTGGCAGCCATTTTGTTCAGCGGAGTGGAACCATTTAGCAATTTTTGTTCATGGCCATGAGACAAACATATCTGTGAATTTTTTTTTAAATCAAGCCATCGGCTTCAGAGGAGATGTGGTTTAGATTTTTTCTATTGTTAGCTCTTGTGGCCATATTGTTCAGTGGAGCAGAACTGTTTGAGCAATTTTGGTAGAGAATATCGTTCGGCATATTTCTGTGAAATTATTTTAAAATCTGCCCAGCAGTTTTTGAGAAGTCATTTAAAGTTTTTTTCTATTTTTAGCTCTGGCAGCCATATGGTTCAGCGGAGCGGAACCGTTTGAGCAATTTTGATAGCGGGTCTCCTAAGAAACATTTTTGTGAAATTATTTCAAAATCTGCCCAGCAGTTTTGGAGGAGAAGTCATTTAAAGGTTTTTTCTATTTTCAGCTCTGGCAGCCATATTGTTCAGTGGAGCGGAACTGTTTTAGCAATTTTGGTAGAGAGTCTCCTAAGGAACATTTCTGTGAAATCATTTTAAAATCTGCCCAGCAGTTCTGGAGGAGAAGTCGTTTAAGGTTTTTTTCTATTTTTAGCTTTGGCAGCCATATTGTTCAGTGGAGCGGAACCGTTTGAGCAATTTTGGTAGAGGATCTCCTAAGAAACAGTTCTGTGAAATTATTTCAAAATCTGCCCAGCAGTTTGGAGGAGAAGTTCTTTAAAGGTTTTTCTATTTTTAGATCTGGCGGCCATATTGTTCAGCAAAGCGGAAACATTTGAGCTATTTTTGGTAGAGAGTCTCCTAAGGAACATTACTGTGAAATTATTTCAAAATCCACCCAGCAGTTTTGGAGGAGAAGTCGTTTAAAGGTTTTTTTCTATTTTAAGCCCTGGCAGCCATATTGTTCAGTGGAGCGGAACCGTTTGAGCAATTTTGGTAGAGAGTCTCCTAAGAAACATTTCTGTGAAATTATTTCAAAATCTGCAAAACAGATTTGGAGGAGGTCGCTTAAAGTGCTTTCTATTTTTAGCTCTGGCGGCCATATTGTTCAGCGGAGCGGAACCGTTTGAGCAATTTTGGTAGAGGGTCTCCTAAGGAACATTTCTGTGATATTATTATTTAACCAGAGGGCCAATGGCCCTATATCGCTCACCTGAGCACTGAGGTTATGTTGGTAAAACTAAGTTGCCAACAAAACAACATGCACAACAGCAATAATAAAACACACCATTTATGTAGAGGATAATATCACACACATTTATGCAAAAAATAAGCTTTATTCCCCCTTAATGGCTTCTGAGAAGATCTTTGGCAAAAAAAAAAAAAAAAAATGAAAAAAATGAAAATTTGGCCTTTCAGTTGCAATGGCAACCAATCAAAGTCAGGTCTTTGGGCAAAATTCATATGACTGATAGAGGACTACTCTAGGAACATTTCTGTAAAGTTTTGTAAAAGTATCTGCAGTAACACAGAAATAAATACCAAATGTCCACTTTCCCCATTGTAAGTCAATGGAAACTTTAAGTTGCCATAGCAACCAGTTCACATAGGCAATGACAATATGAAACATACATTAGGTAGAGGCTAATGCTATTAATATGTATGCAATGTACCAGCTTCATCCTCCTCATGGCTTCACTTTTCCCATTATCAGTCAATGGAAACTACAAGTTGCCATAGCAACCAAAGTTCTTATGGGGTTGGAAGAAAAAACAAAATTCATGTAGAGGCTTCTGTCATCAACCTGTTTGTACAATATCAGCTTCATCCCCCATATGGCTTCTGAGCAGAAGATTTTTTCATTTTTAGCTCACCTGAGCCGAAGGCTCACAGGTGAGCTTATAGTATAGGCAGGCATCCGTCGTCCGTCCGTCCGTCGTCCGTCAAGATTTTCAATCGACATCTCCTCTAAAACTACAAGGCCCATTGTTATCAAATTTCATGTATAGCATTTATAGGCAGGGGGAAGCAATACTACAGTTTTTCATCCAAATCGCTTCAGACTTTTGGTTGCTATGGCAACTTAAAGTTTCCATTGACTTGTATGGAGAAAATTGAAAATTTGCATTTATTGCTATTTCTCTGCAGATAATTTGATAAATCTTTTACAGAAATCTTCCTTGAGTAGCTCTCTTATCAGCCACATGAAATTTATGTTAATTGCACAATTTGACTGGTTGCCATGGCAACCGAATGGTTAAAAATAAAAAAAAATAGTCAAAAATCATCTCCTCAGAAACTATGCAACCAATAAAGCTCAAACTTCACAGAAAGGATCTTGGTACTAGCTTCTATTAAAGTACTGTTTTTCTGGGCAATTGCTCTAGCAGTTTGGTTGCTGTAAAATGAATGAAATGGAAGGTAGAAATGATTCATTTTACCAAATGTTTGAAATGTTCCAGAAATTGCAGGGTAAAAGTTTGACCCTTTTAATATTTTTTTGAGTATAGTTCATAAAAACATGCTTTTATTACCCAACCCTAACAGCAAAGTTGTTGATAAAATTATGTAATAGCCAATCAAATTTAAGCATGTTAAATGGAGTTAATACTCATGTTTGTGATGGGGAACAAAAAGAAAATTTTGATGGTCTTGAATGTATAAACAGGGGTTTCCAAAACAGAAAGACATTACTTTCTGAGGTCAGTATATTAGTGTGTGTGCACTTTTTAGATAGATGGTTATGCAGCAATGTAATTTTAAGTGGTATGACCTAAATTGGTAATCAAACATAACATCTTTCATTTTTTGTTGATATTTGAGAAACCCAATGTTTACCAACAATACATTTAAATAAGATAACAAAAAGTTGCATTTAAGGCTAAACTTGCTATCATAACAGTTACAAAACAATGACATTTACCATCTCAACTAAAGCAAGTGACAAGGGCTCAAGGATACTCCCAGACAGTGCCAGTCATATACTGCCTAATGAAGCGAAATGAAAATTTTTAAGCATGCATTTGTTAACCAGCAGATGAAAAAAAAAGACAGATGAATGGAAAAACAAATTCTATCTACCCCTCAGCTTACATGTACTTGTATATTATAACAATTAAGGTAAATGAGGAACTACATGAAGACCGTAACAGTTTTATAGAGAATAGGAAACAAAGCAAAAAATCAGAATTCAACGTTTTGAAGCCATGACTTCTCTAAACAGGTATGCATCCCTTCATTTATTGTCAGGTAAAATCATGGGACTTATTGTGAGACATTCAACATGTGCCATTTTATTTGTGGACAACGACATATGCTAAGTTGTTGTCGCATTGGCTAGTTATACACTATCAGGTAACCCTTGGGTGACATTTTGGGTGCAGCTCCGAACTATCAAAACCCACCCAAACTGGAGCTTGGCACTAAGCCATATAACAAATACTGTCCAGCCAGGAATTATATGACTGCAGTCATTGACTATACAACCATGAGACTTACGGGGTTCTGGACTGCAATCAGCCCAGAAAAGGATCAACAACCAATCCTTCGTGAGGAAGTTGAGATTGCAGTAGCAGCACTGAAGAAGGGGAAATCTGCCGAAGTTGATAATATATCAGCAGAACTTGTTCAAGCTGGCGGGGAGACCATGATAGATGTTTTAACAGATATCTGTAACAGGATCTGGAGAACAGGAGAATGGCTTACCCCATGGACTCAGTCGCTTATTATTACACTCCCTAAAAAGGGCAACCTACAGCTCTGCCAGAACTACAGAACCATCAGCCTCATCAGTCATTCAAGCAAAGTTATGCTGAAAGTCACCTTGAAAAGGCTTAAACCACAAGCTGAAGAGATAATCGCTGAGGAACAGGCTGGGTTCCGAGCAGGAAGGAGCACCACAGAACAGATCTTCAACCGTAGAATCCTGTGTGAAAAGTATCTCCAACATCTGCAGAATCTGTACCATGTCTTCATTGATTTCAAAAATGCCTTTGACAGAGTATGGCATGCAGCCATATGGGCCACCATGTGGAAGTACAATATCAGTGCAAATCTAGTTCCTACAATTGCGCAGCTATACGACAAGGCTACAAGTGCAGTCCTGATAAATGGCAGCACAGGAGAATGGTTCAGAACAACAGTTGGAGTATGACAAGGGTGTCTTCTGTCACCCACTCTCTTCAACATTTTTCTCGAACTGATCATGTTTGATGCTCTGGAAGAACATGACTGAACGGTTAGCATAGGTGGCAGAAACATTACCAATCTGCGGTTTGCGGATGACATAGACGCTCATGCTGAGGAAGAGCAGGAACTAGAAGCTCTAGTTGAAAGTCTCAATCAAACCTGCACAAGGTATAAGATGGAGATCAGTGTCGGGAAGACCAAACTGATGACGAACAGCGCAGATGGCATCCAGAGGGAGATCAAGGTAAAAAGGCAGAAGCTGGGTACCGTAACAAGCTACAAATACCTTGGAGCATTTGTCTCAGATGATGGCTCAAAACAGGAAGTTCTCTCAAGGACTGCACAAGCTACTTCAGCTCTTACCAAGTTGAAACCAATTTGGAGAGATAACAACATATCTCTTGGATCAAAGGTGAAACTTCTGCCTCCCTTGTTATTTCCATATTTCAGTATGCCTGTGAATCGTGGACCTTGACAGCAGAGTTAGAGAAAAGAATGCAGGCCTTTGAGATGAGATGCTACCGAAGATTACTGAACATTTCATACAAGGACCATATAACCAATGAGGAGGTTCGCAGGAAGATCCAAGCAATTGGAGAATATGATGAACTCCTGATGCTGGCCAAGAAACGGAAACTAAGGTGGTTTGGCAAAGTCACAAGGTCTTCTGGTTTAGCAAAGACGATTCTACAGGGCACAGTGAAAGGAAAAAGAAGCAGAGGCAGAAAAGAAGAGGTGGGATTGATTGATTGATTTATTGCTTAACGTCCACGGTAAACAACTATGATCATGTCGGGACGGTCAGTTAACCTAACCACAATATTCCTGGGCAGGCTTAGACCTCCTAAGCAGTTAACCAGTACTAAGTGCACATACTTTTGCCAGTAACTGACAACTGCCCTTCTTGAATCAGCGGAAGGAGAAACGAAAGTATGTAGCCAGACCGGGTTTCAAACCCATGACCTCTGACTTATGAGTCAGGTGCCCTACTGATTGCACTATGCGGCCCGGCAAGAAGAGGTGAGAAGACAATATTAAAGAGTGGACATGGATGGATTTTGCCAGCTCAACTAGGACAGCTGAAGACAGGGCAAGGTGGAAAGGGATTGTTTGGAAGTCTTCTGTGGTGCCCCAATGACCTAGTAAGATCGATAACTTGAGTATTTACTAAGGGATTTTTTTCAAATTTTGCATACACATTTTTACCAGGGATGAGTGCTATGGGATTGTTAATGGGCAAAATCTGTGCATTTCTAACAGAGTTACTGCCCTTTTTTGTATTGGAAAAAATGGTTTCTGGCCTGTTATTCCTTAAGTGATTATGATATCTAAATGAAACTTCATAAATATGTTTAACATCAAAGGTTACACATGTGACTAAGGACCGTCACTCTTACCTTCCCAGTTTGTGAGTTATTTGCCCTTGATAGGTCTGAAAAATGGTTTTTGATCTGTAGTTGCTTTACTATATGGAATATCTGAATGAAACTTCACAGATATGTTTCACATCAAAGGTATGATGGATGGATGGATGACTTGTGATTTTATGTCCTTTTCAACAGTATTTCAGTTATATCAGGACAATGGGAGGATGATGATGAAAGGCTGTGTGCAGTGGAACCCCGTTTATGATAGGAAAGATTCTCGCCTCAAGCGGGATTCGAACCCAGTCCGCTAGATCAGTAGGCCAGAGCTTAACCCACTGAGCTACCGGGGCTCCTGTCACATCAAAGGTTACATATTCTGACTAAGAACCGTCACTCTTAACTTTCCAGTTCATGAGGTCTCTACCCTTGATTGATCTGAAGAATGGTTCTTACCTGTAGTACCTTTACTAGATGGAATATCTGAATGAAACTTCACAAATATGTTTCACATCAAAGGCTACATATTGTGAATAGGAACTGTCACTCTTACCTTTCTAGTTCATGAGTTATCTGCCCTTGATTGGTCTGAAAAACATTTTTTTTACCTGTAGTTCCCTTTCTATATGAAATATCTTAATCAAACTTCACAGATATATTTCACATCAACGGTTACATATTGTGAAAAAGAACAGTCACTCTGACCTTTCCAGTTCATGATTTATTCACCCTTGATTGATCTGAAAAATGTTTTTTTACCTGTAGTTCCTTTACTTCATGGAATAATATCTGAATGAAACTTCACAGATATGTTTCATATCAAAGACCACATATTGTGACTAAGAACCACACTTTGACCTTTACAGTTTGTGAGTTATCCGCCCTTGATAGATCTGAAAAATGTTTTTGACCTGTAGTTCCTACACTATATGGAATATCTGAATGAAATTTCACTGATATGTTTAACACCACAGAATAAGAAACATAGTCTCTCAGCTCAAAGAAATCTTTACAGCCTGATCTAAATCTACACTGGTCAGACTTTTATTATGCCTCACAGTGTTGAGTGGTTTATATTAATATCTTTTTACAGTAAGGACATCATATTATTGTCTATCCCAGTTCTGTGGCTATTTAGCTATTATATATCAAAAAAATAAGTTACGATGCCCAGCAGTGGCAGGGTATCAGGCAGTGCCTGTGGTGCTTTTATTTATTAAGGAAATCCAGTGGTGGATCCAGAGGGGGTTCAGGGAATTAAAGAATTCAAACGAACTCCCTCTTCAGCCTGAATCGTTTCATTTTCATGGGGAATTTCAGGAAAAATTGGTCATACTGCACAAATCGAAACCCCCTCAGCTAATATGAACCCCCTATCCAAAATTCCTGAAAGCCTTGAATCTGATTGGCTCTAAACGCTTTAGGGACACATTTCATACAAGCTCAGCGTCAGGCTCTTTCATATCAATTTTAGGCAGAAGAAATAGCAGCCAATCAGATACAATTTACATGACTTTCCTTTTATTGAAACTATGCAGGCAGCAAAACTGTTTTTGCTTTATTATCATATAAAAAGGGTTTACTTTGAAGAACTAGAAATGTGTCCATAGTACATGGATGCCCTCACCTAGTGCCTTGAGTAAGATGGTGCCTTGATTAAGGTACTAGCACTTGTAGGATAACAAGGCTCATAGAGGCAGACTTGTGTAATATAAAAAGCCACAGGCCAAGCGTGGCCCGACATTTGAAATGTGACACAATGTGCAGGCCTTTATACTGTTTCAGAGTCACTGTTTGGCCATTATAACGAAAATATTGTGTATTACAGAACCTGGTTAAAAACAAAGTAGGTGGGCTGTGATATAAGGATCATCATGACCCGATTCTTGTGTACTCCTGTTGTACCTATCATCATGACCCGATTCTTGTGTACTCCTGTTGTACCTATAAATATAAATCCTCATACAAAATTTAAAGCTGCCACAATAATAGTGACCCTAACCTAAAATCTACCTCTTACAAAAATCTTAACCTTGCAAAATTAGCCTAAATCTGAAGTCTGTGGACCGTGACATGTGGATCATCATACTCTAATTCTTGTATAGTTCTGTTGTACTTATATGTTATACTAAATATTAATCCTCATACAAAATTTCAAGCTGCCACAATAATAGGAATCCTGAAATCTACCTCTTACAAAAACCTTTCCTGAGTCTAACAGGATCAGCTGTATGTACGTCAAGTATGTAAAAATGTACACAGGTATGCACGTATGCACCACCAAAACATTAAATGCCCCCGCATCATATGATGAGAGGGCATAATAAAATGGCATGCAACAGTTACAAAATATCAGTATTTATTGAATCCATTTGATCTGTGCTTGGTGTATCTATTTAAACTGAGAAAAGTTTTGTATCAGTCACATTTAGTTGAATACTGGGAAAAAATCACAACAAATCCCTCTAGAAATAAAACTCTGATACCACTAAAATGCTTTACAAATGTTTGCTATTTTCATGATGTTAGTTTGGCACAACAGTGCCATGCTGAGTTGTGCTATCATCAATACTATTTTCAGTATATTCCAGGGCATCTTCATGTCATCTGACTGGTCAGCAAAAAAAGCATGTTATTGCAAATATTTATGAGGGGCTGGGTGAACAAGATCTGTCACAGGACAGCAAAGCTCACCTCAACTGCTGCTTACCCATCATGAACACAAAGTTCTAAGAATGTGACCTTGACCTTAAAGGTCAATGATAGCCCCATCACACAAAACTCATTCTCACTACATTCTGAATAAAATATCCTAACTGGCTCAATTAAACTGTGTGTGAATGGAGTGGACATAGTAGCAACGTTTACGAACCTCAAGGACGGGCTTGGACGAGTTTGGATGGGAAAGGTGGTCCACTGAACGTCGAGCATGTTTAAAATTTTCTGGCAACCATCCCGTTCTGGAATTAGACGGGGTGGCAACATTCTTAAAACGAGATGGACGCACTACAAATGGAATTGCAGTACTTTGATCCTACTAGGACGTATTACAGTCGGGCATCAGTTGGCAGTATGGGCGCAAACTGACCAGTCCGTTGTAGCTTGTTCTTCCGACTCGCAGACGGACCAAACTCGACCAAGGTATGTAGCACTCTTTTTCTCTTGACTTCCAGACTCAGGAAAGGGCCCATGAGACTCTGCAACTTGGGGATGAGCTGAATGGGCTTCAGAGGAGATGCAGCTTTGGGATCTAACAGTAGCTGCTTTAGTATGGACCGTCTTTCTAGCCCCGCTCTTGTTTGGAGGTTTGATACTCACAAGGATGCAATGCTCTACACACCTTGAAATGACAAATGCGAATGAGAACTAGGTAGAATGCATTGGATTTTGCAGCCGTCAGACCAGGATGTGATTGCAATTACGTTTTGCACACACCAGGGACGAGATGAGGATGTAGTCAGAACGAGAAGAACTGCTTTTGAACAAGGTAGTCGAGTTAAGAACTAGTTTGGACGTATTGGGGACATAGTAGTAAAGGCCAGAAAGAGCTTGAACTGACCATGGACATGCTCGGACTGCTTGGAAAAGGTCTCTGCACAAGGTGAACGGGAAATCTGACCCAATATGAACTTGATACGAAGAGACTGCCGACGGGATACAGACGAGATGGACGTATTGAGGACTGTTTATGAACAAACTAGGACCGTATTATAAACATTTTAGGCCAAAAGGTACACATTCTACCCCGATCACAGCCCATTTCACAATATTCTATGGACAGGGTAGGACGTGTTGAGAACTAGTTTGGTGTGACAGGGGCCTTAGGAAGGTGATCTTGTATGGAGTAAAACATTAAAGCAGTATCTGTCATCAGTCCAAGTGTAAACTATTCTCACCCAGGCCCTGTGAAACTATAAGCCTTCAGGACAATTATTTAACCCAATCTCTAACAGAATTTCTAGTGAGTCAGTGGCCATAAAAATTATTTCATCAGATTCCCAATCCCATTGACTTGCATGTATTTCCAAGATTACTTTTTAATTTACTGTGGGTTAAAAACTAAAGTTTCAGTTATGAAACTTATATGAAAACAAGAGGTCCATTATGGACCTAAATCACTCATCTGAGTTATGATGAAATAACATGGGAGATCATCTATTTGATGATAATTCAATTGGAGCAATTCTGCACTTTCCAATCTATTATTCTGGCAAAGTTTCATGAAGATTGGATCAAAACTATGCCCTCTAGAGAGTACACAATGTTTTTCTAAGATCTGATCTAGTGAACTTGTTATTGACCTGACATACTCCTGTTTCAAACTTTTTTCATGGAGATAAACATTGTGACAAAATTTCACAAAGATGCAATGGAAAATGAAGCCTCTATTGGGTACCCAAGTTTTTTTTCTTCTAAGATTTGACCTAGTGACCTAGTTTTTGATACAACATGATCCAGTTTAAAACATGGACTATATTTCAAGAAGATAAACATTCTTATAAAGTGTCATGAATATTGGACCAAAACTGTGCCTTCTAGAGTGTACACAATGTTTTTCTAAGATCTGACCTCGGGACCTAATTTTTTATATGACATTATTCAGTTACAAACTTGGCTTAGACTTCATTAAGATACACATTCTGACAAAGTTTCATGAAGATTGGATCAAAACTGTGCCCTCTAGAGTGTAAACAAGGTTTTACTAAGAATTGACCTGGTGACCTAGTTTTTGATCCGACATGACCTAGTTTCATATTTCACCTAGAAATCATGAAGATAAACATTATGACAAAGTTTCATGAACATTGGATCAAAACTGTGCCCTCTAGAGTGTACAAAAGATTTTACTAAAAATTGACCTGGTGACCTAGTTTTTGATCTGACATGACCTAGTTTCATATCTGGCCTAGATTTCGTGAAGATAATCATTTTGACAAAGTTTCATGAACGTTGCATCAAAACTGTGCCCTCTAGAGTGTACACAAGGTTTTACTGAGATCTGACCTGGTGACCTAGTGTTTGATCAGACATGATCTAGTTTCATATTTGGTCTAGAGTTCATGAAGATTATCATTCTGACAAAGTTTCATGAACATTGACGCAAAACTGTGCCCTCTAGAGTGTACACAAGGTTTTACTAAGAATTGACCTGGTGTCCTAGTTTTTGACCTGACATGACCTAGTTTCATATTTGGCATAGATTTTATAAAGATAATCTTTCTGACAAAGTTTAATGAACATTAGATCAAAACTGTGCCCTCTAGAGTATACACAAGGTTTTACTAAGATTTGACCTGGTGACCTAGTTTTTGATCTGACATGAC
This sequence comes from Ctena decussata, assembly GCA_963989385.1. Classification (NCBI taxonomy): domain Eukaryota; kingdom Metazoa; phylum Mollusca; class Bivalvia; order Lucinida; family Lucinidae; genus Ctena; species Ctena decussata. The sequence continues at coordinate 32,768,485 of OZ022499.1, read as the reverse complement.
CTAGTTTCATATTTGGCCTAGATTTTATAAAGATAATCATTCTGACAAAAATTCATGAACATTTGATCAAAACTGTGCCCTCTAAGTTGTACACAAGGTTTTACTAAGATTTGACCTGGTGCCCTAGTTTTTGACCCAACATGACCTAGTTTCATGTTTGGCCTAAATTTGATGACGATAATTGTTCTGACAAAGTTTCACGAACATTCTATCAAAACCGTGCCCTCTAGAGTGTTCACAAGGTTTTTCTAGGATTTGACCTTGTGACCTAGTTTTTGATCCGACATAACCTTTCTTCAAATCTGGCCTAGACTTTATAAAGATAATCATTCTGACAAAATTTCATGTAGATTGGATCAAAACTGTGCCCCCCTATAGTGTACACAAGATTTTACTTAGATTTGACCTGGTGACCTAGTTTTTGACCCGACATGACCTAGTTTCATATTGGGCCTAGATTTTATGAAGATTATCATTCTGACAAAGTTTCATTAAGATTGGATCAAAACTGTGCCCTCTAGGTCATTTAAAGATCTATTTCTATTTTTAGCTCTGGTGACATTTCTATTTTTAGCTCTGGTGACCATCTTGTTCAATGGAGCATAACCGTTTAGCAATTTCTGTTCAGGGCCATAAATTGAACATTTCTGTGAAATTATTTTGAAATCCATCCACTGGCTTGAGAGAAGATGTTGTTTAAAGGATTTTCTATTTTTAGCTCTGGCGGCCATCTTGTTCAGTGGAGCGGAACCATTTTAGCAATTTTTGTACAGGGATATAAGAGGAACATTTGTGTGAAATTATTTTGAAATCAGTCCACTGGTCTAGGAGGAGATGTCGTTTGAAGAAATTGTTGACGACGGACGGAGAGGCGGATGGACGGACGGACAACAGACGACGGACAAATTTCAATCACAATAGCTCACCTTGAGCACTTCGTGCTCAGGTGAGCTAGTAAAGCAAAGTAAACTAGAAATGTTTTTCAGAGAAAAACTGATGTCCCCCCACCAGCCCATTTCCCATCCCCACTAAGGAATAAAAAGCCTGTACAAAAAAGTATTTATGCAAGTTTGGAGACAATCCATCCACTGATTCTAAAGATATCCTACATGGAAAACTATGTCCTTGACAAAGGGATGAAGGTCACCAACTACTAAACATGTTTTAAACCTGTCACAACGATATATTCATGCAAGTCTAATGAATATCCATCAACTGATTCAAGATATAACTCATTTTTAAGAGAAAAAAAAAAGGATGTGTAAGTAGCTCTTGGCCTTGAAAATAGGGTCAAAGTCATCAAAACAAAGTAAACTCTTAAGATTGTCCCAAAGTTATATCTATAAAAGTAAGGTCAAAATTAAGCCAAAATGCTAGTTAGATATCACCAATTTTCGTGAAAGTTTCACTTTTCGAAGTCCTCTTGTGACCCTAAAAATAAGGTCAAGGTCGCAAAACTCTGATCAGCTCTTAAGCTTGTTCCAACGATGTATCCATGTAAGTTTGGTGAAAGTTTGGTGAAATTCCATCGACTGACTCATGAGATATTGTAGGTACAAGAAGTTGTAATCTGAGTCCTCCAGTGACCTTGAAAAACAGGTCAAGGTCACCAGACTCTGACCAGCTCTTAGGCTTGTCCCAACGACGTATCCATGCAAGTTTGGTGAAATTCCATCCACTAATTAAGGAGATATCATGCATACAAGAAATTGTCATCTAAGTCCTCCAGTGACCTTGAAAAAGAGGTCAAGGTCATTAAAATCTAATCAGCTCTTAAACTTGTCCCAATGATGTATCCATACAAGATTGATGACATTCCATCTATTGGTTCGGGAGATATCATGCATACAAGAAATTGTCATCTAAGTCCTCCAGTGACCTTGAAAATGAGGTCAAGGTCCCTAACATCAAATCAGCTCTTAAACTTGTCCCAATCATGTATCCATGCAAGTTTGATTACATTCCATCCATTGGTTCAGGAGACGTCATGCATACAAGAAATTGTCATCTAAGTCCTCCAGTGACCTTGAAAATGAGGTCAAGGTCAATAAAATCAAATCAGCTCTTAAACTTGTCCCAATCATGTATCCATGCAAGTTTGATTACATTCCATCCATTGGTTCAGGAGATATCATGCATACAAGATATTGTCATCTAAGTCCTCCAGTGACCTTGAAAATGAGGTCAAGGTCACCAAAATCTAATCAGCTCTTAAACTTGTCCTAATAATGTATTCATGCAAGTTTGGTGAAATTCCATCCACTAATTAAGGAGATATCATGCATACAAGAAATTGTCATCTAAGTCCTCCAGTGACCTTGAAAAAGAGGTCAAGGTCATTAAAATCTAATCAGCTCTTAAACTTGTCCCAATGATGTATCCATACAAGATTGATGACATTCCATCTATTGGTTCGGGAGATATCATGCATACAAGAAATTGTCATCTAAGTCCTCCAGTGACCTTGAAAATGAGGTCAAGGTCCCTAACATCAAATCAGCTCTTAAACTTGTCCCAATCATGTATCCATGCAAGTTTGATTACATTCCATCCATTGGTTCAGGAGACGTCATGCATACAAGAAATTGTCATCTAAGTCCTCCAGTGACCTTGAAAATGAGGTCAAGGTCAATAAAATCAAATCAGCTCTTAAACTTGTCCCAATCATGTATCCATGCAAGTTTGATTACATTCCATCCATTGGTTCAGGAGATATCATGCATACAAGATATTGTCATCTAAGTCCTCCAGTGACCTTGAAAATGAGGTCAAGGTCACCAAAATCTAATCAGCTCTTAAACTTGTCCTAATAATGTATTCATGCAAGTTTGGTGAAATTCCATCCACTGGTTCAGGAGATATCATGCATACAAGAAATTGTCATCTAAGTCGTCCAGTAACCTTGAAAATGAGGTCAAGGTCACCAAAATCTAATCAGCTCTTAAACTTGTCCTAATGATGTATCCATGCAAGTTTGGTGAAATTCCATCCATTGGTTCAAGAGATATCGCGCATACAAGAATCTGTCACGCCGACGCCGACGCCGACGCACCGGGATCCGCACTGAAAACAATATGTCCCCCCTCACCTTTGGTGGGGGGACATAATGACATTGAAGTATGATTTATCAAACACAATACAATATTATATTATAAAAATGTAGCTGTTATAGGATGATCACATTTTTCAAACAAGAGGGCCATGAGGCCCTGAATTGCTCACCTGAGCAATTGGCAAAGTGGCTTTTTCTTATGTCTGAAATTGTCAAAATATGAGTCTTGGGTCAAAAGTAAAAGAATGACCATGACCTCTTGTACTAATAATACTCATAAATCTTTATGTACTCATTAAGACAACCATGTATACCATTTTTAGGCCAAAATCTTCAAAACTTTCCATGAAATCTTATGTCCTAGCAATTTCCAATATTTGACCATGCCGCAAAAAAGGTCAAGGTAAACCCCTAGGTCATCATTTGAACAGTCTTGGTAGTACTCTATGTTGGTCATGTGACCTGGACCGTATGAATAAAATTTTGTTCCCTCAGCACTTGGAGGCTCTATATGAAATTTGGTTTCAATTGGCTCAGTGGCTTTTAAGGAGACTGTTTGAAATTGTCAAAATTTGAGAGTTCTGGGTCAAAGGTCAGAGAATGACCTTGACCTCTTGTACTCATACATCTTCATGAACTCATCAAGATGACTGTAGATACCAATTTTTAGCCCAAAATCTTCAACAGTTTCCAAGATATCTTATGTTCTAGCATTTTGCCATGTAAAAGCACAAAAAAAGCAAATTGACCTTACTGTAAAAAAGGTCAAGGTCAACCCAAGGTCATAATTTGAACAATCTTGGTAGTACTCGCATACCAAATGCTACATACCAAGTTGCAAGGCCACTGGCCTATTGGTTCTTGAGAAGCCTTATGAACATGGTGGCCATGTTGTTTGAACAAATTTTTGTTCCATCAACCCCTGGAGACTCTATATGAAATTTGGTTACAATTGGCCATGTTGCTTTTGAGGAGATGATTGTGAAATTGTCAAATTATGAGAGTTCAGGGTCAAAGGTCAAAGAATGACCTTGACCATTCCTACTCATATATCTTCATTTACTTGTTAAGGTGCCTGTATATGCCAATTTTTAGCCCAAAATCTTCAACAGTTTCCAAGATATCTTATGTTCTAGCATTTTGCCATATAAAAGCACAAGGGAGCAAATTTGACCTTACCGTAAAAAAAGTCAAGGTCAACCCAGGATCATAATTTGAACAATCTTGGTAGTACTCACGAACCCAATGCTACACACCAAGTTTCAAGGCCATCGGCCTATTGGTTCTGGAGAATAAGATTTTTCTAGGTTTTTACCATATATGGGCATGGCATGTTGGTCATGTGATCAGAACCATTTGAACAACTTTTCGTTACCCCAACCCCAGGAGGCTACATATGAAATTTGGTCACAATTGGCCCAGTGGTTTCAGAGGAGAAGTCGTTTGAAAGTGTGGACGGACGATGGACGGACAACGAGGGACAACGGAGCCTTCCCATCCGGGACTGAAAATGTTTTGCCTGATTGGGAATCATTTAACAGCATCTAAATTCAGTGTTCCTAATAGGGATCATTTTGCAGAATATTTTCATTTCACCTAAATATATAGGCATGATGTCATTATTTAACACTTAGTCAATTTTTTTTACCACATTAAACAATCTCCTTTTCCCACATTAACTAGAAACATGGTTTATATTAGGGCCCCACCTTGCTGATGGCATTTAGTCATATGTCCCCAACCAGAAATAACAATAACAGTTTTCTATTATCATGTTGTTCCTTCATATTTAATATGTTGATTGACTGCCTCTGGTAGAGTCATTTATAAAATATGGGCAAAAATACAAAATCATGACTGAACAAGAGGCCCAAATGGGCCTGATATCGCTCATCTGGCTTTTGTGCAACAGGACCATTCTGATACAAAATTGGTCCAATTCGAATGAGATTTCCTTATTTTCACATTTTGCTACTTTTAGTAACAGAGGCCAACTTGTCTGGTCTTTATATATTTACTTTTGAAACATCTCAATACAAGAATCATTCTGCCACAAATTTCATCAAAATCCATTCAGGGGTTACTGAGATGTTGTCAGTTTCATGTTTTGTGCTATTTTTAGTAACGGCAGATGGTGGCCATCTTGGAATGCCAAAATGCAAAAAAACGAAAAGCTTTCATGCAAGAACCATTTTGACACACAATTGGTCCAGCTCCATTGTAATTTTCTAATTTTCATATTTTGCTATTTTAAGTAACAGAGGCCAACTTGACAGGTCTATATTTGTTAATTTTTTAAAGGACTCAAAGCAAGAATCAGTTGCCACAAATTTCGTCTAATTCAATTCAGCGGTTAATGAAATATTGTCATTTTCATGTTTAGTTCTATTTTTAGTAATGGCAGATGGCGGCCATCTTGGAATGCCAAAATGCAAAAAATTGAAACAGCTTAAAGAAAGGACCATTCTGATAGAAAATTAGTCCAATTCCATTGAGATTTTCCAATTTTCACATTTTTCTATTTTTAGTAACAGAGGCCAATATGACTGGTCTACAGTTAGTTATTTCTGAAACATCTCAATGTAAGAATCATTTTGACACAAATTTCATCAAAATCCATTCAGCGTTTTCTGAGATATTGTCATTTTCATGTTTTGTGCTATTTTTAGTAACAGCAGATAGTGGCCATCTTGGAATGCCAAAATGCGAAAAATCGAAAAAGCTTAATGAAAGGACCATTCTGATAGAAAATTAGTCCAATTCCATTGAGATTTTCTAATTTTCACATTTTTTCACATTTTTCTATTTTTAGTAACAGTGGCCATGACTGATCTATAGTTAGTTACTTTTGAAACATCTCAATGCAAGAATCATTTTGACCAAAATTTCGTCAAAATCCATTCAGCGGTTACTAAGATATTGTCATTTTCATGTCTTGTGCTATTTTTAGTAACGGCAGATGGCGGCCATCTTGGAATGCGAAATTGCAATTAAAAGAAATGGCTTCATGCCAGGAACATTCTGATACAAAATTGATCCAATTCCATTCAAGGGTTACTGAGTAATTGTCATTTTATGTTTGTACTATTTTTAGTAACAGCAGATGGCGGCCATCTTGGAATGCCAAATTGCAATTAATCAAAACAGCTTCATGTAAGGAACATTCTGACACAAAATTGGTCCAATTCCATTCAAGGGTTCTTGAGTAATTGTCATTTTTATGTTTGTGCTATTTTTATTAATGGCCCCCCGAGGTGGCCATCTTGGATAGTGAACTGACACAAAATTGATTTTTTGGTTGATTTGATGCTTAACTTCCATGGTAAACAACTAAGGTCATGTCGGGACGGCCAGTTAACCTAACCACACTATTCCTGGGCAGGCTTAGACCTCCTAAGCGGTTAACCAGTACTAAGTGCACATACTTTTGCCAGTAACTGACAACTGCCCTTCTTGAATCAGCGGAAGGAGAAACGAAAGTATGTGGCCAGACCGGGATTCGAACCCAGGACCTCTGACTTACGAGTCAGGTGCCCTACCGATTGCGCTACCCGGCCCGGCCGCACAAAATTGAAATAATCCATTCAAGGACCATTTCTGACCAAATCTAACCAAAATCAATTGCGTTTTCTTGAGATAATGACATTTGAGCAAAATCAGTCTTGTAAGCGCTAAGTAGGTCACTGTGACCTAATTCCACAATAGATTTTTTTCATTTTTATAATTTTTAATCCCAAGGTCCCATTCATGTTCCATGCAAACTTTCACCCAAATATACCAAACGGTTCTGGAGAAGTTGATTTTGTTGTTTTTGCTATTTTTAGTAATGGCGGCCATCTTGGATTCTTAACTAGACCCAATTTTACAATTTTGAAACCCTGCTATCTGGTCATGCTCCATGTGAAATTTTAGACCAATGGGTTCAGTGGTTTTACAGAAGAAGTTGTTTGAAGTTGTTTGAATAAGTCGTTTTCTGACAGTGGCATTTGAGCAAAATTACACTCGTAAACAGAAGTAGGTCACTGTGACAAAACTCCGCTACAGATTTTTTTCATTTTTACAATTTTGAATACCAAGGTTTCACTGATGTTTCATGCCAAAATTCAGACAAATATACCTAGTGGTTCTGGAGAAGTTTTATTTGTTGTTTTTGCTATTTATAGTAATGGCGGCCATCTTGGATTTTTAACCTGACCCAATTTTATAATTCTGAGTCCCTGGAGTCAGGTCATGCTCCATGTGAAATTTGAGAACCATGGGACCAGTAGTTTTACAGAAGAAGATGCCCATCAATAGACAAAACAAGAAAAATCTTTAAAAAAAAAAAAAAGATAATCGGTGCAGATTAAAAGGAGGTGTATTTTGTAATATATCTCTTGGTGAAGAGTTAACAATAACTTTCATGAATATGACTCAAGTGAGCTATGTCGGTAGACACCCACAACTGTAATTTTGACATTTGGTGGGGACAATGATCTATATATATCTCAAAACTGAGCTGTCCAATTTGGAATTCGAGAATGGACCGCAGGCAATCTTGAGGTTGACCTGATTTCAAAACAGTTACCAACATGATGTGTATATTAAACCCAAAGTAGAAATCAAAAGTAGATCTACAACGAACTAGAAATGTGTCCACAGTACACAGATGCCCCCACCTAGTGCTTTGATTAAGGTACTGGCACTTGTAGTATAACAGCTGCAGCCCTTTTTACAGATTAAGAGTCACTGAAAGGCCAAAGTAGAAGGTCAGGGGACCATGACATATGACCTGATTTTCGTATATCGAGGGTTGCCTGCCAGAAGGTGCCATCTCCAAAAATCCACTTTTAAAGATATTGCCATTTTAAAGTTTTTAACCGCTATGTAAATTCACAAGAAGATACTACATTTATTTCTCTATACTTTTCTAGCATGCCTTAGATTGATCTGTCCACCCGTTACAAAAACATCACATTTACCTCAGTAAGTTTGCCATATTTGGACATTTTATGTCAATGGCACCTTTTGGCAGCACAAATTTGTAGGATCAAAAGGTGCCATCTCGAGATGGCTCAGTTTGGCAGAACAAACCTTTCAATAACTATTGCAAATTTTATTTAGATGGCACCTTTTAGCATTAAGATACTAAGAATCTGATTGTAACAATTAACCAAAGGGGTAATAGTAATACTCGTTTCAATACTGTATATTACCGGGATTTAGTAAGCAAATAATAGAGTAGGTTTAACCATATCTAAATCATATTTTCATAGTGCAAGTACAAAACTGTCACTTTACAACATCCACATAATGACCAAAAACTGTAATAAAAATATATGACCAGACATGGTATCGAACAATGACTATGATGTACCAAAATGCAATAAAAACTACTGTCTTTCTCTATCAGTTTGAAGTAACTTTGACTAGGTAAATTCTTTTTCAAAAATGTAACTAAACCATGTACTGATATATGGTACATATATGATCATTCTATATGAATATTCATTTCTGTCAAATACAACAGTGTTATGCTACTTATGGCAATCTGTAACAGCGGTTCATGTATACAGCTTAGCCCGAAACGAACTAAAGCTGCATTTTTAATCTGTAAAAAAGTCTAGCACATCTTAAATAATCAAAGTCCGAGTCCTAATCTTCTTCCTGATTGGGCTCAGGAAGTTCCATTAGATGGTAGATGTAAGAGCCATATGGCAGTGTCCTGGAATGACACTGGATACGCATAAGGAAATTAAATCTGCCTTCTTTGATTCAGTAATTGGCACATGTGGCAGTCTGTTGGTGTATTTCTGTGGTAGTTGTGCATCATCCTCAGGTCTTCCACGCCGGGAAGGTCTCACTCGGATGATGAAAAAATCATCATCATCTATGGTAATTAAGAATTAAAATAGCAACTATTTTTTATGCATTTGTAATATACTGGACTCACATTTAAACATGGGGTTGTAGGCACTGCTTCCGTATCAAAAGTAGGCACAACAAAAGTGCTGTCAGTTTGCGATCTTAGTTTATCCTTGCTCTTTTCTGCCCTCCCTTCAATATCTTTTTTCTTGATGTTCTTTGTACTCGGTCTCTGTAACACTGTCTAGTTACTGTTCCTGCTTTCTTGTGGTTGAACGTGCTGCAAACAAGACATTGGTCTTCTTTGGCTTATGAAAGGCCAGATTGTATTCTTGACAAATACCGTTCTGTAGACTTTATAATTCACTGTCCGTTTTCCTTTGTTCTCTTGATCTTCTTTGTGTAAGGAGTAAATTTTGTTTATACATTGTAGTTAGATCACCACTGATGTATTTTCTTTTCGTGTCTCTTCTTGTGTAATTGGATTCTACATTGACAATGACTCAATGTGCCATTTAACAGCATCTAAATCCGCATCAGGTATTTTGTTGTGTGGTATGCTTTTCTCACTTTTATCCATTGGGGCTGAGCTTATAGATTGTCTTGTCAAGGCACATTCAACTGCTTTTCGTCCAATACCAAGTGTTGATTTGAAGTAACTTCTGCAAACCCTATATATTTCCATTGATGTGAAAATTTAATGACATTGCTACCCTTTTCTTCACTTTAGCCGTGTTTTATCGGTCATGTGATTGCAAATTTCAATAGGAATTGAACATTTGCTGACATTGTTCTTCAGAAATCTTTTAGAACATTTGAATTTACATTTGCTACAATACTTTTCATTGACTTTTCTAGTACATGATTTCTTTCGACCTGGGAGCCTCGGTAGCTCAGTGGGTTAGGCGCTGGCCTACTGACCTAGCGGACCGGGTTTGAATCCCGCTTGAGGCGAGAATCTTTCCTACTGTAAACGGGGTTCCATTGCACACAGCCTTTCATTATCACATTCCCATAGTCCTGATATGACTGAAATACTGTTAAAAAGGACGTAAAATCGCAAGTCATCCATCCATCCATCTTTCGACCTGTATAAGCTTTCCCACTCTGTCTAATTTTCTTCCTTATATTCTTTTTCCAGCTGTCTGGTTTGCCTTTCTTGGAGTTATTGGGTTTACTCGTTCTTGTAATTTTATTTTGTAGGTGTTTCTCTTTGTGTTTCTTCATTCTGTTTACCATCATTTTTCGTTTGTCTTAAAACTTTGGTGCATGCTCCATAGTGTTCTTTCCTTTGACGCCTTTGACACCGGGGTTCAACTGGTGGTCTTCTTTTGCTCCAGTACTCCAGTGGTGTTGCTGACGCCCCAGGGATCTCCAGGTGTCTCAACACGTTTTGGCTGTCGAGTCCTCATCCTTGTTTCATCACGGTCTTTTCTTGATTTTAGTTGTTGACCGTGATGACTCTCTGATGAGTTAGGGGACCTCCATACGAACCGAACTACCAACTTATTGTGTGCGCCGCAGCGGAGGATGAGGGTGAAGGTTTGGGCCCAGTAAAACCGGTTTAAACCCCCCAGTAGTTATTACTGACCGTCCCAAGGCGGTACTTTCGTTGCGGTTGCATTTGTTTGATGTTCGGTGCTGTTTAATTTATTGTGTTCTCATTTTAACCCGTCTATAATAAAAATAGAGGGTGGGTAGAGATAATTGTTAAATGTTTTTCGTATAATTTGCTTAGTCTGTTGTAACCCTTCTGTTGGTCTAAATTATTTAGTTCAATAAAGATAGCTGAGTTGCCACCTATTTGGGAAAGAGCTGCTGACTCGGCTTATCACTTATAATTTATTGTTTGTTGGGATGTCTTTGTCAATCTTTCCCTTTGATGTTGGGGATAGGGCTTGGGATCTGATTCAGTCAGTTCATGAAGTTTAGTTACTCTTTAAATTTGTATGCAAAAGTAACTGTCTGACCTGCTGTTATGCCAGGAAATGTTGACTGTGCAATCACGGGCTGAGTTGGCTTACTGGAGTGGATAAGTACTGTGCTTAGTAAATATTTGCAATAGCTGAAAGTAGTGTATCAGCTAAACTAACATACCATTGTCCGTCTTATATTAAATAAGCCACCATGACTGATACCTTGCCAACTTGCCATTATATAGTCTTCATCACTATCGTTGTCATCACTAGGTGTGTTGGACATGAACTTAATTTTATGATCACGATTAGTATCAAGGTGATCACAGTTATCTCTCAGTTCAGTGACACACTTTCCTTCAAATTGTAAAGCGAAAGACTCAAAAAAAAATTGCCATCAGGAGTAAAAGATAAACGTTTCAGTCTATTGCTTGTTAGCAAAGCATCGATCTTTTTTTGCGTTTTCTTTGCTTTTATATCAGTAATACACAACGAGGGACCTACAGTCAGAGAAAACAAGACATGGAGTAAACATCCATTAAGTTAGTGTATCAAATATCAGATGTGTGCTGCTAATAGGTACCATCTGTCTGTGATGGCACATTTTATCTCAAATAAAACCTTGATACTTTTCAGCCAAAAGGTGCTATCTCTGAGATGGCACCATTTGGCAGCACAAAATTTTCAGCTGGCACCTTTTTGCAGAACAATTTAAGCTGTAAGGGAGATGGCACCTTTTGGTTTAATTAGATATCTAATTAAGTATAATTCCAATTAAGCCCATCTTTGGAGTGATAAAAGACTAAGCACAGGAACATATTATGATGACAAAAACTCATTTTTGACAAAAATGGCAGATGACACCTTTTGGCAGGCAACCCTCGATATTTCTGTTGTACTTATAAATCCCCATATGAAATTTCAAATGGCTACAATACAGGAACTTTAAAATCTACCTCTTACAAAAATCTTAACCTTGCAAATAGTCTGAAGTCAGTGGACCCTGACATTTGGATCTTCATGACTTGATTCTTGAATATTCCTGTTGTACTCACAGACATTAATCCTCATACAAAATTTCAAGTTGCTACAATAATAGGAACCCTCTAAAATCTACCTGTTCTTTTGGGCCTTTCTTTGTATAACACAGGTTTGATATTCCTAAAAGCTGCCCCGTGTTAATTATGGAAAAGCCGGTGTAGGCCTAGAATGTAAATAAATAAAAAGTTAAGTCACAACGGCTGCGCAATATCCCGCCGCGGCAAGCTAATATCCTTTCTTTCACCCATATCCTTTCTTTCATTTTTTTATGATTTTTATGCATTTTTAGCCCCGGGGCAGGGGTACTTGTAGATAACCTCAATGGGATAAAATTTCCAACATCAAAGGGAGTTTTTTTTAAGCTTTGACCATTTGTTGTCCGAAGACCACTTTTGTTGTATAGGTTTTTATGAGATATACATGCATGAAGTGCCGGGCAGAGGCAAATGACCCTGGCTTGTTACGGAAAGCTTATCTTAGTGATACTTAAAGTATTTCTGTAAAATGTCATCAAGATATTGAAAAGTATTAAGATATTAAAGACCAAATACCACTTTTAATACATTGACAATGGCAACATTTCTGCCAGGAGATATTTCCAAGACCAATGAACATGCAAAGTTTTAAGAAAATATGTCAACAAATACTCAAGTTATCAAACAGAAAGGAAGTGCTCATGGACGAGCAGACAATTGAACCTAATACAGACAGACTGACAGACACACACACAGTCAGCCGGAAATCATAATACTTCGCCACACGTCAGTGACAGCGTTTATAAAAAGCCAAGTGTCTTTGACAAACCCTTACTCACAGGAGTGAAAGCTTCCTAATCTTTCTGAATACCAAGCTGAACTCCACTCACACTTGAGGGTCACTTTCATTAATCCCACTCAAGCCATACTTGAGTGGCACTTTCGTGAGTGGGACTCGAAACTGAGTGTGAGTGACATTCAAAAATACAGCCGTTAGTCTAAGTCCGAAGTCAGTGGACTGTGACAATGGATCATCACACCCCGATTCTTGTGTATTCCTGTTGTACTTATAGATATAAATCCTCATACAAAATTTCAAGAAGCTACAATAATAGAAACCCTGAAATCTACCCTTTTCAAAAATCTTAACCTGAGTCTAATGGATCACATATGTATGTATGGACAGACATACGTATGCACAACCCAAACATTATATGCCCCCGGCATCATATGATGAGGGGGCATAAAAAAAAGAAAGTTTCGAATATCTGCGTCTCTTATCAATAAAATTTCTATTGTTAATTTACAAACAACAGACACATTTTTAATTAATATCTGACAGAGTGCCATTACTCAGGCAGTGCAGTACAACGGGAAAAACGAAGATTAAATATTCATTGACCTTTGATATTATTGGCATAATCTTGACATATACGTGAAATCTTGTGAAATGTGGAACAAGATTGAAATTATTCGTGGCTGTGCAGAAAAAAATGACATTGGAATTAATCAATCTGTATACTTGGCTTAGATAATCCATGCTCAGTGGCTTACTCTTCCTTTTTCATTTAAATCAATAGATTATTTAGTAACAATAGGTATATGACAGCTGGACTGGTACTGCTGTTATCACTTTGATGACAGTTAGGATGCTATGACGACTTTGATTGCAGCTGAAGCATTTACGTGGTCACAAACAATTTTATTGCTGATAGGTCGGAGTTAAGTAAACAGCATAGAAATAATTGTGAATTACATTGGCTTAACTTGCATTTATATCTTGCAGAATAGCTATCAGATTCTGTGCTTTTTACTTTTTATGAAACTTCTCTACACCATAATTTATCCTTTGTAGCTTGTACATATGAAGAAAAACAAAGACTTGCCTCTATGCCCTTCTTGGCAGTGGAAAATATTGTGAATGACTGTGCAGAAGTATTGTGAACGACTGTGCAGTAGTATTGTGAACGACTGCAGAAGTAGGCTCTATAAAAGTATTGACAAAGTTTTTCTAAAAATAACCACTGTGACCTTGACCTTGACCCCAGATGATGAAACGCAAACTTGTCGAAGATATTGCCATACTTATCACTTGTGTGAAGTTAAATCGAAATTGGTCCATAAATGAAAGCACTAGAGCAATAACAAAGTTTTTCTATAAACAGCCACTGTGACCTTGACTTTGACCCTAGGACGCTGAAACACAAGCTTATTCAAGATGTTGACATGCAAAACGTTTGTGTGAAGTTTAAATCATAATCGGTCCATAAATGAAGATGCTAGAGGAATGAAAAAGTTTTTCTAAAAATAGCCAATGTGACCTTGATCTTGACCCAAGAATGCTGAAATGCGAACTTGTCCCAGATACTGTCATACTTATCACTTGTGTGATATCAAATTGAATTTGATCAACAAATTGAAGGCGCTAGAGCAATGACAAAGTTTTTCTAAAAATAGCCACTGTGTCCTTGACCTTGACCTCAGAATGCTGAAACATGTTCTTGTCCAAGATTTTGTCATACTTATCACTTGTGTGAAGAACAATCAAAATCATTCCATTCCTGGAGAAGAACTAACCCTTGCGAAAATTAAACGCAGCTCTGTATAAAAGCTGCGCAAAAGCCGGCTTTTCTGCAGCTTTTCTGCGTATTTTTTAAAAAGCTGTAGAAAAGCTGCGTTTCTTTTCTGACCTGCGGAAAAGCTGTACATTTTTTCAAATTGCTGTGCAAAAGCTGTACTTTTTTGTGTGAGCTGCGCAGAAGCTGGATATTTAATTTGGTTAATTTCAGAAAGCTGCGTCTTTAAATCTAAAAGCTGTAGAAAAGCTGAATATTCTTTTTTATTCAACAAATAAATCATAAAGATAAAATCTGCAGCTCCTGAGAGCTGTAGAAAAGCTGCGTATTACTTAAATTTAAGTCCAAACCATCTTAAACATAAAGACGCAGCTATTCTACAGCTTTAAAAAGCTGCATATTTAAATTTTCAACAATTGCCTCACCTTAAACTGAGATTTTGTTTTGCCATCTTGGACTATATACAATATCTAGGGTTGTGGCATGTAGGTTGGGTATGGTATATTTTTGTTAATTTTCTATCTTTTGTTTCTAATGATTTTGAGCACAAAGGGAAAATTTGTTCTACAAATTGGAATTGCATGAAGATCAACATGTTTGGTTTAAATTACAGAAAAATGAATATCTGAACATTAGCATCACACATGGACTCACGGGCCTAGCTACATTTTTTTGCTTAAATATTTGAATTGATTGGGTGCATATTTTATAAAGAAAAAAAAGAAACGCAGCTTTTACGCAGCTCTGAAGAGCTGCGTAAATTCATCAACATTAATCTGGTATTATGTAGTATTAAGCAATATTACCTTGTTGCTATGGCAATTTTCCCTGAGGGTGGCCATGTGGCATTAAAATCTTTCCAAAAAACTTTTTAAGTCATCATTTATAAAGAGTCAAGTAAAAAGAAAACAGTGACTTTAAGGCTAAACATGTGGAGATAATGTTTGTAACTTGTTCATTTTCACTGGATTTGGATTCTGGTAAGATTTAATTTTTCTAGAATTTCATTTTGTTCTTAATCTTATAAATTTTGCATTATTTAAGACCACAGACAGATAGATAAACTGACATACAAGCAGACAGACACACAGGCAGGCATGCATGCAGGCCCCCCCCCCCCCCCCCCCCCCCCCCCCCCAGTGACCTCCCACACACACACACAAAATGGGAAAGACTTGAATTTGAATTCCTTTTGCTTGTTTTCCCCCTAAATTCATCATTATCTGTGAGTAAAAGTCAAGGGAATGGGATAAGCACTGAAATTTAATAGTTTTATGCTCAGTTTGTATTTTTGTTACTGCATGATTTCTAGTCAGCTATCTGATAATTTACAATATCACAATTAATACCTTTTAAAGGTGTTTGTATAGCACTGTTTTATTATATTAAGTTCTATTTGTTTTTATTTTTGACCTGTCTGTTTTTCTGTCCTCATCCAGAACTTTTAAAGACGCAGGTTTCTGACAGATACGCAGCTTTTACGCAGGTTTGCTTTTCAAGCAGTAGAAACGCAGCTTTGACCTAAAGCTGCGTTGAAGCTGCTGAAACGCAGCTTTTACGCGGCTTTGACCTAAAGCTGCGTTGAAGCTGCGGAAACGCAGCTTTTACGCGGTTATAATGCAGCTTTGTCATACAGCTGCGTTTTAGCTGCGGAAACGCAGCTTTAAGGCAGGTCTGAATCAGAGCTGTAGAAAAGCTGCACAGAAGCTTCGCAGAAGCCGGCGGAAAAGCTGCGTTTCTGCAGCTTAAACGCAGCTTTTCAGTTTGACGCAGCTTTTATGTGTCTCTGCATTAAAGCTGCGTTAGAGCTTCGCTAAAGCTGCGTAAAAGCCAGCTTTTCTGCAGGTTTGTATAAAGCTCTGCGGAAAAGCTAGCTTTTCTACAGCTTAAATACGCAGGTGCCAATACCGCCGGCTTTTGCAAAGCTTCTGCGCAGCTTTTAAAGCTGCGCTAAAGCTGTAGAAAAGCTGTTTTTTTTTTCGCATTTATGCTTTCGTTCTGATCCAATTGTTTGTATCATACCTGCCAAGTTTCACGATTTATGCGTGACCCTCACGAATTTGGACGCCTCCCACGACCTCACAATCGTATTTTGAAAAATAGCCATAACTCACGCTTCCTTCGCTTGCTCACGATTTCACTTTACACCGGAGAATACTGAAAATCTCTCGATCGTCAAAAACGTGTTTTCTCTCAACTTCCGCTGCATTCGGATAATCTCGGTCACCGAATCTATACTTATCTCCAGGAAAATTCGTAACCTGGTCTAAAAATAGGTAAAAGTAAAGGTTTCCGATAGTCTTAAAATAGCGTGGGTAAAAATAACTCGAGTATTCGATAGCGATTAGAGCCGAAAACAACCAAATGTGTACTTCCGTTTTTATGTACATGAAATATTGACAACATGAAAACGCCGGAGAAAAAGAAGGTTTTAACTCAAAGTACCAAAATGGAAGGGAGATCGAGTTTACCTGGGTTACGAAGATTGAGAAGGGCAACAGCTTTGCGTTTTGTAAACTTTGCCAAAGGCATTTCAGTGTTTCCCACGCCGGAAAAAAACGACGTAAAAAAAGCACGGTAACACAGAAAAACTTGTCATTGAAAACGTCAAAACTTTTGCAATCGGTATCTGATTTTGTTGTCACCAAGACAGACCAAGATTGTATCAGAGCTAAAACTCTCTTTAGCAACTTCATTGCAGAACATAGCTTGCCATTTTGATAGCAGATCACTTTAACAAACTCAATGTATAAAATTTTAGTAAATAAGAATACTTGGAGTTTATCTTCATTTAAGAACTACCTACTGATCCTACTACTCTGCACTGCCATCCCCAATCTCTTGTTTCACATAAAGAGGAAAAACAATGACACAAAAAATCTCACTCTTTTCCATTGTCAATGGGTTTCTCCGCGAATGAACTAACACGGAAAAGGGGGCTAAATCGAGGCTTCGCGCGCAGTCTCACTCTTTTGTTAATTGAAAACTTGGCAGGTATGTTGTATCATGTTTATATTGTAATCATGTATAGTTTATGATACAATAAATATGTTTAAACTAATGATGGCACAAGAATGATGACAAAGTTTTTCTAAAAATAGCCACTGTGACCTTGACATTGATCTTAGGATGCTGAAAAGCAAACTTATTCAAGATATTGTCATACTAAACATTTGTGTGAAGTATTAATCAAAATCAGTCCATAAATGAAGGCACTAGAGCGATGACAAAGTTTTTCTAAAAAAAGCCACTGTGACCTTGACCTCAGAACGCTGAAACGCAAACTTGTCCAAGATATTGTCATACCAATCACTTGTGTGAAATTAAACTGAATTTGGTCCACAAATCAAGGCGCTAGAGCCATGACAAAATTTTTCTAAAATTAGCCACTGTGACCTTGACCTTGATGCCCGAATGCTGAAACACGAACTTGTCTAAGATATTGCCATACTTATCACTTGTGTGAAGTTAAATCGAAATCAGTCCACAAATGAAGGCGCTTGGGTGATGACAAAGTTTTTCTAAAAATAGCCACTTTGACCTTGACCTTGACTCCATCATGCTGAAATGCAAACTCTTTCAAGGTCATGTCATACCCAATACTTCTGTGAACTTACATCAAAATCAGTTAATAAATGAGGTGGCTAGAATGATGACAAAAGGTAATAAAAGCATCGCAAACGACTGCGTGATACCCCGCCACTGCAAACCTTTTCGCCACACCGATTTGTCCAGATTTATGCATGTATATAGCCGGGGGCAGGGGAGATAACTCCCATGGGGTAAATTTGAGCATCACTGAAGGCTTTCATTACTCTGATCATTTGCTGAAAGTTTCAGAAAAATTGCTTCAAACTCTGATTTTATATGGAATTTTTCATGATTTTATACATGTATATAGTCAAAGGGCAGGGGCAGATAACCCCCGATGATAACATTTTGGTGCTCATAAAAAAGCTTTTGTTACTTCGATCATGTTTGTGAAGTTTCATCATGATACTCAAAGTAGTAAAGGAACTAGAGGCCAGAAACCATTTTTTGTACATTGACAAGTGCCATAACTCTGTCAGAAATTAACGAAATTTGCCCATTAACAATCCCAAGCGAGACATTCTCGATACAAATGCATATGCAAAATTTGAAGGAAATCCATTAATAAATACTTAAGTTATCGAACGGAAACGAAGTGCGGACAGACGGACAGACGTACGTACTACGGACGGACGGACGGACGGACACAGGGACGGCCAACATGAAAACATAATACCCCGCCACACTTTAGTGGCGGGGTATAAAAATACGTACATACATATATACCTACGTATGGAACAGACCCTATATCCCCTCCATAACTTCATTGTGCGAGGGGATAATCCAACCTGGCCCACATTCGAAAAGGTCCAAGATGTTCTGGCCATCCTGGATTCCTGCAAGTTTCGCAGAGCTGCGATCAAAAATGAAGGAGCTATAGACCGGACAACATTTTCCCCATTTAAGTCTATGAGAAAATATTTTATCCTTCAAGGGCAAGTAAGAATGATCCAACCTGGCCCAAATTCAAACTGATCCGAGATGTTTCGGCTGTCCTGGATACCTGCAAGTTACAAGAAGTTGCGATCAACAATGAAGAAGCTAGGGCCCGGACAACATTTCCCCATTATAAGTCTATAGGAAAATATTTCATCGCTCAAGGGCAAGTAACTCTGAGAAGAATGATCCAACCTAGCCCAAATTCGAACTGGTCCGAGATGTTTTGGCTTCCTGGATACCTGCAAGTTACAAGAAGTTGCGATCAAAATTGGTGAAGCTAGGGCCCGGAAAACATTTTCCCCGTTATAAGTCTATGGGAAAACATTTTATCGCTCAAGGGCAAGTAACTCTGAAAAGAATGATCCAACCTGCCCCAAATTCAAACTGGTCCGAGATGTTTTGGCTGTCCTGGATACCTGCAAGTTACAATAAGTTGCGATCAACAATGAAGAAGCTAGGGCCCGGACAACATTTCCCCATTATAAGTCTATAGGAAAATATTTCATCGCTCAAGGGCAAGTAACTCTGAGAAGAATGATCCAACCTAGCCCAAATTCAAACTGGTCTGAGATGTTTTGGTTGTCCTGGATTCCCACAAGTTACAAGTAGTTGCGATCAAAATTGATGAAGCTAGGGCCTGGACAACATTTTCCCCATTATAAGTCTATGGGAAAATACTTTATCGCTCAAGGGCAAGTAATTCTGAAAAGAATGATCCAACCTGGCCCAAATTCGAACTGGTCCGAGATGTTTCAGCTGTACTGATTACCTGCATGTTACAAGAAGCTGCGATCAAAAATGAAGAAGCTATGGCCCGGACAACATTTTCTCAATTATAAGTCTATGGGACCTTTTTGTTGCCATGGTAACCAGAGTTTTGAGCCAATCTGTCCCAAAACTATTTGCAATGAATCCCCCACCACAACAATGCTACACATAAAATTTGATCAAGATTGGCCGGCTGCTTTAGCAGATATTAATGTTTAAAAGTGTGGACGTACGACGGACCAAGCCTATACTATAAGCTCACCTTGTGAGCCTTCGGCTCAGGTGAGCTAACAAAAGCTATCTCAGAAATAAGTCTTAAAATAAAATTAAAATATAAACAAGAGGACCAATGGTCCTGTAGCTCACCTGCGATCTTACTGTCAACAGACACATTTTGTTACTTCACTCATTTGTTACAAACCTTAAACCAGTGGTTTTAGAAGAGTGCAGATTTTGAAGTCAAACAAGTCCAATACAGCTGTGAAGTTATACTGGTAACAAAACTGGTTAATAAAGGAGGTCACTAGGGCACCTTGTCCTAAATTACATAGAAATAAATTTTCTGAACAAAGATTGGATCAAAACTGTGCCCTCTAGAGTGTACTCATGGTTTTTCTCATATCTGATTTAGTGACCTAGTTTTTGACCTGACAAGACCAACTTACAAACCTGTCCCAGATTTCATAAAACTAAACATTCTGTTTAAGTTTCATGAATTGGATAAAAACAGTGCCCTCTAGAGTGTACACAAGATTTTTCTAAGATTTGACGTAGTGGCCTAATTTTTTACCCGCACCACTTTCATCCGAATATAACACCACTAGGGATTCTACGTGTACACGGATAAAAGGTAATGGTTCGTGTATATGTGGTAAACGTTTACAAAATTTTCATATCATTTAACAGAACTTGAACACATGGTAGACCGCCAACATAACCAAATGTCTTAGAGTCGTCAGTATTAGTCTATTTTAATGTACTTGACCGCGTCCTCGTAAACATCTAAATCTTTATTCTCTAAATTCTGCGTATTCTTATGCAAACTATACGAGAATACTGTTTCATCATAATCGGCAACTAGTTTTAGACATTGCTGAAAGGAAACTTTGCGGACAGCACATGCGGTGTAATTGACAAATTCGGCCTACCTGTTTGTCACAGAATAGGCTTACCGGGAAGGCTAGATAATTGTACTAACAGACAGAATGAAGGCACTAGAGCATTCAATGTTTTCCTAAAAATAGCCACTGTAACCTTGACATTAGAATGCTGAAAAGCGAACTTGTTCAAGATATTGTCATACTAAACATTTGTATGAAGTTAAATCAAAATTGGTCCATAAATGAAGTCCCCAGAGCGATGACAAAGTTTTTTGGAAAAAAGCAACTGTGACCTTGACCTTAGAACGCTGAAACACGAACTTGTTCAAGATATTGTCATACTAAACATTTGTGTAGTTGGTCCATAAATGAAGTTGCCAGAGCGATGACAAAGTTTTTCTAAAAATAGTAACTGTGACCTTGACCTTAGAACGCTGAAACGCAAACTTGTTCAAGATACTGTCATACTAAACATTTGTGTGAAGTTAAATCAAAATTGGTCTGTAAATGAAGGCGCAAGTGCGATGACAAAGTTTTCCTAAAATTAGCCACTGTGACCTTGGCCTTGACCCAGATAGATGAAACTCAAACTTGCCCAAGATATTGCCATACTTATCACTTGTGTGAAGTTAAATCAAAATTGGTCCATAAATGAAGGCGCTAGAGCAATGACAAAGTTTTTCTAAAAATAGCCACTGTGATCTTGACTTTGACCTTAGGATGCTGAAACATGAGCTTGTTCAAGATATTGTCGTACTAAACATCTGTGTGAAGTTTTAATCAAAATCAGTCCATAAATGAAGGCGCTAGAGGGATGACAAAGTTTTACTAAAAATAGCCACTGTGACCTTGACCCCAGAAGGCTGAAACTCGAACTTGTCCAAGATATTGTCATACTAATTACTTGTTTGAAATTAAAATGAATTTGGTTCACAAATGAAGGTGCTAGAGCGATGACAAAGTTTTTCTAAAAATTGCCACTGTGACCTTGACATTGACATTACAACGCTGAAACGCAAACTTATTCAAGATATTGTCATATTAAACATTTGTGTGAAGTTTTAATCAAAATCAGTCCATAAATTAAGGTGCTAGAGTGATGACAAAGTTTTTCTAAAAATAGCCTCTGTGACCTTGACCTTGATCCCAGAACGCTGAAACACAAATTCATTCAAGATATTGGCATACTTATCACTTGCGTGAAATTAAATCGAATTTGTTCCACAAATCAAGGGGCTAGAGCGATGACAAAGTCTATGGGAAAATATTTTATCGCTCAAGGGCAAGTAACTCTGAAAAGAATGATCCAACCTGGCCCAAATTTGAACTGGTCCGAGATGTTTTGGTTGTCCTGGATACCTGCAAGTAACAAGAAGTTGAGATCAAAAATGAAGAAAGTAGGGCCTGGAAATATTTCCCCATTATAAGTCTATGGGACCTTTTCGTTGCCATGGTAACCACAGTTTTAAACCAATCTGTCCTGGATACCTGCAAGTTACAAGAAGTTGCGATCAAAAATGATGAAGCTAGGGCCCGGACAACATTTTCCCCATTATAAGTCTATGGGAAAATATTTTATCGCTCCAGGGCAAGTAACTCTGAAAAGAAGGATCCAACCTGGCCCAAATTCGAACTGGTGCAAGATGTTTTGGCTGTCCTGGATACCTGCAATTTACATGAAGTTCCAATCAAAAATGAAGAAGCTAGGGCCCGGACAACATTTTCCCCATTATATATTTCATCGCTCAAGGGCAAGTAACTCTGATCAGAATGATCCAACCTGGCTCAAATTCAAACTGGTCCGAGATGTTTTGGCTGTCCTGGATTCCTGCAAGTTACAAGAAGTTGAAATCAAAAATGATACAGCTAGGGCCCGGACAACATTTTCCCCATTATAAGTCAATGGGAAAATATTCTATCGCTCAAGGGCAAGTAACTCTGAAAAAAATGATCCAACCTGGCCCAAATTCGAACTGGTCCGAGATGTTTTGGTTGTCCTGGATACCTGCAAGTAACAAGAAGTTGAATTCAAAAATGAAGAAGCTAGGGCCTGGACAATAATAAGTCTATGGGACCTTTTTGTTGCCATGGTAACCACAGTTTTAAACCAATCTGTCCCAAAACTATATGCAATCAATCCCCCACCCCAACCATGCTACACATAAAATTTGATCAAGATTGGCTAGCTTCTTTAGCAGATATTAATGCTTAAAAGTGTGAACAGACGACGGACGACGGACTACATACGACGGACCAAGCCTATACTATAAGCTCACATTGTGAGCCTTCGGCTCAGGTGAGCTAAAAATGAAATGAAATTTCAAAGTCCATGCGCTTGAGGTAAAAAAAACTGATGGGTAGGGGGGAGGGGATGGGGGGTTTTTGGGGGAGGGGGGGCTGTGTGGACTGCTATGCATTAAACTTCATGCAAGCATGTCCATAATAAAAATACATTTATAAACAAAAGCTATGTCAGAAATAAGTCTTAAAATAAAACTAAAAAAAACAAAAAAAGAAATGAAATTTCAAAGTCCATGAGCACTGACGGGTAGGGGGGAGGAGGCGGGGTGTATCATAACCCTGATCAATTATCTAACATCAGTCCAAGTATTAGTATCAACTGAGTCCATCATCGTGGCACTGTGAAATTATGTCTTCATAAATATAAAACTTTAACCAAAATCTTTAAGACAAAATTCTAAGTCGATGACCTTGACTTCAAGGTCATCCAGTGGGGTAAGTATAAGGTGTTTTGTAAAAACTCAAAAAGAGTCTAACATCAGTTCAAGTATAAACTAAATCTCTGCAAAGCATTATGGATCAGTATGCAATTACAAAACTCTAAAAAAGACAAAAATTTCCTAAGTCCCTGACCTTGACATCAAGATCACTGAGCGGGGTTGGGGTAGTACTCTGTAGATCTAACTACAGTGCAAATATAAAAAGAATTCATTTATGGGTTCAGGAGATATGTGTCTTTAAAAAACTTTAAACAAAACATCCAATCAATAAAAAGACAATATTCTAAGTTCATGACCTTGACATCAAGGTCACAGAGGGGGGTGGGGGTAGTACCTTTGAAAACTTTAGACCAATATCTAACTTTAGTGCAAGTATCAAAGGAATCCATCCATGGGTTAAGGAGATATATTGGGCTTTATAAAACTTTAACCAAAACATCCAGTCCAAAAAAACTACCAATTTTCTAAGTCCATGACCTTGACATCAAGGTCACGGAGTGGGGTGGGGGTGGTACCCTGTTAAACCTTAGACCAATATCTAACTACAGTGCAAGTATCAAAAGAATCCATCAATGGGTTAAGGAGATATGTCTTTAAAAAACTTTAACCAAAACATCCAATCCAAACGCCGACACGGACGCGGACGCTGATGCCGACGCCGTGGTGACAACAACAGCTCTTCCTGAACTTTCGTTCAGGCGAGCTAATGAATGAAATGTTCCCTATCGAGTGACAATTTACTAATTTTAGTAACATATACCTGTCAAATTCTTAAAGTTCACCAAAGGTGATTGATTCCCAATCGGGGGAGTTTCTTCTACTGCTAATTGTAACCAAATTTCATACACAGCCTCCAGGGGCTGAGGGAACGAAAAGTTATTGAAGCCGTCTAGGTCACATGACCTACATGGCCTCCATACTCAGGTGAGCGATTCAGGGCCTCAAGCCCCTCTTGTTTAAGGTTACCATATATGGGCATGGCGGCCATGTTGGTCATGTGAGCAGAACCGTTTGAACAACTTTTCGTTCCCCCTTCCTCTGGAGGCCACATATGAAATTTGGTTACAATTGGCCCAGCGGTTTCAGAGGAGAAGTTGTTTGAAATTGTGGACAGACGGATGGACAATGGAGCCTTCCCATCCTATAAGCTGCCCCGGAGCCACTGGCTCAGGTGAGCTAAAAAGTCTTTCACACTGACGCCAATAGTGACCTTGCCAAAATTTAACTGAATAATAATACCACTAGGTTTCAGAGAGCTTCAACTTTGATGTCAGGCAATGGAACAATAACAGAAGATTAGTACATATACTTGAAACCATTAAAAACGCAGGTGTTTACTTGTCATGTATATTCAGATTAAAAGTATAAATGTCACAGGGCTGTAATATATTGGATGCAATTTGCCTTTCATCCGTCAAGGTTTTTGGGACAGTTTAGCTAAGGTCCAGTTGTCTATAAGAAAAAAAATCAAGGAAAAATGTTAAAATCAACAAATTTCAGTTCTAAACATTATGAAGTTAAGATTGCGTCTAATTTTAGAAAAAGGGTCTTCAGTGTAATGCCTCTAATTGAAAAACAACGTCAAAATAAAATTGCTTAAAGACTTTAACATAAAAAACATTTTTTTGTAAAATTTTCACACATTTTGAGAATCATGTAAAACTTCATCTGAGGTCTAAATAATGCACTCTTGAGAAAAAGACATGTGAAATCTTGCCCAACATTTCACAGTTGTGTCGATCTTTACCTATTATTATTATTATTTAAAATATTGTACCCTTAACATGCACTTCTGGACAAACTTCCATCAGCATTTACGCGAGTGGTATTCCTGGAATGCTTAAAAAATGACATGTGTGCGGAGACTTTGGACCAATATTGAAAGCATCAACAAAATTTAGCCAGAACAAGTCCGCATAAATGTTAAAGATTTACACCCTCAATATTTCTATTAACTTTTAAATTTCTCACAAAACATTATATCCTAGGCATGATAATGATTACTATCAAAAGTACATTTATCTGCCAAAGGACAAGGTGCGCTAAGGGCGGTTTTCGGCCTATCCTTAGTTTTTGGTAAAAAATTTATGAGCTGTTAAATAGAGTCTAACTAGATGAAAAACGAAAAAATTGAATGAATATCTCATTCCATCTTTCAGAGAGAACGATTTTAATACGTCAGGGGTTCAAAGATTTTCGGTGACGTTTCTGTCGCTTAACGTGACGTCACGCGAATCACAACGTTATTCCGTGTCTTGCTGTTCTTAGTACATGACATGTAATGTTTATATTGTTAAACTGTTAGAAATTGATGTTGTCTTTATTCCTAACAGACACCATTGTCGCGCAATATTTCTCTATAGAAATGTTTGCCATAATAAAAAACGTGAAACAGGCATATTTTAATAATTCACATTGCAAATAGCTATAATACAAAAGGTAAGCAGTGCAGGCTTCTTGTGCTAACGATACCGCTTTCACATCGTAAATGAGTTACATTGCACAAGTATCATACCACGGTCTCGATATGATGTTTTTTAAACTTGAGCCGATCGTTAATCGAAGATGGGCGAAAAAATGGAGATCCTGGGGAAAATATTCAAAAGAACTTGGTTTTCTCACTTGTGCGCCGGCCAAGGCTCGAGCTAACTGCGGTGAAACACCTGATGTTTAAGAGTACATGTATACGCGCTCTTATTCATTAGGCAACCGAGACCCGTGTCTCGATATGACTGAAACTGTTGAAAGGGACCTTAAAATCAATGTCATAGAAAGAAAAAGGGTAAACGTAAAAAAGCAAGGTGAGGGAAAATACAAGGCGAGGGAAAGAAAAGTTAAAATGCTTTAAAATGAAAAGAAAAAAAAAGAAAACATAATGAAAATAAAAAGAAAATTATTTTGTTTTTCTCCTCAGTTCTATACTATTCTGAGGTCCGATATTAAAAAAAAACAACGCATTTTATTACTTGTTTTCAGAGTGAATTACAGCTGGTCAGGATATAATTTTTGTCATGCCACCATAGGACTCCTAATTCCGATTCACGCAAACTGCCATATGTAGCTCCTTCAATGGTGGCCGGTATTATTCTTTTGAAATCCGGCACCGAATTAACTGTTCCAGTTTTTAACTCAGTTTCATCAGACACAATGTGTTGCAATGTGTGATTCAGGTATCAAGACACCAGTTATTGTTGCTTCCAATTGAAAGAACAAGGTAGGTGATGACCAGACAGCTCGTTCCAAGGTCTATGTCGCCGCTATCATTACACAGCAGAAGACAAAATTGAAAACGTTTGCAAAAGCAATATATATACATATTTCATTTTAATAAGGATAGACTTCATGAACAAATAATTCAGATACAAATGAGCCGCGTCGCTAAAAGATAATCTTACGAGACATGCAGACTACGCGTGCCTAGACCAGCCTGCTTACATGCATGACTAGTCAGGGCATGCACTTTATTATTACATGTAAGCATACATGTAGTTTGCAATTTTTAATTTTGAACAGTGAACAGCTTGCGCATGCGTGTCTGGGCATGCGAACGCAGCTATAACTTCTCGTATGTGCGACACTGCTTGAATACAACTGCATAGAATAACACACTTGCCCTCCGCAAAGAAAACATATGGAAATCGAATAACCACAACAGCAGCTTGATCAGGACCTTCAGTGTTTAACCAGATAATATGCAAACTGTTTGTTTGACAAGAGAAGCTTCTTTAGGGTATGTATTGCAAATATAGTACAATGAGTTATTGCATACACAAGTATGGACAGCATGACACAGTCACTGCCTGAACAGTTAGCTGGAAAGCATAGCAGACCCGGATCAGAGAGGCTCGATCAAATTCCATATTGTCTGGTTATACATATTGTGTCCGAATATCAAGGGCATAAGATTATCTGGTAAATAATAAGAAGATATACAACTTGCATTAATTACAAACCTCGCTGCAAGCATTGGGCAAACAGTGCAGACACTGATCACATCGGTACAAAAATGTGCACTAAATGAAAAATTAAATAGAGAGAGAGCGAGAGGGGGGGGGGGGGAGGAGGTATTGATACTTCATATGCAAACACATTGTTGGATGTTGTGGAGATTGTTTTAACCTGTTTCAAACGTTAACAAATAATAATCACGTGTCATGAAAGCGAAAGTAGAAACGTTAAAAACGTTAATGTTCGGACAGATATTTTGCTACGTGTTAACGCAAAATATTTGCCAAAGAAACTATATGACCACCACCGCTAAATATGTATGAACTGGCTAATGGAAATTCCAGTATGAGGCATTGCGACTAGAGCAAACGCAAGTCAGCTTGCACATCCAAGTAGTCCGACCAACCCTTTGCGCTTCTCATGATCCTTCGGCAGGCTTGCCAGAGAGATGAACAAAGACACTGAGCGTGATTACGCAAACTAATTTGAATTCGCTATTCTTATTATGACCAGGTATTGAGAAAAATATGTCATACAAAGCGATACGAGTGCAAATGGTGAAAACAATCTTCCATTAGTAGTAGTAGTAGTAGTAGTAGTAGTAGTAAGAGTTTATTCGGTCTCATCATCACGGTGTTAATAATTTTGCTACCCATGCTGCTGACCGATGAATTAAGGGCCATAACTTCATTATTTATGACCAAAACAATTTGTGTTTGTCTTTTCACAGAGCTAGATGTTTGCCAAAATGGCATTGTTAATATGTCTTCGCAGCCACTTACACGAGGCCCAGTATTCAAAATAAAAAAAAAAACGTATACTTTTTATTGCCTCTGAGTATATATTTAAAGTTTCACGAAAAGCCGTTCAATGGTTACTTAGTTTTAGCTTCGGACGGACGGAAGGACGGACAGACATGGAGAAAACTATATCCCTTCGCCTTTGGAGGGCAAAACATGAAAACGCATGCTTCAGCGATGTGTGGACAACAGCTATAACTCGATGGGCCGTAAAGTCAACACCGGAATCTGAAGGAAAAGCAAGATACTGGAAAATTGCAGGACCGAGCCGTTTGCCCAACGAAACGGCGGGCACATGTATACCGAAGGACAAAAGCTCTGCACGGATATTAAACATCCGTACAGAACTTTTGTCCTTAAGTACATGTATATGAATATCGAGTGCATCTGTGCTAATCTAATACGGTTATCCCCCTTAGGATAATCAGTGACCGGCGCCGAGTGAAAACGGATAGGCGATTTGCGACCAGTAAATTAACATGCGCATCTGTTCTTACGTATCTGTTTGCACTTATCAAATTTTAGATTCCCGAGTATTCTTAGAGATATGCAAATTCGCGACAGGTTGATCTAGTTATCTGAATCCATTCTGTTTGTGCGTTCTATCAGGTACCTTTTCACTCTACGTCAGTTGCATTGGGATTCAGACAAACAACAACAACAGCAGGAACAAAAAAATATAACAACGTCGCCGAACTTATACTATAAATCCAGTCATTATTCATCAGATGGATGATTGAATAGATGAATTGTGTTTCGTAAACGTATTAAAAGTTTTCATTCCTATCAGACCGATGGTTGAATGGGCGCATGATGATGGGGATGACACAGCGCAGAGGTTACACGGCATGGGTCTGAATTCGGATCCACCACCGCTGGATTATACTTCAAAACTAAAAATGATTATTTTATTTATCCGACGTTGGTCTGATTTATTTATTATCTCCGAATCGTACAAATGCCGCAGACGGTAATGGGCAAGCTTGCGATTACTTATAAATACAAGAGGGCCATGAGGCCCTGAATCGCTCACCTGAACAATTGACAAAGTGGGTTTTTCTGCAACTGTCAAAATATGAGTCTTGGGTCAAAAGTCAAAGAATGACCATGACCTCTTGTACTCATAAATCTTCATGTACTCATTAAGACAACCATATAAACCATTTTTCAGGCCAAAATCTTCAAACTTTCCATAAATCCTATGTTCTGGCATTTTCCCATAAAAAGGTCAAGGTAAACCCAAGGTCATCATTTGAACAGTCTTGGTAGTACTCTAGTACTACATGCTACTTACCAAGTTTCAAGGTCATAGGTGTATTGGTTCTGGAGAAGAAAAATATTAAAGGTTTATAGCATAAATGGGTATGGCGGCCATGTTGGTCATGTGACCTGGACCATTTGAACAAATTTTTGTTCAATCAACCCCTCTGGCTCTATATGAAATGTGTTTACAATTCGCCTTTTGGCTTTAAAGGAAATGTCTGAAAATGTCAAAATATGAGAGATCTGGATCAAAGGTCAAAGAATGACCGACCTATTGTACTCATAATTCTTTATGACCTCATTAAAACGATGGTACAATCCAACCTGTATTAAGCAAGCACCTAAGGGATTATCAAGATTATTAAGACAGGTGCTTGCTTAATACAGGTACATTTCAATGTATGTGCATGTTTCGGGAACTGACTACATTCTTGCTTAAATACAGGTTGCTTGCTTAATTGAGGTGGCCACTAAGACAGGTTTTACTGTATATACCAATTTTTAGGCCAACATCTTCAAAACTTCCTATGAAATCTTATGCTCTAGCATTTTCCCATATTTGACTTTGCCGTAAAATGGTCAAGGTCAACCCAAGGACATCATTCTGTAAAATCTTGATAATACTGGAGTACCCAATGTTACATACCAAGTTTCAAGGCCATCGGTCAGTTATTCTGGAGAAGAATATTTTTATAGGTTTTTACCATATATGGGCATAGTGACCATGTTGGTCATGTGACCTGGACCGTTTGAACAAATTTTCATTCCCTCAACCCCTGCAGACTCTGTATGAAAAAATTAAGTTAAAATTGGCCCAGTGGTTTTTGAGGAGATTGTTTGAAATTGTCAAAATATGAAAGTTCTGGGTCAAAGGTCAAAGAATGACCTTGACCTCTTGTACTCACAAATCTTCCTGTCTCTTTAAGATGACTGTATATACAAATTTTTAGGCCTTAATCTTCAAAACTTTCCATGAAATCTTATGTTCTAGGATTTTCCCATATTTGACCTTGCCGTAAAAAAGGTCAAGGTCAACCCAAGGTCATAATTTGAACAATCTTGATAGTACTCGAGTGCTCAATGCTACATACCAAGTTTCAAGGCCATCGGTCAATCGACTCTGGAGCAGAAGATTTTTTAAGTTTTTTACTATATACGGGCGTGGCGGCCATGTTGGTCATGTGACCCAACCCGTATGAATAAATTTTCGTTCCCTCAACCCCTGGAGGCTCTATATGAAATTTTGTTCCAATTGGCCCAGTGGCTTTTGAGGAGATTGTTTGAAATTGTCAAAATATGAGAGTTCTGGGTCAAAGGTCAAAGAATGACCTTGACCTTTTGTACTCATAATTCTTCATTTACTCATTAAGATGACTGTAGATATCAATTTTTAGCCCAAAATCTTCAACAGTTTCCAAGATATCTTATGTTCTTGTGTTTTGCCATATAAAAGCACAAGGGAGCAAATTTGACCTTGCCGTAAAGAAGGTCAAGGTCAACCCAAGGTCATAATTTGAACAATCTAGGTAGTACTTGCACACCCAATGCTACATACCAAGTTTCAAGGCCATCAGTCTGTTGGTTCTGGAGAAGAAGATTTTTTCAGGTTTTTACCATATATGGGCATGACGGCCATGTTGGTCATGTGACCCAACCCGTATGAATAAATTTTTGTTCCCTCAACCCCTGGAGACTCTATATGAAATTTGGTTCCAATTGGCCCAGTGGCTTTTGAGGAGATTGTTTGAAATTGTCAAAATATGAGAGTTCTGGGTCAAAGGTCAAAGAATGACCTTGACCTTTTGTACTCATAATTCTTCATGTACTCATTAAGATGACTGTAGATATCAATTTTTAGCCCAAAATCTTCAACAGTTTCCAAGATATCTTATGTTCTTGTGTTTTGCCATATAAAAGCACAAGGGAGCAAATTTGACCTTGCCGTAAAAAAGGTCAAGGTCAACCCAAGGTCATGATTTGAACAATCTAGGTAGTACTCGCGCACCCAATGCTACATACCAAGTTTCAAGGCCATCGGCCTATTGGTTCTGGAGAAGAAGATTTTTTCAGGTTTTTACCATATATGGGCATGGCGGCCATGTTGGTCATGTGACCAGGATCGTTTGAACAACTTTTCGTTCCTAAGTCCTCAGGAGGCTACATATGAAATTTGGTTACAATTGGCCCAGTGGTTTCAGAGGAGAAGTCGTTTGAAATTGTGGACGGACGACGACGCCGGACGCCGGAGCCTGCCTATCCTATAAGCTCCCCCGGAGCCTTCGGCTCAGGTGAGCTAATAAACCACACTGCATGTACAAATTGGAAGGACCCTGATTAGCCTGCGCATCCGCGCATTTTGACCAGCACATTCTCTTTTGAATATACGGTCTAGGAATCTTGCGACAAGTAAATATTCCGACCAGTTTGCGCAAAAGCGCAGACTGATTTCTGTGTATCCATCACTTAAGGTCCATTTTCACGCGATGTCAATCTAATTCACGCGGTTATTTTCAGCCTCAAAGATTCGCGTTGTGCATAGAGTTAAAATTGAACAATCAACCCTATAAAACTGATCTCCATAGATAGTGATAGGTGAATACTCTCTGTCTCAGGCTCTCGCTCCTCTCTTTCTCTCTTGCCGAACCCCGCCCCAACTCGCTCATCCTCTCAAAGGAGACACGGTTACTAGGTTAAGCGCTGGCCTACTGGTCTAGCGGTCCCGGGTTTGAGACCCGCTGGAGGCAGAAAATATTTCCAATCGCAAACGGGGTTCCATTGCACACAGCCTTTCGCTATCACCCTACCATCGTCCTAATATGACTGAAATACCGTTGAAAGGGACGTAGATCCATCCTTCCTCTCAAAACATACTAATCAAATTAATGGTACATGCACGCACTCAGTATCACCATTGTGTTCATTATGCAGTCCGGTCACGATATCTGCAAAGCGTTAACGAATACCGCTTTTGCTCCGTATATACTCTGAGTATACACTCGGTAACATTTCTAGGAGGCAAATAAAGAATGTGAAATGATACTTGATGACTTGACTGGGCACGACATGTAGACTTGATGAGGACACCGTGCTCTTTGATCATTTCTGTTACTGGTGTTGTTGCTTTCATTAAATTCTTCCGACATGATGATGCTCAAACAACGAAATTGATGTTCAGTATACATGTTTTCCTAGTGTGTTTTTTGGCATTGTTTGGACCAATTATTGATTAAAATGTTAGAAACAAACGGTTAAACCTGAATTTTACAGCAGCTGCAGACAAAAGACGTAAAATTAAAAAATGATCGCATGCATGTACCAAGTAGAACTTTTGACAATCAGTCGGCTACTCTCTTTCGACCATCTGTACAAAAAATCGAGTTGGTACAGCCATGCGGTCATATTTTTATTTTGCAAAACGTACCTGAATTTGTTCCTTTTCTTGCAAAAAGCCGCCAACATAGCGTCTTTGACGTTGCGAAATGACGTCATGTTATGTAATGACGTCATTTTTGTGTGCGCATGCGAAAGTTCTTATGTTGTTACGTTCGCCGACGGTGGTTGTAATTGGCTGGGTCGAGTTTCATTTTTTCCGAAATTTTAGGCCGCTGGCAATACACTAGCGCAACTTGTCCTTTATGATTTGTGATGGTCACTGAAAATAGGAGAATTTAAGAAAATACACAAAAAGAGTTGCAATAGCGGGTCGCCATTCCCGCCAAAAATGAAGACTGGATACGCCCAGCAATCACAGTTAATCAGGTTAAAATTTTATCATGAATGATTTTAAGCCCTTTCTTTAATCACTTCAGACAATTATTGGTTGAAAAGAACTCACGTGCACAGATTAGAGTTTACTGCTATTGTAAAGTTATTTACGCCACCAATCATAAAATTCAAAACATGCTTGCAGAAACGCCTGTGGGAGTCAATCAATTTATGACGACAAAGTTTCGTGAATATTCAAGAACGGTACACATTGATATATCGTCTCTGCCTCCGTAACAAAGATGTTTTCGCTGAAGATTTTTTGAATAAATCTTAATTATGTTGCATACAACTAACCAGTTTTATAATTTTATGATTATTTCGTAATGAAATACGAGGGATTATACCTTTAATTCTAACACAGTGGGCCTATAGAAGCAATGGAAAGTTTCCGTGTTTTACTCTGCAACAATTCACTGTTTCGGAGCGTGTGCGTCTAATTGCTGATGTCACTTGAATTACTGACGTAACTTTGTGACATTTTTAGATGTTAGACGGTGTAATGTCTCTTTTTCTTTCTAAAATTGCCATAAAAATGTACATTTACCTTAGATACAGTCAAGAAAACTGGGGGGAGCATGAATGTGCTGGCAGAAAGGTTGGGAGAGTTTGAATGAAAAGAATACTTTTTCAGTGTTTTTGAGTGTTAGAATCGAAATAATTCAGCTCTAGCATTGAATTGTTGAGTAATAATTCACTGTTTGTCGGTCAGTTGTAAGTAGATATATCACTCGCGCTCCGCACCCGTGATATGATCTACTTTACAACGGACCTCCAAACAGTGAATTATTACTCAACAATCCACTGCTAGAGCTGATCTATTTCTTAAATAACAAGAGCTGTCGCCTGACAGCATAGCTCGCCTGAATAGGTGCTTGCCCATCACACAGCGGCTATGGTGGTGTGGACTGCTATGCACAAAACTTCATGCAAGCACATCCACAATGAAAACACATTTATAAACAAAAGCTATCTCAGAAATAAGTCTTAAAATAAAATTAAACTAAAAAAATGAAATGAAATTTCAAAGTCCATGAGCTTGAGGTAAAGAAAATCTGACGGGTAGGGGGAGGGGGTGGGGGGTATGTGGACTGCTATGCATAAAACTTCATACAAGCATGTCCATAATGAAAACACATTTAGAAACAAAGGCTATCTCAGAAATAAGTCTTAAAACAAATTTGAAATAAAAAAAATGAAATGAAATTTCAAAGTCCATGAGCTTGAGGGAAAAAAGTTGACGGGGGGGGGGAGGCATGAGCTTGAGGCAAAAAAACTGAAGGATAGGGGGGAATGGGGGAGCATGAGCTTGAGGCAAAAAAACTGACGTGTAGGGGGGAATGGGGGGGGGGGGGGGGGCTAGGATGTATCAAAACCCTGAACCATTATCTAAGATCAGTCCAAGTATTAGTATCAAATTAGTATCAACTGAGTCCATCATCGTGGCACTGTGAAACTATGTCTTCATAAATATAAAACTTTAACCAAAAGTTTTAAGACAAAATTCTAGGTCCATGACCTTGACTTCAAGGTCATCCAGTGGGGTAAGTATAAGGTGTTTTGTAAAAACTCAAATAAAATTTCCTTTTAAAAGGAAGGCTTGCCCAGCTAAGCCAGTGAAATTTTCATGAGTTGTTATTGAAGTGAACCCAATTGTTCGTGCTTTTTCTGTTACTATTTTTTAATTAGCAAAGTATTTAATTTCTTAACTTTTTGAATGGCGGCATTATCCATAGGTGTGAGGTAAAAACAAGTGTAGAATTAATTTGAAAAACAAATTGAGGAAATATTTAAACAAAAACAAATTGAGGAAATATTTAAACACACACACACACACACACACACACACACACACACACACACACACACACAGAGAGTTTTCCAACGTTTTGGTCATTAGGCATGTTTCAAGGAAAATTACTATATGAGCCTATTTCAAGTCTTTTCTTTACGGCTGCCGAGTCACTTCAAATTTTAGGAAAGACTGTTTCAAACCCATGTCTATGGAATTTTGGCATATCTAAACTTGGCATCAAAGAAGACAATAAATTTTTATTTACTAAAGTTTATTTTTGGTTTTAGTGGCATCAGTAGCAATTTTGACACTCTGAGAAGAAAATGCATGCTGCTATTCTTCGAGACAATAACTTGCTTTACACCTTTTGGGAGAACCCATTGCGTTCATACTTCCATGAACTTCCGAGAAATGAAATTTATCTTTTATATTCATGCTATGTTTTCACATCAACTTCGTTACTTATTCGTGAAGTTCTGACTAATTTAACGCCGAAAAAAGACTAATCAGACCCAAAGAATGCACCGGCTCTGGACAGTGTGCCGGCTACTCTGACTAGTCAGATTATGCGATGCTCTAAGGCCTATTTTTCGCGACGCCGCTGCATGATTTTTGGAAAAGCTAATGCTTGTAAGCCAAGCTATAAATATACACTGTTTCTTACACAGGTTTTGGTATATTTCTAAGGACACAAAGCCAAATAGTTTGCATTAGATTCAGAGTTTCATTTTTATGCAATCAGTTTATTAAAAGCAAAAGATATGTGGCCAAGTTCAAGGCACATGTGAAAGAAAAACGTGCTTTTTAACGGAAATATCAAAACAAAGTACATGCACTATCAAAAATAGATTTCCCGTCTGTTATTTTAAGCAGATGAGGTAACTCGAATATGGATATAAATAGACAAAATCAGACGAGTTCTTTGTTTGTTGTCATAAAGAAATTTTCGTGTTTGTTTAGAAATGCTCAAACAGGAGCGACCTTTCCGATCTATATCGCCTGCGTCCCTAAAAACGTTCAAACGAAGCATTGCAGTAGGAACTCTCTTGGTATTTTCTGACTAAGCGTGACGTATCGTCTCTTCCGAAAATAACTCGGTATCACTAAACCACTTGAATACTGGCTTGCGACCGTCATCGCAAGCCAAAAAGAGTCTAACATCAGTTCAAGTATAAACTAAATCTCTGCAAAGCATTATGAATCAGTATGCAATTACAAAACTTTAAAAAAGACAAAAATTTTCAAGTCCCTGACCTTGACATCAAGATCACTGAGCGGGGTTGGGGTAGTACTCTGTAGATCTAACTACAGTACAAATATAAAAAGAATTGATCTATGGGTTCAGGAGATATGTGTCTTTAAAAAACTTTAACCAAAACATCCAATCAATAAAAAGACAATATTCTAAGTCAATGACCTTGACATCAAGGTCACAGAGGTGGGTGGGGGTAGTACCTTTGAAAACTTTAGACCAATATCTAACTTTAGTGCAAGTATCAAAGGAATCCATCCATGAGTTAAGGAGATATTGGGCTTTATAAAACTTTAACCAAAACATCCAGTCCAAAAAACTACCAATATTCTAAGTCCATGACCTTGACATCAAGGTCACGGAGTGGGGTGGGGGTGGTACCCTGGTAAACCTTAGATCAATATCTAACTAGAATTGTTTTTCTACGAAAAACAGATGTCTCCCCCTTTTTTGATGTCAAAAGGATCAGTCATTAAGACGCCAAGGGAAAAACAATATGTTTCCCTACCCTGAAGCAGGGATTCATAATAAGTAAAGAGTATAAATGCAGGAGTTATAGTTGTTATGCTCTGCATGTCATGTAATGTTGACTGATATTCATATTTAGTTTTTGTCAAAAAATATAAATGCAAGAGTTACAGTGCTCTGCATGTCGTCTATTTATATGTTGACTGATATTTGTATGAAGTTTCATGAATATAGCTTAAACGGTTTTCAAGTTATAGAGCTTAGACGATTGAGACACGATTTTGTGAATGACGAAGTTCCAAGGGAAATAACTCAAATAGTATAAATGCTGTGCTCTGCAGGTTGTCTAGTGTTGACTGACATTTGTATGAAGTTTCGTGAATATAGCTTGTCCGGTTTTCAAGTAATAAAGCGATTGAGACACGATTTTGTGACTGACAAAGGTTCAAGGGAAATAACCCAAGAAGTATACATGCAAGAGTTATGGTTCTTGCACTATGCAATTCTTCTAATGTTGATTGATATTTGTATGAAGTTTCGTGAATATAGCTTGAATGGTTTTCAAGTTATAGCGCAGACACGACTGAGACACGATTTTGTGACTGACAAAGTTCTAAGTGAAATAACTCAAATTTTATAAATGCTAAAGTTATGGTTCTTGCATTCCGTACGTCGTCTGATGTTGATTGATATTTGTATGAACTTTCATGAAAATAGCTTGAACGGTTTTAAAGTTATAGATGGACTCGACTGAGACGCAATTTTGTGATGGACAAAGTTCCAAGGGAAATAACTCAAAAAGTATAAATGCCAGATGGCATTCTGCACGTCATCTGATGTTGATTGATCTTTGTATGAACTTTCATGAATATAGCTTGAATGGTTTTAAAGTTATAGACGGACTCGACTGAGACGCAATTTTGTGATGGACAAAGTTCCAAGGAAAATAACTCAAAAAGTATAAATGCCAGAGTTACTATTCTTGCACTCTGCACATCGCCTCATGTTGATTGATATTTGTATGAAGTTTCGTGAATAAAGCTTGAGCAGTTTTCAAGTTATAGAGCGGACACAATTGAAACACAATTTTGTGATGGACTAAGTTCCAAGGGAAATAACTCAAAAAGTATAAATGCCAGAGTTACCATTCTCGCACTCTGCACGTCGTCTCATATTGATTGATATTTATATGAAGTTTCGGGAATATAGCTTGAGTGGTTTTCAAGTTATAGAACGGACACGATTTGTGACAGACAGACGGACAGATGGACGGACAGACGCCCGGGGAAAAACAATATGTCTCCCGACCCTAAAGGGGGGAGACATAATTACAGTGCAAGTATCAAAAGAATCCATCCATGGGTTAAGGAGATATAGGTCTTTAAAGAACTTTAACCAAAACATCCAATCCGAACGCCGACGCGGTGGTGACAACAACAGCTCTTCCTGAACTTTCGTTCAGGCGAGCTAAAAACAGTTTATGAAACATCACTTGCTTTTGCCTTTGTAAAACTCTGAGTTATGTCCCTTTATATGCAAATGCAATCCTCATTACTTGGACCATTGTCAGTATCCTGCCGATGTTGGTGTTAAACACTAGCTCTTATACAAATTTTAAGAACTGGTCTGATGCGTAACCGTCAAGTCCACTTTTTGCTAAGGTTGACTGCCCATTTCAGCACGGTTTAAACCTTTTCTGCTACAACTGACTGCTTACTGACACAAGAGCTGTCGCCTGACAGCATAGCTCACCTATATAGGTGCTTGCCCATCACACAGTCACTATGGTGGTGTGGACTGCTATGCATAAAACTTCAGGCAAGCATGTCCATAATGACAACACATCTATAAACAAAAGCTATCTCAGAAAAGTCTTAAAATAAAATTAAAATAAGAAAAAAATTACATGAAATTTCAAAGTTCATGAGCTTGAGGTCAAAGAACTAAGGGGGTAGGTGGAGGAGTGGGGTAGGGGTGGGGGGAGGGGGAGGGGGAGGCTTGGATATATCAAACCTTGAACCATTATCTAACATCAGTCCAAGTACATGTATAAGTATCAACTGAGTCCATTGTGGCACTGTGAAATTATGTCTTCATAAATATAAAACTTTAACCAAAATTCAAGGTCAATAACCTTGACTTCAAGGTCATCCATTGGGGTAAGTATATAGTGTTTTGTAAAAACTCAAAAAAATGTCTAACATCAGTTCAAGTGTAAACTAAGTCTCTGCCAAGCATTATGAATCCGTATGCAATTAGAAAACTTTAATAAAGTACGATTTCCTAAGTCCCTGACCTTGACATCAAGGTCACTGAGCGGGGTTGGGGTAGTACTGTGTAAAACTTTGGACCAATATCTAACTACAGTGCAAATATAAAAAGAATTCATCCATGGGTTCATGAGATATGTGTCTTTAAAAAACTTTAACCAAAACATTGAAAAAATAAAAAGATAATTTTCTAAGTCCATGACCTTGACATCAAGGTCACTGAGGGGGGTGGGGGTAGTACCCTGGAAAACTTTGGACCAAGATATTGTCATGTAAGTCCTCCACTGACTTTGAAACTGAGGTCAAGGTCTCCAAAACCAAATCAGCTATTAAACTTGTCCCGATAATGTATCCATGCAAGTTTGGTGAAATTCCATCCTATGGTCCATGAGATATAGTGGGTACAAGAAATTGAAATCTAAGTCCTCCAGTGACCTTGAAAATGAGGTCAAGGTCACCAAAATCTAATCAGCTTTTAAGCTTGTCCCAATGATACATCAAGTCAAGTCTGGTGAAATTCCATTTATTGGTTCAAGAGATATTGTGCATACAAGAAATTTTCATGCCATCTAAGTCCTCCTGTGACCTTGAAAATGAGGTCAAAGTCACCAAATTCTAAACAGCTCTTATGCTTGTCCCAATGATATATCCATGCAAGTTTGATGAAATTCCACTAATTGGTTCCGGAGATATTGTGCATACAAGAAATTTTCACTCCATTTAAGTCCTCCTGTGACCTTGAAAATGAGGTCAAGGTCACCAAAATCTAATCAGCTCTTAAGCTTGTCCCAATGATATATCCATGCAAGTTTGGTCGAATTCCATCAATTGGTTCAAGCGATATTGTGCATACAAGAGTGTGACGCCAACGCAGACGCCGACGCACCGGGAACTGCACTGAAAACAATATGTCCCCCCTCACCTTTGGTGGGGGGACATAATTAGCATCAGTTTCAGGAAAGCCTAAAGGCTGCCTTGGTGAAAGCCAGTCAACAAGTTCTTATAGTTTGAAAAGACCGTATGCTCAAGACCTTGTATTGCCAGTATGTCGTTTATTCAAGGCCTTCTAAATAGCTGTTTTAGGTCCAGTTTCCACAAATATCTAGTTTTGGCTAAGAAACCAGTTCGAATATTTCAATAGCAGAGTCTTAGCATTCGAATCAGGATTCAAATAAAAAATTTGGCCTCTTCCATGCTTTCATTTTTAGGAGCCATAGAGATGACTTCTAAGCAAGTATTTACGCACAACTAGGCAGGTGAAAGATTTTGAGCAGTGAACTGATTGCACATGCATAGTATGCTAAATCGTACAGGTATGACATCCCTTATTCAGTGAATAAACCTTACCACCACTGAACCAGAAATAGTGTGCTAAACACCCTGTGTTCCTCGACAGAAGAGCATAACAAACATAAATCCCTTCATGTTCATGCATAACCAGAATGCTGTGATTCTATTGGCTTCAACTGTATAAATAGCTCCAGTAATCTTACTTTCTACCAGTATATTTTTCTTTTAAATTACATGAACAGAAGAAGCATAGTTAATTTACTTGAACCTTGATAAATTCATGTAACTCAATGGGAATTCGGAGTTTGATGAAACATTTTTGGCAACTGCCTGTAGGTCTGTGACCTTGATCTAAAAGTCACTGAGGGAATTCTAGGCCAGTATCTAACAGAATTCTAAGTATCAATGGAATCCATTCACACTATGTAAAAATACTGAGCTTTTAGATGGATGATAGATGGATGACTTCCCACTTTACAGGTAGGAATGTGGTCTTACAAGCAAATGATCTGCAAAACTTGCACCACCTCACTAAATATTGGGACACGAATGTTTGAGCAAACACTGTAGACCAAAGTCAGGCTGTTCATGGACTGCTGTAGTATTTCCCATTCTGCCAGCACCTTTGTGCAAAATTGATGACAGTCAAATCAGTGAAGGTAAAATAAACTTAATCTAGGTTTACAATGGCATTGCTGCAGAGATGGCTTCTGTCAGTATTACAGCTGTTATGGTTAGGTATTATATCAGTAAGCTTTCAGCTGTAGCAGAATAGGTTTAAACTGTGCTAAAACTTAGCCAAAATTGGACTTGTCGGTTACGCATGAGACCTGTTCTTAAAATTTGCATAAGACCTATAAGGGATGTACCCGTATCATCAAGGGCATATGGTTACTGTCACAAAGTGCTCTAATGATAAACAAAAACTGAACATGACAAAAAGAAACCATCTATAGCCATGCATATACTGTCAGTCATAAATTTTCAATGCACAAAAATCCCGACTGCACATCAGTTTGTCACACTGCAAAACTTAATGGGTCAAAGACCAGCATCTATTACATATTCAAGCACCTTCATCAGTAAACAAAATCCTGAAAACATGACCTGTAAACTTTTTCAGTAATCTTCAATGAAAAAAAAAAAAGCTATTTTCAAACCCAGAAATCATCTAATGTTATTTGTACAAACCACCATGACCTTGACCTACGAAAGAACATATGGAAGCTAGAATTTTCTTCAGCTGACACAACTGTTTATTCTAAAAATCTAAATGGGTATAAATAATTCATAGATTTTAATTTATAACAGCAACCAAGCCTTTTTGGGCCCCTGTACTGAAATACTCTCTTAATCGTCCACTGCCAAATGCAGAACTTCTTGAATAAAGTAGATGTACATATATATATAACACTGTGTTGAGCTCTTTTTGAGCTATGATAAATCTACACTGTAGTAGTTATCAGAATGCCCACAACCATGTTTACAATTCGGAAATCACAACATGATGTCAGAAGTAGGATTAAATTGACATTATGGAATTATCTGGAATTACTCCTCCAGCAATGTGCTAGGATGATACAAACTTGCCAGAATAATGGGAAAAATTTTGGTGACGCGTGGACTTAATATTCTCAGGAGGAATGAAGTTCAAAACAGAGGAAGAACAAGTCTTTTAAAGTTTCTTAAAAGTGTAGATGATCCTGATGAGGCTCTTCATAATATTAAGCCCCCTCATCTGGATCTACAATGTTTGCCCTATAAACTGAATTTTTAATGATAAAGCTTGGACAAAACATTTCCTTGAAACTTCAAAAGAGGGGTAGAAAACAAACCAAACAACCAACAATGGTTCCTTAAAACTCAGATACCGTAATCGCCCCATTTACAGCATATGCCCCTACAACCGCACACCAAGGCCATTTCCGGAAAAAAATGCACAAGCGCACACTGCTTTTTCCCTTTGAAACTCTCAAAACGCATCAAGTTCAACTTACCATTACTGTTTCAACAGGGACAGTGTTTTCAGTTTTGTTTTCCCGACGCAATGTGCGAAGAGAGCAACTCTATCGGTCTAAATGTCAATCGGGCATCCTCGCCGATATTTACAAAGTTGGCTGAAGTGTGATGACGTGTACGAGTGCGAACAGGGGACTCGGATCAGCTTACACATCTGCGCCGTCTGATTAGCGTATTCTCTGTCTGCATCAACAATGGGAATGTACATGTTGATCCGAGAAGGATCGAGCTTACGAAGTTATGGGGTTGCGGGGGTGCGCAGGCTGAACTGAGTCTTTGCCTTTCGTACATGCGGAAAGGTGCCATTTCTCAAGAGCAATTCTTGTCATATATAGCGATAATGTGCACGTGCGCCAAAGTGCGTTTGGGAAAGATACATGAACGACAGATGAAAGAAATAAATTGTCAAAACGACAAACTCTTGTTTCCTGACAAAATCAGTCTGAATACATGCGCAAACTGAACGAAGTGACCAGCCTGCGCATATGCTTGGTCTGTGCATTTAAACAAAGTTCGCGGTAGCCATAGGATAGGTGTATCATTTGAGGCCCGTGGGCCTCAAAAGGGCCTCAGGACACATCCGATCAGCAAACACCCGCATCATACAGTGCACTTGCGAACATTGACCAGTCTAACAAATCTCCAGGATTCGCCGATAGTTTGCAAAATAATTGTTTTAAGATGCGCAGACTGGTCTAAGGCTTTGCTGTTTGCACATGTAATACGGTACCTTTCTCATTACACATTGCCAATATTTCTGCACCCTTGGACGTAATATAGGACAGACAGAAGATCAAAAGGACCGCATCTTCCAGAATTAGACTGCGTAGACAGAAGATCAAA
This sequence comes from Ctena decussata, assembly GCA_963989385.1. Lineage (NCBI taxonomy): Eukaryota > Metazoa > Mollusca > Bivalvia > Lucinida > Lucinidae > Ctena > Ctena decussata. The sequence continues at coordinate 32,725,229 of OZ022499.1, read as the reverse complement.
AGGACCGCATCTTCCAGAATTAGACTGCGTGTGTTATTAATAGTTCTAAGCCCGTGAATTTAAAGCAGACCACTTGTGGAGAAATAGCCAGAGCACTGACAAACTTACCTGACGTGTTTAAACAATCACATATTAGGTCATCGTAAACGTGTTGAAATACTTTCCTTTCTTTCAGAATATTTATTTTGAATATTGAAGAAGGATGACGAGAATGAAATACATGCATAATGAGGACATATTTAATACTGAGAGGTATGAGATATAATTTGCGACTTGACATGAGATCGTTTTTCTCCCAGAAATTGGCGATTCAAATAGTTCGAACTCTAAATATTTACATGACACTTCGAACAGTCGAAATAGTCGGCAATACTGATCGGGGTGATCAGTATTGCCGACTATTTCGACTGTACGTTTGTTTTGTTTTTTTCGTTCTGAGTGTGCGGTTATTAGAAACGTTTTTAACCACACCTTTTTGTTGCAATTTTGAAAAAGTTAAGCGCACTGTGCGGTAAATGGGGCGATTACGGTAATTAAGATCAAGTGCATTGCAATATTTTGAATACCTTTAACAACATTCGTTTTTAATGTTGCAGATGTAAAGGACTTCTATGATTAAGGCGTGAATTTTCCCCATGATTAAAAAGTTATACGGATCACTGACTTTTGCATTGCATTTTTGACTATGACATGTAACTTGCATGACAAATGAATTTTCAGGTGTTTGTGTTTATGTAAAGTACGTTAAACATACGTTGACGTTGACGTCATTGTTGAGATAAATTGTAAATTATCCTCTAACTGATCGTTGAAATAATGATTTATTGTATACATTTCACCTTTGTGTGACGCACATTACTTAGATAACAGACAACACTGGATAGTTTTAACTATATGTATGTGACCTTGACCTCATTTCAAGGTCATGGTACACAATATAATCCTTGAAGATCACAGTGGTACTGTTGGCCATTCTTCTTCTTTGGCTCACTGAGTATCGTTCCCCCCGTGACCCAGCTTCCCACTCATATATATTGCGTATTTGCATCGCATAAGTCTGCTCAGCATGAAGGAAATGCTGGGTCACGGGGGGGGGGGGGAAGCGTTCTCTTTTGGCCGATTTGACCGCAAGTTTAACTGTGGATTGGCATGTTTAAATGCCAATCAAGCGTATCAAGAAGGAAATCATTGCTTTGTATTGTTAAATGCGTGTATTTAGCATGCATTTATGACAAAAATGTATGGAATGAATGACTGATTTCAATATTTTTATTACCTCAAAAAATTGAGGTATGCAAAAACCTTGAATTTAGGGTAGGTAGGGTCAGACTGGATTATCTCCCCATGTCTATGGGACTGAATCACAAATGATCTGATTTCATACGGTTTACATATTTGTGGAAGCTCTGCTAAGGAAAAATTGCCAACTTTATACTTTTGAAAATTCGGACCTGTCTCGCCGGTCTAATGGGGAAAATCCTCGCCTTAATCATAGAAGTCCTTTGGTCATCTGCATTTTTTGGCATTTTAAGAGTTAACAGATGTGGACCACAGTTTCAATTCTCAGTAGAAAAGCAGGGCTCAAATGGGCATTAGCTCCTGTAATGGCAGCATAACCTCTGAGGTCACATAAGTAAACCCCCACCCACTTAAAAAGTATACATGAACCATTAAGAAGATTATTTTCTGCAAACAAAAGACATTGTCATATATTGCAAAGTTACCTTTAAGGATTTTCTTTATCAATGAATGTTTTAATTTTCTTCCTGATAACTATATCAAAGTTTGTACAAATAATCTGACTGACGACGAGGTCACCTTCAGAAATTATATCCGGAAATCAAGGACTGCGCATGCTTGCATGCAAACTAAATCACATCCGGGTAATAGTCTGGCTGTCAAATATGAGAAGTACTTAAGTACTTTAAATTGTTTGGCTGGAAAAATACGAAGCAAACAAAGAAATAATTTATAAACATATCAGTTAAAGTTTCCTGATTTAGTTCTATATTTTCATCTACTCTTTACAATTCTTTTGAAGTTTGATTTGATACCAAACATGGCTATGTTCTGGAGACTAGCTTCTACTGATCCATTCTGTCAGTGAGGTCTGGTTGGGGATGACTTGCAAAAGAATGAAGGGAAGGGGCAAGGAGACATGTTGATAAAGGGAAGGCTTAGTCACTGAGTACATAATGCAGTAATAATACAGTGTTGGCTTGCATTTTTAGCCTGTCTGTGAGGGATTATTGGAATGACACTTTTTGAAAAGCTAATATTTGTATTACACATTTTTCGTGATCACCAAATACAGAATATGACAAGAGTTTCCACTGCCTAGAACCTGTTAAGCATTTCTATTAAAAGGTAGAATGATGAACATTTCTGTAAAGTTTGTATCATATTCTGGCTCAACAGAAGGTTTTTGAAGTCCCCAATATAGGCATAATAGTCTTGTTCATGGCAGCCAGTACCCCGCCCATCAGGGCCCATAAAATATATATGCTGCCTGGTGCCTCCGCTGTACAACTGCTAGTAGCTGTAGCAGGACCTGAGTGTCAATTATCTCAGATCGGATAAAAGTCCTAACAAGAATTCCGCAGAATGCGGTGTCTCGCCTGTCAGCGCTTATGACCGAAACGCGAAAAATCGACAAAGTTTACGCCGCCGCCGCCGCCGACACCGGAAAAGCAATACATAAGTCTCGCCTCTGCTTCGCAGGCGAGACAAAAATTGAAGTCATGGTCTACAACATGACTGAAATATTGCTTACTGAGAATTTTTTACCACAACTCAACAACAACAATCATGGCAACCGTGTTTTTCAGCTGATCAATTTCATTTAAGCTGTTTTGTTAAAAGTTCACCTCATAAAAACTAGATGTATGTTTTTGAAACACAAGAGTTGTCAGAAGGAAGCAAAGCGCGCCTTATAGGAGCTTGACTCTCACAGCGCTGGTGATAATGGAACGCTCTTGTCCAAATGTATGTCACTGTCAAGTATAATGATTGCCATCCATAATTGGGACTGAGAAATATGATTGAGTCAGTGAAGCATAAAACACATGTCAAATCCATACAGGGATGGTGATGCTAAAATGTTCTTAACCATATATAAGGGTGTGCCAAGTATAATGGCTCTAACCCATATAGGGACTGAGAAATATCACAAAGTCAGTGAGGCATATCATAAAATCAGTGAAGCAATAATATATGTCCAGTCCATACATGGATGATGGTGTTCAAATGGTCTTGTGTGCCAAGTATCATGGCCCTTGGGCGGACACATGGTGGCACCAAGTGTGAGCAACTATAGTTACGTACCGCTGAGCCACTTGGGGAACGTCGTTAGGAGAATTGAACTGAACTGAACTGAACATGGCCCTAACCCGTTCAGGAACTGAGAAATATCACAAAGTCAGTGAAGCATATCATAAAGTCAAATGAAGCATAAAATATACTCAAATCCATACAAAGAGGATGCTGCTGAAATGATCTTTTCAATGTGTAAGTGTGTGCAAAGTATCATAACTGTAACCCATTAGGGACTGAGAAATATCATAAAGTCAGTGAAGCATAAAAATGTAGGTCACTGTCCTACATGGTTGGTTACACTCACATGCCCTTGTCCAGATGCAAGTAATGACCAAATATCATGGCTCAAACCCTTACAACTACTTTGAAACTGACTTGAACACAAAATGCTTAACATACATTAACCTAATTTTTTTCAAAGTCAGCAGACCATGACCAGTAGGTCAAGGTCATGCATGGTGCATATATTTTGGTGATCATGTGCTGATGCAAGTGTGTACTATGTTTCATTACGCTAGGCCTTATACTTTGTGAGAAAAAGACCTAAACGCAAATGGTTAACATAGGTTAAACTACAGAAACCTAAATTTTTTTCAAAGTCAGTAGACCATGACCAGTAGGTCAGGGTCATGCATGGTGCATACATTCAGGTGATCATGTTCTGATGTAAGTGTGTACCAAGTTTCATTACACTAGCCCTTATACTTTGTGAGAAAAAGACCTAAACGCAAATGGTTAACATACCGTAATCGCCCCATTTACCGCACCTGCCCCTATAACCGCACACCAAGGCCATTTCTGGAAAAAATGCACAAGCGCACACTGCTTTTTCCTTCTGAAACTCACAAAACGCATCAAGTTCAACTTATCATTACTGTTTCAACAGCGACAGTGTTTTCAGTTTTGTTTTCCCGACGCAATGTGCGAAAAGAGCAACTCTATCGGTCTAAATGTCAATCGGGCATCCTCGCCGATATTTACAAAGTTGGCTGAAGTGTTGTGATATGTACGAGTGCGAACAGCGGACTCTGATCAGCTTACACATCTGCGCCGTCTGATTAACGTATTCTCTATCTGCATCCACAATGGGAATGTACATGTACATGTTGATCCGAGAAGGATCTAGTTCTGTACCAAAACCTCATTTTTCATTTTTTCATCGGACGTTTATATGTCAAAAACCAGTTTTTTTCAACACAGATATCCGATGAAAAAGACGAAAAAACTGAGGGTTTGGTACAGAACTAAGAAGGATCGAGCTTACGAAGTTATGAGGTTGCGGGGGTGCGCAGGCTGATCTGAGTCTTTGCCTTTCGTACATTCGAGAAATGACGAAAAGGCGTCATTTCTCAAGAGCAATTCTTGTCATATATAGCGATAATGTGCACGTGCGCCAAAGAGCGTTTGGGAAAGATACATGAACGACAGATGAGAAACCCGGGTTGCAAAAGAAATAAATTGTCATAATGACAAACTCTTGTTTCCTGACAAAATCAGCCTGAATACATGCCCAAACTGAACGAAGCGACCAGCCTGCGCATATGCATGGTCTGTGCATCATAAGTTCGCGGTAGCCTACAGGACAGGTTTATCATTTGCATAGCTGGCCCGTGGGCCTCAAAAGGGCCTCAGGTCACATCCGATCAGCAAACACCCGCATCATATAGTGCATTTGCGAACATTGACCAGTCTAACAAATCTCCAGGATTCGCCGATAGTTTGCAAAATAATTGTTTTAAGATGCGCAGACTGGTCTAAGGCTTTGCTGTTTGCACATATAATACGGTACCTTTCTCATGACACATTGCCAATATTTCTGCACCCTTGGACGTAATATAGGAAAGACAGAAATAGGGAAGATCAAAAGGACCGCATCTTCCAGAATTAGAATGTGTGTGTTATAAATAGAAGCCCGTGAATTTAAAGCAGACCCCTTGCGGTGAATGAATAGCCAGGGCACTGCCAAACTTACCTGACGTGTTTAAACAATCGCATATAAGCCTTAAAGTCATCGTAAATGTGTTGAAATACTTTCCTTTCTTTCGGAATATTTATTTGGAATATTGAAGAAGGATGAAGAGAATGAAATACATGCATAATCATTGATAATGAGGACATATTTAATACTGAGAGGTATGAGATAAAAAATTGCGACTTGACATGAGATCGTTTTTCTCCCGGAAATTGGCAATTCAAATAGTTCGAACACTATATATTTTCATGACACTTCGAACACCCCGATCAGTATTGCCGACTATTTCGACTGTTCATTTGTTTTTTTTTGTTTTTTTTGTTTTTTTCGTTCTGAGTGTGCGGTTATTAGAAACGTTTTTAACCACACCTTTTTGTTGCAATTTTGAAAAAGTTAAGCGCACCGTGCGGTAAATGGGGCGATTACGGTAGGTTAAACTGCTCACAGACACGGGCGAGGATACGAACGCGATTGAGGATGACGCATACTCGGACTACGACACCAGGGGTATAGCATAAGCTCTCCTCTGCTTCGCAAAGGCACGCTAAAAAACAGATGTCTCCCCCATCCCCCCATTCCTCCCCATCCCCTCATCAACAAGAATTCCGCGGAATGCTATGTCCCACCTGCTAGGTGCCTTCACATTAAGAACTCAATGAAAGCATCAGTCTGATACATATTTGGTCAAAATCCATTTGGACTGTCCGTTTCATACTTTTCCTATTTTTAGTAACGGCGAATGGCAGCCGTTTTGGATGATCGATTTGCAAAAAATTGAAATAGCTTCATGTGAGGATCATTTTGACACAAAGTTGGTCCAAATACATTCAAAGGTTCTGGAGAATTGTCATTTTCATGTTTTTGCTATTTTTAGTAAAAGCAGCTTATGGCTATCTTGGACTGCCCAGCCACATAAATTTGAAAGAACTCCATTAATATATGGATCATTCTGACTGCATTTGACTGATATCTGTTCAGCATTTTTTGAGATATTCGCATTTTAGCAAAACTAGAATTGTGAATAGAAAGTAGGTCACTGTGACCTAACTCTGCTACAGACTTTGTTCATTTTGATAAGCCCCACTAATGCTTCATGCAAAATTTCAGCCAAATACACTCAGTGGTTCTAGAGAAAAAGTTGATTTTATTGGTTTTGCTATTTGTAGTAACAGTGGCCATCTTGGTTTCTCAACCAGGCTGAATTTTTGGCTTGCGATGACGGTCGCAAGCCAGTATTCATGTGGTTTAGTGATACCGAGTTATTTTCGGAAGAAACAATACGTCACGCTTAGTCGGAAAATACCAATAGAGTTTGTACTGCAACGACTCCTTCTAAACCTATTTAGGGACGCAAACCATATAGATCGGAAAGCTCGTTCCTGTTTGAGACTGCCTTTCTTCATGATTTTCTCCACAAACACGAAAATTTCTTTTTAACAACAAACAAAGAACTCGTACGATTTGTCTGTTTTTATCCACACCCGATTTACCTCATCTGCTAAAAATAACAAGTGGAAAACCTATTTTTGATAGTGCATGTACTCTATTTTGATATTTCCGTTAAAAGGCACGTTTTTCTTTCACACGTGCCTTAAACTTGGCCACATATCTTTTGCTTTTTATAAACTCATTGCATAAATATAAAACTCTGAATTTAATACAAACTATTTGGCTTTGCATCCTAAGAAATAAACCAAAACCTGTGTAAGACACAGTGTTTATATATAGCTCAGCTTACAAGCATTAGCTTTTCCAAGAATCATGATGCAGCGGCGTCGCGAAAAAAATAGGCCTTAGGGCATCGCATAAACTGACTAGTCAGAGCAGCTGGCACACTGTCCAGAGCCGGTACATTCTTGGGGTCTGATCAGTCTTTTTCGGCATATATATTCTTCATGATGCAGACATCTTTCATGCTGAGGATAGACTGATCAGACTGCGCTTATGCCGGAGTGGGCTGATCTGTGTCCAGTGTATCTGTAAAGCCTAAAAGAGCATCAAAAATAGCGAAGTTCAAATCCATTGTTTAAATTTAGAAGCAGGCGCTTTTCACGATTTTTCCCCTTATCACACATCACATTTACTGAAAAAAAATGTATCCCATCTATCCGTGTGTGTGGCTTATATGTACAACTGACCGTGTTATATATGTAAAATCTGGTAATGCAGGTGCGTAAAATTAACGCATACGCATTGCAAAAGGCATTTCCATGACAGGAAGCGATGTAATGTACAGATATTTAGCATCTGATAAATTTCTTATTAGCCATCAACGTGTTCATGAATAGCTGAACTGCAAACCTCTTGCAATAATACAAGTACAGAAAAAGGGGACAATTCAGAAGCGTTAAGATTTGAATCTCGTTGGGTATGACTGTAAGGAATTCATGTACAGCTTTATGACAATGGAGGGGCACAGGCAGTTATACCCAGCATCATTGCACCATCCAACCAACCGGGGCGTCCTACTGATTTGGATTATAGTAGGGCAAGGGCCTACTGTGCTTGCAGAAGCTGCGGGTAGGGGTTGTGTGGACATTTTTCTTGCTTTTACAACACTCTGATTTTGCCTTTTTACTTCACCTATACAAATGTACAGAGAAATATTTACACTAGTCGACGATTTCCTTAAATGAACCTATACTGAACTGACGATGTTCATACATCCATGAACAACACTCATTCATGCGATGTTATGCGTAAGCCACGTCACGGATAATTCAAATAGATGATGGGCTGACGTAACATTTGATATACGTCATGTCCTGGTGGCGGCTTTTGTACGTCATTATTGAAAACACGATGGTCAATAACTATTCTTCGTCCTTTCCTCGGCGTTAAATTAGTCAGAACTCCACGAATAAGCAACAAAACTGATGTGAAATAGCATAAATATAAAAGATAAATTTCATTTGTCGGAAGTTCATGGAAGTATGAACGCAATGGGTTCCATGCTTTGTTGTTCCCAAATGGTGTAAAGCAAACTATTGTCTCAAACAATAGCAGCATGCAATTTCTTCTCAGAGTATTAAAATTTTGTATTTGTCACTGCCACTAAAACCAAAAGTAAACTTCAGTAAATATAAATTTATTGTCTTCCTTTGATGCCAAGTTCAGATGTGCTAAGATTCCATAGACATGGGCTTGAAATAGCCTTTCCTAAAATTTGATTCAAATTGACTGCAACTAAGCAGCCGTAAAGAAAAGACTTGAAATATGTTCATATAGTAATTTTCCTTGAGATATGCCTAAAGGCCAAAACGTTGGAAAACTTCTTTGTGTGTGTGTGTGAGTGTGTGTGTGTGTGTGTGTAAATATTTCCTCAATTTGTTTTTCAAATAAATTTTACACTTGTTTTAACCTCACACCTGTGGATAATGCCACCATTCAAGAAGTTAAGAAATTAAATACTTTGCTAAATAAAAGTTAGCAACAGAAAGTGCACTCTTCAACAACAACTCATGAAAAGTTCACTCTCTTAGCTGGGCAAGCCTTCCTTTTAAAAGGAAATTTTATATCATTCTGAAGCACTGCAGTTTGATCAGGCTGCATGTAAAATTTGAGAACCATGGATGCAGTGGTTTCAGAGAATAAGTCTTTTGAATGGAATTAAATGCTAGGGTCAACGTAAATTATTCTAGGTTCGACGTAAGGTAACTGTGACTTAATTCCGATACAGAATTTTTTTTGGTTTTAATCATTCTGAAAACCAAGGTCCCACTAATGTTTCATACAAAATTTCAGCCTATTATACCAAGTGGTTCTGGAGAAAAAGCTAATTTTATTGGTTTTTCTATTTTTAGTAATGGTGGTCATCTTGGATTCTTGACCCGGCTGAATTTTACCATTCTGAAGCCCTGAAGTCTGATCATGCTGCATGTGAAATTTGAGAACCATGGATGCAGTGGTTTCAGAGAATAAGTCTTTTGAGTGGACTAAAATGCCAGGGTTGACATAAATTGTGAATAGACAGACAGACGGACTGATGGACGGAAAACCAGACACCTATATTATACCTTGCTAAAGTAGGTGCGACGTAAATTAGAGTAATTTAGTTTTGATTCTTATTCTCTGAACATCAACTGAAAATGCTTTATTTTTTGTACTAAGTTCTGTGAAAATAACTGCAATGGACTAAAGCAAGTGAGCAGGGGCTCACGTGTACCCTGGCCAGTGCCACCACCTACACAAAATAAACTTTACAAAGTACATTAATGCAAATGATAACAAGCAGACAATCACTCATACCAGCAACAGACTCAGTCACATACCAAAAGGTTGCTCCATTTGGCAATAAGCAAACAAATACACTCTCAAAAGTTTATCTTTTACAGAAATATTATATTAAGTTGAAAGTGTGTGACCTTGACCTGGGCAGCAGCAGCATCCAGAAGATGTCAACTAAACTGTTTCAAGTAAACCCAGTCCCAAATCAAAAGGTTCTATTCATGTATACTGATAATATATGTAAACAGGTATATTGATTGATTGATTTGATTCTTTACATCCACGGTAAACAGCTATGGTCATGTCGGGACGGTCAGTTAACCTAACCACACTATTCCTGGGCAGGTATAGACCTCCTAAGCGGTTAAGGTGGTGATAATCACTGATTTGGGACAAAGTAAAAAATCAGCATAACACTGATCTTTCCAAAACTTAGCAGCTGCCTTCTTTATGATGTTTCTCATAATTTAGAATCCCAAAATGCAGCATTTGTTAATGTTAAAAAGTGTTTTTATAAGAGAAGATCAAAGGGTAATTTTCTGCGAATAAATCTGAAAAAACAATATCATTATTGAAAATATACTTAGTGCTTAGAGTACCTTGTTGCATAATGGAGAGCGTCCTAGCAATTATTTTTTTTAACTCTTTCACACATTATCAGGCTGAGCAGATGAAAAAAGATGCCGTCTGTGTCCAAATTTTTTTGTCAAAACACACGGGTGAGACAGGTGATACTATTTTAACAAGGTTAAACAATTTCATCTACACACCACTGATCATGTCAGTAATGTATTATTTATATTGTAGGTGTTAACATAGGTATGCTTGCCTACCCTATATTTAATAAATGCTTCCAGTGTACATTTACTTTGTACATGGTTGAACATTTGAGAAAAAGCTACCGTTTTCATCTGGTCTACATTACAATTTCAGAAAGAGTTGGAATAAATAATTGCTAGGACGCTCTTCATTATACAATAATGCACCTTCAGCACTACTTTAATTTTCAATAACGTTATTATTTTTTCAGATTTATTCGCACAAAATTACCCTTTGATCTTTCCTTATAAAAACACTTTTTTAAGCAGCATGTACGTCTATTTTGTATTCTAAACTGTAAAGAACAACAAAAATAAGAAGTCTGCTAACTTTCAGGGAGATACATTACTTTTTTATGGTTTTATGCAGATTTTTACATTTACCATAAATCACCACCTTAACCAGTACTAAGTGCACATACTTTCGCCTGTAACTGACAACTGCCCTTCTTGAATCAGCGGAAGGAGAAACGAAAGTATGTGGCCAGATCGGGTTTCGAACCCAGGACCTCTGACTTATGAGTCAGGTGCCCTACCGACTGCGCTATCCGGCCCAGCCGTAAACAGGTATAACTTAATGCAAAACTTTCACTATCGCTAATGTTATACTAATGTCTAAGTCTGTGACCTTGACCTTAGCTTTGCAGCAGTAGCCAGATGTTGCAAACTAAAATGTATCTGATACCTGATATAATATCTGAACAAATTCCAACTGAAGCTTAAAATAGAGTGAAAGCAAAAACTTCACACAAAACTTTAATGCAACTACTATATACCAGGGGTGTTTCAAAACTTTTGCGAATGGCTTCATAACTTTGTTTAGGGGTATGCTGGGTACAACTGCTATGCATGTACTGAAAGCACTACATTTGGTCTTTACAATGATACCAACCACTTTACAAAGGCACTGTTTCTTATTGACTTACCGTATTTCTTCGACTATAGGACAGATTTTTTCCTGCCGAAATGACCTCGAAAAATTGCACCCGCCTTATAACCGAGGCTGTGGAAATCATGGTTGTTTTCAGCATTGTCCGTGAGTGCAGCTGATCACAGAAAATCCTGATGACCAATGCTTTTGTAAAAGTGAAGTTACTGACTAATTTCATGTATCTACAAGTTTGAATCGGCAGGCGAGACATAAGCATCACAATGGTAAATTACAGCATCGGTATATTAGCCTTTGATCAATAACACCAATGCATGGTAAAGTAACATGTGAATCCTAATTGGGAACAAGCAAATTCGGTGAATTTATATCCCCCGCCAAAGTGGCCCCGATTTGTTTACTATTATGGTTTATTTTAAGTTTTATATAATTTCGTTCACTTTCACTGGGCTGAGTGGACTATTTACTCTGGCATAAGTGAGGCATAAGCTGAAGCTGTTCTTAAACACTTGCCTAAGCATCACTGCACTATGATGATACATTTTTAATTCAGTTTAAAGAAATTTTGTTCAGTCCAGTATCTAAGTTATGGCTAATTTGTGGATTTTAAGTCAATTCGAGGTCATTAAATCATGCACTACTGATGCGATTATGATCGAACTTAAATCATGCATTACTGATGCGATTATGATCGAACTTAATGTGCACTGCTATGTCAAGACAATACATAGATATTTTAAGTTTCATGAAATTCCAGTCATTGGTTACTTAGTTATGACTCAATATGTTGATTTTAAACCAAGTCAAGGACAATTACTCATTGCTAACTGAAGCAATTTCGACAAAACGTAAGATGCACCAATGTGTTATGGTGATACAATTTTAAATTGATTCAAGGGCAATAACTCATGCATTTCTGATGCCATTCTGATGAAACTTTATGTGCATAACCGCCTTATAGTGATACATATCAAGTTTATGTTTCATGAAATTTCGGTAATTGGTTACTTAGTTATGGCTCATTGTAATGATTTGAAGTCAATTCAAGGGCAATAACTCATGCACTCCTGAAGCTAGTCTGATGCAACGTGACATGCATCAGTGAGGGGGTTATATTGATATATATTCAGTTTAAGTTTCATGAAATTCCGTCCTGTGGTTACTTAGTTATGGCTCATTTTATTGATTTTATAACAATTCAAGGGCAATAACTCATGCATTACTGAAGCCAATGAAAGGTGACGTGCATCAGCAGGTTAAAGTAATATATATTTGTTTTAAGTTTCAAGAAATTCTGTCCAGTGGTTGCTAGTTATGACTCATTGTACTGATTTTAAAACAAGTCAAGGGCAATAACTCATGCACTACTGAAGCCAGTCTGATGAAACTTAATGTGCATCAGCAGGTTATAGTAATATACATTTATTTTCAGTGTCATGAAATTCTGTTCAGTGGTTACTTAGTTATGGCTCCGGTCGGAAAGACGGACGGACGGAAAGACGGACGGACGGACAGACGGACGGACATGGAGAAAACTATATCCCTCCGCCTTTGGCGGGGGATAACTATTATAAATTAAGTAACAAAAACAAGTTTTAATTATTTTATCTCACCTGGTGTGAATCTTAAGTTTACCTAAGCAGTCATTAATTTAATCATGTATAGGTAATCTTCATTAAGGGAGTCGTAACAGCTTTCCTTTGAAGTTTGCCGCTCTTTATGTAAACCCGTTCTGGAAAGACGCTCAGTGACTGTCACTGACATGTGATTGACATAGGTGTGGTTTGCATAATTATGCAAACAGGGAAGACTCCTGTGTATTGCACTTTGGAGCATAGGGGAATAATGACAATAAATCAGTCTCATCACTTTGAGTAAATCTTGCATAAGGCCTAGGACTTCTTTTCACGCAACACTTCTCCCAACCTCGGTACGCCATACTTTTCGTCCGCTCATAATGTAAAGATTATAAAAAAATATCGGCATTCCCATTACATCAATACACAGTATCTATCGGGTGCGGTGTTATAGGGTGTGTATGCCAAATACGCCGAGCAAAGAAAGACAACTCGAACTATACTTTTAGAAATCTTTACTTAAGGGTTCATCACAATGTGAAGTGGGTGGGGTAGGTTGAAAAATGTGAGTTACATTTTTTTTGAAAATAACTGGGTCTGTCACAAAGCTTTCAAGCCTTCAATGTTACATACCACCTGAACACAATTCTAGGGTATAGCATGTATAATAAAAGCAATTATGAAGAAAATTAGCATACTTGAGACTTGGCCATCCCAAGGACGCCAGAAGTCCAATTGGATGAGATTCTATCCAAAAATAATTACCCTGATAAAATCTCCAAATACCCCTCTACAATCTCCCAGAATGAAATTGCACAGAAACAAATAACAAATACAAAAATCAATTTAACAGACACCCACTACTTGAAAAAAAATCTGAAATATCCACCATGTTTTAGTCACAAAATAGTTCCAAAATAAAGGTATGGTGGACATTATTATGCAATAAAATAATTCTTGGGGAGATAATTACAGACCATAAAAGTAAGAGCATGCTTTGAGTAATATACTGTTTCCTGCACAACTGTTTTGGACAACTATAAATATTATTCTCCTATCCCGTCCCTCCATTCCTCCACGCTCTCCCCCTCCACAACACACACACATACATAAATTAGCAGTCAGTGAAGATGATTGAAGGTGAATACATGCAAATCAACCCAATTAAAAACAAAACAAGGCAAAAACAATATGCCTCTAAAGAACAAGAGGACCATGAGGCCCTGAATCGCTCACCTGAACAATTGGCAAGGTGGCTTTTACTTATCATGTCTGAAATTGTCAAAATATGAGTTTTGGGTCAAAAGTCAAAGAATGACCATGACCACTTGCACTTGTAAATCTTCATGTACTCATTAAGACATACCATTTTTAGGCCAAAATCTTCAAAACTTATGTTCTAGCATTTTCCCATATTTGACCATGCCGCAAAAAAGGTCAAGGTAAACCCAAGGTCACCATTTGAACAGTCTTGGTGGTACTCTAGTTCTCCATGCTATTTACCAAGTTTCAAGGCCATAGGTGTATTGGTTCTGGAGAAGAAAAATATTAAAGATTTATACCATAAGTGGTAATGGCGGCCAAGTTGGTCATGTGACCTGGACCGTTTGAACAAATTTTTCATTCAATCAACCCCTGGAGGCTCTATATGAAATGTGTTCACAATTGGCCCTTTGGCTTTTGAGGAAATGGTTGAAAATGTCAAAATATGAGCGATCTGGATCAAAGGTGAAAAAATGACCTTGACCTCTTGTACTCATAATTCTTCATGAACTCATTAAGACAACTGTATATACCAATTTTTTTAGGCCAAAATCTTCAGAACTTTCCATGAAATCTTATGTTCTACCATTTTCCCATATTTGACCTTGCTGTAAAAGGTCAAGGTCAACACAAGATCATAATTTGAACAATCTTGATAGTACTCAAGTACCCAATGCTACATACAAACTCTCAAGGCCATCGGTCAATTGGTTCTGGAGAAGAAGATTTATAAAGGTATTTACCATATATGGCATGGCGGCCATGTTGGTCATGTGTCCAGGAGCGTTAGAAAATTTTTTCATTCCCTCAACCCCTCGAGGCTCAATATGAAATTTGGTTTCAATTGGCCCAGTGGTTTTAGAGCAGATTCTTTGAAATTGTCAAAATTTGAGATTTCTGGGTCAAAGGTCAAAGAATGACCTTGACCTCTTGTACTCACATATCTTCATGTACTCATTAAGATGATTGTATATACCAATTTTTAGGCCAAAATCTTCAAAACTTACCATGAAATCTCATGTGCTAGCATTTTCCGATATTTTACCTTGCCGTAAAAATGGGCAAGGTCAACCCAGGGTCATAATTTGAACAATCTTGATAGTACTTGAGTACCCAATGTTAAATACCGAGTTTCAAGGCCATCGGTCTACTGGTTCTAGAGAAGAAGATATTTAAAGGTTTTTACCATATATGGGCGGGGTGGCCATGTTGGTCATGTGACCTGAACTGTATGAACAAATTTTCATTTCCTCAACCCCTGGAGGATCTATATGCAATTTAATTACAATTGGCCTAGTTGTTTTTGAGGAGATTGTTTGATATTGTCAAAATATGAGAGTTTTTAAAGGTTTTTACCATATATGGGCGTGGTGGCCATGTTGGTCATGTGACCTGGACGGTAGGAATAAATTTTTGTTCCCTCAACCTCTGCAGGCTCTTGAAATTTGGTTTCAATTGGCTCAGTGGCTTTTGAGGAGATTGTTGGGACTTGTCAAAATATGAGAGTTCAGAGTCAAAAGTCAAAGAATGACCTTGACCTCCTGTACTCGTAAATCTTCATGTAGTCATTAAGATGACTGTGGATACCAATTTTTAGCCCAAAATCTTGAACAGTTTCCAAGATATCTTATGTTGTAGCAACTTGCCATATAAAACCATAAGGAAGCAAAGGGGGGGTGCCTATAAGGCCCTTTTTCTGCCCAAGAGCAAAATGTTTTATTTTCAGCTGATGATTAGCCTATAGTGTCCGCTGTATTGAATCAATAGTGGTTAAGCTCCGTAAGCACTACTTTTGGAATAATGGGGTTATTAAAGTGGGTGGGGTAAATCAGCATGAACCAGGGTAGTCATATTATAAGCTATATTTCTCCTTCAAATTTAATGGCATTCATATATACCTTTCTTTATAAGTTAAAATGATGTCTTTGGTGATATCTATTCTCAATTTCTATCTTTCAAAGTAAAATCTTATGTCTGCAGAATTTATTTTAGAGACACTATCTATTTTCATTAATTTTGGTACTTTGATTATAATATATTCTACCATATCTCTAGAACCAATGGATGACTTCTTACCAAACTAAAATGGGTTCACCCTTGGGAGAGTGAAAACTGTTGATTAAAATTTGGTGACCTTGACATTTGTTTCAAGGTCACAGTAAGACTTATAATGTTAATTTTAAGTCAAGTTTTGACCTTTGTCTACACATTAGTTCCTGAATTGATATAAAATGGTTCCCAAAGTGCCCTAAATTAAAAATTTCGGAGAGTTAGAGCACTAGTTTTGATTAAATGGCCATGACATCATCTTCAAGGTCAAGGTCAAGGTTAGATAAAACAGAGTTTAATCACAGATTTCACTCAATCAGTTAGCAGAAATGTACCAAATCTGAGTATTTTCATTCATAAAATCATTGTTTAATATGCATAGAATGACCTTGACCTTGGTCTGAAGGTCAACATTAGCCAAACATAATGAAACAGAAATGGATTAAACTTAAATGTTATGGAAAAATCTACTGTGAAATACTAAACTTCTGAATCTATTGGTGGCCTTTAGATCAAGGTCAAGGTCATTATATGCATAGGTCAAGGTCATTATATCATATTAAGCATTGATTTACAAATAGAAACCTACAAATTTGTTAAATTTCTGCTTACTAGCTATATGAGATCTTTGATTAAACTCTGCCTAGTCTAACCTTGACCTTGACCTTGAAGATGATGTCATGACCCTTAAATCATAACCAGTGCTCTATCTCTTCATTTTGTTAAATTTAAGCTAATTTGGTCATGATTTCATATCAATTCAGGAGCTAATGTGTAGGCAGTGGTCAAAACTTGACTTAAAACTGACATTACAAGTCTTACTGTGACCTTGAAACAAAGGTCAGGGTCACCAAATTTTAATCAACAGTTTGCATTCTCCCAGGGGTGAACCCATATTAGTTTGGTAAGAAGTCATCCATTGGTTCTAGAGAAATGGTAGAATATAGAAATCAAAGTACCAAAATTAATGAAAATTGACAGTGTCTCTAAAATAAATTCTGCAGACATTAGCTGTTACTTTAAAAGGTAGAAATTGAGAATAGATGTCACCAAAGACATTATTTTAACTTATAAAGAAAGGTATATATGAATGCCATAAAATTTGAAGGAGAAATATAGCTTATAATATGACAACCCTGGTTCATGCTGAATTACCCCACCCACTTTAATAACCCCATTATTTCAAAAGTAGTGCTTACGGAGCTTAACCACTGTTGATTCGGTATAGCAGACACTATAGGCTAATCATCAGCTGAAAATAAAACAGTTTGCTCTTGGGCAGAAAAAGGGCCTTATAGGCACCTCCCCTTTGACCTTACCGTAAAAAAAGTCAAGGTCAACCCAAGGTCATAATTTGAACAATCTTGGTAGTACTCGCGTACCCAATGCTACATACCAAGTTTCAAGGCCATCGGCCTGTTGGTTCTGGAGAAGAAGATTTTTTCAGGTTTTTACCATATATGGGCATGGCGGCCATGTTGGTCATGTGACCAGGACAGTTTGAACAACTTTTCGTTCCTAAGGTCCCAGGAGGCTCTATATGAAATTTGGTTACAATCGGCCCAGCGGTTTCAGAGGAGAAGTCGTTTGAAATTGTGGATGGACGGACGACGGACGGACGACGACGGACGACGACGGACGACGGAGCCTTACCATCCTATAAGCTCCCCCGGAGCCACTGGCTCAGGTGAGCTAAAAAATATTGTATTTTTGAAACTTTCTTTTCCTCACTGGTATTGACTTTGTTCCAAAAAATTGAACAAAGGGCTTTAAAGTGCCAAAATTTGAGGGTCTCTGAAAATGATAATCCACTCAAACAAAATATGTTGGAAAAGCCAGTAACTGAGTAAGCTTATAAGTACATTGTAAATCAACATGCATGCCCCAACTGAGACAGTATTCAACGACATACATTTTAGAGGCAGCTCACCTACAAAACTGAAGAATTTTCATGGATACAATTGATAACAGTTCATTATGAAGACTTTGATTTTGGCCTTCAATCTGTAACCATCAAAAAATGTGGATGTGTAAAATTAATTCAGGGCTCCAGATAAGGTGTTTTTTGGGGATAATTCTCAGATGCTTTTTCTTATTTCTTAACAAAAAATATGTTGTGACCCCTCATTAGAACTGTCTCAGTGAGATGGTTCTAATGAGGGGTCAGAACTTCTCTTTTATGCAGAAGTATCAGAAATTATCTTTAAATTATCCCTGTAACCTCTTATCTGGATCACTGTGCAAAAATCTAATGTAAAAGTCAAATACTTTGTACCTATAGTACACAGTTACAATATTTTTCTTCCAAAAACTTAACTTCACAAAAACATCTTTATTTTTTATTTTTTTTCCATGAAGTTCACATGAAATGGACTGAAATCAAGTATAAAATGAATAATTCAGTCGCAAGGAATTGAATGAATGGCTAATTTTAATTTAACCAACAGACAAATTTCTAGTGGCGGAAATGTAATAATAATTCCAGGGTTGACGGTATCTCCCCTGTCATGGCACTGTCATAAAAGAAAGCTGAATCAGAAAAGTTGACAAAAGTTTAGGCCGCTGACACTAATAATGCTGCCAGAAAAGTAATAGTTATGTTTAGACTTATACTTATGTCTCACTTCTGATAGCCGCAGCTAAGACAATAAAATAGAATCTCTCTGTAAGTCTCAGTTGAGCTTTCTCACTTTCTATAAGCGCTTCTGACTTTTCTGTCCTGTCCTGTTTGTTGTGGGTCATGTAGCCTGTGCGATAACATTTAAAAGGATGGTTATGCCAGTGAATGTTCAAACTATTCTTGAACACGTTAACATTAAAGGCTGCCGAAACAACAGTCTGGCAATGCACAACAGTCTGGCAATGGGTTCCAAATGTCAACAATATGGTTTGAAAAACTGCTAGACCATATGATTGTGGAGTCTGGCACAAGACTTATGTAACAGGAATAGGAATGGCCTCTGGTTGCCTGATATGATGATATTAAATATGAAAAATTTAATTTATCACTGTCAACTTTTTTCTTTTCCATGCAAAATCTTCAAATGAAAGATGTGTCCTTGAACTGCTGCCCCGAATCATTGGTTTTATCGTGAAAAAAAAAAAAAACAACAAAAAAAAACCATACACACACACAAGGGTGTCACTGACACATTCAGATTTTCATATACAGTTCTCAGACCCGGATCCAGACCACGCCGTACTGGTGGGGTTCTGGTTAACTGGTGGGGCTCAGCAGAGGTACCAAAATGTGTGTGTGTGTGTGGTGGGGGGGGGGGGGGGGGGGGGGGGATGGGGGCTTAGAAATATATGACATTATAAAGGATAAATTTGATGAGGTTTTTATGTCAATTTCGCCTTGAAATATATGTTGTGACATCTCATTCAAATCGCCTCAGCGAGGCAATTCTAATGAGATATCACAACATATATTTGAATGTAACCAGGCCCAGGTGGCAGGGCTGAAGCCCCAAAGCCCACCACAAAAAAATGGGACGAATCGTCCCGGAAGAAACGTCCCGGTACGAACTGGATGTGGCACGAAACGTCCCGGAACCACCCCCTGGATCTGGGGCTGGTTCTGCATCTTCTTTTCCATATTTATTTTAAATAAATTTGCACTGATGTGTCAACAACACCAGTATACATTTATAAATTAGGACACAGCTAAGCCAAAATACACAGTCACTGCTGTGAGTTGTCCTTGAATCCACAACTTTATTTTTTATCTCATAAACATCTGTTCATTGTATGAATGTGCCACCCTACTCCTCAAAATTCTAAAGAGCTTGCCTAGCACATGTTTTTTTTCACTTTCACGTAAACACGTGTCATTGAAATGTGTAAATTGTTTTCTTTCTTTCTTTCTTTGTATACTGCTACACCCTCTCTCGAGGATTATGAGCAGGAGAACGATGTACACTCCAGTTTTAGAAGCTATAAATACCTTTAATCAACGTAACACAATCACAGATTGTTTTCATCCGATGCAGAACAACTGTCTGTGTTTTTATTCCGCATTTCTTTCCTTGATTAACGCTTTCTTCAGAATATATTGGCGAAAAATTAAGTTTCCATATCTTGTTTAGTTTGTTTATGTTCGGACCGGAAAGGCCTAACAACTCATCTTGTAAAAGGTGCAACATAAAATAAGTACCCACCTTATTTCATTATTTATAACACAGACTGCTTTCCTTGAAAATACGGAATAATCCATGGATAAGGGCTGTAGTAATGAACTATATTTAGTAGCGTTTCATACCTTTTTAATCATCGGAATTGTTTCTCGAAGAGTTACTCAGGATAGCAAGATTAGTCTCCCGTGCAGGGGTCCATCGAATTACCCCAAACCACCCCAAACCGCCTGAAAACCACCCCAAACCACTTTTCTTAATTCTGTTTCAGGTTAAAATAGTTTGCAAACCTTTTATTTATGCGTTAAATGATCTCAAAATTGTAAAATATAAAAAACTAGAAATGTTTTTCAGAGAAAAACTGATGTCCCCTCACCAGCCCATTTTCCATCCGCTATAATGAATATAAAGCCTGTACAAGTAAACTATCTAGGCAAGTTTGGAGAAAATCCATCCACTGGTTCTAAAGATATCCTACATATATGACTATGTCCTTGAAAAATGGGTCAAGGTCACCAAATACTAACCATGTCTTAAACCTGTCACAACAACATATTCCTGCAAGTCTGATGAATATCTGTCAATTGGATCAAGATATAACTAATTTTTAAGAGGAAAAAAAAAGCATTTTTAAGTTAGCTTTTGACCTAGAAAATGGGGTCAAGGTAATCAAAACACAGTAAACTCTTGAGATTGTCCCAAAAGTATATATATGAAAGTAAAGTGGAAATCAAGACAAAGGCTAATGAGATATATCAACTTCAGTGAAATTTTCACATATCTAAGTCCTCCTGTGACCTTGAAATTCAGGTCAAGGTCACCAGAATCTGATCAGCTCTTAAGCTAGTCCCAGTGATGTATCCATGCAAGTTTGGTGAAATTCCATCTATTGGTTCATGAGATATTAAGGGTACAAGAAATTGCCATCTAAGTCCTCCAGTGACCTTGAAAATGAGATCAAGGTCACCAAAATCTAATCAGCTCTTAAGCTAGTCCCAGTGATGTATCCATGCAAGTTTGGTGAAATTCCATCCATCGGCTCATGAGATATAGTCATAATAGGAAATTGTGATCTCATTCCTCCAGTGACCTTGAAAATGAGGTCAAGGTCACAAAATCTATTCAGCTTTTAAGCATGCCCCAATGATGTATACATGCAAGTTAAGTGAAATTCCATCCATTGGTTCAGGAGATATAGAGGGTACAAGGAATTCTCATCTAAGTCCTCCAGTGACCTTGAAAATGAGGTCAAGGTCACCAAAATCTGATCAGCTCTTAAACTTGTCCCAATGATGTATCCATGCAAGTTTGGTGAAAATCCATCCATTGGTTCAGGAGATTACATGGGTACATGAAACTGTCATCTAAGTCCTCCAGTGACCTCGAAATTAAGGTGAAGGTCACCAAAATCTAATCAGCTCTTAAACTTGTCCCAATGATGTATCCATGCAAGTTTGGTGAAATTCCACACATTGGTTCAAGAGATATCGTTCACGCAAAGTGGGTACATGAAATTATCATCTAAGTCCTCCAGTGACCTTGAAAATGAGGTCAAGGTCACCAAAATCTAATCAGCTCTTAAACTTGTCCCAATGATGTATCCATGCAAGTTTGGTGAAAATCCATCCATTGGTTCAGGAGATTACATGGGTACATGAAATTGTCATCTAAGTCCTCCAGTGACCTTGAAAATGAGGTCAAGGTCACCAAAATCTAATCACCTCTCAAACTTGTCCCAATGATGTATCCATGCAATTTTGGTGAAATTCCACACATTGGTTCAAGAGATATCGTTCACGCATTTGGTTTGGTTTGGATGGATTGCAAGTTTGGTGAAAATCCATCCATTGGTTCAGTCAAATCAGCTCTTAAGCTAGTCCCAGTGATGTATCCAAGCAAGTTTGGTGAAATTCCATCCATCGGCTCATGAGATATAGTCATAATAGGAAATTGTGATCTCATTCCTCCAGTGACCTTGAAAATGAGGTCAAGGTCACAAAATCTATTCAGCTTTTAAGCATGCCCCAATGATGTATACATGCAAGTTAAGTGAAATTCCATCCATTGTTTCAGGAGATATAGAGGGTACAAGGAATTCTCATCTAAGTCCTCCAGTGACCTTTAAAATGAGGACAAGGTCACCAAAATCTAATCAGCTCTTAAACTTGTCCCAATGATGTATCCATGCAAGTTTGGTGAAATTCCATCCATTGGTTCAAGAGATATCGCGCACGCAAGAAACTGTCACGCCGACGCTGATGCCGACGCCGACGCCCGGGATCTGCACTGAAAACAATATGTCCCCCCCTCACCTTTGGTGGGGGGACATAAATATTGTTACATTTTCATATGGTATGTGCTGATATTAACCTAGTGGTATATGTACGTGTATATGTACGTATTTGCATGTACATATTAAAGCAAACACAATATATGTTTGCATGTCTGTATGTATGATTGACAACGCATGCATGTTTATATATATGTGTAAGCATAGGCATGTTATATAGCATTAAGGTTCATGGAAGCACCTTTACACAAATATAGCCTACATATTGGTAATGACAATGCTTCTCTATAGCTGCAAATGTAAATCAAGTATCAAATTATAAACATGTGTAGCATCTGCAACATTTCTGAAGCAGTGTAAGTTCTTGCAAAATGCCAAATTTGGTTTGGAGTGATTTGATTTTGGTGGTTTGGGGTGTTTTTATGGGCGGTTTGGGGTGGTTTGGGGTGTTTTGGAGTGTTTTGGAGTGGTTTGGGGTGTTTTGGGGTATTTTGGGGTGGTTTGGGGTAATTCGATGGACCACCCGTGCAGCATTCTAAAAACCCAGATTGCAAATCAAAAGCCGGGACCCGATTCCGGTTCCGATTCCGGGGAAGGAATAGAAACCGGGACCCGGGACCAAAATCCGGGACCAATTTTTGTTGGCATTAAAATTGTACTCAAGATGCTAGTAACGAGCTGAAAATTGGACCATAAGTAGATTTTAGTCTCTTCTGACAAAAAATGCATATAAAGATTTGATAAAACTTTCGATATTTATTGAAATTTTAACAAAAATACAGGACCACGTCGAGCTTTTTCGACCCGTGACCAGTTTTTGCGGGATCAACGATGTCAAGCAAATCTCAATTTTTTCCTACAGAAACATTCTAAACCCCATTTTTTTTTACATTTCGTATCTGTAAACATACCAAAGAAGATAAAATTAAAACAAATGTGAAAATTTTCTGTAATTTTGGCGAAAAATTCGACCCGGGACCAACCCGGGACCAAAATCGTCATTTGTTTATTGTGCGATGTTGACGATGTCAATGAATTTTCTTCTACATTGTTGTTTAATATCTCATTGTTTTACTTTGTGTCATATCTAAAGATGCCACAAAAGACGAAAATGCAAAAATGTGTAAAATATATCCCTTATTTTTGAGAGAAAACCTACCTGTGACCAAATGGTCATTTTCTGCGGTTTAGACATTGTCTTGGTGCGTTGCCATAGAATCTGAACATTCCACAAAAGCAGAAATTGATCAGCTTCTAAAATAAATAAGGAATGCTCTTGGTTGTGTGAAAAGAACATTTCTTCAATGTCAAATGAATATAGATTCTGATTCTGTTTGGATGACGATACTAAAATAAATATACTATTCAGGCAGAAAATAACCTTTAAACCATATTTCATAATTTTGTCAAAGCTGGTCCCTGGTTAAATATGCCTATCAGCAGACCTACCAAGACAAAATTAGACAATTGTTATAGTTTTGGCAGCAGTTTAGAACCTTGCACAAGGTAAATAGAGGACTTCAAAAAGTTATTCCTTAACAAGAATTAAGAAATACAAGACACCGTCAGCTTTTTAATGACGATTTTGGTCCCGGGGAGAGTTATTTGTAGCATTTTGGTTAAATATCTCGATTTCTTTTTTTCATTTCTATTTCTTTGGCATCTCTACATACTAGTAAATGTAAAATTGATGGGATTTTAAACGTTTATAGAGACAAAAACTGAAATTTCTTTCACATCGTCCACAAAACAAATGACGATTTTGGTCCCGGGCTGGTCCCGGGTCAAATTTTTTGCAAAAATAATAGATAAATTTTGCATTATTAAAAAATCTAATCTTCTTTAGTATGTTTACATATGACGAGATGTAAAATAATTTGAGTTTAAAATGTTTCTGTAGGAAAAAATTGAGATTTGCTTGAAATCGTCAATCCCGCAAAAACTGGTCCCGGGTCAAAATGCTTGACATGGTCCTATCTTTTTGTTAAAATTTCAACAAATATCAAAAGTTTTATAAAATCTTTATATGCATTTTTCAGAACAGCCTATTAACTACTTATGGTCCAATTTTCAGCTTGTTATTCGCATGTTTAGTACAATATTGGGGCCAACAAAAATTGGTCCCGGATTTTGGTCCCGGGTCCCGGGCGTTGGTCCCGGTTTCTATTCCTTCCCCTATTCCGGTATCACAGTTCCATTAGTAGGTTCCGCGCTACCATTAAAATGCCCCATAGACTTCAGTGTTAATTCTAATAACTTAAGATACTTACAAAATGGAGCATATCCCAAATCCATCGTCGCCTTCTGTCTCAGTCTTTAGGGCAAGCAAACTCGAACTGATCCTGGGTGCTTTGACTATGCCTTCACCACCATCTTTCTGCATGACATGTAAACATTTGAGGTCAGGGGTCATTTGGTGTACTTTCAAGGCTGCCAGTGTTGGGAAACCCCCTAGGTTGTTGCCTCGTTCTGGCATACAAAATAGGTCCACTTTTATTAGGTTCAAACATCATGGATTGTAGTCCCTGAGCTCCAGCTCCACCTGAAACAGACAGAACATTCATATATCTTATAACTCTCACATGCCATACACTCAAATCAGGCTCTTTCATGTTTCTTAGGAACTATTTTACACCATACCAAAACACTCTGACATCAATGGTAGTGCGCCACCAATTTAATTATTTCAATTAGGCTGGTCAGCCTGTCAAATATTACCTGAAATCAAAGTAGACCTTAACTGGAATTACAAAACCAAGTTTCATTAAAATCCATCCATGGACTTAAAAGAAATTACATTTTATATCAGCATGGGATTTCATGCTTTTTCGGCCGATTTTCCTTTTTCACAATTTACCATAGTGACCGTTCCAAAACTGAAATATCAAGCAGATAACTATAGAAAATGGAGGAAAGTAGACTGTTGTATATGGGCGGATAAGCCTGCTTTATCTTTTTGATCGATATGGCCCATTCATCATCAAAGTCAAGCCTCAAGGTCAAGGTCAAGGTCAGAGTCTTTAACCTGCAGCCCCCAAAGAGCTCGAGATAAGCTAAACAGGACAAAAAGAAAAAAAATCTTATTTCAACAAAGATTAAAAAGGATTCTAATGAGAACCACAATCTATTTTACCATTTTTACTCTAAATATTTGGACACCCAGCATTTTCTTTTTTTTGTTCGCAAATGGAACCTTTCATCTTTGACAGAAATACAGAAATGGCCTTGTTCACCTTTGAATTTGTCAAATTTGTTAGTTGGCCCACTGGTCATACTGTTAAACAATTATGTGCCAACAATGTAGACCCAGATCATACTGCTTCTCAGAGGCAGACTGATCTGGGTCTACACAGTCTGCTTAAATGTGTCCAAATACTAAGGGTAAATGTGGTAATATCAGAGAAAAGGGCACTTACAGAAGACATATGTCAAGCCGAATTGTCTGGCAGGCAATAATATAGGGAATATTTGCCGTGCAATCCACATGTCCTTCAGGGCAGTCACAATAGAGTAACCACAGTCAGAGGTGACCATGGCAGAGCAAGAGACCAAAATCTACGCACAAAGGCCTAGTAGTGGCTGAAGACTGTCAACAAGGAATATCATTTATTTGTAACAAGTGGCCCAAAGGGCAACAATTGCTCACCTGAGAGACATTGTAAACCTATAGGGATATTTAAGATGCTCAAGGGCAGCTAACTCCACAGTCAGTGGTCCAATCAGGCTGAAAATTAAACTCATCCAAAACATTATGTATGCCCTCATTTAATATATGCAAGTTTAAAAAGTATCCGATCAAGAGCACAATAGACAGAGCTGTCAAGGGCAGCTAACTTCGTAGTGGTTGGCCTGATCTGGCCAAAATTTGAACTTGTTTAAGATATTATGCATTTCCTCATTACCTGCAAGTTTGAAAAGGATCGGATCAGTAGAAACCAAGAAAAAGTGGCGACATTGATTTTTTGGATGCTCAGGGCAGGTACTCCATAGTCAGAGGTGGGATCTAGCCGAAATGCTAACTAATCAAAGCTTTTATGCATATCCTCATTACCTGCAAGTATGAAGAGGATCCGATGAAAAATGAAAATGTGATGACGTTGTTTTCTCCATTATAAGACTATGGGATTTTTTTCAAACGCTCAAGGGCAGCTAACTCCGTAGTTTGTGCTCGAATCCGGTCAAATTTCGAACTCATCCAAGCTCTTATGTATGTCATCATTACCTGCAAGTATGATAAGTATCTAATCAAAAACCTTGATTGCAGCACCCTGAAAGTCAAACTTGCTCGAGATATTGTCATGCCCTACATTTGTGTGAATTTATTTTAAAATCCGTTGAGAAATGTAGGTGCTAGAGCGATGACAATGTTTTTCTAAAAATAGCCACAGTGACCTTGACCTTGGACACAGCATCCTGAAAGTTGAACTTGCTTGAGATATTGTCATACCCTACATTTGTGTCAAGTAATTTTAAAATCCATGGAGAAATGAAGGTGCTAGGGGGATGACAAAGTTTTTCTAAAAATAGCCACAGTGACCTTGACCTTGGGCACAGCACCCTGAAAGTCGAACTTGCTCGAGATATTGTCATGCCCTACATATGTGTGAATTTATTTTAAAATCCATTGAGAAATGTAGGTGCTAGAGCGCTGACAAAGTTTTCCTAAAAATAGCCACGGTGACCTTGACCTTGGGTGCAGCATCCTGGAAGTCAAACTTGTTTGAGATA
Organism: Ctena decussata; assembly: GCA_963989385.1. Lineage (NCBI taxonomy): Eukaryota > Metazoa > Mollusca > Bivalvia > Lucinida > Lucinidae > Ctena > Ctena decussata. The sequence goes on along the minus strand of OZ022499.1, from coordinate 32,697,968 downwards.
TTGTCATGCCCTACATTTGTGTGAAGTTGATTTAAAATCCGTTGAGAAATGTAGGCCCTAGAGCGATGACCAAGTTTTTCTAAAAATAGCCACAGTGACCTTGACCTTGGGTGCAGCACCCTGAAAGTCAAATTTGCTCGAGATAGTGTCATGCCCTACATTTGTGTGAAGTTATTTTAAAATCTGCTGAGAAATGTAGGTGCTAGAGCGCTGACAAAGTTTTTCTAAAAATAGCCACAGTGACCTTGACCTTGGGCACAGCATCCTGAAAATCAAACTTGCTCGAGATATTGTCATGCCCTACATTTGTGTGAAGTTATTTTAAAATCTGCTGAGAAATGTAGGTGCTAGAGCGCTGACAAAGTTTTTCTAAAAATAGCCACAGTGACCTTGACCTTGGGTGCAGCACCCTGAAAGTCAAATTTGCTCGAGATATTGTCATGCCCTACATTTGTGTGAAGTTATTTTAAAATCTGTTGAGAAATGTAGGCAATAGAGCGATGACAAAGTTTTTATAAATATATATGATGACGTTGTTTTCTCCATTATAACACTATGGGATTTTTTTCAAACGCTCAAGGGCAGCTAACTCCATAGTCTGTGCTCGAATCCGGCAAAATTTCGAACTCATCCAAGCTCTTATGTATGTCATCATTACCCGCAAGTATGATAAGGATCTAAGCAAAAACAATTGAGAAAACGTGATGACGCCATTTTCCCCATTATAACCCTATGGGATTTTTTTCAAACGCTCAAGGGCAGCTAACTCCGTAGTCTGTGCTCGAATCCGGCCAAATTTCGAACTCATCCAAGCTCTTGTGTATGTCATCATTACCTGCAAGTATGATAAGGATCTAATCAAAAACAGTCGAGAAAACGTGATGACGCCGTTTTCCCCATTATAACCCTATGGGGGCTATCTGTTGCCATGGAAACCAGAGTTCTGAGCTGATCAACACCATAACCTGATGCAGCCTTTCCCCCACCCCAATGATGCTTCAGATAAAATTTGATTGCGATCGGCCCACTGGTCTCTGAGATATTTATGTTTGAAAGTGTTGACGGACGGACCCACGGACGGACGACGGCTCGACTCCCATCCTATAAGCTCACCTCTGAGCCTTCGGCTCAGGTGAGCTAAAAATTAAGTTACAAATAAAGGCTTACTGTTCTGATGAGACCAGCATAGCTATTTTCACAGGACACCCTTGAATCTACAGCAATTCAAGTTGTCTTGTGGAAACAGCATAATATGCAAGAGGGTCGAAACTGTCTTTAAGTTGGTAAGTTAGTAGGTAAGTAAGTAAAAAGTTTATGCTCACGTACCGGCCCAACCACCCGCATCTATAGGATGAAATTTAAAGAAAGAATTTGCTCCCCATATATATGAATTTGACTCCCTTTTGATCACAACTGATACAAATTTGCTTTCGGGTCAGCATTGCAACCTTCTCCAAGTCACAGCCGTAACTCTGTCAACATAAATTTTAGCTCCAACAAAAAGTTTGAAAAAGAGCCACTGAAAACTGTGGGAGGAGTTTATTACACAAACTCTATACCATAAAGTGTGATGAACGGACAGACGGACGAACTACATACCCTACAATGCAAAAATTTGCCTAAAATGACTAAGTTCAAAAGGCCGTAACTCTGTCAAAATAAATTTTAGCTCCAACAAAAACCCACATGCACATCTTCAATATGTCCACAATATGTATGCAAAGTTTGAAAAAGAGCCACTGAAAACTGTGGGAGGAGTTTATTACACAAACTCTATACCATAAAGTGTGACGAACGGACAGACGGACAGATGGACAGACAGGAGCAAATCTCAAAGCCCCCTGACTATCGTCACGGGGGCATAATAAAAAGTCCTTGACCTTTACCCTCAGAAGTACTTTCAAGAAAGATTAAGATGAATGGGCACCCTTTCAAAGGAAGCCATTTTTATGATTGTCTCCCTTCTCAATGGGGGTCAACTCTTGAAAGAATTTACTCCTCTAGGAGTAAATCCTGTCCTTTAAGAAAAGACCCTTTTTGAAGGTGTCATCATCCAGGGAAGCAAACAAGAACTCAAAAAAGATGTCTGCCTTTGTGAAAAAGGAGAAAAACATGGCAATGGACCACCTACCTTAAATTACATTAATAAAATATTATTTGTTTGAGAAATGAGATTTTGGATATCAAAATTTAATGTTATATGATTTCAGGATCAATGTGGTCTGCAAGCGCATACACTGCAGACCAGGCCCCGAGGTTATAAAACTTTTTTCATGCTCAACTCAGCTGAGCATGAAATTTGTTCTGCTCATAAATTTTAAAATGCCAACAATTGTTTATGAGTAGAAAAAATAGCCTTCTTGGCTTATCTGAGCCTGAAAAATGCTTAATTTCTTGGTATTTTTATATTAATGGGCATTTTAAATTTCATGCTCAGCTGAGTTGAGCATGAAAAAAGTTTTATAACCTCGGGGCCTGAGCTACAATGAAACAGCCATTTCCTTTATCAATTCATGTCCACAGCAGCATTTATTGTATGCCTTATAGAAAAGACCACAGCTCAATTAACAATTATAAGGTTCAGAGTTGCCATTTTGACATCCTCTTCAAAGAAACAACATTGTGAGCCTCTAGTTGCCACGGCAATGGAGCTATGTCATCACAAACATCTGCAAAGAATGTATGCCCTTGCAGACAGCAACATGTGAAATTTTAAAGATTTCTCAAACTATTAATTTTCCTCAATGCATCGGGTTTTTTTTTTCTTTTTTTAATGTAAAAATAATAAAATGTGTTGAATTTTAGATAGTAAATAGTTAATGTATTCAGTAATTTTCCAAAGTATTCTGATAGAAATCCCTGAGTAAACAGTGCAGAACCAGATCAGGAGAAAACAAATTAAAGGCCCCTGTCATTTTAACTTTTTGAACTTTTTTACGGATGATTTGCCGGTATAATGGTTAACAGTGCAGACATCTGTCTGTCTGTTGTAGTCTGATCTTATCTACACCTTTTGCTGAAGCACTTCTGTTCCGATATTGTGGACAACTGGGGTATCCAAGATAAAGGTCTGAACCCTTGCGAAAAAAACCCAGCTTTTCTACAGCTTTGAAAGCTGCGCAGAAGCTTCGCAAAAGCCGGCGGTATTGGCACCTGCGTATTTAAGCTGCAGAAAAGCTAGCTTTTCCGCAGAGCTGCAGAAAAGCCGGCTTTAACGCAGCTTTATGCAAACCTGCAAAAAAACCGGCTTTTACGCAGCTTTAGCGAAGCTCTAACGCAGCTTTAACGCAGAGGCACATAAAAGCTGCGTCAAACTCATAAGCTGCGTATAAGCTGCAGAAACGCAGCTTTCCCGCAGGTGCCAATACCGCCGGCTTTTGCGAAGCTTCTGCGCAGCTTTTCTACAGCTCTGATTCAGACCTGCGTTAAAGCTGCGTTTCCGCAGCTAAAACGCAGCTTTATGACAAAGCTGCGTTATAGCCGCGTAAAAGCTGCGTTTCCGCAGCTTCAAGTCAAAGCCGCGTAAAAGCTGCGTTTCCGCAGCTTCAAGTCAAAGCCGCGTAAAAGCTGCGTTTCCGCAGCTAAAACGCAGCTTTATGACAAAGCTGCGTTATAGCCGCGTAAAAGCTGCGTTTCCGCAGCTTCAAGTCAAAGCCGCGTAAAAGCTGCGTTTCCGCAGCTTCAACGCAGCTTTAGGTCAAAGCTGCGTTTCTACTGCTTGAAAAGCAAACCTGCGTAAAAGCTGCGTATCTGTCAGAAACCTGCGTCTTTAAAAGTTCTGGATGAGGACAGAAAAACAGAAAGGTCAAAAATAAAAACAAATAGAATTTAATATAATAAAACAGTGCCATACAAACACCTTTAAAAGGTACCAACTGTGAAATGGTAAATTATCAGATAGCTGACAAGAAATCATGCAGTAACAAAAATACAAACTGAGCATAAAACTATTAAATTTCAGTGCTTATCCCATTCCCTTGACTTTTACTCACAGATAATGATGAATTCAGGGGGAAAACAATCAAAAGGAATTCAAATTCAAGTCTTTCCCATTTTGTGTGTGGGAGGTCATGGGGGGGGGGGGGGGGGGGGGGGGGGGGGGGGGGCGTTGCCTGCATGCATGCCTGCCTGTCTGTCTGTCTGTCTGCTTGTATGTCTGTTTATCTATCTGCCTGTGGTCTTAAATAATGCAAAATTTATAAGATTAAGAACAAAATGAAATTCTAGAAAAATTAAATCTTACCAGAATCCAAATCCGGTGAAAATGAACAAGTTACAAACATTATCTCCACATGTTTAGCCTTAAAGTCACTGTTTTCTTTTTACTTGACTCTTTATAAATGATGACTTAAAAAGTTTTTTGGAAAGATTTTTATGCCACATGGCCCCCTCAGGGAAAATTGCCATAGCAACAAGGTAATATTGCTTAATATTACATAATACCAGATTAATGTTGATGAATTTACGCAGCTCTTCAGAGCTGCGCAAAAGCTGCGTTTCTTTATTTTCTTTATAAAATATGCACCCAATCAATTCAATTTATTAAGCAAACAAATGTAGCTAGGCCCATGTGTCCATGTGTGACGCTAATGTTCAGATATTCATTTTTCCCTAATTTAAACCAAACATGTTGATCTTCATGCAATTCCAATTTGTAGAACAAGTTTTCCCTTTGTGCTCAAAATCATTAGAAACAAAAGATAGAAAATTAACAAAAATATACCGTACCCAACCGACATGCCACAACCCTAGATATTGTATATAGTCCAAGATGGCAAAACAAAATCTCAGTTTTAGGTGAGGCAATTGTTGAAAATTTAAATACGCAGCTTTTAAAAGCTGTAGAATAGCTGCGTCTTTATGTTTAAGATGGTTTGGACTTAAATTTCAGTAATACGCAGCTTTTCTACAGCTCTCAGGAGCTGCAGATTTTATCTTTATGATTTATTTGTTGAACAAAAAAGAATATTCAGCTTTTCTACAGCTTTTAGACTTAAAGACGCAGCTTTCTGAAATTAACCAAATTAAATATCCAGCTTCTGCGCAGCTCACACAAAAAAGTACAGCTTTTGCACAGCTATTTGAAAAAAAGTACAGCTTTTCCGCAGGTCTGAAAAGAAACGCAGCTTTTATACAGTTTTTTAAAAAATACGCAGAAAAGCTGCAGAAAAGCCGGCTTTTGCGCAGCTTTTATACAGAGCTGCGTTTAATTTTCGCAAGGGAAAGGTCATAAAAGCTTGCATGCAAAGTGACAGAAGTACCTTCATATTCCTTGATAAGAGAAAATTCTGTGTTGCAGCAGCCTGGAAAAATAGCAACTCCAGTTTAAGTATCAATGTTTGTTGCAGCAATCCTGCTGACTTAAATGCACCTTTCTTACTAGGTGTAATGGTGAGGTTGAGCAGCATTTCAAGTTCATTCTACAATAATTTCAACTCAACATTCTGATGCTAATTAAGTGTAATTTGATTGGTCGGAGCAAGTGAAAATTGGTTTTTATACATGTGAACCAGAATCATGGAATTTTTTTCTTTGCAGCAATTTCTCAGGTGCACAATAACTAACAAACTAGATGGCTGAGTTGGAATTATAATAAATGATTTTTATTTTTTTGGACTTTATTGGTATGTAAACACTGGCAAATCACCCACAAACTTTATTCAGTTTGTGAGTAATTCGCTGGCATTTATACATGTATCAAATGGTTGGTTGATTTGATGCTTAACGTCCACGGTAAACAACTAAGGTCATTTCGGGACGGTTCAATTGTATCAAATCGACAAAAATTAAATTCATTCCTAATATTTCTGTAGCATTCAATCAGTGAGTTTTTAATTCAAGCATTTACAAAAAAAAAAAGTAAAAAGTATGCAAAGACCAGGAACTGAAACAATCAAAATCCAAATCCAGCCCTAAAACCATAGTTGGAAACAACTAAGATTACAAATAATCAAGATACAGAGAACATATGGCCAACCGAGTGAGCAGCTTGTTCCCAAAAGGTGGCCACTCAGCAACCCAAACCGAACCAAAAATAATAAGAACATACATAATGTAAAACATCACAAAAACTCTGACACCAAAAGCAGGCAACAGAGAACCACAACAGAACTACCGCCTTGGAATGGTCAGTAATGAATTACTGGGGGGCTTAAATCGATTTTACAGGCCCAACCTCACCCTCAGTTTCTGAAGTGGTACAAAACATTTAGTTGGTTGTTCGGTTCGCATGATAACCCTCTAACTCGTCAATGAATCATCATGGTAAACACATAAATCAAATTTCAACACCATGAAGAAGCAAAGACGAGGACTCAACAGATACAACGGGCCGTCTGACAGGTGGAGATCCCTGTCCTGCCAAACAACCCCACTGGAAATCTGAAGCAAAAGAAGGTCACCAGTTGAGCCCCGGTGGACCAAGCAACAGACAAAAAGGCTCCGGTCCCAACCAACTAAAATATATAGCTTTAGGTCGAGGCCATCATAGAGTCTGACGACCGATCCCCCGGAGTGCAATTAAAGAGTGCAGAAAAATTATCAACCGTGATTGGGTTAATCACAAACCTGCTATAGTGATCATGTTTAAACTAGATCATCCGTCTTCAGAAGAAACCTTTCCAAAACCTGTGTCAAAATGTAGTGTTAATGTACCTGTATATACCGGTCACTTCTTTTAAGTAATCTTTTTTGTTTCCCTTTAATGTCGTCTTTGGTGATGGGGTATATATACTTTCAGGGGAATTAACTCTGCCGTTTTCATTTTTGCCCCCCTTTCTGCATCGGGCTCAACTCTTTAAGGAAACATTTCCTCCCAAAGGAGCCAATCGTTTACTTTAAGAGTACACACCTTTTCAAAGGGCTTTGTTGTCTAGGAAGTCACAAAAATTGTTCCCCTTTGTAAAAACAGCAGAAAAACATGGAGTTGTACTAATTCACCATAAAGCAGGTTTCACTGTAAATTTAAGTTTGCAGTGTAATTCTTTTAGCCCTCCTTTATTTCTCAATATTTATTATGTACTGTAACAACTGTAGGTATTGGGACACAAGTGCCTGATCAACAGTGTTGACCCAGCTCAGACTGTTCCTAGTACTTTTTCAACAAAAACAGTGGCGTTTCTGCTTAATATTTTTTGCTGAAAAATGTGAAACTTTTGCACTGCAAAAGCTCCTCACACTTTTTTGGAAAAAAAATGGCAGTGTCTGTGTGTATGTTTGAAAATGTAACATCTTGTTAATAGTTTTGCACAATTGGGCCCTGATTTCAAATTCATTCAACTTCCAAGTCTGTTACCTTGACCCCTAAATCACTATGCAAGTAAGTAAAACTTATCAATCGAAATTATAAAAAATAAAATCCATCACAGGGCATGGAAAATAGGAATTTTTTTGAAAGCTTTAACATAAAGCTTTAAGTTTGTCACCCTGACCTTTTGGTCACATCTACAGGTGAGAATGTACTTAGTTTTGCAAAACATAGGAATACAATACTACTTCATAGTATAGTTCATGAGAAGTGGGAGCCTCAGTAGCTCAGTGGGTTAAGCGCTGGTCTACTGATATTAAAAATAAGTGGACCCGGGTTTGAGCCCCACTTGAGGCAAGAATCTTTCCTATCGTAAGTGTAGCTCCATCGCAAACAGCCTGCCATTATCATCCTCCCATCGTCCCAACATGACTAAAATAATGTTGAAAAGGATGTAAAATCTCAAATCATCCATTCATTCAGACGTGACTGCATGCAAAAATACAATATTTAGTATCATTATTTTTCAAACTTATGAGAAAAGGCATGTTTACTGATTTTTTTTTTTTTCAAAATCGATGAAATGAGACTTGGGTGTTTTCTTGCATTAAAAAAAAAGAACTTGGGAATTTTTTTGTGGAATACATTCACAAACTGTAGTTAAAGAAAATATTGACAAAGTTCTGAATTTGTGATTCTCTTAACATTTCTTTGCACTCATCATGCTGATAAAGGCCAAAAAAAAATCATTTCATGAAATTTTGTAAATATTGATATCAAACAATTTTTTTTCAGTTATGTTTCCACCCCTGTTTAACTAAGTATAATACACTGGAGCGCCGTTATAACGTGGGTGTCGGGAGACATAAAATCGAACCGCGTTATAAGTGATCACGCGTAATAACGATCTTCTTAGAAATACCCCACCCACTGATGAAAAACCCCATGTTTACATGTTCGTAGCGCTTATTTAGCCCTTACGAGGTAGATAGACATGTTTACTGCTTACCTGACACAACGAAAGTCATCGCTGAAGTAAGCTTTCAGTCCCTATGTTCTTACTTATTGTGAAAAATGCGCTGCAAAACGGTTGAAAACCATTTACAAAGCGAAAGTACAATCGTAACACATCGGCCAATTCCGTATCCTAAATTAAACCTATATCGACGAGGATATCCGATTGAGCGAAAGTAGACTTGTTCGAGTTAATTCCCTTGTATATACACTTGCAAAAAGGTACCTTCGGACGAATAAAATATACTTATTTGCGCGAGTACTGACGTTGCCTAAAAAACTCTAGGCAGCCTACAGATAACCAAATCGGGTTTAAGCTTTGTTTTTTTTCCATTTATAAAATTCTTTTATAATGTTTTCTTTGGAAGTAATCAGTGACTGCTACGCACAGCCTTTTTCCTAACCGTCGGCCTGTGTATTGTGTATATGAAGTGACCTTCGCTAATTGGTGACATGTGATATGCGCTAATTATCGAAGTCTTTCACACCTTGGCAAGACAACCGACGCTTTGATTGTCTGTGATAACTTTTGACACGCTGTTGATTAAAATTATGTAAACAACCCAATTAACTTTTAGTGGTTATTTTCTATTCCAATGTCGCGAACACCGACGGAAACCGCCGAAAAATCCGCAATCTGTAGAAAAAATTTGGGAGCCACAGGACAACCGCGTTATACTGATTTCCGCGATATATCGGTCCGCGGTATAACGGCGCTCCAGTGTATATCCCAAACAGTTAATGAGTTATGGCGTGCACAAGAATGTTTACGGACAGACGGACAGCACCATGACATAATACGTCCTTTTTTCAAAACTGGCGTATAATGAGCCGTTACAAAACGAAAAAGAGTCATAATTACCAAACGAACTGGTCGTTTGGTAACTATGATTCTTTCGTTTCATACAGCTATTTTTCCTTTCGTAACATCCTTGAAAACAAACGTAGTTAACCAGGTGTGATTTCAAGAAGAATCAAACCCAATGTCCCTCATGCTGGCCAGCTTAACAATGGAAGTCAAAAAACAACACTATTTCACAAACTTTCTTTTTCTTACAATAAATATTTCCATTTTTACTATAAATATTTTGACTACAAATACCATCTACAGCAGTGCTCCATATTAAAGGCATTTCTGAGGTAACTGAGCTCCAGACAAGGTTGGATTTTTGAGGACAATTCTGAGATAATTTTTGTTATTTCGCCCCCCCCCCCCCCCCCCCCCCCCCCCCCCGGCAAAAAAAAGTTGTAACCCCTCATTGAAACTTTCCCAAAAAGGCAGTGCTAATGATGGGTCACAACATATGTTCTAATGGAGTCATATGGAAAATTATCCCTAAATTATCCCTGTTACTCCTTATCCTTATCTGGAGTGCTGGATAATATTTCTTGATTCTTCATATAAACTCATTCTGTGATCTATCAGAAATGGTTATATAGAGAATGAAGAAATAACATCTTTTAATAAACATCAAGGTGAATGGGTAAACACCCATGTTTTTTCCATCATTTGTATTGACGAAAACGACTTCCACAACTTCCTGTTTGCTTCCAAAATAGACACGGCATGGGGGTCTACTCTTAAAGGCATTGCCCCTAGAGTAACAAAGTCTTTCCTTTCAGAGCTGATCCCCATTGGGAAGGGTGTAAGAAATGACAATGGCAAAGTTGCTCCCCCTGAATTTATACCCATACACCTTACATCCCCATCTACACTAAAGCACTGGTCCCAGTTGTTCAAAACTAACGACATCATTAGCTAACCAGATGTTAAATTTTCAAATGAACTGTATACAAAACACTGCCATTTTCTGCTGAAAAAAAATGTGACAATTAAACGTTTGCACTGCAAAAGCACCTCACATTTTTTACAACAAAAAATATTAGCTCCCTTGATTTCATGCATACTAAACAACTTAGGCCCTAGGCCCAGTTGTTCGCATCGTTAGCTTAATAAAGTCATTAGTCAAGGACTCGTTAAATCTTATAGTACTCACAAAATCAACTGGAGTACTAATTTTGCTGAAAAATTTGTGAAGAGCTTTTGAAGTGCAAAAGCTCCTCACATTTTTTCAGCAAAAAAATGAGTGTTTTTTTCCCAAAATATACACTTGAAAATTTAATGTCTCATTAACTAATGTTGTTGTAACTCTGAACAACTGGGCCCTGATCTTCAGTCATAGGAGTCAAAGCAACTCTACAACTTAATATCATCAAGAAAATCCCATTAAAAAGGCTGGGCTACATGTGAAGGGTACTTGAAATGAGACAGTTACGACAGTGTAAGCATCCAAGACTCACATCAGCCTGCACACTTACAAAACTGGCGGTGGCATTATTTAAAATATTTAAAGCCCTGGATCCAGGGGGGTGGGCTCTGGGGCTTCAGCCCAGCCATCTGGGCCTGGTTAGATTAAAACAAATGTTTTGACATCTCATTAGAATCCCCTTGGCGAGGCGATTCTAATGAGATATCACAACATATATTTCAAGGCAAAAATCAAAACTTCTCATCAAATTGATCCCTTATTATGTCATATTTTCAAGCCCCACTTCCGACCTTCCCAAATGCATCTCGGCACCTCCCAGCCCCACCATTTATCCAGAGCCCCATCAGTATGTGGTGGTCTGGATCTGGGCCTTATTAAAGCCATTCTATCATATTCAATATGATTGTTATTTGCTGGACGGAAAAATATCACAGATCTGAATGACTAAGACAATGACACCTGAGATGATCTCAACTTACAACTTTTAACTACTGTATTTCTCCAGTTATAAGGTGGGGGTTTTCCCTTCTAAGACAATCTCAAAAAATCTAGATCCATCATATAAGACAGATCTACAGTCAAGGGCCAAAAGTAATTCCACAAAATTGATTTTCCCACAGACTTTAATGCATTTTGATGTTTACTAGCATTATATTTTGGCACTTCTGTTCAGCGGATTTTACAATAATTTTGGTGCCGATAGAAAGCTAGATGACTAATGCAAGCGATACATTTGTTTCATTTTATTTCTCCATCTCATACATATATAGCATAACTTAAAATTTAACGTTCGAGTTTTCGAAAATATTTTTCGTGACGTCGCCATTAACTTCAGTGGAAACTTGTCATTTTCAAAATTTATTATAAGCTTAACAAGCTGAATCTCAACACTGAGGAGGCAAAATTTAGTTCTGTAAACGGTTTATATTGCATTGTACATCTAGCTTTTTAATCATGGTAATTATTTTATGCCTGACCCTGGAGAACTGACAGAATTAATTTTTACATGTAAATGCACTTAAGTCTATGGGAAAATACTTTTGTGGAAATACTTTTGACCCTTGACTGTAGATTTTTTGGATTGTTTTCTAAGGAAAATTCCATCTCAAAGCTGAGCTACACCAGACTGATTTTTATATTTCGGTAGATTTGGAAGGATAAAATCATCCCAAATTATACCTGAATAAAAAGGGTAAATAAAAGTTTCCCTATACTGATTAGTCACAATTATGCCAATCGGCTTTATGAACCCTTATTTGTGCAATCCCAGCAAGTCCGATGACTGGACTGATTGTACAAATGAAAGGTCCCAAAGCAAACTGGCATAAGGTGTGTCAAGACTACCATAAAAATTCTAAATATTGGGACAGATAGGGCTGAGCAAACAGTGCAGAACCAGATCAGACTGCTCCTAGAGGAGCAGTCTGATCAGGGTCTACACTGTTTGCCATTAGTCTGATCTGGGTCTACACTCCATAATTGCCATAAAACTGGAACAGTTTGGTTTTACAAGATGCAGTTGGAATAGCAAACAGTGCAGAACCAGATCAGACGGCTCCTAGAGGAGCAGTCTGATCAGGGTCTACACTGTTTGCCATTAGTCTGATCTGGGTCTACACTGTTTGCCATTCCAACTGCATCTTGTAAAACCAAACTGTTCCAGTTTTATGGCAATTATGGTAGTTATTTTAAGTGTCCCAATTTTTCAAATTTTTAAGGCAGAAGAAGGACAGTTTACATTAGCTATGCATAGGCAGCACTACACCTCCTAATCTCTATCTGCTTGCATGTTTTCCTTAAGACTTGTCTCTAATCTCTATCTCTGGACTTGTGGAAACTGCTTCTGTATCTTACATATTTGTCTGAAGATGACACCTAGAAGCTTGTGACTAACAGGTAGCTCTTAACAACCAACTCCAACTTTGTCTGAAGATGACTAACAGCTAGCTCTTAACAGTTCATTACATAAATTTGTCTGAAGATGATGTCTAAAAGCTGGTGACTGTAACAGGTAGTTCTAATCAGCCTATCACAAATTTGTTTGAAGACAATGTCTAAAAGCTAATCTAGCCGCTAGCTCTCAACAGTCTCAGTCTGAAACAGAGTAATAAAGTAACTGTGTGAAAAAATGTATTTCAACAAAGCACATATATGTACCTGAATGAATTAAAATACCATATAATGGGAAATTTTTGCGTCATCTTATTTTCGCGGAATTTTGTGGTCAGTAGCAATTCCTAAAAATTAAACTCCATGAACTATTTTCCAAGATTGAATCAAATTGCAGTAAGCAATTTGAATTGTCCAAACACTGGTTTGTGGTATTTAAGGCGACCCACAAATTTATTCGACCAATCAGTGGACCAGAATTACCAGTTATGACCATTTTATTGGCTGACTGGAGGTGTTGACACTATGTGATCAAGAGACAGAATGACACTATTGATGTTAATCCTCCTTATATAGTACCACCCCTGTCTTTAAGTAGGTAGCTATACAGGTATTCCTGTCCCGCAATTAATTTGCAGTAAGTAGCAGGCAATTATGGTTTGAATGACTCACAGATTCTGGCTCAGAAGTGTCAAAAATAAGGTAATGGAAACTCACTTACCGATGGTAACTGCGTATGGTGTGGTAAACAATATGGCCCAATCATGCTATATGAAACTTCCTTCAGATCCATTGGTTTAAACGATAAATCAGTGGACAGAAGAAGAGCTAGTATTCCTCGTCTTGCCACTTTTTGTTGTCGGAAGTTTTGAATCTCGGTTGCTCTTTTCTGGAACACACATGTACTCGTAGCTTCATATCAAAGTGAAATTTTTGCTTTATTTCTAACTAGTGGCCGGCCACCAGTGAAAATACAATTATTATTTTTCATTGTTTGTTAAAACAGACTTTTGTAAATAATAATTTGAAACTCTTCTTAGAAGGTTGAAATGCACATTGCTTCTCAGATAATATGTCACAGGTATAAAGATGTACTAATCATACTGATGAAACAGAGTTTCTGCATGCAACTTTCTTTTCTATCCTTTTTTTCATGTGATTAATTCGTTGAAAAGCAATTTTATACTGTTTTCTAGGTGCAAACTGTGTTCACAACCGATAGTATACCCATAAAACATTCTGGTACAAGTAAAATTGATGCAACTGGCTAGCAAAAAAGTCTAATATCCAACATGAGCGCTGATGCCAAAAGAAAGCTTAATTTTTGTAATTATTAAAAGCATGAAAAACAGAAAATTATTTGTGTATTTGACCATCAAGTTTTCAAAACTGCAAAAAAGTGAATTTGTGAAAATTAGTGAGTTAGACCAGTCTTGCACTGGGCCCTCAAATTAGAAGCATGAAAAACAGAAAATTATTTTCACAAAAATATCAGATTTCATTTTAATCATGAACACCAAAACAGGCCATTCATTACAATAGCAAAACTCTTTATAATGTCATTTTGATAAACACAGAATGGCTGTATTGTTCAAAATATGCTTCTGTTCCCATACCGTATTAATCCTATTTAGTGCCCAAGGGGCGATGCATTTTACGAAAGGGGGCATTTCTTAGAGCCTAATATACGAGGGATGTTCAGAAAGTTCTGATCATGACGTCTTATGTTGGTAACCATTATAAATACAGAACTTCTGATAGCGAAAATACATAATGATATGATATGTCCGGACAACTCTGCAAACGTGGTGCATATTTTCTAAAGGACATATTTTTTAATGTTTTTGAAAGAGGTTACCCTACAGCCACTGCAGATTTTCACTTAAGAAGGTCATAATTCATATATGAGCAGCCTTTGAATTGTTTTCATCATTGCTACTTAAACTTATTCCCCAGGCAACTGTGACCTGTAAATATCGCGGAAAATATATTTAATCTAGGTTCCATACTGTCCTTTCAATTTAGATTATAAGCATTTTACATAGTAGCTAATTCTCCCTTTCTACTAAAGTTATGATGATTTTGTAACAAAAACAACGGTTTTAACATTCAAAATCTTGTTAAGAAGAGCCTTTGTATGGGCCAATTCGAAACCGTCGAAAAATTAAAATTGATGTAAACAACGAAGCCGCTACGAGCTTTTGAAAATGAAGTTGAGGTTGTTTTCACTAACATCATAAGAACTGCGCATTGCTTTGCAAGGACTGAATCGATAAAGTTTGCTGCCCTTCTAACTTTTGAATGGATATTGAAAACAATGAATGACAAGATGCTGACAACAAGACCTGTCACAGGGCCAGGATAGCTTGCCTGACAGCTCCTTGCCCATCACATAAAAAACTTTAACGTAAAACTTTAACATTTTGCTAATGCCGCCGCCGACGCTAACGCTGGGGGTAGTACAATAGCTCTTCCTGAACTTCGTTCAGACGAGCTAAAAATTAATTTTGTATTTACAATGATTTTTCACTTAAATGACACACTGAAAATAAATTCACATATGAAATTAGCCCAGTGGTATGACTGAGGCCTTATAACATGCTTGTAACTCAATAAGAATATATATCTTTGGATGGTGTTAGGTATCATTATGAAGACAAAAAGTAGTGCATTCAATACATGCTTAGCATTTGTCCCCAGCATGCCGCTAAACAAAGTTATGCTGCTAGAATCAGAACTTTCTGAACAACCCTCGTATAGTAAATCTGCCACTGCCAAACACCTCAAATAAACAGTATTAAGGGGAATGGATATACTTGCAGAGGAAGCAACTCTACTATTTTTGCCTCCATTCTCAGCAGGGGTCAACTCTTAAATGAAAGAATTTGCTCCTCTTTCTAGGAGCAAAT
Organism: Ctena decussata; assembly: GCA_963989385.1. NCBI lineage: Eukaryota > Metazoa > Mollusca > Bivalvia > Lucinida > Lucinidae > Ctena > Ctena decussata. The sequence continues at coordinate 32,682,639 of OZ022499.1, read as the reverse complement.
TCTTTACTTTTAGAGTAGACCTTAATATAATATTATTTTTGGAAAAGAGGCAGGGAGTGTTTATTATAGCAGGGGCCTTTTATTAGGATTAATACGATATTTAGTATTGTGATAGTAAGATCGCTGTCACATACCTCTTCGATTTGGAAGTCTCCACTCTTATAGGCTGGCAGTGAGCTGGAGTGAAGAAGTGGGTAGACCGACTCCATTATGGTCTGTTTGAACTGGTCTTTCATATATTCAGCATCTCTCTAATATGAAAACATAAAACAGAATTTTTCATACATTTAAACTACACCAAGTGAGCTGGGATCACATACATGGAAAGCCAACGCCATTCCCTATATAAATACAAACTTGAAAACACTAAAGGGCAAATGTTAAGAAATTGGACTGACAAATGAATGAATGAATGAATGACAGAATAAACAGAGGGATGAATGAATGGAAAAATGAAAACTATATACCTGACATAATTCATATGCTGAGGGTATAAAAAATCCCCGAAGAAATGCCTCAGAAAATAGTGCAGACCCAGTTCAGACTGCTCCTAAGGAGCAGTCTGATCAGGGTCTGCACTGTTTGCCATTAGTCTTAGTTTTATAAAACATGTCCTAATATGAAACAACTTGGAAAATGGGCGAGTTCATTACTAGAATTAGAAGGTTAAACAGTGTGTGTATTTCAATTCTTGTAATGACGTTCCCCCCTGCACCTCAGTGGAACATATCAATCGCCGCAGAAATGGGGGGGACCATTCCTCCGTCTGAGAAATTTAAGTATTGTGGAGCCGAAACAATTATAACAGTTATAATTATGTGAACAACAGCCTTCTATTATTAAGCTACAAATATGTAAAATTCTGATATTTTAAGATCTTATTAGAGTTGCCTTGCATCAAATTACATAATATCATCCCCAAAATGTAATTGCTGACATAAATAAAACACTTGAAGTCTTTCGCTTGATAGTAAATATGCTGTGACAGGATAACATGAAGACCATATGGGGACGAACACAACAAAAATACACAATTGAACATGAACAGAAAATGAGCAAAAAATTTAACACAAACTTGAAACGAGAATATGCTTTAAACAAAACAGCACTAAATAATACTGGCTGTATCAAGTTACCAATAGATCCAGTGTGTTCACACGACCATAATTAATGTAACGCCTCGTTGGACTGGTGTTAAGCTTTGCCTATTTAAAGGTATATTTGTAATGATGAATTTATCAAAAAATCACTGACCTTCTGTAAATAAATCTATTAGCCACATAAAACTGGTACACAAATATGATATACGAATATGTTTTGTCTCTTCAAGTATCTGAAGTAATTCAATGATTGCAAAACATGAATACTGTCCAACATTTGAAAAGTTTAATATTTATAAAATCTTCAATGTTATAAAGATATTTTATCATATGACGTCGCTTCTGAGAGTGTTATAAAGCCATGCATTAAAAACGATAATCCACTAGTGGATTAAATATGCAAATTAAGTCGTTACGTTATGCGTTGACGTCCATAAAAACGTTGCGTTTTCTAATGGTGAAATCGTGACGTTTTGGTGCAAAATCTGCTAATAAAATATGATTTTAGTGTCATATGATAAAAAGAATCTTGCATTCGTGCTCATGTATTATTGAATTTATTAAACTCGTTGGAGAAAAACGATAAGATGCTCGGCAAAGCCTCGCATCTTATCTTTTTCCCCAACTCGTTTAATAAATTCAATAATACATGAGCACTCATGTAAGATCCTCTATATATATGACGAAAAAATAAATCCTTAAGGCCTCTATTGGAGCCTTTACAGATAGTTCTTCAAGGTGGCAACAACAGGCAAATCAGTTAATACTGCAAAACACTGATGGACATTGTATTCTGCCATATTGCCAACTTCATTTAAGCCACATGACAAACCTAACAAAGTGGCATGTGCGCCACTCGAAGACTCAAGTCTGATCTGAGTCTACGCTATGCACTTAAAGGGTAGCTAAGGATCTAAGCTAGCTCCATGTGGACAGCGATGGCATCAGACTGGGCGGATGCCCAAGCTTTGTTGGTTTTGCTGTGCTGTTGCTAATTAAATGCAACCTCGTCTATCAGTTTTAAAGCTAGCAACAGCAGAACATTATGTTTGTCACCTATGATGATGTTCGACAGTATATACCAATTTGCCTATATATGTATTTCCATTACGGGTCATGGAACCTAAGTCCAAAATTCATTAAAGATGGAAAATAGGATAGACAATCCCTCTTAAGTATACAAAAGAGGACATATTGACAGAGGTGTGGCATAAATTTGAAATTAATATAAGCAATAAAACATGCTTGGTTACAGTATATGCATGCAAACTGCAGTAGCTTTCTTGGACTTTCTACTAAAATCACAGAAACAATGCAATCCCTTATCCCAACCCCATCCGCCTTGATTTACTCTTTATTTTTATGCAATATGCTGACGGTGAATAGAAGGACGTTTGCAAACAGTGCAGACCAAAATCAGCATGTTTCCTGAGAAGCAGTCTACAATGTTCATCTCTTTAATCTTCCTGTGAAACATTCTTTCAAAATGATGAATGGAACGGTCTAAATTCAAAGGCAGCAAGTTCCATTATGGAAAATCAACAGTGGCATAAGCAATGACCCAATCCCCTCCTATAAATCTAAGTCACAAGACAGTTGAAGCTGAACAGATATTAAATGAGCCATGACATGAGAAAACCAACAAAGTGGTTGTGTCCGCAGCGCAGACTCAGATCAGCCTGGGCATTCCCCCAGTCCGATCAGACTCTTCGCTAAGTGCTGAAAATATAGCCAAGGGTCTAAGCTACCTTTATGGGGACAGCAAAGACTCTGATCAGAATGGGTCGATGCCCAGACAGGCTGATCTGAGTCTGCATTGAGCACACAACCACTTTGTTGGTTTTCTCGTGTTGCGCTCAAATATGTTTATGTCAGTAAGAAAGCAACATAATTTTATGTGTACCCATAAAAATAAAGCAAATTCCAAGCCTTGCATATGGTTTTTAAAAGTTAAGAATTGAAAAAGATGTAACATATCACAGAAAACTGATAAAATATGGCTGCATTGTAAAAGCTCTAGCAGGCTGGATGGTTGGTGGATGGGGATCTATGATGGGTACTATGATAAAAAAAGTAGTATGACAACATTAAACAAAAATAATGTATTTTCTGGTACTGTAGGACAGTGACACATACCAAAAGCAAAAGCACACTGAATGAAAGGTATTTTTGTTTTTAGATCTTGCACAAGAAAGGTTACAGGGATGGCCCCAGACAGACCCTTACACAGAGAAGAAATGATAAAATTTTGATGCGTACTGGGACTGCACACATGAACATGACGAAAGTTATTTTCATTTTACATGTACTTTTTTTTTTTCATTTTAAACCCGAGAAGCTATGATTTGTTTAAAAGTTGGAAATTTTCAGGAGTTTAACCCCATGTACTTCCCTTTCAAAGGCAAACATGTGATTTCATGTATCATGAGTTCTTTCCCAGCTATATCCATCATCAGTCATCAGAGAATAATAAAGAGGCTGGTCTAGCTCTCCCCGTTCCAATGCTATCTTGCATTTTCCCATCCAACCTATTAAAGGGGAGATCCTTCTTACCAAAAGGAATTTGTCTCACATTTAACTGGTGGCTTTTCCCTGGAGGAGCAAATTCTTTCCATTAAGAAAAGCCCCCAATTTAGAAGAGCTTCACTGACCAGTGAAGCAAACATGCAGTCACAGAAGTTTTTTTCTTTGTTTTTCTTTGTGAAAATGGTGGAAAATCAACTTTGGAGATGAAAGTTTGATATTGTTTTTATTTTTCCATGAAAGCATATGCTTTGGAGCCTTATTACAATTGTCTTTGCAAAGTGATTTGCATGAGATCCCATAATATTTGTTTTTGTGGCACAACAAGAAAACTGTAAGTTTTACAGCCTAAACACCATTTCCATATGACTTAGTTGATGGTGGGACGCTAAACCCGAGGTCACTCACTACAGCCAAATATTCATGATGATCTGAAAGTCGGCGTATTAAGCACATTTAAACTACAAACAAGACACAAATACAGCACAAATAATATAGAACATGCTTATATTTCTAGCCCAGGCTAACATAAATCTATGCTGATAATGTATAATGAAGCACTATAAAGGGAGTTATTCTATAAATGAATATACCCTTGAAGAACTTGCAGAAAAGAAATGGCTCTGAAATGATGGGTGAATCTATTAAACTATAGGTTCTTTTTAAAACTAGTGACAGTTATCAAAATTATATTAAGGATATGGATGATTATGAACACACAAGCAGAGCTCTACATGAATGAGACATTAGATGATATAATCCTTGGGGGCTGTCTTGTTTCTCCATATAAGAACATGTTGTTGCCGTTGATAGTTGGGTATACATACATGTACTTATTTTTATGCTTTTTTTTTGTACAAAGGCAAACAACTTTTGCGACCTGTTTATTCTACCGGATGATGGAGCCCTTCCAAAATCGGTCCAATTCTTAAAAACATTTGCTCCCATGTGGCCAAACTCTTAAAGGAACGCATTTGCTTATATGGGAGCAATTTCTTTTCTTTAAAAGTATACCCACCTCCTTTCCCCCATTGAGAAGGGAGGCAAAAATGAAACACACAGAGTTGCTGCCCCTGAAAGTTTGCACCTTCACCTTAATTCATCTGAAATAACTCAAAATGGTTGTTATGACAAGCCACATCACAAAATGTACAGATTTTACAGAAACTTGAAATTATCATCAAATACCCCCATAATCTAGAGCTCTGCAAAAGCAAAAACGAAAGACAAATTTTCAGAGGAAACAACTGTCATTTTCATATTTGCCTCCCTTGTAAAAGGTGGTCAAACTCTCAAAGGAAAATACTTGCTCCTCTAGAAGCACAAACTTTCCTTTAGACCTTTTTTTAGAAGGGATTTGCGGCCCATTTAAACTATCAGGATACCCAGGAAGTTGATTCCCTTTGTAACAAGAATTCTACAGAATACAGAGTCTCACCTGCCTGTACACCGTCACAGAACAAAACTATGCGAGAAAACTCGGCACAAAGTTTACCACGTAGCCAATGACACCAGAAAAGTTATACCTAGGTGTCGCTACTAGCTGCTGTTGAGACACAAATGGCAACTAGACAATCACTAAAGGTGATGAATGCCCCCGCCATATGCCTCACTAGAAAAGTAATGTGTTAAAACATATTTGTGTGAAGTTACATCAAAATCTGTCAATAAATAAAGGTGCTAGAGGGATGACTGAGTTTTTCTTAAAAATAGCAACTGTGACCTTGACCTAGGAACTACAACCCTGAAAGGTTGACTTGTCCAAGATATTGTCATACTTAATATATGTGTGAAGTTCTATCAAAATCAGTTAATAAATAAAGGCGCTAGAACCATGACAAAGATTTACATGTACCTATAATAGCATCTGTGACCTTGACCTTGGACCTAAAATGATGAAACTTAAATTTGTCCCAGATATTGTCAAGCTAAATATTTGTGTCAAGTTATGCCAAAATCATTCCAGAGGGATGACAGCATATTTTCTAAAATAGCAAATATGACTCTGACCTTTACCCTGAAATTCTGGATCACGAACTTGTCCAAGATATTGTCACACTAAACATTTGAGTGAAGTTACATCGAAATTGTCAATGAATAGAGGAGTAGAGGAACGATAAAGTTTTTTTCTAAAAATAGCAACTGTGACCTTGAATAGAGGAGTAGAGGAACGATAAAGTTTTTTTCTAAAAATAGCAACTGTGACCTTGACCTTGGACCTGCGGTGCTGAAACAGTAATTTATTCAAGATATTGTTATACTTAACATTTATGTGAAGTTACATCAAAATCGATCTATAAATGAAAGCGCTGGAGCATTGCCCTAGTTTTTCTGAAAATAGCAACTGTGACCTTGACCTTCATCCTACAAACCTGAAACACAAAGTTGTTCAAGGTACTGTCATACCCAATAAAGCTGTGATGTAATACCAAAATCTGTTAATAAATGAGGCCGCTAGAGCGACGATAAAAGGTGAGATTGTATTTAAGCTATGGAAATATGGTCAAAATATGTATGTTATTCAAGGGGACATAATTCTGCAATAAAGACCTGACTGAAAGTTCTGTTTCCTTTATGCACATGTTCAATGCATGTCTGAACTGTGTTGCAAGTTTCAAATCCCTACATCAAATACTATTGGAGGAGTTGCAGAGACAAGTACAGTACTACAAAGTGTGAAATATGGTCAAAATATGCATGTCATTCAAGGGGATGTAATTCTGCCATAATGACCTGGATCAAAGTTTTGTTTCCTTTATGCACATGTTCAATGCATGTCTGAACTGTGTTACAAGTTTCAAATCCCTACATCAAATACAATTGGATGAGTTGCAGAGACAAGAACAGTGTACTACAGATGTGAAATATGGTCAAAATATTTATGTTATGCAAGGGGACATAATTCTGCAATAAAGACCTTAATCAAAGTTCTGTTTCCTTTATGCACATGTTCAATGCATGTCTGAACTGTGTTGCAAGTTTCAACTCCCTACATTAAATACTGTAGGAGGAGTTGCGGAGACAAGAACAGTACTCAAATGTGAAATATGGTTATAATATGTATATTATTCAAGGGGACATAATTCTGCAACCAAGACCTTAATCAAAGTTCTGTTTCCTTTATGCACATGTTCAATGCATGTCTGAACTGTGTTGCAAGTTTCAACTCCCTATATCAAATACTGTAGGAGGAGTTGCGGAGACAAGAACAGTACTCAGATGTGAAATATGGTCAAAATATGTTTATTATTCAAGGGGACATAATTCTGCAATAAAGATCTTAATCAAAGTTCTGTTTCCTTTATGCACATGTTCAATGCATGTCTGAACTGTGTTCCAAGTTTCAACTCCCTGCATCGAATACTGTAGGAGGAGTTGCGGAGACAAGAACAGTACTACAAAGTGTGACGGATGTATGCACGGACGTACGTACGTATGCACGGACGGACAAGGGCAAAACTATATGCCCCTCCCCACTTCGTGGCGGGGGCATAAAAAAACATGGAAGTGTACCTATTCACCTTAATGTAACAATAGAGTAATTTAGATAAGCAGTGTTTACACAAATTGTAAGTACTGGGGTTATATTTATAAAACGACTTAAGTGGTTGCTATGCTGTTGCTAAGGTTAAATTTATATGAAGGAGATTCCCTACAACTATGAAATTTGCTCTGGAGGAACAGTCTGAAAAGATGTTTTATAAATACGACCCCAGATTTTTAAGTTTTCCAAAGGGCAAGAAAGCACTAATAATTTCAAATCTTTATAAATATTCTGGTTATAAGCCTTCATCAGTAAAACTTAAACTTCTAGTTCATTTTACTGAAAAAGACTTGCAGTGGAAATATAAAAGATGGAATTTATCATTGTTTAACCTACTTCTGAAACCATGTATGTGGGGTGACATAGATACTACATAGCTAAAGGTAAGTCAGGATACGGGTGCACAGAAGTTCCATGGCATGCTGTGTCCCATCTATGCATTGTCACAAAACAGAGTTTAACTAGAAAACTCAACAACAGTTTACTATGACTAGATGGCCACGGCCAGCATGTCGAGCCTGTTGGCACTTTGACAGAAGTGAAAATGCTAAGCATAAGATGGCAACAGCTTTTGCAGTTGCAACCTGAAGTCTCTGCTTGGATGATATGGCTACACCCTGTCTTCATAACCAGTTATCATACATTCAAGGTAAGAATCTATCATGTGGTAACAGAGATATTAACACTCAAAAAATTTAAAATGATGACATAGCATTTAGAGGGGGGACCTGGAGTGGTAGGTGTATGCACTGATGAAATTTCAATGTTCTGTGGCCTATGAAAAGGGAGATATGGGACTCACCTAGAAAACTAAATATGTGGTAGGCTACAACAAAACTAGGTTACTGACAGTAGGTGACCTGCAGTGGTAAGGTGCATGCACTGATGAAGTTTCAATGTTCTGGGGACAATCAAAAGAAAGATATGGTGCATGAGACAAAAGCTGTGGTACTTTTTCGTGAATGTAGGTCACAGTGACCTAGTTTTGTCGGGGGTGACCTACAGTGATAAGGTGCATGCATTGATGAAATTTCAATGTTCTGGGGCCTATGAAAAGGGAGATATGGAGCTGAAGAGGAACTCTAAATAGGTGGTACTTTTTCCTGAAAGTAGGTCCCAGTGACATAGTTTTCTTGTAGGTGATCTTCAGTGGTAAGATGCATGCACTGATGAAGTTTCAATGTTCTGGGGCCCATCAAAAGAAAGATATGGGGCTGACCTAGAAAACTAAATATGTGGTACTTTTTCCTGAAAGTAGGTCACAGTGACCTAGTTTTGTTGTAGGTGACCTGCTGTGGTAAGATGCATACACTGATGAAGTTTCAATGTTCTGGGGCCAATCAAAAGAAAGATATGGGGCTGACCTAAAAAACTAAATATGTGGTACTTTTTCATTAAAGTAGGTCACAGTAACCTAGTTTTGTTAGGGGTGACCTGGAGTGGTAAGGTGCATGCACTGATGAAGTTTCTATGTTCTGGGGCCTATGAAAAGAGAGATATGGGGCTGCAGACGAAAACTATATAAGTGGTACTTTTTCCTGAAAGTAGGTCACAGTGACCTAGTTTTGTTGTAGGTGACCTGCAGTGGTAAGGTGCATGCACTGATGAAGTTTCAATGTTCTGGGGCCAATCAAAAAAAAGATATGAGGCTGACCTAGAAAACTAAATATGTGGTACTTTTTCGTGAAAGTAGGTCACAGTGACCTAGTTTTATGGGAGCCAATTAGCATTTTGGTGGGGCATATTGTGATGAAGTTTTAAGGTCCTATGGGTCTATCAAACTCAAGCTATGGCTGTAAACCGACGGGTGGACAGAGGGACGGCGGGACGCACCAACACCAAACAGGCGACTATGTCTTGCTGACCGCAAGCAGGCTCGACAGAAAGCAATATCTATGTCTCACTTCTGCTTGTTGCAGGTGAGAAAATACTTAAATTCATATTTCATATCCTGAGGTATCAAAAGCTTTTGGTCTATGCATTTGTGGCTCACAATTTTCTTGAAACAGCTCTGGAAGTGGGGAAGGAAATTCAACCAAACCTGACAATAATGTTGAGTAAATAAAAAATAAAAACTTGCGCATGTTGGAAACTAGTTTCTCACTATGGTGCTAAAATGATATTGGTGTGTATCTACTGCCACCTACCATTGTGAGCAATGGTCGCTCAGTGGGTCAAGGGCTGGCCTGTTTAATCTGCTGGAGGCAGAATTCTTAACAAATGTAAATGGGCCGCCATTGCACACAGGCTTTCATTATCAGGCTTCCACTGGCTTGATATTACTGAAATACTGTTGAAAAGCTCTAAACCACAAGTCATCCATCCATCCATCCATCCATCAATACCTACCATTTCAGCTCTTCTAATATTTCTAAGTCTTTCAACCCAGGAATCCTGCAAGCATATAATAGAAAATGAAAAATTCTGCAGATGTTGTACCTCACCTGTTTGCGTATTGTCACAAAAACAAACCAGAAAATCTCTTTGAAAGTTTTCACAAACAAACACAACACTGCTGTGACCAGAAAAGCAATGCCTATGTTTCGTATTCTTCTGGTCCTAGGAGAGATGACAACTGTGAATCTGGATATTTTCTCATGGGGTAATTCCCTGTAAACATTCCCTCTCTGCATCCAAAATATATACACTAGAAAACCATGGAACATTTGAATATCTGACACAGTTACCCAAAGTGGAAGCATAAAAATGATTTCATTATAACATTAGAAAATGTACATTAAAGTACCTGTAAATAGGAAATACTCAGATTAAGATGCAGACAGTGAGGGTTTGTGAGTCTAAGATTACCGTATTACTCTTATTAAAAGCCCTGGGGGCATTGCATTTTGCGAAAGGGGGAAGTTACTTAGAGCATAAAGTGTAGTAAATCAGCTACTGCCAAAATACCTTTTATAAGCAAGGAACCATCCTTCTTAATAGGGGTCAACTCTTAAAGGAAAGAATTTGCTCCTCTAGGAGCAAATCCTTTCCTTTAAGAGTAGACCCCATTTCAAAGAGCTACCTTATCCATAGAAGCAAACAGGAATTAATATCCAATTTTCGGAAAAGAGGCAGGGGACATTAGAGCAGGGGCGTTTATTAGGATTAATATGGTATGTTGGTTGTCATACACTTACCCTAAGAAGTTTCATGAGATCATGTTGGTCTGCTACAATTGGAAAAGTTGTTAACACTGGACTGTGTATCAACTCTGAAACAAAGGTTCAAGAATTATTTTATTTACCCAAACAGCTGCTATAACAGTTTGTTTCTAGGTGCAGATAAGAAAATGCATACAAAGGGTCACTGTTTTACATCATCAGGCTTGCTGAACAGTGATCCCCAGGAAGGGATTTTTCTATCTGCATCTCATACCCATGACAGATACTTTTTCTTATATTCACTTAACTGACAACTTCTGATTTTCATTTTAAAACTTGTTAAAATGCATCATTTTGGCTTCTGAATGATATCTCTATTTAATTTTAAAAGAAGCTGATGCTTTCAACAACCAACATTCCTTTCTTAATGTTAACATTTGGTGTAGCAAGAGCTGACATCATTTTGCCATCTTCATGACCTCATCTTATGTCAACCAATGTCACTTGACAATATGTGTCATGATCTCATCTTATGTACAACCAATGTCATGTTCTCATCTACTGTACTTGACAATATTTGTCATGATCTCATCTTATATACAACCAATGTCAATTGACAAATGTGTCATGAGCTCATCTTATATACAACCAATGTCACTTGACAATATTTGTCATGATCTCATCTTATTTACAACCAATGTCGCTTGACAATATTTGTCATGATCTCATCTTATATACAACCAATGTCAATTGACAATATTTGTAATGATCTCATCTTATATACAACCAATGTCGCTTGACAATATTTGTCATGATCTCATCTTATGTACAACCAATGTCAATTGACAAATGTGTCATGAGCTCATCTTATATACAACCAATGTCACTTGACAATATTTGTCATGATCTCATCTTATATACAACCAATGTCACTTGACAATATTTATCATGATCTCATCTTATATACAACCAATGTCAATTGACAATATTTGTAATGATCTCATCTTATATGTCAATTGACAAATGTGTCATGAGCTCATCTTATATACAACCAATGTCTCTTGACAATATTTGTCATGATCTCATCCTATGTACAACCAATGTCAATTGACAAATGTGTCATGAGCTCATCTTATATACAACCAATGTCACTTGACAATATTTGTCATGATCTCATCTTCTATACTGACAAATGTGTCATGAGCTCATCTTATATACAACCAATGTCACTTGACAATATTTGTCATGATCTCATCTTATATATTAACAAATGTGTCATGAGCTCATCTTATATACAACCAACGTCACTTGACAATATGTGTCAAGATCTCATCTTATGTACAACCAATGTCATGTTCTCATCTACTGTACAACCAATGTCACTTGACAATATTTGTCATGATCTCATCTTATATACAACCAATGTCACTTGACAATATTTGTCATGATTTCATCTTATGTACAACCAATGTCAATTGACATATGTGTCATGAGCTCATCTTATATACAACCAATGTCAATTGACAAATGTGTCATGATCTCATCCTATGTACAACCAATGTCAATTGACAAATGTGTCATGATCTCATCTTTTATACAACCAATGTCACTTGACAATATTTGTCATGATCTCATCTTATATACAACCAAGGTCAATTGACAAATGTGTCATGAGCTCATCTTATATACAACCAATGTCACTTGACAATATTTGTCATGATCTCATCTTATATACAACCAATGTCAATTGACAAATGTGTCATGAGCTCATCTTATATACAACCAATGTCACTTGACAATATTTATCATGATCTCATCTTATATACAACCAATGTCAATTGACAAATGTGTCATGAGCTCATCTTATATACAACCAATGTCACTTGACAATATTTATCATGATCTCATCTTATATACAACCAATGTCAATTGACAATATTTGTCATGATCTCATCTTATATACAACCAATGTCGCTTGACAATATTTGTCATGATCTCATCTTATATACAACCAATGTCAATTGACAAATGTGTCATGAGCTCATCTTATATACAACCAATGTCACTTGACAATATTTGTCATGATCTCATCTTATATACAACCAATGTCAATTGACAAATGTGTCATGAGCTCATCTTATATACAACCAATGTCACTTGACAATATTTATCATGATCTCATCTTATATACAACCAATGTCAATTGACAAATGCGTCATGAGCTCATCTTATATACAACCAATGTCACTTGACAATATTTGTCATGATCTCATCTTATATACATCCAATTTCGCTTGACAATATTTATCATGATCTCATCTTATATACAACCAATGTCACTTGACAATATTTGTCATGATCTCATCTTATATACAACCAATGTCAACTGACAAAATGTGTCATGATCTCATGTACAACCAATGTCAACTGACAATATGTGGTCTCTTTTACAACCAATGCACTGACTAAGTATATGTGATTTTTTCCTTGTCCTGGGTGAGACAACATGACTGATATAAGAACTGTTGGTACAGGTGGAACATGCAGATATCCATCATTATCTGGTGTGCAAGAATATGAAAGCTGTCTCAAAACAGTACCTGTAGATTCTAAATCGAGTCTGTCTCTGAGTAGGTTGTCAGCCAAGATCTGTCTGTAATAGCTGTACATCTGTAACAAGGCTGTATTTCCTATCAGGGTGTCTGGTAATGTGCTACAAGAAATGCCACATTTACCATATTTTATTTAGATTATCCAGCTGGCAAATGACACTGAATCAATACTGTCGAATAGAAACAATGCTGATTTGGTCTTGTGTACCAACTGGGAACTGCACAGCAAATCAATCTTCCCTAAGATACACTGATTCAAGCAGGTTATCTTTCTGTATAATATTATTTGCTATATCTTTTTTCTAACAATTTTTTTACCAATACTATATCTTTTTCTAACCATTTTTATCAATAATGCTTCACAGTCTATGTGCAGCTGATCAAATAATAACCAATGAATGACTTTTTCTGACTTTACAAAATTATCAGTACTTGACAACTGATTGACTGATCACCTCTCACTAAATTTGTTTTCAACCAATCATGAAGACTTCTTATGATATGTCAATTACTCAACAAGAGCTTTGCAAGTGGTGCAAAATACGCCCGTTTTAATGTCATAAAGAAGTTACAGAATGAAAAAGATTGTTTACAGAGGGATGGACATGCAGAAAAACAGTTGCAACAACTCTGTAATTAATGACTGCAATGATATTAAAACATTTAACACATCATATACTGTTAGTATGCCAAAAATCACTTCCAATGTGAAGCGGCTCAGAAGTTGAGAAATGCCAGTCAAACAAGGGAGATAGTTCGTAAACTAGAGTTAGCATTCTAGGTCCTAATACATTCCTTTATAAATATACAAACCACCATAAACTTTCCTTAAAATATTTCGAACAGTTCAGGAGTTACAGAGTTGATGGGAAATTAATGCAAGGGCAGATAATTCAGGAAATAAGTAAGCCAGAGTTGTGGTTCTCGCTTGAGATATATTGCCCTATAATAATACAGTAGAACTTCAATGGCTCGAACCCAAAATATTCCAAAATATGAAAGGGGGAGCAACCATTCTTATATGTGACACATCGTCTTGTGGTCATGCACATTGCTATACAGTTTCATCAAGATATTCCAAATGGTTACCAAGTTATAGTATGCACAAGATTAGTATACACAAAAGTAGTCTAAAAATATAATGAAAGGGCTGTTACTCCAAAACAAAGAAAGGGAGAGCAACCATTGTTATATGCGACACATTGTCAGACCTTGATACACATTGTTATGAAGTTTCATCAAGATATCGTAAGCGGTTATCTAGTTATGGCACACACAAGACTAGTCAGGAAAAAAATAATCATAGGGGCATAACTTGGAAACTAAGAAAGGAGAAGCAGCCATTATTGTATACGACACGTTGCACCAACTTAATACATATTCCTACACAATTTCATGAAGATATCCAAAAGGGTTACTGAGTTATGGGGTGCACAAGAATGATAACAGACAGACAGACTGATGGACAGACAGCACCATGACATAATACATCCGTTTTTTCAAAACGGGCGTATAACAAGTTGAATTCTGATCACATTGCTAATGAAACTCCATCCAAATTCACTTCTTTCATAATTTCAATACTCTAATAATAACTAAATGCACATTTAACTTGTAGACTCTTATGACAGTCTTTGATTTGAGAGCATAACAGTAACTGCTGGACTCGTGAAAATAGTCTTCAAAAATACCACATTTCAGGATAGTTCTACATACTCTAAAAGTTCTTTCTGTTCTCGTTTTGGTACTGACACCCTCACAGTGAGTCTTGGCTGCTTGTTACCAGAGATCAGAGACATGAAAGCATTGGAACTTGCTGAAAATAGACAGAAATACACGTACAGATGGATTAAGAGTGGTTCACTTATCAGTTCTGTTCATTTAAATCCACAGCAACAAACAAATCCCCATTTGAGTGGGGTTTAAACACAGAATCTTATGACCAAATTCTGTAAGCTAACCATACTACCATTTGATATTCTGTATGTGCATTTGCCTGTTTTCATGTTGTTATTGCAATTATTTAGGGGATAACTGTCCTCAAAATTGTCATTTGGGGAGGCAAATTGTCTGATTTATTGTCAGAAATTTCGTTCTATGGTGACGCACCAGTGGAGCTGTAAACCGCAATTTGCAACCATAAAACCAACGATTTACCTCCTCAAATGACAATTTTCAATACAGTTGTCCCCATTCTAATGCACTATTCGCATTTTTGCCGATAAAGGTGTGCTACTTTGCACCCATAGCAAATGCGTTCAGCAACGTAAAGCCTGATGTCAGCCAATGAGAAGCGATGTTACCGTAATCGACCCATTTACCGCACATGCCCCTATAACCGCACACCAAGGCCATTTCCGGACAAACTGCACAAGCGCACACTGCTTTTTCTTTGAAACTCTCATAAAACCCAATATTTAACAGGGAACTCATGAAAAGTATACACACAAAGTATTTCCAGTCCTACCCATGTTGCCTCTTTCCAGTCACCCTGCATTTCATTGTTCTGAGTGTGCGGTTATTAAATACATTTTAACCACATCTTTTTGTTGCAATTTTGAAAAAGTTAAGCGCACGGTGCGGTAAATGGGTCGATTACGGTATATAATAAAGTCGGGTTTCTGACAGTTTATCGCAGGATATACTGTCGCAAATGTTGATGTTATCCTATCAGACGTCACGTTTCATAATATCAGTCAAAGTCACCATGTATGTCAAGGGAGTAGGCAAAATATTTAGTTCAGCATCCACACACCGGGTAGGCGGCAATCGAAAACGCTCTTGACAGTCGATTAACGCGGATCAAAAACCTTTAGAAACAGCGTTTTCGATTGCAAATTGTCGCCAATTTGCAATCGAAAACGCTGTTTCTAAAGGTTTTTGATCTGCGTTCGTCGATTGCCCGAGCGTTTTTGATTGCCGCCTACCCGGTGTGATCCACAGTCTCAAATCTTATTCATCTCCAAGATGCTGATGGTTAAATGAGTGTTAAGAATCAATGGAAACCAAACCCAGTCTAAGGCAACAAGTGCTGTAACACTTTTTACCTCCCAACAATTATTGTATTTTCTTTAACTGCCATAATTTTAACATAGAGAGAGAGATAATTGAAAAGAAATGACTTGCAAATAGTGTAGACACAGGTCAGATTGCCCCCAAAGCAGCAGTCTAATCAAGAGCTGCATTATTTGTTAACAATGGTGCAAATGGACTTTCCAATATCACTGATGGAAGAGCCTGTTACAACAATGACTATGGTGATCAAATATTTACAGCAAAACAGTTCTAGTTTGCATGTCTTATACTGTATCCATTCTATTATAAGACATGGCTTTTTATGCACCAAAACAACCCCAAAAATCTAGATCCATCTCATAAGCTGGATCTAGATTTTTGGAATTGTTAAAGGGAGAAAAAACCGTATTACAGCAGAATTAATACAACAGATTTACACATTGAAGGTCATTTTGGAGGCAGAAAAAGCTGTTTTATAATTGAATAAATGATATATAAGTCAAAAATAATAGAAAAAGGTGATAGAAATACTGATACTGAAACAATGGTGTAGCATATCATGGGATAATATTCACAAAATGTGAAATAAGTGAAAATGAAAAGTGCAACGGCTATTTCATTTAAAGAGATAAAAGAGAACTTATTGAGGCCTATATCCCTATTGCACTCAGAACAGCCAAAACTCCATAGAGCTTTGCCATTACCAGTGCTATAGGGATATAATATATAACCTTCAGCAAGGACAAGAAAGTGATAACTTGAATCAATTTCCCTCTGTCTACTATAAATGAATGTATTTTACTGATCATGAGAAAGCATGGGGAAATTTCATGTTTGAGCATTCAGAATTCCCATCAAATAAACAAGCAGTGTTTATTTGATGCCCCAGTATTTGACTTTATTTGTATCTTCTTGGTGAATTTTAGATATTTTTAGCAGAATGAAGATACTTTTTTGCGACTTTATGACAAAACAGTATGTCTAGTTCAACATGACTTTATGACCCAACACACTATCCCTGAGGTCTGGCTGTCTTAGGCAGAGCCCTAGATAAGAGGCAGTATCCGGTGATAATTAGGGATAATTTTTTATTAATACTGCATAAAAACATATGTTGTGACCCCTCATCTGAACCATCTCAAGGAGACGGTTCAGATGAGGGGTCACAACATATGGTTTCAATGAGAAGAAAAATCATTCCTCAATTATCATCAAATACTCCATCTTATCTAGAGCTCTGGTCTTAGGGGATAGTATACCAGTTCATCCACAGCATCTTGGAGTGACAGTTTTGATTGTTGCTCTAAAAGACACGGAATAGTTGAATAATATTCCATGAAAGATCAAATTTTGTGGCTCATATAATATCTTTGTATATATGACAAACAGGCAGTGAAAGATATAAATTCATGAAGCTATTTTCCTTGCTTGGTATTATGCATTTCTTTCTTTTTTGTGTTCTGAAACACAGGTAATTAGAAAGGCAAAAACATAGCATGCAGTTTCTTTGTTAAGTGAACTTTAAAGTGTACTGACTTGCATGAGATGTAATGGTAGAAACGAAAAGAGTAAGGTAATTCATATCTAATGTCAAGCTACAAATAACAAATCACATGCTTATTAGTTCCTCTAAATTAGCTGGCAGCTAGCCAACTTCAAGACATCTGAATTAAAACATATCAAAATTCAATTTAATGCATGCAGTGTTACTTACAAGCTGCTTCTGAAATAGTGGTTTAACAGTACACACATTACGACATGAACTACAAGACAAGACTACGATAGCAATGCAACACAACAGGAAAAGCTAAACCTTATCACAGTCATTTCCTGAAGAGGAAGCTTCCCACTGAATACAGTGTATTGGGAAATTTGTGCTGCCTAAGTTCTGCAGAATTTTGCGGTCAGTAGCAAATCTAGCAATCCCAAAATTTAAACTCTGCAAATATTTTCCAAGTTTGTACAAAATAGCAGTAAGAAATCTGAATTGTCCAAACATAGTTTGGGGGTATTTAAGGCGCCCCACAAAACCTCCAGTAGGTAGCTATACAGGTATTACCTGCAGAGCAATTACATTAGTAGGTATTAAGCAGGTAATTACAATTTGAAAAAGCTTTCACTTGCACATCTAATTTCTGGTCAGTGCATGCAATTTTCATCTGTATAATAATTCAAGAAGCAAACTATGCATGCCATAACCAACTAGCACATTAACAAAGGCTTGCCTGAGCATGTGAAGTTAGCAACTACCTTATCACAGGTTTCCCATGGTACACTTGGTATGCAGTAAACAAAGGCTCTAATGCTCCAGATAAGAAGGAGTAACAGGGAAAATTTTGAGATAATTTTCCTTATTTTTGCATAATACATGTTTGTTGTGACTCCCTCATTAGCACTGTCTTACAGAGACAGTTCTAATGACGGGTCACAGTGTATGTTTTCATTGAGAAATAAGATTAATTATCCCCAAATTATCTCTGTAACCCCTTCTTATCTGGATTGAAAGCTACAGAGAATACCACCTTAAGTACCATACAAACATAGTGCTAGGCAAGGCAAAATTCTGACATTAAACTATCACGAAGCTATGATGTTAAATGACATTCTGACATACAACCACCATGATGATGGGAAAGAGTGTGGTTGAGTGTGAAAAAACTTGCTTAACACTTTAAGCGCCAGAGACGAAAATAGCAGAATTTGCAAACAGTGTAGTTCCTGATGAGGCTGCTCATAATGAGCCCCCTCATCTAGATCTACACTGTTTGCCCTCTGGCCTTTGAATTCTCAATATGATTTATCTTGGACAAAGCGTTTTGTGAAATTTTGCAGTAAATTTTGTCATCTGCTTTTTGGCACTTAAAGGGTTAAGGTATATGGTGCATTGCCATGCTTTTGATAAAGGTTAACGACTTTTGTGGCTTCCTGTTTGCTTTCCTTGAAAACACTGCCCTTCCAAAATCAGGTCTATTCGTAAAGGATCTGCTCCTGTTTCTTAACTTTGAGCTGATCCCTTATGGAAAAAAAATCAAACATGGCAGACTTGCTTCACCTGAATGAGTATCCATACATCACAAGTTATCTCATGATCAAACTCATTTGAGAAGGCATTAAGAAAAGTCAATCTTACTTCTTCTGCTGATGCTGGGATCCACTTCCACTCCTTTCTCATAAGGGGTGCCTCCATTAACATACAAATCGAAAGTCCTGGAATTAAATTTCAAATTTAGTAAACCTTGCACCCAGCACAGACTGATAAGTATACCTCTAATCTAGATACTGTATTGTAATCACTTGTTTCATAACTTCTAGGCAAGTGATTTTTGATAAACTGGCTTATTGACTGAATTTCACAAAGTAATGAAAAATAACACACTAATATGAGGGCCATGATGGCCCTGGATCGCTCACCTGAATATCCTGTGAACTTAACCTCAGAGACATCCATATGACTGACAGAGTTTCACAAAGATTAAATGGAAAATGAACCCTTTATTGTGTACCTAAGGTTTTTATAAGATTTAACCTAATGACCTAGATTTTGACCCTACATGACCCAGTTCCAAACCTGGTCTAGATTTCTTGGATATGAACATTCTGGCAAAGTTATCAAAACTGTGCCTTCTAGAGTGTACACAATGTTTTTCTAAGGTTTAAGCTAGTGACCTACTTTTTGACCCAACATGACCAAGTTGCACCCTTGGTCCAGATTCGTTGGAGACAAACATTCTGACAAAGACTCATGAAGATTAGAACAAAACTGTGTCCTCAAAAGCGTTCACACTGTTTTTCTAAGAACTGACCTAGTGACCTAGTTTTTGACCTGACATGGCCCAGTTTCAAATCTGGTATAAATTTCATGAAAGTAAACATTCTGACAATGTTTCACGTAGACAGGATCATAACTGTGCCCTCTAGAGTGTACATAAGGTTTTTCTAATATTTGACCTAGTGACCTAGTTTTTGACCCCACAAGACTCAGATTCAAATTTGCCTAGATTTTATATAAATAAACATTCTGACAAAGTTTCATGAAGATTGGATCATAACTGTGCCCTCTAGAGTGTGCACAAGGTTTTTCTAAGATTTGACCCAGTGACCTAGTATTTGACCCCACATGACCCAGTTTTAAAGATGGTCTAGATTTCATTAAGATAAACATTCTGACAAAGTTTCATGATGATTGGATCATAACTGAGCGGAACCGTCTGAGCAATATTTGGTCAGGGCCATGAGTAAAACATTTCTGTGAAATTTTTTTGAAATCGAGCCATTGGCTTTAGAAACGATGATGTTTAAAGCTTTTTTCTATTTTTAGCTCTGGTGGCCATATTGTTCAGCGCGGCAGAACCGTTTGAGCAATTTTGGTAGAGGGTCTCCTAAGGAACATTTCTGTGAAATTATTTCAAAATAGGCCCAGCAATTTTGGAGGAGAAGTCGTTTAAAGGTTTTTCTACTTTTAGCTCTGGCGGCCATATTGTTCAGCGGAGCGGAACCGTTTGAGCAATTTTGGTAGAGGGGCTCCTAAGGAACATTTCCGTGAAATTATTTCAAAATCTGCCCAGCAGTTTTGGAGGAGAAGTTGTTTAAAGGTTTTTCTATTTTTAGCTCTGGCGGCCATATTGTTCAGCGGAGTGGAACCGTTTGAGCAATTTTGGTAGGGGGTCTCCTAAGGAACATTTCCGTGAAATTATTTCAAAATCTGCCCAGCAGTTTTGGAGGAGAAGTCGTTTAAAGGTTTTTCTATTTTTAGCTCTGGCGGCCATATTGTTCAGGGGAGTGGAACCATTTGAGCAATTTTGGTAGAGAGTCCCCCAAGGAACATTTCTGTGAAATTATTTTGAAATCCGGCTAGCAGTTTTGGAGAAGAAGTTGTTTAAAGCAAAAGTTGATGCCGGACGCACGACCGGATGACGGACAAAGACCGATCACAATACCTCACCTTGAGCACTTTGTGCTCAGGTGAGCTAAAAACAAAGGGAACGTCACCTGTGGTAAAATACTTACGGCATACAAAGTCCATAGATATATATTCACTTGGTACATTACTGTAACGAATCCAAAAGCACATGTACCGTACTAGCTTATTTTAAAACAGAGTATCAACTAGAGCATGTCAGCAGGGGCTCACATATACTCCCGGCCAGCGCCACCGCAAAACAAAAACATATTTAACACAAGCAAATGTTAACTAACGGACAGACAGATGGACAATCTATAACAAGTCCAGTGAAAGGCCTATAAACAAATACCAAAAGGTTCCATTAAAATAAATGCAAATTGTTATTAAAATTTCAACGTAAGTTTACATAAACTTCTATGTCTGCGACCTTGACCTAAAGTCAGCAGCAGCATCCAAAATGATGTCAACTAATCAGTTTAAAGCTAGAAGTAAACCTAATAACATAGCAATCTGAGAAATTTTTGACATAAATTTTCCCATTTATTGCATTAGAGTGAGAGATGGGAAAAAGAAAAAAGAAAAAGAAGGCCAAAAGAAATCTTAGCATCTTGATTTTCTTTCCACCAATATGTATGGTCATTCTCAAGATGTATACAAAATTGAAGACTGTGGATTCATGAGAACAGGATTTATCAAAACCTTGAACCATTATCTAACATCAGTCCAAGTATCAGTATCAACTGAGTCAATTGTGGCACTGTGAAATTATGTCTTCATTAATATAAAACTTTAATCAAAATCTTTAAGACAAAACTCAAAGTCCATGACCTTGACATCAAGGTCATCCAGTGGGTTAAGTATATAGTGTTTTGAAAAAACTCAAAAAAGTGTCTAACATCAGTTCAAGTGTAAACTAAATCTCCGCCAAGCATTGTGAATCAGTATGCAATTAGAAAACTTTAATAAAGACCAAATTTCCTAAGTCCCTGACCTTGACATCAAGATCACCGAGTGGGGCTGGGGTAGTACTCTGTAAAACTTCAGACCAATATGTAACTACAGTGCAAATATAAACAGAATTCATCTATGGGTTCAGGAAATATGTATCTTTAAACAAGAGGGCCATGATGGCCCTGGATCGCTCACCTGAGTATCCTGTGAACTTAACCTCAGATCTAGAGACATCCATATGACCGATAGACAGAGTTTCACAAAGATTAAATGGAAAATGAACCCTTTTATTGTGTACCTAAGGTTTTTATAAGATTTAACCTAATGACCTAGATTTTGACCCCACATGACCCAGTTTCAAACCAGGTCTAGATTTCTTGGATATGAACATTCTTACAAAGTTATCAAAACTGTGCCCTCTAGAGTGTACACAATGTTTTTCTAAGGTTTAACCTAGTGACCTACTTTTTGACCAAACATGACCAAAATACACCCTTGATCCAGATTTGTTGGAGACAAACATTATGACAAAGTCTCATAAAGATTGGAACAAAACTGTGTCCTCTAAAGCGTTCACACTGTTTTTCTAAGAACTGACCTAGTGACCTATTTTTGACCTGACATGGCCCAGTTTCAAATCTGGTATAGATTTCATGAAAATAAACATTCTGACAATGTTTCACCTAGATTGGATCATAACTGTGCCCTCTAGAGTGTACACAAGGTTTTTCTAAGATTTGACCTAGTGACCAAGTTTTTGACCACACAAGACTCAGATTCAAATTCGGCCTAGATTTTATATAAATAAACATTCTGACAAAGTTTCATGAAGATTGGATCATAACTGTGCTCTCTAGAGTGTGCACAAGGTTTTTCTAAGATTTGACCCAGTGCCCTAGTTTTTGACCCCACATGACCCAGTTTCATAGATTGGTCTAGATTTTATTTAGATAAACATTCTGACAAAGTTTCATGATGATTGGATCATAACTGTGCCCTCTGTGTCATTCTAAAATTTATTTCTATTTTTAGCTCTGCCAGCCATTTTGTTCCGGGGAGTGGAACCGTTTTAGCAATTTTTGTTCAGGGCCATTAGTAAAACATTTCTGTGAATTTTTTTTGAAATCCAGCCATTGGCTTCAGAGACGATGATGTTTACAGCTTTTTTCTATTTTTAGCTCTGGTGGCCATATTGTTCAGCGGAGCAGAACGGGTTGAGCAATTTTGGTAGAGGGTCTCCTAAGGAACATTTCTGTGAAATTATTTCAAAATCGACCAAGCAGTTTTGGAGGAGAAGTCGTTTAAAGGTATTCCTATTTTTAGCTCTGGCGGCCATTTTGTTCAGCGGAGCAGAACCGTTTGAGCAATTTTGGTAGAGGGTCTCCTAAGGAACAATTCTGTGAAATTATTTCGAAATCTGCCCAGCAGTTTTGGAGGAGAAGTCGTTTAAAGGTTTTTCTATATTTAGCTCTGGCGGCCATATTGTTCAGCGGAGTGGAACCATTTGAGCAATTTTGGTAGAGGGGCTCCTAAGGAACATTTCCGTGAAATTATTTCAAAATCGGCATATATATAGATTACGGGGGTTCTGCGGTAAAACCGTAGAAACTCACCCTCAGCCGCTTACAACCACTAATTTGACGTAATATAGAGTCTCGAAAATAACCAAGGAACCACCCTTTACACCGTTTATTTTAAAATAACGGAAGTCTCGCGAATCTTCATATCCGGATTTGAAAATCTTATCACAGTCACTTAAATAACCAAAGAACCACCCTATAAACAGTTTATTTTAAAACTCTCGCGAACCTTTGGTAAAATCTCTAAAAACCAAAGTACAACCACAAAATAAAGAACTTACTTAAATAACCAAAGAACCGTCTTATGAATGGTTTATTACCAAACACCAAAACTCTTACAAAGCATGTGACATTCAGCATTAAATGGTTTGATCACTGTGTGGTATCTTTTATTAACTCTTATTTTATTAGCACCGCAAGGGTTGCAAATCTGTAACTTAGACCAGGTACCTTTACCACACTGCAAGCAGGGTTTTACTTTACTATTTTTTATCAAAAAATTATGCATCGCACAATATTTTGACTTTTTTGTGGGCTGCGAATGGCACAGCTCATTATTACCAACTTTTAAGAATGCACATTGCATTTTTATTATAATTATTATTTATTTTTTTTTAATAAAAAAAATATCATTTTTTTATACATATTTTTAAAAAAAAAAAATAAAACATGGAAAAAATATACTACAGCCCCAAAGGATTTTGGAGAGGCAATTCAGCAATTAAAAAATTATCCAAAGAGGCAAATGTCAGTGAAAAACAAGCACTTGAATTCTTAAAAAAGCAAGCAATATGGCAGATTTATTTACCCGCACCGAAAAAAATAATCAGACCAAGATTTGATGTGTCTGCTAAAAATGAAGTGCACCAGGCTGATTTGTTATTTTTGCCATATGATACTGTTAAGGTTGGAAAAATCAAAACATTTAAGTATGCGTTGACACTGGTTGATCTGGGAACACGGTACAAAGAGGCAGAACCGCTGACTTCTAAAGACAGCAAAGAAGTTGCTAATGCGTTTGAAAAGATATACAAAAGGCATTTACAATATCCCAAATTATTGCAAGTTGACCCCGGTAGAGAGTTTATGGGTGCTGTGACACAGTTGATGGAAAAACACAGTGTTAGAATTAGAAGAGGTCAAACTGAAATACACAGAGACCAGGGTGTGGTAGAAAGATTTAACAGGACTTTAGCTGAAAGACTCTTTGGCTATCAATATGCAAAAGAGCTGGAAAATCCCCTCAAACGCAACAGAGAATGGGTTAAAAGACTGCCTGAAGTTATCAAAGCGCTAAATGCGGAGACGAAAAAAAAAAAAAACCTTGTTGTGACAAGAAAAGCTGGTGCTCTCGTTTGTCCAACTGCAAATGTGAGGTATTTGTATCAACCAGGTGAATTAGAAGGTGGCAAGAAACGGGCAACTGATCCAGTATGGTCAGTAGATATACACAAAATTGATTATCATATTGTCACACAGGGCATAAGAGTTTATTATTTGAAAGCACCAGCACCAAAGAGAGGTTTTGTGAAAGAAGAACTGCTTATTGTCCCGGCTGATACGAATACCCGTATGCATATGTCGTAATACCATCCGCTGTGTATCGTTTGGTGTCAAGCGGAGACAGTGTTGTTTTGTTTATTGTTAGTCCATATATTTTGTGATGCATAGAGCCAAGCATATTCATTTTGTGTGTGTACGTTTGTTTGTTGAACAGTGCATCTTTATAGTTTTCAAAGTTGATATGTTTTTTGATTACATATTTTTTTGCTCCTTTTGCTTTTTTAATGATTTGTTCGTCAGCCCGTAAAACCGAATATAGCTTCGGACGCAGACCAATGTATTCTGCTATGGGAGCGCCAGAACACTCGTCCTTTATTTTACCTATTACCTTTTTGTTTGTTTCATCATAAAGTGGATGGTCTTTAGGATAATCAGAAAAGTCATATTCGTCTTTTGTTTCAGACATGTCTTTGTATACGTCTTTTGTTTTGATGTCCACCAGTAATGAATCTGTATCGGTGTAAAGCAGGGTGCAGTTTTCACCGTATTTCTTTTTTAGTTTGTTGTAATACCAGTCATACATGAAGTATTTTGACAGGTCAAGGACAGAAAAGCCAACGTAGATTGGTTTGTTTAATGTAAGCTTTGTTTTGTTGACATAAATTGCAGATAGTTCATTAGAAAATTTTACACGCCTCTTAAAGGTAGGTTTTGCTATTATTTTGCTGGTTTTTCATTTTGACTGCCGTCTGTTTTGACTAATTTGATGTCTACTCTTTTCCGGAGGTTCTCCATTGTTTTTCCAAAGACAGAGTTGTTCATCAGTTTGTAAAAGTCTTTTTCAAATGCAGACTTGGCTTTTTTGCGCAGTTCTGTGTTGAGGCGGATATATGGTTCCATCCATGGTTTTTCATCAAACTCCAAAACGCGGTGGATTTTTTTGAGCTTCAAGCCTAGAGACAGATAAAGCATGAGATTTCTGTAGTGGATTACATACTTTTTTTTGTCCATGAGATTAGGGACAAGTTTTGTTATGTTTATCATACTTTTGTTTTCTAGCAGTTCGGTTTGATACTCTGAGAGCCATTCTTCTTTCACAGCAAGTTTTTCTGGGGCAAGTGGATAGTCATTGTGAGATTTATGAAGATGCTTGGGATATTCGAGATCAACTTCAAGCATATAGCCTTTGCCTTTTTCATAATGAAATTTCCCATCTTTTCTCTCTTTCCATTTGAAACCAGAGTATGGAAGAGGCTGACTCATTGCCCACCCATAGAGATTATTCGCATCATAGTACATGATGTAATTGTTGTCTTTCTCTGGGTCGTAATCCGTGTGAGGATTGTTGGCTTTTGCATGCCTTTTTGAGACCATACTTAAGCCACCACGCAAGCCTTTTTCTATAAACATGTGCATGTCGATGTCTGTTAAGAGTTCCAGGTTTATGTTGGTGTACTTGAGTAGGGCATCCCAAGATAAACCCGGGGCTGTGTAGTAGTAAAGGGGGTCCAGTTTGTATGAACCCATGCATGTTTTTCGGAAGGTTTGAAATACATCGGCAAGCAAAACGACATCTGTTTTTAGGTATAAGTCATGATAGTCGCCAAGCGTTTGACAGTTAAATTCTTTCCAGACGTTTTGAGCATGCTCATAATCTTTTTGACTGATGCTTTCGTCAGAGAGCTTGCTGTAAAACTTGTCTATGGTAGGAAGTTGAGGTTCGTTAAATCTTTCCAGGCTGTTGATGTATTCGTACGGGTAGACACCTTTGCGTAAAAGTATTTCGCTTTGATCGCCAAACTCTTTTCGGGTTAGTTTAAAGTCAGATTTGTCAGTTGCATCTACCAATTTTTCCAGCGATGATGCCATAAACTGAAAACTGTCCAAAAATTTGAGTTGACCGACGCTGAAAGAGATATACTTTTCTGCATTATTTGGGATACAGGTGATGTTTCCTTTTGTTGTGTGAATCTTCTGCATTATGAGGTGGCTGTCATATCCTTTGAGATTGTGAAAGACAACAGGTATTTTAGTTATGCCTGGTTTGATTTTGAGTTTCAGGTTGCAAGATTTGTGTGCTGCACCTCTGTATTGGCCTGTGAAATGACAGTGATCTTTTACTTTTTGGGTGCTATTTATTTCTTGTTCGCATATCCAGCAGTGTGTAGCTTTTTCATAGGCTATTTTGTCTTGTTCTTTCATTGTTAATGGTTTCGGGTGAGCAAATTTGTTATTGATATTGCTAACCACACATTCTAAGTGGTTGAGAAATACTTCAACAACATTTTCACCTCTAAAAATTACGGGTTTTGTTGCTATCCCATCATATCTAACAACTTGAAAACCAAATCCACATGCTTCGTGTTCACTCGTTAGTTCTGATTTATCTCCTGCTTTTTCTGTTTTGGGTTTGATAATGCTTTCGAAGTCGGCATAGATGACATATGGAACAGACATTTGGTTTTGATGATTTTTGAATGTGATGTGGTTTTTACCTTCTGTTGGCATATTTATTTTTGTTGAGTTTTTATTGATACCAAAGCAGTCTTCTTTGTGTTGGTTGAGTAGGTCTTCTTTTGTAAAGCCATATAAGCAACGGTCACAAAAGAATGTTTTACATTTATGTTTGTTTTGACCATAAAGTAATCTGTTTAAGTTTTTAATCCAACAGTAGTGATACTTTGTTGGATTTTCTGCAACATCTGACAGCAAGAGCAGGTTAATTCTTTGTCTTTCATTTGGTTGCTCTGATATGTGATATGGGAAGACATTTATATTTTTTAGTTTTGGCGATACTGTGGCACCATAAACGTTTATTGCCAGGTTGTTTTTTTTCTCTACCCGGAGAATTTGTGAGATTGGTGTGGGAAAATCAATGCCGTCCATTTTTAACACACCCAGGTGCTTTTTATAACTTGATATTTTATTTGGATTATTGCTGTCAGGGTACAAAGCAGACAACAAAGCCCATTCCAAACACCTGTTGTCATCATTTTTCAAATTTATTATTGCTTTTTTGTTTGCTAATGCTTCAGGCAAAGGAATATATGACGAGCCTTTAAGCGGTTCGTATTTTGCAATATTCAAATATAATTTGATGCAATGGGCTATTTCTAAACCAGAGGCAGTGTTTGTAAATTTTTCAATCCAAGTTTGTAAATATGCAACTTGGCTATCATAAAATCCGTTCACTTTATTATCATCAAAAAGGGCACTTTGATCTCCATGATTCTGACCAATAACCTGCTTTTGTTTTCCATTACTTTCATCATGAAAGAACTGTATGGAGAGACCGACTGAAAATTTGATGCCATTATACTCTTTTATATCATGTTTGATTTGACTGGTGATAATAGATTTTTTATCAACAAACAAAATAGAAGCGTCTTTATATGCTGATGCATCTAGTTCATATGTTTTAAAATAATTGCAAAGTGGTTTGTCGACTAATTTTAACTCTGAAACCGAGTTTCTTGATTTGAGAACTTGTTTTAGTTCATTAATGACACTTTTCTGCAATTCTGCATACTTTCGCTTCTGACGTCTTTTCTTTTTCTCGTCATGACGTTTTTTACGCAGTTTCTCTAATGCAGTAGATTGAACATCTGACTCAGTTTGAGCTGGTTGTAATGCATTTAGGGCTTTATTTAAAGCACTATTGTCGATTTTTCCCTCCTTATGGAGGTTTATCAGGTACGTTATTTCAGCGCTCATATTTGTTTTTCTTTTAATATATTTTTATTTAAAAAGAAAAATAATTTTATTTAAAAAAAAAAAAATATGTATAAAAAAGAATGAACCAAGCAAACGAGATACAAGAAATCACGACTGCACAATTTGAAAACTTACTTAAACAACAAACACATGACCCCAAAAAATGGGCTGACCTTGAGATTAACAAAATCTACACAGTCACAAACACAAAAATGGTACCAACTAAAAATGGTCAGGCTATGATTTTATCTCTTTTCAATAGCGGTGAGGTATGGGCGCCCGAACATTTAAAAACTAAAATTGTGAATAGTGATACGTATTTCCATCCGCCATTTTATTTCAGACCCCTTGGTTTGAGACCATGTAAAGACAACCCAAGAAACAAGTATCACTCATATGATTTGGTTTTTGATAATGAGAGTTTATTTGAGTCTGTTCACATTTAATTTTTTTGCCACACCTTATATGCAACAAATCCTGTTACTGCCATCCCTGCAACAATAAACAACAATTCTCGGTTTTGCTGATCTAGGGATGGTGTATAATAATCACTCAATTTCGGCTCCGGAAGTGGGTCAAGTTTTTTGCCAGTAATGTAATAGTATTGTTTCATAGCCTGATCTACATTGTCAAACGTCTGCTCTGCGTGATGTTTTTTTTGTATTTCCTCATTGATAAAATCCAATCTCTGGGTTCTTTTTTTGCTCCAAGCTGCTTGAGCCGCTTCTAATTGTTCGACTGCTTTATCATGCCTTTCTCTTTCCGCCTCAGCATCGTTGTTTTTTCCCAGTTTTGAGAATAAAAAATTACTTCCTGTGAACGCCAAGGCATTGACCACGGCACCTCCTAACATCATCGCTACTGCACTAGCCATTTTGTTTATCGTGATAAAAAAGTTTAAAACAGAAATTATTTCATAATATCCGCTGGAATAATACCCTGCTTAATCAACATATCGCGTGTGGCCATCGCCAGCAGTATATCAATAGAAAGCATTCCAATATCACCCATATTAAAATCCACTTTTGGTGCAGGTCTTCTCAAGAGTTTCTAGCCAAGTTCTGAGTACCCAACAGTGAGAAGAGTTTCTACTCCGGCATGATAAAGCATGTTTGCAATTTGTTTACCGTCAATGGCTGCCATTTTTTTTGTGAAAATATAGTTTTTTTAATTTTAATTATCTCATTTCAAAAGGGTCTATCGACGTTTGTATCTCAGGTATTTTAGGTTGTGATTTAGGTTGTGATTGAGGTTGTTTTATTTCAGTTTTACTGTAAATCATGTAAATACCAACGCCTACAGCTCCGATCATCACACAGAGCGGAATATAGTTCTTATAAACAGTCACTGTTGGTTGCCGCTCTGGTAGCTGTGGCTCTCTTGTTATTTTGATTGGTTCAGCTTCCAGGGTTTGGGCTTGTTTTTGTTTCCATCCGGCTTCAGCGCCTTTTTTACCAGCCGCGACTCGTTTTTGTTTTTTTTCTTTTAGGGGTTCTTCACGTTTTTGTGGACCTTCACTTTTCTGGGGTTCACTCTGGGGTTCACTCTGGGGTTCTTGAGTTTTCTGAGCTTCCTGAATTTCCTGATTCATTTTTTTCTATGGCATTTTTATTTTTGTTAAAATTAATATGCTTTGCAGTTGTTAGCATTGCTGTAAATGGAGCCAGGTACATCCCATACTTATAATACAGCTCACAGCAAACGCTTGTCAGAGCATGATTGATAAATGGGTCTTCTTCTAGATCTTCTAATAGCTTGGGTGGGTTTTCCACATGGAAATACTTTGACACCCCCATGACATATAAATTAATAAAAGAATTGCCCAACGTCTTAGTCATACTTGCACCAAGCCTGGCTTCATATCTACAGTAAAGCTTATCAACTTCTTGTGGCGTCAACTCATCTAAGTCTGAGAGTTGCAACTCACGCCCTAAATATTGCCGACTTCCACCTCCGGCTATAATGGCTGAAAGTCTCTCTCGTTTTGAGTATTGCATATCTTGGCGTTCATCTGGTGTATCTAGTGAAATATTTTCTAATAGATCTTCAGCGTTCATTTTTATATTTTGGAAAATATATTTTAACTTAAACTAAATGAAAAAAATCAAACATCCGACTGAGATATTAACAGCGGCAGAAGCAATTGTTATTAGTTCGAGTATCATTTTTAGTATTGCTATTTTTGCTTTAAGCATTGCTTTTTGCTTAAAACATTGCTATTTTTGCGCTATATTTTGCTTTAAGCATTGCTATATTTGCTTTTAGCTAATCCATTAACCAATACCCAGTTGGTTGGTCAGTTTTTAATATTAATTTACGGTGTTTAACCTCAGATAATTCTTTTTTTATTTTCTGCCTTTCTTCCGCAGGAACAACATCATTTTCTCTCAAGCAATGTTCAAAACTATCTCTGTCCTTGGTGTAAAACATACAGACCCATTTTGCTTGCTCTCGAAGGTCTTTCAAGACAGAAATATATCTTTGCGAAATGACCCAGACGCTTTGCTCTGCGTGTCTGCCGGAAAATGCTAGCTGTGAGAGCATGTCTTTTTTCTTTGTAAGTTCTTTTGTCGCAGAGCAGTCATCGATTATGTACAATGTAGGTCTGCCTGCGAATTTATCAAAAAACAAACCCAACAGTTCTTGAAGACTTTCTGTTCCATCTTACATCACAGGATTTACTATAGTTATGTTTTTTTCTTTGGGGTTTCGAACATCACCAATCCAGCTTCTGTTTTTGTAGGCTTTGTTCCATTCTATGGTGGGACAAAGTATGACTATATTTTCAAACACACCCGCATACTCCGTCTCCAGCAAATCAAGCACAAATTCAGTTTTTCCCGATCCGGTTTGGCCTGAGATTATAGAGCAATGAGGATATTTTGGCAACTCAGTAGACAACTTCTTTGAATCTTCCATCTTCCAAATGGATTTGCGCATCTTGTATTATAAAAAGGTAGATATTTAAATTTTCATCTGCTCCTTGTTCTTTTTCAATTTGTATTGTTATCCCTTCACTGGCATTTTCAGTGCTTCTGCCGCTGCCGTGCAAGGTGTTGTCATCCGTGGAACGCAAGTCAAGCCATAAAGCGAATCTTTTGGTGAGATATTTTTCAATGTTAGTGTTGCTGAAGTATAAGTCTTTTGCAACTTTATCGGTTTCTTTGTCGCGTTTGGATGTCAGCGCAAAGTATTTATTGATTTCGTCCCACTGTTGGTACTGCCGCATGCCTTGGCTGTACAGTTGATTCGGTATGCCTTCTATTGTCATTTCAACTTTTGTGATTTTAGGATTGTAAAAATCTTCAGTGGTTGTCCTGTCCGGGTCTTCAAACAACATTAAAATCCCCTTCATGCTTCTTGCTGGGACATTCAAGTTGATATTCCACAGAGTATCAGACTTTTTCTTTGTGATTTTTCTGTGCCGCAAAATACGGTCATACAATATCGCCATTCTGCCACTGACCTGTTGTCTGATTGTTCGTGCAAGTTCTGAGTCGGTTACCATGTCGAATTCTAAACAGATATTGCTGATGGCATAACTGCTGTCGGCATCCGTTGAGCTGATTACTTTGTAATAGTCATTAAATGTTAATTCATACTCTAGCCTATCACCGAGCCCGGCCTGGTAAAAAGGCATATGCGTCTCTAGCAGTTCAAAGTCCAGTGGGATGCAAAACCTGTTCTTGAAGGCGCCAGCAATGGCCTGGTCTTCAGCGTCAGCTGTTGCGTTTCCTGCCCCGACTCTGTGTTTTAACATGTTTGATTTGCCGATGCCTTGGTAGGCCATGTTTATCCGCTCAGATGGGGATTTCCATAAGTCAACATAACAGTGAAATATGTCGCTGTCATCTATTGACATGACTTCATTGCCGCTTATTTTAATGGTTGTTTTCTTCACGATGGCTCTACCAAGATTTTGAAAGATTGTCGCATTGGGATCTTTGCTGGTCAGTTCAATAGTGAAAGCGAGACGTGCAGTTCTTGGGACGATGACATCATTATTACTTAGATTTGGAAATCTCACAAGCAACTGCTGGTTTTGGTCTATAGTGCTGGGGTTGTTAGTGATTACTACGCTTTGCCGAATTCCTTTTACGCCTAGCGGTTCTCGTAGTTTTCTATAGGGGTTCAGTTTACTTCCGTAGGCAGACATTTTTATTTGATAAAAATATATTTTTATTCAATAAATAAACAATGGCCGAAGGTTACGATTTTGAGAATCCTACATTTGACGATGATTATGATGACGTCGATAACATAGATGACAGAATACCGATGGTGCCGGATGAAACCGATCAGCGAATTATTTTGAATCAAAGTGGGGCAATTGACGATTTAAGGGGTGAACTCCGAAAGTCTGCAGTTGAAGACCACAAAAAACGACTTGTTAAAACATTTTACGATGAAATAGGAAAGCGATACAAAATGGCCCCGAGCAAGATAGATTACAACCAGTTTAGGATATCAAATGATGGCAAGACACTGTTATGGAGTGTTGGTGACAAAGAAATCAGAATTACTGCAAAACAAGGTGGTGCAGAGTTTCTTTCTCTTGGTACTCTGGCAAATGAGTATAATAAGGTTGTTGGCTCAGGAGGCACATTAGCAGTGCGGCAGTATTTGAATTTACCAGATTACAGGAGTAAAACACAGCTATCTCAGCAAGTACGGCAGGCTTTGGAAAGCACACGAAATGACATGGATCTAGAGATGTCAGGTGGCACTGAACTGCAAGATTTAACAAATACGGTAATTGGTGCAGAGACGGCCGTTAAGTCACTGGAAACATCTCTTACTGATTGGGTACACACTGGCACACAAACAGAAGGACTAACATTCCGGGAACTTCAAGGATTAGACAAGGCATTGCAACGCCAACGGGGTGAGCTTACAAATAATTTGGCAAAACTAAACGAGCTTGATAAAGAACTTGCAAAAGAAAAAAGGAAATTACAAGAGGCTGAGGATGAAATCAGTAAAAATGAAATAAAGGCTCGTTTAAAAAACTTAGAAGATGAAAGAGCCGCAAGACTGGAGGCTGCCAGTGCAAACAAAGAAGCGTTGCGGGGTCAAATAAACAGGATAAAAGAAACTATTGACAAAGTCTTGAAAAAAGATACGACATTGCGTGAGCGGTTGAAAACATTATTCAAAGAGCAAGGTATAACGATAGTTAGTATTTTGACCGCTCTTGGCATGATTATTGGTGTTATAGTTGAAGCTGTAATTCCAACTTCTGGAGGCGGTGGTACAACACCCAAACCATCGCAAGGTGGAGCGAAAGAATGGGTTAAAAAACAACTTCATAATCTTGCTAGACTACTAGCAAATCTTGCTGGAAAAGCGGCTGCTGCGTTGCCGGGTATAATTGGATCAATTGTGTCTTGGCTTCTTTCTACCACTGCAAAAGTGGTTAATTGGTTTGGAAATAATTTGTGGGCTCTTGTTGTGCTTGTCGCTGGGTTGTTATATGCGGCAGCTAAAGAATGGATTAATAAATCTCGTAAATAAGCAGAGCAACGATGCCCAAGGCGATGCTCCAGACTATCAGTGCTGTTTTGTGGTTTTCATGTTCTTCAGCAACAGTTTTTGGTGTGGAACTCAGTACTGGATGGGTGTCAGGTTTTGGTATTTGATGTAGGTCAGGTTTTTTCAATGACTTTTGATGTGAGTCAGTCGTGACATTTTTTGTTTTATATATCTTCTGTGCTTGTTTCTCGGTGGGTATCGTTATTGGCATTCCAAGTGCTCCTATTATGGTTTTACCCTCGGCAGCTAAAGGGATTTTTGGTCCAGGTTCTACACCAACTTTTGCTTTGTGTGTTGGGGTCCCACTCTCATCAGTGTAAGATGTCGCGTTGGCTGGAAGGTTAACGGTTTTGTTCCACCATAACTTTTGATTATGAGTAGAGAGTACAATCTCGTTGTTGTAATTTTTTATTGTCCCGATTTGCAATTCCATATTGCTTGGAGCCATGTAAAGGCCATAGCCAAAAACATAGTCAACCTTGCTCCGGGCGTACTTCAAAGTATTTTGATAACGGGTAATTTGACTTGGTAAGTCTATTGGCCTTTGGACTCCATCTTCAACGTTTGCAAGGAATTCCTTCTGGGCATCAAAAGCTGAGCCTATCCCTAGTATGTCAGATTTAATCTGAGACTGAGAGCCTAGAATGGCCCAACAGTAAGTCCTTATTGAGTCATTTATTCGTTCAACGCCGGGTCTTGTAAAGCCATCTGATTTGTCGAGAATAAATGTAGTCCAGGCCTTGGGAAAACTTTGTGCAATGTAGTCAATGTGATAAACGTTATCAGGATGATTTCTTGAGAATGAATATATTTTATTATCATATTCACCTACACCTTTGACCGCCTGGTACCCAGTGTTTGTTACATACCAGTATATAGTCCCTAATCCGCCATTGTCATCTTGGTTTTGCCTCCAGTCGGTATGAACTGAGACTCCAAACTCGTCACAGATCCTCTCATAGGCCTTCTTGTCATAACTGTTGTCAAACGCATTCCAGCTGTCATCTGTTGGTAATGCCACTTTCATTTCGAATAATATTCTTCGCGTTTGATAATACACATGAAACAAAAACAATGAACGTGCAAACAGTGGAATAGTGCTTGTCAGGTGGTCCTGCATAGAAACACCACATCCTGTAGTTGCGCACCACAAAGCAAAATTTATCTGGTTTTGCCAAAACTGCATTTGGCGTGAACGCCAATTTTGGACGATGGCATCACTTTCAACGTAGGGCAGCACGTATTTTGCGAAGATGTCAGGAAATTTCACCTTGTAAACATTGTAGTGAAATTATCAGTTTTATAGTATTTTTATCAGCTGTTAATGACAGATGTAAAGCATGAGAATACTGCAATAAAATACAATCCGGTCAAACTTCCACTTTTCACATTTTACGTCAAATTTTCCTTTGGACGTGGCTATGCGTTGGGTTTTAGCCTTTTACCATAAGATTTTCAAATCCGGATATGAAGATTCGCGAGACTTCCGTTATTTTAAAATAAACGGTTTATAGGGTGGTTCCTTGGTTATTTTCGAGACTCTATATTACGTCAAATTAGTGGTTGTAAGCGGCTGAGGGTGAGTTTCTACGGTTTTACCGCAGAACCCCCGTAATCAATATATATTCGGCCCAGCAGTTTTGGAGGAGAAGTTGTTTAAAGGTTTTTCTATTTTTAGCTCTGGCGGCCATTTTGTTCAGCGGAGCGGAACCGTTTGAGCAATTTTGGTAGAGGGGCTCCTAAGGAACATTTCTATGAAATTATTTCAAAATCTGCCTAGCAGTTTTGGAGGAGAAGTCGTTTAAAGGTTTTTCTATTTTTAGCTCTGGCGGCCATATTGTTCAGTGGAGCAGAACCACAGAGAGTTCCCCAAGGAACATTTCTGTGAAATTATTTTGAAATCCGTCCAGCAGTTTTGGAGAAGAAGTCGTTTAAAGCAAAAGTTGAAGCCGGACGCCGGACGAAAAACCCAAATTTTCTAAGTCCATGACCTTGACATCAAGGTCACTGAGTGGGGTGGGGGTGGTATCCTGTAAAACTTTGGACCAATATCTAACTACAGTGCAAGTATCAAATGAATCCATCTATGGGTTAAGGAGATATAGGTCTTTAAAAAACTTTAACCAAAACATCCAATCCGGACACCGATGCCAACGCGGACGTGGACGCCAGGGTGACAACAATAGCTCTTCCTCAACTTTCGTTCAGGCGAGCTAAAAATGGACAAAAAAGGGACTGATAAGCAGGAGGAGGCTGATTCTCTCTCACGCGGTACAACTAGTCATACCCAACGTTTGTACCAAATTTCAAAGTCCTACCTGTAGTGGTTCCTGAGAAGTCTGTGACAAAACTTTGATTGGAGAGAAAGAAAAAATGGACAAACAAAGGGACTGATAAGAAGGAGAAGGCTGATTCTCTCTTACACGGTACAACCAGTCATACCCAACGTTTGAACCAAATTTCAAAGTCCTACCTGTAGTGGTTCCTGAGAAGTCTGTGACAAAAATTTAATTGGAGAGAAAGACAAAATGAACAAACAAAGCGAATGATAAGCAGGAGAAGGCTGATTCTCTCTTACACGGTACAACTAGTCATACCCAACATTTGTACCAAATTTCAAAGTCCTAAATGTAGTGGTTCCTGAGAAGTCTGTGACAAAAATTTACTTGGAGGGAAAGAAAAAATGGACAAAGGGAATGATATGCAGGAGGAGGCTGATTCTCGCTTACACGGTACAACTAGTCATACCCAACGTTTGTACCGAATTTCGAAGTCCTAAATGTAGTGGTTCCTGAGAAGTCTGTGACAAAAATTTACTTGGAGAGAAAGAAAAATGGATAAACAAAGGGAATGATATGCAGGAGAAGGCTGATTCTCTCTTACACAGTACAACTAGTCATACCCAACATTTGTACCGAATTTCAAAGTCCTGGCTGTAGAGGTCCTGAGAAATCTGTGACAAAAATTTAATTGGAGAGAAAGAAAAAATGAACAAACAAAGGGACTGATAAGCAGGAGAAGGCTAATATTCTCTTACACGGTACAACTAGTCATACCCAACGTTTGTACCAAATTTCAAAGTCCTAGCTATAGCAGTTCCTGAGAAATCAGTGACAAAAATTTAATTGGAAAGAAAGAAAAAATGGATAAACAAAGGGACTGATAAGCAGGAGAAGGCTGATTCTCTCTTACACAGTACAACTTGTCATACCCAACGTTTGTACCAAATTTCAAAGTCCTAGCTTTAGTGGTTCCTGAGAAATCTGTGACAGAAAAAATGGTAACATTTACACAAACAAACATATTAACGGAAAGACCAACAAGAGCTGTCGCCTGACAGCATAGCTCGCCTGAATAGTGCTTGCCCATCACACAGTCGCTTTGGAGGTGTGGACTTCTATGCATAAAACTTCAAGCATGTCCATAATGACAACACATTTATAAACAAAAGCTATCTAAGAAATAAGTATTAAAAATAAAATTAAAATAAAAAAATCCACATGAAATTTCAAAGTCCATGAGCTTGAGGTCAAAGAACTAAGTGGTAGGGGTGGGGGTGTGGAGTCTAGGAGCTAGGATGTAACAAAACCTTGAACCATTATCTAACATCAGTCCAAGTATTAGTATCAACTGAGTCCATCGTGGCACTGTGAAATTATGTCTTCATAAATATAAAACTTTAACCAAAATCTTTAAGACAAAACTCTAAGTTGATGACCTTGACTTCAAGGTCATCCAGTGGGGTAAGTATATAGTGTTTTGTAAAAACTCAAAAAAGTGTCTAACAACAGTTCAAGTGTAAACTAAATCTCTGCCAAGCATTATGAATCAGTATGCAATTAGAAAACTTTAATAAAGAACAAATTTCCAAAGTCTGTGACCTTGACATCAAGGTCACTGAGCGGGGTTGGGGTAGTACTCGGCAAAACTTTGGACTAATATCTAACTACAGTGCAAATATAAAAAGAATTCATCACTGGATTCAGGAGATATGTGTCTTTAAAAGACTTTAACCAAAACATCTAATCAATAAAAAGACAATTTTCTAAGTCCACGACCTTGACATCAAGGTCACTGAGGGGGGGGGGGGGGGGGGGGGGGGGGGTAGTACCTAGGAAAACTTTGGACCAATATCTAACTACAGTGCAAGTATCAAAGGAATCCATCCATGGGTAGGTAAAATATATGTATGTTAATTTACCGTATTAATCCAATGAAACACTCCAGGGCATTGCATTTGACAAAAGGTGTGCGGGGGGGGGGGGGGGGGGGGGGGGGGGGGGGGGGGGGGAGGGGAGGGGGGGAATAATTATTTAGAACTCAAAGAGTAATAAATTGGTCACTGCCAAAATATTTCTAATAAACAGTATTAAGATGAATGGATATACTTTCAGATGAATCAGTTATACTATTTTTCTGTTTTTGCCACCCTTCTCAGAAGGAGTCCGCTCTTATAGAAAAGAATTTGCTCCTCTTGGAGCTAATTCTTTCCTTGAAGAGTGGCTCTTGCTTAGAAGAGCATCATTCCCCAGAGAACCAAACAGGATTCCATGTTGTTCCGCTTTTTAAAACTGATGAAAAATACAGAGGTTGACATGTCAATATAGCAATTTTTGGAAAAGAGGCAGGGAGCATTTATCAGAGTAGGGATGTTTATAAGGATTAATACAGTAGGTTTCTGAACTTACTTGTTTTGTAGTGGCAGACCAGTACTGTCTATAAAAGGAAGATGTACCCAACCACAGCTGAACTCTCCTGTTTCACCAGTACTCTGCAAGAAACATCATAAATAGCTAAATGTGCTTAAATATTTGGACACCTAAACACCAATAATTTTCCATTTGGGACAAATGGAAAATTAATGGTTTTAGGTGTCCCAATACATTAGCTCATTAGAGTAATTCTGAGTATTGGGACAGATTGAACTGAGTAAACAGTGCAGACCCAGATTGGGATCTACAGTATTTGCCGATCAATCTGCATCTTATGGATGCACAAACTGTTCCATTTTTAGGACAATTATGGTATTTAATTTAGGTGTTCCAATCTTTAGAATATTTACAGGATCACAATGATACAAAATATTTGAACATAAGTTTCTATGCTAACAGACCAAGCATCCCCAAGTTTTCCATAATAGCTATATACAAGTGAAAATAATACTTACTGTTCTGTAATAGCTGTTACACAGTTCAAATAATATACCTGTAACAAAAGAAAAGCTAAATTAGGCTGATTTCGTACTCGAAGTCTCCAGGTAAGGAGTATTTGATGACAAAACTTCTGCTACTTCCATGTTCCATTTTTCAATAGAAAAATGCCATGGCATCTCACCAGGATCAGCTTCCCAAGGCAAAACAGTAGTTAATACAGTCAACTCTTGATATCTTGAACACTGATATCTCAAAGTAGCCAAGTTATATCTAAGAATATTTTCTATCTTTATTTACATTTCCACTCATGTTATCTCAAACAACTGATATCTCAAAGTAAATTTTTGGCGTCCAGAAAATTTAAGTTGAGATATCAGTGGACCCAGAAAACTTACTTTGAGATATCAGTACTTTGGAATGAACTTTGAGATATCAAGAGTTGACTGTATGTTTTTCATGAAGATTCTGGAAAATGATTTCATAATTGTCATTTCATAATCTTCAGTACATAGTGCCCGAGTCACCCTGTTTGCTGGCATCTGCATCCAGCGAAGACCAGCCTGGACGTCCCCCAAGTCTGATCAGAATCTTTGCTGTGTGCTTAGAGGGTTGCTAAGGGTCTAAGCTTCCTTTGTGCACACAGTAAAGCTT
The DNA here is from genome assembly GCA_963989385.1 of Ctena decussata. Lineage (NCBI taxonomy): Eukaryota > Metazoa > Mollusca > Bivalvia > Lucinida > Lucinidae > Ctena > Ctena decussata. The sequence goes on along the minus strand of OZ022499.1, from coordinate 32,642,757 downwards.
CTGATCAGACTGGGTGGAAGGCGATGCCTAGGCTGATGAGTTTTTGCTGGGAGCACATGTTTTTTTTGTTGGTTTTGATATATCGCGGTTTATTTTTACTTATTCCCAAACAGATGACTGTTTTTGCAACAATGCCTACATACATTCATACAGAGCTAAAATACTGAGACAAGTTGCATATACTTCTTGGGCAATTTTTATTCCTTTACAAACACAAGAGGGCCATGAGGCCCTGAATCGCTCACCTGAGTAACTATCTGACCAAACGCTCCCCCCACCCCCTCAGTGTGATAAGTTTTGACCCCAGGGGCTTGACTGACAGGAATTACGTAGGGGACCACTAAACATCACTTCATTCTTAATATATAAGCTCTTAGCCTCATAGCCTTTTTAAACTTTTTCCCATTATAAGTCTATGGGGGCTAATGACCCACAAAGAGTGGCCAATTTAGACCCCAGGGGCATGGTTTCCAGGATTTAGGTAGAGGACCACTAACATTGCTACATACTAAATATCTTAGCTCTCGGCCTAATGGTTTCAGAGAAGATTTTTGACGGTTCTTAGTAGTATTTCAATTCTCATATCGACGTTGCCCCCGCACCTCAGTGGAACGAATCCATAGCCGCAGTAAAGGGGCGCCAATCGTCCGTCCATGAATGTCAATTGTTAGTCAGATTCGTCCGTCAGTCCTGCTTATCAAAGCCTTACGGCTGCTGCATGCATGGAAAATTGAAGGTTCTTTAGCTATATAGCTCTATATAAACCAAAGAACCCCTGGGGTGTGGCCATTTTTGACCCCAGGGGCTTAATTGGCAGGACTTATGTGGGGGATCACTAACCATTGCTACATACTAAATATATAAGCTCTGGGCCTCATGGTTTCAGAGAAGAAGTTTTTTGAATTTTTTCCCATTATAAGTCTATGGGAGTTTATGACCTCCCCAAGGGTGGCCAATTTGGACCCCAGGGGCATGGATGGCAGGATTTGTGTAGAGGACTACTAACATTGCTACATACTTAATGTCTTAGCTCTCTGCCTCATGGTTTCAGAGAAGAAGATTTCTGAAGGTTTTTTTAGCTATATAGCTCTATTTAAACAAAAGACCCCCTAGGGTGTGGCCAATTTTGACCCCAGGGGCTTGATTGGCAGGATTTATGTGGGGGACCACTAGCTATTGCTACACACTAAATATATAAGCTCTGGGCCACATGGTTTCAGAGAAGAAGATTTTTAAGGTTTTTTCCCATTTTAAGTCTAAGGGAGCTAATGACCCCCCGCATGGACAATTTGAACCCAAGGGGCATGGTTGGCAGGATTTATGAAGAGGACTACTAATCATTGCTACATACTAAATGTCTTAGCTCTCTGCCTCATGGTTTCAAAGAAAAAGATTTTTAAGGTTCTTTAGCTATATAGCTCTATATAAACAAAAGAACCCCTAGGGTGTGGCCAATTTTGACCCTAGGGGCTTGATTGGCAGGATTTATGTGGGGGATCACTAACCATTTCTACATACTTAATATATAACCTCTGAGCCTCATAGTTTCAGAAAAGAAGATTAAAGTTTTTCCCATTATATTAAGTCTATTGGAGCTAATGACCCCCGCCCCCCTCTGGGCATGGTGGCCAATTTGGACCCCAGGGGCATGGTTAGCAGGATTTATGAAGAGGACCACTTAACATTGCTACATACTAAATGTCTTAGCTCTCTGCCTCATGGTTTCAAAGAAGAAGATTTCTGAAGGTTTTTAGCTTTAAGGCTGTACATATACAAACGACCCCCTGGGGTGTGACCAATTTTAATCCCAGGGGCTTGATTGGCAGGATTCGCATAGGGGACCACTAACTATTGCTACATACTAAATATATAAGCTCTGGGCCTCATGGTTTCAGAGAAGAAGATTTTTTAGGTTTTTCCCATTTTAAGTCTATAGGAGCTAATGACCCCCGGGACGCGGCCAATTTGGGCCTCAGGGGCATGATTGGCAGGATTCATGTAGGGGGCTACTAAACATAGCTTCATACTAAATGTCTTAGCTCTCTGCCTCCTGGTTTCAGAGAAGAAGATTTTTGAAGGTTTTTTAGTTTTTAAGCTCTATAGAAACAAAAGACCCCCTGGAGTGTGGCCAATTTTGACCCCAGTGGCTTGATTGGCAGGATTTATGTGGGGGACCACTAAGCATTGCTACATTCTTAACATATAAGCTCTGGGCCTCATGGTTTCAGAGAAGAAGATTTTTTAAGTTTTTCCCATTATAAGTCTATGAGAGCTATATGTTGCCACGGCAACCAGAGTTCCAACCTGATCTGCCCTTAAACCTTAAGCAGTCAATCCCCCACCCCAACAATGCTACACATAAAATTTATATAAAGATTGGCCTGGTGGTTATGGAGATATTCTTGTTTGAAAATGTGAACAGACAACCACGGACGACAGAGCCTTCCTATAATATAAGCTCACCTTGTGAGCCTACGGCTCAGGTGAGCTAATAAGCCATGATCCCTCACTGGAACTGCCTCAGATACAATGTGAGTTCATAAACTATTATTTTTGATAGTATCAATAAATATCCAACAGTACCCTTATTAAAAGAACTGACAAACTGAGAACTCTTGGAATGGACCACTAACTATTGCTACATACTAAATATATAATACAAAACATGGTTCTTACCTAGATTATCCACCACATTATTTGTTCTCACAAACATTTCTGCATGCTGGTAGGTGTCCATGAGATCACTAACCTGTGAAATAAAAGTTTTCATACTATAAACAGGATTTCACAGTCATAACAACAGTTGCATAAGCAGGTTTTCACGGTTATATAAAGATTTCATATCAACAGGTTTTGGGTTTCAGAGTCATACAAACAGGTTTGGGTTTTCAGTCATGTAAACAGGTTTTAGTTTTCACAGTCATGTGAACAGGTTTTCACAATCATGTAAACATGTTTTCACTATCATATAAACAAATTTTCACAGCAATGCAGTTGGGTTTCACATTCACCTAAATAGGTTTTCACAATAATATACTGTATAATGGGAAATTTTCGCTTCACCTAATTTTCACGGAATTTCCCGGGTGATACAGATTCACGAAAATTAATCTCCGCAAAATATTTTTCAGGTTTGTGCAAACCAGTGGTTAGAAATTAGAATCATCCAAACATATGGTTTGCTGTATTTAAAGCACCCCTCTATACCTTAAGTAGGAAGCTATAGAGGTATTGCCTGTGGCGAAAATATGTTAGCAGGTAATTAGCAGGTAATTGCAATTCGAACAGGCTGTCATTTTTTTTCGCTTGATTAACTGTCACTTGTACCTAATTATGCACGTACTATTGAATAAATTTGCTTACATTGTGAGTTCTATTTACAGCTAACTTCCATGGCTCGAACTCGCCGGGACCACCCAAAAAAGTTCGAGCGATCGGTAGTTCGAGCCAATGAAGACCAACTCACAAGGTCCAGCCGTATGTATACTCAACAGCAAAAGAAACGCATATTTTTTAGTGTCTGATTTTGCCTCATTAAATGTAATGATATTTTACTTTTAACTTAGTACTGGGATTTGCCTATATGTGGCCATAAGTTTGGCAGCCTTTTCTAATCACAATTGCAATCCTTCGAAAAAAATATGAAGATTTTTGTCAAAAAGGTAAAAATCACAAAATTCTGGCTCAAAGTGACAAAAAATAAATTTTCAATACGATTTTGCTGCACATGAGTTCAACATGATGTAACCAACTGGAAAACGGTATAAAACGTTTAAAAATTTGATTCTTATACAGTTAAATCGCACATGCAAAAATCTGCATTTTCCAAAGTTGTTCAAAGTTTTTGAAAATCGTCTGAATCATCAAGTTATTAGAAAAATCTGGTAATTTGGGATTCAAAATGGGTAAGGCTATGGGCAGAGGACCCGTTTAAAATAAAATTTGGTTTGAAATGAGCACGTATTTTGCTCACTTCCGGCTTGAGTTACGAAATTTAAAAGCCGTTAAAAATGTTTTCCTGGAAAAAATCTTGTATCCCGATTTGCTTACCATAGACTGCCCTTTATGATAAACATCCAGTATAATTTTCAATCAATTTGGTTCAGTGATTTCAAGGATCCAGCGCCAAAAAGTTCAATCTGTGGTTGCATTATTGGAAGGACGTACAGAGTTACTGCCCTTTGTTAGCATACTCCATTTGATTGTGACCGCTTACCCTTTTATTTAACCTGAATTGGAATCCATTTCCAATTCGGTTTGCTGAAAAATCCACAAAAGTTTCTTTCGCTATCGCAAAACTTGTTTCTTTACGGGAGAAGCATAAAGGGGCATAACTTTGTTTGTAACTAGTAACCAATGCTGAAAATTTTTGATGATGTTTCTGAGACATTGGTGCGTCCTAGATAAAGAAGGCATCAGTTTTGGAGCCAGGTACAACTCAGCTGAAGACACTGAGTTAACTGATCAGTATTTGCGAATTTTGAGATTGACCCCTCGATTGTTTACGCTTTCGTTACGCATGAATAAACAAACAAAATTTCAATAAGTTTGCAATGATGTGTACTCCATGCATTGATAATATCTTCCGTATTTTGCCAAATTCAGCAGATTTTTATTTTGACATAAAAACACCAATTAGAAAAATATGCGTTATTTTTGCTTTTGAGTATATTATGCTTTTCTATCATAGCAATGGTGACTTCCTGTTTATTGATCGGTCATAATTTAAGCCACTTGGTGCCAGCAGTACCCCCTCCCCCCCCCCACCCCCACCCAATGTCAATATCAAAGCATCTTATGACAATGATCAAACGTCTGAGTGACCGTTATTGAAATGGAAATTATTTACAAGGTAATTAGTGCGAGCCATCGGTGGGTTTTTACTTAGAAAATGTACCCTAGGGACCGAGTTTGGGGTTTGAGCGTTCGAGCCATCGCAGTTCGAGCCAACGGTCGCAGGTGAAGTTAAAATGGGAGTTTTGCCGGGACTGTAAAGTCAGTTCGACCGAAGCATGGCGTTCGAGCCGTCCAAGTTCGAGCCAGTGAAGTTCGACTGTACTTTTAACCTAAACAACAGCCATTTTCTCGATTGCTCGCATATTTCAGTTGACTGTTTCCGTGTACTAAACATTGATTTATACAAATGTTTATCTTTCGCGAAAAAAGATGGGTATTCTCCCACATCCAAAAGGAGCCGATACCATCTTAACGAAATCAATGTGTTCATAATAAAGTGATTTCAGTTTCTTTACTTTTCTCTCCCATTGTACATATTGATTTTGCAGTCTGCCAAAGTGTTTGAGACAAACACAATTTTTATTTCCGCGGACATTCACATCCGCGAAAGTTAAAAACCGAGAGAATTTATCCTCATGTTTTTTGGGTAAATCCGCGAAAATTTGATGACGCAAAAATTTTCCATTATATGGTAATAAACAGAATTGTACAGGCTTGTAAGCAGGATTTCACAACACTATATAAACACATTTTCAAAATCTTGTACACATATTTGCAACAATGTAAACAGGTTTTCATAGTTATATAAACAGGTTTTCACAGTTCCACAAATATGTTTTTGTAGTTATGTAAACAAATTTTCAAAGTCATAAAAACAGATTTTCACAGTCAGTTAAGTTTCCACAGTCATATGTATGGGTTTTTACAATCATGACTAATGTCATTCTGGTACATGCAATCAGGAGCAAACTGCACTTTACTAGTCTTTACTGAAATCCAAACAATATATCAAATCAGAAAAAAAATGATGTGAGACAACAATATTAAAGAACATATGCTAAAATCTTCTGTATATTTGATAAATTGAGCCGCAATACAACAAAACCAACAAAGTGGCATATGTGCTCAGCAAAGGCTCAGATCAGCCTGGACAGATGCCCAGTCTGATCAGTCTTCACTGTGCACTTAAAGGTGGCAAAGAATCTAAGCTAACTTTATGATCAGAGTCTTCACTGTGCACTAAGCTAGCTCCATGCAGACAGTGAAGACTCTGATCAGATTAAGCCTATACCCAGGCCGATCTGAGTCTTCGCTAGGCCCACATGCCACTTTGATGGTTTTCTCGTGTTTCGGCTCAAATAATTATCACTATCACCTACCCTTGTGTTGAATGACCAGGTTCTCTGGTCCCTGTCCACTGTACCAACCTTCACTGTGTGTATATTACTCAATATCTAAAATAGAAATCATTTTTATTTAAACTGTGAAAATATTCTAACAGAGATGCAAGCTTAAGTTGCTGAAAATATGTTCTGGTCCATCAATACAGCTGCCTGGAAGAACTGTGAGGAGTTTAAAAGCTTCTCACATTTTTTTGGAAAAAAATGGCAGCGTTTTTACATATATTATGTTTGAAAATTTAAAATCTTGTTAACTAATGAAGTCATTAGTTTTGAACGACTGGGCACTGGGGCCGTATTCATAAAACGACTTAAGTCGTTGCTATGCTGTTGCTAAGGCTAAATTTCTTTGAAGGAGATTCCCTACAACTTTGAAATTTGCTCTGGAGGAACAGTCTTTGTAAGACTGTTCCTCCGGAGCAAATTTCAAAGTTGTAGGGAATCTCCTTTATAGATATTTAGCCTTAGCAACGGCATAGCAACGACTTAAGTCGTTTTATGAATACGGCCCCAGAAGTTAAAACCCTTACCTTTAAGTATCTGAATAAGTGTATGTACAAATTAATCCACATCTACTATCTAATGCAACAAATCTTATTCTAAAGGAGATGAAAACTTGTTACAGTCAACTGTCAGATCAAATATTCCTCCATAAAACTGGTATCTTTTTATACAATTATAACTGTATTAATAGTAAAAAGTATGCAAAGACCAGGAACTGAAACAATCAAAATCCAAATCCAGCCCTCAAACCATAGTTGGAAACAACTAAGATTACAAATAATCAAGATACAGAGAACATATGGCCAACCGAGTGAGCAGCTTGTTCCCAAAAGGTGGCCACTCAGCAACCCAAACCGAACCAAAAATAATAAGAACATACATAAGGTAAAACATCACAGAAACTCTGTTCAGTTAGAGTCATGGCAACTTGATTTCTGACATCATTCTAAATCAGACCCTGGCTGTACCCTGTGAACCTCATGCTACCACTGTGGAAGTAATTTATAATGTAGCTGACAGGTATCGTTAAGGTACATTTTGTGACAAGGATTAACTGAGCCAGCATCTGTGAAGAAATGACTTTGTCTTATTATTATTTTGAAATAACGGACTGTTCTGAACCTGTGCCAACAACAAAATGTTGCAATTGTGGATGGACACGTAGTACAAAGCTTAAAAGCACCTACACTGAAGATACATCAATAACATAGATATAACAAAATAGGCAAAACTTACACTTTGTCCATCAAATAAACATATTCTGACATGTCTTGATTTAACTTCCAGTCCTACAATGACAAAAACAATGTTTTATTTTGAAAAGATATTTCCTGCATAAACAGTTTTCAGGTTAGAAAATGGTATGTCTCAATTTTTAGCTCACCTGAACAAAAGTTCAGGAGGCGCTATTGTTGTCACCCTGGCGTTGGCTTCAGCCTTCACGTCGCTTCCGGATTGGATGTTTGTTAAAAATTTTTAAAAACCCACATCTTCTTCCGTCATGGATAGATTCTTCTGATACTTGTATACTAAATACTGGTCCAGCGTTTTACAAAATACCACCCCCATCTCACTCAGTGACCTTGAGGTCATCATGGACTTTGAAAATTAGGGGTTTTGTCTGCATTGGATTTTTTGGGTAATGTTAATGTTTTTCTCTTTCCTTTGTCTTACAAGTTAAAATGATTTGAGCCGCGACGCGAGAAAACCAACAATGTGGTCGTGCGTCCAGCGCAGACTCAGATCAGCCTGGGCATCCGCCCAGTCTGATCAGAGTCTTCGCTTTCCGCATGAAGGTAGCTTAGTCCCTCAGCTACCCTTTAAGTGCTTAGCAAAGAGTCTGATCAGACTGGGTGAATGCCCAGGCTGATCTGAGTCTGCGCTGGGCGCACAACCACATTGTTGGTTTTCTCCTGTCGCGGCTCATTTCTGTTTTGTATCATGTTCTCTGTATACTTACCTGCACCTGGCACAGGGATCTGCCGGCAGTTTGATAATGTGATGATTCTTTGTTCCTTTGACAGTCGAGCTCTTATCTGGAATAGAAATACCGTGAATTATAAGTATTAGGACAAACAGGACTTAGCAAACACTGCAGAACTAGATCATGCCGTTCCTAAAGGAGCAGAATGATCAGAGTCTACAATGTCTGCCATTCCAGAATAACCCACAGGGGGACATCTTTTATGTATGGGCTACAGTTATTTTATTAAATTTTCACCTATGTGGAGACCATTTCCAAGTTCTGTGAGATGCATCCTTGTTTTTGTTTTACATGGCATAGTCAGGACTGGGAAAATCTACTAGATCACTCGCTATGTTGACTGCTTCATGCTGAAGGACATGCAAAATTTCAAAGTTTGCCAGAACTGAATATCAAAGTCACTATAGGATTTGAAACAATTGGTGTACCCTAAGACTAGTGATAGTTTTAAGAATTTTCCAGCTCTGATTTTCAGTGAGTCAATGGCCAGTATGTTGTGCCACGACACAATCCTCACCTCATGACAACTTCTGAAAGCAACATCTTACATTTTAAAGGCTCACTAAAACTAAAAATTCTACCACAGAGCAGAATTTCTGGGGCACAACAGTACCCTTAGTCTTGTGCTGTAACCACTATCTGCTACTTCAAGTCAGCAAGTAGTCCCACTGACCCTCTCTATATGCACCACTGGTGTGCTGGCGTTTCAGTCCAGACTGTTGATCCCGCTGTTACTCCTTTAGCCAACACAACTACAGCCCAATTATTCAAAGCATCATTAGCTCCATAAAGTTGCTAGTCAAGGATTCATAAAGTCTTCAAGTAAAAACAAAACCAAGGCCGCTCATATTTTTTGCTGAAAAAAGGTTAGGTTTTGCACTGCAAAAGTTTCTTACATTTTTTTTTGTAAAAAAAATGGCAGTGTTTTTGCATACATACATGTATATGTTTGAAATTTGAACGTCTCTTTATGTAACGACGTTACTTTTGAACAACAGGGTCCAAGTTTACAGGTACTTACCTTATTTGTACTAGGATCAAAGAAAAGATCTCTGTATGCAAAGTTAGAGTGACTCAGCTTTGGCACCAGAAAATTCTTCATTGAGTATTGAGGTTCTGAAAATTAAAATAAATAAGTGAGAAATTACTCGATTACTCCCACATCCAATACTGGCTAAGGGCAGTACATGTTTTGTAGAGAGGTACTTTACTATAGGGAGTAATATTTTGCTGGAGGAAGGCAAATAAATTGCTTCCTATAGGGGAGAGTCGGGTAACTTCGGACAGGCGGGTAAATTCGGACATACCATTGCAATACCATTGCAAACAGTGAAAATCCAGATGAGACGGCTCATAATGAGCCGTCTCATCAGGATTTTCACTGTTTGGCCAGTTATTGTTTTGTTTTAGTTCCAGACAACTGACATATAAAGGAAAAAATGTCACTGTCCGAATTTCCCCACTGTCCGAAGTCACCCGACTCTCCCCTAGCAAATGCTCCTCAGCATCCCATCAGCCTTTGAGGAATAGTTTCTTTCCTTATATAATTGGTGGCCTGTTAACGCAGTAGGTAAAGTGGTTGCCTACTGATCATCTTCCAACTGCACACTGCTTTTAATTATCAACCTCGCATTGTCTTGATTTGACTGAAGTACTGTTAAAAAGGATGTAAAATGGCTAGTCATCCAAACATCCATAATGCCACTCTTTACAAAATATTTCACTGCCTTACCCACATTGCTTTTTATCGTTTTCAGAGTAATTATTATCGTAATTACAGGAAATATACCCCAGAAGGCACAACATGAAGAACATCATTCTGTGACACTGGTCTATTCCCTCACCCTCACCCTCACCCCACCACCCTCTAACCACCCTCTAACTATCCATAGCACCATAAAACAGTATTGAGTACCTGTATCAAACTTTTGTGCCAGAGTGGAGAGTCTAAACCCTGAAGGAACAGCACCCATAGCATGGAGGACATCAGTCACACTGGTCTGTAACAAGAAACAAACTGTTAATGAAATGAGAGGCCTTTTATAAAGTGAATATCTAAAAACTGAAAAAAGTCCTATGCCTCCATTATCTCAGCATGCTACATTATTTTAGCCAGCTGTTAGCTTCCTAGAGGCCTTCTGGTATTTGTGAGATGAGCTGAATTATCTTGACAATAGAACAATATGTTGGATCCAACCTGATGAGCAGGATTTATCAAAATATATGTGTACATTGTATTGCTATACTTAAGCTCTGGGAGAAAACACTAATATTTTTTAAAACATCATGTTTTCATATCCTGAAAGAAAACATTCATATGAAGAACCATATGACAGTGCAAAGCATACTTCACCCTGTCCTGACCTTTCTCAACCTTAAACTTTGCATGAGAAAAAAAAAATACAGTTTTTATTTTCCTCTGAAAGTAGTAAAACTGAAGACAATATTTTGAGTATTGTACTTGAAATTTAACACCTCTACATATCTGGATAGTCTCACATCCTGAGAAACCAGTGTTAATGCATATGTATATTGCACATGCCCAGATCAACAGCCGGATATTTATTTGGATATAAGAAGGGGTTTTCTTGCTCCATATAGTACCCCAAATATGTAAATCAGTTGTGTGTAATTTGGCTACAATACAGGCTTTTCTCTTCCAAAACAATCCCAAAAATCTAGAACTGTCTAGATGCATCTAGATTTTGAGAATGATTTGGAAGGGAAAAACCTCCGTCTTATAACCCAAGAAAACGGCAAATATATGTCTATAGGCAGTAGCACATATGCCTTAAAATATATTTTCTTGTGATGCAGGTTATATGTTCATTTTAAACCAGTTAGTCTTAATACCATACCCAGAGACAAACACACACAGAGAAGGTGGTATAATATGCTTGCACAACACAACAGTTTTTAATTCAGGATATATATGAGCCGCGACACGACAAAACCAACAATGTGGTTGTGCGCCCAGCGCAGACTCAGTTCAGCCTGGGCATCCGCCCAGTCTGATCAGAGTCTTTGCTGTCCGCATGAAGGTAGCTTAGACACTTAGCTACCATTTGAGCACTTAACGAAGAGTCTGATCGAACTGGATGGATGCCCAGGCCGATCTGAGTCTGCGCTGAGCGCACAACCACGTTGGTTTTGTCGTTTCGTGGCTCATTTATAGTATGGTATATACTGAAAGGCAAATCATCAAACAAGAGGGCCATGGTGGCCCTGAATCGCTCACCTGAGCATTAATCAGTTCACTGGCTCTGGTGAAGATTTATAAGAGTTTTTACCATACTAACATTTGACCTAGTTTTTGACCCGACATGACCCAGTTTCAAACTTGGCCTGGATATTGTAAGAATAAACATTCTGACACAGTTTCATTGAGATTGGATCAAAACTGTGCCCTCTGGAGCGTATACAAGGTCGTTCTTATATTTGACCTAGTGACCAAGTTTTTGACCCGACACGACCCAGTTTCAAACTTTACCTAGATTTCATTAAGATAAACATTCTGACAGAGTTTCATGAAGATTGGATCAAAACTGTGCCCTCTAGGGTGTACACAAAGTTTTTCTAAGATTTGACCTTGAGCTGACGTGACTCAGTTTCATAGAGGGCTTAGATATATGGACAATAAACATTTTGACATAGTTTCATGAAGATTGGATCAAAACTATGCCTTCTAGTGCTTACACAACGTTTTTCTAAGATTTGACCTAGTGACCTAGTTTTTTACCGACATGACCTACTTTCAAACTTGGCCGAGAGCTTTATGAAGATAAACATTCTGACAAAGTTTCATAAAGATTAGATCAAAACTGTGTCCTCTAGAGCGTACACAAGGTTTTTCTATGATTTGACCTAGTGTCCTAGTTTTCGACCCGACATGACCCACTTTCAAACTTGTCCTACATATTATGAGGATAAACATTCTGACAAAGTTTCATGAACTTTGAATCAAAACTGTGCCTTCTAGAGCGCACACTAGGTTTTTCTAAGATTTGACCTAGTGACCTAGTTTATGACTCGACATGACCCAGTTTCGAACTTGGCCTAGAGTTTGTGGAGATAAACATTCTGACAATGTTTCATAAAGATTGGATCAAAACTGTGTCCTCTAGAGCGTACACAAGGTTTTTCTATGATTTGACCTAGTGACCTAGTTTTTGACCCGACGTGACCCAGTTTCAAACCTGTTCTAGATATTATGAGGATAAACATTCTGACAAAGTTTCATGAACTTTGGATGAAAACTGTGCCTTCTAGAGCGTACACAAGGTTTTTCTAAGATTTGACCTAGTGACCAAGTTTTTGACCCAACATGACCCAGTTTCAAACTTATCCTACATATTATGAGGATAAACATTCTGACAAAGTTTCATGAACTTTGGATCAAAACTGTGTCCTCTAGAGCGTACACAAGGTTTTTCTATGATTTGACCTAGTGACCTTGTTTTTGATCCGACATGACCTACTTTCAAACTTGGCTGAGAGTTTATGGAAGTAAACATTCTGACAAAGTTTCATAAAGATTAGATCAAAACTGTGTCCTCTAGAGCGTACACAAGGTTTTTCTATGATTTGACCTAGTGACCTAGTTTTTGACCCGACATGACCCAGTTTCAAACTTGTCCTAGATACTTTGAGGATAAACATTCTGACAAAGTTTCATGAACTTTGGATCAAAACTGTGCCTTGTAGAGCGTACACAAGGCTTTTCTAAGATTTGACCTAGTGACCTAGTTTTTGACCCAACAAGACCCAGTTTCGAACTTGGCCTAGAATTTATAGAGATAAACATTCTGACAAAGTTTCATGAACTTTGGATGAAAATTGTGCCCTCTAGAGCGTACACAAGGTTTTTCTAAGATTTGACCTAGTGACCTAGTTTTTGACCTGACATGACCCAGTTTCGAACTTGGCCTAGATTTTATGGAGATAAACATTCTGACAAAGTTTCATAAAGATGGAATCAAAACTGTGTCCTCTAGAGCGTACACAAGATTTTTCTATGATTTGACCTAGTGACCTAGTTTTAGACCCGACGTGACCCAGTTTCAAACTTGTCCTAGATACTATGAGGATAAACATTCTGACAAAGTTTCATGCACTTTGGATGAAAACTGTGCCCTCTAGAGCGTACACAAGGTTTTTCTAAGATTTGACCTAGTGACCTAGTTTTTGACCCGACATGACCCAGTTTCGAACTTGGCCTAGATTTTATAAAGACTAACATTCTGACAAAGTTTCATAAAGATTGGATCGAAACTGTGCCTGCTAGAGTGTACACAAGCAAACGTTGACGGACGTCCGGACAGACGGACGTACGACGGACATCAGGGTATCCCAAAAGCTCACCCTGAGCACTTCGTGCTCAGGTGAGCTAAAAAGTTAATTGAGAACTTTTATGGCATAAAGGAAACAATATTATCATGATGCACCAAGAAGGCGCACATCAATAGTCTGTCTCCCTCACATTGCAAAGAAATTTTCAGTCTATCCATATGAACCAATGCTGCTTTTACATGTTCATATGCTCCATTCAAACAAATGTAAGAGAAACACTGTATACTATCAAATTGTCTGGTTACTGTCTGGCCACAGAAGTCTCTATGTTAAAGTGGCACTCATGCCAAAAATATGTTATCCTTTATATGTCTAGATATTTGTTAAAGTTGAGGCTGACAACACAATAAGCGAAAGTGCATCACATAGTCCTATAACACTGAAACAATCAAAAGGAGAGCTTACACAGTAATACAGTGACTGTCAGTATTTTGTTTTCCATTTACTATGAGAAAGGATGCATTTTTACTACAGTCAACTCTCGATATCTCGAAGTCGAACTTCAGCCCAAACTACTGATATCTCAAAGAAAATTTTCTGGTACCAGAAAATTTACTTTGAGATATCAGTGGTTTGAGATAAGAGGAGTTGAAATGTAAATAAAATAGGAAATATATTCCTTAATATAAGAAGATATTGAGATATCAATGTTCGAGATATCAGGAGTTGACTGTATTCTTTTTTCAACTGTTAACCGAAAAACTTAACTTGTTTAACATCATAATCATTATTATACCAATCTTCAAATAATATGCGTCATTTAAATTTTCTGTCACACCATATAAATTTTGTTTGAAGTATTTTTACAGTCATATGACATCCACATACAAGCTAAGTGCATACATACACCAGAGGGAAGGGTTTTCTACGGAGGTGGTTTGATGCAGATGTGTTCTTCATTTCTTTCTTTACTTTGCTCTTTCAGATGAAGAACAATTTATGATGCTAACCATTAAAGTGCCAAAAAGCAGACAACAAAATTAAGGTCGGCAAATTTCAAAAAAATGTTTATCCAAGCTATATCCTATCAAGAATCCAAAGACTAGAGGGCAAACATCCTAGATCCAGTTGAGGTGGCTCATTATGAGCCGCCTCATCTGGATCTAGGATGTTTGCAAATATAACTTTTTTACATTTCTGGTGCTTCATGTGTTAAAGACAGATGAAATCTATGATTCCCTTTCAGCCACAGACAAGTTTAAAATTGCTTATCTGATTGCGTGTGCAACCTCATCCTAGATGTGCAGCTTCATCTGTAAGTTCCCTTTGGCACAAGCCCTACCTAATATTTCTTCACTGTCTGCATTCTAATCTTTAAAAGCCTCCTGCATATGCAGATTTCACAAATACTGTAATGTGCCTAAATTTTGGGACACCTAAACTAATTTATTTTCCATTTGGGACGCAAATGGAAAATTAATTGTTTTTGGTGTACCAATACTTGGTTTAAACATATTTTATTCAGAAATATCAACAGAAACAAACATTGTATACAATCAATTAAGGATCAGAACGAAAGCAAATACTTATTAAGTTCTTCTCCTTTTTTGGTCACAATATACATTTTCATTGAGAAATAAGAAAAATTATCTCAGAACTATCCCCAAAAAACTCATCTTACCAATACTTATGCACATTACAGTAGCCTGAATTTTATTTTGAAGTAAGTAATTTATGTTTAGCTTTTTTTTTTTCTGCTAGTTTGTTATCAAGTTAATCTCCAAACTCTTACAGAGATATGTTCAGTTTTACATGTTCAGTTTTACATGTAAATTTTCATCTTTTCAATGTTCCATCAGATATTTTTTCACACTAGGCCAGAGCTCAAGATAAGATGGGTTTTTTGGGGATAGTTCTGAGATAATTTTTCTTATTTCTCAATGAAAATGTATATTGTGACCACTCATTAGAACTGTCTCAGTGAGACTGCTCTAATACAGGGTCAAAAAATATGTTTTTACGGAAATATGGAAAATTATCCCTTAATTATCCCTGCTACCCCTTCTTATCTGGAGCACTGCACTGGGACTAGGCTCTTAACTGCTCTTTGTTGATCAACTGCTCTTCGGTCATCAACAGATGTATGAAATGTGTCAGACAGATTATACAGCCAAAATCAAACATTCATTGAGTTTAGAAATTCAAACCTCAAAATCATCAGATGCATCATAAATATGTGCTCATTTTCAATTTTTGCCCCTTAACGTTCAGTGCTTGTTTCTTCTTTGTTATTTAGAAATGATTTATCCCTGTATAGGTTACCTTTGTCCTTTCCTGAAATCAAATCACAGGTTTCATTATAATTGATTTCATACAGGGTTTTCAAACAAGCAGAAGAAAAACTCCCAAATACTTCCCAGACTTTTTCATTACAAACTCTAAATTTCTCAAATAAATTGTTCACCACAAATTTAATATCACAGCTTCAGGATAATATTCTTTCAGGAAAAAGTCTGCTCCCTTGGTGGGAGCAAATTCTTTCCTGTAACACTGCCATCCCAAGTCAATTAACCCATTCCATTCGGGATACCCCTTTAGGGGTATGTGGGCAAACAGTCTGGATCCAGATCAGGCCCCACAAACATGGGGCCTGATTGAAATCCAAACTGTCTACTGCCTAGACATCATTTCGTGGGGCCTGATCTGAGATCCAAACTGTTTGCTGCCTAGACATCATTTCTACAAGAGTTAGTTAGACCAATATTGTCAAAATATTTTTGATTTTTGATGCAGACGACAATTTCAGCAGACGACAAAAAATACCCAGAATGCAATGGGTTAATGGAACAGAAGTGGAGAAGATTAATACCATTTCACGCTACTCCCTAAACTATGGCCACTCTGGCAGCACATATGAAATAACAAGTCGGCTCAAATGGCACTGTATCTCATGATTTATTACCGCAATGACCCTAAATATTCTGACAGACAGGTCTGAGCAAACATTGTAGACCCAGATCAAACTGCTCCTCAAGGAGCAGTATGATCAGGGTCTACAATGTTTGCCTTTCACTAAGCATCATTTGGACGCATTAACCTATGTGAAATCCACTTCCTAAGAATTTTCGAACAATAACTGTCCGACTTTTGGGTGTCCAAAATTTTAGGGTCATTACGGTAAAGACAGAGAAAACCACAGTTTTACAATTTTGCACTACACATATACAACATATGACTAGCACAATTCAAATCTGGGTTAGCAACTCAACAGCTATTAGCATAAAAATGTTTTAAAATAACATCTATCTGACTTGAATTTACTATTTAGCATCACTATTCAAAGAAACATGGCATAGCATCAGGGCATATAACTGACAGAATTTGATCTTAACACTGTTTGACCCAAAACACCTTAAACTGACTCTTCTGATTATAAATGTGGATAGGTATTATTTACCAAGTGGTACTTCGCAATGGCTCATACTGAGTCACCTCATCAAATCCCAACAGTTTCTAATTAGTCTGTTAAGATGGTTGAATTAATTATCTCCAGAAGCAGGTAAGAAACTGGCAGTATATGCAGTATAAAGCAATTTTCAGAAAACTGAAACAGCAGCCTGTCAACAGCCTGCGATTCTACGTATTTATTTTATCAATCATTTGATATTCAAGCAGCATAAATCTCAATGAGACTAACTAAGGTCTAAGAAAGAACAAACAAGAATTCTGTCCTAAAGTATCTGACCTAAATGTGCTTGATCTGTGATATAACTGAATATATTTACCCTTTCAATAAAGTGCCAAAAAAAGCAGAATAGAAAATTTATGTCAGCAAAATTTCAAAAAAATGTTTTGTCCAAGCCATATCATACAGAGATTTCAAAGATTAGAGGGCAAACCATAATGATCTAGAAGAGGCAGCTCATTATGAGCCACCTCATTTGGATCTATGCTGTTTTCAAATTCAACTATTTTCATTTCTGGCACTAAGTGTTAGAATATAAGAATCTATCAAGAGTGTGAGGTACGGATAGACAAATCTGTCCCAAGGGTCACTGTTTAGCATCATGAGGTTTGCCGAGTGATGCCAAACAGTGACCCGAGGGACAGATTTGTCTATCCGTACCTCACACTCATGATAGATTCTTTTTCTTGCATACCTTTAAGTGCTGAAGCTTTAATTACATCAAAGATTCCTCTAAATACTGTGTTGTGACGTCTGCCATTTTGACAACTGTTGTGATATCTGACGTTATTATGACGTCAGCTAGAGACGAAGTTATGTGATGTCCAATACAACCAATGCAAACTGAAGTCACGCGAAAACTTTCTTTTTTTATCCTATAGCCATGGCTCAGATAACCAGGGTAAGATAAGAATTTCTATCCCTAGCAAAAAACACGGTTATCCTTATCTGGGATGCAAGAAATGCACTTAATGCCTTTACACTAAATATTCAGACAGCCATGCTTGAGAAAACAGAGACCCAGATCAGAAGCACTGTTATCAATGTCTAAACTGTTTGCCAACAGTTTTATAAAACTTCCCCTGAAAGGATACATAGACTTGTCCAAATTTAAAAGATGAAAGAATCTGTCTTAGAATTAGTCTAGTCCAGTTTCGCAATATATACTTCCCCCTGCCAATTCTTATTTTAGAATTTGCAGGGGTACTACTGTTTCACAATATGCCATATTAGTTACTCCCCCTTCCAGTTAAGCGGGAGGTACTGTTTTCGCATACTATGTTTTACAATATGCAATACAAGTACTGTCCCCTGCCAATTCTAACATTAAAATTGGCAAGGGGAGATACTGTTAAAGCACACTGTACTAAACAATGCCATATTCATACCTCCCCCAGACCAATTTTAATTTTAAACTTGGTCAGGGGAGCTACTGTTATGGCATACTGTATTTTCTTGCATCCCAGATAAGGATATCTGTGTTTTTTGCTAGGGTTAGAAATTCTTATCTTACCCTGGTTATCTGATCGATGGGTAGGATAAAAAAAAGAAAGTTTTCGAGTGACTTCGGTTTGCATTGCTGGTATTGGACGTCACGTAACTTCATCGCTAGCTGAGGTCATAACAACGTCAAAAATCACAACAGTTGTCAAAATGGAGGACATCGCAAAGCAGTGTCTAGAGGAATCTTTGATGTAATTAAAGCTTCAGCACTTAAAGATATGCAAGAAAAAGAATCTACCACAAGTGTGAGGTACGGATAGACAAATCTGTCCCTCGGGTCACTGTTTGGCATCACTCGGCAAGCCTCTTGATGCTAAACAGTGACCCTTGGGACAGATTTGTCTATCTTACCTCACATTCATGGTACAGTCTTATATTACCATATGCCATATTGGCATGGGCTCCCTGCCAGTTATAAAAATAGAATTGGCAAGGGCTGGTTCTCTTATGGCATTATGTAAAACTGGGCAATTTTAGAAATTGCAGGAGTGCGTACCAATATAGCATATTGTAAAATTGGACAATTTAAAAAATCGCAGGAGTGCGTATCAATATAGCATATTGTAAAATTGGACAATTTTAGAAATTGCAGGCGTGCGTACCAATATAGCATATTGCAAAATTGGACAACTTTAGAAATTGCAGATGTGCGTACAAATATAGCATTTTAAAATTGGACAAGCCCCTGTGGTAGAGGTGTCTAGATATTTAGGGGTACCATCAGTGGTATGTCTGAATTAATTTCATGCTATTCTATCCACATACAATATCTAACTATATCGACAGTGTCATTATGACTGTACAATATCTAATTTACCTCATGAACGGCTTTCTTTATCCCTTTCCAGAGGTCCTTGCCGCTATTAGCAAAATAAAGGGGAATAACTCTCAGTTATTAAACCATACAGATACTCACCAGTTTCAAAGTGCACAAAAGCGGTCATAAAACCAATTAAAACCTGATATGATCCTTGCCACAGAACCTGATCAGAGCAAAATCTTAAATTTTTCACCGTTTTAAATAAGATGTTTGATAATGGTTATTCCAAGGTAATTTCCATCAATTTTGTTCCACAAGAATTCCATTAAAGCAGTGTCTGCCCTGTCACAAAGTGCCTGTACCACTATAGAGCTGAACCAAGAACTTTACAGGAGACTTCAATGCTGTCCTAGCTACCAATGCCAGGAGAGCAATACTTATATGTCTTGCTACATGCTAGCTGGAGGCAAAAGAAAAATATATGAGCCGCAACACCAGAAAACCAACTAAGTGGTTGTGCGTCCAGCGCAGACTCATAGCAGCCTGGCAATATGCCCAGTCTGATCAGAATCTTCGCTGTCAGCATGGAGGTAGCGTAGACCTTAGCTACCCTTAAGCACTGAACAAAGAGTCTGATCAGACTGGGCGGATGCCCTGGCTGATCTGAGTCTGTGCTGAGTGCACAACCACTTTGTTGGTTTTTATCGTGTCTCGACTCATATACCACAGCCCCTCATGTTAGGTAGTTCTGAAGCAGACCACAAGCATACGTTCTGTTTGAGATTTATTGAAGATTTGTGAAGCTAACCTTTCTCGGAGCTCAGAACAAGCCTTTTTCCTAATAGCTGGCCAAACTATCTCAATCTCCAATTTGCAACTTCAAAAGTATGCAATTACTGTATAAGTTTAAAAGATTTTCTTTCCGATCATGTCAAAGCTGAAATATTATTTTTGCATTGTTGTTCTTTTTATGTTATTAACATCACATATGACAAGATGTATTACCTACAGACCTTGAGATATGTGAGGAAAAAATTTACAGAACTTTTCTATAAACTGAATTTTGAAACACTATTTTGCTCTGAATAAGTTTATGGCAACCTCTGGTTAAGAGAGTTAATATTGTGTTTCTATAATATGTTTAGAGAAACAGGAAATAAACTCTACAGACAAAACATCCTACAAAATACTTAAATCTACAAATCAGTGCTCAGAATTATTATATGTATATACATATAAAAGGCCCTTACTGCATATGTAAATACAACAGCTCAAACTAGACTCAGTATTGACTCTACAAAAGGCCAAAAAAACAGACAACAAAATTTACATCTGCAAAATTTCGAAAATATTTCTTCCAAACAACATCATACCAAGACTTCAAAGTTTAGAGGCAAACAGTGTAGGTCCAGATGAAGCTGCTCATTATGAGCAGCCTCATCTGGACCTGCACTGTTTACAAACTCAACTATTTTCATTTTTGGTACTTTTAAAGTGTTATTGCTACAGATCTCTGTTGATCAGTCAAACCTTTGCAGTTGCTGTCCACATATAAAATTGACATGACTGTGTTCACACTGCATGTCTATAAGGGCTGGTCTGAGTTTACAGTTAGCACAAATGCCAAGGACCCTTCATACGTATTGTGTTCCATAATGAAACTGGAAAGATTATGAGAACATTTTCAGATTATGTGATCTGTTAGAACTCCAAAACCAGAGGTTTATAGGACAAGAAATCAGGTTTAATATAAACCAATAAATTACATAGCTTCTTAGCTTTTTCAAATATATAGCAAATTGAAAATATAGGTAGCATACATTTAGAAAAATATCTGAGCAACAAAGATGTCAATATTTACCCTATACAGACAGAAATGCCTGCACAAATGGTCCAGATCCTGATCAGACTGCTTCAGGGTCTATACTATTTGCAAGCAATTAAATAAAGACAAATGAATCTATTCGAAGACAGAAGAAGGCTGAGGAGTCAAAATATTTAAAGTGAACGAGAACACTTTCCACCATTTTAATTTTTGCTTCTTTCCTCAATGGGGTTCAACTCTCAAAGGACAGAATTTGCTTCTCTAAAAGCAAATTCTTTTCTTTAAGAGCAGGCCCCAGCTTAGATTTTCTTTAAGAGCAGACCCCAGCTTAAATGGGCTTTGTCATCCAGGGAAGCGAACAGGAAGTCACAAAAATTGTTCTCCGCTGTAAAAATGGCAGAAAAATACAGAATTTCACCCACACAGCTTAAGATAATGATTATTCCTTATAGAAAGGGATAGAAAATATGGGAAATAACAGATTATATAGCAAAAGAGACATACAAAATAAATTACAAAAAGCTAGGATAAGACTATATAGCCAAAGTACTGATATGATAGTATATTTCAGAAGCTATGTAATTTACGGAAAGCCATGTTAAAACATGCAAGGAATCAAATGTGCCCAATCATAAAATCATCAGTGAATTACCTGTTTATCTTTAATACTTTCTCTTTAATATAAAATTATAAAATTTAATATTTCATACAAACAGAATTGATCTGAGAACATAAAACGATGAATTTGAAAATCATTTGTGAACATTTATTTTTTGGAGGAAACTTCAATTTTAGCTTGTGGAATTTAGTGTTACCATTTTGTTATATATTCCTGTCTGCTGGCATATAACTGAGCCGCATCCTGTGACTTCCAACAATGTGGCATTGGTGACAAGCAAAGGCTTCCATTAGATGGCATATAAGAGCAGTCTGATCAGAGTCTTCACTTGTCACACCAGCCATCTATGGAAGTGACCTAAGCCACAGAGCCAACAGTGAGGTCACTGATTACCTTGTATAAATGAGAAGGTTGGTCTGAATATAACAACAAAATAGCCACATTGTTGAAAGTCACATGACACGGCTCATATTGTATGCTATAGCTCCAATAGCACAGCAACCTGGTTCAGATTGTTCAAAACTAATGATGTCATTAGTAAACATGACGTAACATTTTTAAATGCACTATACGGAAAAAACACTGCTTTTTTTTTTTTGCTAAACTATTGTAAGGAGCCTTTGCACTGCAAAATCTAAGTGTGTCTATCTTAAGAATTTGGGAAGCAAACTGTCCCTTTATATTTGGGAATTTTTTCAGATGTTTTTCTTTATTTTTGGAAAAATATTCACTGATTTGGGAAAAATAAGGCCATTTTTGGATTGGGAATGACTCCCATAACAGGAGGTAAAACATGCCCAATAAAATCACTGATTAAATCAGACAGAGACTCCTCCGCCGATGAAACAGTAACCGGAAATACATTTATCCAAATCTGGTGTTCCTGCATTTAATTTGTTATATTGATGATGACACAAACACAGCATCAAATTTGGGTCTACTGGTAAATAAATAGTTGGAGAGGGCTCTAGATAAAATGGGTATTTGATGATAATTATTTTTATTTCTCATTGAAACCATATGTTGTGACCCCTCATCTGAACCGTCTCGTTGAGATGGTTCAGATGAGGGGTCTTAACATATGTTCTTATGCAGAATTAACAAATTTATCCCTAATTATCACCAAATACTCCCTCTTATCTAGAACTCTGGTTGGAGCTAAAATTTAAACACAAATACGTGTCTTAAGCTTCATAATAGTTAGAAATAGTTAGAATTCATTTATTCAATCACAAACAAATATGTTCTTGAAGGGCTGTAAACTTTAGAAGTCTCTCTTTATCAATGTGGACAGACACAGTGGCTAGTGTATTAACCTTCCTGTTTGCTCAATCATCCATAATTAGTGTATAAATTCATGTAGGTTTATACTTGTTAGTTGCAAGTGCAACTAACAATTATAAGCCTACATGAATTTTTGTAGGCTTTGTGTAGGCTTTTAATTGTTAGCTGGCTTATAATTGTTAGTTGCAAGTGGAACTAACAAATATAAGAACATACAAATTGATACATTGAAAATGTCTGAGATGTAAGGCAAGTGCAACCTCAAGATTAACAATATTTAGGAATACTTTTAAGTTAAACTGATTCACGTCTGATTGTGGCGCAACAAGTGGAAAGTTACCTTTCTGACATTTCTTTACACTGTCTGTAAAATTAACATAAGCAATTACCTTCTTCCCTTTCTTAATTTAGCTTTAGGTTTTGTTTCTTCTTCCTCCTCCTCTTCTTCTTCCTCTTCTTCTGTTTCCTCCTCTTCTTCTTCTTCTGTGATTGAAGAAAACATCTTGTATTCAAATGACCATAGTGTATTCTGAGCTCTAGATAAGAAGGGACAATAGGGACAATTTAAGGATAATTTTTCTTCTTTCTCAATAAATACCTTTTGAGGGCTTAGTGCAAGACTAGTCTAACTCCATATTTCGAAACTTTTCAGGAGAAGCAAGAAACTGATTATTACAGTACATAAACAAAATATTAATATGAAATATGACACATTTACATAAAATATGGGAAGAAATGCTTACATTATTCAATTTTATTAATTTATTTGTGTTAAATTAGGTTTTTGTGACTTAGACTACTTTTGTGCTGAAAAGTTTAGTGCAAGACTGGTCTAACTTGAGATAGACTTTTTTTTTCAAATGCAAAATACAAGTCATTATAAAACAAATTTTAACAATTTTTACAGTTTGAAGGCAAAAACTCAATAAGCATGAGCTATTTAACAACTTTAAACATTTAAAAAGGACAATTTATATAACCTTTTTTGTTAGTGCAAAACTAGTCTAACTTCAAATCCACTTTTTCCTAGCGCAATACTAGTCTATCTCAAGATAGACTAGTCTTGCACTAAGAAAAATGAGCAAAATATTTTGAAATGAAAAGAT
Organism: Ctena decussata; assembly: GCA_963989385.1. Taxonomy (NCBI): domain Eukaryota; kingdom Metazoa; phylum Mollusca; class Bivalvia; order Lucinida; family Lucinidae; genus Ctena; species Ctena decussata. The sequence continues at coordinate 32,618,781 of OZ022499.1, read as the reverse complement.
TCCATGTTTTACTACCGAAAAACTGTTTACTAAAGTGTTAAAAAAACACTGTACCTAGACCTGTAAACAGTTAAAGACTATAAGAACTTGTATCTAAATTTATAAAAAATGAAAACTTAGCCATTTATCCATGGTATGCTCTTTAAAATCAAATTCGTCTCATTGTAGTTAGACTAGTCTTGCGCTAAAGATTTGGCTCATTTGGCTCCTAGACTATTTTCAAATTAGGAATAAAAGCATTTTTTGCAAATACATGAATCTTAATATTTTCAAAGAATATGTATTTGACCATCAAGTTTTCAAAACTGCAAAAAGGTGAATTTGTGAAAAATAGTGAGTTAGTTAATGAGGGGTCACAACATAAGCTTTTAAGGAGAAACATAAAAAATTATCCCATAATTATCATATTTACCTCTTCTTACCTAGAGCTCTGTGTATCGTTCCTCTGAGAACTCAGCCACTATTTATACTAGTGTCAGTGCCCAATTTACAAACTTCAAACAAGATGAGAAACTCACTGACTAACAGCAATTTTGACCAGAAATGAAATCTTTAGCTCTATGATCATTTGTTGTAAAATTCAGAATTTGCACTGCCAAGTTTGTGACCCTGGCTCAGACACATGCATGATCCGGCTGTTTGTATAAATTTGACAGAGATAAACTGTCAGCGTATTCATGGTTAAGATCAACTGGAGTTGTTATGACGATATCATGATGTAAGCTTTATGAAGTTTAATCATACATATTCAGTCTCTGTGAAACTGAGCTTAATGCAGCAGGTAAACACTGTGGAAGAAGATCTCTACAACAACAACAATACTGGATGGTTTTCTGTTTCTTAAATGATGATCTGTCATTGTTCTGATAAAAACTTGTATTTTAAATGAAATAATGTACAGTAGAACTTCAATGGCTCAAACAGGTTTGGGACCATGGAAATTAATCCCAGCCAAAGGTAGTTCCAGCCATCCAGGGTTAGTTGCTATATAAACTAAACTCTAGGGACCCAACAACGAGTTCTAGCTAGGCATGATAAACAAGCCATCAGGCTTCGAGCCATTTAAGTTCTACTGTATAAGATTTATATGTTGTATTGACCAAGGTGTTGTTAAAAGAGAACTGAAGTTTTGTAGCATTAATACTGATGTTTTTTTGTGTTTTTTTTTTTTTTTGGGGGGGGGGGGGGAGGGGAGGAGGGGGGGAGAAGATTCTGTGTTTTTTTTTTGACACAACTTCTTTGGCAAGCAGGTGAGACATTATTAGACATAGGTATGCTAGAAGGGTTGAACAGCTTTCCTAAGAACTGCAGCAAGTAACTTCAAGCGCTCTAAAGTCAATATGAGCCCCGACACGAGAAAACCAACAATGTGGTTGTGCGACCAGCGCAGACTCAGATCAGCCTGGGCATCCACCCAGTCTGATCAGACTCTTCGCTAAGAGTTTAAAGGATAGCTAAGGGCCTAAGCTACCTCCATGCGGACAGCGAAGACTCTGATCAGACTGGGCGGATGCCCAGGCTGATCAGAGTCTGCGCTGGGCGCACAACCACATTGTTGGTTTCTCGTGTCGCGGCTCACATCATCTATGAACAGCTTTCCCTGAATGCAGTAACATTAAGCCATATTAAACCACTATGATGATACCTTTTTTTAATTTGCAAAACATACTTGCATCAGAACTTGTTTCACTTTACCATGGGGGAAGCAGCTTTGTTCTAGTGGTCTAGTTCTTGCACTAGGATACCAATCCATGGGTTGCATGTTCAATTCCTCACTCAAGCAGTCTTTCAGAAAAGACTTTAAACCATCGGCCCCTCTTCGCGTGACTTATGTGTTGGTGGAACATTAAAACAGAATTCATCCACTTGCTTAATCATGGGTATGGTGAAAACAAATCAGAGAGGAAAGAATAGAAAAATTATCAGTTTGGATAAGCAAAAAGGACTGAATGCAACTGCAAACAGTAAAGGCCTAGGCCAGCTTACAAATCCACACAGCATCATCAGAGCCTTTGCTGTTTGCAAACAAAACTTATGGATCCTGAGAAGCCTACAGACACAAAACTTGAGTTCTAGTACAGCAAATTTCATAATTTCGTGGAATCTGAGCGTCTAGAACGTTTACTTTCTCTAGACGATTTAACGGGTCAGTGACAGACATAACGGTAAAATCTCAAAGACCCGCGACTTTTGTATTGAGTACACATGACAATATAACGGTAGAGAGATAGATTTTCCTCCACTGATGGTGTAGTCAGTAGCCGGAAGTGTCAATCAATTTCTGCCCTTGAAAAGATGTATTTATAAGCTGCTTTGACTAGCTAACAAATTCTGATGAGTTACCTTATTAGATTAACGTGTTGAAAATCAAACCTATAAATTTATGGCGATGGTGGACGAATCACAATTTTACGCCCTTCAACATAATTTCAGTCATATCAGGACGACATGAGGCTGTTTACCACTGAAAAGATACCCGCTTCCAACGGATCTCGAGCCCGGGATTTATGTACGAATGCAGAGTCTAATCCGAGACTAAGCAGCTTGCTTATTTCCTGTCGTCCCTTTTTAAATACCGATACGGGCGAAAAGGGCGTTAGGGCATATGTGGGCATTGGTGACTCAGACCAGCCTGTGTCTGTGCACAACAGCTAGAGCATTACTGTTAGCCTGACGATTCTCACGTGTTACCAGACTTTTGGACTGCACAGTTTTCAAGTGATTTGTGTGTCACGCCGTAGTCCAGTTGTTATAGCGCATAGCTATTGCACAGAAAGTCGCGGGTTCGAAACCCGGCCCGGCACACGACTGAAAAAAAAAAAAGATTAACCTCTTGAAACATGACTGCATGACTTCGACTATGGACCACACAATCGCGATATGATAGGCGTCGCCTGAAATTGAGCTATGCCATCACAGTCCGAAGTAGGCATCCCGGCGTTCACATCTGTGTAAAGTGATCAAAATTAATATTCGCTTTCATTCCCCAGTATTGAGACTGATTAGTCAAGCAATCAGACATTGCGGATGCGCAGGCTGATCTCAACCGTCCCTATTCCCCACTCGTATCAAAGTTCAATTTCAGGTGATTTTTTACCCATGTTGCTTTGCCTTTTACACTAACAGTTTGATCTCATTTTCTTTCCTCCAGTTTTGACTACAAAAGCAGTTGTAATCCACATTTTTTTCATTAATGGAATTGTAAGACCCTGGAGCAGATCATAATACTATGTATTCGACAAATTTTGAATATACATTTATTTCTTGTTTGTTTGTAACAAATCACTTCCATTGGCCATTTGGTAAATACGCTAATGAACTGCGATACGCAAAATTGGTGCTAAACGTATTTGTGCCAAGTAGAGGCTCAGACAAGCCCGAACATCCGCGCAGTCTGATCAAAGCCTTTGCTGTTTGCTAACATATATGGATCCTAACAAATCTTCAGACACTACTTTAAGGCTGCACGAGTTCATAGTCTGCCATGTTTTGCCTTTTATCTTTGCTATTCGGATATATGTGAAGCACATTCTTCTGTGACGGGGATCAAATAAACATGTCGCAACTGCATTTGTGAGAGCAATGCAGTCCAATTCTGAGCAATTGCATTTTATTTTCTAACTTCTCCCGTATTCACACCTGGTTAGCTATGTGTTCAAGGATGTTGCGAAACAAAAAAGAGCTGTTACTAAACAAAAAAGAGTCGTAACTACCAAAGGACCAGGTCATCAAGTCGTTTGGTAACTATGAGTCTTTTTCGTTTAGTATCAGCTCTTTTTCGTTTCGTACAGCTCTTGTATATAGTTAATCAGGAGTGGCATTTTCAGCGGAAGTCCAGATGGTGGATTTTTATGCTCAGATAATTTTTGTTATATGTACTATATTAAAAGGTATGTTGTTTTCACACCAGAACCGCCTCACCAAAGCTACGAAGTACTTCAGTGTTTTTTTTTTGTTTTTTTTTTTTGTTTTTTGTTTTTTTTACTAGAAGTGGCACAAGTAAGACGCTTTGACATATATTGCGCCTTTGCTAAAACAGTATTTACGGTGCCAAATTGTCCAAAATATGAAGAAAATTGTGATTTTTTTATACATGTAGCTATATAATAAAACCGTTATTGACCTGATATTGGGGAATATGGTTCCTCTTTGAGTTATTTACGGACGCTGCAAGCTGGCGTCCTTCGATATCCCAGCTCAGAATAGTATTTCCCAAAGGTCGCGTCCTCGGGGAGTTATTCGGGAAATAGACCTTTTCTTTGAGATTTGAATGCTACAGTATATCATTTCACCTTAAATTTCACCTAATAAATGTGAATGCAAATGGATCCGATCTATACCCGTCATAATACTGACTTTTATGCAAGTCCTTTTCGTTATCATTTACAGTATTCGACCCAATTCAATTCTTTATTCACTCTAGGTTAACAAGGGGTTAACAAAGTGTCAGTATGATAATCGGACTGGCATAGCTTGTTGATGATTGTACTTATAAGCGCCACACTGTAAAAAATCCGTAGATGTTACGGTATAATAACTGGAGACCAGCTGCCAGTCCATTTCACGTTATTTTTACGGGGGTCTGCCTGTTGATCATTGTTGGAAATCACGATATACTGACCGTACTCGAAAAAATACCTTCAAAGGTGCTGAAGGGTTATACACCTGCGGAAGAAAATCCTTTTATTTTGTCATGACAATCACATCGATTATCGTGTGTCGCCATACTTTAATTTTGACTGACGCTCGGTTCAAACTAAAGGCTTGCAGTAACGATCGATATTATTGGCCAACGCTTCAATTTTGCTGCTCCGCCCCCTGGTCAGCCCTCGCTATACTGTTCGTAGTCAGTCATATACCATACACACTTCATGACCTTGGCGAATGCGCGTGTCCAAAATGTCTGTTGCTAGAAAGTATATTTCTGAGGGTTTTTATAGTTTTATACTCGAAGGTATGATACGTTTTCGGCCATTTTTACACAGGGTAACAACTTCCGTTGTGACTACCTGTTTGCTTCCCTGCACGACATAGGCCTTCCAAATGGTGTCTAATCGTTAAGGAAAGAAAAGGTCGCTGGTGAAATATTTATGAAGGTTGGGAAGAATTAAAACGCGAATGCATTCGGCTAAACCAGAAAACTTGCCAAAATAGTTATGTAGCCGACGACGAAGCCGCCTATGTTTTATGGTTCACTTCTGCTAGTCGCAGACCAGACACAAACTGAAGTTTTGTTTAAAAGTCTAAGATACACCTTAAAATACTGACCGTTATACATAGTCAAATTAGAATTATACGGATAGTCTTTCATCTGTATGTGTGTACGTCACCATTTTTTTCGTCATAATTTGCATTTTCCCCACGATTTGTATGCAAATAAAATCAGAAAGACAAAACATTACACCACTAAAAACAACCCCTGTTTACCATACCCCAAACTCCTGAATAAACAGCAAAGACCCAGATCAGACTGCTACAAGCAAAGACCCAGATCAGACTGCTACAAGGAAGAAACCCTATCCGGCACTATTCCGCATTCACTTGGTTCAGTACTTTGCGTTTTATTTATTTTAGTTTTAGTTTTTTTATTTTATTTTTAGTTTGATGATCAACATCAAGAATAAACTATGTGTTAGTAATAAGCTGCAAAACCCAAGAATATTCTTTACAGTCAGTCTGCAAACATGCGCAGTTTGACCAGGGTACACGCAAAAAATAAACTGAATATTGCACATATTTAGGTGACTGAGTACACTTTAATCCCTTTTCAATTTTGCCATCAGGTCAAATTTTAAAGGAAAGAATTTGATCCCCAAACAGCCAATTTTTGCATAAAGAGAGACACATTTAAGAAAGCGTTTCATCGGCGAAAGTAGCAAAGAAGTAGTCAACACTGAATAAAGCTAATAGCATCGCAAAGGTCTCCAGTAATTAGTATTAGTATTTTTTTTACCTTACAATAAGTAATTCCGATTTTGTGCTAATCCGAGTCTTCTCTGGCGTCATTGTGGATATTCTTTATTTTGTACTAACAAGCCATGTCGATTAGTTGTTTCCAGAAGCAATATCAATTTTGATTAACTGCTAATTCACTCTCTTTGAAAACACATGTTGTGGCAACTCAGATACAAATCTAGCGATTCCTCAACGTATGTTTTGTAAAAATGAGATAACTTACATCAGAATTACTATTACTTATTACAGGTCTAAAATTTACAAATGATAGCACGTCTTAATACTAAATTTATGCAAGATTTTAATGGACACTGGGCTGAACCATTATGCCTTTGATCGTTTGAAGATTACAGTTTCTTTCATGTTTTAAGTAACTGCTGCCTAATTGAGATTTATTTTCTTCGGGTAGTAAATATGATTGAACCACTTGACCTCCAACAGATTTCAACAATAACTATTGTATTTGAAGCGTCGGATGTAAATTTCTTACGACAAAATTATGCAAGGCTTCATTTTAATGAAAGTCATGAATTATTATTCTATGGTCACTTAATCTTGGGTGTAAAAATGTCTTGCGAAAAGGTATAAGAAGCATCACTCGTTTTTGCGTACTGATATTTCAATAGATTGTTCATGCGAATGGAGAAGGCTCCGATCAGACTGCGCCTAAGTCTTTGCGGTTCGCACTTTCCGTAGTATAGTTGAAATTATATAGATCTACTCCGCGATTTCAGAATAGTTTCTGAATGAACACTTTTGTCAATAAAATGTTTGAACCGAACAAATACGATCATGTACTTTTCATATCTTTAGACAGATCAGTGTCGGGAAAGTCACGTACCACTTGTGAATGACAAGGTTATTTTAGGGTTTTGTAAAACCACTAAAGAGAGAGCCCCGAAGTTCAGTGGGTTAGGCTACGGCCTGCTTAGCTTTGGATCTTGCCAAAGTTGAAATCGTTTCTAACCGTAAACGGAAATTTATTGCGTGTACAACCTTTTATTCTCATCCAATCATCGTCCCGATATGTTGAAATACTGTTGTAAGATACGAAAACACAGTATCATACATTCATTCATCCATCATAAAGAGCTACATGTATACTCATGCACAGCCTGTACAATCGCTCGTATCTGTTCGGTTTCTGATGAGATTTCAAGAATATTTGACATATAAAGCCGATCGTTTAGTAAAGTTGGTCGAAAACTCGAGCATGTCTACCGGCCGAGGTTCGAACCCTCAGATTAGAGAGACCTAATGAGTGGGAAGTGCTTTGAAGCTCCAGGCCGCGAAGACCCGTATTCTTTCTTAGACTCTCGTCTATCCTAGTTTCTCATTCTTTCTCCCTCTCTCTCTCTCTCTCCCTTTCTCTCTCACTCTCTCTCTGGCAGGCTGCCAGATATAGACTGAAATATTGTTTCAAAGGGTCATCAACTCCACAATCGTTTGAATGAATCAGTCAGTCGGTCTGTTTTGCTCTACTTGGTATTGTTTTCTGCTAAATTGTGAATGACCAGACCAGACTTTGCAATTGTTGTCTACGCATCCTTATCAGTTCAGTTCAATTCAGTTCTCTTAACGACGTTCCCCAAGTGGCTGAGCGGTACATAACCATAGTTGCACGCACTTGGCGCAGTGTGTCCGTCCAATCATATCCTCATCATTACCTGTACACGTATGGGCAGTACGCTAAGAGCATTGATATTGACAGTTATAATCAGTCCTCGGTATAACCGTTATCTTGCGCAAAGGACACCTGCACTTTAGTAGCGCAGAAAACCGTTAGACTGTCTGATTTAGATTGAAAAGACAAACATTCCAGTCAGTCCGATTTCGCGCAATAATGAAACGTGCCGTAAGAATGCACAAATTCACAGAATGGTTCAGGTCTTTGCTGTTGGGGTATGAGTAAGCAATCTTTCAGCATTACCAAACTCAGAGTTATCTCACCTTCATCATCTTTCTGTATGTCTTTGTATTTGTTGAACATCTGAAAATTACAGTAATATATAGATTACAGTACAGTCCTTTATAATGCTATGTTTGGGGTAGTGTTATAAGTGAATATCATTATATTGTGACTAAACTACCAAGGAATATAATGCAAATGAGCATTAATGCTCATTTTGCCTTATATTGCCTTGTAATTTAGCCTGAACATAGTAGTTTTGTGTTAACTGAAGCCATGGCATGAAAGGGTTATTTCCAAGCCAGCATTATGAGTAGCATTATCAGAGGCTGGAGTGTATTTTTAATTTTGATTAATTTATTCCTTTTCGTCCACGATAAACAGCTATGGTCATGTCGGGACTGTCATCTAACCTAACAACTATTCCTGGGCAGGCTTAGACCTCCTAAGCGGTTAACCAGTACTAGGAGCACATATTTTCGCCAGTAACTGACAACTGCCCTTCTTGAAGCAGTGGAAGGAGAAACAAAAGTATTTGGCAAGACCGGGTATCAAACCCAGGACCTCTGACTTAAAAGTCAGGTGCCCTACCGATTGCACTACGTGGCCCGAATGCAAAAATGCAGATACTCCCATATGGCCTCCCAATATAGACTAACAGCCCCAGATATGGATGGACTTCAGTGATAATTCCTGGGTATATTTTCACTTTTCTTCATAAAAAATGTCTAAATGAGACCAAGTGCTTAGGGGTTTTCGTATCCCTGTATCACTTGATCAGTGCTACTGCCTACTAGCCTCTGCCTTAACATAAAAGTTTAATGCACATGTTCACAGACCACTAAAACCAGTTTAATGGATGAAAAGACAGACTGAAATATCGATGAACAGACAGAAAGACAAAAGCAATATATCCCTCAATTACATGCTTTGTGCTCTGAAAGTGAGAGTCCAAAATGCATGTTTTTATGGAAACAAACAAAAACTAGAGGTGGCAGTAAGCATGGCTTACTAAATACCCCCCGCATTTAACAGTTAGGCATGCAGCTTTGTCATTTAAGTTTTGCATTTACACAGCATACATGTTATGACAAGTGCACATCTATATACCAATATGTGTCCACATATTTAATATCAGTCAAACAGTTTAGGAGAAGTAGCGACAACAAATTCTGTTTTCCAAGACAACAAAGGGGTACAACAAAACTGGAAAACCCTTTTGAGAAAAACAGAGCAATATGTGCCAACTCTTTCCTTCTACTGTATCTGTGCACCAAATTTGAATAAAATGGAAGTGAAAATGGCATAAAAAAAACTTCAAAATAAGGCAAAACATATAAAAAGGGGCATAACTCATGCACAAAGGGTTAATGCTCATCTTCATACCAATATGTGTTCGCACACTTAATTTCAAGAAATCTGTCAAATGGTCTTAGAGTAGTAGCAATAACAACTTTTCTTACGAAATCTACAAAGGGACATAACTCTGCAGGAAAACTTTCCAGGAAAAATAGCCATCAGAGGAGATGGCAAATCCCCCGACCGAAGACCCCCATGGGCCTTGGTAAAAAGGGTGCACTTCAAAACACATATTAGTAATATATTGTCATTCTTTTATGCTTCTGATTGACATTAACTGTTAACAGATGCATGATTATCTAACACTCAGACTAAAACAGTATGCTTGACTGCTAAAAAGAGGTAATATCTCAAACAGCCACCATATACACAAATGTATAGCATACGATACATTCAACTTTCAAAATGTGTGAATAACTTCTAAAGTACAAGCCCTACAAACCTAATTTTGAGCTCTCTAGTAAGTGAATTTGGACAAAGAATCCAAATCTGGAAAAAAAAAATTTTTGTTTTGGGGGGGAGGGGGGTGGGGGGGGGGGGGGGGGGGGGGGTGCGGGAGGGGGCACGGGAATGTGGAGGGGTAAGAGAGAGTTAGGAACACTGATAAGATATCACAGCATGATCATCAATATTCTAAAAGGTTCACGGTTATTCAAATTCTGGAGCTGGCCAGGGTTATACAGTTATGGAGCAGAGACTCAAACAGCAGCTCAAACTACCAAAGGGAAATAATTCACTACATCTAAAAGCAAGAGTTATCATTCATGTATGAGACAAATTGTCATGACCTGTTCTGCATATCTTTGAAGTATCATGAAAATATTTCAAAAGGTATTCAAGCTATGGAGCTGACACTTAAAATCATCAAAGGGAAATAACTCCAAAAGTAAGAAAGCAAGAGTTATCATTCTTGTTCGCGACACATCATCATGACCTGTTCTACATATCTGTGAAGTATCATGAAAATATTCCAAAAGGTATTCAAGTTATAGAGCGGACACGAAATCACACCGAAAACCATCAAGGGGTAATAACTCAAAAAGTAAGAAAGCAGGAGTTGTCTTTCTTAATCGCGACACATCGTCATGACCTGTTCTACATATCTGTGAAGTATCATGAAAATATTCCAAAAGGTATTCAAGTTATAGAGCGGACACGAAATCATACCTAAAATGATCAAGGGGAAATAACTCAAAAAGTAAGAAAGCAAGAGTTGTCATTCTTGTTCGCGACACACCGTCATGACCTGTTCTACATATCTGTGAAGTATCATGAGAATATTCCAAAGGGTATTCTAGTTATAGAGCGGACACGAATCTGCCAAAAAATCACACCTAAAACTATCAAGGGGAAATAACTCAAAAAGTAAGAAAGCAAGAGTTGTCATTCTTGTTCGCGACACATCGTCATGACCTGTTCTACATTTCTGTGAAGTATCATGAAAATATTCCAAAGGGTATTCAAGTTACAGAGCGGACACGAATCTGCCAAAAAATCACCAAAGGGGAGATAATTCAAAAAGGACAATAGCAAGAGTTACCATTCTTGTACGTGACACATCGTCATGACTTGTTCTACATAACTGTGAAGTATCATGAAAATATTCCAAAGGGTATTCAAGATATAGAGCGGACAAGAAAGTGTTTACGGACGGACGGACGGACGGACGCCAGGCTCATCGCTATATCCCCCGAACCTTTCGGTCGGGGGATAAAAACTGAACAATATGTACCAGCTCTTTTCATATGCTGCATCTAGTAACCCAATTTGAATAAAATGGAAGCAAAAAAGGCAAAAACCCTATAAAATAGGGCAAAATTATCAAAAAGGGGAATAACTCAAACAAAAAGGGGCAGAATTTAAAATCAAAACCCTATTGCACATCTTCATACCAATATCTGTTCACATACTTAATTTCAAGAAAATCTGTCAAACCATCTAGGAGGAGTTGCGATAACAAACCTTTTCACGAAAAATACAAAGGGGCATAACTCCGCAATAAAAACCTTCCAGGAAAAACTGAAAAATACATATCCACTAATTTCTTATGCTGCATCCATGGACAAAATTTGAAACAAATTTGAGCAAATTTAATGCAAAAACCCTATAAAATAGGGCAAAAAATATCAAAAAGGGGAATAACTCAAGCAAAAAGAGGCATAATTTAAAATCAACACCCTAATGCACATCTTCATACCAATATCTGTTCACACACTTAATTTGAAGAAAATCCGTCAAACCATCTAGGAGGAGTTGCGATAACAAACTTTTTATCACGAAAAATACAAAGGGGCATAACTCCGCAATAAAAACCTTCCAGGAAAAACTGAAAAATACGTATCCACTATTTTCTTATGCTGCATCTATGGACAAAATTTGAAACAAATTGGATCAAATTTAATGCAAAAACCCTATAAAATAGGGCAAAACATATCAAAAAGGGGAATAACTCAAGCAAAAAGGGGCAGAATTTAAAATCAACACCCTAATGCACATCTTCATACCAATATCTGTTCACATACTTAATTTCAAGAAAATCCATCAAACCATCTAGGAGGAGTTGCGATAACAAACTTTTTTCACGAAAAATACAAAGTGGCATAACTCCGCACTCAAGCAAAAAGGGGCAGAATTTAAAATCAACACCCTAATGCACATCTTCATACCAATATCTGTTCACATACTTAATTTCAAGAAAATCCGTCAAACCATCTAGGAGGAGTTGCGATAACAAACTTTTTTCACGAAAAATACAAAGGGGCATAACTCCACAATAAAAACCTTCCAGGAAAAACTGAAAAATATGTATCCACTATTTTCTTATGCTGCATCTATGGACAAAATTTGAAACAAATTGAAGAAAATTTAAAGCGTTGCGGACGGACGGACGGAAAGACGGACGGAAGGACAACGTCAAAACAGTATACCCCCCACAAACACAGTTTGCGGGGGGTATAATTAAACAAGAATTATCATAAAAAAAACCAACTTATCTTGAGCCTGAATACTACATGATTGTATAGCTATTTAGTCCCTTTGACAATATTACTTTCAGGCCCGAATCCAGACCATCACGTACTGGTGGGGCTCTGGATAACTGGTGGGGCTGGGAGGTGCCGAAATGTATGTGTGTGGGGGAGGGGGCTTGAAAATATGACATATTTATGGTTCAATTTCAACAGAATTTTTTATATATTTTTTTCTTGAAATATATGTAGTGACATCTCATTAGAATCGCCTCCCCGAGGCGATTCTAATGAGATATGGCAACATATATTTTGAATATTTTGATCTAACCACATTGGATAATTTTTCTCAAACTGTCATCAGATACTTCTTTTAATCTGGAGGCCTACATATTATACATAACACAGAGGTCAAATGGCGGGGCTGCAGCCCCAAAGCCCACCCCCTGGATCCGGGGCTGACTTTTGTGAACATTTACACAAACCTTCAAGTAAGTTGATGGCACATTTCCTTTTTCCCCTTTCTCATTCTCTGCCTCCCACCAGCCATCCTCTCTGAAAATATAGATAAAGAACTACAAGAGACAAAAAAAATAACAAATGAGCCGCGACACGAGAAAACCAACAATGTGGTTGTGCGCCAAGCGAAGACTCAGATCAGCCTGGGCATTCGCCCATTCTGATCAGAGTCTTCGCTTTGCGCTTAAAGGGTAGCTAAGGGTCTAAGCTACCTTCATGCGGACAGCAAAGACTCTGATCAGACTGGGCGGATGCCCAGGCTGATCTGAGTCTGCGCTGGGCGCACAACCACATTGTTGGTTTTCTCGCGTCGCGGCTCAAATATGCTTCAGCACAGAAGTTATTATATGCATACTGAGCATTTTACTTCATTTTAAACTGCAACAAAACTATTTTGCTTATGGCCTGCCCTATGGATTCTCATTTACAGTGAAATATCAGTTTTGATATGATCTGTTTTAACTGTCTTTAAAGTCTCGGCCCAGTTGTTGAAAACTAATGACATTCTTAGTTAACGAGATGTAAACTTTTCAAACTTTTTTATGCAAAAACACTGCCGTTTTTGCCAAAAATATGTGAGGAGCTTTTAGTAAGTAAATAATTAAGTAAATTCTTTACTTTTAGAAGGTGACCTAACTGGTACAACCAATCTTCCTCGGGGCCTGCTTTTACAAGTAAAATGAATACTGCAGTGCAAACGCTCCTCAATTTTTTTTTGCAAAAAATATTAGCACACTTTTAAGTGTACTATAAGACTAAACGCATCTCAAACTAACAGCTCTGTTAAGCTAACAAAGCTTTGAACAACTGGGCCTTGATTATTCCATACTAAATTTTATTCACAGTTTGATAATTTTGTATTCATCAGTAATAGTAAAAGCTCAAACTTCTGAAAGAATCCATTCACTTGTTTTACTTGTGTGTGTTCTTATATTATGGTTTTTGCTTGTTTTCAAGAGTCCAAAATACCCTCTGCTATATGGATTAAATTTACATACTGGGATGAAAATCTGTACATGCACAAAAATGAGCTGCTTTCAGTGTCCTCAAACTTCAGAAAATTACCATTTAACTGAGAAAAACATGGACAAACATGCTTGGAAATAATGTGAAGTGTTCTCACAATTTATAACATTGTGTCAGTCCATGAGCAGTGTGTCACTGACAACAAATATGGAAATAAATGTAACAAGGAATCGCTATACATCATTCACTTTTTATATATCACATCTAATGATGCTAATTGTTCCTTTAGGTCATCTCAATCTGGAGCCATATTTATAAAATGACTTCCCTAAAACTATGAAATTTGCTCTGGAGGAACAGTCTGAAAAAGACTGTTCCTCCAGAGCAACTTTCATAGTAGTAGGGAATCTCCTTCATAGAAAATCAGCCTTAGCAACAGCATAGCAACCACATAAGTTGTTTTATAAATACGGTCCCTGATCATTTCGAGTACTAAAAGGTTCTTAAAAGTCAATATTGGGGTCAAGCAGAGAAATGCAAATTTTAGCTACAGCAGTCATACATTATCATTCACAATCCCCATCTTCTAGAAGCCCTACAAGAATTTTCATCTTGATTGCCATAAAGATCGTCATAAATTATTGTTCAACTGAACCATTTGAAAAAGTTGCTTGTGGCACCTGTAAACAGCTGAGACTCTGATCAGCCGGTCACTGACAGAATCAACAGAGCCATGAAAATTTTAAGTACTGGGAAAATAGGTTGGAGGAAATAGTGCAGACCCAGATCAAGCTGTTCCCAAAGGATGTCTGATCAGGGTCTACACTATTAGAAATTCAATCTGAATCTTTTGGATGCATTACTGCATTGTAAAAACAAACAGTTCCAGTTTTGAACAATAATGGTAATAATTTTAGGTGTCCCAGGACTGAATTCTTATGCTTTTAGGGTACAATAAATCCTGAAGAATGCTCATGTTGATGGTGAAATTCAGATGTACAGACTGTTCTGATCCTCAACCATTTGCACATGTCCTAAGTATCTTTGCCAAACCATCATTTGCTATTAAGAAAATCAACTTTCACTCAACAGAACTCCAGATAAGGGGAAAATAAACATAAATACACCAAATTTAGTGTGACATACGCAGGTTTCTGTACTTAACTTCTTCAGTGTCGCTATACCCCAAAGGTTTGAAAGAAAAAATGTATGGGCAGGCATCGAACTGCCCTCTCTGAGGGACCTCCTAGGGAACCTTCTTGTGGATGGATGGATGAATTGCAATTTTATGTCCTTTAGAACAATGTTTCAGTCAAATTAGAATGATGGGAGGTGATAGGCTGCATGCAATGGAACCCGGTTAACAGTTGGAAAGGGAACTTTTATAGCATGGTAAGCTATTTAATATGGACACTACAAGGACTAGAGAGTAAAGAATGTAAATCCAGATCTGGCTACTAGTTATGAATTACCTTACCTGGATGTAGACTGCTTACAAATTCAACAATTTTCATTCGATTTTAAAGATAGTAGCAGGAGAATTCAAATTTCTCCATTCATGGACCATTAAAAATGCCCTACAAGGGCAGTTTTATAAATGACCACAACATGTTTCATTGAAGATCACAACCTATGTTGTTGTTTTTTTGTTTTTTTGTTTTTTTCATAAATAGAAATAAAGGAAAGAAAAAATTAAATAAACAATAGTAATCGTTTTCTTATCTGGAGCTCTGAAATCACACAATCTAAGATTAACTCTACTTTTCAAATGGATGGAAAAGGACAGCACACAATCTGATTTTTTTTTTTTTTTTTTTTTTTACATATTGTTTATGATTATTTAGTTTCATAACCAATCATTGCCTTACCTTTATGTGAGTGAACACAACAAAGTATTACAAAAAGTATTTTACCTGCCATCAATACTGCATAGAAAGAACTTCATGTTAAGGTACAATTAATATTCATTTTTTTAAGTTATCAAGCACACACCTCAATATTAAAATATGATCCATTCTAAGTATGTTACAAGTTAAAATCCATTTACTATATAGACAGTCTAATAATGGTTATCTTTTGCACTGGACGCTACAGAGATATCAAATAAAACAAACATGGAAATGCTTTATAACAGGCATAAATAAACTTGAATGTAAACCCCTGTCAGCCACCTAGCTTAGGAAATTAACATTTATCCATACATTTCATAAAAGAACTATTAGTACTGCAGATATGTGTGGATGATGAGCTAGCAGCTACTGGGCCCGAGGTTATAAAACTTTTTTGTTGCTCAACTCAGCTGAGCATGAAATTTTACCTGCTAATAAATAGCAAATTATTGGTAAGTATAGTTGTTTTCATGCTCAGTTTGGCTGAGAATGAAATTTTCACTGCTTATGAATATGAAAATGCCAACATTAGTTGGCATTTTCATATTTATCAGCAGAGAAAATTTCATGCTCAGCTGAGTTGAGCATGAAAAAAGTTTTATAACCTCGGGGCCTGACTTTCATCTACTATAAGTTCTAAATCTACCTTGTTATACAGTAGCTAACTAGCAAGGGGCAGTTAATTAAGTTCACATGATAGAGAATCAAGACAGTTAAGTGTAAGTGTGTTCAATTCATAGTGGATAACCAATGTCATGACCATGTGAGTCTAACAGTAACAAACATGTAATACATTTTTAGAAGGAAAATAATTTCATACAGGTGAAAAGATTAGTTATACCTAAGGTCTCACAAAGTTAAATTTAAGATTCTGCGAGCGTCATAGTAGTGCTTACGGCAGTAGCAAATATCAAAGTTCATGAAAGAAAGTCAGTTACCAGGATATCAAAACACACATGTACAGGGCTGTCGGCCTATTCGGCACACTTAAGGTATTTAGATACACAATAACTCAGTATTGACTTGTTAAAACACATAACAGAGTTATTGTTCATGGTGAAATCAATCAACTATGGAATATATACACACTTACAATGTCTACCATAAAGATCCTAAGTTTTCGGGCAGATACGTCTGTACAAACAGTGGAAACCGTGATCAGACTGTTCCTTAGGAACCAGAATGATCAAGGTCTTTACAATTTCAATTCCATTTGCGCATTTTTGAGGCATTACTCTGTGGAAAATAAATAACAGGGCAAGGACCGGCTGTGCTTGCAGCAGGTGCAGTATTTGGGCAGTCTTTTTTGGGGATATCATTGTTTTTCTAGGAAACAAAACAGTGAAATGTTTGTTTTTTTGTTTTATTCTGTATCATACAATGTAAGTTTTACTAAAACAATATGCATAAGCATGCCCCATCGATTGAATATATTTTTCATGACGTTTTTCATGAAATTCAATTTTCTTGCATTTTTTTAAAAAATGTAAAACTATACTTATTATCAAGATAATTGCAATTTTTCTTACCAGTTTGTTTCAAATACCCTATATTAAAGATTATATGATTTGCAGAAATGAAAGTGCATCCATGTGCCAGAGACATGAATTTTAATGGAAAATGTGTAAAAAAAAAGTATGTATAAATACAAAAGTTTGTTTTTTAGGAAATAAAACGGTGAAAATTTTCTTTTCTTATCCAAATGTTTTATATCCCTTTGGGTTATTCAGCTGGTATAATGAAATGAATGCCCCACCAATATTTTTATTCACTATTCGTCTACCTTAAGCAAAGATTCGTAAATTAGAACAATAAAAAATAAACAACAGATATTGTGTTTATAAAGTACAATAATCACCCTTTATTTCATCTCAAAAAAATCCTTCATCGGGTATTGATCATAATATGAAAAGAAACTCAAAACTCATGTACCATTGTACACGAGGGACCCCGTTTTTGTCGGCCAATTCAACGCAGCTTCTGAAAATGTCTTATTCCTGACATAAATAATGGGCTAAATTTGTGAAACAGACTATAATCATGACATCACTTCGCGGGCTGCAGAATGGCTGCAGAAGGATTTTGTGGAAAGTTTCAACAATTATTTGCTTTAGCACTGTTAAATCATGATCCTTTGGACATTAGCTGAGTGAGTTATTTTATAACAGACGTCTTTACTATGTGCAATTATGCAAAGAGTGATAATTATTATTTACAAATGCTGCTGAAGTGAGTTGACCTACATTCATGATGTGTACTCAGAGCCACTGTGTTTGTAAACAAAGATTGCGAAATACGGTGAGTATTCAACTTCATATGCCGAGCTGCAAGTAACATTCGTCGCATGATAACTGCAAATATCTGCATAAAACCAAGTGCAACTAACCCCTCTAGCCAGAAATGATCTTCTTAACTGCATATAAAGATCTCCGCTTGAAGGACTGCTTGGAAAACAGTCAACTAAAATTATCAACACGTGTTTAACGGTAAATGACGTTACGTAACCTGCGCCGAATAACCCGATGCGCCGAATAGGCCGACACGACAGTACATGTATGTCTTATAGTCGACGTAAAGTCTGCTCTGGTAAACAGCTAAATTCCTATGCAAGAATTTCGCTGAATGGGTTTTGTTTCGCCTGACAGCAACTGTCACAAAACAGAGATGAACCAGAAAACTTGATGCAAAGTCTATGCTGCTGCCACGGACATTGGAAAAGTAATTTCTATATCTTACTCCTGCTAGTCACCAGAGAGACAAAATGACATTCGCCAAAGACAAAGAACATTACTATGAGATATGTGTACTTTACCAAAAACTAAAATTGGGTCATAAGACCTGTAATATAACTAATGTGCTCATTATTATCAAGCTTATTTTCTTTCTAATCTTTTTTACAATTCAAATCACAAGGTCATGACAGGCTGTCCTTTCCATCAATAAACATGACTATTTTCTTGTCATGTTCCTTAAAATGAAGCAAAATATAACATTTTAACCACGACACCACAAAACCAACCAAATAGCATTTGCCCAGTCTGATCAGCATCTTCCCTGTGCATGTTACGGCTAGTTAAGGATCTAAGATAGCTTCATGCAGACAGGGAAGACTCTGATCAGACTGGACAGCTGCCTAGGCTGATCTGAGTCTGTGCTGTGCAAACATCCCACTTTCTTGGTTTTGTTGTGACATGGCTCATTCTAAAAATTCTACAGACATACCGAGTATTAAGTATGGTCAGTATTTGTCCTTTTGTAAAGGGCAGATCTCCTTTTTCTTCTCCTTTATAATCATACAATGCTTCAAATAATCTCCCCTGAAATGTACCATAACAATCTGGCAATAAGATGGGGTGTTTAACCCTTCTACAATGACTCCAAATATCTCAGAGCTCTAGATAAGAGGGTGTATTTGATGATAATTAAGGATAATTTTTCTTATTTCTCATCGAAATCATATGTTGTGACCCCTCATCTGAACCGTCTCGTCGAGACGGTTCAGATGAGGGGTCACAACATATGTTTTTATGCAGAATTAACAAAAATTATCCCTAATTATCACCAAATACACCCTCTTATCTAAAGCTCTGTATCTAAATCAATCTTGTGTAATTCTGCTTCAAGAAAGGGGTTTGTTTCCCTTCAAAAAGAATCCCAGAAGTTAAGATTCCTCTTCTTTAAAGACAAATCTAGATTTTCCCCTTCCAAAACAATCCAGATTTGTCTTTTTTTAAGACAGGTCTAGTTATGGAACGGAAGGCAGATCTACAATGTTTGGATCGCTTTGGAAGTGAAAAAACCTGTCTTACATCCAAATAAATATGGTAGATATGACTTCAGAGCTCCAGATAATGTTTGGCAGTAACTCAATTTGAGCACCTCTGATGGCAATGGTGAATTCAAAAACAGACTACCAATATTCCGTTTGCAGTAAATTACTAGACATATACAGTAAACTCTCTTTATAGTGGCATTCACTACAACAGCATAATTCATTATAAATAGAGGATCTTACATGAGTGCTCATGTATTATTGAATTTATTAAACGAGTTGAGGAAAAAGATAAGATGCGAGGCTCTGCCGAGCATCTTATCAGTTTTGTCCAATGAGTTTAATAAAGTCAATAATATAGAAGCAAGAATGCAAGATTCTATTTATCATATGACACTAAACTCGCATTTTATTAGCAAATTTTGCACTAAAACGTCATGATTTCTTCAAAATATGAATTCTTTATGGCAGCAAATTCAGTTTAACTTTAAAAAAATTTGGGAACATATGCTGTCATTGTAAAGAGGGTCTATTCCAAACACAACCATGAACAAGTTTTATTTAAGACATAAATTTCATTTTTCCATTTTTTGTTCATGGAAGTATGAACACAATGGGTCATGTGTGAAGTAAGTGACACCTGAAGGGGTTTCACGTTAACTTTGCATATGACCATTTGTGTTCATACTTCCATGAACTTCGGAAAAATGAAATTTTTACATTTGATTTTAAATTATTTTGAGCATCATTTTCGATTTTTAAAAGCAACATATGTTACATATTCAATGAAAAGCTGTCACTAACCAACAGGTAAGCTGCTAACGTTAAACGGCCGTCACCATGACATGACGTCAAACAGAACGTTTCAACAGCCAATGGTGTCCTTTCTTTACATGTGCGTACCAATGACGTCACATGACCGACTATTGTTCATGGAAGTACGAAAACAGTTTCTCCGAAATAGGTTCATCTAGGGAAAATCAAAGGGAACGTAATTATTAGCATAAAATCTCATACTGTTGTAGTAACTTCTTTTTCATCCTCCTCTTCTTCTTCTTCTTCTTCACTCTCTTCTTCTTCTTCCTCTTCTTCAGTTTCCTCTTCCTCCTCCTCCTCTTCTTCTTCTTCCTCCTCTTCATCAGCTTTCTTTTTGCTACATTAAATAATTGTTAATGTAAAAGGGCAATAACCTGTCCCCAAGGTTATAAAACTTTTTTTGTGCTCAACTCAATACTCAGCTAAACTGAGCAAGAAAACAACTGTACTTGTTAGTAATTTGCTATTTATAAGCAGATAAAATTTCATGCTCAGTCGAGTTGAGCATGAATAAAGTTTTATAGCCTTGAGGCCAGGAATTGATACAATCAAGTTCCGCATCCCAACCAAGACACAAAATGGGAAAGGTTGCACAAAACAAAAACACAAGTACAGTCAACTCTCTTTATAATGGCATTCATTACAACTGCAATATTCTTATTCTGTCATTTTGATTTGCAGGGAATGGCTTTTTTGCTCAAAATATGTACATTCTTTATAACAGCAAAATTCAGTTTAAGGTCAAAATATAAGGGAACAAATGCCATAACTGTAAAGAGGGTCCACTGAAGTATGACAACAGAAGTGGAAAGCAAAACAAACAGCTCCTTTTCCAGATAGGTGGTCATAAAGCTAGACTAAACCAAACATAAATAATAACACTGTATATTGGGACACTTTACTAACAACCATATAAATACAGTAAAATCTAAGTCTATACTATCTGCTCAGAATTTTTTGTCCCAAAGCCTACAATGTTTATGGCATACGTGCAGAGAAGGTACCTGACCTCTAGAAAACTCCATAATGATTTTCTATGATTTTTCATCTTTTTTTTTTTTTTTTTTTTTTGCTCTTTTTTTTTTAACATTCCTGGAAACTGCTGACTTGAAAGAAGGGAAGATGCAATGAAGGAATGTGGGCCATTTGATTTGCTTTTAATTATCTTTTGACTGAGACTCAGTTGTTTGCAAGACTTATTGGATGACCCTCGTATGGACTGAGAAATATGACCAGGTCAGTGAAGAATAAAATATAGGTCAAATCAAGGTAATATATGGTGCATGCATTCAGGTGATCATGTGCTGATGAAAGTGTGTTTTACCAAGTTTCATTACATAAGCCCTTATACAATGTGAAAAAGACCTAAATCAAATTAAGTTACAGTGCTCAGACAAACAAAAAATGCTGATGCATACTCACACTACAATGCCAAAGGTATAGCATAGACTCTCCGTTGCTTTGCAAAGACATGCTTAAAAACAGATTTCAATTTTTTAATTACATCCTGAGTTTTTGGCCAATTTTCAAACATACATGACTTCTGTCACATTCTCATGTTTTTGTGTGTGTGTGTTTTTTTATTATTATTTTATTTAATTTCATTTATACATGAGCTGCGACACAAGAAAACCAACAAAGTGGTTGTGTGCCCAACACCGACTCAGATCAGCCTGGGCATCAGCCAAGTCTGATCAGACCCTTCACTGAGTGCTTAAAGGGTAGCTAAGGGACTAAGCTACCTCCATGCGAACAGTGGTGACTCTGATCTGAGTCTGCACTGGGCGCACAACCACTTTGTTGGTTTTGTCGTGTCGCCGCTCACATGTATTTCAATACCTCGGAGCAACTGTCTTCTTTTCTGTTTCTTCCTCTTCTTCATCCTCCTCCTCTTCAGTCTCCTCTTCCTCCTCCTCTTCTTCTTCTTCCTCCTCCTCCTCATGCTTCTTTTCCTCTGTTTTCTTTTTCAGGTCAAGTTTTCCAACCTCTAAAATAACAGTTAGAAAGGTAACTATTATGGTAATTCAGTTGGTCAGAGCTAGTCAGCATTAGTTCATTAATTCTTTTTTCTGAAAAGGTCAACTTTTAACCAATAGACAATATTTGTAAAGTTTTAAGGGTGACAAGCTGAAAATGTTTTAATGCTCTCATTTTTTTAATGAGAGATTGGTTGAAAATTACATTTTTCATTCCAAGCTGTAGCACTCAAAGGAGCAGGGGAATTCAGTCACACCCATTATGAAATAAAAATTACTACAAGTTTAAGGATACTGGTGAATAGAAAGAGACATGTGAAACAAATTCATGTAAAAAAAAGAACAAAATTTCTTTAAGATGGTCTTTAACCCTTAACATGGAAATCATGTCAATTGTCATTTATATGGGATATGTCACTTTGAGAGCCTGTCAGGCATGCTAGACACCAAGTACACCAAAACAATAGTGGTTGTCCTATGAAGGGAAGGGAATCTGTTTTCTAACAGAGCAAGAGTTTACCCACATCACTGGTACTGTAGATATTTAAACACCGAAAATGAGTGATTTTTTTTTTCAATATCAGCTCTTCCAGGGATATCCTTAACTTGGTCCATCCCGATTTTCTGGACCCAGGCAAGCAACTGCTTTTTTTCTACAAGGCATACACAAAAAGCTAATACTTTGAAAAATTTGTTTTGTTTTCTTTTTTTTTTTAAGGGTCTTAAATGGTTCACAGTTAATCATGTGACCGCCATATTTGGATGTCACGTGACCTTAGAACTCCGGAAACATGGCTGCTTACACCTCATCGTAATTGGGTGAAAATTTCAACAATAATGAGTGAAAGTTTGTGGAATTTATGGCTTCTTAGATAGGGGTGCCCCTCTTTTTAGGATCTGGTGAACTACTAATGCTGCAAGAGAATGGTTAAGTAGTTGAAATCATCAATACATACTCTTAAATAGAATTTCCCTGACCCTCAACCCATAATCATATAGCTCATTTTACAACAAAGCTACATATCTTATCTCTGGTCATTTCCATACGCTTTTCTTATCCACGAGCATTTCCACATACCTTTCATATCCCTTGGCATAAAACATACTTGAGCAACATCATGTGATTTCCAGCAATGTGGCATTGGTGACAAAGGCTCTGATCAGACTGCACATAAGTGCAATCTGATCAGAGCCTTTGCTTGTCACATCAGCCATCTATGGAAGTGACCCAAGCCATAGAACCAGAGTGAGGTCTCTGCTTATTCTGTATAAATGAGAAGGATGATTTGAATATCACATGACAAAACTGCCACATTGTTGGAAGTCACATGACGTGGCTCACTTGTTCTTTCCTTACCTATATGCATTTCCACATGCATTTACATGTACAAATGTACCTTTCTCATCTATTAGCTTTCCCACATATTTTTTTCCACATGAAAATCCAAATACAAATCCATGGGTGCATCCACATAGCTTTCCATTTAATAAGCATTTCCACATACCTTTCATGGTTATCTCAAAACACCTTTCCTACCTTTCATGGGTGTTTCTACACATCTTTTTGAGCATTTTCATAAATCTGCCACAATTTTCCTTTCTCATCTGTCAGCACAGGGCTTCCACCAACTTTCAAAATTTGGAAGTCCAGACTTCCGTGGTGTCAGATTTGGACGTATTGAGAGAATTTTTTGGAAGTCTGAAGTTTTTAGGAATGACTTATGCATGGTGATTTTTACCTCCATCCCCCCTCCTCCCCCCCCCCCCCCCCCCCCCCCCCCCCCCCCCCTTCACATCCCTCTCTCTCTTCCAAACTGTAGTGAACATTTTGTTCTACAAAGGGAAGCCTGAGCATTTGCGCAGTCTAATCAGAGTCATTCCTATTTGTTTGTGAACAATACGCAAATCCTGAGCACTCTAATGGTTGCACTGTCTGCTATTGCATAAGATTCCCTAACATTGCCGCCGAATGGGCCGCGTCGGAAATACGGTGACTTACGGAACGTACATGTATGATGACACGCTTCCACCGAAGAACTCGGTTGTCGCTAGGTCAATGTTCATTATTATTCGTGTTAGATGCAAACAAGAAAGACCGGTCTGACTGCTCAGTTGCGCTGGCTGATACGGTTGTTAGTTATCGGTGTGTGTACTGAGGTACCTTTAGCCGTCTCACGGTAAAAATGACACTGCGTACGGCACGGGTATATACTCTCAGCGGCGTCTTTGATCTTTACATCAAAGAGAAAACGTGCTTGACCCATAAACGAGCAGGTAACTGCATATCAACCCTACCGTTAGTATTATGTCGAATAAATAATCGCGTAGACCCTGATCAGAATGCGCTATTTCTGTGCACACTGTACGCATTATTTTCGCACTGGGTTGCATGACGATATGACGATACAACTAGGAAAATTAATCAAAACAATTTATATTACCAGAGCGTAGACCATAATGCGTCGGAAATAGCGACTATTAATATTAACAGTGTATCTTTGCTTTGAATCAACGCTTTTCATAGAAGAGGTTCGTATTCCTAAAAACTCCAGTGACGACAGTATGGATCATGACAAGACCTTCCGTTGTAAGGGCAAGCGTTAATATGAATGTTGTGTTTCGTAAAAACTTCGGATAGAGTTTGTCAATACATGCTTCAGTATTCGTGTGTAATTGATTCATTCACAAACTTTTGAAGTCAGCATACGCCTTACACAAAATGACATACAGGTCAGTTACATTCTCGCGATCGTAAAAAAAGATGGACACCTTTCATCCAAAAGCTCTGTCATCGTGATTTGATAAGTTAGTAGTAGTATTTCAATTCTCCTATCGACGTTCTCCCCGCACCTCAGGGAACGAATCCATAGCCGCAGTACCGGGGCGCCGAGCGTCCGTCCAAGATTTGATAAGTTGTTTGGCAGACTGCCGTAAGAGGTTGAATATACGAGCGCGCGACAATTGTTTTTGACAGGTAGGTGGTCCGACATGTGTGTTACCTGGTTCAGTTCTCCATACGGACAATCTCGATTGGCCCGTAGGCGGTCTTTTCGTTTGGCTGACACCTGCGTTAATCCGATTAATTATGACACGTGCTAGAATTTTATAGACAGTGGCGATATTTTATACGTCGGGACAAGATCAAACGGCCGTATGTGACAATTATCGGGCGTATGCCAGACGCCAGAGGTCCCATTTCTCGACGTACGGGAGCAAATCCTGGGCGTAATATACGGCCATACGCCCGTTAACGGAAGCCCTGGTCAGCATTCTCACATATATTTCTCATCCACATGAAACTCCAAATACAAACTCACGGGTGCATCCACATACCTTTGATCTATAAGCATTTCCACATACCTTTCATGGTTATCTCCAAACACCTTTCCTATCTTCGACATACATTTCTATCCATGAGCATTTCAAAATCTATGTACAGTACAGCCGTCGACATCTTACTATCAATCGCTACGCGTCGTGACGTGTAGTGGAGCGTGAAAAAGATTAAATCCCACGCTGTTCCCTCGATATTCCCGCGCTATTTCCACGCCTCGCCGCGCCACTCCACGCCCGCTTTGCTCCGCGCCGCGCAGCGTGGGAGCGGCATGGGAATATTTCGCGCCTATCTAGACGCGGCGCGATTGCTCCGCGACGACTGGCGACCACGCCTCTAGCGATGTTTGAAATGTGTGCAGTCATACATGTAGTCAACTTTTACACAAGTCGAGTGTGTAGTTTTACCCGATGATGTAGATATATAAAAATATTAAAACAAAATACACCCGCCGCGAAAGTTCGATAGATCTTGCAACGCGCCGAAATTTTCATCTTTTCAGCGCTAGTTTCTTGAGACTTTTGCAAGTGTTTTGGGAGTGTTTCGCGCGAAGTTTTCAAGCTTCATGCATGATATTTGCGGTAATACTCACGCGGGATGGGATGCGTGAAACTTCGTGCTCCTGTAGAAGATCGACGTCTTACCATTCTCCCGAAAATGATAAACTTTAAGCTCTGTTTTTCATTTGACTTATTTCATTCAATTTAAATGATGCAAGCTTTATGAAGTTTTGGCAGTTTTTGCAATAAAAGTAAATAGGGCCTAGGCACCCTTAGAAAGTGAATTTCTATAATTTCAAACACAAGTTTGGGACATCGTTTTTTTTCTACTTATCTCCACTATTATAACTTCCAAGACTAAGAACTCTCTCAAAAAAATCTCTGCTTTAGGACTTTGGCCCCGCCGCAGCTGTATTACTACTAAATGGTGGTTATTTTGGCGGGAATCTGCACGTGCGTTAACGCGCGTGCGACTCTTAGTATTTGTTTTCCGGTATTTTGCGCCGTGCAGTCGGAAAAGGTGCTTTGAACTGAGTCCAAACAGCGAAGACCCAGATCAGCCTACACTGTGTAATCTGATCAGCTCCCTCTGTATCTGCATTGTTTGTTGATCCCGAGGAGTCTGTACATATTTACATAACCGGAAACGATCGAGTTTATGAGAATGTGGGGTGCGCAGGTTGAACTGAGTCTACTTTCCCTATTTAGTGGAAATGTGCATGCGCGTTTAAGCGCGTGCGGTATTGTGTACTTTCTTTCTTCCTGTCTTTCTTTTCTTTTTTCCTTTTTCTTATTTTTAAGTTTGTGATAATGATGCATGAACGGGAGATGAGAAACCGGGGTTGCAAAAAGAAATTGTCGGAACGACATGAAAAACGTCCTGACAAAATCTGTCAAACGCAGAGCACCAACCAGCCTATGCACATGCATGGTATGTGCATTCAAAGTTTGCAGGAGCGTTAAGACAGACCACTGCCATAATAGCCACGAGTCCTTATTTGACCATGCGCAGCTCCCAATTCAATTTATGCTTTGAGTTTAGGAATTTACTCGCATGTGCAGTAATATAAATCAGCCCGCGGTTCAAATGGACGTTAAAACACATCCTATCAGCGAACATACATATGAGCCGCGACACGAGAAAACCAACAATGTGGTTGTGTGCCCAGCACAGACTCAGACCAGCCTGGGCATCCGCCTAGTCTGATCAGTCTTCGCTGCCCGCGTGGAGGTACCTGAGACCCTTGGCTACCCTTTAAGATCACTGCGAAGACTCTTATCGGACTGGGCGGGTCCCCAGGCTGATCTGAGTCTGCGCTGGGCCCACAACCACTTTGTTGGTTTTCACGTGTCGCGGCTCAATTATCATACCATGGGCATTTACAAACATTCACAATCAGGATTATTATGTGGTTCGCAGATGTAGAACACTGTCCCGTTTTTTTCGACGTATGGGCCTAGGGTAGATTGCGCTCATGTGCAGTCTAGTTGGAGCATTCACAGTTTGTCAAGAGAATATAAACCAAAAGGCGTACTTTGCAAAATCATTATTTAGACTGGTCTAAGGCTTTGCGGTTCGCAGATGTAATACGATGCCTTTTTCAGATAATGATTAATTCGAGGTATGGGTACAACTGCGCATGCCCAGAGTAGATTGCGCTCATGCGCAGTCTGGTTTTGGCATTCACACTTCGTCCATAGAATAACAACCAACCTACACCGCAAGTTTCATTGCAGTAACCATGTAATAACTCCTACATGTATCTGTCTGGAGCTGAGCGCTGGTCTGGTATTAAAGAGGCATCAGTACCGAGAAATCGCAGTAAGAAAAAAAGAAAAGACGACAAACACACCGTTCTTTTCCTGCAAATAAGAATTATACGTACCAAAGTGCCAATTACAAAATCTTGAAGAATTTATATTTAGCAAGACTAAAAAAGGGTTTGTGTATGTGCGCATGATAATCTGTATCTGGGCAACTCTTTTTATACCGTGTATTATACCGTAATCGTTTTAAATACTGTGACAATTTAACCAGTTACTCTATGGGTCCTAACTTGAAGAACACTTATGATTAAATGGGATGACACCTTGCCTAAGGCACAGTGTGATCAGGATCTACGCTCTTCGCTTAGACTCTTTTACCCCAGTATTTAGAGTAATTAAGTGCGAGTCAGATACTTTGTGTAGCAAAACACTTGGCGACAATAGTGTGCGTGTTCGTGCGTGTTTGTCTTAGTCCATCTCGGTGCACTTTTGAAAACCCATAAATTGGCAAAGGTCCGGATCAAGTAAAGGCACGCCACATTTAATAGTTGATGAAAAAAAAATCATAATGATTGACGTATACATGTATATATATATATGCTGATCTGGCTTGTCCTGATTTCTACTACAGTAGGAGGCTCAGGATGTCAAAAAGGGTCCGACGATAAGTCGATTTTTGTGCTTGCCGACCATAAATACTCAAAGCAGTCAGCTGCCTGCACGGACCGACCCGAATCCTCACTTTGTACATGATGTAGAATCGTTTCCATTTGTTTACTCCTGTGTGTTTATATCGTGCGCATTTACCTGTTGTGTATCTTCACTGATGATTTGAGCACGTGCAGATTTCCGCAGTCTGGAGAGTATGAAAGAGATTCCAAGTTTCTTTTCAAGGGTAAATGGGGGAGAAAGAGAGAGGGGGTTCTGAAGCTGACACTGAATGTTAAATCGTAATGTGTGAACAAGAAGACTCAAGTCAGTCTGCGGGACAGTCTGCCAAGTCTGCCGGATCGAGATCGTCCGAGTGCCGAAAAAAAAAAAGCTGGTTTAATCACAACAGAGAAATTAGAGGCTAAGTGAATGCGCTTGGCATAAACACATGACGTTGAATCAACGTCGATTTAAAGCTGTGTACATGCTGGCGTAGCCATGCTACCGGAATACGTCTGCGCAGTCTTATCGGGCAGTCTTAATAAGACAAGCATATATCAGCTGCGCAAATGGCAGTTTAGGGTGTTAGCGAAAAGCCTTGAACTTAATACCGGCAAACGTCTGCGCAGTCTGGAAAGGGCCTGCGCGTGCGAAAGAGAGAGAGAAAAACAGGTTTAAATGTCTAAAGTAGAAGTTGATACCAGAAAACGATGGTCCGGTCTGATTACGAAGATATGCAGATCGTCTGCTTAATAACCAGTTGATATTTGAACGCCGTAAACTGTGTGCGCAGTCTGATCAGGAAACTGACCCGCAGTTCCCACCTACATGTACACTGCTCGGGTTTACAGAGCGCATTGTGATAAGAATCCTGCACAACTGTGTGCACAGCCTGGCCTGAAAATATGTTACAGGACTATTTAATTCGTCTATCCAGTACCAGGTATCAAAGTATAAGTTCTGAATGGTACATGTACATGTACTGCGACGGAATAGCGTCGTGAAAAATGATACCCCTGGCCAGTGTGCATACAGTTCTCGGACGTGTTTAAAAAAAAAAAGCAATTAACATAAGGGGTTTTCCATATAGTATCCGATTAAAAAAAGGTAAACATACAAAAAACTGCAATATTTTGGTACCGAATAATTAACGAAAAAGACTGAATAATAGAAACATGAATCTTATTCTGACAGCTGTACACAATACACAAACCTGTTGAATTGTGTAATGGCATTGCAGTTTGTAGCTTCTGTGTAAGGTAGTCGTTAATCTTTTTCGCGCCTATTAACGCGGTTTCCCGCGATCCACTACCAGTCGGGTAGAGGATCACGCGGCATCTACCGCTCCACGCCGCGCCGCGCCGCGCCACGCCCTCTTCGCGCCACTCCTCGCCACGCTAAACCCACGACGCGCCCTCGATTTTCCCGCGCTTCTCGGCGCGAATTTGTCGTGGAGAGACGCAGCGAGGCGCAATTGATAGTAAGATATCGACGGCTGTACTGTACCTTTCCAATCCATTGACATTTCTACATACCTTTCTTATCCATGGGTGCTTCCATAGTTTCTTCTCCCTCTTCTTCTTCCTCCTCCTCTTCTTCTTCTTCCTCCTCCTCTTCTTCTTCTTCCTCCTCTTCTTCTTCCTCTTCATCACCCTCAGTCTTCTGTGTCTCTTCCATCTCATCTTCACCCTCTTCTTCTTCTTCTTCACCAGACTCTTTTTTTAACTCCCTGTTTAAAAAGATACTGTGACTACCTGTATCTAACAACTTGGACATTTTACTCTAACAAAATGTTTTCTAAAACTGAAGTTGAATTTACTATCCCTGATGAGTCGACATGTGCTTGTACAAACATAGTGCAAACCCTAACCAAACTGCCCCTTTCGCAGTCTGATCTGAATTTACCTTGTTTGTTCCTATGTTCACATTGATTTTGGCATCACCATATTTACCATACATATCTGGACCCTTTAAGGTGTAAGGGTAGACATCCATGTTTTATGCCATTTTAAATAGGGAAATAACTTTTGTAAAATCCTGTTTGCTTCCCTGAAGGAAGAAGCCCCTTCAAAATGGGGCCTTCCTTAGGAAGCAAATTCTTTCCTTTCTTTCCTTTAAGAGTTGACCCCATATAGAAAGGAGGCAGAAATGAAAATGGCCAAGTTGCTTCCCCTGCAAGTGCACCCAATCAGCTTAAAGAAATTACCCTAAATATTATGGGTAAATATGGATGTTTTGTCAACTGATGGCTGCCAGCACATCCTTGGGCAATATACAATTGGCATGCATCAATGGAAGCTCCAGAATTTATTGCTCCTACCCCCACAAACGCACTTTGATCCCCTTATTAAAAAGGTTTGCTGTCACCTAGTGACTTAGTTGGTTGGTTGTTTTGGGATTTAACAGCCCTTTGAGATAGTATTTCAGTCTATATCGGGCCATCTCCCAGAGAGGCAGAAAGAGATATGGAAAGAGATAAAAAAAAATATCAAACAACCCACATGCACACCTGCTGCAAGCACAAGAGGCCCTTTCCCTACTTTTACTCAAATTATTAGTTTGACCCCCCAGCACTGAAAGTTACGGAGCATCATCACCTGACCCGACCACCCCAGTCCGGAGGCAGTAAGTTATTACACGTTACAGGGAAGGCTGGGCCAAAACTCTTCCTTTTGCTGTCTCTTTTTTTTGGGGGTATCCATCAATTGCCGGTGTAATAGAGTTAGTTAAGTTGTGGAGCCAGTGGGATTCAAGCTCACAACCTACAAAGCTAACCACTCAATGACATTACCTCTCTAAGGGCCCCAGGGTAATAATGAAATTAACTTGAAATAATCTCTTTAGGTACGAGGGGAGTTCAATAAGTTCGTAGAACTCGGTATTTTTCTATACAATTCAAGATTTCTTTTTTCATTTTTGTGCAGTGTAAACCTTTGTCAGTTGAATGATAACAGCTGTTCAGTCAACACGTACATTTTTTGCTCTTACTTTTTGTTTGAAAACCTATACCCATAGGCAAAAATGGAAAGTCAGAAAATTTAGTTCAGAGCAGTCATAAAGTTCCTCACTAAGGAGGGTGCAAACTCCAAAGAAATCCATCAGCGCATGGCTGATGTGTATGGTGATAGTAGCCCGAAGTATTCCACAGTGGCAAAGTGGTCAGCAGAATTTAAACGTGGGCGAGACTCCTTAGAAGATGACCCTAGGCCAGGTCGCCCTGCTGATGTCATCAGCCAGGAGAAGATCAACCGTGGTGAGAGACTTGTGCTAAATGATCGCCGAATCAAAGTTGCCAAACTTGCTTCAGAATGTTTTATTTCAAATGGAAGTGTTTACACTATCTCGGCTGCTTATCTCCGTCAGCACAACACCGCGTTGTGTATAGGAAAATGTGCAGGAGATTTCCAGTGGTTCTGCAGGCGATTCGAAAATAAAGGTCACGAAAGGTAGGTGTCTCGGTTTAAAAGGGATATATTCTTTTCCAGCGTAAAACATAAGAAAAGGAAAATGTCATGCAACCCTTCAATTGTTTTTCTATGAATATGAGTCTTGATCGAAGCCAGATTCTCAGTTATACAACAGATTTCCATTTTTTTCCCGGAGCGAGGTCATGGAGGTGAAGTCGCCGAGTATTTATGTTTTCATCTATCACCTGTATATTAAAGGTCCTTATATAAGTACCAGTTACGAGCCTAAACAGAATTTGCTACTTTCCTTCAGCCCAGATAATGAAAGTTGTTGTGGAATTCGTGATCCAGGAGATTGGTGGTGCTGAAGGCAATAGGTGGTGGTGCAGGAGATTGTTTTATGTTGTGCCACCAATGACCGTTTTTAACTGTTTTATAACGTAAATAAAAGGCCATCGGCCAAAAGTCACCTGACGTTTGAATAATTGAAGCATAAGCAAAGACATGTACCCAATTACTATGAGGTTATAAAATAGTTCAGAACTGGGCGTATATGTGTAAAATCAGGCTACTGAAACTTTAGGCCCTTACAGAATGCCCAAAACATCAAGACTGTATACCCAGTAACAAAATAACAAGGGCCATACTCCTCCTAATATGAATCTGATGAAAAATGACAATGCATTTATGAAATTCAGCCCATTAATATGAATAGTTCTTGAGTATCCTTTTACCTTTTACCTTTAAGTGAATGTCTATTATCTATGAAAGGGGAATAACTCCGTCACAAATACTCAATTTACCAAATGCTACTAGCATACCAAATTTCAGCTCTCTCGGTCAAAAGGGTTAAAAGTTGGAACAAGAGCTGTCGCCTGACAGCATAGCTCGCCTGAATAGGTGCTTGCCCATCACACAGTCGCTATGGTGGTGTGGACTGCTATGTATAAAACTTCAGGCAAGCATGTCCATAATGACAACACATTTATAAACAAAAGCTATCTCAGAAATGTCTTAAAAAAAAAAAATCCACATGAAATTTCAAAGTCCATGAGCTTAAGGTCAAAGAACTAAGGGGTAGGGGGGAGGAGGGCAGGGCTAGGATGTATCAAAGACTTTAACCGTTATCTAACATCAGTCCAAGTATTAGTATCAACTGAGTCCATTGTGGCACTGTGAAATTATGTCTTCATTAATATAAAACTAATCAAAATCTTTAAGACAAAACTCAAAGTCCATGACCTTGACATCAAGGTCATCCAGTCAGGTAAGTATATAGTGTTTTGTAAAAACTCAAAAAAGTGTCTAACATCAGTTCAAGTGTAAACTAAATCTCTGCCAAGCATTATGAATCAGTACGCAATTAAAAAACTTTAATAAAGACCAAATTTCCTAAGTCCCTGACCTTGACATCAAGGTCACCGAGCAGGGCTGGGGTAGTACTCTGTAAAACTTTGGACTAATATCTAACTACAGTGCAAATATAAAAAGAATTCATCTATGGTTTCAGGAGATATGTGTCATTAAAAAACTTTAACCAAAACATCCAATCAATAAAAAGACAATTTTCTAAGTCCATGACCTTGACATCAAGGTCACTGAGGGGGGTGGGGGTAGTACCTTGGAAAACTTTAGACCAATATCTAACTACAGTGCAAGTATCAAAGGAATCCATCCATGGGTTAAGGAGATACTGGGCTTTAGAAAACTTTAACCAAAACATCCAGTCCCAAAAAACTCCCAATTTTCTAAGTCCATGACCTTGACATCAAGGTCAAGGAGTGGGGTGGGGGTGGTACCATGTTAAACTTTGGACCAATATCTAACTACAGTGCAAGTATCAAAAGAATCCATCCATGCGTTAGGGAGATATAGGTCTTTAAAAAACTTAAACCAAAACATCCATCCGGACGCGGACGCGGACGCCGTGGTGACAACAATAGCTCTTCCTGAACTTTCGTTCAGGCGAGCTTAAAATGCCAAAAATGACAAAGGGCCATAACTTTGTAAAATATAGGACAACTGAAATTCCAAAATCACATGCACATCTTCAGATCATGATTAAACATTCTGCACTATTTCAAGTCAATCTGATAAAACATGTGGCAGGAGTTGCGGGGACAAGGTCTGAGTCAGCAAGGGCCGTAACTCCATCAAAAATGGCCGAAACAAAAAATAAAAAACCACATGCACATCTTCATATCATAAGAATACAATCTGTAAAATTTCAAATCAATCCGAAGAAAGACGTAGGAGTAGTTGCGGGGACAAGATTTCGGACGGACGGACGGAATGACGGACGGAAGGACGGACGGACACACGGACGGACGAGGGTCATTTCTATAGTCCCCCTCCGCCTACGTCGGATGACAATAATGTAGTAGCATGGCATGGTACAGATTCGCACAGCTTTCAGATTCGTACACTTGGCTGTACAATGCCTCTGCTGCATTAAGCATGCTAATTAAAATGAAAATAACGACTCCAGCAATCAGGGGATTAAATTATCAGTCAATCATTTGCACTGCAAAGCTTCTGTTAGAACTAAATGGTACGAAAGTAATGCTAGTTTGTCAATTGGGTACTTACATTCGTCCCACTTTCTTTGTTTAATTACATTGTGCACACGGCCACCAATCCAGCTCATTCATCGTATATACCAATGGGGCAAAACTTTCTGTTCCTTATTTTTGAGACCAAAATTCGATAAAACAGGCAATGCTATGCGATGGGACATTCATTGGAATTTTGGACACAGGTATTGGTTTATAAAGAATTTTATGCTTGACCGTTTGAAATGCTTTGTAGCGGAGAAAAGGGCACTTTCTCCAACTTCAACACAGATTCTCCTTTCAGTCTGTGATCCAGAGCATTACTTTTAAGGTATGTTGTAGGTCGAAATCAAGGTTATCGCATAGCATTGTCGGGTTCAAAAAAGTGGCTACTAACAAGAAAACAAGTAGCCCAAAGGGCAACAATTGCTCACCTGAGAGACATTGTAAACCTACAGGGATATTTAAGATGCTCAAGGGCAGCTAACTCCACAGTCAGTGGTCCAATCAGGCTGAAAATTAAACTCATCCAAAACGTTATGTATGCCCTCATTTAATATATGCAAGTTTAAAAAGTATCCGATCAAGAGCACAATAGACAGAGCTGTCAAGGGCAGCTAACTTCGTTGTGGTTGGCCTGATCTGGCCAAAATTTGAACTTGTTTAAGATTTTATGCATTTCCTCATTACCTACAAGTTTGAAAAGGATCGGATCAGTAGAAACCAAGAAAAAGTGGCGACATTGATTTTTTGGATGCTCAGGGCAGGTACTCCATAGTCAGTGGTGGGATCTAGCCGAAATGCTAACTAATCCAAGCTTTTATGCATATCCTCATTACCTGCAAGTATGAAGAGGATCCGATGAAAAATGAAAATGTGATGATGTTGTTTTCTCCATTATAAGACTATGGGATTCTTTTCAAAAGCTCAAGGGCAGCTAACTCCGTAGTCTGTGCTCGAATCCGGTCAAATTTCGAACTCATCCAAGCTCTTATGTATGTCATCATTACCTGCAAGTATGATAAGGATCTAATCAAAGACCTTGATTGCAGCACCCTGAAAGTCAAACTTGCTCGAGATATTGTCATGCCCTACATTTGTGTGAATTTATTTTAGAATCCGTTGAGAAATGTAGGTGCTAGAGCGATGGCAAAGTTTTTCTAAAAATAGCCACAGTTCCCTTGACCTTGGGCACAGCATCCTGAAAGTCGAACTTGCTCGAGATATTGTCATACCCTACATTTGTGTCAAGTTATTTCAAAATCCATGGAGAAATGAAGGTGCTAGGGCGATGACCAAGTTTTTCTAAAAATAGCCACAGTGACCTTGACCTTGGGCACAGCACCCTGAATGTCAAACTTGCTCGAGATATTGTCATGCCCTACATTTGTGTCAAGTTATTTTAAAATCCATTGAGAAATGTAGGTGCTAGAGCACTGACAAAGTTTTTCTAAAAATAGCCACAGTGACCTTGACCTTGGGCGCAGCACCCTGGAAGTCAAATTTGTTTTAGATATTGTCATGTCCTATATATGTGTGAAGTTGATTTAAAATCCCTTGAGAAATGTAGGCGCTAGAGCGATGACAAAGTTTTTCTAAAAATAGCCACAGTGACCTTGACCTTGGGTGCAGCATCCTGAAAGTCAAACTTGCTCGAGATATTGTCATGCCCTACATTTGTGTCAAGTTATTTTAAAATCTGCAGAGAAATGTAGGTGCTAGA
The DNA here is from genome assembly GCA_963989385.1 of Ctena decussata. NCBI lineage: Eukaryota > Metazoa > Mollusca > Bivalvia > Lucinida > Lucinidae > Ctena > Ctena decussata. The sequence goes on along the minus strand of OZ022499.1, from coordinate 32,582,720 downwards.
GCGCTGACAAAGTTTTTCTTAAAATAGCCACAGTGACCTTGACCTTGGGCGCAGCATCCTGAAAGTCGAACTTGCTTGAGATATTGTCATGCCCTACATTTGTGTCAAGTTATTTTAAAATCTGCTGAGAAATGTCGGTGCTAGAGCGCTGACAAAGTTTTTCTAAAAATAGCCACAGTGACCTTGACCTTGGGCGCAGCATCCTGAAAGTCAAACTTGCTCGAGATATTGTCATACCCTACATTTGTGTGAAGTTATTTTAAAATCTGCTGAGAAATGTACGTGCTAGAGCGCTGACAAAGTTTTTCTAAAAATAGCCACAATGACCTTGACCTTGGGCGCAGCATCCTGAAAGTCGAACTTGCTCGAGATATTGTCAAGCCCTACATTTGTGTGAAGTTATTTTAAAATCCGTTGAGAAATGTAGGCAATAGAGCGATGACAAAGTTTTTCTAAAAATATGTGATGATGTTGTTTTCTCTATTATAACACTATGGGATTTTTTTCAAACGCTCAAGGGCAGCTTACTCCGTAGTCTGTGATCGAATCCGGCCAAATTTCGATCTCATCCAATCTCTTATGTATGTCATCATTACCTGCAAGTATGATAAGGATCTAAGCAAAAACAGTTGAGAAAACGTGATGACTCCATTTTCCCCATTATAACCCTATGGGATTTTTTTCAAACGCTCAAGGGCAGCTAACTCCGTAGTCTGCGCTCGAATCCGGCCAAATTTCGAACTCATCCAAGCTCTTGTGTATGTCATCATTACCTGCAAGTATGATAAGGATCTAATCAAAAACAGTCGAGAAAACGTGATGACGCCATTTTCCCCATTATAACCCTATGGGGGCTATCTGTTGCCATGGAAACCAGAGTTCTGAGCTGATCGGCACCAAAACCTAATGCAGCCTTTCCCCCACCCAAATGATGCTTCAGATAAAATTTGACTGCGATCGGCCCACTGGTCTCTGAGATATTTATGTTTGAAATTGTTGACGCACCCACGCACGCACGGACGGACGACGGCTCGACTCCCATCCTATAAGCTCACCTCTGAGCCTTCGGCTCAGGTGAGCTAAAAAACAAAAAAACAATTTTATTGAATTCAAGGTCCATCTCATTCATACTGCAAACAATGAGTGAGATAGACTTTAAATTCTATAAAAGCTTTAAAGATTTACGCCCTTGTTTTTATTACAAAAACATTTTTGTGTAATATTTATATAGTAACTCTGAAATGGCACATTTATGCATATGACAATAATTATTAAGAGCAATTTTTGAGAGAAGTAACTTTATTCCAGGAAATAAAATAAATTTTGTAAAATCCCGGTCCGCTATTGAAAAAGCCTCATTGGACAGAATTAATTTGTTCTGACGTCACTAGCGTGTGCATGAATAAGAAAAATACCTAGGTATCGTCATATGACTGTAAGGCATGGTATCGACTCTCCTATTGGCTGACGATTGTGTTCATTACATTTTCAATCTCGATACTTTATTTTAATTAAAAACTGCATCAAACTGAATCACTTTTTCTGATCTTTTACAATGGATTTACATATGATTATATATTATCTAATGAAATTAGTCATATTGATTATTTTAAAGATGGTGAAAAAAATGAGGGAGTATACCTTTAAATTTTCTTGTTAGTGAATAATTTTTGAAATCCGATAGTGCGATGTGATTACCTCGATTACGACCTACAACTTACCTTAAAAATAATGAAGTTGACGAAAGTGCCCTTTTCCCCACTTCATTTCAAACCGCCAAGTATAACATCGTTTATAAAACAACACCAGTGTCCAAAAGTCCAATGGATTTCTCATCGCATAGCATTACCAATTTCTGATTTTAGTCTTAGAAAGAAGGAATAGAAAGGTTTGCCCCCATTGGTATATACGATGAATGAGCTGGATTGGTGACCGTGGAATATTGATCTGCTGACATTTGCTTCTGGCTGTCATTCTGGCTAAGCAAGAGTGATGTTCCTTAGATGGTGAATTGGGTGATTAAAACGGTCATTGGTGGCACAACATAAAGCAATCTCCTGCACCGCCACCTATCACCTTCAGCACCACCGATCTCCTGGATCACGAATTCAATATCAACTTTCATTATCTGGGCTGAAGGAAGGTAGCAAATTCTGTTTAGGCTCATAACTGGTACTTATATGAGAGACCTTTAATATACAGGTGATAGATGAAAACATAAATACTCGGCGATTTCAGGAATGCAAATTTGAAATGTTTGCATGTCAACAAAACGGCCACCTCCATGACCTCGCTCTGGGAAAAAATGGAAATCTGTTGTATAACTGAGAATCTGGCTTCGATCAAGACTCATATTCATAGAAAAACGATTGAAGGGTTGCATGACATTTTCCTTTTCTTATGTTTTACGCTGGAAAAGAATATATCCCTTTTAAACCGAGACACCTACCTTTCGTGACCTTTATTTTCGAATCGCCTGCAGAACCACCGGAAATCTCCTGCACATTTTCCTATACACAACATGGTGTTGTGCTGACAGAGGTAAGTGGCCTTGACTATAATCCATGAACATTTAGGCATGTCAAAAGTACTGTAAAACACTTATATTTGGCGGCGGCAAAATTTGGCGGTTTTTATAAATGGACCTTTTGGCGGTTTTTAATTTTGGCGGATTTGTGATTTTTTGAAAAAAAACTAGAAATATGTCCATACGACACGGATGCCCCCGCCTAGTGCCCTAAGTAAGATGGCGCCTTGTTTAAAGTAAAGGCACTTGTAGCATAACTAGGTTCACAAACGCACACTTCTGTGGTACATGTTTTATTGTTTTCCTTGGGCAGATGTATGCTTCTTGGATCAAGAGAAGTACATGGAGGGGGGGGGGGGGGGGGGGGGGGGGGGGGATGTCATGAACGATATATGATGATATTCTGTATCTTATCGCAGAAATGGATGCCATGCAACTTTCCAAAAGAAATAGCCCGGAAACAAGTAACTTTTCAAAAACTAACAAATGGACCCCATTATTGTATGAAATGAAGTCGAAAAAGGGCCATAACTCCCACAATAATTGCGGATTTTACCAAACATTGAACTTGACCTGTATTTTATGATTATATACCTGTGTATAAAATATGAATTCAATACACCAATGCTTTCAAAAGATAATGAACGGAAACCAGTTTATCATACAAAATGAAGTCGAAAAAGAGCCATAACTCCCACAATAATCGACGGATTTTGCCCAACATCGAACTTGACCTGTATTTTATGATTATATATCTGTATATAAAATATGAATTCAATACACCAATGCTTTCAAAAGATATCGAACGGAAACCAATTTTTCACACAAAATGAAGTCGAAAAAGGGCCATAACTCCCACAATAATCAACGGATTTTGCCCAACATCGAACTTGACCTGTATTTTATGATTATATACCCGTGTATAAAATATGAATTCAATACACCAATGCTTTCAAAAGATATCGAACGGAAACCATTTCTTCATACAAAATGAAGTTGAAAAAGGGCCATAACTCCCACAATAATCAACGGATTTTGCCCAACATCGAACTTGACCTGTATTATAGTGAACGGAAACCATTTCTTCATACAAAATGAAGTCGAAAAAGGGCCATTACTCCCACAATAATCGACGGATTTTGCCCAACATCGAACTTGACCTGTATTTTATGATTATGTATCTGTGTATAAAATATGAATTCAATACACCAATGCTTTCAAAAGATATCGAACGGAAACCAATTTTTCACACAAAATGAAGTCGAAAAAGGGCCATAACTCCCACAATAATAGACGGATTTTACCCAACATCGAACTTGACCTGTATTTTATGATTATATGGCTGTGTATGAAATATGAAATCAATACACCAATGCTTTCAAAAGATATTGAACGGAAACCATTTCGTACATACGTACGCTACGTACGTACGGACAGCGGTGATACTATATGCCCCCCCCCCCCCCCCCCATTTTAAATGGCGGGGGCATAAATAAGTGATTCCCTGTACTGCTGACTTCATATGGGCCACTTGAGTCCAAGTTCAACATTATCATGGTGAATACAATTTTTACAATTATTTCTATTATTATGTTAAATTTTGCCTAAGAAAACTGTTAACAGTAAATAGATTTTTATGGTCCTTCTGATTAAATCAGCTTGGCTTATTAACTAATTAGTATGACATTTCTAATAAACGTTTTCACACTTCGTTTCCTTCAGCTTATTGTTTGCTTGAGATCTTCTTTTGAACTAATACATATATGATGTGTATTGGCTTTGATATTATGGTAGAGGGAATAAATTATATGCTCAACGTAGTTTCTTCTTTCACGATGATCAAGTTTAAATTTGCGGCACTTTAATTTGGCGGTTTTCTTCTTTTCCGCCAATATCGCCAAAATAAAGTGACCGCCAAATATAAGTGTTTTACAGTATCTGCCAGGTGGGTACCCAGAAACCTGAACATGCAAGATTGTCAGCAAAGGGTGAAGTCCAGAGTTGCACAAGCGGCTATTCGTGAGTGCAAGTTCGAGCAGTTAAATCACCCGCCATACAGTCAAAACCTGGCCCAAAGTGATTATTATCTGTTTCGAAATTTGAAGTCCCACTTTCGGGATGATGATGAGCTCAAGGCTGCTAGAGGCTTGGTTTGAGGACCAAACAGCCGACTTTTATTTCAAAGGCATAGACTGCTTAACAGAAAAGTGGGCCAAATGCATTGAAGTAAAGGGGGATTATATTAAAAAATAATGTTGAAACCATCTTCCAATCTGTTAGTCAAACCCTGAGTTCTACAAACTTATTGAACTCCCCTCATAATTTGACTTACTTTGTATAAGCTTCCCCTTCTTCCCCTGGCAACAGCTTTGACATGGCATCTTGAACCTGAGTCTGTAAGGAAATAGAAAGCAAAAATAAGCCGCGTCATGTGATTTACAACAAAGTGGAATTGGTGACAAGCTTAGGCTTTGATCAGACTGCACTTAAGTGCAGTCTTTTTAGAGCCTTTGCTTGTCACATCAGCCATCTATGGAAGTGACCCAAGCCATACTGAGGTCTCTGATTACCTTGTATAATATAGAAGGATGATCTGAATATCACATACTAGAGGCGAGTATCTTTTCAATCATAAACAGGATTCCATTTAATACACATAGTCTTTGAACACAGCCTTACATTATCATCCAACCATCATCCTGATATGACTGAAATACTGTTGAAAAGGATGTAAAGTTGCAAGTCATCCATCCATTTTGAATATCACATGACAAAATACCCACATTGTTGGAAGTCACATAATGTGGTTCATATAATTATATTGGACTGGCGTCACATGAAAAGGTATCTTATGGCATGTGCACAGCCTGCCCTGTATTTCCATACCTGCCAATTCTGTATCCTAGTAACTTCTTTCTTCTTCTTACTGTCATAGCTCCTCACTTTGCTTGGTTCTCCCTCCTGAAAAGACAGACAGGCAAACAGTCACCTGACAACTATTAATTTGTATGGATAGGCCTCCATGGCTTCGTTATCACCAATTTTACAAGGGAGATAACTAAGAAAAAAGTATGGTATTAAAATCCTTACTCCAATAGGGGGCTACTTTTAAAGGAAAGAATTTGCTCTCAAGGAGAGCAAATTCTTTTCTTTAATCAAAGTCCTCTCTAAGAGGGGAGACAAAGATGCCAATCAAAGTAATCTCCCTTAAAACATGTATCCACACACCTTAAATCTTATCATTTTCTGAATTTTGCAAAACTAACTTTGTACAAAAAGCAAGGGAGGTGAGCCACTAAAAAGGTGTTTTACAAGCCTGGAGCTTTGCAAATTATAGCAAATATAAAAGTTTCAGAAATATTTAGTGATTTATGGCATAAAGAAATGTACAAGTACTGAAAAAAAAATCCCACTGGATGACACCTATAATCATTCACAGTACACCTCCCAAATCTCAAAGTCCCTCAATGATCAGAATACAAATTTGGAGTTCTGAACATACACAGCAGCTGCTGTAGTAGTACATCACCAAATATGGACTGTGGAGTAAATAAGGATTCACATGACTGGAGACAAAAAGTGGTTTGTCTGTACATCCATAATGACTAACTGCAATAATGACCTATTCATTGTGATCAATTTTCTTCTGACCTGCCTCATTAATGTGACAATTCTTTATTGTTTTTACTGTCAACAGACTACCTTAGTATTACTGAAAGCATTTGATGACCCCAATATATCAATCAGAGCCCAAGATATGCCAGAAGTTTGGTGATAAAAATTCTGATTTTTTTTTATTATTTATTTGTAAAATGTACATTGTACATGTGAGATGAACTTGCAAATAACATTTTATGTATAGAATAAAAAGGTCTCATCAGAACTGTCTCTGAGTGGTAATTCTAATGAGATGGTACAGCAAATGTTTTGTGTCCAAAAGGGAAATTTCTCCATTCCCAAATTTTCTAACTTAATTCAGGCTGTCGGGCTGTGGTCTGTATGTTTGTTATTAAGAAATCAGTGACCCTTCAGGACTGGCTGTTTTCCTATTAAACAGCGCACTTTTGTCATGAATAACCACAAGAAAACAATGTGAAAGACTGTCAAAAAATAATTCTGTGTAGACATAATATTAAAGAAAAAGAGCTCTTACAAGTTTTGGAAATAACTAAATTGGAATATGAAATGGACATCAATAATTTGTCTGTTTTTTTTTCTGATCTGACAGTTGAACAATCTACAAATAATCTGTGACAGAAATATGACATACAGTGGAATTAGGAGGTAGCAATGTAAAATACATATGAATACCAGAATCCAAAGCACATTCGAAAAGCGATATCAAATTAGTGGCTAACATTTCCTAACAACTTTTATGAACATGTTTATGAATTTATCAGAGGTGGTTCCATAAAAAAGATCTGAAAATTTCAAATTTAAATAAAAATTGTACTTCAAGCAGTTGTACATCATAGTAATTGTACTACATGGCAATGGAAAACTATACAGGAAATTTCACGAAAATGGAGAATGAAACAGAATTTGACATCTCCGCTTTAGAAGCCATGAATCAAGAACTGGCTGACTCTGTGTTGTACATGACAGTGATTGTGGCTATAATAGGCATCACTGGATTTATTGGAAATCTGTGTGTCCTTGTTGTATATTATTATAATTATCCAAAATGTAATTTCAAATATTTTGTCATCACATTGGCTATTATAGATATAACAAGCTGTTTTACTACAATTCCCGGAGAAGTATTTACTCACAGACACTGGTTCAACTACCCGGACAATGCTATCTGGTTTTGCAAAATGAAAACCTATTTCAATGGATTTACAGTCTTCCTTTTGGCCTTTGTTCTGCTCCTTATAGCTGTGGACAGATACAGAAAAGCTTGTCGACCATTGGAATGGCAAATACGACCAAGACTGGCTGCTCAGTTGACTTTAATGAGCTTCATCATTGCATTTGTATTCTCTGTTCCCGCTCTTTTTCTTTGGGGCAAGCAGACCACTAATGTGACCTTTGAAGGTCAAAATATTACTATTCAGATGTGTGAAAAAGATGACAATTTCAAGCATACAGTGTATCCTTCTATATATGTCAACTTTGTATTTTTCCTCCCAGTAGTCTGTTTCATGCTGTCTACTGGTGTTTTATATGCACTGATTATTCGAAAATTATTCTGCAGTTCTTTTGGTCCAAAAAAGGAAATACCAGTGTCTCAAAAAATCTCCACAGTTTCAACAGTATCTAGCTTAGCTCTGAAACACAAACTAGAAAATAAAACATCTAATCTCTCTGCTGATGTCAGAGTTAAATCTGAAGATGAAATGTATGGTTCTGAGGAAAATACCCCAAGACTGAATCGCAAAAATCTACTCAGCATACAAATGCGCCCTAGAAACCCACGAAAAGCACATCATCACCTTACACCAAAAGCCAGGATGCAACGGAAAACAATGATTATGTTCATTCTAACAGTGGTGTTCTTTATAACAACATTAACATATTTTGGAATACTGTCACTGGTGGCAACTAAAAACAAAGTGTTTGTTTTGGAAGCAGAAGATAAAGACGGGGTTTTATTCTTGTTCTGGAGGCTTTATTTTATCAATCATGTGATCAATCCTGTCCTATATGGATTCATGGACCCCAGATTTAGACAAGCTCTTAAATTGGGATTTTTTAGAAATAAAAACCAGCTTAGATGGATGTCAGCCAGAATAGAAAGTAGACATATACCAGAATAGTCATTAATTGCCTGAGATTATTGTAACTGATTTTAAATATATGGGTGGCAATTAGGGCTGGGACGGGTACAAAATTTGTCCAAATTACCCACGGGTACCCGGATACCCATTACCATAGTAGTTTGAGCATGTCCACAGTTAGACAATATGAGTTTAGATGCATGATAAGTAAGGTATTTGTCATTTGAACACATGTGATACAATGTGTGTATGGTAAAGGTATGAAAATGTAGATATCTCAGTGTTATAACATGCAAAATGGTTTGGCAATATATTATTGCTATTTATACAAGACTGTCATGTTAACCTTTGCTCTATTTGCTTGGAATTATATTGAGATAGAATATTTTTATCTTTCATAATAATAAGCGTTCGGGTAACGGGTAGTAAATATGTACCCGGGTAATTGGTCTACCTGGCCCGAATTTTGGTACCCGGGTACTTATCCCAGCCCTAGTGGCAATTGTCTTAAGGTGTGTGGGGACACTTTCAGGGGAAGCAACTCCACCATTTTCAGTTTTGCCTCACTTTTTAATCATGATTAACTCTTAAAGGAAAGAATCTCCTCCTAGAGGAGCAAATTCTTTCCTTTAAGGGTTGACATCCTTTTGAAAGAACTTCCTCCTCGGTGAAAGCAAATAGGAAGTCATAAAAGTTGTTCCCCTTTTACAAAAAAATGGCAGAAAATCATACAGGTGATTCCAAACACCTTAAGTCATTGTGTACATCGTATAGCATTAAGGTACTGGATGCTCTTTCCATTTTTTTTCTTTTCTAGCTTTGAATTTGCATACATGTATCTGAGGGTTGTTTTACAGAAAAGGGTAACAGCAAAAAGTGACAGCCCTGGTCAGATCACTGCTGGGCCAAAAATAAAATATTTAATGTTTCCCCTTACGCGACCGACCGTAAAAAATCGTAGCGACCGGAAATATTTTTTTCCGATTTCAAAAAAAATATTTTTTTTTTTCTACCTTTGAGCCGATACCAAAAATCTGGGTCTTCAGAGCTCTAGATAAAGGTGTTTCTGACGAAAAACACTTGCAGTCCCAAACTAATGAGTCAAGAATATGCTACTCCCACAGGATAATCCATCATAAAAACGAACGGCATCGTCTTTTTAACTATGTTTGGAGACAAAAGAAGCAGAGCGGAATAGCCAAACAAAAATGCGCTCAACCACCTTAGATAAGACTGGCAAAAGATCAAAGGATTTCAGTCATCTTTTGAAGTCACTGGCTGCCGCTCAACGCACGTGCCGAAAGGTTTTATGTAGAGTAACCTGGAGCTGAAAATTTCGGTGTCGGGGAAAAAAACAAAGGGTCATTCTTTGATACAGAGCGGCATGCGAAAATTGTTGAGCAATGAAATTGCATTCCGGGTATTGTTATTTTCAATTTGTCTTTTTCTGAAATACACGGAGACTGTTCAAAAAAGTAAAATTGGATTTGAAGACTAGCGAAAATCGCATAAAAGTATGCTTTAAAGGCTACATTTTTAGGGTACTTTACAACGTGTGCATATAGGGAAAACGCAGACAAGCATGTGTATTGGCTAAGTCTGATCAGAGTCATCCTTGTCTGACAAACAATTCATCTAGTATTAGGTCGAAAACTATTTCGATTATTAGGAAACGCACATGGCTGAAATCTCATGTTGCCGTTTGCCGACGCTAATCAAAACGTCTCCAGTGGTGCCAAATGTGTCCAACGGAACGCGAACACGCAGAAAATATTCGCTTTTCTAACTTATGGTAAAAGTTTTCGTAATCAAAAGATCAAAGTTGTGAATAGGAAACACCAGTCGCATTGCATTACTGCGCAGGCTGATCGGGGCATATGGTATAAGGTACCTTTGCCTGTCTCACGGTTTTATATGACAAGTGTCCAGTTCAATGCGGCGTTCTTTGATGTCTGATCAACATAACCACGTGCAGGTGGTTACCGTATTTAAAACAAGAGCTGTCGCCTGACAGCATAGCTCGCCTGAATTGGTGCTTGCCCATCACACAGCCACTATGGTGGTGTGGACTGCTATGCATAAAACTTCAGGCAAGCATGTCCATAATGAAAACACATTTATAAACAAAAGCTATCTCAGAAATAAGTCTTAAAAATAAAATTAAAATAAAAAGAAAATGAAATGAAATTTCAAAGTCCATGAGCTTGAGGTAAAAAAAAATGACGGGTAGGGGGAAAGGGGGGAGGGGGGGGAGGGGGGGAGAGGGGGGTTGGGGGGGCTACTAGGATGTATCAAAACCCTGAACCATTATCTAACGTCAGTCCAAGTATTAGTATCAACTGAGTCCATCATCGTGGCACTGTGAAATTATGTCTTCATAAATATAAAACTTTAACCAAAATCTTTAAGACAAAATTCTAAGTCGATGACCTTGACTTCAAGGTCATCCAGTGGGGTAAGTATAAGGCGTTTTGTAAAAACTCAAAAGAGTCTAACATCAGTTCAAGTGCAAAGCATTATGAATCAGTATGCAATTACAAAACTTTAAAAAAGACAAAAATTTCCCAAGTCCCTGACCTTGACATCAAGATCACTGAGCGGGGTTGGGGTAGTACTCTGTAGATCTAACTACAGTGCAAATATAAAAAGAATTCATCTATGGGTTCAGGAGATATGTGTCTTTAAAAAACTTTAACCAAAACATCCAATCAATAAAAAGACAATATTCTAAGTCCATGACCTTGACATCAAGGTCACAGAGGGGGGTGGGGGTAGTACCGTCGAAAACTTTAGACCAATATCTAACTTTAGTGCAAGTATCAAAGGAATCCATCCATGGGTTAAGGAGATATTGGGCTTTATAAAACTTTAACCAAAACATCCAGTCAAAAAAAGTACCAATCTTCTAAGTCCATGACCTTGACATCAAGGTCACAGAGTGGGGTGGGGGTGGTACCCTGTTAAACCTAGACCAATATCTAACTACAGTGCAAGTTTCAAAAGAATCCATCCATGGGTTAAGGAGATATAGGTCTTTAAAAAACTTTAACCAAAACATCCAATCTGAACGCCGACGCTGACGCGGACGCCGACGCCGTGGTGACAACAATAGCTCTTCCTGAACTTTCGTTCAGGCGAGCTAAAAACTACTACCGTCTTTACACTCCGTTATAGCGTATTCCCTGATGAGAATGCGTAACTCGCAATGACCATAATTAATGTTTGCATGTTGTTTTGATACAGATTGACCCATTCACCCTATTAAACTCATCTTACGGAGATAGATCTTCATATTTGGGTTGTTCCAATATCTAAAACAGGGTACAATGTATGTGACAAAAGTGTATAGACGATGATGCAACGAGAATGTGTTTATCTCCGGTGCATCCGATCCCATATTTGCTAACAAGAGGACCAATGGTCCTGTAGCTCACCTGGCACTTGGTCCTGGTATATATTTTAATGCTTTTATACATGTATATAGCACCAGGGCAGGGGCAGATAACCCCCCTCCCTTGGGGATTAATGTTGAGTCCCAATTCTATATACCAAGCCACAAGGTCACTGGGCCTTTGTTTCTGGACAAAGATTTCTGAAGGGTTTTTATCATAAATGGGTGTGGGGGCCACCATGTTCATACGACCATGACCATCTGAACAAACTTTGATTCCTTTGACCCAGTATTAAAGCTCCATAATATATGAAACACAGTAATCATTTGTATAAAATATGATGGGCCTGAGTGCCCAATGCTACATACCGGTACCAAGTTTCAAGGTTATAGGCCTTTCGGTTCTTGAGAAAAAGACGTTTGAAGAGTTTTTACCATATATGGGCATGGTGGCCATCTTGGTCAAGTGACCAAGACCATCTGAACAAACTATGGTTCCTTTAAGCCGGTGAAGCTCTATATGAAATATGGCTTCAATTGACCCTAGTGGCCACTGAGAAGATGTTTGAAAATGTTGACAGCTGACAGAATCTCAATGACCTTGTACAAAAGTCAAAGAATGACCTTGACCTTTAACGACAAAATATCTTCATCTGGTCATTTAGTCAACCATATATATCAAATATTGCACCTCAGACTTAAATAGTTTCTGAAAAATCCACTGTTTAAGCATTTTCCCATATAAAAGCCGACATAATGTACCAAAGTTGACAGTGTCATAAATTAAGTCAAGGTCAACGCACGATCATTTGTATAAACTATGATGGGCTAGAGTGCCCAAAGCTACATACCAAGTTTCAAGGTCATACACCTTTTGGTTCTGGAGAAGAAGATTTTGAAGGGTTTTTACCATATACGGGCATGGCGGCCATCTTGGTCAAGACCCTGAGAACAAACTTTTATTCCCTGATCACACTTAGACTCCATATGAAATTTCGCTTCAATCAGACCAGTGGTTTCAGAGGAGTAGATGTTTTGAAAATCTTGATGACGGACAGACCGACAAAATGACCTTGACCTTTCAGTGACATATTATCTTCATCTGGTCATTTAGTTGACCATATATACCATGTATTGTACCTAAGACTTAAATAGTATCTGAGAAATCCACTGTATAAGCGTTTTCCCATATAAAAGCCTTACATACCAAAGTTGACCATGTCGTCAATTAATTCAAGGTCAACACATGGTCATCATTTGTATAAACTATGATGGGCCCGCATGCCCGATGCTACATACCAAGTTTCAAGGTCATAGGCCTTTTGGTTCTAGAGAAGAAGATTTTCGAAGGGTTTTTACCATATATGGGCATGGTGGCCATCTTGGTCATGTGACCCAGACCCCGGGTATAAACTTTCTTTCCCCCATCCCACTGAGACTCCATATGAAATTTGGCTTCAATCGGCCCAGTGGTTTCAGAGGAGAAGATGTTTGAAAATCTTGACGACGGATGGTCTGACGGAATGACCTTGACCTTTAGTGACATAATATCTTCATCTGGTCATTTAGTCGACCATGTATACCAAGTATTGTACCTTAGACTTAAATAGTTTCTGAGAAATCCACTGTTTAAGCATTTTCCCATATAAAAGCCTAACGTACCAAAGTTGACCATGTCATAAATTAGATCAAGGTCAACGCAAGGTCATGATTTGTATAAATTAAAATGCGCCTGCATGCCCGATGCTACATACCAAGTTTCAAGACATAGGCCTTTTGGTTCTGGAGAAGAAGATTTTTGAAGGGTTTTTACCATATATGGGCATGGTGGCCATCTTGGTCATGTGACCCAGACCCCGGGTATAAACTTTCGTTCCCCAATCCCACTGAGACTCCATATGAAATTTGGCTTCAATCAGCCTAGTGGTTTCAGAGGAGAAGATGTTTGAAAATCTTGACGACGGATGGTCCGACGGAATGACCTTGACCTTTAGTGACATAATATCTTCATCTGGTCATTTAGTCGACCATGTATACCAAGTATTGTACCTTAGACTTAAATAGTTTCTGAGAAATCCACTGTTTAAGCTTTTTCCAATATAAAAGCCTAACGTACCAAAGTTGACCATGCCGTAAATTAGGTCAAGGTCAACGCAAGGTCATGATTTGTATAAACTTTGATGAGCCCGCATGCCCGATGCTACATACCAAGTTTCAAGGTCATAGGCCTTTTGGTTCTGCAGAAGAAGATTTTTGAAGGGTTTTTACCATATATGGGCATGGCGGCCATCTTGGTCATGTGACCCAGACCCCGGGTATAAACTTTCGTTCCCTCATCCCACTGAGACTCCATATGAAATTTGGCTTCAATCAGCCTAGTGGTTTCAGAGGAGAAGATGTTTGAAAATCTTGACGACGGATGGTCCGACGGAATGACCTTGACCTTTAGTGACATAATATCTTCATCTGGTCATTTAGTCGACCATGTATACCAAGTATTGTACCTTAGACTTAAATAGTTTCTGAGAAATCCACTGTTTAAGCTTTTTCCAATATAAAAGCCTAACGTACCAAAGTTGACCATGCCGTAAATTAGGTCAAGGTCAACGCAAGGTCATGATTTGTATAAACTTTGATGAGCCCGCATGCCCGATGCTACATACCAAGTTTCAAGGTCATAGGCCTTTTGGTTCTGCAGAAGAAGATTTTTGAAGGGTTTTTACCATATATGGGCATGGCGGCCATCTTGGTCATGTGACCCAGACCCCGGGTATAAACTTTCGTTCCCTCATCCCACTGAGACTCCATATGAAATTTGGCTTCAATCCACCCAGTGGTTTCTACATACCAAGTTTCAAGGTTATAGGCCTTTTGGTTCTGGAGAAGAAGATTTTTGAAGGGTTTTTACCATATATGGGCGTGGTGGCCATCTTGGTTATGTGACCTGGACCAAATATATAAACTTTCGTTCCCCCATCCTGTTAAGGCTCCATATTAAATTTGGCTTCAATCCACCCAGTGGTTTCTGAGAAGAAGATGTTTAAAATTGTGGAAGACGCCGACGACGCCGACGACGGACCAAGTCTATACTATAAGCTCACCTTGACAGGTGAGCTAATAATGCAGCCTCGTCGGGGTCACACTGTTCTTATCGTAAAACTTGAATGAACGTGTTACATACTGTTCTTGGCTATACGACCAACATTAAAGAAGGAATGCGACGGACTTCATAAAAAATCTGTGTACCAGTTTGGACTGTCACCTCATATCTACACTGCTTGATTAAACAACTACGTAAGTAACCAGAATAGACCATGATCAGAATGCGCATTACACATGTCCTCGATATGGCACGTTCACACTTACCTTTAATTATGAGTGTGTGCGTGTTTTGTACGTGTGTGTCTTATACTTCCATGCCCCACGCACCTCAGTGGAACGTATCCGTAGTCGCAGTATAAACGGGGCGCTATTCGCCCGTCCCTATTTAATTATAAAAACTGCGTCGTCTATTTTTTTAGGACTTATATGCAAGTACTTTTAAAAACACTCCTACGTCTTAATTTGGGATGGAAAAACTATCAGATGAAGCGGCTCGAGTGAGGCGTCAGCATGTCCCCGCTTATAAAGATTATCTGGAGCTCTGACTTTTCCGGAAAAAAAAAATAAAATCCAGACCGACCTACCCACCATTGAGAAAAAGGGTCGGGTAAGGGGAAACAAGAATATTTCTAAGGATGGCCCTGTGTATACAATACTCTGATCTTGTCTGCACTATTTGCAAAAGCATAAGTGATCATGAGCTGCTACACAACAAAATCAACAAAGTGGCATGTGCATCACGGGAAGACTCAGATCACCTGCCAAGTCTGATCAGAGTCTTTGCTGTGCACTTAATGGGTAGCTAAGGGTCTAAGCTAGCTCCATGCCAAGAGCAAAACACTCTATGACTGGGCTGATGCCCAGGCTGATCTGAGTCTGAATGTGGCACATATGCCATTTAGTTGGTTTTGTCGTGCCACAGCTCATATCTTTCCATCTTTGGTGGGTTACTGATTAATTTGATTTGATTTGTTGCTTTACCTCCACGGTAAACAGCTATGGTCATGTCGGGACGGTCAGTTAACCTAACCACACTATTCCTGGGCAGGCTTAGACCTCCTAAGTGGTTAACCAGTACTAAGTGCACATATTTTCGGCAGTAACTGACAACAGTTTACTGCCCTTCTTGAAACAGCGGAAGAGGAAACAAAAATATGTGGCCAGGCTGGGTATCGAACCCAGGACCTCTGACTTATGAGTCAGGTGCCCTACCGATTGCGCCACGTGGCCCGGCGGGTTACTGATAAAGTAATTCATGTAAAATATGGCATAATTTTTTTATATTTAATGTATCTTTTGTCTGCAAGTCAACTATTTGTCTTATGCATTTTTCTGCAGTTTTTACTAAGAGAAACAATTTTGTGAGATCCAGTTAGCTTCCATGGATAAAGTAGCCCTTCCTAAATGGCTGAATGGTGTCTACTCTTAAGGGAAAGAATTTGCTCCTATGGGAGCAAATTCTTTTCTTTAAGAGTTGACCCCCATTGAGAAGGGAGGCATTCACCTTAAAATTCAGAGTCATTTGGACAAACTGCATGCCTGACCAGACTTTGCATGAGCACAGGCTGAACTAGGAATGTAGTCTGCACATTTTATCTTAACAGGAGACTCAAAATTATGAAGTCATTACATATTATGTAGGAAATAATGAAAACCGTTTGCTGTAAGAAATAAATGTGTCATTCTCATATATGTTTATTTCCTTTTTATGACACCTGGCTGGTTTGGTCATTGTTTATATCTACACTAAAACACAGAGCTCCAGAAAAGATGATGTTTTGCTGATAATTCTGGAAGTTTTTTCTTATTCTCCATAAAAACACAAGTTGTGCACCCCTTCCAAACATCACCTTCTCAAGGTACATAGTTCCAATAGGGACCCTCTTTTGGGTCCTTCTCACAGACCTTCTTCTCCATGTACCAGCTGTTCTAATGAGGTCCGTAACATGTATACATGAATAAGGAAACAAGAGGCCCACGGGCCACAAAGCTCACCAGATCTCTCGCTCAAAATTGCTTTCAAAATTACTGTCACATTTGTACAGGCTACTACTAAATATACAACTACAAAGTCTCAGTCTGACAGTCTGTTGAGTTGATAACAAAATATATAACTATTTTCCATATTTTGATTGCAGTAAATGCCATTTTTCAATTTTCCCTATTATAAGTCAATGCAACTCTAAGTTGCCATAGCAACCAAACGAAAGAGCAAATTTTCGTCAAAAACACAAACTTTTGTCCCCCCAGCCTAAGGATACTACAGATGAAATCTGGGCCTTATTGGCCCAGTGGCTTCTGAGGAGATAATTTTGTAAGTATTTTTTTTCCATTATTTTTGCATTTTGGTTTCCATGACAACCAGTAAAAGGAGCAGTGGGTCCAAAAACAATAAAGCTAATAGAAGACTTCTTAAGGAACATTTCTATAAAAGTTTTGTCAACATATCTGCAATGGCTAGGCAGTAAATGCCATTATTCAATTTTCCCCATTATAAGTCTATGGGAACTTTAAGTTGCCATAGCAACCAAACTAAAGGGCAGAATTTCATAAAAAACACAAACTTTCAATCCCCCAGCCTACTGATACTACAGATGAAATCTGGGCCTTATTGGCCCCGTGGTTACAGAGGAGATAATTTTTAAGTATTTTTTTCCATTTTTTTCTTTCATTTTGGTTTCCATGGCAACCAATAAAAGGGGCACTGGGCCAAAAAACATACAGCTGATAGAAGACTTCTCAAGGAACATTTCTATAAAAGTTTTGTCAACATATCTGCAATGGCCTGGCAGAAAATGTCATTTTTCAATTTTCCCCATTATAAGTCTATGGGAACTTTAAGTTGCCATAGCAACCAAACTAAAGGGCAGAATTTCATAAAAAACACAAACTTTCAATCCCCCAGCCCAAGGATGCTACAGATGAAATTTGGGCCCAATCGGCCCAGTGGCTTCAGAGGAGAAGTTGTTTAAAAGTGTTGACGGACATACGACGACGGACGACGACGACGACGACGACGGACACTGCCTATCCTATAAGCTCCCCCGGAGCCTTCGGCTCTGGTGAGCTAAAAAGGCAATAAAGGGCCAAAGCATATGTTTTTAATGATTTTTATTCTAAGTTCTCCATAAAAATATGTGCTGTTCCCCACAGAAGGACTGCCTTCTCAAGGTGTATGGAGAAATAAGGCAAATTATCCTGCCTTCTCAAGGTGTATGGAGAAATAAGGCAAATTATCCTGCCTTCTCAAGGTGTATGGAGAAATAAGGCAAATTATCCTGCCTTCTCAAGGTATATGGAGAAATAAGGCAAATTATCCTGCCTTCTCAAGGTGAATGGAGAAATAAGGCAAATTATCCTGCCTTCTCAAGGTGTATGGAGAAATAAGGCAGGATAATTTGAATTATTTCTCCATACACCTTGAGAAGGCAGGATAATTTGCCTTATTTCTCCATACACCTTGAGAAGGCAGGATAATTGCCTTCTCAAGGTGAATGGAGAAATAAGGCAAATTATCCTGCCTTCTCAAGGTGTATGGAGAAATAAGGCAAATTATCCTGCCTTCTCAAGGTGTATGGAGAAATAAGGAAATTATCCTGCCTTCTCAAGGTGTATGGAGAAATAAGGCAAATTATCCTGCCTTCTCAAGGTGTATGGAGAAATTATGCAAATTATCCTGCCTTCTCAATGTGTATAGAGAAATAAGGCAAATTAACCTGCCTTCTCAAGGTGTATGCAGGCTTACAAGTGGCTTTTCATGAAAAAGTAGGAAAAAAGTAGGAATCATTTCAGGAAAAAAGTAGGAAAAAGTAGGAATCTTATGATAAAAAGTAGGAATTATTTATACAAACTTACCCATAAATCTCGTATATATTAACTCACTTAAACGCTGCAGAACAGTTCAGAAAAACTCCAGTCACAAGATATAAGGGCTGTTTAATGTCAGGAGGCTCTGAAATCTTACTGTTCATGCTGCTGTCAACCTGATTTTATTTTAATTTATAAATCAAATTGAACATTTAAACAAACCATAAAACATAGTGAAAGTACTGTTCAATGTTGTTCCAGAGAGAAAGAGAACCAGGTGGTAAGATGCATGTATGAAAATGTTGCTTTGAACAAGATATAATGGTAGTTTAAATGAAATATAAGGACCTGAGTGTGATCTGTCAGGGCACAAGGAATGAGAGCAGTCAGAAATTCAATTTCAGAGTAAAATGGACAGCGTCCCAATGTCTTTCTGTGGAACATCCATTAGAATGAGTAAAGGATTAAAAACACCTTACTTTGTAAATTGATTAGCAAGCAAAACTACTGCAAGATGAGTAAAAGCAGTGATTTTTACCTCTAGTCAGCCCCGAAATGCTAGCATTTGCAAGTCTGAATGCCCATCAGAAGTTCTTTTTGCTTAAAAAGAACGACTTAAATTATATCTATTCATGTATAAATGGGGGGTCTGGGGGGCGCAGCCCCCCAGAAGCCCAAAACAATTTAGAAAATCACATTCTGACATTGCTCCCCAGCTGCTCAAAATTAAGAGCTTGCTTCCTAGCTCCCTGAAAATAATGGCTAGTGCTCCCCAGCTCCCTGAAAATAAATGGCCATTCTCCCCAGATACCCAAAACCCTTGGGAGGGCCTCATCCTTCACATTAAGCAACATGCATGTTAAAAATGTACAACACATTTCCAGAAAGGCACCACTGCATAAGAGATCAACAGTAGCATATTCAAAGACTGTAAGAAACTCATCAATAGAATATGCCATCAGTCCTTATATCATGTAGCATGTTTCATTCTGCAACAGACTATAAAATATTTTGAAATATACATTTTTTATTTTCATTTTCATTCAAAAAGTAGGAATAGTAGGAATATTTTTGAAAAAAGTAGGAAAAAAGTAGGAACAGGGCAAAAAAGTAGGAAAAGTAGGAAAAAGTAGGAAAAAGTAGGACTACTTGTAAGCCTGTGTATGGAGAAATAAGGCAAATTATCCTGCCTTCTCAAGGTGTATGGAGAAATAAGGCAAATTATCCTGCCTTCTCAAAGTGTATGGAGAAATACGGCAAATTATCCAAGAAATATCATAAAAAATTCACCCTTATCTAGAGCTCCAGTCAGGTACATGATACTGTACAGTCCCTTTATTATGCTTTGTTTTGGAGGTCCATTGAATGATAAAGCATTATAAGCCAATAACATAATAATGGGACTAAAGTACAAAGGAATAAAAGGCAAATGAGCATTAAATGCTCATTTGCCTTTTATTTCTTTGTAGTTTAGTCTATCGCAGCCATGACATTATATTCATAATAGCATTATAATATAAATGGTATTACAATGAAGTTCTATTGTACATGCACACTGACTAGTGAATGTAATGTGGTCAGTGATCCATCTGATGAGTTACAGTATATATTCTAACTCACCTCAGTCAAACCCTCAGCTCTCTGAAGTAGTTCTGTCAACTGTGGCTGTAACTCATAGCAACTGGAAATAGAGGCAAATATTTAAAACATGTGAATTATAAGCTCACAATTCAGACTGGTTAGTTATCTTGGTAATATCTCGTAAATATGTGTTTAACTCTTCAAGTCCCAGTAACGAAATTTGCAAAATTTGCAAACACCGCAGATCCTGATGAGGTGGCTCATAATGAGCCATCTCATCTAGATCTACATTGTTTGCCCTCTAGTCTTTGAATCCTCAATATGAAATGTCTTGGACAAGGCTAGCCTGGCTTCCAGGCTAAATGGTTATATGTATTCAAATAGTAGAAGTCTTAACGTGGCTCTTTCTATTCTAATGGCCAACCATTTGTGTTGTGTTTCTAGGGTAACTCTGCAATTACTTGATGTAAAAATTATTCCTTGTAGAGTTAGCTTTCTTACAGATATGCAATTAAAACACAAGGACTGGAGCCAGTGTAGGACAAGGCATTTTTTTAATTTTTGCAGACATAAATTTTGTCTTCTGCTTTTTGGTGCTTAAAGAGTAACTAGGGCCTCATGGAGGACCAGTGTTTTGCTTGTCACCCTCTACAAATTACAAGTTGAAAATTGACGGACTTAACAAGAAATCCCTGGAATGTGGTGTCTCGCCTGTCAGCCTAATGTCTCAAAACAAAGCCAAATCTGAAAACTCAACAAAAGTCCACGCTGCCAACGACACCAGCAGAGTTATGCATGTTTCGCTTCTGCTTGTCCCATGCAAGACAAAAATGAGTTGATTTTTCGGCTTTAGCCGTATAACCTTAGTATTGACCTACATTTAAGTATTTCATTGGATAATATAAATACACCCGGGATTTTGATGTAAGTAGCCATTTGATTTGGTTGGTTGGTTGTTATGGGTTTAACGGCCCTTTGAGACAGTATTTCAGTCTATATCGGGCCGTCTCCTAGAGAGGGAGAAAGAAGAGAAATGGTAGACGAGAGAAAAAATGTCCAAACAACCCCCGCCCGCACCTACTGCAAGTACAGTAGGCCCTTGCCCTACAATGTTCCAAATCAGTAGGATACCCCGGCACTGGAAGTTACACACAGCACCATCGCACCACCGAACCACCCCCCAGTTTCATTTGACTATTGGCCTATAATCCACGTTGTGATGAAACTAGATATTTCTGTCCAAATCGCTTTTTGCCAAAGAACATTTTGCCTGTTATGTCGCTCATGCAAAATATAAAACCAACAAAATAACTTGACACAGAAATCAAATACAAAATTAAGTAATTGTTACTGGCTTAGTTGATGATGTTGTGTTGGAACTGCGACACTTTTAAGGTTAAATACTTTTAAAACTTTTAAGGTTAAATAACTTGACACAGACACTTTTAAAACTTTTAAGGTTAAATAACTTGACACAGAAATCGAATACAAAATTAAGTAATTGTTACTGGCTTAGTTGATGATGTTGTGTTGGAACTGCGACACTTTTAAGGTTATATGTTGGGCGGTCAGCCAACCAATCCACATTGTTATGTGCAACACAGACAGACCCCAATCAAATGTCAACAGCATTTCCAAAATCGAAACCCCACACCAACAACAAATATGCATGTCAACGTGCACAGCTGTACAATCTGATCAGCACATTTGATATCTTACATGTACCTGACTCATACATATTACAATACACACTTCTATTTAATCTAAGCCAATTATCTTTTTTGAAAGATATTTCTTGTTTTTAATACATGCATGTACTATTTTTCCATATGGCTTCCTAAATTGTAAGTCTTTATAGAAGTCTCAAATGATACGTCTATCTGGTTGCAAGTAGAATGTCCTTCACAGGAGAAAATGTGTAAAAGTGTAGTGTTTTAGGGTGTATAGGTACACCACATTTTTCAACTATTTTTACAAAGGGGAACAACTTCTGTGAATTGTTGTTTGCCATCCTGGACAATGAAGCCCTTCAAAAAATTAGGTATACTCTTCAAGGAAACAATCTGCTCCTGTGGAGCAAATTAAAAGTTAACCCCCACCCTCTTGAGAAGAGAGGCAAAATTAAAATGGCAGAGTTGCTTCTCCTAAACAGGCATTATCTTCACGCTGATTGACAATGTGACAATATACAACAGTCTATTAACAAGACAGCAAAAGCGTATTATAGCTGCTGAATGCATATGTACACAAACACAAAAGTTTTATAACATCAGACTGTCAAAATATGTAAATCTGAGTTCCAAGATAATATAGCAAATATTTATAGACTGCACAGTAATTAATATCTGAGCAACATTATAAGAGCTGTTTCAAACTAAAAGGTATCTCTGAAGCATTCTTCATTCAACCAGATGCTGACTCAAATTTCTGCATTTCTTCAAGGTATGCACACCTTTTTTTCTGCCACTTTTAAAAAGGTTAACACTTTCTGTGCCTTCCTGCTTGCTTCCCTTGACAAAGAAGCAGTTCCAAAATGGATTGTAGTCTACTATCGAAGAGAAGAATTTGCTCCTAGGGGAACAAATTCTTTCCTTTAAGAGTTGACCTTCAGTGAGAAGGGAAGCATAAACAGAAATTGACAGAACTGCTCCCTCCTGAAAGTGAAGCCATTCATCTTAAAAAAACTTCAGGCACTTATTATGTTATATATTTTAACTCCTTTTCTTGACCAACGGACTTGTCCATCCTTATCATTTGGATGAGTCAATTTCTAGTTTTAGGGGTCTTTTGTGGATGTTTACATTTTATTGTATTTTGCATAGAAATTTCTGTAAGCAAACAGTGTAGCCCCTGATCAGATGCCCCTTTCTGCGGCATCTGAACTGTGTCTGCACTGTTTGCATATATGTCCCCAAAATAGGTTTCCTATCCTGGAAGGGTTACTAGAAGGAAACTGGGTATAAATATACAACAGTATTACCTCTTGAAGTTCTCCTTCAGTTTGATTTCTCTGTCTTTCAGTTTCTTGTTCCCAGCATTCTTGTTGCTTTCTTTAACAATTCTGTCAACCTGAACAGAAAAGACAGAATTCACCTTATATATGAGTCACGGAAGGAGAAAACCAACAAAGTGGTTGTGCGCCCATCGCAGACTCAGATCAGCCTGGGAATCTGCCCAGTCTGATCAGAGTCTTCTCTGTCTGCATGAAGGTAGCTTAGACCCTTAGCTACCCTTTAAGTGCTTAGGGAAGACTCTGATCTGACTGGGGGAATGTCCAGGCTGATCTGAGTCTGCACTGGGCGCACAACCACTTTGTTCATTTTCTCGTGTCGCGGCTCATATATGTTTGAAGGTAAACAGATCCAATCAACACCAGTCATGATACAATTCAAGGCCAGGGCTGGAAAATTCCACTTGTCCGCTAGCCATGACGAGTGGCTCAACCTGGAGGACAATTGAAATTATTTACTATTCCTAAAGCAAAGAATTGAAATCACAGGGGTCAACCTAGAGCTTTCAGACAGGGAGAAGTTTTGTGACATTTTCTGAACTTTAGGGAGAAGTTTCAGTCCAAATTTTGGCTTTCCCTATATGTTCTTTACGTTTTCACTTCTCCCTCAGCTCAAAACAGGGAGGTCAGCCAGCTTAGGGAGACTATTTCTCCCAAATCGCCCTCTAGGATGAGCCCAGAAATCACCATTTCTCTGGTCTTGTAGGAAGAGTGACAGTTTTAAGAATTTTCCAGTCCTGCAGGCATAGACAGGCCCGACCAGTACGCGGACACTTTTAAGGGTGTTTTACCAAATGATAAGACTCAAACATGTTCCAGACTACCAGATGGGCATGCAATTTTAGGAAAATCCTTGTGCTACATATAGACAAAAGGTACACATGAAAAAATCATCTGCACATGCACAGCATAATGCTGTTGAGGCCATGCTATTTGCTGTATCAAACAGGCTTATCATACCAGTACAAGGACACCTTAGAATCTGAGTAAACTAAGATGACATTCAAGACGCTGCAATAATAATTAAATTATTGATATATGTAGTTAACAACTAGAAAATGTGTTTATGAAACACTATGCCCCCAACCATATGCTTGCCGCTACAGAAGGCTCATCCAATAATGTTTGTACCTTTGTACCATAGCCTTCAATGCACTAAGTCGAAAAAGGGGCTTAACTCGGTCAAAAATTTACGATTTTTTTTCAAAAGTTAACCAGGTCATTTTCGCTTTGGGCAATATCTTCCTGCAAAAATCATGATTCTAGTGTCAGGGGTTCATGAGATATTTTGTTGACAAGATTCCAGATTCCATTGGCTAACAATGCACAAAATTGAAAAAGGGCATAACTCTGTCAAAAATTCACGATTTTTTTTTAAAAGTTAATCAGGTCATCTAAACCTTGGGCAATAAAGTTTCAAGTCCCTAGCTCCTATGCTTTTCAAGATATCTTGCTGACAAAGTCAAAATGCCAAAATTTTCAAAGGGCCATAACTCCTAGAAAAATTTACAGGATTTGTTCAAAAGTTAATCAGTTCATCTACTCATCATCTCCAATAAGCTGAAAAAGTTTCAAGCCCCTAGCTCTAATACTTTTCAGATATCTTGCTGACAAAGTCAAAATGCGGAAATTTTCAAAGGGCCATAACTCCTACAAAAATTAACGGAATTTGCTCATAAGTTAATCAGTTCATCTACTCATCATTCCCGATAAGCTGTCAAAGTTTCAAGCCCCTAGCTCTTATGCTTTTCAAGATATTTTGCAAAGTCAAAATGCAGAAATTTTCAAAGGCCGTAACTCCCTCAATAATAGATAGAATTTGTTAAAAAGTTAATCAGTTCATCTACTCATCATCTCCACTAAGCTGACAAAGTTTAAAGTCCCTAGCTCAAATACTTTTCAAGATATCTTGCTGACAAAGTCAAAATGCCAAAATTTTCAAAGGGCCATAGCTCCTACAAAAATTGTCGGAATTTGTTCAAAAGTTAATCAGTTCATCTACTCATCATTCCTAATAAGTTGTCAAAGTTTCAAGCCCCTAGCTCAAATGCTTTTGAAGATATCTTGCTGACAAAGTCAAAATGCAAAAATTTTCAAAGGCGGTAACTCCCTGAAAAATCGATGGAATTCGCTCAAAATTTAATCACTTGTTCGACTCATCATCTCCAATAAGCTGACAAAGTTTAAAGTCCCTAGCTCAAATACTTTTCAAGATATCTTGCTGACAAAGTCAAAATGCCAAAATTTTCAAAGGGCCATAACTCCTACAAAAATTGACAGAATTTGTTCAAAAGTTAATCAGTTCATCTACTCATCATTCCTAATAAGCTATCAAAGTTTCAAACCCCTAGCTCAAATACATTTCAAGATATCTTGCTGACAAAGTCAAAATGTGGAAACTTTCAAAGGGCCATTATACTCCCTCAAAAATTGACGAAATTCGTTCAAAAGTTAATCAGTTCATCTACTCATCATCTTCAATAAGCTGACAAAGTTTAAAGTCCCTAGCTCTTATACTTTTCAAGATAACTTGCTGACAAAGTCAAAATGCCATAAGTTTCAAAAGGCCATAACTCCCACAAAAATTTGTTCAAAAGTTAATCACTTCATCTACTCATCATTCCCAATAAGTTGGCAAAGTTTCAAGCCCCTAGCTCAAATGTTTTTTGAGATACAGTACAGCCGTCGACATCTTACTATCAATCGCGCCTCGCCGCGTCTCTCCACGACAAATTCGCGCCGAGAAGCGTGGGAAAATCGAGTGCGCGTCGTGGGTTTAGCGTGGCGAGGAGTGGCGCGGAGAGGGCGTGGCGCGGCGCGGCGTGGAGTGGTAGATGCCGCGTGATCCTCTACCCGACTGGTAGTTGATCGCGGGAAACCGCGTTAATAGGCGCGAAAAAGATTAACGACTACCTTACACAGAAGCTACAAGCTGCAATGCCATTAGGGACCGACCATTTGATATTCTGGGGGGGGCCTGGTATATTTATCAAAAAAATTCCCTGTCTTTGGATATGCAAGAAAAAAATAATCTGGCTCATATGGGGGTGAAAAAAAATAATCTGGCTTCAAAAGTAAGAGAAAAAAATAACCTGTCTCCACCCAAAAATTAAAAAAAAAAAAAATATAGTCTGCAGATAATTCCATTGGAATTGAGTTTTTATAATCTCTCTGGCTTCTGGGGGCTGCGCCCCCAGACCCCCATATTTATCGTTATATTTTAATATTATCTACAATTGGTTTACACCAGCAGGCCCGCATGTGCATACATTTACAAAAAAATCCTGTACAACATTCACATACATGTATCATCGATCTGCCACATTACTAAGTAAATGTTTCCACTAAAACTGAATTGCAAGAGTCACTAGCTTATGGGAGACAAAACCATTATGGCAAAATAACACTCTAAAAGGCAAAAGTCCCAATATAAAAACGCTTATTTTTACCATCATTCCTAGTTTTTCTCTTGTTTCCAGTCTTAAAATTGCCATTGAAATTGGGAAATTGCTTTAGAACGCCCCCCAGACCCCCCTTTCTTAACTTCTTAGCACATAACTTTCAGTCATTTTATTGTGTCTCTATCGGTAAATATTTATCAAACTTTCTAAAGGACGAATAAAGCATGTTTGGGCATATATTGGAATAGAAAAAAAACTTAAATTCCTAATGTTAGCCCAAAAACTTTGCCAAAATAGCCCTAAATTTTGGCCAAAATATCCCTAATTTAGGGCCTAATTTTTTGCCAAACTCATACAGGGATGTTTGTATCTGTACCTTAGATGAATAGAGTAACATGCTCCAGGCACTGGTTTGCAAAAGCAAGCTAAGCCATGCCCTTCGCCTGGTTAAAGACAGCACCATGTTCTTTTTGTCAGAAAAAAAGGTGTAAAAAATACTGATGTGGGTAAAATAAAAGGATATTAAGATCAAGTAAACAAGGATCTGATAGTTCAGCTATAAAATAAAAAAAATAATAACCTGTTTGAGTTAGTTTTTAAAAAAATTAAATTAGCTTCCACAAGGTGAAAAAAAAAGAAATTGTTTCCAGAGGCCAGTGAAATAAAATGTTGTGTCTCCATCAAGAATACCAGGCCCCCCCCAGAATATCAAATGGTCGGTCCCTTACACAATTCAACAGGTTTGTGTATTGTGTACAACTGTCAGAATAAGATTCATGTTTCTATTATTCATTCTTTTTCGTTAATTATTCGGTACCAAAATATAGCAGTTTTTTGTATGCTTACCTTTTTTTTAATCGGATACTATATGGAAAACCCCTTATGTTAATTGCTTTCTTTTTTTAAACACGTCCGAGAACTGTATGCACACTGGCCAGGGGTATCATTTTTCACGACGCTATTCCGTCGCATTACATGTACATGTACCATTCAGAACTTATACTTTGATACCTGGTACTGGATAGACGAATTAAATAGTCCTATAACATATTTTCAGGCCAGGCTGTGCACACAGTTGTGCAGGACTCTTATCACAATGCGCTCTGTAAACCCGAGCAGTGTACATGTAGGTGGGAACTCGGAGTCAGTTTCCTGATCAGACTGCGCACACAGTTTACGGTGTTCAAATATCAACTGGTTATTAAGCAGACGATCTGCATATCTTCGTAATCAGACCGGACCATCGTTTTCTGGTATCAACTTCTACTTTAGACATTTAAACCTGTTTCTCTCTCTTTCGCACGCGCATGCCCTTTCCAGACTGCGCAGACGTTTGCCGGTATCAAGTTCAAGGCTTTTCGCTAACACCCTAAACTGCCATTTGCGCAGCTGATATATGCTTGTCTTATTAAGACTGCCCGATAAGACTGCGCAGACGTATTCCGGTAGCAAGAGCTACGCCAGCATGTACACAGCTTTAAATCGACGTTAATTCAACGTCATGTGTTTATGCCAAGCGCATTCACTTAGCCTCTAATTTCTCTGTTGTGATTAAACCAGCTTTTATTTTTTTTCGGCACTCGGACGATCTCGATCCGGCAGACTTGGCAGACTGTCCCGCAGACTGACTTGAGTCTTCTTGTTCACACATTACGATTTAACATTCAGTGTCAGCTTCAGAACCCCCTCTCTCTTTCTCCCCCATTTACCCTTGAAAAGAAACTTGGAATCTCTTTCATACTCTCCAGACTGCGGAAATCAGCACGTGCTCAAATCATCAGTGAAGATACACAACAGGTAAATGCGCACGATATAAACACACAGAAGTAAACAAATGGAAACGATTCTACATCATGTACAAAGTGAGGATTCGGGTCGGTCCGTGCAGGCAGCTGACTGCTTTGAGTATTTATGGTCGGCCAGCACAAAAATCGACTTATCGTCGGACCCTTTTTGACATCCTGAGCCTCCTACTGTAGTAGAAATCAGGACAAGCCAGATCAGCATATATATATACATGTATACGTCAATCATTATGATTTTTTTTTTCATCAACTATTAAATGTGGCGTGCCTTTAGTTGATCCAGACCTTTGCCAATTTATGGGTTTTTAAAAGTGCACCGAGATGGACTAAGACAAACACGCACTAACACGCACACTATTGTCGCCTAGTGTTTTGCTACACAAAGTATCTGACTCGCACGTAATTACTCTAAATACTGGGGTAAAAGAGTCTAAGCGAAGAGCGTAGATCCTGATCACACTGCGCCTTAGGCAAGGTGTCATCCCATTTAATCATAAGTGTTCTTCAAGTTAGGACCCATAGAGTAACTGGTTAAATTGTCACAGTATTTAAAATGATTACGGTATAGTACACGGTATAAAAAGAGCTGCTCAGAGACAGATTATCATGCGCACATACACAAACCCTTTTTTAGTCTTGCTAAATATAAATTCTTCAAGATTTTGTAATTGGCACTTTGGTA
Organism: Ctena decussata; assembly: GCA_963989385.1. Classification (NCBI taxonomy): domain Eukaryota; kingdom Metazoa; phylum Mollusca; class Bivalvia; order Lucinida; family Lucinidae; genus Ctena; species Ctena decussata. The sequence continues at coordinate 32,553,694 of OZ022499.1, read as the reverse complement.
CGTATAATTCTTATTTGCAGGAAAAGAATGGTGTGTTTGTCGTCTTTTCCTTTTTTCTTACTGCGATTTCTCGCTACTGATGCCTCTTAACAGACCAGCGCTCAGCTCCAGACACATACATGTAGGAGTTATTACATGGGAACTGCAATGAAACTTGCGGTGTAGGTTGGTTGTTATTCTATGGAAGAAGTGTGAATGCCAAAACCAGACTGTGCATGAGCGCAATCTACTCTGGGCATGCGCAGTTGTACCAATACCTCGAATTAATCATTATCTGAAAAAGGCATCGTATTACATCTGCGAACCGCAAAGCCTTAGACCAGTCTGCGCACCTAAATAAAAATGATTTTGCAAAGTAAGCCTTTTGGTTTATATTCTCTTGACAAACTGTGAATGCTCCAACTAGACTGCACATGAGCGCAATCTACCCTAGGCCCATACGTAAAAAAAAACGGGACAGTGTTCTACATCTGCGAACCACATAATAATCATTGTGAATGTTTGTAAATGCACATGGTATGATCATTGAGCCGCGACACGAGAAAACCAACAAAGTGGTTGTGGGCACAGCGCAGACTCAGATCAGCCTAGGGACCCGCCCAGTCCGATAAGAGTCTTCGCAGTGATCTTAAAGGGTAGCCAATGGTCTCAGGTACCTCCACGCGGGCAGCGAAGACTGATCAGACTAGGCGGATGCCCAGGCTGGTCTGAGTCTGCGCTGGGCACACAACCACATTGTTGGTTTTCTCGTGTCGCGGCTCATATGTATGTTCGCTGATCGGATGTGTTTTAACGTCCATTTGAAACGCGGGCTGATTTATATTACTGCACATGCGAGTAAGGTCGTAAACTCGAAGCATAAATTGAATTGGGAGCTGCGCTAGTCAAATAAGGACTCGTGGCAATTATGCCAGTGGTCTGTCTTAACCACTCCTGCAAACTTTGAATGCACATACCATGCATGTGCATAGGCTGGTTGGTGCTCTGCGTTTGACAGATTTTGTCAGGAGGTTTTTCATGTCGTTCCGACAATTTCTTTTTGCAACCCCGGTTTCTCATCTCCCGTTCATGCATCATTATCAAAAACTTAAAAATAAAAATAAGGAAAAAAGAAAAGAAACACAGGAAGAAAGAAAGTACAAAATACCGCACGCGCTTAAGCGCGCATGCACATTTCCACTAATTAGGGAAAGTAGACTCAGTTCAACCTGCGCACCCCACCGTCGATTCTCATAAACTCGATCGTTTTCGGTTATGTAAATATGTACAGACTCCTCGGGATCAACAAACAATGCAGATACAGAGGGCGCTGATCAGATTACACAGTGTAGGCTGATCTGGGTCTTCGCTGTTTGCACTCAGTTCAAAGCACTTTTTCCGACTGCACGGCGCAAAACACCGGAAAACAAATACTAAGAGTCGCACGCGCGTTAACGCGGCACGCGCGTCAACGCACGTGCGTTAACGCACGTGCAGATTCCCGCCAAAATAACCACCATTTAGTAGTAATACAGCTGCGGCGGGGCCGAAGTCCTAAAGCAGAGATTTTTTGAGAGAGTTCTTAGTCTTGGAAGTTATAATAGTGGAGATAAGTAGAAAAAAAACGATGTCCCAAACTTGTGTTTGAAATGATAGAAATTCGCTTTCTAAGGGTGCCTAGGCCCTATTTACTTTTATTGCAAAAACTGCCAAAACTTCATAAAGCTTGCATCATTTAAATTGAATGAAATAAGTTAAATGAAAAACAGAGCTTTTATCATTTTCGGGAGAATGGTAACACATCGATCTTCTACAGAAGCACGAAGTTTCTCGCATCCCATCCCGCGTGAGTATTACCGCAAATATCATGCATGAAGCTTGAAACCTTCGCGCGAAACACTCCCAAAACACTTGCAAAAGTCTCTAGAAACTAGCGCTGAAAAGATGAAAATTTCTGCGTGATGAGAGATCTATCGAACTTTCGCGGCGGGTGTATTTTGTTTTAATATTTCATCGGGTAAAACTACACACACGACTTGTGTAAAAGTTGACTACATGTATGACTGCACACATTTCAAACATCGCTAGAGGCGTGGTCGCTAGTCGTCGCGGAGCAATCGCGCCGCGTCTAGATAGGCGCGAAATATTCCCACGCCGCTCCCACGCTGCGCGGCGTGGAGCGGAGCGGGCGTGGAGTGGCGCGGCGAGGCGTGGAAATAGCGCGGGAATATCGAGGGAACAGCGTGGGATTTAATCTTTTTCACGCTTCACTACACGTCACGACGCGTAGCGATTGATAGTAAGATGTCGACGGCTGTACTGTATCTTGCTGACAAGATTTTATCATGAATTTTTGCCAAGGGGCATAACTCGAAAAAAGGAAGACAAAACAAAAAAATACGTTTTCCGCTAATTTTTCATGATGAATCCATATATGAAATTTCAAAACTCTAGCATGCACGGTTTCTAAGATATGGTATGCGTGCCTAACGGCCGCACGGACACACAGACAGACGGACAACCCAGAAGCAATATGCCCCCTCAAATTCTTCCAAGTTGGGGGCATAAAAATGTATAAACATCGTAAATAGTTGTTCTAATATCATATTGACACATGGCTATTTGCTTTGCCTGTTTGCCGTAGCCAAAATGAAGCATCAATTGTGATACCGGTCTGCATCAGCCCTGAAAATTCTTAACTGTGTTTTTATTATTGATTTGTTGCTTTACGTCCACGGTAAACAGCTAAGGTCATGTCAGGACCATCATTTAATCTAACCACACTATTCCTGCAGCTTGGCAGGCTTAGACCTCCTAAGCATCGAGCCCAGCTCTGGCCCGGAAAATACCTAGAAACAAGTTTCAATTTTCTAAATTAGAAACTTTGTTTCTGAAATAATTTCGGTCTGAAGCTGGACTACTAAGCGGTTAACAAGTACTAAGTGCACATACTTTCGCCAGTAACTGACAACTGCCCTTCTTGGGAGGAAGGAGAAACGAAAGTATGTGGCCAGACAGGGTATTGAACCCAGTACCTCTGACTTATATTCAGGTGCCCTACCGACTGCACTATGCGGCTCGGCTCTTAACTGTGTCGTGTGTAAAAGCGAATGACAAAAAGATAAAGAAATGGTGCATTGAAAAAAATATTACAAAGTCAGTGGAATTTGGAAAGTAACTTTAATTTGACACCAAACACAAAAGTGTCTGCGCACTGGTAGTGTCTGCATACTGGTCGGGTCTGCCTGTGAAGGTCAACTCTCAGTCTCTGTTTACAAGATAACTGGCAGCATGAGGTCCCCTCTCTATCAGACACCCTCCTGCCGTTATTTACAGCTGTAGGAACTTAAATATGCCTGTCCATTCTGTGACACGAACGACTGTCAAGAACAGGCATGTTTATCACAGTAAAACAACAACAACAAACTGTGCTGCGAATTCACCTGTTTGCGCAATGCATCAGCATCTTTGGTCAGTTTCTCGAGGGGTCCTACTTCTTTCACCATGATGGAAAAGAAATGAAAATGCTTTATAAAACTCAAGGTATTTCGTTTTTATTGACGCGTTCAATGCTTAGAAATGCTTTTGGCCGCCATTTCCAAACAGTCGGTGAGACGAAACACCGGTTCGAATCGATGCTTTACGTCCACGTAAATCATATAATCAAGCCAATCAAGGATGGGGGTTGTAGAATTCAAGCTGTTGTAGTGGATTCATCCAAGCCAATTTTGTTAGTATCAGTTTTTTTGCCAACAAACAGCTCGGCTGATAGCTCTGCTGAATTCGATGATTGCTTAGATCAGCTGTATGAACTCGTGCAAAAGTACCAAGAAACACATGACATCTTGATTGGAGGGGATATGAATGTTGACATTTCAAAAGATTTGAATGTTCGTCGTACCTTAACTCTGAGAAAATTTCTGGGTGAGTGTCACTTAGAAACAAATTTTGTTGGTGAAACATTTACAGACTCATGCGGTATTGAGACGTCGGAAATAGACTGTTTCTTACGATACAAATTCAACGCTAATAAAGTTTCAGATACAGTTAAGGTGATGGATTTGTGCGCATGCGTCTCAGATCACCATCCTATAACATGTACAGTCAGCTGTGACTTTAATCGTCAAAAAGAATGTACGGAAGGTGTGATACCAAATAGAGTCAATTGGAAGAGAACTGATATAGATTTATATAAAGCATCTGTGAAAGATGGATTAATACAGATATCTTCTGCTAAAAGTTGCCCTGAAGGGGGGAAATTGGATTTAAACGAGGTATTAGCTGAAACTGCAAACGTTTTAACCAACAGTGCTAAGTTGAGTACAAGAGGTAAATCAGTTAAACGCAAGAATAGGCCAAAACTACAGGTATGGAATGGATCCATTGCAGTGGCATTGAAGGCTAACAGAATTGCTCATAGAGAATGGCGCTTAAATACTGACACTAAGCTAGAAACCCAGCTTAAATTAAAGAAAAAGGAGACAAAACAACAGTTAAGGAGTGAAATAAGAAAAGAACTCGCTCACCGACGGATTAATATAAGAAACACTATAATGAATACTAGAACTCGTGATATGCAACTGTTCTATAGACTAATAAAGCAACAACGGAACAATGGTCATTCTTTTATTACAGACTTACATGTAAAAAAATACAACATACCAAGAACATGATATCATTTTAGGTTGGAATGAACATTTTAGCCAGTTGGCAATCCCTGAAAACTGTGATATCTTTGATAAGGAGCATAATGATCTCGTACTGTCTGACTACGAAGAGTTGAAATTCCTTGCGAAGACTTCGGAACAATGCCTGACTGTAAATAGGGAAGAAGTAGTAAACGCTATGAATTCAATCAACAAGGGAAAAGCGTCTGACATATATGGTTTAAGCATTGAACATCTGATTTACGCAGGAGATGACCTCATTGACTTTCTTTTTGAAATTATCAAACAAATTTTTATGGAAAAGAAAATACCAGAAACTTTGAAACTAGGGATCATAACTCCAGTTTACAAGAAGAAAGGTGCTAGTAATGATTCATGTAATTACAGAGGAATTACAGTTTTACCAGTAATATGCAAGGTTATAGAGCTTATTTTACGGGAAAGATTGTCCCAGCTTGTGAATCAGACCCAAAACCCATTACAAAGAGGATTTACAAAAGGATCGTCTCCCCTGAACTGTGCGCTGATCATAGAGGAATTTGTATGTGATGCAAAGGATAGAAATGAAACTGTCTACATGGCTATGCTGGATGCAAAATCTGCTTTCGATGTTGTTTCCCACCCCCATTTAATGAGAAGTGCATATGGAATCGGTGTGGAAGGGGATTTATGGACCTTGGTCAATGATTTGCATGATGGTGCTGTCTCTGCCGTGAAATGGCGAGGTGAAATATCTACTCCATTTCAAGTATTACAAGGAGTCCGACAGGGCGGAGTTCTAAGTGCGGATCTGTACAAGGTATACTCAAATGAACTTTTAGATGAATTTACATTTCTTCTCATGGTGCAAAGATTGGAAATATAGCTATCCCGAGTCCTGCTTGTGCAGACGATGTTGTATTGCTAAGTGACTCACCTGATGAATTACAAATACTACTTGGAATTGCCGGAAATTACAGTAACAAGAAACGGTATAAAATACAAGCTAAAAAGACAGTTGTTTTACCAGTCACGCATAAGAAAAAGACTAAAATTACACACTCCTGGTCTATAAATGGAGAGGAATTGCCAGTAGTTGAATCTACCGTACATCTAGGAATTATAAGGGGGAAATCCCAAGAGGACACTGTAAAAGAAACTGTTAATGAAAACATCAAAAAGAGTAGGCGGACCTTGTACAGTCTTCTCTCTGCTGGGCTTCATGGTGAAAATGGACTAGATCCTGCCACAAGTATTCATATCATGAAAACATACGTATTACCTGTTTTGACTTATGGACTTGAAATTCTTTTACCTGAGAATAGACAGTTAGATATTCTAGAAAAGTTCTTACGGAAATATCTCAAGATGATTTTATCAATTCCTGTGAACTCTCCAGATCCGGCAGTGTATATTCTATCGGGAATACTCCCAGTAGAGGCTCAAATCCACATCAAGACTTTAACTTTTGTGAATAGCATTTGTATGCAAGACGACAGTAGTATTGAAAAACAGTTAGCCTGCAGACAACTCAATGTAAAAAGTAACAACAGTAATAGCTGGTTCATAAGAGCTGATAGGATCCTCATGAAATATGGACTACCGAACTTTCAAACGCTAATATTTCAACCTTATTCAAAGGTTGCATGGAAAACTCAAGTGTATAAAGCTGTTAATGCTCACTGGAAACGTCATATCATTATACATACCCAGATGTATAGACAGTTAGAATACCTAAATCTAGACTATTTCATACCTGGTGCCGTACACCCAGTGGTTTATACTAAAGATGCCAGTGTAAGGGACGCTAAAAGAATATCTGTTAAAACTAAACTGGTAGTTGGATCTTTCATCCTTCAAACAAACCGAGCAAAGTTCAACAATTCAGAAGTGTCAAAATTATGTCTATTATGTCATGAAGCGGATGAAACTATTGAACATTTCATATTAACCTGTCATATTTTGGACTCAGTGAGATCAGAAATATTAAGTGAAATAAGTGACATCTTGGATAGTAATTATAATATACAACTGTCAGAACTTTCATTGGATAAGCAACTAAGGATAATCCTAGACTCAAGTTTTCTACAAGATCAGTCCTGCCAGACAAATGAAGATATATATCTACTAGAACATCATACTAGGAGGCTCTGCTTTGCGCTTAGCACAGAAAGGCATAAATATTTATTGACACACAAAATCAAAGCTGATAAGAAGAACAGAAAGTGCAAGGGTGGTCGCACATAGAGATTTCAGTATTTTAAAACTGTCTTGAGAAGCTGCTTTTATACTTGTATATACAAGAACTGTAAATATCTTATAACTACAAACTGTATATACGTTTTAATGGATATTACATTAACAATTTTAACGTGAAAACTTTTATGGATTAATGTTCTACTCCAAGAGGTTCCTCAACACTGAGGGGAAAGACAACAACAAGAACAAGAACAAGATGGGGTATGAAACCCCCTCCCGAACTCCGAACCATGATTGGCCGACACTGAGAAAAGAAGGTTAATTGGGATCCGACAGGGCAAGTAGCCGTTCAAGACAGTTTCCTCCTGACCAAAACCGTTTTCTCACCAACATGAAGTATTTCTGTCTATTTTAACAGTGTCTAAAAGCAGGTCAATATGTTCTGACTATAAACATTTAAGATAACAAATTTCGACATAAAGAAAAAATATGCTTAGTTTACAACATAACCCAGCAGTGAGAAAGGCCAACATTCATGTTTATGGACTATAGGGACCCCCGGCCCCACCCCACCCACCGCTTTCAACTCTTAGATGGACTCTAGAGTGGAATTTATTTTTCAACGGTACGCTTGGTTAGCAAAACATACACTACAGGGTGTTAAGAAAGTGCGTAGACATTATTTAAATATGCACTGAAAGCTTAATATTGTGATCATTTTCGCAAAGCTTTGTCAGTGTGATACAGGAAGAACTAACAAAGATATACAACATATAAATTTTGTTTTTTTCAAACTGGTGAGAAAATCTGAATTGCTATGGACACACCCGCTACAGGACTGACAATGGTGAAGGCAAAATTTTGATTTGCATCAGAGTTCGGCATCTAAGAGTTTGGTTTTTCAAAATTAATAGAAATATTTAAGATGTAAAAGTTTTTGGTATTGCAGGGAATATTGTCGTGTTTTTTTTTTTTCGTTTTTTTTTTTTTTTTTGTTTTTTTTTTTCATTTAGTTTTTATTATTTTCCGACGGTTTACTAAGGAACTTCTGACTAAATCGAAAGGGTACCCCCATTCTCAATTGAAACTTTAAATTTTTGGGGGTGGGGACAGAATCTATATCAGTGTTTGTAAACCCAGAGGCATTTTGCAGATTTCTTTTAGTCTTTTGTTACTAGATTTGTTCTCACATTGAGCATAAACATTTGATCTGATTTTCTTTTCATATTGTTTTGCAAAATCACTCTAAACAAATTACTCTTTAGATTTAACTTCAAATTCATTTTTCATTGAATTTTGCACTAAAACCGTGTTGCTTTGAAACAAAGTAGGTTAGAATATGAAGTTGTTCAGAAGACTCTTAAAATATTTTATACTGGTGTAAAAAACCCTGTAATTAACAAATTGTCTTGTCATTTAGATGCACTATTGTCGAAAAACCCTATTTTATCAACACATTTGCATAATTTGACTGTTTGGCGGTAAAATTCCAAATATATAATAATTTACAGATACACCATAAATATTTCGAAATTTTATTCTTGTCTCCCTTATCTCTAAGATCCACTCCATTACATAAATAATTTTTGTCAACTTTTCATTTTAAGTTTCGTTTCAGATTTTAATTCATTACCCCCACACCCTTTACAAAATGTTAATGCTTGATCTGCTTTTTTATGACAATAAATCATCTGTCAAAATATGCATGTTGTCTACGATTCCTTACAAGCTGTAACTAATAAAATACCGTTTGGCTTAGTCTCTATCATTTAAGTTAGTTTAAAAAAAAAGATTCAATGAGGGACAAGAATAAATAACAGTTTAATATGACCTACCTTTATGCGTAAAATCCATAATAGATAGCATGCCACATTGACACCTTGGGTATGAACTGCTAACATTTTTACGGTAAAGTGCGGTTGCAAAAGTTGTTATATTGTGTATCCTTTAACACTGAATAGTTCTTGAAACCTGTAAAGTTTTAAAATTCAACGAATGTAACTTCTGAAGTTATAAGCAATATTGTAATGTCTTCGAACTTTCTTAACACCCTGTAAGTTAATACGATGAAACACTGAATGGCAAACATTACGCACTGTCTTCAAGGGTGGTCTTGGAGCCACGTCCCCGCACCCCAACCCCTTGCCTACACACACACAGAAGTTAGAGCAGTTTCACTGTTCAAGAGTATTTACATGCGAAAAGGCTTCCAATCCAGAAAAAAATAAGTAGACCCTTATGATAAGGCTGTAAGTGCAGTTCAGAGGAATGGCAGTGCAGGAGAATGGTTCAGAACAACAGGTGGAATTAGGCAAAGATGCCTTCGCTCACCCACTCTCTTCAACATTTTTTTCAAAGAATTATATCTGATGCACCGGAAAAAACGTGATGGAAAGGTTGGCATTGGCGGCAGAACTATTACCAATCCGCAGTTTGCCGATGACATTGACGCTCTTGCCGAGGTACAGCAGGAACTAGAAGCCCTATTTAAAAGTCTCGAAAAAACTTTCACAATGTCTGAAATGGATATAAGGGCTGAAAAGACCAAACTAATGACAAACAGCGCCAAGGGCATTCACAGGGAGATCAAGGTAAAAGGTAAGAAGTCGGGAACGGTTACAAACTTCAAATACCCTGGAGTAATTATCTCAGATGATGACACAAAACCGGAGGTTCTCTCAAGGATTAAACAAATTTAAAGAGTAAATACACTTCAGGAACTAGCCGGGCCGCGTAGCGCAATCGGTAGGGCACTTGACTCATAAGCCAGAGGTCCTGGGTTCGAAACCCGGTCTGGTCACATACTTTCGTTTCTCCTTCCGCTGATTCAAGAAGGGCAGTTGTCAGTTACTGGCGAAAGTATGTGCACTTAGTACTGGTTAACCGCTTAGGAGGTCTAAGCCTGCCCAGGAATAGTGTGGTAAGGTTAACTGACCATCCCGACATGACCATAGCTGTTTACGGTGGACGTTAAGCATCAAATCAATCAATCAATCACTTCAGGAACTGACTGAATCAGATCCCAAACCCTATCCCCAACATCAAAGGGAAAGATTGACAAAGACATTGCAACAAACAATAAATTACACGTGATAAGCCGAGTCAGCAGCTCTTTCCCAAATAGGTGGCAACTCAGCTATCTTTACTGAACTAAATGATTTAGACCAACAGAAGGGTTAAAATGAAAACACAATAAGTTAAACAGCACCGAACATAAAACAAATGCAACCGCAACGAAAGTACCGCCTTGGGACGGTCAGTAATAACTTCTGGGGGGGGGGGGGTTTAAACCTGTTTTACTGGGCCCAAACCTTCACCCTCACCCTCCGCCGCGGTGCACACATGTACCACACAATAGACTAAACAAGTTATACGGAAAACATTTAACAACTATTTTTACCTATTTTCTATTTTTTATTATAGAAGGGTTAAAATGAAAACCCAAGCCACAGCAGTTCTGAAAAAGCTGCAGCCAATATGGAGACATAGCAACATATCACTTTGATCAAAGGTGAAACTGATGCGCTTCCTTGTCAAATCCATATTTCTGTATCCCTGTGAGTCATGGACCTTGACAGCAGATTAGAGAAAAGAACGAAGGCATTTGAGATGAGATGCTGCCGAAGGTTACCAAACATCTCGTACAAGCCCCATGCCACTAATGAGGATGTTCGCATTGAAGAACTGGCATTGGACAAGAAACGGAAACTGGGGTAAATTGGACACATGTCAAGGTCAAGGTCTTCTTATTTAGCAAAGACGATTCTACAGGGCACATTGAAGGAAAGATGAAGTGGTAGATAGAAAAGGGGTGAGAAGACGATTTTAAGGAGTAGACATGGGTGGACTTTGCTAGCACAACTAGGACAGCTGAAACAGGAATAGGTGGAAAGGAATTGTTGTAAAGTCATCTATGGTGCCCCAACAACCTTGCGATGTTGAGCCATAAGCAAAATAATAACAAGCAAATTCGACGAATTTATGTCCTCCGCCTTTGGAAAAAAGAAGGGAAGATGCACAATCCCAAAATGTACAATGTCCTAAACATTATGAGGACATACACACACGAGGTACCCACTGTCAATGCAAATTGGATAGTATTTAAGCTAAAATATGCCCAAGTTCGAAATACATGAAAAGTAAGAAAAATTCATCTGAAAATTCTACAAAAACCACATGCAAGCTCTGAGACCATGCTAAAAGCACCTGCACAATTTTAAAATGATTGGTTCAAAATACTTTGAGGAGCTGTACACACAAGGTTTCCACTATTTATACATTTGTTAGTATTTGGGCCTAAGTTCAAAACACGACAAAGTGACAAAAATTATGGAATGTAATCTTAAAAGTCACATGCACACCTAAAGACAATGAAGAAGAAGCTGTGAAGTTGCTTTATGAAAAACTCTAGAAGTTTTGCATACTAGGTATGTACTGTCAATGGGTCCTCTGATGTGGTAAAATTGACTAAGTTCATAAAGGTTAAAAAGGTCATAAAATATCACCATACCACAACCCCTTAAACACATGCACATCTACAGACCATGTGAAAGAAGCCTGCAAAGTTTCAGAATGATTCATAAAAATCCATAGGAGTTGCACTCACAAGGTATATACTTACAACAGGTCTTCTGATGCTGAAAAATGACCCCCCCCCCCACAACAATATTTGACAATAACCCATAAGGCACATGCATATTTGCAGACCATGAAGAAGAAACCTGCAAAGTTACAGAAAGATTCATGAAAACTGTGGGAGGAGTTGCGCACACGAGGTATGTACTGAAAAGGCCTTCTGATGCTGAATAAAAACTAAGTTTGCAAAGTGAAAAAAGTGGTAAAAATATATTTGATGATAAACCCTAAGGCACTTGGATATCTACATACCATAAATGAGAAGCTTGCAAAGTTTCAGAATGATTCATGAAAAGCTGAAGGAGGAGTTGCGCACACAAGGTACCTACTGTTTAGGAGGGATGGAAGAACGGTACCATGCAACTACGGAAAGCCGAATACTATGTTCCCTCGCTTTTCCTCGAAAAGACGGGGGACAATAAATAGGCCCATATTCCATAAACAGAAAACCCCTTACAGCCCCTCTGTCTAACCACGTCGCTGTAATAGCACGTTTGTACAGCGAAGGGCTAGAACTGTTTCACGACAATACTCTATCATTTTCCTTGAAAGGCCTTAAAGCAACTTATACCAGCCTAATCAATGTTACCTCACCGATCCCCACCACCACCCCTCTGCCTTCTCAGTTGGCAGAAAGTCACCAGGCCAACCATCCAATTACTAACCCAGCTCTCCCGAACAAGGACCATGAAGGTAATAAAGATTCGGGCTACCAATAGAAAACATGAGAAACTCCTGACCATGGTTAAAAAGCGATGGTTTCGTCTTTTGGTTAATCAAAGCAGACCCCCCCCCCCCCCCTCCGTTCTCCTCTTTTTGTTCTGAATCTTAGGTGTTCATATACTTTAAGACCTTTTTGTTATTTATGTTTTATCATTATTATTATTATTACTTTTATCACTATTTGTTTTTTTTTTGTCATCTATCATACCTTTCTACGCTTCATTTTTTTCTAAGTACTATGCTTTTCTAGTTTAGTGGCTTCTATTTTGGAACCTTCATAAAGGTATTTATTTTGGCTGGTTGGGGCTGGAGCTTGTCGTGTCTGCTGCTTGGTCATTTGGGGTTCAGCTGGTGGTTTTCTTTTGCGCGGGTATTTCAGTGGTGTTGAATGACACACTAGGGATCTCCAGGTGTCGAGTGACCCAGTGGCGGATCCAGAGGGGGTTCGTGGGGTTCAAATTATTCAGCGTTAATTATTTCATTTTCATGGGGAAATTCAGGAAAAATTGGTCAAACTGCACAAATCGAACCCACTCGGCTAATTTGAACCCCATTTCCAAAATTTCTGGATCCACCCCTGTGAGTCTTCATCTCTGATTCATCGCAGATATTATCCGTGGTTTGTTTGTTCCCTGTGATGATTCATTTATGGATCTGGAAACCTTCAAGCGTACCAAACAGCTTTCTAAATGCTTCGAACCACTGCAGAAACAGAGGGCACGGGTTTTGATCCCGTACCGACCTTTCCAAGGCGGTACTTCTGTTGTGGTTTCTCAGTTATTATGTCCGCTTGTCTATGATCTTTAGCAATATGGTCACCTGAATAGCTGCCCATTCTGCTTTTTGTTTTGGTTTGTTTTGTAACTTGAAGGTAGGTTCCTGGGCTAGCGATGTCAATTATGTCCACAAAATAATTTCGTTTTTTTTTCTGAGCAGTATTGAATTCTCTTATTTTTCTGAATTTGTTGCTACTGAGAAACCCGTCAGATGTTGAAGAAAATAGTCGTTTTCCCTTTTGGTTTATTTTCTTTCGTTGGAATTCCAGTTCTAAAAATTACTATGTTTATTATGTCTATAAGTGTGCAAGTTCTGATGCCATTCTCCAAAGGTCAATTTTCCCTTGACGTGAGCTCTCCTAGAGGTCCTGGCGTGGCGGTTGGGTTAAAACTATCCCAAAATGCAATGCAGCATGACATCAGCTGCGTTATCTATTTTTGGCGCGAACTAAAAATAGCGCTAACTGGTGTGCGAAGCAGAGTTAGGAAATCCCTTGCAAAACAACTTTTCTAATATTTTTTTGATTTACACTTTTTAGTGAAACTTAATAATTCCCATTTATAAGTGCTTTCCAACAACTTGGATGAAAGTTCATCAAAATTATGATGCATTTCAAAGTACAGGAACCTACCTTTAAAATAGGAAAAAGGTTAAAGTAGATATTGCTGCTGTTTTAAGTTACTTATGGTAGCTGAATGATCACCCGTGTTGGAAAGAGTTGTTCATTCGGTTTACCGTGGGTGTCTTTCGTGAGCTTTTGTCAATTTGTGTGTGTGTTTCTTTCTCTTTTAGTTTTGAAGGTGGGATGTGGGTTTTGATTATATGAACTGATGATCATTGCCTATCTTTTTACTTTCTTCTCATGCACGCCTTCATTTATAGGTTTTCATCACTGAAGCTGAGTGCAGCCCTAATCACCTCCTTCTGTCCCCTTTTCGCCTCCCACTACAGGGGATATTTATTACGGTTAAACTATGACATTAGTGCATCTGAACAGAAACAGTTTGAGTTTGATTGTAAGGTAGTATGGATTAAATACAACTTGTCGTTATCAAATCCAAGGTTTTCCCTCGGCCTTGTATTTAAGGAGTTTTTGGGACCCACATACCAATTTTTTAAGAGTCCAATGCCAAAAGTAAAGGGTCCTGTACTCTGAAAAATGTTATAAAATGTCCAAATAAAATATCAGAATTTCATAAATACTTTATTTTGAAAATCATTACTTTGTATTGTGCCGAGAATAACATAATTTTAATAAGAATTCATCACTTTGAATTGGGACTTGGATTTTGTTTTGAGAGTCCCAATGGATGCACAGACTTTTTTCTGGGAGTCCCAGACACCATTTTGGGGGTCTGAGACTCTAAATCTTGAGTCCGGGAAAACCCTGAAATCTCTATTAATAGCCGTATTTTAACTTCCTTAAGAATGATGTGCCTATAGCTTCGAGGAATTGAAAGAATCTTAAGAGATTGTAAGCCAACATTGAGGTCTTATATGGGTTCTTGGGGCTCTGAACAAGGTTCCAGCGAGTGAATCAGAGGCGCTCAACAACATGAACGCTAGCGGGCGCTCGAAGTACTGGTGCCATCTAATATACAATTTTTAAGTCTACTGAGCGGGGCGCCCGTGAGCGGGTTTAACCCACCTCTTGCTGTACTCTCATCAAGTTGTATGAATGTTTATCGGGACTTTTATCACGACATTACGCAAGTGGTCAGAGAACTGACTAGAACCTACCAGATCTGGATATATCCAAGACTTGTTCAAAACTAGTTAATAAAACTTCTAGAAATACTGCAAGAAAGCCAACGCGACAGTCTGCATGCTTAGTGGTTAACCCAATCACGGTTGACAACTTTGCTGTCCTCTTTAATTGCACGCCGGTGGGTCGGGGTTCAGACTCTATGATTGCTATGAAAGCTATATATTAGTTGGTTAGGGCCGGATGTTTGTCTGTTTCTTGGCCCACCGGGGTTCAACTGGTGGTCTTCTTTTGCTCCAGTACTCCAGTGGTGTTGCTGACGCCCAGGGATCTCCGGGTGTCTCAACACGTTTTGGCTGTCGAGTCCTCATCCTTGTTTCATCACGGTCTTTTCTTGATCTTAATTGTTGACCGTGATGACTCTCTGATGAGTTAGGGGACCTCCATACGAATCGAACTACCAACTAATTGTGTGCACCGAAGCGGAGGGTGAGGGTGAAGGTTTGGGCCCAGTAAAACCGGTTTAAACCCCCCAGTAGTTATTACTGACTGTCCCAAGGCGGTACTTTTGTTGCTGTTGCATTTGTTTTATGTTCGGTGCTGTTTAATTTATTGTGTTCTCAGTTTTATCCTTCTATCATAAAAATAGAAAATAGGTAAAAATAATTGTTAAATGTTTTTCATATAATTTGCTTAGTCCGTTGTAACCCGTCTGTTGGTCTAAATTATTTAGTTCAATAAAGATAGCTGAGTTGCCATCTATTTGGGAAAGAGCTGCTGACTCGGCTTATCACTTGTAATTTATTGTTTGTCGGGATGTCTTTGTCAATCTTTCCCTTTGATGTTGGGGATAGGGTTTGGGATCTGATTCAGTCAGTTCCTGAAGTGTAGTTACTCTTTAAATTTTCCCAGTTTTTGCTGTGAGGGGTAGCCGAAGACAGTGTCCTGTTTTATAGTCAAAATAATATTTAACAACAGTTTAATAACTTCCGAATCTTGCTGCCAGAGTGTTAACTGCAGCTTTCGAATGCAAAATCAATTTACTGGTCCCCGAAATACACGTTTCAACAGCCAATGTTTGCTCATAGGGATTCGGATCATATTGAATTTTAACCAAACTAACTCAGTGACACAATACCCTGGCCCGTGGAGACAAAATGACGTTAATGTCCTTTTTTGGCATAGAAACTTTTCATGTAAAAAACACTGTTTCGTAGCGGTACGTACATTCTTTGGATCGGACCGGATCGGATAAAAGCACCGGATCGGACCTGAATTTTACCATTTATACTGGCACTCCCTATTCTCACGGTACTTAAGATACAAGCAAGCCTGACCAAATAAGGAGGACCAACAATTCAACATACTATATGTAGTTGAGCCCTCTAGTATTTCATCTAAACCTCAAGGCTTTTTTGTGTTTTCAACCTTCTCGTGAGTGTCATATTTTTATGTGCACACAGTACTACCCCAAAGTGGTTAGACAGAAATACCGACTCCATATTTTCACGGTATATGGATATTTGCCTCAACATAAGCAAATTAAATGCAAGCAAAATTAGTTCCTTATTTAAAATGTTGAGTATAACCATACTTAGATCAAACAAAGCAAGAAATAACATGATCGGACAATTATTTTCTATTTTATCGCCACTTTTATCATCCTGGTGTGTTCCTTGTTACCACCTTTGGTGATTATTCACTACTTTGGCTTTAAGAAGTCACAGAATCTTCAAAAAAGAGACAGAACTGAAATCTTATGTGTTTTTATACTTTGTATTCCAAAGGCCTGAAAGGCAAGATAAAAATAAGAAGACATGTGTTCCTGAGGGCTTTTATAGCACTACCGCGAGAATATGATTGCCGCGAGAATATGGAGTTGGAGTATATAGCTGTTTTATCACACTTTCTTTTGCTGTTAATGTTTATATTTTGCATAAGATAGATAGTGTATCCAGCATGTATGTTACAGTAATGTTTGAACTTAATGAACTTACGGTTGCAATTGTTTTAGCGTGTTTGTTGTAATTTCTCGGATATTTCACAGAAGCAGCTACCACGTAAACATGCCATATAATGGCTATATAAATGACAATTATCAGATTAAATAATGTGATTTTTCCCCTTATTTTTGTTCAAAACATAGATTGTGGGTATACACTATTGAGGCAGTTTAGGGCAGAAATAATATCTGATGGATACATCATGTTAACAAGTCAAAGATTTCTTCAAACTCCAAAATTACTGTAATATATCTGTTGGACTCACTATCTTATGCAAAATGTAAATATTAACAGTCAAAGAAAGTATGTTAAAACAGTGAACTATAACGATGTTTTGTAGAGTACTATGAATAATTAGCATTTCAGAAAGTTGATATGTCTCACCAATATTAAGAGAAAAAAAAAGTTATCAAGGTCATGGACTTATAAATTTTTATGTTAAAGTTTTACTTTAAAAGTGTTTAAGATCTCATAGTCTCTAAACCTTTGATCGGTTTGAATGATATTTGGTGTAGTGATAGATATTGGTCCGAAATGTTATTCAGCACCATTCCAACCCCTGGTCAAGATCCACAGGTCAAAGCCACGGACTTAGAAATTCTATATAAAAGTTTTACATTAAAGTTTTTTTAGATCTCATTATTTCTATACCCTATAATTGATTTGAATTCTATTTTATATTTGGTACGATAATAGATATTTAGATAGGAAGTGTCTCCGGGTACGGTACCGTATCCCTAGACCCTGGGTCTCCAGGTACGGAACCGTACCCCGAGACTCTGGGTCTCCAGGTACGGCAGTAAGTTTTCAATACTCTATATATGTATTAAGTAGTTTTACCTATTTAAGATAGTTAATCCATCAATAAAATTACTCCTTGTAAAAATTCATTGATTATAACCTTCAAGTCCGTCATTTGCGTTATTTAAACTGCGAAAAACACGGCCGATGTGTATTATTTGATCGCCCGCTAACTGCACGCAGAAAATGACTTCTGAAGAGTGCAAACAACCACCATCTTGTTATAATCTGCACAAATAGACAATTACACTTATTTTAAAAAAGTATCCATCTTCTAATATTTCTGCGATAAGCAATGTAGACCAAAAACAGACGGCTAAAAAACGCATGCAGCGTTCTTAAATATGCCTTTCGTCAAACAAGTCATGTGCGCCAAGTGAAGTTCACCAAGTGTTGTTGAAATAACATTAAGTATTCATTATTATATGTATTTATTTGTGTGCTTATGAAGGTATTATCGCTTTTTTAAACAGATATCGCATTGTCGGAATCAGGACAGCTCGGACCAAAGACTACTCGCCCCACAAAATCGCGGACCAGGACAACTCGCCCCAATTTTTTTAAAACTTACCACCAGTCAACGCGTCCCATATCATAAGCTTTCCAAAAGTCAACTCGCATCAAATTATAAATACTCAGCCCAGATGTATCATGAGTATTTTTAAATGCCACTGAAAATGTACCGTATGACTTCATGTATATGCACTGACAAATTAACAATCCCTGACACACAACTTGAAGGGATTTACGGTAATTACGAGCGTCTTTGTAAATTTGGTTTTAGCTGCCCCCGCCTTCCCCTCACCCCTTCAAAAAAGATAATCACTAACATTACAGAAAGCCATATAATTGATTGAATTTCACCTCAGCGGAACGTATCCATAGCCGCAATACCGGGGTGCCGTTCGTCCGTCCATTGAATAAAAACTGTTACTCATTGTTGAATTTTATCAATAATTTGGACAAAACAGGTGTGAAAAAACAACAATTATTGGTGTTAGCGCGAAACCGTCGTGTTATTTCTTATGCAAAAAAAACCCCACACACATCGTTTTGACCACATTATTCATTAATTATTTTCCCTAGCAAGATGGCGACTTAATGAAATTTTTACAAGGAGTAATTTTATTAACGGATTTACTATATATTATTTAGGAGCGGCTGTAGTGTAGTGGATAACACTCCAGACTACCAATCCAGGGGTCGCAAGATCGATCCCCCGCTTCACCGGTCTTTCGGATGAGACTTTAAACCGAGGTCCCGTCTCCATATGACCTCGTTGTTGGTGGGACGTTAAACCCGAGTTCACTTACTCACTACTATATATTAAATGGGTAAAATTACTTAATACATAGTATTGAAAACTTACTGCCGTACCCGGAGCCAATCCTCATAGGACTGTCTCCAGGTACGGTTCCGTACCTGGAGACCCAGAGTCTCGGGGTACGGTTCCGTACATGGAGACCCAAGGTCTAGGGATACGGTACCGTACCCGGAGACACTTCCATTTAGATATTGGTCCGACATTTTATTCAGCACCATCCCCACTCTGTTCATGACCTATAGATCAAGGCCATGAGCTCAAAAAATTTCATGTTAAAGTTTCAAGGGTCATTTTCAGGCAATTTTGTCTATATTTATGCTACAATACGCACCATTACGCTACATTACGCATCATTATTGTTTTTAGGCAGACCCCAAAGGCAAGTCCGGTGACAGTAAATACCCATGCAACTGTCTTCCGGTTTCGGTTTTGCACGTTTTGGAGAAAAAAAAACTTTGGGGGAAGTATGAAACTCTTTGAGGAGCTAAAATAAAAGCGTGACAACGTACTGAAGCACCCGGACAACATTTACACCTATTACCTTTTTAGCATGGACCGAATAAAAGAAATCAGAAGTCGAGTGACACTGCAGGAACATGGACTTGAAAATGTAAACATGGCCTCCCTGAACTGTTTTTCGAACGAGACCATTTCTCGAACGAAAGTCAGAATTTTACGTTTGGTCCCGATTAATCAAAGGACAATTTTCTTCAAAAGCATCCTAGTTTTTCTGGAAAAGTTTCAAGAATGAGCCCTGTAGACGGAAAAAAGTAATTAAATGAAAAGCAAACAGTGTGTCAAAACAAATCGTGTTCTGACATTAAGATGTTCCTTGCCACTGAACTTCTACCTTTTGCTGAACGAAAGACAAAGTGACAAAAGATCCCACCCTGTTGGAGGGTGGTTCTGATAGGTGGTCACAGATCCATGACATTTCGTCTAAACCCATTTCGTCTAAAGGACATCTCGTCTAAAAGACATTAGGTTGAATACGACATTTTGTCCAGTGTTCCCACTCAAATTTTAAACTGAGGGTTTTTATACCCCTTATCTATAAAATTTGCGAGTATGAAGTAAAATTTACGGGTATGACTTTTTATCTCGAAAAAGTTATGGGTCGAAATGGACATGGGCCGAAATGACCCGGAACCCTTGGTCCGCTTCTTTTACAAACACTAAAGTGCTGATGTGTTTCCAATTGAAGCCTGAAAAAACGAAGAAAACGGCTGTCATGCCTTTTTCCGGTCCTCGTTTTATCCAATATTAATCATTTGAAGGATTCCTTTCCAAATAAAAAAAATAAAGTGTCGTTTCCAAACAGAAACAACGAAAATAAACGCAAAAATACCGACAAATTCTGTAGGCCATTATGACAGTTCTAGTGCGCAACATGACCTCGCATGTCATTAATATTCATGCAGCCGATTAGTGGTAGTGTTTTCCAATAATGAATTTGATTGGCCGTAGAACGGATGTGACGGACATGAATGAAAGCATGGTATCTTACTACGGCCCGCATTTCAGATCAAAACAGTGACTTCTGACTCTCTTCTCGGCTACAAAAATCATCTGGCCTGGCAGACTCGCAATAGAATGAACAAAAATGATGATTTTTTTATTTTTTTGAGAGAAACATATGCGCGTGAATGCACGTTCTTGCCCCAAAATTAATGCGTGATTAGAATGATTTCCACGTGATTCACGCACAATTCTACGTGAATGGGAACACTGTTTGTCAAAAAGTGTCTAAATTCGTCTAAAAAATTTTTATCTATTTTTTTTTCGTCTAAATTTTGTTTACACATTTAATGGTAAGGAAACACAAGTGATCTACGAAGGCTGATCTTTATTTGCCAGTGACATGAAATTTCTGGTTTCAAAGTTAATTCAGTACACGCAACGTGAAGACTTGATCTGACACGCTCTCGCGTGACACTTAAAATCGCGAGGAAGGGATTAAAATCCACGAGATTCTCTCGCACCTCTCACGCATTTCACACTAAACTTCCTTGTGTGTTTGAAAATCCCCACGTTCCATGCAAGAAAATTCCTTGCATCTCATGTGAAATTCATAGAATGATGTATGCGAGAAACTTTCTCGCATCACGCGTGGAATTTTGTCCAGGTAGGTAAAGTAAATGCAAGTTCTATACAAGTATACTCAACAGCAAAAGAAACGCATATTTTTTAGTGTCTTGTTTTGCCTCATTAAATGTAATGATATTTTACTTTTAACTTAATACTGGAATTTGCCTTAACGTGGCCATAAGTTCTGCAGCATTTTGTTGTCACAGTGCAATTCTTCGAAAAAGATGTGAAGATTTTGTCAAAAAGGCAAAAAAGCGCAAAATTCTGGCCCACAGTGGCAAAAAATAAATTATCGATACGATTTTGCTCCAAGTGAGTTCAGCATGATGTAACCAACTGGAAAACGGTATAAAACTTTTAAAAAATTGATTCTAATACAGTCAAATTGCACCTGAAAAAATCTGCATTTTTTCGAAGTTTTTGAAAACCGTCTGAATCATCAAATTTATAGAAAAATCTGGTAATTTGGGATTCAAAATGAGTAGGGCTATGGGGAAAGAACCCGTTTAAAACAAATTTTGGTTTGAAATCAGCACGTATTTTGCTCACTTCCGGTTTGAGTTACGAAATTTAAAAGCCGATCAAAATGTTTTCCTGGAAAAAATCTTGTCTTCCGAATCGCTTACCATAGACTGCCCTTTATGATAAAGATGCTGTATGATTTTCATTCAATTTTGCCCAGTGATTTTCAGGATCCAGCGCCCAAAAGTTCAATCTGTGGTTGCATTATTGGGAGGACGTACAGAGTTACTTCCCTTTGTTACATACTCCATTTGATTTTGACCACTTACCCTTTTATTTAACCCGAATTGGAAATGGATTCCAATTCGGTTTGCAGAAAAATCCACAAAAGTTTCTTTTGCTATCGCAAAACTTGCCTTCTTTTGTGGTTTTGCAGAAAGGGGCATAACTTTGTTTGTAACAAGTAACCAATGCTGAAAATTTTTGATGTTGTTTGTGAGACATTGTAGCGTCGTAGATAAAGAGGGCCTCAGTTTGGTAGCCAGGCACAACTCAGTTCAGGACACTGATTTAACTGATTAGTATTTGTGAATTTTGAAATTGACCCCTTGATTGTTTACGCTTTCGTTACGCATGAATAAACAAATAAAATTTCAATAAGTTTGCAACGAAGTGTGCTCCATGCATTGATAATGTCTTCCCTGTTTTGCCAATTTCAGCAGATTTTCATTTTGACATAAAAATACCAGAAAGAAAAATATGCGTTATTTTTGCTTTTGAGTATACATGTACCTTTACAAACAAGGCATATGATTCGCAATGCATTTTTTTTCGGTGCTGATAACGGTTCAGTTAATACATTGTAAGTGTGCGTGAATAACCTAATTGATCGCATCCTCAACGCAAGTATTGTTTGACCGTACGGTATTTACATTTACGAATTAAGGATGGGTTGATAAACAATCATGATCAGCGTAATTTTGTTGCAGTTATGCGGCGAGTTAATTAGGCTTATGTTTGAAAGAATATTGTAAAAAGGTTAGTTAGTAGCAAACGGAGTTCTTTCAAATTCTAGAATGATGACACAGACAAAAAATTTCGCTCAGCCGCCACTGATAATAGCCCAATCCATGTCAAAACAGTCACAAAAAAAGTGTTTCGATCAGCTTTTGAACTCTAAGATATAGCCGCTAGTGGCACGTAGGGCTTCTACGTTTACAAAATATTGTAAACGTTTACACGAGCGCTAGAAAACGAAACGATTCCGTTTAAACGACCATTACCGTTGAAATGTTATTCTTAGTATCGGACATCTATGAGATGCCCCCCATACCTTATAATTATTATAATTATGTTACCACAGTGTCATCCAATAATGCGCTTTCATTTTCGGGGGTCAACTCGAAGTTTACAGTAACCGACGGTATTAAAAAAACGTATTTACAATTGACCAATTTCCAATGGCAGCAATTATTTCCACGTGATAATTACATGGGTTAGCTTTATAAAACATCGGACATAATTATCCTGTTAATTGATACTTACTGTCAACGTTACAAGCTGCAATTATCTCACCTCCGCGGTAAGCTTATCCTGTGAAACACAGGTACCGAGGTAGTCCTAATTTTTTCTATTGCACAACACGTGTTGTCGGCAGACATAACCTTGCCTTTGATCTGTACCTTACAAAATTAGTTGCCGATTATGACGTTACAATTTTCTGGCAAAACGTGTACAGGTCATGCTTTGCGTAAGGTACACAGAAGTTAGAAAATAAAGATTTTAATATTAGACGTTTCCGAGGACGCCGTCAAGTATATTAAGATTGACTACTGACGACTGTATAAGATATTATAACTTGTTGGTGGTTTCCGGGTGCTCAGGTTCGGTTAAACGATGTGTGAATTTTGTAAACGTTTAGCACATGTACACGAACCATTACCGTTTATCCGTGTAAACGTAGAAGCCCTAGTGGCACATGCCGAAAGGTTTACTTATTAACCTTCTGATGTAAGAGCTGTCAAGTTTCTATAAAACGCGCACGAGACAATAAGTGGCCTGATTAGCAAAAATTCGCAGTCTCAGAGGTGATTGACGTCCACTCTCTGAATTATGCAAATTTGTAAACCTGTTGGTTTGACAGCTAAAAAAATATACACCACAGCTGCCTCCTCTTAATCAGTTCATTCATGAAATATGGAAAATATGATTTTGTGTCGTGGATCAATAGTCAAAGTGTTTGGACTTTAAAAATGCATCAAAATGAAGGAAAAATAAGAGGTGAGAAGTTTGTTTTTTTTATTCCGAACTCCGCGTGGCAAAATCACATTATCTATATGAAAAACGAAACTGATTGTGCTGTGCGAAAAAATTCTCAAAGTATTCGGACTAATAAACATAATAATATCTATATATTCATATTCAAAGGTGACTGAACGCATTCAGGGCCTTTCGCCATGATAAAATGTAAAGACGGTAGCATTTGTTGAAATACGGTAAACACAGCACGTTTATAGGTCAGTCTCGTGCCTTGACATCAAAGGACGCCGCTCAGAGCACAAAACTGGACATGTGTCACATTGAATCATCAGACGGTGAAAGGAATCTTATTCCATACGCTGATAGTAAATATTAAGATCAGCCTGCGCAGTATTAAATATAATGTGACAAACTGGTATGCTTTACGCGGCATAGCGTGAGCGGTTTACGCTGTCTATTTGTTCTGCACTTTCGGTTATTTCCGGATGGGGGAAATTGCCAATCGTAATTTTTGCCGCTAAAATTTTTTGAGTCGGCGCCAAAAAAGACCAGTCGGTCTGGAAACCGGAATCACACAACTTTTTTAGGCCCAATGTGAAAATATAAATGAATTACCTGTACAACATATAATGACCTGTGAAATTGACAGGAATCGTTAATACTTTCCACTCGAAATCACACGTCACGCTGATTAAGTTTGGCGCCGATGACTCACCTGAGCATACATGGAGTTAATCCTTTCTCTTGAAAGAAGTTGTTTTCTTGCGAGTTTAACGTCACACATCTCGCGAGTGTCTCGCATCTCCCACGCATTTCACACACAAAAAACCCACTAAACTTTCGTGGAAAAGATTAAAATTTCTCGCGAGAATGTGTCAGATCAAGTCTTCACGTTGCTCGTACTGTAGTTAGGTTGTATCCGATCCCACAAAGGTATTCCATGTTGTCACGGTCACCATAGCTCTGCACAACTGATGATAGAAGTAATAAAAGCTTCTTGTGGTGATTGAAATTTTTGACCCTTTAGGGGTTATCTGTCCCTACCCCATGGTCACATGTTTA
The DNA here is from genome assembly GCA_963989385.1 of Ctena decussata. Taxonomy (NCBI): domain Eukaryota; kingdom Metazoa; phylum Mollusca; class Bivalvia; order Lucinida; family Lucinidae; genus Ctena; species Ctena decussata. The sequence goes on along the minus strand of OZ022499.1, from coordinate 32,529,031 downwards.
AAATCACTAAAATTGTATTTGATTAGAGTGGTAAGTGATTTATTGGAAGCTTATTGTAAGTGATCAGAGTAATGAAGTGTCGTGTCATGATAGACTTTTATCCGTGTTCGGTGGGGTTAGGTTGCCCCTGCCCTGGGGTTATACAGAGAAAAAAAAATCTGAAAAAATCAATGTGTGAAAAAGGTTTGCAGTGGCGGGGTATCACGTAGTCGTTTGCGATGCTTTTAATTACGGTAACGTCAAATTTGCTTTCTTGTGCTTTTATATTGGAAAAGGCTTGAACCTAGGATATCTTGGAAACCTGGAAAAAGTGAGAAAAATAAAAAAAGACGAAAAATAACAAAGGTGCGACATTTCGTCTAAAATCCTTAATTTTTTTTTTGGACGAAATGTCGTACCAGACCATTTTTAGCTCGCCTGAACGAAAGTTCAGGAAGAGCTATTGTTGTCACCCCGGCGTCCGCGTCAGCGTCCGCGTCCGGATTGGATGTTTTGGTTAAAGTTTTTAGCTCGCCTGAACGAAAGTTCAGGAAGAGCTATTGTTGTCACCACGGCGTCCGCGTCAGCGTCCGCGTCCGCGTCCACGTCCGCGTCCGCGTCAGCGTCGGCGTTCGGATTGGATGTTTTGGTTAAAGTTTTTTAAAGACCTATATCTCCTTAACCCATGGATGGATTCTTTTGATACTTGCACTGTAGTTAGATATTGGTCTAAGGTTTAACAGGGTACCACCCCCACCCCACTCCGTGACCTTGATGTCAAGGTCATGGACTTAGAAAATTTGTAGTTTTTTTGGACTGGATGTTTTGGTTAAAGTTTTATAAAGCCCAATATCTCCTTAAGCCATGGATGGATTCCTTTGATACTTACACTAAAGTTAGATATTGGTCTAAAGTTTTCAAAGGTACTACCCCCACCCCCCTCTGTGACCTTGATGTCAAGGTCATGGACTTAGAATATTGTCTTTTTATTGATTGGATGTTTTGGTTAAAGTTTTTTAAAGACACATATCTCCTGAACCCATAGATGAATTCTTTTTAGCTCGCCTGAACGAAAGTTCAGGAAGAGCTATTGTTGTCACCACGGCGTCGGCGTCCGCGTCCGCGTCCGGATGGATGTTTTGGTTAAAGTTTTTTAAAGACCTATATCTCCCTAACCCATGGATGGATTCTTTTGATACTTGCACTGTAGTTAGATATTGGTCCAAAGTTTAACATGGTACCATCCCCACCCACTCCTTGACCTTGATGTCAAGGTCATGGACTTAGAAAATTGGGAGTTTTTTGGGACTGGATGTTTTGGTTAAAGTTTTCTAAAGCCCAGTATATCCTTAACCCATGGATGGATTCCTTTGATACTTGCACTGTAGTTAGATATTGGTCCGAAGTTTTCCAAGGTACCACCCCCACCCCCCCCCCTCAGTGACCTTGATATCAAGGTCATGGACTTAGAAAATTGTCTTTTTATTGATTGGATGTTTTGGTTAAAGTTTTTTAATGACACATATCTCCTGAACCCATAGATGAATTCTTTTTATATTTGCACTGTAGTTAGATATTAATCCAAAGTTTTACAGAGTACTACCCCAGCCCTGCTCGGTGACCTTGATGTCAAGGTCAGGGACTTAGGAAATTTGGTCTTTAATAAAGTTTTCTAATTGCGTACTGATTCATAATGCTTGGCAGAGATTTAGTTTACACTTGAACTGATGTTAGACACTTTTTTGAGTTTTTACAAAACATTATATACTTACCCGACTGGATGACCTTGATTTCAAGGTCATGGACTTTGAGTTCTGTCTTAAAGATTTTGATTAGTTTTATATTAATGAAGACATAATTTCACAGTGCCACAATGGACTCAGTTGATACTTATACTTGGACTGATGTTAGATAACAGTTAAAGGCTTTGATACATCCTAGCCCTGCCCTCCTCCCCCCTACCCCTTAGTTCTTTGACCTCAAGCTCATGGACTGTGAAATTTCATGTGGATTTTTTTTTATTTTATGACATTTCTGAGATAGCTTTTGTTTATAAATGTGTTGTCATTATGGACATGCTTGCCTGAAGTTTTATACATAGCAGTCCACACCACCATAGCGACTGTGTGATGGGCAAGCACCTATTCAGGCGAGCTATGCTGTCAGGCGACAGCTCTTGTTATATTTGCACTGTAGTTAGATCTACAGAGTACTCCCCCAACCCCGCTCAGTGATCTTGAGTCAAGGTCAGGGACTTAGGAAATTTTTGTCTTTTTAGCTCGCCTGAGCTCAGGGTGAGCTTTTGGGATACCCTGATGTCCGTCGTCCGTCGGGACGTCCGTCCGGACGTCCGGACGTCCGTCCGTCAACTTTTGCTTGTGTACACTCTAGCGGGCACAGTTTTGATCCAATCTTTCTGAAACTTTGTCAGAATGTTTATCTCCATAAAATCTAGGCCAAGTTCGAAACTGGGTCATGTCGGGTCAAAAACTAGGTCACTAGGTCAAATCTTAGAAAAACCTTGTGTACACTCTAGAAGGCACAGTTTTCATCCAAAGTTCATGAAACTTTGTCAGAATGTTTATCTTTATAATATCTAGGACAAGTTCGAAACTGGGTCACGTCGGGTCAAAAACTAGGTCACCAGGTCAAATCTTAGAAAAACCTTGTGTACGCTCTAGAAGGCACAGTTTTCATCCAAAGTTCATGAAACTTAGTATGAATGTTTATCCTCATAATATCTAGGACAAGTTTGAAACTGGGTCACATCGGGTCAAAAACTAGGTCACTAGGTCAAATCATAGAAAAACCTTGTGTATGCTCTACAGGACACAGTTTTGATCCAATCTATATGAAACATTGTCAGAATATATATCTCCACAAACTCTAGGCCAAGTTTGAAACTGGGTCATGTAGGGTCAAAAACTAGGTCACTAGGTCAAATCTTAGAAAAACCTTGTGTACACTCTAGAAGGCACAGTTTTTCATCCAAAGTTCATGAAACTTTGTCAGAATGTTTATCTTTATAATATCTAGGACAAGTACGAAACTGGGTCATGTTGGGTCAAAAACTAGGTCACTAGGTCAAATCATAGAAAAACATTGTGTACGCTCTAGAGGACACAGTTTTGATCCAATCTTTATAAAACATTGTCAGAATGTTTATCTCCATAAACTCTAGGCCAAGTTCAAAACTGGATCATGTTGGGTCAAAAACTAGGTCACTAGGTCAAATCTTAGAAAAACCTTATGTACGCTCTAGAAGGCACAGTTTTCATCCAAAGTTCATGAAACTTAGTCAGAATGTTTATCCTCATAATATCTAGGACAAGTTTGAAACTGGGTCACGTCGGGTCAAAAACTAGGTCACTAGGTCAAATCATAGAAAAACCTTGTGTAAGCTCTCGAGGACACAGTTTTGATCCAATCTATATGAAACATTGTCAGAATATATATCTCCATAAACTCTAGGCCAAGTTTGAAACTGGGTCATGTAGGGTCAAAAACTAGGTCACTAGGTCAAATCTTAGAAAAACCTTGTGTACACTCTAGAAGGCACAGTTTTCATCCAAAGTTCATGAAACTTTGTCAGAATGTTTATCTTTATAATATCTAGGACAAGTACGAAACTGGGTCATGTTGGGTCAAAAACTAGGTCACTAGGTCAAATCATAGAAAAACATTGTGTACGCTCTAGAGGACACTGTTTTGATCCAATCTTTATAAAACATTGTCAGAATGTTTATCCTCATAATATCTAGGCCAAGTTCGAAATTGGGTCATGTCGGGTCAAAAACTAGGTCACTAGGTCAAATCTTAGAATAACCTTGTGTACGCTGTAGAAGGCACAGTTTCGATCCAAAGTTCATGAAACTTTATCAGAATGTTTATCCTCATAATATGAAGGACAAATTTGAAACTGGGTCATGTAGGGTCAAAAACTAGGTCACTAGGTCAAATCATAGAAAAACCGTTTGTATGCTCTAGAGGACACAGTTTTGATCCAATCTTTATGAAACTTTGTCAGAATGTTTATCTCCATAAACTCTAGGCCAAGTTTGAAAGTAGGTCATGTCAGGTCAAAAACTAGGTCACTAGGTCAAATCTTAGAAAAACCTCGTGTACGCACTAGAAGGAACAGTTTTGATCCAATCTTCATGAAACTATGTCAAAATGTTTATTGTCCATATATATATGCCCCTTATGAAACTGAGTCACATCAGATCAGAAACTAGGTCACTAGGTCAAATCTAAGAAAAACTTTGTGTACACCCTAGAGGGCACAGTTTTGATCCAATCTTCATGAAACTCTGTCAGAATGTTTACCTTTATGAAATCTAGGTAAGTTTGCAACTGGTTTGTGTCGGATCAAAAACTAGGTCACTAGGTCAAATATAAGAACGACCTTGTATACGCTCCAGAGGGCACAGTTTTGATCCAATCTCAATGAAACTTTGTCAGAATGTTTATTCTTACAATATCCGGTTTGAAACTGGGTCATGTCGGGTCAAAAGCTAGGTCACTAGGTCAAATTTAAATTAAGTTATGTTGCAAGAATCAGAACTAACATTGCAATGATGCCAGCCACAAACTCCTTGGAATACATTAGTTTCACCACAGTGAGATAATGATGCTACCATTCTATCATCTGTGTTTGCCTAGTTAAGTCTAGTTGAAATCCATCAAAGGAACTCAACATGAATGGGAACTTTTCGGAGAAGCGACTCTGCCATTTTCAGCTTACCTGATCGAGCCTTACAGTGTTGGTGTTAGCTGCCTCTTTCATCCATCCATAAACATTTTCAAACATCTCTGAAACCACTGGGCAGATCAAATTTCATATGGAGCCTGCACATGGGTCAAAGGATTGAAAGTTCTTCAAATGATCTTGGTCACATGACCAAGGTGGCCGCCATTCCCATGTATGGTAAAAACTCTTATAAATCTTCACCAGAGCCAGTGAACTGATTAATGCTCAGGTGAGCGATTCAGGGCCACCATGGCCCTCTTGTTTAAAGTTTTGTAATTGCAAACTGATTCATAATGCTTTGCAGAGATTTAGTTTATACTTGAACTGATGTTAGACCTTTTTTTGAGTTTTTACAGAACACCTTATACTTACCCCACTGGATGACCTTGAAGTCAAGGTCATCGACTTAGAATTTTGTCTTAAAGATTTTGGTTAAAGTTTTATATTTATGAAGACATAATTTCACAGTGCCACAATGATGGACTCAGTTGATACTAATACTTGGACTGATGTTAGATAATGGTTCAGGGTTTTGATACATCCTAGCCCCCCCCCCTCCCCCTACCCGTCAGTTTTTTTTACCTCAAGCTCATGGACTTTGAAATTTCATTTCATTTTTTTTATTTTAATTTTATTTTAAGACTTACATGTATTTCTGAGATAGCTTTTGTTTATAAATGTGTTTTCATTATGGACATGCTTGCATGATGTTTTATGCATAGCATTCCCAATTACCGCCCCCCCCTACCCCCCCCCCCCCACCCCCCCACCCCCCCCCCCACCCCCTCCCCCCTACCCGTCTGTTTTTTTACCTCAAGCTCATGGACTTTGAAATTTCATTTCATTTTTTTTTATTTTAATTTTATTTTAAGACATATTTCTGAGATAGCTTTTGTTTATAAATGTGTTTTCATTATGGACATGCTTGCATGAAGTTTTATGCATAGCAGTCCACACCACCATAGCGGCTGTGTGATTAGCAAGAACCAATTCAGGCGAGCTATGCTGTCAGGCGACAGCTCTTGTTTAAAGACCTGTATCTCCCTAACCCATAGATGGATTCTTTTGATACTTGCACTGTAGTTAGATATTGGTCCAAAGTTTAACAGGGTACCACACCCACCCCACTCTGTGACCTTGATGTCAAGGTCATGGACTTAGAAAATTGGAAGTTTTTTGAACTGGATGTTTTGGTTAAAGTTTTATAAAGCCTCATATCTCCTTAACCCGTGGATAGATTCCTTTGATACTTGCACTGTAGTTAGATATAGGTCCAAAGTTTTCCAGGGTACTACCACCACCCCCCCTCAGTGACCTTGATGTCAAGGTCATGGACTTAGACAATTGTCTTTTTAATTTTTGGATGTTTTGGTTAAAGTTTTTTAAAGACACATATCTGATGAACCCATAGATGAATTTTTTTTATATTTGCACTGTAGTTAGATATTAGTCCAAAGTTTTACAGAGTACTACCCCAACCACGCTCAGTGACCTTGATTTCAAGGTCAGGGACTTAAGAAATTTTGTCTTTATTAAAGTTTTCTAATTTCATACTGATTCATAATGCTTGGCAGAGATTTAGTTTACACTTGAACTGATGTTAGACACTTTTTTGAGTTTTTACAAAACTATATACTTACCCCACTACCCCACTGGATGACCTTGAAGTCAAGGTCATTGACTTTGAATTATGGTTAAAGTTTTATATTTATGAAGACATAAATTCACAGTGCCACGATGGACTCAGTTGATACTTATATTTGGACTGATGTTAGATAATGGTTCAAGGTTTGATACATCCTAGCCCCCCCCCCCCCCCACTCACCCCCCCCACTCACCCCCCCCCCCCCCCCCCCCCCCCCTCCCCTCACCCACCCCCTTAGTTCTTTGACCTCAAGCTCATGGACTTTGAAATTTCATGTGAATTTTTATTTTATTTTAAGACATTTCTGAGATAGCTTTTGTTTATAAATGTGTTGTCATTATGGACATGCTTGCTAAAGTTTTATGCATAGCAGTCCACACCACTATAGTGACTGTGTGATGGGCAAGCACCTATTCAGGCGAGCTATGCTGTCAGGCGACAGCTCTTGTTTAGACCAGCTGTGGTATTAGACGAAGTGTCTACTCGACGAAATGGGTTTAGACAAAATGTTGTGCACCCGTGGTCACAAGGGACAGGGAGAATTAACAAAAATAGTCGCTGAATTATCACCATTTAATCCCCTCAGTTCCAGCTCTGATAACTTGGGCCAGTACTACTGATAAGAAGGGTTAATAGGGATAATTTTCTTATTTCTCAACAAAAACATGTTGTGACCCCTCATTAGAACCATCTCTTCTAATGAGGGGTCACAACATATGTTTTCACTACATTGCAGTATTGGATTTCTGACCTGTACCAGGAAGATGAAGATGAGAATACACAGTTCCGAGAATAGCCGCTAAACTCCGCCTACTTAGTTACTGTTACTACGTCTCACAAGCTTTACACAAAGATGGCAGAAAAACAAATGATAAATGCGAGTATCTGCTAAATGTTGGCGATCTATGGCGAAGAATCAGCCTCCTCACGACCTACACATGGAAGTTGGCGCATCATGCACTTCCGATGCGTTCTGTTCTTGCAAAGCAGGGGTAGTTTATTAAAAGTGGTGTTAGTTTGTTTTCTTTAAACAGGTAAACATCCCTCCATTGACTGTAAGGTAAAATCACGGACTTATGTAAAATATTGACCACGTGCGACTTGTTTGTGAGACTATGTCACGTGCTAAGTTGTCCTTGCATTGGCCAGGTATACGCTATCACGTGATTTTGAGTGACATTTTGGGTGTGCCTCGGAACTGTGTATTATCCTCAAAAACCCACCTTATCCAGAGCTGTGTTGAGCATCTAGACTAATATATATCCCAAAAACTGAGATTTTGTTTTAGTGTATGATAGAATATTAACATTTCAAAATCGTGATATTCAGTCCTAGACTAGAACTACTGGTAAGCAGAAATCATGAGTATTTGATCATTTTTTTGTCATGTTTGCTTTAGCGTAATACAGCTATGTGTCTTTTTTCTGGCTGTATAGTGCTCCAGATAAGAAGAGGTAACAGGGATGATTTAGAGATAATATTCAATATAAAACATACATTGTGACCCCTTATTAGAACCATCTCACTGAAATGGTTCTAATGAGGAGGTCACAACATATGTATTCTTTGAAAATTTAGACAAAAATATCTTAGATTTATCATCAAAGCCCACCTTATCTTTGGCTTTGGCTGTAGGTGAGTCTGTTCTGAATTTCCAGGTCTGAAATAAAAAACCTAAAACCAGAACTTTTCAAGGCTGACAGTTTTTCTGTGAAGCCTGGCGAGAGTTGCTTAACAAAAGCGCTATAAAATAGCGCTATGTAGCGCTTTGCCAAAGCTATGCAATGATTTTGCTTTCAAAAACCGCTTTTTTGTAGCAGTGCGTTGCACAGTGAAATTTGCCTCGTTTTAAACACATGTAAACAAAGCGCTGCAGAGCGCTACCGAGCGCTTTGCCAATGCAACGGTATATTACAAAAAAGCGCTTTGCGAGGCAGCTCCGGGGATGCCATGTAGCGCTACAAAGCGCTTTTTTGTAACATACTGTTGCATAGCTAATTGCTAACCAGCGCTACGCAGCGCTAGCGTTAAGCAACTGGCCGGCGTCAAGCAACTGGCCCCTGGTTCTACCATAGTTCTTACAATTTCAGGTTCACAGTACAGATTTCCCTGGGTCGTATGAAGGATATGATGATGCCTGGAGTCAAGAAAAGTTTGAGAGGGTAAACCTATTTATTTGGTTGTAAGATGGGAGTTTCCCTTCCAAAACAATCTCCAAAATCTAGATCTGTCTTATAAGATGGATCTAGATATTTTAGATTGTTTTGGAAGAGAAAAATCCATCTTGTAGCTGAATTGCACAAGACAGATTTACATATTTCAGAGCCCTAGATAAGAGGGAGTATTTGGTGATAATTAGGGATAATTTTTGTTAATTCTGCATAAAAACATATGTTGTGACCCCTCATCTGAACTGTCTCGATGAGACGGTTCAGATGAGGGGTCACAACATATGGTTTCAATGAGAAATAGAAAAAAATCATCCCTCAATTATCATCAAATACCCCTCTTATGTAGAGCTCTGAATATTTGCCATACATCACTAGCTTTAGAGGCTCAGCTGACCTGGTTTGGAAGAAATAAAAGAGCAGGGTTGCCATGGTCAGAGAAAAACATGTAGAAAATGATTTTTTTTCCATGTCAGGAAACTAAAAGGGAATTTTGTGATTGGTCAGGGAAATTTAGAAAGGACTTAAGGGAAAAGTCAGAGAATTTGAAAATTTATGGCTGTGTTTGTCTTCAGAAAATACAATTTCGCCTTACGGTATTCTGTTTAAGGGAAAAGAATGTACTTTCTAGAGAAATAGTCTAGGTACATCTCCCACCTTACTGGAGGCTACACTTAAAAGAAAGAATTTGCTCCTTGGGAAGCAAATTCTTCCCTTTAAGAATAACCCCAATTTTCAAGTGATGTGGTTAGCACTGTTGAAGTAAAGAGAAAAAATAATTGTTGGATCAGGAAAAAGATATGAGCCGGGACAGGAGTAAACCAACAATGTGGTTGTGCGCCCAGCACAGACTCAGATCAGCCTGGGCATCTGCCCAGTCTGATCAGAGTCTTCACTGTCCGCATGGAGCTAGCTTAGACCCATAGCTACCCTTTAAGCGCTTAGCAAAGGGTCTGACCAGACGGGGCGGATGCCCAAGCTGATCTGAGTCTGCGCTGGGTGCACAACCACTTTGTTGGTATTCTCGTGTCGCGGCTCATATGGAAAACTGTAAATTATCAGGGAAGCATCAGAGAAAAGTCAGGGAATTTGAAGTGGAGAATAAGTGGCATCCCTAAAAGAGTCATAAAGATTTGTTTATCTCAGGGCCCTAGAGGGTGAAGTGGGAGAAATAGTCTCCCTAAGCTGACTGACTTCTCCCTATTTTGAGCTGAGGGGGAAGTCAAAATGTATTAAACAAATAGAAAATCCAACCTTTGGGATAAAACTTCTCTCATAAATTCAGAAAATGTTGAAAAATGTCTCAATGTCTGACCCCTTAGCTTCTTTTGTTTGTGATGTTAATTATATAAATGAAGTAATTTTAAGCTAAAGTCATAATGGCAATGGACATTATTTTATATGTGTTGAATAAAATCAGTCAATATCTTTAAAACCACAGCTCAAGTTATTACATAATTTTCATTATAAACAGATGAAAAAAAAAGTTTTTGCCAAAATAACATGACTCAATGTTTGCACTTTCTGAGACTTTTAATCAAGGTTTTAATTGTTTCACAGAATTTCAGAATTGACATTGTAAGATTGACAGCAGATGAGTTAGAATTTGATATGGTGGGGATAGATGCTGCCATTGCTAATGCTTTTAGACGGATACTCCTGTCAGAGGTAATTGTAATGTCTATATAAGATTAGATTTGCCATAGTGGTATCCCGTGACATTGTTCACAGGAATGAGATTTAGATTTCCACATTCACCCCTAACAACCTATGTCATCAGCAAGTGACATATTTTCGAAATTACACCATTTCTATGGGTCCAGTGTTTGGAATTTTCCCATAAATCTTGTAAATTTCAAAATCTTTGAAAAGCCACTGGATGCACAAAATACAGCAATGAAAGGACATTCTTACTACATGGAAGTCAGTTTCTGACATTCAGTTGATTTTGCTAACAGTTTGACCAAATATGCTTCAACCTGTATTGTGATGTATTTTATAATAGTCAGAGTATTGCGAATTCTACAACATTTTATGGAGTCTCTTTCATGTTGAAATATTGCCCTTTTTAGAATGCATTTGGTGCATGCAGTCTTTTCTCGAAAAGTTATCAACATATTAAAGAGATTTGTTGGTCTATTCGGAATAGATGATTGTCAGAATAGGTGTTATTTGATCAATTAGTGATGTGTCGGATGACATAGGTTGTTGCCTTTGACATTGCTGTATTTTAAGGTGTTAGGATACTCTTCATGTTTTTCTGCCATTTTCTCAAAGGGAACAACTTTCCCTGTGCACCATCTCACCTTAACAGCTGATATGAAAACAAATTGGTAACAGTGATCAGAACTAAGAAAGCTAGAGTTAGAACAGTTAATCATGTGCATTTATGTATTTCAGTGAATGTTTTTAAAACTTTCTGAAAGGAAAGTTCGGATAATAGCAAAACCTTGAACATTTAGTATAATTGCTATCATGAACTGTGAAGAAAGCTAACGTAACTTGACTGGAATGTTGAGCGAATTACAAGTATGATTTTTTTAACTCCTTAAGCCCCAGTGACGAAATTAGCAAAATTTGCAAAAATAATCTGCAACTCATAATGAGCCCCCTCATGTAGATCTACACTGTTTGCCCTCTAGTCTTTGAATTCTCAATATGAAATGTCGTTGACAAGGCATTTTTTCAATTTTTGCAAACATAAATTTTGTCGTCTGTTTTTTGGTGCTCAAAGAGTTGAAGCTCTAAGTGTTTCTTTGTTCACATCTGATGATACACTCAGTCATATACACAGGTGGCTTCTCTTCTTAAGGTGAATGGGTACACTTCCAGTTGATGCAACTCTGCCATTTCATTTTCTTCTTTTTCAATGGCAGTCAACCTTTAAAGGAAAGAATTTGCTCCTCAAGGAGCTAATTCTTTTCATTGAGAATTGCCTCAGTTATTGTGTCGTCACCAGCTGAAGCAAACTGGAAGTCACAAAAGTAGTCTCCCTTTGAATAAAGGCCGACAAACATGGAGGTGGTGCCACAGACCTTCATATAGAAATGTTATGTTAGTCCAGCTTTCCCCGTAACACTTTAAGCCCCAGAGAGGAAAATAGCTGAAACAGCATAGATCCTGATGAGGCAGCTCATAATGAGCTGCCTCATCTAGATCTACACTGTTTGCCCTCTAGTGTTCGAATTCTCAAATTAATATGATTTGGACGATTTTTAGCTCACCTGAGCCAAAGGCTCAAAGGTGAGCTTATAGTATAGGCAGGCCTCCGTAGTCCGTCCGTCGTCCGTCCACCATTTTAACAGGTCTTCTTCTCCGAAACCGCTGGGCCCATCAAAGCCAAATTTTATATGGAGCCTCCATGGGTTGGGGGAACGAAAGTTTGTTCGGGGTATCTGGGTCACATGACCAAGATGGCCGCCACCCCCATATATGGTAAAAACCCTTCAAAAAATCTTCTTCTCCAGAACCAAAAGGCCTGTGACCTTGAAACTTGGTATGTAGCATCGGGCATGTGGGCCCATCATAGTTTGTACAAATGATGACCTTGCGATGACCTTGACGTAATTTATGACATGGTCAACTTTGGTACGTTAGGCTTTTATATGGGAAAACGCTTAAACAGTGGATTTCTCAGAAACTATTTAAGTCTAAGGTACAATACTTGGTATACATGGTCAACTAAATGAACAAATGAAGATATTATGTCACTAAAGGTCAAGGTCATTTGGTCTGTCCATCCATTGTCAAGATTTTCAAACATCTCCTCTGAAACCACAGGGCCGATTGAAGCCAAATTTCATATGGAGTCTCAATGGGATGGGGGAACGAAAGTTTGTGTGGGGGAGCTGGGTCACATGACCAAGATGGCCACCATGCCCATATATGGTAAAAACCCGTTCAAAAATCTTCTTCTCCAGAACCAAAAGATGTATTACCTTGAAACTTGGTATGTAGCATTGGGCATGCTGGCCCATCATAGTTTATACAAATGATGACATTGCAATGACCTTGACCTAATTAATGACGCGGTCAACTTCGGTATGTTAGGCTTTTATATGGTAAAACTCTTAAACAGTGGATTTCTCAGAAACTATTTAAGTCTAAGGTACAATACTTGGTATACATGGTCAACTAAATGAACAAATGAAGATATTATGTCACTAAAGGTCAGGGTCATTCGGTCCGTCCATCCGTCGTCAAGATTTTCAAACATCTTCTCCTCTGAAACCACAGGGCCGATTGAAGCCAAATTTCATATGGTCTTAGTGGGTAGCTGGTTCCCGAATCTGGGTCACATAACCAAGATGGCCGCCATGGCCATATATGGTAAAACCAGTTCAAAATTTTTTTTCTCCAAAACCAAAAGGCCTATGACCTTGAAACTGGGTATGTAGCATTTGGAATTTGGGCCCATCATAATTTATGCAAATCAGGACTGTGCATTGAGTGTGACCTAATTTTCATTCGATCCGTCCATCCGTCGTCACGATTTTCAAACATCTTCTTCTCTGAAACCAATGGGCCGATTGAAGCCAAATTTCATATGGAGTCTCAATGGGATAGGGGGAAGAAAGTTTGTGTGCGGGGTCTGGGTCACATGACCAAGATGGCTGCCATGCCCATATATGGTAAAAACACTTCAAAAATCTTCTTCTCCAGAACCAAAAGGCCTATTACCTTGAAACTTGGTATGTAGCATTGGGCATGCGGGCCCATCATAGTTTATACAAATGATGATATTGCGATGACCTTGACGTAATTTATGACGCGGTCAACTTCGGTACGTTAGGCTTTTATATGGTAAAACGCTCAAACAGTGGATTTCTCAGAAACTGTTTAAGTCTTAGGTACAGTATTTGGTTTTTATGGTCAACTAAATGAAGACATGAAGATGTTATGTCACTAAAGGTCAAGGTCATTTGGTCCGTCCATCCGTCCTCAAGATTTTCAAACATCTTCTCCTCTGACACCACTGGGCCGATTAAAGCCAAATTTCATATGGAGTCTCAATGGGATGATGAAACGAATGTTTATACACGGGGTCTGGGTCACATGACCAAGATAGCTGCCATGCCCATATGTGGTAAAAACCCTTCAAAAATCTTCTTCTCCAGAATCAAAAGGACTATGACCTTGAAACTTGGTATGTAGCATTAGGCATGTGGGCCCATTGTAATTTATACAAATGATGACCTTGGGATGACCTTGACCTAATTTATGACATGGTCAGCTTTGGAACATTGGGCTTTTATTTGGGAAAACACTTAAACAGTGGATTTCTCAGAAACTATTTTAGTCTAAGGTACAATACTTGGTATACATGGTCAACTAAATGAACAGATGAAGATATTATGTCACTAAAGGTCAAGGTCATTTGGTCCGTCCATCCGACGTCAAGATTTTCAAACATCTTATCCTCTGACACCACTGGGCCGATTGAAGCCAAATTTCATATGGAGTCTCAGTGGGATGATAGAACGAACGTCTATACGCTGGGTCTGAGTCACATGACCAAGATGGCTGCCATGCCCATATATGGTAAAAACCCTTCAAAAATCTTCTTCTCCAGAACCAAAAGACCCAGGAGCGGCTGTAGCGTAGTGGATAACACTCCAGACTACCAATCCAGGGGTCGCAGGTTCGATCCCCCGCTTCTCCGGTCTTTCGGATGAGACTTTAAACCGAGGTCCCGTCCCCATATGACCTCGTTGTTGGTGGGACGTTAAACCCGAGTTCACTCACTCACTCACTCACCAAAAGACCTATTACCTTGAAACTTGGTATGTAGCATTGGGCATGCGGGCCCATCGTAGTTTATACAAATGATGACCTTGCGATGACCTTGACCTAATTTTTGACATGGTCAACTTTGGTATGTTAGGCTTTTATATGGGAAAACGCTTAAACAGTGGATTTCTCAGAAACTATTTAAGTCTAAGGTACAATACTTGGTATACATGGTCAACTAAATGAAGAAATGAAGATATTATATCACTAAAGGTCAGGGTCATTCGGTCCGTCCATCCGTCGTCAAGATTTTCAAACATCTTCTCCTCTGAAACCACAGGGCCGATTGAAGCCAAATTTCATATGGTCTTAGTGGGTAGCTGGTTCCCGGGATCTGGGTCACATAACCAAGATGGCCGCCATGGCCATATATGGTAAAACCAGTTCAAAATTTTTTTTCTCCAGAACCAAAAGGCCTATGACCTTGAAACTGGGTATGTAGCATTTGGAATTTGGGCCAATCATAATTTATGCAAATCAGGACTGTGCATTGAGTGTGACCTAATTTTTGGTGAGGTCAATTTTGATGCATTAAACAGTGGATTTCTCAGAAATCATTCAAGTCTAAGATATGATATTTGGTATTTTTGGTTAACTAAGTGAGCCTATGAAGATATTATGTTGTTAAAGGTTCAAGGTCACTGTGATTCTGTTGCCTGTCAACATTTTCAAACATCTTCCCTGAAGCCACTGGGCTGTTTGAAGCTATATCTCATACGGAGCTTTACTGGGTTAAAAGAACAAAGTTTGTTGAGCTGGTCATGGTCACATGACAAAGATGGACACCATGCCCATATATGGTAAAACTCCATCAAAAATCTTCTTATCCTGAATCAAAGGCACTATGACCTCGTGGCATGGTATGTAGCATTGAGAACTTGGGCCTGTCATAATTTGTACAATCATGATGGTGCATTGGCCTTGACCTAATATATGGCAAGGTCAACTTTGGTATGTTATGCTTTTATATGGGAAAATGCTTAAACAGTTGATTTCATGGATTTTCTTAAGCCTAGTTATAATAATTGGAAAATACGGTTAACTAAATGAATACATGAAGACATAAGGTCATCAAAGGTCAAGGTCATTTTTTGAACTTTGCTCAAGGTCACTGAGATTTTAAAATTAAAATATGCACACCTTTTAAGTTACTGGTTTCAGATTTGTAACAACTGAGCGAAATGACAAATTGTGTCTGTTGACAGAAGGTGTCAGGTGAGCTACAGGACCATTGGTCCTCTGGTTTTTTGTTGAAATTTTGCAGACATTAATTTTTTCGTTTAAAGGGTTTAATGAGTTATCTTGATGATGCAAAGTATATGATTTTCTCTTTTGTTTCTTAGGTCCCAACAATGGCAATAGAGAAAGTACACATTCACAACAACACATCCATTATACAAGATGAAGTTTTAGCCCACAGGCTGGGTCTCATTCCAATAAAGGCTGATCCTAGACTGTTTGAGTACAAGCAGGAAGGTATGTTTTGAGTTGACAGCAGGAGCTTATTTGCAAACTAGATATGCACAGTCTGTTCAGAGTATTTAGAAATCTGTATGATCCAGTTATTATATTGGCAAACTGCACATGCTGTGACCAGATAGCAGTATGATCTGATACTTCTAAGTTATGCCTTTGTTGTGTGTGGTCCAGAGGTTCGCCGCAAAATACCTGCATACACAGGGTCAAATCAAATTTCTATAGATGTGTAGATACGTTGAAAGGTAAGAGGATGGAAAAAAATTTCATACATGTTTGGCTTAATAAAAAAAGCCACAAACCTAGAATGTGAGGCTGTCCTATTTGCTCAGCCCTGCAATCAAACCTGTCTTAAAGGCCACCTCTGTTAAGCAAAAACCTGGCCCTGAGGTTATAAAACTTGAGTACATTCTCAAACTCAAAATAAAGCACACTGATTGGCTGCTTCCGAGCACATGCTCGGAAGCAGCCAATCAGTATGCTTTATTTTGAGTTTGAGATTATTCTCAAGTTTTATAACCTCGAACCCTGTATTAAATGGCCAAGCTCTCATATCACAATGCAGCAGTTTCAGTATACATGTTTAATGAGTTGTATTAAGCAAGGACCTGTCTTCATCAAGCAGTCTTTAGCTCGCCTGAAAGAAAGTTCAGGAAGAGCTACTGTTGTCACCACGGCGTCGGCGTCCGTGTCCGTGTCCGCGTCCTCGTCCGTGTCGGCGTTCGGATTGGATGTTTTGGTTAAAGTTTTTTAAAGACCTATATCTCCTTAACCCATGGATGGATTCTTTTGATACTTGCACTGTAGTTAGATATTGGTCTAAGGTTTAACAGGGTACCACCCCCACCCCACTCCGTGACCTTGATGTCAAGGTCATGGACTTAGAAAATTTGTAGTTTTTTTGGACCGGATGTTTTGGTTAAAGTTTTATAAAGCCCAATATCTCCTTAACCCATGGATGGATTCCTTTGATACTTACACTAAAGTTAGATATTGGTCTAAAGTTTTCAAAGGTACTACCCCCACCCCCCTCTGTGACCTTGATGTCAAGGTCATGGACTTAGAATATTGTCTTTTTATTGATTGGATGTGTTGGTTAAAGTTTTTTAAAGACACATATCTCCTGAACCCATAGATGAATTCTTTTTATATTTGCACTGTAGTTAGATCTACAGAGTACTCCCCCAACCCCGCTCAGTGATCTTGAGTCAAGGTCAGGGACTTAGGAAACTTTTGTCTTTTTTAAAGTTTGTAATTGCAAACTGATTCATAATGCTTTGCAGAGATTTAGTTTATACTTGAACTGATGTTAGACTCTTTTTTGAGTTTCACAAAACACCTTATACTTACCCCACTGGATGACCTTGAAGTCAAGGTCATCGACTTAGAATTTTGTCTTAAAGATTTTGGTTAAAGTTTTATATTTATGAAGACATAATTTCACAGTGCCACGATGATGGACTCAGTTGATACTAATACTTGGACTGATGTTAGATAATGGTTCAGGGATTTGATACATCCTAGCCCCCCCCCCCCCCCCCCCTCTCCCCTCCCCCTACCCGTCAGTTTTTTTACCTCAAGCTCATGGACTTTGAAATTTCATTTCATTATACCCCCGCTTTGAAAAAGTGGGGGGTATACTGGTTTACATCTGTCCGTAGTTCCGTCCGTCCTTCCGTAATTCCGTAACACTTTTTCATCAAAGATATCTCAAGAACGGTAATAGGTAGAAACTTCATATTTGGTATACAGGATGACAACGACAAGTTGTATCGTGGGATTAAGAATGAGCCCTCTCACGCTTGTTTTTCCATGTATTTGTTCCATTTTCTTTCTCTCCACTTTTTTCGTCAAAGATATCTCCACAACGGTATAAGATAGAAAGTTATTATTTGGTATACAGGTTGACTATGACAAGTTGTATTGTGGGATTGAGAACCGGACTTCTCCTATTTGTTCTCCCGTGTATTTGTTCACTTTTCTTTCTCTCCATGCATTCAGTACTGTAATTTCTCCACAACGGTATAAGATAGAAAGTTATTATTTGGTATACAGGTTGACTATGACAAGTTGTATTGTGGGATTGAGAACTGGACTTCTCCTATTTGTTCTCCCGTGTATTTGTTCACTTTTCTTTCTCTCCATGCATTCAGTACTGTAATTTTTCGTAAAAGATTTCTCAGCAATTGTTCAAGATGGAAGGTTTATATTTGTTATATGAGTTGACAGTGACTTGCTGTATCGTGGGATTGAGAACGGGCCTTCTCCTATTTGTTCTTCCCTGTATTTGTTCACTTTTCTTTCTCTCCATGCATTCAGTACTGTAATTTTTCGTAAAAGATTTCTCAGCAATTGTTCAAGATGGAAAGTTTATATTTGTTATATGAGTTGACAGTGACTTGCTGTATTGTGGGATTGAGAACCGGCCTTCTCCTATTTGTTCTTCCCTGTATTTGTTCACTTTTCTTTCTCTCCATGCATTCAGTACTGTAATTTTTCGTAAAAGATTTCTCAGCAATTGTTCAGGATGGAAAGTTTATATTTGTTATATGAGTTGACAGTGACTTGCTGTATCGTGGGATTGAGAACAGGCCTTCTCCTGCTTATTCTTCCCTGTGTTTGTTCACTTTTTATTCTTCCCTGTGTTTGTTCACTTTTCTTTCTCTCCACTTTTTTTCGTCAAAGATTTCTCGGCAACAAAATAAGATAGAAAGTTTATACTGGGTATACAGATTAGCAACTACAAGTTGTATTGGGGGATAGAGAACAGGCCTTCTCATATTTGTTCTTTCCTGTATTTGTTCGCTTTTCTTTCTCTCCATAATGCAGTACTGTAATTTTTCGTAAAAAGATTTTTCAGCAACTGTTCAAGATGGAAGGTTTATATTTGTTATATGAGTTGACAATGACTTGTTGTGTTGTGGGATTGAGTATGGGCCTTCTCCTCTTTGTTTTTCCCTGTATTTGTTCCATTTTCTTTCTCTCCAAACTTTTTTGTCAAAGATATCTCCACAACAGTATAAGGTAGAAAGTTGATATTTGGTATACAGGTTGACAATGACAAGTTGTATCATGGGATAGAGAACCATTCATCTCCTGTTCTTCCCTATATTTGTTCACTTTTCTTTCTCTCTTTGCATTCAGTACCGTTATTTTTCATGGAAGATTTCTCAGCAACTGTGCAGGATCATATTTGTTAAATGACTTGACAATGACTTATGACACTTTTCAGGGCAGAGTTCTCAGCCACTGTTCAGCATAGACTGCTCATACATGTTAGATTTGATTTCTTTCATGTTTTGTTTTCTCTATACAGGCCATATACATTGTACATTGGAAGCGCTACAGCGGGGGTATAGTCAGTTCTGACAGTTCTAGTTTTTTTTATTTTAATTTTATTTTAAGACTTACATGTATTTCTGAGATAGCTTTTGTTCATAAATGTGTTTTCATTATGGACATGCTTGCATGAAGTTTTATGCATAGCATTCCACACCACCATAGCGGCTGTGTGATGAGCAAGCACCAATTCAGGCGAGCTATGCTGTCAGGCGACAGCTCATGTTGCCTTTCCCTTTGATGCTTGCTTAACACAGGTTTGACTATATGTTGTAGGAGAAGCAGAGGGCACAGCGGAAGACACAATAGAGTTTCAGCTGAAGGTGAAATGTACAAGAAACCCTGCAGCAAGGGATTCCACAGACCCAGATGAGTTATATAAGGATCACAGAGGTTTGTATTACTTTTACTGTTTTGACCCTTTAAGTGCCAAAAAAAGCAGAGGACAAAATTTTCCTCTTCAAAAAGAAAAAGAAAAATTCATCCAAGCTATATAATAATGAGAATTCAAAGATGAGAGTGCAAACAGTGTAGATTTACATGAGGCTGCTCATTTTTTTCAGCAGTTGCGATTGAAAGTAAAGGCTACATTGTATATGCTTACAGTTCATGCCAGAGAACTGCACTTACAAATAAAAATTGCCATGCTGAAATCTGCAGTCGTTAAACAGAAATCTCCATGAGGGGAAAAGTTTGTATTTATATGTGTTTGTTACTATAGCTTGGTCGAGCCAAGTTGGCAAGCCATGTGATCTTTGTTTATATAAATATTTATGTTTATAGTGCCTAAATATAGACAAGTTTATAATTAGAAGCGTTTTGGTGATACCGAAGTACTTATATTGGAACGTGTAAGGAATAATACCTGTCTTTAACCTGTCAATAGAAAGTGTTCGGTGGCCGAGGGGTCAAGGCGAAAATGACGAAGTATTGGTTTTTAGCTCACCTGAGCCTTTAGGCTCATAGGTGAGCTTATAGTATAGCCAGGCATCCGTCGTCCGTCCGTCCGTCCGTCCGTCGTCCGTCCGTCGTCAACATTTTCAAACATCTTCTCCTCTGAAACCACTGGGCCGATTGAAGCCATATTTCATGTGGAGCCTACCTAGGTCGGGGGAACGAAAGTTTGTTCCGGGTATCTGGGTCACATGACCAAGATGGCCGCCACCCCCATATATGGTAAAAACCCTTCAAAAATCTTCTTCTCCAGAACCAAAAGGCCTATGACCTTGAAACTTGTTATGTAGCATCGGGCATGCCGGCCCATCATAGTTTATACAAATCATGACCTTGCATTGACCTTGACCTAATTTACGGCATGGTCAACTTTGGTACGTTAGGCTTTTATATGGGAAAAGGCTTAAACAGTGGATTTCGCAGAAACTATTTAAGTTTTAGGAACAAAACTTGGTATACATGGTGGACTAAATGACCAGATGAAGATATATGTCACTAAAGGTCAAGGTCATTCCGTCGGACCATCCGTCGTCAAGATTTTCAAACATCTTCTCCTCTGAAACCACTTGGCCGATTGAAGCCAAATTTCATATGGAGTCTCAGTGGGATGGGGGAACGAAAGTTTATACCCGGGGTCTGGGTCACATGACCAAGATGGCCGCCATGGCCATATATGGTAAAAACCCTTCAAAAATCTTCTTCTCCAGAACCAAAAGGCCTATGACCTTGAAACTTGGTATGTAGCATCGGGCATGCTGGCCCATTATAGTTTGTACAAATCATGACCTTGCGTTGACCTTGACCTAATTTACGGCATGGTCAACTTTGGTATGTTAGGCTTTTATATTGGAAAACGCTTAAACAGTGGATTTCTCAGAAACTATTTAAGTCCAAGGTACAATACTTGGTATACATGGTCGACTAAATGACCAGATGAAGATATTATGTCACTAAAGGTCAAGGTCATTCTGTCGGACCATCCGTCATCAAGATTTTTAAACATCTTCTTCTCTGAAACCAATGGGCCGATTGAAGCCAAATAAATATGGAGTCTCAGTGGGATAGGGGAACGAAATTTTATACCCAAGGTCTGGGTCACCGACCTAGATGGCCGCCATGCCCATATATGGTAAAAAGCCTTCAAAAATCTTCTTCTCCGGAACCAAAAGATCTATGACCTTGAAACTTGGTATGTAGCATTGGGCATGCGGGCCCAACATAGTATATACAAATGATGACCTTGCGTTGACTTTGATCTAACTTACGGCATGGTCAACTTTGGTACGTCAGGCTTTTGTATGGGAAAACGCTTAAACAGTGGATTTCTCAGAAACTATTTAAGTCCAAGGTACAATACTTGGTATACATGGTGGACTAAATGACCAGATGAAGATATATGTCACTAAAGGTCAAGGTCATTCCATCGGACTATCCGTCGTCACAACTTTCAAACATCTTCTCCTCTGAAACCACTGGGCCGACTGAAGCCAAATTTCATATGGAGTCTCAGTGGGATAGGGGAATGAAAGTTTGTACCCGGGGTCTGGGTCACATGACCAGGATGGCCGCCATGCCCATATATGGTAAAAAACTTTCAAAAATCTTCCTCTCCAGAACTGAAAGGCCTATGACCTTGAATCTTGGTATGTAGCTAAGGGCATGTGGGCTCATCATAGTTTATACAAATGATGACCTTGCGTTGACCTTGACCTAATTTACGACATGGTCAACTTTGGTATGTTATTCTTTTATATGGGAAAACGCATATACAGTGGATTTCTCAGAAACTATTTAAGTCTAAGGTACAATATGTGGTATATATGGTCAACTAAATGACCAGAGGAAGATATTATGTCACTGAAGGTCAAAGTCATTTTGTCGGTCTGTCCGTCATCAAGATTTTCAAACATCTTCTCCTCTGAAACCACTGGGAATTGAAGCCAAATTTCATATGGTGTCTCAGTGGGATAGGGGAACTAAAGTTTGTACCGGGTATCTGGGTCACATGACCAAGATGGCCGCCACGCCCATATATGGTAAAAACCCTTCAAAAATCTTCTTCTCCAGAACCAAAAGGCCTATGACCTTGAAACTTGGTATGTAGCATCGGGCATGCTGGCCCATCATAGTTTATACAAATCATGACCATGCGTTGACCTTGAATTAATTTACAACATGGTCAACTTTGGTACGTTAGGTCTTTATATGGGAAAACGCTTATACAGTGGATTTCTCAGAAACTATTTAAGTCTAAGGTACAATACATGGTATATATGGTCATGAAATGACCAGATGAAGATATTATGTCACTGAAGGTCAAGGTCATTTTGTCGGTCTGTCCGTCATCAAGATTTTCAAAACATCTACTCCTCTGAAACCACTGGTCTGATTGAAGCAAAATTTCATATGGAGTCTAAGTGTGATCAAGGAATAAAAGTTTGTTCTCAGGGTCTTGACCAAGATGGCCGCCATGCCCGTATATGGTAAAAACCCTTCAAAATCTTCTTCTCCAGAACCAAAAGGTGTATGACCTTGAAACTTGGTATGTAGCTTTGGGCACTCAAGCCCATCATAGTTTATACAAATGATCATGCGTTGACCTTGACCTAATTTATGACACTGTCAACTTTGGTACATTATGTAGTCTTTTATATGGGAAAATGCTTAAACAGTGGATTTTTCAGAAACTATTTAAGTCTAAGGTGCAAAATTTGGTATATATGGTTGACTAAATGACCAGATTAAGATATTTTGTCATTAAAGGTCAAGGTCATTCTTTGACTTTTGTACAAGGTCATTGAGATTCTGTCACCCGTCAACATTTTCAAACATCTTCTCAGAGGCCACTAGGGTCAATTGATGCCATATTTCATATGGAGCTTCACCGGCTTAAAGGAACCATAGTTTGTTCAGATGGTCTTGGTCACTTGACCAAGATGGCCACCATGCCCATATATGGTAAAACTCTTCAAACGTCTTTTTCTCGAGAACCGAAAGGCCTATAACCTTGAAACTTGGTACCGGTATGTAGCATTGGGCACTCAGGCCCATCATAGTTTATACAAATGATAACTGTATTTCATATGGAGCTTTAATACTGGGTCAAAGGAATCAAAGTTTGTTCAGATGGTCATGGTCGTATGAACATGGTGGCCACCACACCCATTTATGATAAAAACCCTTCAGAAATCTTTGTCCAGAAACGAAGGCCCAGTGACCTTGTGGCTTGGTATATAGAATTGGGACTCAACATTAATCCCCAAGGGAGGGGGCCCCTGCCCTGGTGCTATATACATGTATAAAAGCATGAAAATATATACCAGGACCAAGTGTCAGGTGAGCTACAGGATCATTGGTCCTCTGGTTTAGATTTGTTTATATGATGTGTTCGAATCTGGGTTAAGTTGTTTTTTGTTGTTGTTTTTTCATTTGCATTTCATTATATTTGTTTATCATATTCTTTTTTCTTTTCTTTTGTTTTACTTATTATTTTTGTATTTATAATATATCTTTTCTTTTTAATCATCTCAATTCATTTTTTTTTTCACTTTTCTTTCTTTCTTTTTTTCTTTGATTTTCGTTTTATTTTATTTTAATGCACTTTTTGTACAATCCATTTAGCAAATAGTCAGAACTAACAAGAACAACTATTTATCTTGTAAGAGTGTCTGTCCAAGGCAGTTTCATTAGCAGTCACTGTCAACAATAGAAAAAAAAATAGGCAAGATTTAAATCCGCGAAATACTTACAGTATTTGGCCAGTGGTTTATGCTAGGCAAGGTTCAAGTCCCGGGAGCTCAGTGGGTGAGTGGCTCGGTATGCTTAAATACCATTGAAACGGCTGTAAAACCGCAACTTCCGTCTGTTCGTGACCAACTACTCACCGCTATTTATAGAGAATATATAAAAATTTACTATTTCTTACAAAGTCATCCAGTGGGCTCTTAGAAGAATTGCCATGTAAAATTTTATGTCCCATGCATTTTATCCTCATTTTTTAAACTTACTTCAGCTCTGTATACATATCTGGAAAACACCTGTGTACTTCTAAAAATAAATCTACCTATATTTAGGTATATAAACAATAATATTTACAACAAACAATTACGATAAACACGGCCAACTTAGTGCGACCAAGCTGTACAGGTTTTTTTATTGAGAGTTTTAATTAGATCACATTATTTCCATGACATATGTGGTTTTTACAAAAGTAAACAACTTTTTGTACTTCCTGTTTGTTTCTAGAATGAGTTCTACACTTAAAGATTTGTCTCCTTATTTGCTCCGAAGGGGAGCAGATTCTTTGCTCTAAGAGTTGACTGAGAAAGGAAGAACAAATGAAAATAATCAGAGTTACTTCCCCCGAAAATGTACCCATTAATCTAAAATGTGCCCTGATGGGGATGATGAACTTGTCCAAATTCTGTGAGAAAAAAATCTAGTACCTAAGGTGTCTGGGTACATCTTCATGGATTTTCTGCCATTTGTACAAAGGGGATCAACGTTTGCTTCCCTGGATTATGTAGCTGTCCTGAAATGGGGTCTTAAAGGAAAGAATCTGCTTTTAAAGGAGCAGTGAATTTTCCTTAAGAGTAGAGTAAGCAAAATGAAACTAGCAGAGTTGCTTCCCCGAAAGTATCTATTATAAACATTATTTTATTTGTATAAACTGACAATATAAATACAATACACATGACAAGACATATACAGAAGAATATACAAAAAGGATCCAGAACAAAGTCATACGACTTATGTAAATCTGTATCCCGTTTGACAATAATGTTATAGCATATATATAATGAGTGATTTGGTATGTCAGCTACAATAAATAATGTTTAATTGAGCAATATATCTGTTCACCGATGTCTGAGTATATATATCACGTCTACTAAACGAAAGAATGCGTAACCATGGGTTAAGAACGCGAAACAATTCGAGCGACATCCGGTTTAGCATTCGATGACGCAAAAAGGTAAACAAACTTTGCATTTTCTGTCTTTCGTGAGTGATATAAATTTGTTGAGGAAATAATTGAAAAATCGGGGAATGTCATGCAATAGCCCATGCATATCGAAGTTTGTCGAGTAAATCGCAGACCACCTGCTTTGAGTATATTGGCTGAATTAATTTTCGCGTGCTGAAGGTGTGTCGAACCCATCGAAAACAGGTGGAAATTGGTGATGTATATTGTATTTTATTTGATTTTGCGGTTTGCTAGAAGTTTAGCATATCATCATGCACACACGATAGACACATATGGTTATTTATGCTATGGACCTTTTGGTTGTCAATGCTGCATAACCGAGAAATCACTGAAACAATGGTCGAAAATGGGTGGTTGAGCATTCGATCTGTATAAATAATAAGAAAATTGACAGCTATCAAGCAGGTCTGATTTCATCTCCACGGCTCCAGGAACACATGCAGCTTATTCTACGGAATCGTTTCTTAGCCTTCCTGACGAGCAATGCACTGGTGTTTCGGAAATTAATAGCATTTTGATGAAAACATTTGCAGTCTCCCAAGTCATAGTATATAAGGATTTTTACACAGATATCGTGCTTTCAAACCAATGCATTGACCCTGAAATTATCTAAAATATGATTTGACATGTTTTAAAATTTTGGTTTTCGTAAAGAAGTGCTAATCTGTCCAATTTTGTTGGTTACGCATTAGAGTGACCAGTTGAGAATTGGAGGAGCAAAGGAGAAAGTCGCAACTAATGCCCCCTTTGTATATGCCAGCATCTAACTATAATCATAAGTTGTCTACATTATGCGTTTTAAATTGTATTAAAATCAATGAAAAAAGTCCTTGTTTGACAAGGACATTGGAATACTGAGTTTGAGTACATTGACTGAATGGCAAATTGATTCGTAATTTACCTCTGCAGAAAATAAAAATGCCCTTTTGCATTTCATAAAGGCCCATACCGTAATATTATTTTTGTATGGTTAAGGATGGTTGAAAACAAATTGTCTGTATCTCTAGAGCAGTGCCGTTTTGTTCAGCCTATGAACTTTGCATATTGTACAGATTTTGTACCGTGTTCAGGTCATTATTATTTGTTGCCCGGCATGATTAATTGATGAGCTAGAAGACCATGCAAACTGAATATTTAACTACACGTAAATGTTCTGAACCACAATGGTCGCTGAGGGTGAGCTTTGGGAGTAGAATTTCTACACCCAGTAAGTGATTGCTGGCCATACAGGGCGGTACAAATGTGGTTCTTCACTGTTACATGCCTGTATGTGCTCCTTTTGTGATGACCAATGTTTCTTCTTCCAATTACATAATTAAAATCTAAAGTAGTTCCTTCAAGGATTCAATTTCTACACACATTAATTGATTGCTTGCCACACAGGGGGTACTATTCATAATGTGGTTCTTCACTGTTACATGCAAGTTTGTGCTCGTTTTATGATGACCAATGTTTCCTTCACCTGTTACGTAATTATCTAAAATGGTTCCTTCAAAAGCAGAGAAATTATTCACAGGAAGAAACATTGGCTATACTCCGAATTTTCGGCTACTCAAGCCTCATCAGTATTCCTGACATGATCTGGCGACGAAAGCCATAATTTCTTGATTTTAATAAGACTGACGCATCTCTAATATGCTGTCTATGAACTGTTGTCTGGTGGCGGAGGGAATCACCTGTTTCTCCGATGTAGTTATCTCGGCATCGGCTACACCGGACCACATAGATAAGATTTTTAACATCACAGGACATAGGTGTCCTTACTTTGAAAGATTTTCCGCATTTAAACTGGAACTCTTTCTTCAGTTATTAAATGATTACATAAACCACACTTGGCTCTATTACATTTTGTCACCTTGGGAAAATCATAATTATTAAATATTTAGCACGAGTTAAAAGTCTGGTCAAACTTTGAGGTGGACGTTTGCTTTTTATGAGCTGAAAATCGTCTAATAATTCTTTCATGGTTTCATCTTCATATAAATTTGGTAAGTTTTGTTTTATTGTATTGAATAATTCAGGGTTTTTAGGGTTAAATGTAGATACATAAGTTAAAATATAGTCATCATTGTCTCTTATTATTTGGACTGGTGCTTCTTGTTCGACCCTTTTTTAAAATCGACGGTCGTTTTGCGTCTGGGTCTATAAGATTGTCCTTTTAATCGAATATCTTTTATTTCTTTAGTGGATGGAGTTTAATGGTATATTTATTACAGAAGTCAGTTTCATATTCTTTAAGCCGTACCTCGTTTTTAGCTTTCCATTGTTTCCTCTTCTCTCTTTGTGTTTCATACCCAACATAGTAATGAGAATTTCCTTTGCTCTCATGGAAGCTTTTTCAGATATTATTGATAACAATTCTTCATTTCTTCATGGCTATCAGCCGTCAATTCTAGCCAGTCTTTTTCTGTCTTAAAATCATCTAAAACTTGTCTTTCTCTTCTTCTTTGTTGGTCATCTGGCTCCCCAAATATTTTTTTTGTATTTGCAATTCTTGTGGTATTATCATCGGTTTCTGGTTTCTCGAGACTTCATATGTTGAGGACAGCTTTTCATTCAGAAGTTTAAGCTATTATTGTTTCTTCCTGTCATTCAGTTCTTATACCATTTATTTTCAATGGTACGTTTAATTCTCCTTGCTTCTCTCTCCCCAGTTGGTGGAATAATTCCCTGATGTTATTACAAAGTTGTTAAGTAACTATCTGATTCACATTATTGTAAGCTGCTTGAGTGGGAGATGGTGTAGGTATTGCGACATCTTGGAAGCGTTTGTTGTCTTTGATGATGTAGGTAAGATAGTTAATATCATATATATCTAATCAAATTTTCTTACTGGTTTAGACTCATATTCTAGATCATCGCTTTTAGTTCCTTTGGACCCCCTTTTGATACTATTCAGTCTTTGAATCGACTTTGAAACGGCACTGCCCCAGAGTTAAAGTTTGTTTTCAAGCATCGTCTGTCGAATGATTAAAGGGACTATAATGCTTAACCATAGAAAAAGATGTAACGGTATGAGCCATTATGAAATGCAAATGGTCTTTTTATTTTCTGCAGAGGTAAATAATGATCTCTTGATTTATCAATCAATGCGCCATTTTGTCAAATTACTTCAAATTTAGTATTCCAGTGCCCTTGTCCAGAAAAGGATATAATTAATATTTTCTGCATCGAATGATTTCAATACAATTTACAAATCATATGTAGACAACTAATGGTTATAGTTAGATGCTGGCATATACAAAGGGGGCATTAGTTGCGACTTTCTCCTTTGCTCCTCCAATTCTCAACCGGTCACTCTAATGCGTAACCAACAAAATTGGACAGATTAGCACTTCTTTACGAAAACCAAAATTTTAAAACATGTCAAATCATATTTTAGATAATTTCAGGGTCAATGCATTGGTTTGAAAGCACGATATCTGTGTAAAAATCCTTATATACTATGACTTGGGAGACTGCAAATGTTTTCATCAAAATGCTATTAATTTCCGAAACACCAGTGCATTGCTCGTCAGGAAGGCTAAGAAACGATTTCGTAGAATAAGCTGCATGTGTTCCTGGAGCTGTGGAGATGAAATCAGACCTGCTTGATAGCTGTCAATTTTCTTATTATTTATATAGATCGAATGCTCAACCACCCATTTTCGACCATTGTTTCCGTGATTTCTCGGTTATGCAGCATTGACAACCAAAAGGTCCATAGCACAAATAACCATATGTGTCTATCGTGTGTGCATGATGATATGCTAAACTTCTAGCAAACCGCAAAATCAAATAGAATACAATATACATCACCAATTTCCACATGTTTTCGATGGGTTCGACACACCTTCAGCACGCGAAAATTAATTCAGCCAATATGCGCAAAGCAGGTGGTCTGAGATTTACTCGACAAACGTCGATATGCATGGGCTATTGCATGACATTCCCCGATTTATCAATTATTTCCTCAACAAATTTATATCGCTCACGAAAGACAGAAAATGCAAAGTTTGTTTACCTTTTTGCGTCATCGAATGTTAAACCGGATGTCGCTCGAATTGTTTCGCGTTCTTAACCGATGGTTACGCATTATTTCGTTTAGTAGGCGTGTATATGCTGAATACAAAATTGTCATAAGGTGAATAGTTACACCTTCAGGGGAAATGTCAGTTTCATATTTGCCTCCTTTTCCAGTGGGGGTCAACTATTGAAGGAAAGAGTTTGTTCCCTTTAGGAGCAAATTCTATTAAAAAGAATTTGCTCCCTATCAGATTTGACAGACTTCTTATTAACTCTGTATTTGGAGTCCTTTGCTCCTACTTTTGGGAGGGGGGCTCTTGTTATACGCCCGTTTTGAAAAAACGGACGTATTATGTCGTGGTGCTGTCCGTCTGTCCGTCCGTAACCATTCTTGTACACGCCATAACTCAGTAACCATTTGGGATATCTTCATGAAATTTGGTAGGCATATGTATCAGGGTGGGGGAACGTGTTGCGTACAAGAATGGGTGCACCCCTTTCTTACTTTTGAAGTTATGCCCCTTTGATTAATTTTTTCCCTGTAAGTCTTGTACGCGCAATAACTAGATAACCGTATGGGATATCTTTATAAATTTCATAGCAGTGTGAATGAAGTCCTAACGATGTGTCGCGTACAAAAATGGCTTCTCTCCCTTTCTTCGTTTTAGAGTTAATGCCTTTCATTAGTTCTAAAAGGCTGTTTTCGTGTTTTCTTGTACAATATATTGTCAAGGGAAAAAACTAGAACTAAAAATGCTATATCTAGTGTATTTAGATTATCTCCCTTGTTCAACTACCTTGGGAGCTGATTTTTGGAACAGTATATCATGTGTTAAATATTTAGATGATGTTGCAGTCCTTATACCCCCCACTTTGAAAAAGTGGGGGGTATACTGGTTTACATTTGTCCATCCGTCCATCCATCTGTCCATCCTTCCGTCTGTCCTTCCGTCCCCATTTGATCAAATTTTTCATCAAAGATTTCTTCACAACCATACAAGCTAGACTGGTCATATTTGGCATACAGGTTGATGACGACATGTTGTATTGTGGTGTTGAGAACCAGCCTTCTCCTGCTTATTCTTCCCTGTATTTGTCCAAGTTTCTTTCTTTCCATACTTTGAATAATGAAATTTTTCGTCAAAGATTTCTCCACAACCATGCAAGCTAGAGTAGTCATATTTGTTATGCAGGTTGATGAAGACATGTTGTATCGTGGGATCGAGAACCAGCCTTCTCCTGCTTATTCTTCCCTGCATTTGTCCAATATTCTCTCTTTCCCTACTTTGAATAATGAAATTTTTCGTCAAAGATTTCTCCCTAACCATGCAAGCTAGAGTAGTCATATTTGGTATGCAGGTTAATGATGATATGTTGTATCTTTAGATTGAGAACCAGCCTTTTGCTGCTTATTCTCACCTGTATTTGTCCAATATTCTTTCTTTCCATACTTTGAATAATAAAATTTTTTGTCAAAGATTTCTCCACAACCAAGCAAGCTAGAGTAGTCTTATTTGGTATGCAGGTTGATGACGATATGTTGTATCGTGGGATAGAGAACCAGCCTTTTTCTGCTTATTCTTCCCTGTATTTGTCCAATATTCTCTCTTTCCATACTTTGAATAATGAACTTTTTCATCAAAGATTTCTCCACAACCATGCAAGCTAGATTAGTCATATTTGGTATGCAGGTTAATGATGACTTACTGTTTTGTGGGATTGAGAACCAGACTTCTCCTTTTTTTATTCCCTGTTTTTGTCCGATTTTCTTTCTTTCTTTACTTTGAATAATGCATTTTTTTCGCAAAAGATTTCTATGCATCTGTAAGTTAGAGTAGGGTTTTTTGTATGCAGGTTGATGATAACTTGTTGTATTGTGGGATTGATAATCAGTCTTCTCCTGCTTATTCTTCCCTATATATTGCCAATTTTCTTTCTCTCCTGACTTTGAGTAATGTAATTTATATTCATATTTGGTATACACGGTAACAATGATTTCTCTTCCTCTTTATGCTTTTTGTTACGAAAATAACATCATTTGATTTAAGCAATTAAGTGGGGGTATAGTCGGATTCGCTGACAGTTCTAGTTAATTATAGAGTGGTTGCCCCTGTTTGTCTGCCTGTCTATCCTTTTGTAAACAATCTTGTTCATTCTATAACTCCTTTAGGACATTGAAACGGGCGTATTATGCCCCGCTTGCGAAGCCCTTGTTTTTCAGAGAATATATCCAAAATTACATTGTCTCTACGATGTCTCTGGGACTCCTGTTTTCAAAATCCTAGTGAGAATCCTAGTAGACCTCATTTTGGAAGGGCTTTTGTCTTCCAGGAAAGCAAATAGGAAGTCACAGAAGTTGTTCCCCTTTATAAAATAGCAAAATTTATGGAGGTGCACCCAGACACATTAAATGTATCGCAGATTAGCTTCTGTGTCCATTATTTTGTAATAATTTTCCTTCTTGAATATTTTTCAGTAACTACAAAACACATGAAATGGATACCTGTTGGAAACCAAGCACAGATAGTAAGTGCTCAGAGAATATGTTTGAAATGACCATGGTAAATGGGTGCCTTTTCACGGGCAGCAACTCTGTCATTTTTAGCTCGCCTGAACGAAAGTTCAGGAAGAGCTATTGTTGTCACCACGGCGTCGGCGTCCGTGTCCGCGTCCGCGTCAGCGTCCGCGTCCGCGTCGGCGTTCGAATTGGATGTTTTGGTTAAAGTTTTTTAAAGACCTATATCTCCTTAACCCATGGATGGATTCTTTTGATACTTGCACTGTAGCTAGATATTGGTCTAAGGTTTAACAGGGTACCACCCCCACCCCACTCTGTGACCTTGATGTCAAGGTCATGGACTTAGAAAATTGGTGTTTTTTTTGGACTGGATGTTTTGGTTAAAGTTTTATAAAGCCCAATATCTCCTGAACCCATGGATGGATTCCTTTGATACTTGCACTAAAGTTAGAGATTGGTCTAAAGTTTTCGAAGGTACTACCCCCACCCCCCTCTGTGACCTTGATGTCAAGGTCATGGACTTAGAATATTGTCTTTTTATTGATTGGATGTTTTGGTTAAAGTTTTTTAAAGACACATATCTCCTGAACCCAGAGATGAATTCTTTTTATATTTGCACTGTAGTTAGATCTACAGGGTACTACCCCAACCCCGCTCTTGATGTCAAGGTCAGGGACTTAGGAAATTTTTGTCTTTTTTAAAGTTTTGTAATTGCATACTGATTCATAATGCTTTGCAGAGATTTAGTTTATACTTGAACTGATGTTAGACTCTTTTTTGAGTTTTTACAAAACACCTTATACTTACCCCACTGGGTGACCTTGAAGTCAAGGTCATCGACTTAGAATTTTGTTTTAAAGATTTTGGTTAAAGTTTTATATTTATGAAGACATAATTTCACAGTGCCACGATGATCGACTCAGTTGATACTAATACTTGGGCTGATGTTAGGTAATGGTTCAGGGTTTTGATACATACTAGCCCCCCCCCCCCTCTCTCTCCCCCCTACCCGTCAGTTTTTTTACCTCAAGCTCATGGACTTTGAAATTTCATTTCATTTTTTTTTATTTTAACTTTATTTTAAGACTTATTTCTGAGATAGCTTTTGTGTTTTCATTATGGACATGCTTGCATGAAGTTTTATGCATAGCAGTCCACATAGCGCCCACCCCCCACCCGTCAGTTTTTTTTTACCTCAAGCTCATGGACTTTGAAATTTCATTTCATTTTTTAAGCTCACCTGGCCCGAAGGGCCATAGTGAGCTATTGTCATACCAATGCGTCCGGCGTGCGTCGTGCGTCGTCACGGAATGTGTCCGTCAACACCTAAAAACAAATATTCAAACATCTTCTTCTGTAAAACTACTGGTCCCATGGTTCTCAAATTTCACATGGAGCATGACCTGACTCCAGGGTCTCAGAATTGTAAAATTGGGTCAGGTTGAAAATCCAAGATGGCCGCCGTTACTAAAAATAGCAAAAACAACAAAATAAACTTCTTCTCCAGAACCACTGGGTATATTTGTCTGAATTTTGGCATGGAACATCAATGAAACCTTGGTATTCAAAATTGTATTAATGAAAAAAATCTGTAGCGGAGTTTTGTCACAGTGACCTACTTTCTGTTTACGAGTGTAATTTTGCTCAAATGCCAATGTCAAAAAACGACATATTCAAACAACTTCAAACAACTTCTTCTCTAAAACCACTGCACCCATGGGTTTCAAATTTCACATGGAGCATGACCAGACTGCAGGGTTTCAAAATTGTAAAATTTGGTCAGGTCAAGAATCCAAGATGGCCGCCGTTACTAAAAATAGCAAAAACAACAAAATCAACTTCTTCTCCAGAACCATTTGGTATATTTGGCTGAAAGTTTGCGTGGAACATTAATGGGACCTTGGGATTAAAAATTGTAAAAATGAAAAAAATCTAAAGCGGAATTAGGTCACAGTGACCTACTTAGCGTTTACAAGACCGATTTTGCTCAAATGTCAGTATCTCAAGAAAACGCAATCGATTGTGGTCAGATTTGGTCAGCAATGGTTCTTAAAAGGAATTATTTCAATTTTGTGCCAGTTGACTATCCAAGATGGCCACCATGGGGGCCGTTACTAAAAATAGCACAAACATAAAAATGACAATTACTCAAGAACCCTTGAATGGAATTCGACCAATTTTGTGTCAGAATGTTCCTTGCATGAAGGCATTTCGATTAATTACAATTTGGCTTTCCAAGATGGCCGACATCTGCCGTTACTAAAAATAGCACAATCATAAAAATGACAATTACTCAAGAACCCTTGAATGGAATTCGACCAATTTTGTGTCAGAATGTTCCTTGCATGAAGCCGTTTCGATTAATTGCAATTTGGCTTCCAAGATGGCCGACATCTGCCGTTACTAAAAATAGCACAAACATAAAATGACAATTACTCAAGAACCCTTGAATGGAATTGGACCAATTTTGTGTCAGAATGTTCCTTACATGAAGCCATTTCGATTAATTGCAATTTGGCATTCCAAGATGGCCACCACCTGCCGTTACTAAAAATAGCACAAAACATGAAAATGACAATATCTCAGTAACCGCTGAATAGATTTTGACGAAATTTGTGTCAAAATGATTTTTGCATTGAAATGTTTCAAAAGTAAATAAATATAGACAAGTCATAATGGCCTTTGTTACTAAAAATAGAAAAATGTGAAAATAAGAAAATCTCAGTGGATTTGGACTAATTTTCTGTCAGAATGATCATTTCAATAAGCTTTTTCGATTTTCTGCATTTTGGCATTCCAAGATGGCCACCATCTGCCGTTACTAAAAATAGCACAAAACATGAAAATGACAACATCTCATTAACCGCTGAAGCGATTGAGACGAAATTTGTGGCAAAATGATTCTTGCTTTGATGTTTTTCACAAATTAACAAATATTGACCCGTCAAGTTGGCCTCTGTAACTATAAATAGCAAAATTTGAAAATTAGGAAATTACAATGGAACTGGACCAATTTTGTGTCAAAATGGTCCTTGCATGAAAGCTTTTCAATTTTTTGCATTTTGGCATTCTAAGATGGCCGCCATCTGCCGTTACTAAAAATAGCACAAAACATGAAACTGACTATATCTCAGTAACCCCTGAATGGATTTTGATGAAATTTATGGCAAAATGATTCTTGCCTTGAGGTGTTTCAAAAGTAAATATATAAAGACCAGACAAGTTGGCCTCTGTTACTAAAAGTAGCAAAATGTGAAATTGAGAAAATCTCTGGAATTGGACCAATTTTGCATACATACTGTGAATGTATTTAAGATGTGCATGTGGGTTTTTGCTGGACCTAGAATTAGTTTTGACAGAATTACAGCTTTTTGAACTTAGTCATTTTAGGCAATTTTTTCCATTGTAGTGTATAGAGTTTGTGTAATCAACTCCTTTCACAGTTTTCAGTGGATCTTTTTCTAACCTTGCGTACATGCTGTGAATGTATTGAAGATGTGCATGTGAGTTTTTGTTGGACATAGAATTAATTTTGACAGAATTATGGCCTTTTGAACTTAGTCATTCAAGGGAAATTTTTGCATTGTAGAGTATGCAGTTTGTGTTATCAACTTGCTCCACAGTTTTCAGTGGATCTTTTTCCTACCTTGCTTACATGCTGTGAATGTTTTGAAGATGTGCATGTGGGTTTTTGTTTTGCATTGTAGAGTATGGAGTTTGTGTTATCAACTTGCTCCACAGTTTTCAGTGGATCTTTTTCTAACCTTGCGTACATGCTGTGAATGTATTGAAGATGTGCATGTGAGTTTTTGTTGGACATAGAATTAATTTTGACAGAATTACGGCCTTTTGAACTTAGTCATTCAAGGGAAATTTTTGCATTGTAGAGTATGGAGTTTGTGTTATCAACTTGCTCCACAGTTTTCAATGGATCTTTTTCAAACCTTGTCTACATATTGTGGACATATTTGAAGATATGCATGAGGCATTTTGATGGATCTAGAATTAATTTTGACAGAATCACAGCCTTTTTAACTTAGTCAATTGGGGCAATTTTTTACATGGTAGGGTATGTTTCAATGGATTCTTTGTAGGTGCTTTATGGATATACACATCATGTGACAGGCACTGCACGGGGGCATCATTAGTGTCTTACAGACACAATTTTCTAGTTTTCTTCTCCATCTCAGTAGAGGTCAACTCTTAAAGGAAAGAATTTGCTCCATTAGGAGCAAATTCTTTCCTATAAGAGTAGATCACAATTAAGATAGGCTTCTTCTTTCAGGGAAGCAAACAGGGTGGCACAAAAGTTGTTTCCCTTTGTAAAAATTTACCCATTCAGCTCAGTTTTAAAGTGTTTAGTATTTTGCCTTCACATTGAATCTGAAACTTGGATGCAAAGTCCCAGTCTCACTTCAACATTAAAAAGTGTGTAAGTATCGAATAGAAGGAGATTTCATATGAGAATTTTGGGAAAACACTGAAGACAGGTTTGTTATACAATGGCCAATTAGAAAGAGTACCAGTCTCACTTCAACATTAAAAAGTGTGTAAATATTGAAAAGAAGTGGATTTCATATGAGAACTTTGGGGAAACACTGAAGACAGGTTTCTTATACAATGGCCAATTTCGAAAGAGCATCTTTACACTTATCCATGTTTGATGATTACAAAACTGTCAAAAATTTAGAACTTAGTTATGTTGAGTGTCATTACCTTATTCTAGGAAGTATAGATAAAGGTTTCCCAGAGCCTTGTGGCCAAAGGGGCAGTGTGTATTAGAGGCCCACAGTTTGATGGGCACAGCATGTGAAAGACAGATCCCATTTCTCTCCTTTCCCTGCCTTTAATCTTCCCTGATTCGAAAAAGGTACCCATTTACTACGGGATTGACAGACTTTTCAGCTGCTGGCAGGCTTGAAGATTCAAATCTGCAACCTTGTGCATCATAGCCAAGTGCCTCTAACCACTTAATCTAGCCTCTCAGACAGTGATTTCTCCACCAAAACAACCCATTCTTTTGAGATGGATCTACAGTCAGTGGCTATAAGTATTACATCAAATTCTGAATTCCCCTTGACTTGCTTGTATTTCCAAGTTTACTTTTTAGCTCACCTGAACGAAGTTCAGGCAGAGCTATTGCACCACCCCCGGCGTCAGCGGTGGCTTTGGCGGCGGCGGCGTTAGCAAAATGTTAAAGTTTTACATTAAAGTTTTTTATGTGATGGGCAAGGCGCTGTCAGGCGAGCTATCCTGTCCCTGTGACAGGTCTTGTTAATTTTGTTCCCGCCATGAAATGGCTGAAGGGCATATAGTATTTACCCTGTCCGTGTGTGTGTGTGTTTGTTCGTTTGCATGTTCCAGATTCGAGTCTGATGCATAACTTTGTCCTGCATGGTGGGATTTCAAAATTATGTGGTACAAATGATCATCATGACAAGACGATGTGTCACGTGCAAGAATTACATCGCTAGCTTGAAGGTCAAGGTCACAGTCCGCACTTAAACTTTGTGCATAGGTTCCTGTCCGATGCATAACTTTGTCCTGCATGGTGGGATTTCAAAATTATGTGGCCAAAATTTTTTGGCACAAGTGATCATCATGACAAGTCGCGTGCAAGAATTAAGTCTTCAGCTTGAAGGTCAAGGTCACAGCCCACACTTAAACTGTGCATAGGCTGCAGTGAAACATATTCGTGTCCAATGCATACATTTGTCCTGCATGGTGGGATTTCAAAATTATTTGGCACAAATGATTATCATGACAAGAGGATGAGTCCCATGCAAGAATTACGTCGCTAGCTTGAAGGTCAAGGTCACACTGTGCACGTGTGAACTTTGTGCATAGGCTATAATGAAAACATGTTGATGTCCATCGCATAACTTTATGTTGCATGGTGGGATTTCAAAATTATGTGGCAAAAATAATCATCATGACAAGACAATGTGTTGCAAGAATCATGTTGCTAGCATATATGTCAAGGTCACAATCTGAACTTAAACTTTGTGCATAGGCTCCATCCAGCTCATAACTTTCTCCTGCATGGTGGGATTTCAAAATTATTTGGCTCAAATGATCATCATGACAAGACGACATGTTATGTGCAAGAATCATGTCGCTAGCTTGAAAGTCAAGGTGACACAGCATACGTGAGCTTTGTGCATAGTAAAAACAAGTTTGTGTTCAGCCCATAACGCTATAGTGAAAACAAGTTTGTGTTTAGACCATTACTTTGACATAAATGGTGTGTATTCAAATTATTTGGCATAGATAATTATCATGACAAGAGGATGTGTCCGGTGCAAGAACCATGTTGCTAGCTTAAAGGTAAAGGTCACAGTTAACACATAAATTTTGTGTTTTGGCTTCAGTGAAAAGCTGTTCCTATCCAGCCCATAACATTGTCCTGCATGGTGGACTTTCAAAATTATTTGGCAAGAGGATTTGTTGCCTACAAGGACCATGTCACTACAGGTAGCTTAAAGGTCAAGGTCACAGTGCCCACATAAACTATGTGAATAGGCTATATTGAGAACATGTTTGTGCATATTGGTGTTAGAGGTTTGACTGCAAAATAAATGTAAGTCACTTTGACCTATATTTCTTAGTCCCTTGAGTCTCTTTTATATTATGCAAGTCTGCCTCTATGAACCTAGTTATCATACAAGTGTCAGCACCAATCAAGGTGCCATCTTACTCAAGGCATTAGGCGGGGGCATCCGTGTCCTATGCACACATTTCTAGCTAATTGTGGTTTAAAAAACTTAAGTTATCGTTTTGAAACTTACATGAAAATAAAGCAAAATAAATTCTACATTGAAATGTAATTTATGTAACTGGATCCAATACAATATAATAAAAATGTAGGTATTTAAAGATGATCAAAATTTTCAAAAACCATTTTTTACATTGACATCAATGGCGACGTCTCCAAAATTTAAACGAATAATAATACCATTAGGTTTCAGAGAGCTTCAACTTTGATGTCAGGCAAGGCACAATAATGGAACATTAGCATAAATAGCTCCAGTAATCTCGCTTTCTATCAGTATATTTTTCTTTGAAGTTGCATGAACAGAAGCAGCGTAGTTAATTTTCTTGCACTGTGAACAATCCATATAAGTCAATGGGAATTCGGAATTTGATGAAATATTTATGGCTACTGACGGTAGATTTTCAGGCTTGTTGTGGAAGGAACAAACCCCATCACATATCAGATTTGTAATGTTAGCTTAGTGCTAATACTTCCGTTTTCAGTTTAAAGATGGTGACATCAGACCAGTACATGATGATATTCTAATCGCTAAACTACGTCCTGGTCAGGTATGTATTTTGTTAAGAAAATTTATTTTGATTTTTGTTTTGTTGAATACAGATGTAGGAAAAAAATCCTCATTTTGTCTTGATTTGGTTTGTGTCTTAAGATGATAAGATGAATTGGTTTGGGGAGGGTGTGTGTGTGTGTGTGGGGGGGGGGGGATGTAATTCTGCCATTTTCTTTTTTGTTTCCTTTCTCAGTGGCAGTCAACTCTTCAAGGAGAGAATTTTCTCCCCTATGAGAAATTCTTTTCTTTAACCCTTTTTAGACTAGATACCCGTTTTGGGGACATTAAGCAAACAGTGCAGACCCAGCTCAGACGCCGCAAAACGCGGCGTCTGATCAGGGTCTACATTGTTTGCTTACAGGAATTTCTATGCAAAGTACAATAAAAGTGAAAATATTCACCAGAAACCCCTAAAACTAGAAATGGGATAATCTGAATGATAAGAATGGACAAGTCCACTGGTCAAAAAAGGGTTAAGAGTAAACTTCAGTGACGAAGAGTTTCATCATCCAGAAAAGGAAACAAGAAAAAAAAGTTTTCCCCTTTGTAAATTAGGGGAAAATCATTAAATGCATTCAGTGACCTTTAAATTTCATGTGACACAAACCTAAGTCATATACTAGATGTAAGTTTTATATGCTACGAGCATATAAAACTTACATCTAGTATATGACTTAGGGCTCATACTTTACATATTTAGGATTACAAAGGCATAGTTTTGACTAACCTTTAAAGTGTTACGACTACAGTTCAGTCCTTTTCTAATGCTGTGGTTTGGGTTACAACAAAGTCGCATCATTACTTACTAACAGCATTATATCCAGAATGTTTTAAACTACAACAGAATACAAGCTCACTGATCAATCAACAGGACAAATGTCCTTTCAGAGAATACAAGGTAAGGAAATGTGTTTGTAGAATGACGGAGCGCATCTGAAACTGCAAACACTTGGACTTAAAGGGACACATCAGTCCCTACTTTGCACACTGATCATTCAACAGGAGAAGTGTCCTTTCAGAGAATAAAATATATAAGCATGAGCTTAATGGACCTTAAAATGACTCGAGCGTGTCACGACGTCATGACTTTAGCACGAAAAGTGCGGAGAATATAGCTGTATAAACTGTAAAAGGGTCTTGATATGTTTAGCGAGATGATAGCAAATTTATTTACAACAGAATACAAGGCAGAGCATTTGAGCCATGAACCTTGGCTTCCAAATGCTCTGCAAGATACTAGTTTCGAGTAGAGCAAAAACAAAAATAAAATAGTATTATTATTTTAAGAATAGGCTGTACACTGTTGCATATTTTTCTGGCAAACCAGAGGAGAAGTTGATGATAATACTATTATTTTTGCTTGTTAGCCATTAAACATAAGTTTTGGCCCTTCATTAGAACATCTCTGGTGACAGCAGTTCTGATAGGGGCCACAAAATATCAATGTTTAATTGACAAATCCTTCTTTTTTACAGGAGCTTGATCTTCGGTTATTTTGTGTTAAAGGTATTGGTCAGGATCATGCCAAGTTCTCACCTGTAGGTAAGTCACACTGTTGCTGTTCAAAGTTTTAAGGTTTATGAGTACACCTCTATGTTTTCTGCCATTTTAAAAAGGGAGACAATTTTTGTGACCTCGTTTTTGCTTGTCAAGACAAAGCAGCCCCTTCGAAATGGGGTCTACTTTTAAAGGAAAGACTTTGCTCCTGAAGGAGCAAACTCTTTCCTGTAAGAGTTGACAGTCATTCAGAAAGGAGGTTAAAAATGAAAATGGTAGAGTTGCTTCCTGTTTAAGTGTACCCATTTCACCTTAAGTTTGCAGGGGCCACACTTTCAGGAGTATTCCAGCTTGGCAGTATTATCATGTTCAAGTACATGTACTTCATTTAAGAAATTATAGCCATTCACAATGTGTTGTCATCAGAGTCATAGAATTACCAGAAATAGATTATATGAAAAAATTCTTTCAACCAACTTGCTGGTGATTCTGCCTCTTTAAATATTCACAGAAAATTTCATGATTTTACGATTTGGGAACTTAGTTTTATTTTAGTACTATGTTCTGGGCCAGTTTTTCAAAACTGACAACGTCATTAGTTAACATGACATTATATTGTCATTTTGTGCTAAAAAAAAAACTGCTATCTTTTGCCGAAAAAATATGAGGAGTTTTTGCAGTGCAAAAGTTCTTCATATTTTTAGGAAAGAACATTAGCATGTTTGTTGTAGTATGTACTAGAGGACATAGATCCTTCATTTACAACTTCATTAAGTTAACAACGCTTTGAATCACTGTGCCCTGATATTATTTTCAGCCACAGCCTCGTACAGACTTCTACCAGAAATAACTCTTTTACGACCAGTAGAAGGAGAGAAGGCAATCAAGCTACAGAAATGTTTTTCACCGGGAGTGGTAGCTATAGAGGATGTTGGTGGTAAGTTTTCTGTACTATTATATGGAAGAACTATTCAGAAGAAAGTTAATTGCAAGTAAAGAAATACATACTCATACTTTTAAAAAAACTTTTGCAATTTTTAGGCTCTAAATGACAGCTGGGCATGTAGAGTGGGTATAACATATGGATATTGATCTAAGTGCAAGATTAAAGCAAGTAATGGCTAACAGGAAACCACTTGAGATAAAGCCAAGGAACATTTGTGGTTTTTCATGTATAAACATATTTTATAGCATCTAGACCTGAGGCAGTTCTAATGAGACTGCACAAAAGATGCTTCTCAGCTGAAAAAATGAAGATAAAAATATTGTAGAATTGGTATAAGTTATGGCGTCATTAACGTTTTAGTAGGTAACTCTTTGCAATATTCTTTCTTTGTATTTTTCAGGGAAGAAGAAAGCCAGGGTTGCACATCCGCGTAAAGACACATGTAGCCGGGAAGTGTTTAGGCATGATGATCTGAAAGACTTAGTCAAGTTATCCAGAGTTAGGGATCACTTTATATGTGAGTTTGCTTTCACTTTTCACCCATAAATATCTTAAAGTGACTCTTCCAGCTTTAACTTTTAGAAGTGACACAACAAAACCTACAAAGTGGCACATTCACCAGGCTAAGACTCAGATCAGCCTGGGCATCCACCCAGTCTGATCAGAGTCTTTGCTGTGCACTTAAAGTTTCTAAGGGTCTAAGCTAGCTCCATGTGGACAGTGAAGACTCTGATCACACTTGGCAGATGCCCAGGTTGATCTGATTCTTTCACTTGTCGCTTTGCTGGTTTTGTAGTGTTGCAGCTCAAATTTCAATGTCCAGTAAGGTGAAAGGATATCCTTTCAGAGGAAGCAACTCTGACATTTTCATTTTTGTCTCCCTTTCAGTTGGGGGTCAGCTCTCAAGGGAAAGAATTTGCTCCCTAAGAGCATATTCTTTCCTTTAAGTGTTGGCCATATTTGTGAAGTGCTAGGTAGTCCAGGGAGCAGATTTTGAAGTCACAAAAGTTGTTTCCCCTTGTAAAAAGCTCAGTGTTTTAAGCACTGGCCTGCTTAGCTAGTTGCCTGTTTTCGTATTCCACTAAAGACAGAAATCTTTGTAACAAACAATTGGGGTCCATGTCACACAGCATTTCATTCTTACTCTCTTATCTTCTTTGTATGACCGAAATACTGTTGTAAAGGATGTAAAATCACAAATCATCCATCCATCCTTTTGTAAAGTTGGGAGAAAAACACTGAGTTTTACACTTACACCTTAAATAAAAGGTATTTGCCAAATCAAAAATTGAAAGACAAACATTGTAGAACCTGATAAGATGGCTGATACTGAGCTGTCTCATCTGGATCTTCAAATCAAAATTTCAAAGGTTTTATTAGTAGCTCACATTAGAGCCATTGTCATTGCTCAGCATCTGGCAACCAGCAGCAGTTGAAATGAAAAAACAAAAACAAAAAAAAACAGTAACATATACGGCAACAGCTGAAAAAAATATTTTCATATTCACTTCAGTCATGCTTCTCAAATTTCCTTACTGTCATACCCTGATTGCCAATACCAATGAATCTTGAAAAGCATAAGTTCTGTACTGGTTATATCCCTTGGACTACCAGTGTGACTGTGTCAGTATGTATCAGAGAGGCACCTTAGTCAAGTAGTTAGAGTGGTTCGGTTACTGTGCAGAAAGTCATCGGAAGGTCCTCAGTTCGCGGCTCACCGTCACCATCCGACGACTGGAAAACTGTCTCTGTCAACCCAGCAGTAAATGGGTACCTTTTTCGAATCAGGGAAGGATAAGGCAGAGAAAGGAGAGAGATGGGCTCTGCCTTTCATCAGCAGTGCCCAAGATACGGTGGGTCTCTAACCCCCACTGCACCTATGACTATTAGGCTATGAGAAACCTTTACCTTTTTAGCTCGCCTGAACGAAAGTTCAGGAAGAGCTATTGTTGTCACCTTGGCGTCGGCGTCCGCGTCCGCGTCCGGATTGGATGTTTTGGTTAACGTTTTTTAAAGACCTATATCTCCTTAACCCA
This sequence comes from Ctena decussata, assembly GCA_963989385.1. NCBI lineage: Eukaryota > Metazoa > Mollusca > Bivalvia > Lucinida > Lucinidae > Ctena > Ctena decussata. Next base: position 32,485,619 of record OZ022499.1, on the reverse strand, counting down.
TGGATGGATTCTTTTGATACTTGCACTGTAGTTAGATATTGGTCCAAAGTTTAACAGGGTACCACCCCCACCCCACTCAGTGACTTTGATGTCAAGGTCATGGACTTAGAAAATTGGAGTTTTTTTGGACTGGATGTTTTGGTTAAAGTTTTTTAAAGCCCAACATCTCCTTAACCCATGGATGGATTCCTTTGATACTTGCACTGTAGTTAGATATTGGTCTAAAGTTTTCCAAGGTACTACCCTCACCCCCCTCAGTGACCTTGATGTCAAGGTCATGGACTTAGAAAATTGTCTTTTTATTGATTGGATGTTTGGTTAAAGTTTTTTAAAGACCCATATCTCCTGAACCCATGAATGAATTCTTTTGATATTTGCACTGTAGTTAGATATTAGTTCAAAGTTTTACTGAGTACTACCCCAACCCCGCTCAGTGACCTTGGTGTCAATCTCAGGGACTTAGGAAATTTTTGTCTTTATTAAAGTTTTCTAATTGCATACTGATTCATAATGCTTGGCAGAGATATAGTTTACCCATGAACTGATGTTAGACACTTTTTTGAGTTTTTACAAAACACTATATACTTACCCCATTGGATGACCTTAAAGTCAAGGTCATCAACTTAGAAGTTTGTCTTAAAGATTTTAGTTAAAGATTTATATTTATGAAGACATAATTTCACAGTGCTACGATGGACTCAGTTGATACTAATATTTGGACTGATGTTAGATAATGGTTCAGGGTTTTGATACATCCTGCCTCCCCCCCCCCCCCCCCCCTCCACCCCCCCATTCCCTACCCCTCAGTTCTTTGACCGCTACCTCATGGACTTTGAAATTTCATGTGAATTTTTATTTTAATACTTGTTTCTCAGATAGCTTTTGTTTATAAATGTGTTGTCATTATCGACATGCTTGCCTGAAGTTATATGCATAGCAGTCCACACCACCATAGCGACTGTGCGATGGGCAAGCACCAATTCAGGCGAGCTATGCTGTCAGGCGACAGCTCTTGTTATATGTATCAGCCACGACACATGAAAATGGTGCATAACCCATATATGAAACAGCAAAGGCTCAGACCTGCCTGCACATCTGTGCAGGCCAATCAGAGCTTTTACTGGTTGCACACATCAAGTATGGACTCTAGGAAATCTACAGACACAGAGTAAAGGCATGGGTTTGTAGACTGTTTGAGTTTTCATTGTCCGCAAATATGTTGTGTCCTGTATTTTGCATGATAGTGGTGTGTACAATTTCACCATCTGATCAGTCCTTGCTATTTATATTACTGAGTCCTTGGGGTCCAGTGTTTATATAAACGGACCATTGTCTGACTTTACCTGTTTGCATCAAAGTTTTGTAACATCTGAAGCCTGGACATGCTGCAGATATAACCCCTTGTCTCTCCCCCCACCTACCCACCTCCCAAATCCACTCCAACCAACAACAAAACAACAACAACAGCAAAAAACACAAATTCCAACACCACACCTGAAACGAACTGGGAGAGACATTGATAATAGCAAGCTCTCATTCCTAAGGTCAAGTCACAGCCAGTGTCAAAGATCAAATTGTGTGTCCATGATAACTGAAAATTTGATCAAACTTCGCAGAAAGGGAAAAAAAAGGCAAAACATAATGAGAAAATGTACTGCATGCAAGATTTAGGTAATGATTAATAATCATTACCTAAATCTTGCATGCAATACATTTTTACAGATTATTTGTCTATCTTTATCAAGTTAAAGGAACAAAATTGATACTTCACAGACAGGTAAAGCATATTTAGGTGTATCTGGTGTAAAGGCTGATGATTGTCTGCTCTTATCCCTGAATTTGATTTGTTGATTGTTGGTGAGAACAGGCTATAATATGATCAGACTGCTCACATGTACATGCTGATTTTATTCTTCTACTCTGACACATGCACATTTTCTGTGTGGAGTATAGCTAATGTACTCTCTAAAATGACACGCTTGCTTTGTTGGGGAGACAGACAGCTATCAGACAGACTTTATATAGTCATGCATGGAATAGAATACATGCTTCTTGGGTGTGCTGAGAGTTTGAAGTTCTTGTAAAACAATTAACTAATTATGCCCCAAAAAGTTAAAAACAGCCAAAATATGCCATTTGCTGTTATAATCTGAAATACTGGGACAGACATTTTGGTGCAAACATTGCAGACCCAGATCAGACTGCTCCTAAGGAGCAGTCTGATCAGGGTCTGCATTGTTTGCCTTGCTACTTGTCCCTCAAATTTTTGACACACCCCTAAAGTCAAATTGTTTAAATTCCAGGGTGCTTCCAGAATTTGTCAGATTGTCCAAATTTTTTTGCGATTCTGCTTCTTACATCATAAGCTAATTAGAAAACATTTTTGATAGCATTTGCAGGCATGCGTCAATTTCAAATCCCAGATACTGAATGATGACTTGTAAATATTACTGGGTTGATATTCAAATTTGATTGGCACCTATCAAAATTTCAGATTTTTTCGACCTTTCATCAAAAATTTGTTTTTCCAAGAACACAATAGCAGTAATTATGTAATCAGCACAGGAAGATGTAGATTTCATTTTTCACACCAAGAATCAATTTTCTTGTTTAGAATAGCCTGTCAAATATGAAGTACATCAAACATCATTTTGACAGGTGCTTGATTAATGGGTTGTTCAAATCTATATTCCAGTCTTAGAGAAGAGGATGAGTTGATGATATTTACATCTATTTTGACTAGTTTCTGAAAAATTGACATTAGTAAATTGGAGCTCAAGATAAACGGAACATTTAGGGTACAATTTCTTTATAAGAATTTTGTTTTTATTTCTCTGTTGTGGGATCTAATTGCATTGATGAGATCTCCGAAATAAAATGTTTTTGTGGAAAAATAAGAAACAAATAGTTCTTTATTGTCTTTTTATTATTTTTTCCATGAAAATGTAGTTTATGAGTCCTATTTAGAATTACCTTAATGTTTTTATGTAGAAAGAAGTTGAAAAAAAATATATATGAAAATATTTGTATATTTAAAAAAGAAAAGAAAAAAAAGTGGCAAAATTTAAATAAAAAAAAAAAAAGACTCCTGTGAAAAAAGTAGTTCCCAGAATTGTTGACCCCAAATTTGGCATATTGCGAGCTCAGTTCAACTGATCAGTTTAGCAGGATCAGAAGATTACTCCACACAGAGTCCCTATCATCTCCTAAATTAATTAACTGCCAACAAGAAAGAAAATAAATATCCCTGGCTTATTATAACAGATTATCTCGATTTGTCTAAATGTTTTGGGAAGAGCAGCCCAACAAATGTAAGAAACAGCTTTATACACCATTTAGAAAAACAAACTTTAAATGCTATAGGTGTCAGCCAGTTTTTCTTGCACATTTTTGCACCTTTTAATTACTTATGCATGTGTTTAAGGTGAGATATTGCGTAATGTGAAGGTAACCAAAGAGTCAGCAAAATTCGAGTACATTAGGTCATGTAAATTACTGATGCTATAAATTGTTTGGTTTGCTTTTCTTAGCCTAGCCAGCCATCAATCATTCATTTGGATTGGTTTGGATGTTATGGTTCATCTCCACTTACCTGTAATCAGTATTTGAACTTAGAAATAGATGTTGGCTGTGGTCAGGGTTTCTCATTAACTTTGCAATACCTGTTACTTTTAAGGTGCACCAACAGTTTTCACACCATATTTCAGTGGTAGACATTTTTATGACTTCCTGTATGTCTCTCCTAATCAGTGTAGCCCTTCTAAAATGGGGTCTTCTCTTAAAGGAAAGAATTTGTTCCTAGGGAAGCAAATTCCTTCCATTAAGAGTTGACCCCCATTGAGAAAGGAGGCAAACATTAACATGGCCGAACCACTTCTCCTAAAGGTATGCCCATTCACCTTAATGAGCAGCCTCATGTGTAAAAGTGGAAAAAGTGACTACTCAGATCAGCCTGTGGGTCTCTGCAGTCTAGCAAAAGACTTCATGTGATTTCTTGGATTTCATCTAAAAGCCGAGACATGAGAATACCAACTATGTGGCATGTGCCCATAGCTTCCACCCAGTCTGATCAGAGTCTTCACTGTGGGCTTTAAGGGTAGCCGAGGATCTAAGCTAGCTCCATGCAGGCAGGGAAGACTCGGATCAGACTGGGTGGAGCTCAGGCTGACCAGAGTCTTCACTGGATGCACATGTCACTTCATTGGTTTTCTCGTGTCCCGGTTCATATGGTGCGTGCAGACAGCAAAGGCTTTGATCAGACTGCATGGCTGTTGCAGGCTGGTCTGAGACTTTGCTGTTAGCATATGTGCTAGGCACCCTTTTTGTTAGCATATGTGCTAGGCACCCTTTTTGCATCCCACAACTCAATAGTTTAGTGTGATAAAAGGAAAAAGTACTTGTATGGCTTCCCATAATATTGCACAAACTTGCATTGAATTTACATTAGCATTGATTGATATATTATGCAGTGGAGACTGGAGAGGCCTATTGGTTGTTGTTGTATTATTGCTTTAATGCCACGGTTAACTGCTATGATCATGTTGGAAAGGTCACTTAACCTAACCACACTAGTCCTGGGCAGGCTTAGACCTCCTAAGCGGTTAACCAGTACTAAGTGCGCATACTTTTGCTAGTAACTGACAACTGCCCTTCTTGAATCAGCGGAAGGAGAGTGGCAGTGCAAAGACTTAAATTTAGCAAACTTTCGTCGAGAAGTTTTAGATAACTAACGTATCTACAGTCATACTTGTTTGCCCTTTCTTAATGATATTTACACCTGACATAATAGTTTCTGACAACTACACTTCTTATTGGTATTGATGTGGTTGTTATCCAGAAAAAAGGTTGTCTGCCCTCGAAATGGGTAGTTGTCTGCCCTTGAAATGGGTAGAGTAATATGTTATCTCACGATGAAATTGGTAATCTGTGTCATAAGTTTGAATGAGGTTGAAATCAAGATTGATCCACCTATGAAAATAGTGTGTCATATTGATAATGAATTATAACTATAGCTTTGTTTGATTCAGTTTCAGTAGAGTCCACTGGAGTTCTTCCCCCTGAAGTTCTGATGTCACAGGCAGTGCAAGTGCTCATGGGAAAATGTCGGGACTTTCTGAGAGAACTAGATACCACTTGATGTAGTTACTATACTGAATAAAAGTTTATAAAAAAGAACTACAAGTATCTCTTTGTACTTTATTCAGAAGATTCAATATATACTTAAGGACAAAATGTCTGCACGGATGTTAATTTAACATCCGTGCAGAGCTTTTGTCCTTAAAGATTGTCTCCCTCGTTTATTTCATGTTTTCAGAAACAAATATTTTAACAAAATTTCGTTTGACAATATGTTATAGTCTCATAACTAACCGTAAAAGTTTTGAGAAAATGCGTATTTATTCGATAAATGTGGAATGAAAAATAATCTTCAAATTAAAATGCAAATTACCTATTTCCTAACAGCCTGTAAGAATATCGATTTTGACCACGTGTGTCATGTGATCAGGTAGAGGTATTTTTCTTATTCGTGCACATGATTGTGACGTATGAATAAATTATTTTTGTCCAATAATGCAATTTTAACCGTGGTCCGCGATTGTATAAAAATTCATCTTATTTTTTTGTTTAAAGTCACTTTTATCAAATATTATTATCTAAACTCTAATTCAAATGTATAGTTAGACCATGTCGGAGGTATTGCATGAAATATTTCATCAAATCATTTTTATACGCCCGTTTTGAAAAAACGGACGTATTATGTCGCGGTGCTGTCCGTCCGTCCTTCCATAAACATTCTTGTACACGCCATAACTCAGTAACCATTTGGGATATCTTCATGAAATTTGGTAGTTATTATTATAAAGGGCGTATATCTTTAAGTATATATTTTCAGTAGCGGCACCATGCCCAGTGGGAACATGATGTTGATACGACATCATTACAAGGTCATGCCTGCTGGGTTGGTTGAACGGTTAGAGGCATTCGGCTGTAGTCCAGTGGGTTGCTGGTTTGAATTTTTTCCTGTAAGAGCAGCCCCCATTGGTGAAGAGATCCCTCTACCAGGGAAATAAATACTATTCTGTAAACTTGTCTCCCTTGTCAAAAATGGTGCCCAAACCATTGAGCATTTCATTAACTATCATGTACTTTGCATGGCAATGTACCCTTTTACCATCTTTTTACCCTTCCTATTTTAAGAATGCAAAAACATCTTTTCTAAATAGTAGCAGCTATCACCAGTTGGTGTACATTTCTCATTGTTTGTACAAGATTATCATTACCTCATCACTCATAATCTCTCTCAGTTTTGACAACATGTCAAGTCTTGTGGTTACTCAAAATGTTAATGGTTTAGCCTTCTTTGACTGCTTGTAGGATGCTGGTGACTGAAAATAGATGATCTTGACCACTTTATGTGGCAGCCTTCTTTTCCAAATACATATGCATGCAAAATTGTCATTATGGTGACTGTAGGTAGAGTTGCACTATGGAAACTAACAGAAGGGTACAAAATGAAACTTTTGAATTTGAAACTACAAATAAGAATAATAATAAAACATAGCTGCATTTTTTTGTAGCAAGGATACATTGATCATGCAAAAATTGGAAAACAACCAGAATATGGTGCAATTTTGAAAACTTCAGAGAATGAATCCCCCTGGATGACTCCACCACAGGCAAGAACCAAAGTTTTGCAAATGATGAGTTTAACAAATGAAATAATGTTATAGTGTTTTTAGATTTGACTCAACTTCAGTATATGTTTGTTATAATAATTTGCCATTTGGGAAATCAGTTTAATGGACAATTAAATGGCCACCAAGAGACATGTACCAACCCTTGAAGATGAAAGTTTTTACACAACCAAATGCATTTACCCTACATACATGTATTTTGGTAATCGGGTTTAACCAGAGGCTTATAACTATTCATAATTCATAATTCATTAGCCTCTGGGTTTAACAGTGTACCTGTAGAACCACATCAGACCATTTCAATGAGTATTCCGGTCATGAAATTTTTGTTACATGTGAAAGTTTTGCTTTAACTTTTGCATTTTCAACATTCATCATCATGAATAAAACCTGTATATATACTAGTAAAACTTTGTTCACTTTAAAACTCAGATACATCGTCATCATCTGGATGCTGCTGCTGACTTAACGTCAAGGTCATGGACAGTGTGAACACTGTAACACCAAAGAAACGTTCAGACATTACATTTATGACTGTCAGCGATATGAAGAAGACAGAAAATTGTTGGAAGAGACAATAGAAAGCATTCTCAATCAGTATGGTTTGGGACATATTACAGATTCTAACTTCCAAGTACTGGAAACATTGGGGATATACATGTACCAAGAGAGGCAAATACAGAACTAAGGAAAGCTTTGGAGAAATATATAAAAAGTACAGGAAGACTACAAACAACTTAGCATAGGGGGCATAACATAATGTGAAATAAAAAAAAAATACAAAAAAACAAAACAAAACCACTTTACCTTATTTGAAAACAAAACTTGCTCGACACCTGTTACGCACATGAGAAATGCACCAAGAGTATGCATTAGAATTATTACAGCACATAGAGAACATTGCCAGTGTTATGTTGGCTTCAAGAATAAACAACAACAACAAGAAAATATCGAAGCCAAGTTTAGGTTAAATTGTATTTTTCCCCTGTATTTATGAAATCTTTGAATGGAACCTTTTGATTATCTCAGTTGATGGTGGCACTGACTGAGGGTTTATGTGAGTCTATGCTTCCTCTGTGGTTATTAGCAAAAGTGTTACTTTTTTGGCTACTGCCCTAATGTGCTTAAGTATTGGGACACCTAAAATAATAAATTTTCCATTTGTCCCAAATTGAAAATTCATTATTTTTAGGTGTCCCAATATATACGCACATTACGATAATTAGTCCAAGTCCATTCGTCATATTAGGGGTGAATTTGGGTTCGCTGACATCACTGAGCAACTTTGGTTAATGAGATAATAAAATAGACTGGCTCAAAAATTCTAAAAATTGGGACATCTAAAATGATTACTGTACCTGTCCTAAATTGGGACAGTTTGGTTTTGCATTGCAGATTTTGCATCCAAAATTTGCAGATGGAATGGCAAACAGTGTAGACCCTGATCAGACTACTTTCCTTGGAGCAGTCTGATCAGGGTCTGCATTGTTTGCTCAGACCTATCTGTCCCAATATTTAGAATTTCTGGTTTCAAAGTTAACTGTATTCTTGACTTTCCATTCAACCGGTCTGTGTTTTCTTGCCCTTTAGATCATTCTTAGATATTATACTCAGTACATTTTAAAACGCAACACTTAGTTTTTCGGAAATATCTTTCTGAATTTTTAAGACAAATATTTGAAACGCAAGAGATATTTAGATTTACATATTTTCTGTCATTTTGCTAAATTTCATGGCATTTTATTGTGTATTCCATTAAGTTTACGTCCATCGTGGAGCCTTACCCCTAAAATTAAAATTCACAAGATCAAATCGTAACGCATGGGCCTTGATGCGGCACATTTACTGATGTTTTATTCATCAAAGGCTGTGAAATTGTGTTCCATTTCTGGATTAATCCTTTACCAAAGCCTTTGCAATATTTGAAGATGATTCGGTATACCCTAAAAGGTCATGTTTCTGTTCATCTGAGACTTGTCGTTTTGATTACCAATCAAATGGCAAAGCTGGTCATTCTGGCATACTGATGTTTGGTGTGAGAAAGAGAAAGTGGCATAAGTTATGTGTATGATTGTTTACAATCTTTCTCTTCAAAACGTTTAAAGCCGATATTGCAATTGTATACCGTCCGTGAAAAGAAATGCATCACATGTTTTGGGCAAAGAGCACAAAACTTTAAAACTCCTAAAACGTTCCATTTCTCCAAATTTCTTTCCGCTTACCAAAGGGAAACATTCGCACGAGTCCCAAATGTCTGCTAGACAGCATCAGCGTGTCGAAAGCATCTGTGTTGTAATAAATGACAATGACTGATCTGTCTTGTCTATGGACACATTCTCTTGACTGGATCGGTTTTTTATCGATCTTTAAGGGTACTGATCAGTAGAAAGGGCACCTATTGTCTAAAAAAAGGTGGACATATGGCATCTTAACCATCCCAATAGCTCTAAGTTTGAGACTTTATGAACTAGCAATCTGGAGGCAATTTTTTTTAAGTGTCAATCATGACAAAAAGTTTTGTTTGTTGCAATTTGTTTGTTATTTGTTGTTTTTCTTTAATGCTGATCTACGGACTATCCAGTAGCGTTGACTAAATGTTTTTAAGTGTTTACATGATACACACACGAGCAAATTTTGATTTTTATACCTCAGTGATTATCCACTGCACTATGAGTACATGTGAGGATATCTTACGTCAGAACATAAAGATACAGTTGCCTGACATACATTTACATGCTATTTTTGGTCAAAATATTATCCATTACGCAAAAATTTAAAACCAAAAATGTTGCGTTTTTAAATGTACTAAGTATATTTTGGAACATCTTTATTGTGGATAGCCTTTCAACATAATTAACCTCTATAGTTCTTATATTTACGACCAGTGCAGCTAAACAAATTCCATAGGTAAAAAACCATCATAATTGCTTCTTCATGTGAGTGAGTTTTTTTGAAAGAAAAATGTCTTTGCTTTTAATAAGACTACACTGAACTGTACTGTATAAAATGTATAAAACCTTGTCCATATCACAGAAAATAAAATGGTGATACCTCCCATTACATTGATGTATCAAAAAATGTTTCAAAGACAACAAAAAGATCTAAAGACCAACGTGTAAGCCACGGCAACTATGCCCAAATATGTTTTACCATATGAATTTCTATACCATAAAAATTCTAAAAACAGAGACACCAAAAATAATTTCTGTAAATATCCTAAAACTTAACAGTTTGGTATTGTATGCAGTGGCTGGATGGATGACTTGCAATTATTTGTCCTTTACAACAGTAATTCTGATTAGGTCTCTTGACCAGCAAATGCCATAAATACAACAGACCTGTTTTTAAACTGATTTTAATATCTCACTTCTGTTAACAGTTTTAACCCTTTCATCTTTCTTCACCTCACTTTTGCACTTTTTAGACTCATCTATTCATCTCACTTTTTTTCTTCACGGCGCGCAATCATCCTGCAAGTAATCCTTGCGAGGGGGTGTTGCCGTACAACTACATTGTAGATAGATAGGTAGAATCCCGTCGTAGGCTAGGAGGGTAATAATGAAAAGCTGTGTGCAGTAGAACCCCATCAATTAAATAGATTTTTGCAGCTGGGAATCGAACTCAGGACACCTAGATCAACAGGCCAGTGCTCAACTGACTGAGCTACCAAGGCTCATTTTTTTATGCAGTAATATGTCTAAAAGATGCAGATGGAATGGCAAACAGTGTAGGCTCTCTGTTTGGAGCAGTCTGATCTAGGTCTGCACTGTTTACTCAGACCTATCAGTCCCAACACTTAGAATTTTTACAGCATCTATATGTTCTTTAACACAAAAATATGAGTGCCAGGAGAAACAGGATCTTTGATAGCAGTTGTAAACTAGCTTGTGTGTCCAGATAGTTAGTTTGCATATGGGGTTTATGGATCTTGCAGAATCCATCTAATTAATAGCTACAAGGGTTGATCCAGAAGTAATGTCACTGTGTCCATTGCCCGCTTGCTTATCGTAGCATTATTATAAAAATTATATCAAGACATACTGCAATTCAGTTCTGATTAACAGAATAAATATGAAGTTGGAATCTTTTCCCGTTCCAATTATATAGGCGTTCAAAGTATGCCACCGTCGCCATCGCGCCGCACGTTAGAATAACATTAATTACATGAACATGATTTTCAAAGGCAAACCTAAATCAAAATCAAACTAACGCGCCAAATCAGATGAAAATGTAATACGATGACGAAATATATTCCTGCCACCCGCTATTGAAACTTTAATATCGTCATTGCAGTTTTAAGTTCGCCAGGAAGTGCTAATGCTTGTAACTGCCTAGTGAGAAAATGCTGACTTCTGACGAAGGCGTCTGCAGATACATATGCGGTTTTGCTACAAATTAGGAATATCGCCATCAGAAACTCTAGGCTGTTTAATTAGACATGCGGTTATATAACCATGATTATGAGGCTTGTGTAAATGTGCAATCAGCGCTGTGAGGGTGCAGATGAGTCGCTAGAGGATCGTCCGAATACCGGGAGATCTTTATGTGAAATGTCAGACAATAACGTCACTCTTGTTTGGACCCCGTATAGGAAGATCGATGTTCTGAAATTCGAAGATTGTGTATATTTTTGAACATGAGCTGCGGGGCTGTTCAAATAATATTGAAAGATGAGATAAACATGGGTCAACAGACATAAGTGCTATGCTGAAACAATGAATATGCTATTTAAGACATGACACAATAGCCAAACTTCGTCTGGAACGACAACAACGTCACTGACGTGCGGCGCGTGTCGTTACCATGCCTTCTGTCTATCTCGATAGCTCGATTACTGTGCACTATATTTTAATGACATTTTCAGACCACGCTGCAAATAGAATAAGGTACATGGATACGAAATTATGTTGCTCTCTCTTTATTCTACACAATTTTATAGCTACAGTGACATTACTTCTGGATCAACCCTCGTACATGCATGCATATGCTGGCTGATGAAAGTCTGTTGGCGCAGCTTTTGAAATGCCTTGACCTCAAGTGTTTTTAGAAGGTTGACAGTGCATGTGTATGGTACCCAAATCTAGAAAATAATCAAATCTTGTTAAAATTCATGTGGCTTATCTCAGTCTTATTTAGTAAGCAATGGAATTTTCCCTAAGCTCACATGGAATTCCCTGAAGAACAAAGTGGCCTGGATATTTTGTCTACATATAATAATCTAATAGACTGTTATATTGTGTTTTGAATATTAATATTAGCAAATATAAGCAAGGCAAATGAGCTAAGCCTTTTTATACGCCCGTTTTGAAAAAAATGGGCGTATTATGGCATGGCGCTGTCCGTCCTTCCGTCTGTCTGTCTGTCCGTCCGTCAACATTCTTTTGCGCATCATATCTCAGTAACCGTTTGAGATATCTTCATGAAATTTTGTAGGCATATATATTAGGATGGGGCAAAGTGTCGCATACAGTAATGGCTTTCTTAGTTTCCAAGTTATGCCCCTTTGATTATTTTTTACCCTACTAGTCTTGTGCAGGCCATAACTAGAAAACCATTTGGGATGAAACTTCATAGCAATATGTATGAGGGTCTGACGATGTGTCGCGTATGGGAATGGTTGCTCTCCCTTTCTTTCTTTGGAGTTGCATCCCTTTAATTAGATTTTGTAGGCTATTTACGTGTATACTGATCTTTTGCATTCAATAACGTAGTAACCATTTGGAATATCTTGATGAAACTTTATAGCAGTTTGTATGATTACAAGATGGTGTGTCACATATAAGAATGGTTGTTCCCCCTTCCTTAATTTTTTAGTAAGCTCCCTTTGATTAGTTTTTTAGCTCACCTGAGCCGAAGGCTCAGAGGTGAGCTTATAGGATGGGAGTCGAGCCGTCGTGCGTCCGTGGGTGCGTGGGTGCATCAACACTTTCAAACATAAATATCTCAGAGACCAGTGGGCCGATTGCAACCAAATTTTATCTGAAGCATCATTTGGGTGGGGGAAAGGCTGCATTAGGTTTTGGTGCCAATCAGCTCAGAACTCTGGTTTCCATGGCAACAGATAGCCCCCATAGGGTTATAATGGGGAAAATGGCGTCATCACGTTTTCTCGACTGTTTTTGATTGGATCCTTATCATACTTACAGGTATTGATGACATACACAAGAGCTTGGATGAGTTCGAAATTTGGCCGGATTCAAGCACAGACTACGGAGTTAGCTGCCCTTGAGTTTTTGAAAAAAATCCCATAGTGTTTTAATGGAGAAAACAACGTTATCACATATTTTTAGAAAAACTTTGTCATCTTGTCATCGCTCTAGCGCCCACATTTCTCAACGGATTTTAAAATAACTTCACACAAATGTAGGGCATGACAATATCTCGAGCAAGTTTGACTTTCAGGATGCTGCTCCCAAGGTCAAGGTCACTGTGGCTATTTTTAGAAAAACTTTGTCAGCGCTCTAGCACCTACATTTCTCAGCAGATTTTAAAATAACTTCACACAAATGTAGGGCATGACAATATCTCAAGCAAGTTCGACTTTCAGGATGCTGCGCCCAAGGTCAAGGTCACTGTGGCTATTTTTAGAAAAACATTGTCATCGCTCTAGCACCTACATTTCTCAATGGATTTTAAAATAAATTCACACAACTGTAGGGCATGACAATATCTCGAGCAAGTTTGACTTTCAGGGTGCTGTGCCCAAGGTCAAGGTCACTGTGGCTATTTTTAGAAAAACTTTGTATTGCCCCAGCACCTTCATTTCTCCATGGATTTTCAAATAACTTGACACAAATGTAGGGAATGACAATATCTCAAGCAAGTTCGACTTTCAGGGTGCTGTGCCCAAGGTCAAGGTCACTGTGGCTATTTTTAGAAAAACTTTGTATTGCCCTAGCACCTTCATTTCTCCATGGATTTTCAAATAACTTGACACAAATGTAGGGCATGACAATATCTCAAGCAAGTTGGACTTTCAGGATGCTGTGCCCAAGGTCAAGGTCACTGTGGCTATTTTTAGAAAAACTTTGTCATCGCTCTAGCACCTACATTTCTCAACGGATTTTAAAATAAATTCACACAAATGTAGGGCATGACAATATCTCGAGCAAGTATGACTTTCAGGGTGCTGCAATCAAGGTTTTTGATTAGATCCTTATCATACTAGCAGGTAATGATGACATACATAAGAGCTTGGATGAGTTCGAAATTTGGCCGGATTCGAGCACAGACTACGGATTTAGCTGCCCTTGAGCGTTTGAAAAAAATCCCATAGTCTTATAATGGAGAAAACAACGTCATCACATTTTAATTTTTCATCAGATCCTCTTCATACTTGCAGGTAATGAGGATATGCATAAAAGCTTGGATTAGTTAGCATTTCCGCTAGATCCCACCACTGACTATGGAGTACCTGCCCTGAGCATCCAAAAAATCAATGTCGCCACTTTTTCTTGGTTTCTACTGATCCGATCCTTTTCAAACTTGCAGGTAATGAGAAAATGCATAATATCTTAAACAAGTTCAAATTTTAGCCAGATCAGGCCAACCACTATGAAGTTAGCTGCCCATGACAGCTCTGTCTATTGTGCTCTTGATCGGATACTTTTTAAACTTGCATATATCAAATGAGGGCATACATAATGTTTTGGATGAGATTAATTTTCAGCCTGATTGGACCACTGACTGTGGAGTTAGCTGCCCTTGAGCATCTTAAATATCCCTATAGGTTTACAATGTCTCTCAGGTGAGCAATTGTTGCCCTTTGGGCTACTTGTTTGGCTAGCCCCATTCCCCCATTCACTCCATAACTCCTTAACCCATTGAAATATTTTAATGAAACTTTGTAAGAATGTGTATAAGAATAAGGCAATGTATCATGAGCATGGACCACAACTCTGGCATACTTACTTCTGAATTATCTGCCCTTGCAGCAATTTCTGTTTTACTCTGTAACTACTTAACTCTTGGAAATATTTTAACGTAACTTAATGGTGATGTGTATATTGCCAAAGGAACATATTATGACCAAGAATGGTATTCTTGTATACTTAGTTTATGAATTATATCCCTTGTTTGACTTTGGCATTTCTCAACTTCTGAGCTGCTTCATCCTGGAAGCTGATTTTTGGTATAATAATAGTATTTGTTTTAATAACATTGCAGTCATTAATTACAAGATGTTTTAATAACATTGCAGTCATTAATTACAGAGTTGTTTCCCCTCTTTGTCTGCCTGTCCATCCATCTATAACCAATCTTGTTCATTTGTAACTCCTTCATGAGTCACTGAAACGGGCGTATTATGCGCCGCTTGCGAAGCTCTTGTTATACAATGTGCAATGTAGAGACTCAGATTTTGTTGGGCCCCAAGCTGAAAATCTGGGTATTGAAACCATCAATAAGCATATGACTATTGCACAGGCTTTAGTTTGTATGAAGTTTGAAATTTTGTGCTCATGTTACAAGGTCTCGTTTCTGATTGTACGTTCTCTGAATTTAGCAATAAAAAAGCTATCATTTCAAGTGCCAGAGACGAAAATAGAATTTACAAACAGCTTAGATCCTGATGAGGCGGCTTGTAATAAGCCTCTTCATCTGAAGCAAAACTGTTTGAATTCTCAATATGAAATATCTTCAAAAAGCACTTTTTTAAAATTTCGCAGACGTAAATTGGTTGTCTGCTTTTTAGGCGCTTAAAGGGTTAAGGAGTATGGGTACATCTCATTCTCCAGAGGTAAATGGTAGCTCATTATGATTGATACAGATGGGATTGAAAGTGCCGACTGTTGGTGACAATGGGGTACATCATTTTTTTCTGCCTGTTTAAAGAGATAAACAACATTTGTGATTTCCTGTTTGCTTGCACCCAAAATAGGGTCTACTCTTAAAGGAAAGAATTTGCTCCTCAGGAGCAAATTCTTTCCTTTAAGAGTAGACCCTATTTTGGGTGCAAATTCGTGCCTTTAAGAGTTGTCCCCAATTGGTAAGGCAGTTAAAAATGAAAATGGCAGAGTTGCTTCCCCTGAAGGTGTACCCATTCACAGCCCTATCGCACGACCACGACCATCCCTGCACTGGTGTTGTACTTTTCAACAAGTCAGCAAGGCTTGAATGCTGAACGCAGCTCTAAATAAGGGAATAACTCCTCCATAGAAACTGTGGCAGTTCTTATTAGGGACGACAACATGTTTTATGCTGTATTAAGTGAAAAGTCATTGTCGGTGCAGAGTTCGAATTCTAATGTATACAAAAACTTTCTTGCAACACATTTCATGAAAATCATTGGGTTAGGAGGCCCAAAATCTGTTCTTTTATTAACTGTTAGAGGACTTATGATGCTTAAAGTGCATTCATATTTGTTTGTTTGATCTTTTGCATGTTCTACTGGGCCATTTACAAGTTCATAAAGATTCACTTTTGTACAGACATAATCCTACGGATTAGGGCAGATGGCATAAAATTGCAGAGGAGTAGTTATGATCATTCCCTAAAGCCATTCAATATATAGCCTACCATATTCATCTAACATATGCAAACAGAAATGTCTAGACAAACAATACCGACCCTGATCAGGCGGCTGCTTTGAACCATCTGGTCAAAGTCTCCACCGTCTGCCAACAATTTTTGTAGGCGCGGCCCGCCTGCAGTGTTCCCATTTGCTACAGAACAGAAATTTGGCCAGTCTGTGGACACTTCAAACTTCAAAGTTGGAGGGATTTGAAGACGAGGTTGTATGGAGCAGAATGAGTAAAAGAATACAAGGAAGCGAACAAGAGGATTCAGAAGGCCCCTGAAAAGAAAGCAAAGGAGGACTGGACAGATGTTCAGGGTGAAGCAATAGAAACTTGCCTGAAATAACAGCATGAGAGTGAGGGCATATCAACTATAAATCCAGGACAAGTCTGGGAAATGTCTAACAGAAGAACAATAGATTCTCAGCAGATGGACAGAGAATTTGTTCAACATAAAAAGATTATGAAACAAGATCTGGAGAACAGGAGAATTACCTACCCAGTGGACCCAGTCGCTGATTAATAAACTCCCTAAAAGGGCAAACTTCAGCTCTGCCAGAACTACAGAAACACCAGCCTTATCAGCCATCCGAGCAAAGTCATGCTGAAAGTCATCCTGATTAGGCTTAAATCCCAAGCTTAAGAGATACTTTCCTACGACTGGGCTTGATTCAGGGCCGGAAGGAGCACCAAAGAACAGATATTTAGCCTTAGAATCCTGACTGAGAAGTATCTTCAACTCCAGCAAAATCTATTTTTTTTCCTGGAGAGGATCATATCTGATGCTATGGAAGAGTATGATGGAAAGGTCAGCAAATGTGTCAGAACAGTTACCAATCTGCGGTTTGCCGATGACATTAATGCTCTTGCTGAGAAGGAGCAGGAAGTAGAAGCCTTGGTGGAAAGTTTACAAAACCTGCGCAAGATATAAAAAATGATAAGTGCTGAGAAGACCATATTGATTACTAACAATCCCTGTGGTCAAGGTAACAGGACAGAAGTTGGGACATATACAATGGAGCAGTTGTCTCGGATGGTGGCGTCACATCAGAGGTTCTCTCACACTGCAGCCATAACAAAGCTAAAGTCAATTTGGAGAGATACATGCATATCTTTTTAATCTAAGGTGAAACGTCCGCTCCCTTGTCATATCCATCTCTCTGCATGCCAGTGAAATGTGAACCTTGACAGCAGTCTCAGTTAGGTAATAGAACCGAGGCCTTTGAGATGAGATGATACCGAAGGATATGGAACATCTCATACAAGGAATAAAGATCCAAACTGCCATTAGAGAAGTTTACAAACTCTTGACCATGGTCAAGGAACGGAAACATTGTTTGACCACACCTCGGGGTCTTCTGGCTTAGGAAAGACAATCTTGCAGGGCACAGATAAGGAATAAAGACGAAATGGACTTTGCCAGCACAACTAGGGCAGCTCAAAACATGACCGGTGGCGACATTGTTTAAAAGTCTTCTGAGGTGCCCCGCTCATACTACCTGAATCAATAATTTTATATGCAATGGCTTTTGCCAAAACATTTTCAGCGGATCTCAGGAACACCAGACATTCACTTCAGTCTGTGTTGTATTTTATGCTCTGTGGAGGGTTAAACAAATTAATTCTTTAATGCATTTCGATTATTCTTTTTCATCTAATGCAAGTACTTTTTCAGTTAAACAATTGTCTTGGGAGGATTATTTGACAGCTTAGCAAATTGTGCTGTACAATTATTGCCTGTTAAAATGTTTTATTGAATTGTCGGATCGCTTGTCGGCGTGTATTATTTACTTTTCAGTCATTTATATTGATGTATTCTAGCATGTCTGAAGTAAAATCGAAAGACTGAAATTATAGGTCTCAAAGATTTATTTCCGTTTTAAGACCCTCCAATACCAATTTGTGTTTGGGAACATGTTAATGAATTTCTAATGATTTGGGACCGAGAAAAGTCCGTTTCAAATACGGAATCAAACATGTAATATTGTATAAATATGATAGCTCATTACGGTTTTTATAAAAACCCTGTTTTACTGATTATAAAGAAATTAAATGCAGAATTAAAGCAAGGTTTTCAAACAATTCAGTCATTTTCCCTATTAAAAGTTACGGTGTACGGTACAGGGCTTGACAGGTATTGTATTGTAACTGTACGTTTTAGCTTGCCTGTACGACAGCACAGAAGAGCTATTGTTCACACCCTGGCGTCAGCGTCCGCATCCGAACTGGATGTTTTGTTTATTTTTTTATCGGCAAGACGCTGTCAGGCGAGCTATCCCGTACGCAGACCGGTTTTGTTTTTAGATGCAATCGTAGTGTGTGCGAATTTGTTGTTGTGTTGGGTTTGTGTGAAATACAGTGTATCACGGTAAACTATACGCCGCATTCCTAAAGCGTCTGCACCCACTAAGAGACTCCAAAGCCACACGATGCCAATCGAGATAACCAACACATATCAGTGGGCTTATGCGACAGGTGTTCGAATCTACCCTCTCCAAATCCACAGTCAGACATACTACTGACTGAGCTTTACCGCAATAGTACGGGATAGCACCATAACTTTTTTAATTCGGAAATTACTGCATTGTATAAAAGCCTTGCTTTACTGATTATAAAGAAATAAAATACAGAATTATAGCAAGACCGTAGAAAAGTCGAGTAGGTGCTCGACTTTTCTGTCATTTTCGCAAAATTGACACGTGTTTCGAATCATTTCTGTTCACATAGGAAGCATTTACGCAGCTGATATGGCGTAAGTCAGGGCGACCTTTTACCCTCTTCCCTTTATAGCAAAGATAATGTTCGTTTTGTTTGCTTTGTATGGATTTCTCATCTCCGGTCAGAAGCTATTAAGAAATCAGTCACACAAATAGACGTAGTTGTTAAACCTAATCATTTCAATTTATCACCAACTGCCTTTCTGTCATTGTGAGAAATCAGATTGTTTTGACTCATAGCTGGGTGCCTGAGAGGAACATGCCGGTGCTTATGCCTTAACAAGCCTTAATTATCCTAAGAATTCGGACCGAAATGAATGCATCAATAACAAACAGTGTAGACCCTGATCAGACTGCTCTTTAAGAGCAGTCTGATCAGGGTCTGCACTTTTTGCAATAGTATAGTGTATAAAGCAGCCAAATATAGGACAAACTGAGTGTTTTTTTCAAAACTGAAAAAAAAGGATTCCATTACAAATGGCTTGAGCTTCCCAGAATGTTTACGGCAAATATGGTATGTTTTCCGAAGATTAGGTGTAGGCATTTCCCGTGAAGATCTTGACAGAGAAGTTTTGAAAGCGGCACACTGAGAAATGTACTTTGATTGACTTCCGTTGTAAGAGGTTGAAAAGGTTCTTTATTCTGCTCCTTAAACACCTGTCTCTTGATGTTTTGATGATGCCACTTACGTTCAAGCTACAATGTGAATTAGGATTCAGCAAAACTGAAAAATAACAATTTCACAAAAAATGAGGCTCCGAAATGTAGCTTTTGATATTTTGTTTTGAACCACATCTTACAGCCTGTCTAAATAGCGATCAGCAGCGTCTTTTCTTCGTGGTAAATATATTTTTTCAGTTTCCATAGACTGTTATTCGAACAAATCGTATGGATATTGAAAACCGGATGCGGGCTGATACGAACCTTTGTTCGTGCCTTCAGGTACCTTTTCATATGGCGTCTCGAATCTTATAAACATTGAATACTAGTTTGTAGCTTTTGAAAGAATTCCCATGTTTTTGTCTTAAAATTGAGATATTGTAGAAAATATTCATAATATATTTTAGAAATTTGTCCACATTTAGAATCTGCTACGCTCCGTTACGCAGATTCTAAATTGTGAAGAAATTTCTTAATGCAGCAGGCGTTGTGCGGAACAAAATACCCAGCCAAGCCGACACAAAGTCTAGGCCACAATAATTGTTCCAACCCAGCAGGCACCTGTTTCTGCTAATGACCGGTCAGGGTACCTTAAACACCCGGTCTTTCAATGTCATTGATTAATGTAATTTGGAGTACTGTCATCGCCCCTATCTCCGCTCGTTTCCAAATTTAGACGCCACTTTTCGATCCGCGGGTGATAGAAGGCTTATCAGCAAGATCTAGAAATACCTATCTGTGGGTACATATTTCATCCTTTGTTAAATAAGACACCTTTATCCCAGGTGATGAGGGACGAACCCTAATGAAAAGATTCAAACACTTCTTGTATTAATGTACTGCTAAATCACGTTCGAACAGCAATGATGATTTATTACGGTCATGACAGGGCATTAATGAAAATCATGAACATCATTTCTGGTTTGATGTTTAATGGACATATCCGTGATATAATATACATCTTTTTGACCGGTTCCGATACATTCACCGGTTCCAATGTATTCCGATTTTTCAGTTGGCAGTAACAATCAACATTTACTGGTCAAAGCCAAATATAGTATTGAGCCAAGTTGTGTCGCAAAGGAAGAGATAGTTGAGATTAAAATAGGTTAACATTTGGTTAATGGACGCGTGTTTTCAGAACCAGTTGTAGAAAAAAAGTTCAGGAAAGTATCTTTATGAACAAATATGTCTTAAAAGTATAGGTATTGTGTTTTGAGCGAAAACAACAGCAGCAAAAATAAAAAAAAATCTGTTGAAGGACGAAATCTTGAAAGAAAGACATAAATGAAATACTTGGCTCATCTGAATAGGGATGCTAAATTTTACTGCCTGCATATCCCAATTTTCTGATATATTGTGTTGGAGCTACTTGGACTCATTAAAATGAAACCCACTCGTATGTGGTTTTTAAGACGGATTTGAAGAATTAGTCATGATGGATTAGTCATGAAATTTCAGGGGTTCCATGCCACAACTTTTTCTGCGCCCCCGAAAATATAAACAATGAAATAATTATTTGTCTTATACCTGGAGTTTTACGCTCCAGAATTTAATGGCGGTCCATCAAAGCATCAAAACCTTCTAATAATCCTATTCATCATAAAACTAAAGAGAACCATCTTTTATTGCACCTTTATCATTTTATAGCCACTGTCCCAGCGGGTACAGTATGTAAGGAATCAAAAGAATTATGGAAACTTTAAGAAGCAAGCCACAGGAAAAATGTTTCATGGCTCTGCCTACATTGCGGCTCAGTTGTTGTTATCCCATAAAGGCAGAGGACAAACTTTACAGCTGCAAATTAAAACAAATATATCATATTGAGAACATCTGTGGGTCATTCGGATGGCCCATTTGTTTTGATGCATCTGCACATTACTTATACACCTTAATACATTGATTTAACTTGCCTAATATATGATACTCAATTTCTTCTTCACATGACTTCAATCGAAACTTACGAATGTTTCAACTAGATTGCGCTAAAGATGTTTCTTTTTGGAAAATTTGATACCCAGTCGCATTACAGAGGATCTGCAATGAATGAAATACTATTGAAAGGGTCGTGCAGCCCCAGATCCGTTATCGTTTTCCACAACAAATGCATGAACTGCCAGTACAACAATCTTCCAATATCAAGCTCTGTCACAAGGTACAGGGTGTAGTCTATTTGGGCTTCATCGCTTTTACTTGACTTTTGCAGCAATTCGGTATCAAAATTATGCTTTTGCAACTGATTATTCAGCCGGTTCATGTACCTGAGAACCTGGGGCCATATTTATAGAATGACTTAAGTGGTTGCTATGCTGTTGCTAGGGCTGAATTTCTATGAAGGAGATTCCCTACAACTATGAAATTTGTTCTGGAGGAACAGTCTAAAAAAGACTGTTCCTCCAGAACAAAGGACGAGGTGCAATAAGGGCCGATTTTGGCCCCATGTCAGAAATGAATTTTGTTGTCATAAAAAATTAGTTAGGTAACTCTAATTAAAAGAAGCATAATTTTTATTCCTGTACTGATGCTCATTTCTGAGAAAATCTGTCATTTGTAATGTGTGGTAGCAAGCAGGAAATTTGGGTAAAAAAAGGGAGTGGGGAAGAATTTATTAGCGGTATTTTCCCTCTGGGCTACGCATCGAGTATTTATGAAGTTAAACTATGACAATATTAATTAGTGTTTATGCTCGTGCATATTTGACAATGATGACGTCAGACTATTGAATACTAAAGGGCAATAACTCAGCCTTTTACAACTAAAATACACACAGAGATAGTCAAAGTAACACCATTGTAAATCAAATATAAAAACTTTTGTAGCATATAAAAGATAAATGTTTAAATTATTATAGGATGTATGACTGTAATAATTACCGAAAAAATGTAATAATATAAGCGCGGTATATTTGTTGTTGCCATGGCAACAACTTCTAATAACACATTTTTAAAGCATTTAATTAACATTATTTTTGCAGTATTTCATGCTGGATTTTCTTGATTTGATTTGTAACATCTATTATTCGAAGTATTTAAAGAATATATAATTACATAATATCTAAAGCGCGTTATGGTTGCCGTTGCCATGGTAACAACCTCAAAACTTTCACAAATCTAAAACATTTTTAACGTATTTCGCAGTATTTCTGCATTTTGTTCTTTATTTGACTTGTTCAAACTGTTATATGATGTTTACATGTGATAGTCACATATATGTTTTAATATATTAACGTGTTATGATTGACGTTGCCATGGCAACAACTTTCCCTTTGATGTTGGGGATAGGGTTTGGGATCTGATTCAGTCAGTTCCTTAAGTGTAGTTACTCTTTAAATTTTCAATCATACTCATTTTTTTAGATTATTATTATTATTAATGTTTTAGCCGGGCCGCTTAGCGGAATCGGTAGGGCACCTGACTCATAAGTCAGAGGTCCTGGGTTCGAAACCCGGTCTGGCCACATACTTTCGTTTCTCCTTCCGCTGATTCAAGAAGGGCAGTTGTCAGTTACTGGCGAAGTATGTGCACTTAGAACTGGTTAACCGCTTAGGATAAATGGATAAAATGATTGATTGTGTTGTCAATAATGACAGACATTTTGCATAAATATACTGTATGGTTTAATATTGCTTAATATGTGTTGTATTGACTGAGGCCCTGCACACTTCGCTTACTTGTTTCCCTCAGGTAAGTAACCAACTTGAACACCTCTGTGACATGTTTTCTCTACAGACTTCTGTGATTAAACGCCCGCGCCCACATGGTTCATATGGGTCCGCGCATGTTCACATTCGCACGTGTATCGAAGTAGGGAAGAAGAAAGCAGCATTAGAAGAGAGATGGGCTCCTTTCATGCTGTGCCCAAGATAGAGTGGGCCTGTTACCGCCACTGCTCCTGCGGCCACTAGGCTATGAGAAACCTTTACCTTTTTCACTCCCCTGTGCACCTTATGTGCAAAAACGAACTTAAGACTCAGATCTGCCTGTAGTTACGGGCAGTTCATTCAGACTAGACCCTTCACTTTCGATGACTACATGCGTTACTTTGGACGGGACTGCTTGAATGAATAAGCTCATCTCAGCTTTCGCTTTCCACATATGCTGCTTGGTGCTTTTTCTCAAACTCAACTTCAAACGAAAAAAAAAAAAAAAAGAAAACAAATTCACATTCGCCCAAGCATAGCCTAAGTATATTTGATTATCCTCGGTAAGTCCTGATCACCATAGATTCTATTTTCTTTTGTACCACCCTGCTATACCCTGATTCAAAAGAAATGTCAGGGCGGAGTTATCTTTGTACCTTCCCCTAGACTTTTCTATTGTACAAAAAGGGGCACAGGACAAACACGCTGCTCACTCACCGGTAACAAAACTTATTTAGCTGTAACAAAACTTGCAAATACAATGTTAAGTTATGCAACATCTTGACACCAATAGACACACGTGGCTAGCCATATTACCTGTCCTTGTACAACGTCGATCAAAAGGGACATATTGATAACTTGCGATTTTACGTCCTTTTCAACAGTATTTCTGTCATATCAGGACGATGGGAGGGTGATAATGAAAGGTTCTGTGCAATGGAACCCGGTTTATGATTGCAAACGCATCCGGGAATCGAGCTCGGGACCGCTAGTTCAGCAGGCCGGTGCTTCACCCACGACTGATCAGATACACAGGCTGATCTAAGACTTATTATTTCCTTTTCGCACATCCAATAAGGTATCTTTTCAGGCAACGCCAATCATTTACTATTCAAACTTACCAGATCAGCTGCGAGGATGCACAGACTGACCTGAGTCATTTTTGTTCATACTTTCAATAAGTTTCGCTTTTTTACTAACGAAATAAAAAACATTGCGTTGTGGTTTGCTATATACATGTACATAGATAAGGATGACTGTACTGTCTTATCTGAGTCTACGCTATTCGCACATGCTATCTTAGTGCAAGTACAGCCTAACTCCTGATCTTCATGTATGATCATAAGGCCTGTCATCTTCGCAAGCCAAGTGTACTAAGCCCACTTCGTTCCTTACGTAATAAACAAGATAAGAAGCAAAGTGGACTTAGCACCCTTTGCTTGCGAAGTTTACAGCCTGTGTGACCAAATTCACTTTGTATATTCCTTACGATCCAAATATCTTCTATGTGAACGGAGACGACAGCATGTCCTAAAGATCCAAAGATATTCTTTTCAAACGTACAGAATGTACAGGCTTGTGTTTTTCTGCCCATTTCAAGTGATAAAAATGGCCTAACAATGTGTTATGTCTGAATCCATCAAGTACAAAATAGGAAAGACGCTGATTATGCACAGGCTGATCTGATGCTTCGCTTTTACACCGATAATCTACACATTGTATAAATAGCATTATTTTAGCATGTCTCAAGTATTGCAGTTGCGGCAAAACATCCAATTGACACAAACCGCTGAAAGAACGTATTAATGTCAACGTTGCTTTTAGATTTAGAATGCATCACCGTTGATACGACGTTTTTAACATTGCACTTGGCAGTTTACACCCTAAAATTTAAGCGTTCCAATATTCGTGAAATGTTTCATTTTACGAGCCAAGAGATATTCGCGAATATAAGCGCAGTCTGCTAAGCGGAAGCGCAGTCTGCTAAGACCTGGCTTACCTAGTTCGAATCCCGCGGCGGCGGAATTCGTCACACCGTAAACGGAGCTTCCGTGCGGGCAGAATATCATTATCTTAATAAAATGCACATTCCTTCTTACTTTTTTGTATAAACATAGTACGTCTTTCATACACGACAGTAAATGTGGTGACAAGAGGTACAATAACAATGCGTTATGCTTAGTGAACTTGAACAAGCGTGCAAAATTTATTCTACCGAATCTTCTAGTGGACTGATCGAATTTGACAGTGATTGCCAGCACATATTTGTTACCGCCCTGACATTTCTTTTGGATCAAGGTATAAAACGGGTCAATTTGGGAAAATTTGCACCAACACGAGCAAATTTTTCCTTTCAAAGTAGAAACATTATGGATGTTTATTATTGTTATTATTATTATTATTATTATTATTCATAGAATGAAACAGGAAGTCACGAAACTTGTCCCTACGTGTAAAATAGGCGGACACTACGGTTAATACCCATGCACCCTTTTCAGGCTGCGTACCTTTTTGTAACTTGCTAGCTCTGCTTATCCATCGGATTATTTCTAACAAACTTTCAGGTGGACAGTGAGGTTCTATATTCATTACGGCTCCCCTCGGGCAATAAAACTGCTAATCATTTTTTACCCTATATTTATTGCAAAGCTACCTCAAAGCTTGCCTCTTCTCATTGCATTTATAGCTACATTTAAAGAGACTCAAAGGACTTTTGTGATGAGAATTAACACAAGCTCACATCACGACATTTTCTGTAAAACGCCAATGCCTGTCCGACTTACTTTTACATGTAATGCTACCTTAGGTGTAATCACAGCCGCATTGCATTCATCAGTATGGGCAGGAAGAAGAATCCTTGTTCATTCCAGCCACACAGGAACATTTTGTAAAGAGAATGACTCACCCAGAGAAAACGAGCTTCTTGCAGTCCTGTTGTGTGTTAGGGTGTATATGCGTTTCTGTTTTCGGACGCTTAAGGAAGTCTTTGTGATTGACAATGGGACGGAAAATGGTATCAAATTATTTTTTTTCTAATAAAATATTTGTTACCTGAGTACCTTCCAATGAGTTTTCTTTTCAGATTACTCTCTGATCATAGCAAAGTTTTGTGTTACATGAAGGTTGTGGAAATACTGTGACCGACTTGTCCTAGTTGCCCCATTTTACTAAGGACAAGTGAAAAATTTACTTGTCCATAGACAAGTATATCATGCAGTTATATATTACAGATGCCATGTATTCTACATGTATATAAATATACATAAATCTCTTTTAAGTCGACTGAATACAACTGCCATATTTTAAATGGAGCTTACTTTTGGAAACAGAGGGTGGCTTCCCTGTTTCTGAAACCCTTTCCCAATAGACGCTACTCTTCACTTCAAGAATTTGCTCCCAGAGGTATCAAATTATTTCCTTTAAGAGTAGGTCTATGAAAGAGGAAACGAAAAGCTGGTAATTTTGTCGAAATGATGTCACAAAATACTCCCCTTATTTATTCCCCCGAATAACACAGAGATGTAGCTTCTGTTATTTCATTGGTACAAGTTAAGTTTTATTTAGACAAGTAAAGCCTGACCATTTACTTGTCCCAGGACAAGTACAATCAGTGCAATTTTTTATTTTTCCACAGCCCTGGTTATATGTGATTGATGTATTTCAGGAGGTACATTTTTTTTCATGAACTTCGTATAATTTCTTTAAGTGGTATTGGGTTGGGGGGGGGGGGGGGGGGGGGGGGAGAGAGCAGGAGGGAGCGGGTTGCAAACCGTAAACAACCAATTTGTCTTTTTTTCGGGGGGGGGGCATGAAGGGGCACTATGCATTTCAAAATAATTGGGGGGAAAGGGCAGCCCCCGGCAAACCGTAGACAACCATTGTTTAAAGGGAAGGGGGCAGGGCATGAGGGTTGGGGTGCCATGCATTTACTGATTTACTGGAGGGCCTCCCCACACACACACCTTTTTTCTACGCCTATGTATTTATGTCTTCAGTAATAAGCTGTCCCTTTTCCAGGTAGGTCTTCTTGACATGGTCCTATAGCATTGTTTTGGTGTTAAGTGTGAAGACATTACTTCAACTGCATGGGCCCTGCGAATTTGTGGAAGGTGCGAGGGGCGGTAGACCAGTGGGCTTCATCATGAAAAAAAAAAAAAAAAAAGATAGAGCCCCAAGTAGGGATCGATCTCTCAACTTAAAAGTAACTTATAGAACGGTCAGTTAAACCGCTTAGCCAACCCGTGATTCTATTTATAGACCATTATTTTAAAGTATATAAACTTTAACACCAACAGTACTACAGATTATCGATTTCTCTTCTGCATTTATTTTGTTTTAAACTTATGATAAACAAAAGCAAAATGATAAATAACGCTCATCAATAAAAATTTCCCACACATGTGACAAAACAATCTGATTTAAAACAGTCTGAAGAGGCTACATGTGTACACAACGTGCCGCTTTGATGTAAAACAACGCACCGCCGGTGCCGTAGCTAAAATGTAGACATGCCAACTTCAGCGATATTGTTTTCGGAAAAGTTAATTTTTGAAACCCAGCGCAGCCAAGACCCAAGTAGATATTTTGATAGTATGTTTGTTTTATTAAAAGACGCCTTTTGTCAAAATTTTAAGTTGGGTCTCGCCTGCGCTGATACTTTTCGCTGATGTTAAAGTTCGCAAACTGGTCACTTTTTGCTGTTTTGGCCATTTCTAGGATAGATTGAGGCAAAAAATGACGCATTTCTAGGAAGATAGTCAAAAATACATGAACAGATCTTCAAAATATAAGGATTGGCCTGTTTAAAACTGTCTTTATTTTTTCAATTACTCCGTTTTGAAATTTCGCGAAAAAATTGGGCCGTTATCGCACCTTAACGCAACTCGTCCTTTCATAGTTGTAGGGAATCTCCTTTATAGAAATGTAGCCTTAGCAACAGCATAGCAATGACTTAAGTCATTTTATAAATACGGCCCCAGATTCCTGGGTATTATGACGAATCGTCTTATCTGTATCTGCTCTCTTTGCAAAAATACTAACCTGAACTGAAAAAAGAAAAAGGAAGCATCTAACAAGCTGATGGAGTAGGTACTGATTAATCTTCATAAAAGCTTTCAAAATATCATTGTTTATCTTGACTAAAATGATAACATGTTTGACCAGGTCCATTAGCATTAGCAAGTCAAAGCAACTTTTTGTCTGATTTTTTCTTTGATAAAGAACATGCTGCCCTGTGGTATACATATGTTGGCATTTATCTTCATCAAAACAAAAACTAAATTCTGAGATGTTGAAACAGTAACAAAGCTAATTTCAGTGTCGCCTTATCATTTATTGTACACCAATACGAGATATGAAAGTACCAAGGGGCGGGTAAAACGGGATAAACAGTTCTTCGTACTCCAATGGAAACGAAATCAAAGTACTGAAAGTACTGAAAGGCGGGCATTTTATTCAGATGGTTTAGTGGAAAAGCTTTGAAAATGTTAATGCACAGACAGATCTTGGATGATGACAGAGGCACACCATTCTTTCTATAAGCTAGCTCTTCGGGATGAAATTTAGATAAAATCCTTTTTGAAAACAATAGTGTTTTGTCAATCACATGTATCTAGATTATTTTATTGGATACCAGAAATCACAATTGTTGAGCAAAGAAAAAAAGGTTCTAGAAAGTGTTGTTTTTATGCAGTAGGAGTGCTATTGTGATCGGTTTCAACCTTGAGTTGAATTGGTGAAAGAAATGGTGCTGATATTTTCCTTCATCCCTGTTACTTGTTCAATGAATGTTGCCTTATCTCCTCAACCGTAGCATGGTTAAGGTTTGAATCATATTGGATGCAAACTTCTTCTCGGCTATAGACGGTGTTCCATTGCAAATTTCATCAGCAATTGATTTTGACGGCATTGTCGGAGCCCCCATTTAATATCTGCAGTGTTGAAGATGAAGCTTGATATTCTTCATGGTAGCAAGGGTGCAAGCATGTGCATTCCCCCATTTTTTTTTCATGGGACTCCACCTACCGCAAGGTGAACATTAGGAAGAAATACAGGATATACACATTATTATAATAGTAACTTGATCTGGCGTTCTGTATCACGTCGAGTGGATGAACTAATACCATCGGATCACCCGAGACGCTTGCGTCGAGGGTGATCCGATGGTATGAGCTCATCCACGAGACGTGATACACTACGCCAGATCAAGTTACTATTATAACAAGAAACATCTTTAAAAAGATAATTGTCGAAGATAAAATTCGTTTTTAAAGACCAACTTTTTAGTCATGTCAGGACGGATCCACCGCTTCCTGGGTATTATCAGTACTTTTGTAAAGTAAATGTGTCTTGTTCAAGGACAAAACATGAATTCCCGAGTGAGGATTATCGTGATCAGCCTTGGTCGAGTTCGATTACAACTATTGTCTGGCGATAGTATGTCATGGAAGAAGCGGGACAACTCGGCCTGCTTTCTGTAAGCCTGGGGTCTTCACGGCTCCTGGGTCAACTCGGCCGTCATTCAACTCGTCCGGGTCAATTCGGCCTGCTGTCATTTGCATCCTCGCCCCATCCTACGAAGATGGGCTATGCCAGGAATGAACGGAAACACAATTAACGAATAGAGTTTGTTGGGTTGCTGATTTAATAAGAAGTCCTTCAAAATGGTGGACAAAACATGAATTAATATAAAGGGCAACCCAATAATCCCTCAACGGATAACTGCAACTGCAGCTAGACTATGGTAACGGGACGTTCCGGGCCTACAATAATACAATGGCGCTGGGATAGCCGGACCAAGGTGCGGGGAATTATATTTTAATTGTTTCCATAGTGCCGGAGTTTTAAGATTGGGGTCCTTTACCCTGTGAGATTTTCTGTAGTATAGGGTCGAAATAAGAGCAAGGTTGTTACCATCAGCAAATCATCACAGGTCTCTGAAATGTAAAATTCCGTTTCTGTAGATGGGGGTTGTGGATACAAATGGCTGGCGCATAGATATATAACCATGCGGCACCATGGCCAAAACTGATGTTTTCCTTACTCATTTTCATACAACTTCGATATCCTAGTTTATTTGCCACAAGTAAGATTTAATGACGTGACTGAACTGCAAAAATACCGATACCTCACCAGGAGCTAGCTGTAACCGGGGGAACACTTAATAAAAGTCTATTTCTTAGCTTTTTCTGCCTCATATTTTCATGATTTTCCCTGACTTCGTTCGGCCCAATTGCTAAGGGAGTGAATTCGTGAGTTTAAGAGTGAGTGAGCGTGTGTGCTATTGAGCGAATGAGTATCAAGATAAGCCTGCATCGAAATAATTCCTTATCTAGAAAATTTTATCGCCGATGCAATGAATTGGTTTCAAAACTCAATGTCAGGTTAAAATCACTTTCACATGAAGGCCTATCGGAACCAGAATTTTTGATGACTTAGTATACAAATTCAAAAAGATAAGGGGTATGTCTGATTTTTTGTTCAGCTTCGAAAAAGTAGTTTTTTGTTCTCATTGTATTTTGTTCAGTGCTAGCACTAACCATCAAAATCAAGAAGTCATATGACTTCCAAGGATTGTCATTTGGAAGTCATGCTGAAGGATAGACTTGGTTTCTTCCAGAATGTCCATATTTATATTGCTTTCTCCTTCATTAACGGGTGAAATACCATTATTACAACAAATTTAACTCATTATTTAATTCAATATTCACTTTATAAATGGTAGGTTATGATAAAAATTGGAAGTCACTGACTTCCTGGCATTCAGCTTTAGAAGTCACAGACCCCCAGACTTCCACTAGTGGAAGCACTGTTTGTTTCTTTGTAATTTTAGTTAGAAATACATCAGTTGTTAAAGAAGACTGATTTCTGGCGCGGCAGATCGGAAGCGCGGTGCGGCTATGGCTTTCATACCAGACCTTTAAATACACGATTGGAAAACTCGAATGCGCCTTATCTACGGCATGAAATTTGCAAATACACTTTTCGTCATTCGTTATTATTGAATAAAACACGTCTATCCGCAATTCTAACACATTGCGCCTATAGAAGCAATGGAAAGTTGCCGTGTTTTATTCTGCAACAATTCACTGTTACGAAGCGCGTGAGTCTAATTGCTGACGTCACTGCAATTAATGACGTAATGTTGTGACGTTTTGAGACGTTAGACGGTGTAACGTCTCTTTTTCTTTCTAAAATCGCCATAAAACGTACATTTATCTCAGATACAGTTAAGAATATTGGCGGGAGCTTGAACGCGCTGGCAGGAAGGCTGGGAGAGTTTGAATGAAAAGAATACTTTTTCAGCGTTTTTGAGTATTAGAATCGAAATAGTTCAGCTCTAGCATTGAATTGTTGAGTAATAATTCACTGTTTGTCGGTCAGTTGTAAGTAGATATATCACTCGCGCTCCGCGCTCGTGATATGATCTACTTTACAACTGACCTCCAAACAGTGAATTATTACTCAACAATTCACTGCTAGAGCTGATCTATTTCTTAAATAACGGCGATTAAATTAAAAAGGAAACGAAGCCAAAATAAAGTTTATATTCATAAAACGTCATTTTAAAACTGTTTCTTTTCACAAATGGTAAATTGTGTTTGTTATCCCCCATACAATAAAAACCCGGATGCAGGTCATGCATGCTCTGATATGTCTACGACAAATAAACGAATAGAGTTTGTTGGGTTGTTGATTTAATAAGAAGTCCTTCAAAATGGTGGACAAAACATGAATTAATATAAAGGGCAACCCAATAATCCCTCAACGGATAACTGCAACTGCAGCTAGACTATGGTAACGGGACGTTCCGGGCCTACAATAATACAATGGCGATGGGATAGCCGGACCAAGGTGCAGGGCAATTATATTTTAATTGTTTCCATAGTGCCGGAGTTATAAGATTGGGGTCCTTTACCCTGTGAGATTTTCTGTAGTATAGGGTCGAAATAAGAGCAAGGTTGTTACCATCAGCTAATCATCACAGGTCTCTGAAATGTAAAAATTCCGTTTCTGTAGGTGGTCGTTGTGGATACAAATGACTGGCGCATAGATATATAACCATGCGGCACCATGGCCAAAACTGATGTTTTCCTTACTCATTTTCATACAACTTCGATATCCTAGTTTATTTGCCACAAGTAAGATTTAATGGCATGACTGAACTGCGAAAATACCGATACCTCACCAGGAGCTAGCTGTAACCGGGGGAACACTTATTAAAAGTCTATTTCTTAGCTTTTTCTGCCTCATATTTTCATGATTTTCCCTGACTTCGTTTGGCCCAATTGCTAAGGGAGTGAATTCGTGAGTTGTAAGTGAGTGAGCGTGTGTGCAATTGAGCGAATGAGTTCAAGATAAGCCTGCATCGAAATAATTCCGTATCTAGAAAATTTTATCGCCGATGCAATGAATTGGTTTCAAAACTCAATGTCAGGTTAAAATCACTTTCACATGAAAGCCTATCGGAACCAGAATTTTATGATGACTTAGTATACAAATTCAAAAAGATTAGGGGTATGTCTGTTTTTTTTTGTTCAGCTTCGAAAAAGTAGTTTTTTGTTCTCATTGTATTTTGTTCAGTGCTAGCACTAACCATCAAAATCAGGAAGTCATATGACTTCCAAGGTCTGTCATTTGGAAGTCATGCTGAAGGATAGACATGGTTTCTTCCAGAATGTCCATATTCATATTGCTTTCTCCTTCATTCATGGGTGAAATACCATTATTACAACAAATTTAACTCATTATTTAAGTCAATATTCACTTTATAAATGGTAGGTTATGATAAAAATTGGAAGTCACTGACTTCCTGGCATTCAGTTTTAGAAGTCACAGACCCCCAGACTTCCACTAGTTGAAACACTGTTTGTTTCTTTGTAGTTTTAGTTAGAAATACATCAGTTTTTAAAGAAGACTGATTTCTGGCGCGGCAGATCGGAAGCGCGGTGCGGTTATGGCTTTCATACTAGACCTTTAAATACACGATTGGAAAACTCGAATGCGCCTGATCTACGGCTGCTCAAACGGGTCATGAAATTTGCAAATGCACTTTTCGTCATTCGTTATTATTGAATAAAACACGTCTATAGATCCACAAATAACGGCGATTAAATTAAAAAGGAAACGAAGCCAAAATAAAGTTTATATTCATAAAACGTCATTTTAAAACTGTTTCTTTCCACAAATGGTAAATTGTGTTTATTATCCCCCATACAATAAAAACCCGGATGCAGGCCATGCATGCTCTGATAAGTCTACGACAAATAATTTGTTTTTTATATACCTTAGGGAACATTCAACTATTCATACTTGCCAGCGCTAATGCATCCACCCGGATTCGCACCTGTGCGGCAGAGGTATGTAGCTAGTTGCTACACAAACGCTATGGACTGAGCTGTCGTGGCGCGTCCTTTGACGTGTTGGTTGACGTTACGTCACTAGTCCCGTTTCTCTGGTTCTCGTTTCTACGATGCACGTTAACAAATGACGCACATAAAGCTGGAACTCAGAAATAGCCTCGTTTAAAGGGATAGTGATACGGATTCAGAAAACGTCAGTTTGATACGACTCTGTATCAGATGGCCAAAAAACAGGCAGTTCAAAGGGTGTATCATTGATAGGTATATAATAAAATTAATTGTCCACAAAATGTTGACATTTGACAGACTGATTTATATTGGAGTCTGACTCTTGTTTGTTTTGATAATGGATCATTTAGGCTGGGCCACTGTGCCTTGGTCTGGCAGTAGGCGCTTATACGTAAACAGCAGTACAAGACTACTCATGAAGTGCTTTAGTTGTGGTTATACATGTAATGGTTCTTTTGATACGCTTCAACTATTAAATGTTGCTACGAGTAGACCAAGCTTTTTGTGAAAGCCATGCTTGTCGAATGGTTATGTATATTAATTGTAACTCCATTTGATGTCTCATTAGAATCACCTTCAGTGATGGCGTGACTTTAATGATACGTCAGTACAATCAGTCGGCTTCAACTATGCATTGCATTGCACAACAGATCTTTGCTTTGGATTTTTTGTTAAATAAGCCAACTTGTATTCACCCATCTGCGAATTATTTACGTAATGTATTTATACGCGTTGATCGCTGGGACAAACATTGATTTCAGTCGCAAACTGAAGCCTTTTTCAATTTGAATTATGACATGTCATTCTGCCTTGTTCAATGGGTTGGATTTTCGAAACTATGCAGAAATGTCAGAACTATTTTCTCTGTGTCAAATTGTAGTACGCGTAGCGTACGATTACAAAAACGGAGATATGTAAAGCTCTCCCCAAAACCGTTGTGTCAACCGTAGCTATAGGCGGGTTTAAAGCCTGCCTATAGGCGGGTTTAAAGCCCGCCTAAAAATCGACCGAGAAATGAGGCCAGTTCATAATGCATAAATAGTTCTCCTTTATTACACTTTTGCCAACCTTTGCGCCCCGCCCAGATTTGGCTGCATATTGATATTTAGTCAAGAGTTAGCCCGGCAGTGTTTTAGTCCGTCAGTGTATGAGCCCGGCATGCAGTGTTAACTGGCTATCAATATACAGTAATTGATTTCTTATGGATCCCAGTGTCAGTCGTCATTGACTTAAGATGTTCGGTAACCGCACACAAGGGAGCCAACTGCCAGCTTAGGGAAACCATTTACAAAGCAACAACCCAAAACTGTACAATGATTCAGTGAAATACAATTAAGCTTCGAACTTCAAGTCATTGCCTTCGAAAATTGAAGTAAGACATATTACAGAATGCTTTTGCTCAATTCTAACCGTTATAGTACACACCAATGTGAGTGTAAAATTCCGGGTGTCAGATTTGGAGCAAATGCTTTATGGAGACTTTGACAACGTAAATTTCAATCATACAAGCCTATGGAACGATGTTATTTCATAACTTCTAGCATGACGATGACGCGGACTCTGTGGATATATCAGTAATCATTGGTTCTTTGAAAACACGCAATCCCTTGACATCCCGACACCTCCCCGAGGGAGCGTCCAGGTATATCGCAGAATTTTGGTTCATTTAAGGGTTCCTTTGAAAGCAATGGCGGGAAGGCCAATGTGGGTAGAAACCAATGTTTTGCCAGATCACCAGCTCATGTAGAAAGTGTGCAATGGTTCTACTCGTATACAGTACCGATTAAACTATATAGTTATTCGATTTCGACCTTCCGTACAACACACGAACATAGTTCACGCTATGCACCTCGCTCAGACAGTGTCTGAGTGAGGTACATAGCGTGAACTAAGTTTGTGAGTTGTACAGCACGTAGCGTGAACTAAGTGCATGTGCCGTATTGAAGATCAACATTTAGGATGTGACGAAACTTTTCTGATCACTTGGCAGCTGTGTCCACTTGGACTTTGGTCAGAGTATCTGTTGGAGAAAACAAAAATAAGGGTCAGTTGTAAAAACCATTTCTATCCGTAGTCGACGTCCTAATGCAAACTGACTTACCACCACTTGTTATCCGAGCTTATTCTAATAATTTCAGTTTTGACATTTCCTCTAAATTACAGGGAGCATAATTGACAGACTGAGATGAATAGTTTTGGACATTAATGAGTCAACGTTCATAGATGACGAAACCTTTTGTATCGTACAGTGTCCGGTTGCAGTGACCTCAGGTCAGATGTCCATTTTGGACTAGAAATTGACCACAATGTCAATTCAGTCTTTGTAATGTCTAATTAAATTCAATCAGTTATACCCGTGAACACCTCATTTTCATTAAATTAGGCCTTGATTAATATAACTCGAGTGTATTCGATACGCTTACCGTTAATGCAGTTTGTAAATAGAAGTATTTAATTCTGTTATTTCTAAGTTTTGCGAGTCAATTTGTTGGCGCCATACAGTGATGGTTTGGTTTATTAGTTAAGATACTGCGATTGGTACGAAATCTCCTCTTGTCGATAACGAGGTGTTTCCTTAAATTTACAACAAGTCGAAATAGTAAAAAAAGACAATAAAAAATACCCTATTAATTTTCCCGATAGTATTTTTGAAGTTGCTATTTTATTTATTGTACTAGCATTTTCAGCTTGCAAAAACGCGCGCCCGTCTCCATTAATTCATCCTTATAATACTACCAAGCAGAACAGATAAAACTCTATTTTCCAGTACTAGAAACCGAAAAGTAACAAAAAGTACCTGGTAATGATGCTTCAATAAATGCACACAGCGTGTTTTAATGATGTTTCAACAGGTGCACACAGTGTGTTATAATGATGATTCTACAAATGCACCATAGTGCGTTGTAATGATGTTTTAACAAAATTCACACTGCATTATAACGATGTTTCAACAAATGCATTGAGTGCGTTGTAATGACGTTTCAATAAATCACAGTGCGTTGTAATGATGTTTCAATAAATGCATACAGTGCGTTGTAATTATGCTTCAATAAATGCTCACAGTTTGTTACAATGATGCTCCAACAAATGCACAAAGTGCGTAATAATGATGCTTCAATAAATGTACACAGTGCGTTGTAATAATGGAACAATAAATGCGCACAGTGTGTCATAATGATGCTTTATCAAATGCACACAAAGCGTTGTGATGATGTTAAAACAAATGAACGCAGTGCATTGTAATGATGCTTCAACAAATACATACAGTGCTCTGTAAATATTCTTAAACAAATGCACACAGTGCGTTGTAATAATGCCTCAACAAATGCATACAGTGCGTTGTAATAATGCCTCAACAAATGCACACAGTGCGTTGTAATAATGCCTCAACAAATGCACACAGTGCGTTATAATGATGCCACAATCAACGCTGTATATGTGTAATAATGATGTATCAATAAATCATCATAGTGTGTTACAAATGCACACACTACGTTATAATGAGTCTTCAAGTATTGCACATAGTGCTTTGTAATGGTAAAAAAGGTAAAGGCCTAATAGCCTAATAGCCGTAGGCCCAGAGGGGGTTAGAGACCCACTGTATCTTAGGCACAACAGATGAAAGGCAGACCCATCCCTGTCCTTTCGCTGCCTTATCCTAACCTGATTCGAAACAGGTACCCATTTACTGCTGGATTGACGGAGTTTTCCAGTCGTCGGATAGCGAAACCCGGGCGCGATATCACGAACTTCCGGCGACTTTCTGCACCATAACCAAGCGTCTCTAACCACTCGACTACGGCTCTTTGTAATGGCGCTTCAATAAATGACCGAAGTGTAATTCATTGATGCAATAACAAATGCACACTGTGCGTATAATGATGTTTCAATAAACGCACATACTGCGTTGAAACAATGCTTAAACAAATGCAGACATTGCGTTATAATGATGCTTCAATAAATGCACACGGTGTGTTGAAAAAATGCTTCAACAAATGCAGACAGTGAGTCATAATGAGGCGTGAATAAATGCCCACAGTGAGTGAAATGATGTCGCTACAAATGAGCACAGTGCGTTGTAATGATGCTTCAACAAATGCAAAAAACCCTTGCAATGATGTTTCAACGACTGTATATACAGAGCGTTATAATGATACTTTAACTAATGCCCACAGTGCGTTGTAATGATGTTTAATGAATGCACATAGAGCGTTAAAATGATGCTTAAAGAAATGCACACAGTGCGTTAAAATGATTCTTCAAGAAATGATCATAGTGTGTTACAATGATGCTTCAACAAATACACACAGTACTCCATAATGATGCTTCAACAAATGCATAAGTGCGTTGTTTGGTGCTTCAATTAATGCACACAATGCGTTATAACTATGAGCCAATAAATGCACAAAGTGCATTTTGATGATGCTTCAACACATGCACACGGGGCATGGTAATGATGTAATAACAAATGCACAAATGACGTAATAATGATGCTTCAACAAATGCACTCAGTGCCTATAATGATGTTTTTTATCAATGCACTGAGTGCGTTACAACAATGCTTCAACAAATGCAGACAGTGCGTTATAATGATGCTTCAATAGATAGTCACAGTGTGTTGAAATGATGCTTCAAACAATGTGCACAGTGCGTTATATTGATGCTTCAACAAATGCACAAAGTGCGTTATAATGATGTTTCAACAAATGCATACAGTACGTTATAATGATGCTTCAACAAATGCACACAGTGGGCTGTACTGATGTTCAAACAAATGCACATAGTGCGTTGTAATGATGCTTTAAGGTGAGGTGGGAGTAATTCAGCGCCGCCGTGCGGCAGTTTCCGTCACTACGTTACGTAATGACGTCGAACGTTCCATTTGATAAAAACAAGATGGCGTCAACCTTAGCCGCTTCTGTGATCATTTCTTGGTCTGCTCACAAAATGCAAAGAAGCTGAGCGCTGGGCGAAATTTAAAGGAAGTAGAAAGTGCCGTAGAGGTGAAACTGAAAAAGATAGTTAGTTTTCCGTGCGGAAGACTAGTTGTGGGATATTTGACAGTTTCTTAACAGTTTATGAGACGGAGTTCGCAGCTTTTAAGTTAGAAAGTGCTGTAGAGAAGAAACTGAAAAAAATATAGCTAGTTTTCCGTGGGGAGAAAGCTGGTCTCTGACAGTTCCTCATTAGTTTGTTAGATGGAGTTCGCAGCTGTTGAGTTGCAATAACAAAGCCCCGTGAAATTAAATCCAGAATCGTACAATGAATAGTCATATCACTGTCTACATTTCCACCACGTACATGTACTTAGCAGTTAACTTGGTAGCAGCCATAGACAGTCGTTATCATACCACCCACACTTTAAATACTAATCAGCAAAAGCCGAGTATGCCAAATTTCAGTTATATTTAAA
Organism: Ctena decussata; assembly: GCA_963989385.1. Taxonomy (NCBI): domain Eukaryota; kingdom Metazoa; phylum Mollusca; class Bivalvia; order Lucinida; family Lucinidae; genus Ctena; species Ctena decussata. The sequence goes on along the minus strand of OZ022499.1, from coordinate 32,446,609 downwards.
ATTCTTAGACTGTCCCTAGCATTTGAACACCGCCAGGCAGCCTTATCAACGTCGACGCAATGTCGTCAGAATCTTTTATCGACGTTGATACGATAATTCAACATCTGTTCTGTCAATAAGCTAAAAGCAATGTGGCGTTTCTTTTTCCTTGCCTTTCTTTCACTTTTCTGTTTTTCATTTCTTATTTCTGTTTCAAGTGTATATCAAAGTATCTCCTGGACGCTAAAATGAATCAAAGCTGCCTACCATTTTTACAGAGAGAGAGAGATAGAGAGAGAAAGAGAGAGAGTCGACGAAGTCCAGTCGTTGGACCGCTAGGTTACCGTGCAGAATATTATAGGCCCTTTCTTGGGTCGGGTCAGGAACTGGAAAACTTGATTCGCTTACGGTGTTCAAAAGCCAAGTGGACAAAGGAATTGTTCTAATGTCATAATACGTGGCAGCCCGCCCCAACTCGGGTGCCCGTCAACTGTCTCGGGTGCCCGTCAACTGTATGGGAGGGCATAATGGCAATGCTTTCGATTTTATTAAATTAAAAATACTTAGTTAAGACGGATTTTGCAGAGATTTAGAGAAACGTATTACATCTGCCTTCATCCTGCACTCTCCAGACAATGACAATCATAAGTGATGAAAGTTCCAGACAAATTTTGCCGGTAGCCTACAAAAAGCGATAGTTGATATAAGGCGCGAAAAGTTAAGTAACGTTAACGTCACCATGCGCAACGTCAACATTTCAGTCTAAAGAGACGGCAAGCCGGGCATTTAATGCACTTTTACTCGAAAGTTAAGTCGGCGACCTACTATTTTTATTGCTTTAATGTGAACTTCTATCATTGGTTCATACTGTGTTAGTTTTTGAAGAAAAAAATGTGTTTTGTTTTCTCAGAATGAAGGTTTTTATCCAAGAGGTACGAGCATAAAAGTGCATTTTCCATAGAACGCCATTATAACGTCGGGTCGAAAAAGTGGAAAAATTGACGTTTTCGAGGTCAGATATCTTAAAAACGACATCGGCGACCCCCCTTTTTTATTACATTTTTTGAAAGAGGGACTGAAAATGTACAATATAAGGAAGTATGAATAAAATCATGTGTTTTGTTAATTACTCCCACCTCACCTTAATAAATGCACATAGTGCGTTGTAATGATGCTTACACAAATGCACACAGTGCGTTTTAATGATGCTTCAATAAATGCACATAGTGCATTATAATTATGCTTCAATAAATGCACACAGTGCGTGATAATGATGTTTCAACACATGCACACAGTGTGTTGAAACAATGCTTGAACAAATGTACACAGTGCGTTATATAGATATTACAACGAATGCACGCTCACCGTACGATGTAATGATGCTCTAATAAATGCACACAGTGCATTGTTATGATGCTTCAACAAATGCACACAGTACGTTGTTATGATGCTCAAACAAAGACACAAAATACGTTGTTATGATGCTTGTATAAAACGTTCAATGTGCATTAAAATTATGCTTCAACAACTGTACATAGTGCGTTGTAATGATGCTTCAACAAATGTACACTGTGCGTTAAAATAATCCTTCAACAGATGTACACTGTGCGTTAAAATGATGTTTCAACAAATGCACACAGTTTGTAATGATGCTTAAACAAATGCACACAGTGCGTAACGATGATCATGCGGCTTTGTTTTGGAAGTACGACTTTTGAAGTATAAAAAAAGATTAAAATGATGCTTTAATAAATGTACACTGTGCGTTAAAATGATGTTTTAGTCCGGCAGAAAAATATTTTGACCTGGAACTAAGGTCTAAAGTTTTTTTCTTTACTGATTCATGTTCTACAGACATTACCTTTGAAGAATCCGAGTGATGCCACCTTGTCATCATTGAGCATTTTCATATTTTCAAGATGGCATCCAAGATGAAAGCGGACTTATGGCAAAATCTATATTTGACCAGCTTATACCACTCAGTGGGGATTTTCTTTGCTTTTTTTGATGTTTGGCATAGATTTTCAGTTACTACATGTCTGTTTGTCTTTATCACAGATGTGTCTATGATATAATGGATGGCATCCAAGATGGCAGCCAAATATATATTATGTACAAATGGCGTTTCTTTTCTTTATTTTACACAGAGCTTGCATTTGACACATAATACTAATGATTAATTTTCATACAAGGCATAGATCTTAAAATACTAGAGGTCGTGCTATTTCACCTTCATATACTTGTGTCGATACAAGATGGCAACCAAGATGGCTGCCAAAATATAAAATTTTACCAGAAAAAGGTAATTTTATATGGAGCCTGTGTTTGACATGCAATTCTAATGACTAATCTTTATGTAAGCCAAGGATTTTGAAGAACTAGAGATCAAGCTGTTTACTACTGAGAGAAGATATACAGAATGGCATCCAAGATGGCAGCCGAAATATAGAAACTAAACGTAGGTTGTCCCAAAAACGTGCATTTGACGCATAATGCAAAACATTTTTCTGCAATCTGAGATAAGATGTTACAAATGTCTCATTCAAAAGTGACAAATAAGCAATGACCATCAAAACTATCATTTCACCTTTGTACTTATTTCTTTGTGGGTCAAGTAGATGATGCCTTACACAAAACAATATGTGCCGTTGCATGATGAAAACAGTGATTTGAGCTTTGCATCCTGGGATGCCCCGGCTCAGATCAGTCTGACTAGATTCATGCAGATTGTTCATTTCCTTACTACCGATTGATTGGATAGAAATGAATTTGATCAGACTGGGTAGATGCTCATTTTGATCTGAGTATTCATTGGGAACAAAGATGCTTTCATTGTTTTTGCCATGCAACGGTTTATATAAAACACTTTCAATCACATATATACTGAGCAAGAATGGCAGATTCAGGCACATATGCCAAACAGTATAAAATACCACATCAGTATAAGGTTATATGGTATAAGATTAGCATTTAAATAAATATTAACACACAGCATTTAACTTCAGCATCCACCAAGGAAACAGTTGACTCATGTAGCGGACAAAAGTCTGTCTATCAATTGTTAGAATAGAGCAAATAACTCTTAAGAAGCTACAAACAGCCATATTGTGCACTCGCCTACTTGATAAAATTGGTCCTTTTTTGAAACTTAAAGGGCAAACTAGACATAAACCACTTTAAGCAACCACTGTCTGTTCATTCCCACATACGATGCTGCCTTGGCAACCACAAAACATGGTACAACCAAGTCCTTCTCGGCGGCAACCACAGCGCATAGACGAACATGGATCATCGCTTTCACATCCACATTTTATCAGTTTCAGTACATCATCTGGGACAAGAGCAACTCCTTTTGGCACAGTAACTGGAACAAGAGTTTGAGATGCTTCATTTCTCAACCATCCATAATTCTCGGGTGAAAGGTCTGGAGGATCTGTATCCAGTGCATTTTTCCAAATGCACGCCTGAAGATGTGCTCGTTTAACGTTTTCTACAAATGACTTTGCAGTAGATATAAGAGAGACCGTATGAAGGAATAACGCTATTGTTCCTCATCTGATTGGTGCACATGCCCTTTCAGGATGTGACACAGTTGGCAGTTATTTTGGTATCGGTAAAGGCAAGGTAGTCAATATGTTGCGGGATGGTTATATTCTTCCAAGTCTGGGTGACACAAATGCTGAATTACCTGATGTAGTTCAAGAATCGACTACTTTCATAGCAGCATGCTATGGATTCCCACAGTGCGAGAACATGACAACAGCTCGACAAAAAATGTGGAAGAAAAGGGTAGCGAAACCCTCAAAGACAGTTGTTAAAGTTTCATCCCTTCCTCCTACTGCAGAGTCATTTGTAGAAAACGTTAAACGAGCACATCTTCAGGCGTGCATTTGGAACAAGAGGGCCAAGTGGCCCTGAATCGCTCACCTGAACAAAAAGGTTAAAGGTCAAACTAGGGTCATAATTTGAACAAACCTGATAGTTTGCAACCATTTCAAAATGGTTCTGAAGAAGAAGATTTTTGAATGTTTTTCTATGTATTGCTATGGTTCAAACCCTGGAGCCCCTGGGGCAGGGCCATTTTGGACCCTGGGGCCATCATTTGAATAATCTTGGTAAAGGACCACTAGGTAATGCTAAAAGCTAAATTTCAAGCCTCTGAGCCAAGTGGTTCTGAAGCAGAAGATTTCTGAATATTTTTCTATGTATTTCTATGGTTCAAACCCAGGACCCCCTGGGGCGGGGCCATTTTTGACCCTGGCACCATCATTTGAACAAACTTGGAAAGGGACCACTAGGAAATGCATCATACAAAATTTCAAGCATCTGCACTAAGGGGTTCTGGAGAAGAAGGTTTTTTAGTACATTTCAATTTCGAACCCAAGACTGCCTGCCCCAGGGCCATTTTGGATCCCAGGGCCATTATTTACACAAACTTTGTAGGAGTCCACCAGGAAATGCATCATACCAAATTTCAAGCATCTGAGCCAAGTGGTTCTGAAGAAGAAGATTTTTTAATAGTTTCCTATGTATTTCAATGGCTCAAACTCCGGACTCCCTGCCGCAGGGCCATTTTGGACCATGGGGCTACATTTGAACAAACTTGATAAGGGACAACAAGGCAATGCATCATGCCAATCTTCAAGCATCTGAGCCAAGTGGTTCTGAAGAAGAAGATTTTTGAATATTTTTCTATGTAGTTCTATGGTTCAAACCCAAGACCCCCTGGGGCGGGGCCATTTTAGACCCTGGGGTCATCATTTGAATAACTTGGTAAAAGACTACTAGGCAAAGCTACATACCGAATTTCAAGCATCTGAGCCAAGTGGTTCTGAAGAAGATTTTTTAAATATTTTTCTATATATTTCTATGGTTCAAACCTAGGACTCCCAGTCGCAGGGCCATTTTGGAACCTGGGGCCACCATTTAAACAAACTTGGTAAAGGACTACTAGGCAATGCTACATACCAAATTTCAAGCATATGAACCTTGCGGTTCTGAAGTAGAAGATTTTTTAATATTTTTCTATGTATTTCTATGGTTCAAACCTGGGACTTCCTGCCCCGGGGCCATTTTGGAACCTGGGGCGCCCATTTTAACAAACTTGGTAGAGGACCACTAGGCAATGTTACATAACAAATTTCAAGCATCTGAGGCAAGCAGTTCTGGTGAAGAAGATTTTTAAGTATTTTTTTAGTTTCGAACCCAAGACCCCCTGCCCCAGGGCCATTTTGGACCCAGTGGCCACCATTTGAACAAACGTGGTAGAGGACCACTAGGCAATTCTACAAACCAAATTTCAAGCATCTGAGCTAAGCAAATCTGGAGAAGAAGATTTTTAAGTATTTTTTAGTTTCAAACCCAAGGCCCCCTGCCCCAGGGCCGTTTTGGACCCTGGGGCCATCATTTGAACAAACGTGGTAGAGGACCACTAGGCAATGCTACATACCAAATTTCAAGCATCTGAGCCAAGCAGTTCTGGAGAAGATTTTTAAGTAATTTTTAGTTTCGAACCCAAGACCCCCTGCCCCAGGGCCATTTTGGACCCTGGGGCCACCATTTGAACAAACTTGGTAGAGGACCACTAGGCAATGCTACATACCAAATTTCAAGCATCTGAGCCAAGCAGTTCTGGAGAAGAAGATTTTTAAGTATTTTTTTAGTTTCGAACCCAAGACCCCCTGCCCCAGGGCCATTTTGGACCCTGGGGCCACCATTTGAACAAACTTGGTAGAGGACCACTAGACAATGCTTCATACCAAATATCAAAGCCCTAGGCCTAGCGGTTTCAGAGATGATGTCATTTAAAGCAAATTGTTGACGACGCAAGACGGACGACGGACGACGCACGACGGACACTGGGTGATCACAATAGCTCACCCTGAGCCTATGGCTCAGGTGAGCTAAAAATGCACTGGATACAGATCCTCCAGACCTTTCACCCGAGAATTATGGATGGTTGAGAAATGAAGCATCTCAAACTCTTGTTCCAGTTACTGTGCCAAAAGGAGTTGCTCTTGTCCCAGATGATGTACTGAAACTGATAAAATGCGGATGTGAAAGCGATGATCCATGTTCGTCTATGCGCTGTGGTTGCCGCCGAGTAGGACTTGGTTGTACCATGTTTTGTGGTTGCCAAGGCAGCATCGTATGTGGGAATGAACAGACAGTGGTTGCTTAAAGTGGTTTATGTCTAGTTTGCCCTTTACGTTTCAAAAAAGGACCCGCAATTTTATCAAGTAGGCGAGTGCCCAATATGGCTGTTTGTAGCTTCTTAAGAGTTATTTGCTCTATTCTAACAATTGATAGACCGACTTTTGTCCACTACATGAGTCAATTTTGCCTTGGTGGATGCTGAAGTTAAATGCTGTGTGTTAATATTTATTTAAATGCTAATCTTATACCATATAACCTTATACTGATGTGGTATTTTATACTGTTTGGCATATGTGCCTGAATCTGCCATTCTTGCTCAGTATATATGTGATTGAAAGTATTTTATACAAACCGTTGCATGGCAAAAACCAATGAAAGCATCTTTGTTCCCAATGAATACTCAGATTAAAATGAGCATCTACACAGTCTAATCAAATTCATTTCTATCCAATCAATCGGTAGTAAGGAAATGAACAATCTGCATGAATCTAGTCAGACTGAACTGAGCCGGGACATCCCAGGATGCAAAGCTAAAATCACTGTTTTCATCATGCAACGGCACATATTGTTTTGTGTAAGGCATCGTCTACTTGACCCACAACGAAATAAGTACAAAGGTGAAATGATAGTTTTGATGGTCATTGCTTATTTGTCACTTTTGAATGAGACATTTGTAACATCTTATCTCAGATTGCGGGAAAATGTTTAGCATTATGCGTCAAATGCACGTTTTTGGGACAACCTACGTTTAGTTTCTATAGTTCGGCTGCCATCTTGGATGCCATTCTATATATCTTCTCTCAGCAGTAAACAGCTAGATCTCTAGTTCTTCAAAATCCTTGGCTTACATAAAGATTAGTCATTAGAATTACATGTCAAACACAGGCTCCATATAAAATTACCTTTTTCTGGTAAAATTTTATATTTTGGCAGCCATCTTGGTTGCCATCTTGTATCGACACAAGTATATGAAGGTGAAATAGCAAGACCTCTAGTATTTTAAGATCTATGCTTTGTATGAAAATTAATCATTAGTATTATGTGTCAAATGCAAGCTCTGTGTAAAATAAAGAAAAGAAACGCCATTTGTACATAATATATATTTGGCTGCCATCTTGGATGCCATCCATTATATCATAGACACATCTGTGATAAAGACAAATAGACATGTAGTAACTGAAAATCTATGCCAAACATCAAAAAAAGCAAAGAAAATCCCCACTGAGTGGTATAAGCTGGTCAAATATAGATTTTGCCATAAGTCCGTTTTCATCTTGGATGCCATCTTGAATATATCAAATTGCTCAATGATGACAGAGTGGCATCACTTGGATTCTTCAAAGGCAATGTCTGATATATGAGAATCAGCAAAGAAAAAAACTTTAGACGCTAATTCCAGGTCCTCTCAGAAATCTGCCTTTTTCTGCCGGACTATTTCAACAAATGCACACTGTGCGTTGTAATGATGCTTAAACAAATGCACACAGTGCGTTACAATGACGCTTTGTTTTGGAAGTACGACTTTTGAAGTATAAAAACAGTAAAAATGTTATTATGAGACATTTTTTCATAATAACTTGAGCATTTTGTCAAAATCTAAAGATTGCAAAATATGCGTAAATGATTAGAGAGTACCAATTGAATCAAAAAGTACCGAAATTATGTAGAATTTGCATTGTTCTCGACTCTCCGTGATAGTAGTGTCAAAACCACTCATTGTCACAGAAAATGTCCTGGAAGCCAGTTTAGCAAAGCTTGTATGGTCTTTCCAGCATTTAACCCATTGCCTTCTGGGTGTTTTTGTCGCCTGCTGAAATTGTCGTCTGTATCAAAAATCAAGAATATTTTGACAATATTGGTCTGACTAACTCTTGTAGAAATGATGTCTAGGCAGCAAACAGTTTGGATCTCAGATCAGGCCCCACGTTTGTGGGTCCTGATCTGGATCCAAACTGTTTGCCCAGATACCCCTAAAGGGGTATCCCGAATGGAATGGGTTAAACCGGCACCTACCCCTTATAGAACCTACACTTTGTGCAGCCACACCAGTGCGATTTGAGCAGATCATAGTCAAATATGACTGTACGCGAAATAAGAAAAATGGGACGCTGTGGTCGGATTTTCTTAAATTTTTTTCAAAATAACATAATGAAATATAATTGGAAAATAAAACGGTCAGAAAGATATCAGTCCACGTTTTACTACTATTTCGAATAAAAAATCATTTCAATACGCCGGGCCGCGTAGCGCAATCGGTAGGGCACCTGACTCATAAGACAAAGGTCCTGGGTTCGAAACCCGGTCTGGCCACATACTTTCGTTTCTACTTCCGCTGATTCAAGAAGGGCAGTTGTCAGTTACTGGCGAAAGTATGTGCACTTAGTACTGGTTAGCCGCTTAGGAGGTCTAAGCCCACCCAGGAATAGTGTGGTTAGGTTAACTGGCCGTCCCGACATGACCATAGCTGTTTACCGTGGACGTTAAGCATCAAATCAATCAATCAAACATTTCAATACGTTTTTGATATACAAAACGAAAACAAAATTTCGACCTTTAATGTCTCATGCAGTATTTTCATTCCTCAGTCCCTTTACCCGAGAAAATGACAGTCTTGTAAGATGTTGACACCTACGGGCTTTTCGATGCTAGCCAGCACAATGGTTACATAAAATCTAGATTACCTGTCTAATGACTACTTCCGTGGTCAACGGGAGACAATTTGTTAGTCGGATTAAGGCTATCATGTTATCGAACCTGATACTGGCCTACGTAAGATTTCTTTAAGGATGGCTGGTCCTGATTTTCTGAAGGTGTTTTATTGACGTTCTAATACAAATATGTCAGACTGGTACAAATTGTATCACGACATTACCTACTGAACTGTGATTGATAATGACATAATTGGGTCTAATGGTTCAGGATCGTTCAAAGAATGCAAAGACGCTTTTAAGAATCTCTATATAGAGATGATATATGGTGTAGTCAGGAAGCCTTTCAAAATCAACGGTATTAGCTCTATGCATTAAAACATCTTAACAATTACCCGCTAATTACTTCAGTGGACTTTTCTATCATTGAATTTGCAAATTCAATTTGTCGCTACCAGAATACGTTATTCTTTAGACTAAATGTCACATTGTAAAGACTCTAGTCAGACTGTTCCTCTTTGAGCAGTGTGACAAGGGCCTACACTGTTTGCTCAGATCGATAAATAAGTTTTCTGTGGTATTTTCATTCAATCATTCACAATAATCGCTGGTAAGAAAGGAGCCATGTCGTAATTAATGTGTACATTTACGAAAGATCAGAATATACCAATTAGTTAGATGAAGGACTTTCTTTAATCAGAGACTACAGGGGCCGTATTCATAAAACGACTTAAGTGGTTGCTATGCGGTTGCTAAGGCTAAATATCTATAAAGGAGATTCCCTACAACTACGAAATTTGGTGTGGAGGAACAGTCTTTGTAAGACTGTTCCTCCAGAGCAAAATCCATAGTTGTAGGGAATCTGCTTCAAATGAATTTAGCCTTAGCAACAGCATAGCAACGACTTAAGTCGTTTTATGAATACGGCCCCAAACGCTCAAAGAAATGCATTTAGGTGACTAGTCAATAGGGTTTAGGTGACTGTCATTATGTTAACTCATGTAATACTGAGAGAAATGGGAGATGGGTATCTGAATGTCGTTTATAACGCCATTTTCATTTGTTGAAAAAAATGGCTTGAAACACAATTTTCATTTGCTGAAAACGAATATGGAGTGGGGCTTAGTGACTTACACGTGCCCACCAGCGACTGTTCCCAGTAGCGATCTGTTGCGTGTTGCAATTATACACTTATGGGGTGTTTCAATGGCGTAGCTTCGAATACGCTAGTATATAGGTCGGTCGCGCTATAGTGGCAATGTTTTGTTTACATTTTTAATGTCAACAGTACCTGTACTATCATTACGGTGCAGTTCATGTAACTTCTTGATCTATGGTCATAATGGCACATTACGGTTAACTGGCAGTTCTAATTTATCTAAATGACACTTTTTGAAAGCTTAAAGACAGAATCTGTCTCTAGTTTAAGAATATCATTGATAACAAAATTGATAGTAACAAAGTTATTCAAATTTATTCTTTCAGTCCCGTGAATTGGATAAGCTGAACTCTGCTATATAGCCGATCAGTCACCAAATCAAAATAAACACAAAACAATAACATTGCCAACTTATCGCGTCCGGACTATAGTAACCGACAGGGATTTGCGTATAAGCTTATTAAGTTTTATAAATTAGAGTTTCATAAATAAAAGCATAGTCATTAAAAAAACTTAAAACGCAAACCCCAGAATTTTTCTTCAGGTTTATAAAACAGGACTGCTTATCATGAAAATGTCCCATTTCGGCCCAGCCTCTCCTACTTACGTTTGACAAAATGTCAGTATGGAAGCGAAGTTCCGTTTAAAAGGAAAGGGTTTCAAACTCAAAGCAAATTTTCAAATGATAGTGGCTAATATGTTCTTGGCCACGTTTATCTAGTAACTGAATGAAAAGACCGCCGAAATACAGAAAAGGAAGTGCAAAGATAAAGGATTTCACATTATTATCATATTTCGTGACTAGCTTCGGCCACCTGCAATGTCTTGATATGAAAGTATTGATGGCCGCACAAATGTTTGCTTTTAAAACATGATAATCCAGAAAATTAAAATTTATTTAAATTGGTCCAATTATATTCTGCATCTGTATAAATATTGACCTCTATTCTAAGTTACTGTCAAACAATATCACCTGCTTTGAACAAATATTTATTAACACTTCCGAAGACTTTTCAGCAACTGGTCACGTGATTTGAACTATAAAAGTAAACAATAGATTGAGTTATCAAATATGTGAAATTCGAAAGAAGGAAGGGAATTTTCGAGGATAAATTTATACAGTAAGACATTAGTATATTCTCCGCCTTACTATGAACTTTGAATTTTGAAATTTCAATACCTGGAAGATAGTTTTTGAACAGACTTAAAATTTGCAAAGGCGGGAGAGCGGATTAAGCGTTACCGTAAAGACTGTGAAAGTTAGCCTATCAATCTGTCAGCCATCTATCAATCAATCAATCCAATGGTCAGTTCTCTAGTTTTGGTCATTTGTTATGACACGGAAAAGGCATAACAAGAGGCAGCGTAACAAATCGTCCCCCCAGACAGCCCAGGAATCAAAGAAATACCGTAGTACATTAACAGAAGATATTGCTGAGGTCGAGACCGAGTCGGACATCTCAGATATTTCGGGGTTATCAAGTAATACGACTACTGAAAAATCAGAACCGGTCATTATGGCTGCAACGGGTGAAGCTGAAATAAGTATGGACACAAATGTACAACCAAACCCCTCAGAACAGAGCCATGTTCTATCACATGCACAGCCCCCAAGCAGTCAAGGTGAACAGCTTAATTGTCCCCCACCGCAAATTGACACTCCTCCTCCACCTCCACCGCACTTTCTAAGTCAGCCTACGATGGGTGCAAATATGGCTCCTCAAATGGGTCCAAATATGTATATGCCTACTGCGTCGTCAATGAATATGAACATGAATTTACCGCAACAAATGTTGGGATTTGCCGGTCAGATGCAGCATGCACCACAAACATCAGTGCTCTCAGACTCTGATATTCTACGAATGGCATTACAAATGAAGGCTCTGCTCAAAGAAGATATTGATAGACTGATTGAAGTTCGTGTTGCATTAGAGGTAGAGCCCCTGAAAGTTGAAATAGCCGCAGCAAACAAATCGATAGCTGAACTACAACAGAAGGTGAAAGATTTGGCCAAACAAAATGATGATTTGGAGCAGTATTCGCGGAAATCGTGCTTGAGGCTGACTGGTATTAAAGAGACGGCCAATGAAAATGTAAATCAGGTGGTGCTAGATTTGGCGAATCGTGTAGGGGCCGACATTAACCAGAGTGACATTGTGGCGGCTCACCGTCTGGGCGGTGATAATAGGAGCGATACTGGTGAAATTTCAAATACTGCAGGAGCCGGGGCTCGGAATGTGGCAAACAGACAAAAGTGCCGTGATATAATAGTTAAATTTGTAAACTATGATGCCAGATACAGTCTACTGAAAGGCAGAGCCAAGTTGCGCGAGGAGCGTGCTAAGATTTTTATAAACGAAGAACTGACACGAACTCGCAGATCTCTAGCCTATGAAAGTCGCCAGCTTAAAAAGAACAATCTTATAAAGAAAACCTGGGTCTACAAAGGCAATGTCTACATAGTGGACAAATTCGACCAAAAATTATGTGTAGGGTGTCTTGAGGATCTGAATCCTTACAAATCATAATATTAATAACCGTGCTATGGGCCATACCAGGTTCCACTATCTTTATTTGCTTAAACAGTAATGACTGAAATGCGATTGAAGGCAAATAATTCACTTGTTATTTTATTGTACATCAAATCGATTAATACCATTAGCAAGCACTTGTAAGTATGTCTGAAGCAATGTGATACTGACGTTGGTTTGACGTCGTGTCGGCATTTCGGTGTTGATACGACGTGACATCAACGTCTTGTGATTGCTGATGATAAGGTCCTGGCTGTTGCAGCAACAGAATTAATTAATCGTTGTATGATGGATTAAACCAAAATACACCCCTTCACAGCCACTTGAAGTCACATTGGGTCAATATGGCGTCAATGTCGATTCGACAACACTGACGTGTCGTCTTTTCGACGTTGATGTCATGTTCAGTCGACGTCTTAGGCGTATGAGGTCTTGGTGTTGCAGTAGGAACTTAATATGGTTATTTTACGATACATTAATGCCATTAGCCACCAATCTAAGGTATGTCTAGCTAACATGCTGTTGGTGTTGATCGGACGTCGTACCATTGCGTTGGTTCGACGTCAGGTCGACGCTCCTGTTTTGATACAACGTTAGCTCGATATCTAATGCCTACTGAAAATAAGTTAGCGACATGAAAATTAGCCCATCGAATATACGTGTGCGTCAGCCCTTTTACCAATATTCCCCGGCCAGCTCCCTGCTTTTACTGATATAGATAAGTTAAACCTTAACGCATATTTCAGCACTGAGCTGGCCCTGGAAATTTTGGTTGAGTTATACCCCGCTGCATTCTACCAGCTGTAACCCCGCTGCATTCTACCAGCTGTAAGTCGAGGTTACGAAATATCTCTGTTAATATGTCTTCACAAGTGAGGACTTGCGGAAAAAGTTATTTTTCCCTTAATTACTGACACCCTTCCAGGGCTCCAGCCACTTCACTGAATACTTCACTTATCTGCAGCTCTCTAGATTTTCACTATTATAATGTTTACGGCAGGTAACGGTCAGTTAGCATGGTGAGAGTACAAAGTTATGGAAATCTTTGTCAGCTGGCATAGTTTGGAACCTGGAGTGGAATGGAATGATGAGATAATTCACATTAACATGACTAGATTTTTTCTTTTAGTGATGATGCTCTGGCGGGAGAGAATTCGCTTCCCTAGAGGGAGCGGGTTCTCTCCTGTGAGAGTGTCATCCCGGATCCATGGAAAGAGGTGAAGGAGATTGTCCCTGTCAGACAAGTCCAGTCCATTACGTTCCATCCCAGGTTTTGAACTATGCCACCGTTACTTATGAACAGGCACGGTCACGGTTGAATTTTCCCAAAACTGATGCTCAGTGATATAAATAGACCCACTGGATTTCCATGGAGAGTGACCTCATTGTGAAAGGTGTATTGTCGTAGATTGTCACCCAAGCAACCTCGATGAGGCGGCTCTGATGACGATCGCAGTTCAGAGAGCAAACTTACATTGGAATCCAGTCTGAGTTAGGGTATACTCCCACGTATATGTCTTTTGGGGTGGCGCCGGTTCGACGACGGTGCCACCGACGTTGAAATGACGTCATCTCGACGTCGAGTGCCCACTGGGAGCGTAGTGCTGCCTCACCTGGCTGCCTAAGGTTTCTTTTGTCTTGTTTTGGTCTGTTTAAGGTTAAATTCTTCACCAGCTGGACTAGATCAGCGTGTTTTGCTGGCAGTATTTTGGAAATAATAAAAAAAAAAACTGCTGGTGCATATTTTCGTTCATGGTTAGAAACGGCATTTGAAAGTTGACTGATCAGGCCATGTCCTTAAAGTTCAGCACAAGCCAGAGCTTTGAGAAGTGATTTTCTTATTCTACATTATGGTATACAATGCGATGGATCCAATAGGTGTCGTCTCGGTGAGGCGGTTCGTTCGAGTTCCTGCATTAAGCGGTAACGGAACATTGAAGTTCGAGTAACCATTTTCAAACCGATTTTCAAACATTCTTAGACTATCTTATGACATTCAGTTCTGGCTTGTCTGTAGCTTTCACATCGGGCACGTAACATTGACTCAACATTGAATCAATGCTGATTCAGTGTCATGACGTTGAATTAGCGTCGATTCAATGTTGTGTGCCTGCTTGGTTTGCACATTCTTCTTTCACATATATACATATACTTAATTACATTGGAATATTGGACATATATACTTGTTCAATGTCGTGATTGACATTCCTTTTAGAAGTATGACATTTATTAATTAACACAGGTGTGGTCTGCCACCCAGGCCGCCTCGGTGGGGAGGCTCTGATGACAGCCACAGTATGGAATTAACGAATCATATTAGTCGAGCCTGAACCAAGGTATCCGGCTGGCATACGTCCGTCGTTGATGATGTCGCCTCGACGTCGGTATGACCGACGTCGGGACGACGTCATTTCGACGTCTTCTGCCCGCTGGGAGCACAATGCTGCCTTGTAGTCCATTTAAAAAAATACCAGTTGGACAAGTTTTGCGTTGTCTTGGAAAAACTGTGGGCGGACGGTATCGACCCTCGTCAGTATGTTCGATTGGTGCCTGGGCTGTCTAGTCGTATTTTACTGGCCGACTGAGCTGATCATATGATGCGGTCTTATCTGAGTCATGCTTAATTACTTTTTTGTGAAATTTTTTTGGTTTGACATTTGGAAGTAGACTTATCATTCTTTTACTGTCAGACTATGTCCTCAAACTTCAGTAGAGGCCAGAACTTTGAGAAGTGATATACTTATTTAGTATTATGGCACGTTGCGTTGAATCCAATATGAATCGTCTCGGTGAGGCGATTCATGTAGGATCATCGTAACATTGCAGCAAGAGCGTCTTTTTCAAAGCTACAGTCCTGGCTTGTCTGCAGCTTGGATACAGTTTTTGCTGTTGTTTTTAACACATATATACTGAATTATCCTGAAATATTGAAAATACACACCTGTTATATATGTCATGATTGGTATTCCTTTTCATAGACGTGTCGCATTTGATAGTGAATTGTTAATATCCATTGTACGCATTAGCCCTTTCACAATTTATCAATGAATTTAAACAGTGCACGACTTTCAGCCTATCAGATTGGGTGGTTCCATCTGATCGCGGTTAACGTACATGTAGTGCAGTTTTATACCTGTTCACGTAGCTCGTCAATTCATTACGTGTCTTACAAGCATTTACATGTAATAGAACCGTCTAAGCCAGTCTTTACAGTTACCTTGCAAAAATATTTACTATAAGTTCTACCCATATGTATACAAGGATTTGGTTTAATGGCACAACTGTAATTGTATATTAATATGTTCCGCATATCAAAATATGATTGATAATAATTTGATATCACTTCCAACCCTGCAATCCTAGCCTGACGCTCCGGCAAGTATTGCAGGGTGGGAATACTTTTGTTATGGGATTTCCCAATTTTCTCTGGCTACATGCTAGTGGTTAGTGAGTGTTGCAACTGAAATGGAGACTGTGAACGTTTCCCTACCATTTTGTAGATATATTGTTCCTTATCTTTATAATTTGACTGCTTAAATTATGTTGTTTGTTTACAACTATATTCAGTCTTCCCAGCTTTTTGTTGATCTGGATTATGAAGCCAGATAATGTAAACTTTTTCCAGAGGGACAGCGACCTTGAGGCGGTAGTGGATCAGCATTGAATCCACGCCATGACGTCTATTCAACGTTGATTCAGTGTTGCTTTTGGGTTTTGTGCATGCTGGGTTGATGACTTTTTTGTAGTGTGTTAATAAATTAGAAAAGTATTTACAATACTGTGCGTAACAGGTAACGCTTATACGATTAAGCTGAAAATCCTCCTCCCATAGAATCTAACTAAATTCTGAGAAATTTGTGTCTTTGTCTAACTATCATGTTTTGTTGTAGGCTGCTGATGCTTCACGGGGAATATTTTGTTCTGCTTATTTTTATCTGTATGGATCTCAAGTGTATATCTATGAATCCGTCCGCATCCAAAAAATTTCTCAGGGCTCTAGTAGATAGTATTACATAATGATAGAAATTGAAATTTATCGTATGCGGATTGGATTGCATTATAGTCGCCATTTTAGGATTAAGGGTCTTGAATATTTAAATTTCTTTGAACTTTTGATAATTATGTCATTATTGCTTCTTGCAGGTATTGAACCTAATCCTGGTCCGATTTCTGAAGCCTCAACAAGCTCCTCTAACTTATTGTCAGATTCAGATGACTTAAATATGATTAAAGACAAGTTTTCAGTTGTTCATTACAACGTTCAGAGTATTTCAAATAAAGTAGATATTCTTGAATCTGAACTGAGTAACTTCGATATTATATGCTTAACTGAAACATGGCTTGATGAAAGAACTTCGAATGATACAATTTCTTTAAATGAATATAATCTATACAGACGTGATCGAGTTGGTGATAATCACGGTGGAATTTGTGTGTATGCGAAACAAAATATTCATTCGCGCCGTAGATATGATATTGAGCTTCCGAATATTGAATGTATTTGGGTTGAGGTTTCTATCTATAACAAAAAAATTCTCTTAGGCACCTTTTATAGACCTCCCAACTCTACTCAAGATGTCCTATCGTCCATTGAAGATTCTATATCACTTGCATTTGATACTAATATACAACATATACTTATCACTGGTGACTTTAACTTAGACGTTTTGAAACCGAATTCAAATAAAAAGGTATTTGATTTGTGTCAACATTTTAGTCTAGATCAACTCATAAATGAGCCAACACATCATACGGAATCATCGTCTTCTATTATTGACCTGTTCTTAACTTCTAATATAAACAATATACTCTTGAGTGGCGTCGGAGAGCCTATCTTGGACCAAAATATAAGGTACCACTGCCCTGTATATTGCGTACTAAATTTCGATAAAATTATCACCCCCGTTTATACCAGACATGTTTGGTTATATGACAGGGGAGACTATCAGTCCTTTTCGCGTGATTTGGATAGTACTGATTGGAGTTCTCTTAAGAATGATGATCTAGACACGTACACTAATAATATCACGGAATGTATTACTAAACTTGCTAAAAAACATATACCAAACAAAGACATTAAAGTGCGTAAATCCGACCCTCCCTGGCTAACTACTAATATAAAACGATTAATGCGCAAACGGAAACGAATTTACGACAAATATAAAAGATCAAAAAATATGGCTGATTTTGAGACATACAAAAATGCTCGAAACAACGTAACTTTTGAAATTCGACAATCTAAAAAACGTCAACTTGAAAAACTAACAGAAAAACTTAAATCTACTGATCTTAGTCAAAAAGACTGGTGGCGAACTTTAAAACATTTTATTACACCAGAACAGCCATCAACTTTCTCTCCACTTTGCAAAGACGATATAATTTATACCAATGAAAACGACAAAGCAAATATTTTAAACCAGTTTTTTACTGAACAAACAATTCTGGATGATAGAAATGCCTCTTTACCTACAGTAAATCTTGTGCCTCCTTATACACTTGAATCTATTTCTACTTCTTCTCACGAAGTTGAAGATATATTAAAAACCTTGAAGACAGGAAAAGCTGCCGGCCCAGATTCTATTGATAATCGACTATTAAAAGAGCTTGCTCGACCTTTATCTGCTCCTCTAGCTGACCTCTTTAACTTTTCTCTTGCTAAAGGCAAAGTTCCTAATCAATGGAAACAGGCTAATGTTACTCCTGTTTTCAAAAAGAATGACCCAACAGACGTATCCAACTATAGACCCATATCCCTACTTAATACTCTTGGTAAAGTTCTTGAGAAAATTGTACATAAATACGTTTATAATTTCTTAAATGATCACCATGTAATCACTACTCTACAGTCTGGCTTTGTTCCAGGAGATTCTACTGTCAATCAGTTAGTTGATATATATAACACTTTCTGCCAGGCCCTGGACGAGGGCAAAGAAGTTCGTGCTGTATTTTGTGATATAAGTAAAGCTTTCGACAGGGTCTGGCATAAAGGTCTTCTCTTTAAGCTACATTCTGTTGGTATATCTGGCTCTCTTCTCCAGTGGTTTACAGATTATCTGGCTAATAGGAAGCAAAGAGTAGTTATTCCTGGTGTAAGTTCTAGCTGGTCTTCTGTTGAAGCCGGTGTTCCCCAAGGCTCCATTTTAGGTCCCCTGCTTTTTCTTCTGTACATTAACGACATCGTTGTAAATATAAACTCTTCAATTAGACTCTTTGCGGATGATACTACTCTTTATATTATAGTGAATAACCCCATTCAAGCTGCAAATCAATTAAATTCCGATCTTAATAAAATACACCAATGGGCAAAACAATGGCTTGTTACATTTAACCCGTCAAAATCAGAGTCTGTCATTTTCTCAAGGAAACGTAATAAACCAAACCATCCTAATGTTGTAATGGACCAACAAGCTATTCAAGAAGTTAATTTGCATAAACATTTAGGTGTAGTATTCTCTAGTGATTGTACATGGCATGATCATTTAGATTATATTAAATCAAAAGCATGGACTCGCATAAACGTTATGAGGAAACTAAAATTTAAACTCGATAGGAAATCGCTTCAGATAATATATTTTACTTTCATTCGCCCTATCCTTGAGTATGCCGATGTCGTATGGAACAATTGTACCCAGTATGAGATAAATGAACTTGAAAAAATCCAATATGAAGCAGCCCGTATCGTAACAGGAGCTACCAAATTGGTTTCGATAAATTCTCTTACTCATGAGACTGGTTGGGAAACTCTTTTAAATCGCAGGAAAAAGCATAAACTTCTATTATTTTATAAAATGCAAAATAGTCTATCTCCTAATTACTTGTCTTCTCTAGTTCCCCCAACTATTGGAAGCACCACTAATTATCCGTTACGGAACTCTTCAGATTTACTTACTGTTCATGCAAGCTCTCAGCTTTATTACAAATCTTTTTTACCGTCTGTAATAAGGGAATGGAACGAACTTCCAGAAGATGTACGTAATTTACCGAGCATAGCTGCCTTTAAGCACGAGTTAAATTCTAATATTGTGAAAATACCCTCCTTTTATTTTGACGGTATGAGACTAGGCCAGATTTATCATGCACGTTTAAGAACAACTTGTAGCTCTCTCAATCAACATCTATTTTCTAAAAATATTATAGACAGTCCGTTGTGTGAATGTCAAGTAGTTGAGGATACTAATCATTTTCTGTTCAACTGTGAACGCTTTCATGATCTCAGACAAGAACTCCTTAGCAAAATCACTTCTATTTGTCAGCCCACTCTAAATACACTTCTCTTTGGTAATGAACAACTGACTGATATTGAAAACCGACACATATTCTTAGCTGTTCAAGAGTTTTTGATAAAATCTAAACGGTTCGAAATTGCATAATGCGAGAGCACATAAATAACTTAAATAAACCACATGTAATAATCATTCTCATAAATATCTGCTGACGTGTTTTTTTTTTTGTTGTTTTTTTTTCACTGTCATATATGGTTGCATACAAGCATACAAATATGCATGACATATTGAGACTCTGGTTAAAAGACATCCAAAACTTTTCTTGGCGACTATTTATTATTTATCTTTACAGGCAAAGCAGAATGACTGATTGCAATTTATTTTCCATTCCCCGTGGAGCTTCAACGAACCAGAAACACCAACTTACCTTGTTTGTTGAGAATGTTTTAGTACAAAGAGTTGAAATTCATTAGTATGTCTATTCTATTTTCTTCTTTCGGAAATACCTTCATTTCGACATTAGTCTACTGAGTTTTTTAACTTTATACTTATTGGATTACTGTTTGATAAATCATTTACAGACTTTAACTTTGGATATAGTATACTTCAAATCACTTGTTATTTAGAAAATTGTATACAGTAACAGTGGGATACAGATTACATAAGTCGTAGACTTTCTTCTGAATCCCTTTCAAGCTACTGTATAGAGTTATTGTTCTTGTGAGATTGTATTGTTCATATTTGCTCAGTATGTTGAATAAAATATTGTTTACACTAACTGTCACCGCGGAGAATGTCGGATTCGGTTACAACTCGTGCTGGAGATGACTTGTAAAAATTAAGCTGCATCGAGAAGAAACCTTTCTAGGTAGGGGAGAGTCAGGTAACTTCGGACAGCGGGTAAATTCGGACAGTGACATTTTTCCTTTATAATGATGTCAGTTGTCTGGAACTAAAACAAAACAATAACTGGCCAAACAGTGAAAATCCTGATGAGACGGCTCATTATGAGCCGTCTCATCTGGATTTTTACCGTTTGCAATGCTATGTCCGAATTTACTCGCCTGTCCGAAGTTACCCGACTCTCCCCTATATGAGTATACGCATGTCCAGCCCAGATTGCGGAGACAATGCACTTTGGGACAATAGGTTAGCCGTCCATCCGGAAACACTGGACCCTGCGATCTGAAAAAAAAGTTAAAGATATAGAGGATCTTACATGAGTGCTCATGTATTATTGAATTTATTAAATGAGTTGGGGAAAAAGATAAGATGCGAGGCTTTGCCGAGCATCTTATCATTTTCCCCAACGGGTTTAATAAATTCAATAATACATGAACACGAACGCAAGATTCTATTTATCATATGACACTAAAATCGCAATTTTACACTAAAACGTCACAATTTCGCCATTAGAAAACGCAACGTTTTTGTGGACGTCAACGCATATATACGTTACGACGTAATTTGCATATTTAATCCACTAGTGGATTATCGTTTTTAATGCATGGCTTTATTACACTCTCAGGTGCGACGTCATATGATAAAAACTTATAAAACAGAGTAATCAGAAGATAATTAACATCACATTTTATCGGCCAGCCAGAAACTCTGGTTGCAAGAGCAACAAAAAATGAAATCGTTACATACGCCACGATAACTCTTAAATGATAATTTAGAAATAATACACCAGTCCTTGTATCCCCACCGGAATGCGCCTCTGAAATGTTTTTTTATACCTCGCCACACGTTAGTGGCGGGGTATTATGTTTTTCCGCTGGCTGTCCATGTGTCTGTTCATCCGTCTGTCGGAAATGATTACAGTCTAAAAGGCGGATGAAGGGAACAACTCGAAATCTGTAGCACTGAATCTTTGCTGTCTCTGAAATCTAGGAACATCAAGCTCAGGGCACAGGAACTTGAAGTTCTAGCTTCGAAATGTCCAATACAACACTGTACAATAATAATGTTTAAATGACATATATCACGGGTGGTAAAGTTTCAAATTGACCTCCGCGGAGGTCTGTTGAAAAACAATTTGACTATTTTCCGGTAGGCAATTTGAATATATCCTGTCATGAATTTTCGCGGTTTACTGACAGGGTTCAGACAAGATTTTTCTCGCTAGAAAAGGTATTTCAAAAATCGGAGAATGTCATGCTATATATACTTTACAGTTGTATATTGAGACCAAATGACATGGAGCAGTTTGAAGCGGTGTTTTTTAAATTACTTTTGTCCTCCAGGTTCAGTACCGAAAACGAAACTAGGAAGGAGTCCTGCACAGTTAAATCGGCTTTTTGAATGCATTTGCAGGCTTTCTGTGAAATCTTACCGATGCAGTAAGACACGTAGCTTGTATAGCTTCGTTCTAAACATACTTTCGAGAATATGCATGCTTTTATTACTACATGCTTACCCAATTTGTGTCGGCGGTCAATTTGAACACGATGAGAACAATTTGACTAATAGAGGTTAACATGGAAAAATTTAATCAGCTAAAAAGAAGAAAATGCGTGCTGACTTTTCAGAAGCTAGGTAGCAGCGGATTGAAAGCATGTTTTCGTACTTCTAAAGAATATCAGATAATATTTCTCATGTAACATTGTCTTTTTTTATCATGAAATAGTAGCACAATAGTGCTTTATATTTTTTCTTTTGTTGTAAAACCAGACCTGTGACACTGATTTGTTTGTAAACATAGCACGAACCGATTTGTTTTCATCACATCCTTCACAGGTCATTCTAAAGCGGCCGTAATGATGTTGTTATTGTGTCATGTTGATTACCCGTGTTTCTATGTAATCACCTCGCAGCGGGGGGGGGGGGGGGGGGGGGGGGGGGAGGGAACATGCGGGTATGATTGCTTGATATCTTCTTATGGGTTCACTCTAAATTGTTTGAATATCGGTTCTCTTCCCTGCAAATATTAGTCAGGATGAGTTCGTTTTATTTTACAAACAAGTGAGAGCCACAGGTCTGCTTTTACAACAAAGAAATGATAAAACACTATTGTACTACCATTTCACGATAAAAAAAAAAGAATGTTGCGTGAGCAATATTATCTGGTGTCATTAAGACGTATAAAACCATGCATTCAAGTCATATGATATCTGGCTCCTGAAAATTCAGCACGCATTTTCTTCTTTTTAGCTGATTAAATTTTTCCATGTTAATCTACATTAGTCAAATTGTTCTCATGGTGTTCAAATAGACCGCCGAGAAAAATTAGGTAAGCATGTAGTAACAAAAGCATGCATATTCTTGAAAGTATGTTTAGAACGAAGCTATACAAGCTACGTATCTTACTGCATCGGTAAGATTTCACAGAAAGCCTGCAAATGCACTCAAAAAGCCGATTTGACTGTGCAGGACTCCTTCCTAGTTTCGTTTTCGGTAATGGACCTGAAGGACAAAAGTAATTTAAAAAACACCGCTTCAAACTGCTCCATGTCATTTGGTCTCAATATACAACTGTAAAATATATATAGCATGACATTCTCCGATTTTTGGAATACCTTTTCTAGCTAGGAAAAATCTTGTCTGAACCCTGTCAGTGAACCGCGAAAATTCATGACAGGATATATTCAAATTGCCTACCGGAAAATAGTCAAATTGTTTTTCAACAGACCTCCGCGGAGGTCAATTTGAAACTTTACCACCCGTGTATATGGTCTTTCCGATTTTTGACATTTTGAAGTGTCTCACGGTCTAACTTCAATCGCCTGTGCTCAAGATAGCTCTGTTTTGAGGAAGACATGTCATGCTCCGAATACAGCTAAAGTTCAGCACGATAGATCTATTCGTACGCCCTGTTCGTAGGTTTCCTCTGAACAAAGCTAACAAAGTAGCTGTCCTATTCGGTACAAGTGGTGAAATAATAATTGAGCCGCGACACGAGAAAACCAACAAAGTGGTTGTGCGCCCAGCCCAGACTCAGATCAGCCTGGGCACCCGCCCAGTCTAATCAGAATCTTCGCTAAGCGCTTAAAGGGTAGCTAAGGTACTAAGCTACCTCCATGCGGACAGTGAAGACTCTGATCAGACTGGGCGGATGCCCAGGCTGATCTGAGTCTACGCTGGGCGCACAACCACATTGTTGGTTTTCTCGCGTCGCGGCTCATATCAGTGCTACGGTGCTGGCTGCTGTCATTTACCTGGCTTATGATTAAATCTTCTTTCATATTTTCCTGCCGCACTGTAAAAAATTCGTGTTTAGCTACACCAAGCGCAGTGTTATGTTTTCTTTAAAACGGGTGTTACTTTCACCATTACACACTTTTGGGTGTAGTGTTACACAATAAAGAAATGATACCTTAAACCGTAATAAATATTACACAAAGTTCGGTGTAAAATGCTTAAATCGGTGTTAGATGACACTCAGTGTTGAATTTCTGAAATCCGGGCGAAACATTTCTTTGTTCGAGTGTAAGGTTTCCTTGACTATTTTTATAGAAACGTTACACTAGTTCGGTGCTTATCACTGTAAAAAATTCGTGTTTAGCTATACCAAGCGCAGTGTTATGTTTTCTTTTAAACGGGTGTTACTTTCACCATTACACACTTTTGGGTGTAGTGTTACACAATAAAGAAATGATACCTTAAACCGTAATAAATATTACACAAAGGTCGGTGTAAAATGCTTAAATCGGTGTTAGATGACACTCAGTGTTGAATTTCTGAAATCCGGGCGAAACATTTCTTTGTTCGAGTGTAAGGTTTCCTTGACTATTTTTATAGAAACATTACACTAGTTCGGTGCTTATCACTGTAAAAGATTCGTGTTTAGCTATACCAAGCGCAGTGTTATGTTTTCTTTTAAACGGGTGTTACTTTCACCATTACACACTTTTGGGTGTAGTGTTACACAATAAAGAAATGATACCTTAAACCGTAATAAATATTACACAAAGTTCGGTGTAAAATGCTGAAATCGGTGTTAGATGACACTCAGTGTTGAATTTCTAAACTCCGGGCGAAACGTTTCTTTGTTCGAGTGTAAGGTTTCCTTGACTATTTTTATAGAAACGTTACACTAGTTCGGTGCTTAATAAGTAAAAATACACGTGTTTAGTTACGCCAAACGCAGCGTTATATTTTTTATTAAACAGGTGTTAATTTCATCATCAGACACTGTTTGGTGTGATGTTACACGATGAAGAAACGATACCTTAAACCGTAATTCACATTACCCAACGTACGGTGTAAAATGCGCAAATCAGTGTCAGGTGACACTGGGTGCTAAACTAATAAAATCCGAGCTTAACGTGTGTGTGTTCAAGTGTAAAGTTTCCTTGACTATTTTTCACAGAAACGTTACATTAGGTCGGTGCTTCTGGTGTTAAAAGTGCACAATAAATAGTGTTAACACGGTGATGAACGATACTCCTATTATTGAAACATGTTACCCCAGCTGTGGCGTAACCTATCTAAAGCAGTATGAAATAAGCGTGTATATCGTAGTGTTATTGTCAAAATGCCCCAAACGCTGTGTAGCAATTATGTTTAATGTTTTATTTGGCTTTAATTTGCACGATGGAGGAACGAAACTCGTAATTTGGATACAAATTATTCAAAAGCATTTTAAGTATAACAAGTAACCCTGGGTATTAAAATGCTTAAGGCAGACCGTATTCTAATACTTCTATTACAGCCAGGCTGTAAGTAAAACCTAATGAGGGTTGAAGCTGTGCCGGCTGGGCTACCATACCCAGTGACAACTACTATAGCCGGATTGGTTCTGAAGGGATGAAAATGCAGCCTGGAAACTTTCTTATCGTCTGCCTTTCTAATTACTTTTCTTCTTGCTTTCCTAAATTTCACCATTATTTCTTTCTATCCGCCAAACTGAAAGTAACATAATGGTCAATTTCGTGACAGAAGTTACTCAACTGTTAGATGTAGATGTAGATGTATTATATGTTATATTTCACGCAGATTTAGCAGGATTGCAACAAGTTTGGGTGCTTACTAGTGCCGACACCATGGCACATGTGGACACTGTTGCACTGGTCACAGGTCTGGCATAGTTTTTATTGATACTATATTTCGTATTCATAGTGTGGTATGTAAGATTCTTGAATCTATAGTACGTGAAAACATAGTAAATCATATGAAGAAGAATAAATTATTTAGTAATAAACAGTTTGGGTTTATAGCTGGAAGATCTACAGTACTACAGCTTGTAAATACAAGTGTTAGATAATTGGACTGATATACTAGATAATGGTGGTTCCGTCGATGTTGCCTATTGTGATTTCATGAAGGCCTTTGACAAGGTCCGGCTCATGGACGCTTGGTTCATAAACTTCAGTTATATAACATAGGACACGTGTACATAGAATCATTTTTGGCGAATCGTAAGCAACGAGTATTAGTAAACGGATTATCCTCAGACTGGAGGGACGTGGATAGTGGAATACCTCAGGGTTCGGTCTTAGGACCGATCCTTTTTGTGTCAGTGTATATCAACGACCTACCAGATGTTATCAAGCACGGAAGTATCCCATACCTTTTTGCCGACGACACCAAAGTCTATCATAGCATATATTGTACTAAAGATTGTGAAAACTTACAGAAGGATATAACAGCAATGCAAGAATGGTCTGAAAAGTGGTTATTATGCTTTCACCCCGAAAAGTGTAAATGTATAAGAATAGGGAGTACTGAGGTCAACATGGTTACTTATCATCTCAAAGAAGGACAGAAGGGTATGGAGTTCAAAGACCATGAAAAGGACATTGGAGTAGTAATAGACAACAAACTTTCATTTGAAAAACATATCAGCGAAAAAGTTAATAAAGCGGATTCAATAATGGGAGTTATACGGAGAACATTTGAATGTCTTGATCAAAAAACTTTTAAATTGCTATACACTTCATTAGTTAGACCTCATCTTGAATATGCTAACCAAGTCTGGAACCCTTACTTAAAGAAACACATAGATTTACTAGAAAATGTACAGAGACGATCTACCAAGTTAATACCAGGACTTTCAAACTTTTCATATACAGAGAGACTGAAAATATTGAATCTACCATCACTGGCATACAGAAGGACAAGAGGAGACATGACTGAGATGTATAAGATTCTGACTGGAAAATATGATCCCGAAGTTTCAAATTTTATTCAGTTGCGGCAAGATTCTTGTACTCGTGGTCATAGATACAAAATATTTAAGAAAAGACCTAGGCTAAATATAAAAAAATATATATTCTGTGTAAGAACAGTGGTATTATGGAACGGGTTACCTAATAGAGTGGTGGAGGCAAATACAGTAAGAACATTTGAACTTAGACTCGACAAGTTATGGAGAGACCAACCACAAGCTTTGGATTCCAGTACAGAGAGGACATCAAAGCACTGACCGGACGTGACCTAAAACAATATAATGAAGAATTAGAGCTGGTTCAACAGGCCCATGAGCAGGGCCTTCTACCAGAAGAGGATCTGTAAGAATCTGTAAGAATATTTAGTTCATCTCAATTTCATTTTAATTCCTTGGTCTTTTTACCTTTAAATCCTTTATTTTGCCTTCTTCCTGCTGCTAAACATGCAGTGGTATTATGTTTTATCGTCTCCATTAGTCTTGTCGTAGCGACACCTTTATTTTATAGACAGAATCAGATGACCCCAGCAAGGCGAAACTCGCAATTATCCGTTGCGGTTCATTCACTGGAATATCGACTCGAACATACCGGAAATAAATAAATGACGTAATCAGCGTTAACAAATTGATTTTCGCAGACGGCTTGTTCTGAATAAATAAACCGATATATTATCATTACTAAACGGTAAGATTCACATTGTGATCACAATAAAATAATGATCTATATGAGCGTAAACAAAGACAACCGCAGAACGGCCCTGCCAGCTTGTAATAAATGTATTAGAAGCTTAGGAAGAGAAAAACTTCCTCCCCCACCCGCCGATTACACTGTGAGTTAAATGCAGAGATTTTGGCTCTCTGATCGGATTATTTGTGAGGGTGTCTCTTCAGTAAGTAGATATAACGCATCATACAACATGATAAATATAAATTAAAGGGATTTATTAAAGAACATGTTTTTTTCAAAGGAATTCTATAACCTGGGCTCATGTGTTATCGATACCTAATAAAGTATCCCGGTTTCTAAGCACCTGCACAGCAACGTCAACATAATTTGTCTTGTATGCGTGAAACTTCGCCTTTTCCCTCTTTATTCTTGGTGAAAACACGCCATTTTCCGTGCCCACTGTTTTGCTACTTGACCCAGAAACATGACCTTCGAAATTGACCAATGAAATAGTTCATCATATGCTATGGATACTCATTTGCATATCTAAATTGACACGCGCTGTGTAAGTGTAACAACAAAATCTGCAGTGGGGTATTAAAATCATTCATTTTCGTGATGAAAATCGTCTGTTACGTTCTTCTTTGTTTTTGTAAGCTCACATTACCCATTAATGAAAAAAATAAAGGTATGTTTCAAGACTTGCTAAAATAGATACTGCTACAAATTTATTGAGAGCATGGTGTCGAAAATCATTCGTTTTTTAGAAACAGATAGACTCCCCATACCTTCTAGTACATGTAGTTCACACCTGGAACACTCTACAATAAATATACATTGAATTTAAATTGTAATAAAATCTAAGTAGCTTTTCAGCAACAATAACAGGTGTGAGCTAAAAACAAGAAAAAAAAATCAAATTCCCTATGTTGTATGATAAGGACCTATGGTATGTTTGCACTTCCGTACTTTTGAAATCCAACACAATCACTCGCTGCAGCCTGTTCTATTTATAGCCCCATAGAGTAAATAAACAGACAAGAATTTTTAGAAAGCGTCCATAGTTGCAGAAATTTCAAAAGTGGAATTTTCAATGACTTTATGGCCAAGAAATATGGATATAAGTGAAAATGAACAAATTACATGTTGTATTTTAAGGGGTCCTACTAAACACTGCTAAGACACCACAAAGACACCAAAAAACCACAAAGACACCAAAAAAGACACACAAAGACACCTCAAGGACTCACAAAGATATCTTATACTATAAAATACTACTTAATAAATTATTTTTATCATTAATTTTGATAGAATTCACCCTGACATCTTAATATTATGATGGCGAGCAGTCATACATAGATACATACATTTGTGCAGAAGTGATGGTCTTTGTAAAGGAAAGAATATGCTCCCACAGGAGAGCAAATGCTTTCCTGTGAGAGAAACATCACAGGCTCTAGTCTAGGAAGGTGTAACTATTGATGGGACAAATTCACGGCGGGAAAAGACGCGCGCGTTCACCAGGCTCTCATTGTGCAAGCAGCGAAGAATTTGACCACTCTGCGTATGGCCACATTCTGGCCATAGTCTTCGCTACGTCAAAAAACATAGACCTCAGATAGGTGCACAAATATTTTAAGCGACACACTGGATTAGATCTTTTTGCGTGTATTGAATCTCACCTATTAAAACCGCTAATATCAACAATCGATGGCGCGTGCCACTGATTAATCGACACGTGTGTGATTGATAACTGTTAAATATGACATCTAACGTAATCGCTTTATTATATCAACAATCGCACCCCCACCCCCATGTCGCTAATTTATGGTAATGATGCGAATTAAAAACCAAATTTATTAAGCATAATGCTAAATTCGAGAATAGACTGAATTAAACCATTTTGCGCAATGTATAAGTCAGGGTGAAAAAAGTGAGAAAAAAAGTGAAAAAAAGTGAAAAAAAAAGGCATTCTGCATTGGGGGAAAAAAGAAGGAAAAAACAATAGGAATAAGAGAACAGATTTTTATTTTATTTATTTCTTTTATTTATTTATTTTTTTTGTAAGCAAATCGAAAGAAGCAAGTACAGAATGACTTAAATGCTAAACGATAAGAAAGAATAGGAATATAATTTTGCATAATTATAAGTAAGTGTCTGTGTGGTGTCATTGTGGTATCTTTGCGGTGTCTTTGTAGATTCTGCAGACTGATTTCAGGGAGTGTTTTTTTTTTACCTACATGCTGCCGGTAAAATTTAGCTAATACCCTTTTTTTAAAAGCATACGTCCAAAGTATTATTGTGGAATAAGAATAAATCCAAGGTTTAATATGACGAATTCTTGTCGAGCATTTCTCATCTGTTTAAATTATGCGTTCAGTTCATATTGCATTCTTCATAAGACATACATTTTCATAAAATAAATAATACAAATATAGTTCGCGCCCGCAAACTTTTGGGAGAAGCTTTCCGGCTACTATGTACATCTTACACTATCAGAAAAAAAATATATGAATATAATTTTCCATCATTTTCAGTGTCTTTGAGGTGTCTTTGTAGTTTGTTTACAGCCCGACTGACTTTCATCCTCCAGACCAAATTTATCTGATGCATAATTTTTTAGATAAAATATGTCATAAGTGTTATTGAGAAACAACAATAGCATATGTGATTTAGTTCGTGAGAGGAGTTTTCATAAAATGTAGTTCTATAAGAAATATATATATATATATATGTCACCATCGCAAACTACAGTACAAGAATTCAAGCTAAGGTCTCTACCCTTAAAGATCAGCCAAAGCATACAAAGATATTTTTTCATAATCATAAGTATCTTTGTAGTGTCTTTGTGTGTCTTTGTGGTATCTTTGTGTGTCTTTGGAGTGTCTTTGTGTGTATTTGTGGTGTCTTTGTGTGTCTTTGTGGTTTTTCAGTGTCTTTGTGGTGTCTTAGCAGTGTTCAGTAGGACCGATTTTAAGTACAGTGGTCTTGCTTTGATTCTAAGCATGTTTATTTGATTTTTTCTCACCGAGTTGTTGGCAAAGCTTCAGTCTACAGGATCAAAGGTCAACGCGACCAAATGATGTAATATCTATGAAAATCTCGCGACCTAAAGGAAGGTATTGATAACATATGACTGGCGATAACATATGATGTCACGATACTGCAGATGCCTTTTAGAGCTTCATTAACAGAAAATAAAACCTTTGCAATTCCAAAAGAACTGTACAAAATGTTAAAGCAATAATGTACAGGGTTTTCCCGGACTCAAGATTGAGAGTCTCAGACCCCCAAAATGGTGTCTGTGACTCCCAGAAAAAAATCTGTGCATCCAGTGGGACTCTCAAAACAATTCCAAGTCCCAATTCAAAGTGAAGAATTCTTATAATAAGTATATCATTCTTGGCACAATACAAAGTAATGGTTTTCAAAATAAAGTATTTATGAAATTCTGATATTTGATTTAGACATTTTATAACATTTTTCAGAGTACAGGACCCTTTACTTCAGGCATTGGGCTCTTAAAAAAGTGGTATGTGGGTCCCAAAAACTCCTTAAATACAAGTCCAAGGGAAAACCTTGAATGTATCTGATTGAAATTTATTTATTTAGATAGAAATGCCGCAAGATACTCAGGAAATAGTATCAAAAATCGCTACAAAATCATTTATCGCACTCCAAGTCATTTACAGCCCTATATATATATATGATAGGGATGATGGTTGGGTAAAAGATAAAATGAACATTCACAAGCCTAGGGAATACAATACGACGTAAAATAAAACGTAATGGAAAATATAATAAAAAGAAACAATTATATAATACTAACAAAGGGTCTGTTTATAATATACATGAAGTTTCAGTAGGGACCAGGCTGTTTACTTTTTTTCGTTCATCTTGAATGTTTGTGTGTAGAACCGTAGATTCTAGTTTCGCAGATTTTCACCAAAAATTGATTATAAATAAAATTTTCCTTTTTATTCCTAACAGATCTGGGGGGTGAAAATGTTACCACCCTTGTCACATGTAAAAATTGATGTACAAAAATTGATTATAAATTATTTTTTTTCTTTTTTTCGTAACAGATCTATGGTAGAAGATGTTACCACCCTTATAATTTCAACTTCAATGTGGATTCTTGTCAAAATCAGCTAGGCAGACATCTTGACAAGGGTTAGAACTTGTGCACGCGTGACGTCAGACGTTCCAAATCAAAGAAACTCGGATGTGAATGTTAAGTAAAAATGTCCAACATGTATACACTGTACATATCTACCTTGGCTTACACTCTTGATGTGGGCTGGACAGCCAGCTTGAAGCTGTCCAGGCTTTGAAGGTTGGTTATGGATCCAGGGAGTTGGTTCCATGGAATCACAATCAGTGGAAAGAACGAATGTTGATATATATTCAATTTACAATGATACAGAATGAACCGGATACAATCAGTATACCTGGGGGATCTTGGTGGGAGATACGTCACTGGTACAGCAACAAGGCAGTAAACAACTTTGTACATGAGTACTAGGTCAGAAGCTCTACGTCAGTCTTCTAAGGTTGGCCAGTTAAGCTGTTCTAGCATGGAAGTGACACTTGTGGGAGTTTGTCGGTTAAATGGTTTATTTAGCACAAAACAAGCTGCGTTTCTCTGAACTTGTTCAATTTGTTTAATCTGAGTCACTTGTTGAGGGTTCCAAATAGGTGAACTTACTATATATTCAAGTCAGTGCTGGAAACGGCCAGTGGCCAAATGCGCCTAAATTTTGTCTCGGGCCACCAGAAATCTCCAAAATATGACCTTTAGAGGCCCAAATTTATCTTTCTGGCAATACTAAATGAATGGGAACTTTAGGAAGTGGATAATTTGGGCCACTGAAAGTTTGGCCTGTTTAGCTTTTGGGCCACTACATTAATCTTGCGAGTTTCAAGCACTGTCAAGTTTAGGGCGTACTAATGTCTGATATGCTCTTTCTTTCACTACTTTTGGACAATGTTTTAAGTTACGTTTAAAAAGACAAGGACTCTTGAAGCCTTTGACGTAATACTATCTATACGCTGATAGAGGATTACAAGAAAACAGTTATTACATGTAAAAACTGATGTATATATTGTGTAATCTAGTCAGAATGTGAAGTACGCTTTCTACTATTAAGTGTTTTACATTTTGACTTATGTATCCTTAGAAAATCTCACTTAGTGAGAAGAGTCTGACATTTTAGTGAGATGTGTCTCACATTATTTAATTAAATTCAGGTTAGGCCCATAGATGTAATATTGTTATAGAAAAGTGGATGTAAATTTTGTTATGCAGTAGTGGTGTAGCGGTTGGGATGCAGAATCGGATTTGCATGCAACATGCCGTTGCATGTGAATTTGAATTTGCCTGTTTTGCACTGCTGCATGTGGGTTTGGTGCTGGCATGCTGTTGGTGTGTATAGGTGTCTCATGCAAAGACTAGGTGGAGGCATATGGATGCACACAGTATTGTCGAATATACATGCAACATGCCGTTGCATGTGAATTTGAATGTGCCTGTTTTTGCAATTTTGAATATGAGTCTGGTGCAAACATACTCTGGCATGTAGGGGCATAGAGGGGCATATGTGTGCACTGTTAAAGGAGTATTACAAATATGTATCAATGAACTGTAAGAATTATTTTTATCAAATTGATAGTCATTATTCGGTGTAGCTGCGCTGTATGTTGGGACGTAAAATTTAATAATCTCGACGCTCGCTATATAGCATCAACCAATGCAGATGGAACCTAGATGGAACATAGACAAAGGGCTAGATTGCAGTCTGCATGAAAGAAATAAGACCCCAACAGGCGGTGTGGATATGAGACAATGAATGAGAAATATATAAAAATATGTATTTGTATAAAAATGTATAAAAAATGTATTTGTATAAAAATGTAAAAAATAACATTAGAATATTTCTTAGAATGTGTCCACCACGGATCTTGTTAGTATTTAGGTCATATTGCTAATTGAATGCTACTGAATAGGAATATGGATGTGATAAATGAATATGGATGTAATGAATACTTTTGGATGTACAGATGTGTTCACGTGGGTGGGCCAGATGGGTCATGTGCGTGGGCAGATTTGTATTTTATTGGGAGGGTGAGAGACATCCATATTACGGTTGTAACCAAAAAGCTGCTCTGGGCCTAATGGAATATATTTTGAGGATGGAAATGTGGATATGCAGATGTGTTCATGTGGGTTGGCCGATGGGTTCAATTGCATGGACAGATGCTTAATTTATTGGGAGGACAGGTGGCATCCATATTGCTGTTTTCACATAAAAGCTACACTAGGCCTAACGGAACAGTGATTTTTTTTTATCTATATAAGTGGTGCCCATAAAAGGCACCAGTCCCCATTCAAAATAATTTTTTTTTTCCAACTGCATGTTGAAAAATTCCCAATTGCACGAACATTTTTTCTAGGGACTATCTTACAAGCATAAAGTTGCTTGCTTAGCGAACTGGCTGATATTATGGCTATAATTGAATGTTTGTATCACCAATTCAATATCATGTCCCCTATCCCATCACTTGAGAATTGAGACTAAATAAAGGTGTTTCTGAAATTTCAGAATTTCATGAGAATATTACACGATTTTTCCCAATTCCATAGGCACAGGCACCATTTCCAAAATAGTGAAAAAATCACTGCTGAAATTTTGAAATTGGACTGTATTTGGCAGAACTGATATAGTGTAGACAATTAGACATATCTTAAGATAATCATATGATTAAATGAAAGATGAATTTTATTAACAGATTTGACTTTGATTTGATAAACAAAATTTATCCAGCTGACAAAAACTGACACCAAAATTGATGGAAATAATAGTAACTGGTGTAATGTTTCGTTCGTGACTTTGGTGTAAATATTCTACAATTTATCTCGGAAGGTCAGCAGATTTCTGGTGAAACCTTTTCCAAAAAAATATGGTTGAAAGGTTACCTCAAAACTAATGGAAATTTTAGTAAAAGGCATAATGTTTCTTTCATAAATTTGGAGTAAGTGTACACCAATGTGCCTGGTTATCTGAAAAATTTAAGTGAAAAGTTACACCAATTTTATGTAGAACTTCCTGATTGGTGTAATCTTGCCTTTAGTTCAGTGGTGCTTTCTTACACCAAATGTGAGGCTCCTTTACCTAGATGTTGGTGCAAACATACCTTCAAAACACTGAAGAAATGTTACACCAAGGCATAATGTTTCTTTCGTAAATTTGGTGTAAGTGTACACCAATGTGGCTGGTAAAGTCAGCAGAATTTTGGAGTAACGTTATCTGAAAAATTTAAGTGAAAAGTTACACCAATTTTATGTAGAACTTCCCGACTGGTGTAATCTTGCCTGTAGTTCAGTGGTGCTTTCTAACACCAAATGTGAGGCTTCTTTACCTAGATGTTGGTGCAAACATACCTTCAAAACACTGGGGAAATGTTACACCAAAAAAGGTGGCAGCTCAGCTGCCACCTTTTTTGGTGTAATGTTTCTTCAGATTTTTTACAGTGCGTAACTGTCATTTCATGCGTTTCGGATTAAGTTGAAAAGGTTACAAAACCCTAGACATGCTGTTTTCTGTCATGAAAGAAGCCGCAGATTGGAAGAAAAAAATGTACCGTAAATATTCCAATATCAGGACACTCCAAATATTACCGTAAAAGGTTTTGTTTTTACAGTGCAGTAATGCATCCAAAAGATGCAGATGGAATGGCAAACAGTGTAGACCCTGATCTGATTGCTCCTTTTAGGAGCAATCTGATCTGGGTCTGCACTGTTTGCGCTGACATATCTGTCCCAATACTTAGATTTTTACGGTAATTCCGCTTTCAGAGCTGAGAAAATAAGTAAGCATATGAAATGTATTTGCGACAACTATATCGAAGAAACTTGAAAGTCTCATTATAAGTATTGTTTGATGTCAGAGAGAGAGAGAGAGAGAGAGAGAGAGAGAGAGAGAGAGAGAGAGAGAGAGAGTCTTTATCCAATGATTTTAACACTTATTCACTTCAGTTCTGAATACATGAATTATTCCAAAAATGAATTGGAGTTATATATTTCATCGAGTTATTGTGATGTCTCTAACTAAAATCTTAGAGAGTTCCTTCAAGAGCAAAGAACACATTCAAAAGAAGGAATATGGGCCATACTTGAGTGTTTTTTTTGAGTTTGAAAAGTCCAGTCTTCAATAACATCCTTCGCTCTTGTTCTGTTTGTCTCCAATTTCACTTGCAATCGTCAGGTTGCCCCAAAACCTTAAGAATTACACTACTCATCATCAACGTTCACTTTCTACTGAATCTTGTAAAGCTCTCATTAAGCATACCGACAAGAGCATTCTAATTTTCATTCATGCCAGAGAAACTATCAGTAACTTAGAGACGCCAAGTAAAAGCTAAATTACAAATTGATTGTTAATTCATTTAAACAAATAATGCAGTGCATTAAACATTTGGCGAATCTTGAATTTGCCTGTTCTTCGTCAAAATAGAAATCCAGTGCCTAGGGATTGCAATGACGTATCTGCAGAAAACACCTAACACCCTCTTATAGAAACTGTTTATATTTTATCCCTCTGGTTTGCTTCTGTGCTTTGTATCTTTTGCATTTTCAAAGACTCAAATGATTCCAGTGCAGCTGTATTGTAAATTGTTTTAGAATTATCGCATTTAAACAAATAAGATGCTTTGAGCTATGTCGTGGGAAAACGTCTTTCAGGGCATAAGCGAACTGCCCATGCATTGAACAGCCTGCGCAGCTGCGCCGGCTGTTCAATGCATGGGCAGTTCGCCTATACAATAAATCAGATCACAAGATTTTGAAAAGCCAGACTGCCCATATTTTGACCAAAGTTAGCATGTTCACAGAATAATTTGAGCATGCGCTGTTCGCATAGGTCTTAAAGACTGCTCTTTCGATGATGAAGACCAGTAAAGCTCTAGGGAACTTCAGTGTTTCTTTAACAAGATGTTAAACAAGCTATGGCTTGCCAAGGGCATCGAATTCATTAAGCCAAGTTTTGAACTGCGAAACCATTTTTCAGTTTCAAAAGTTCCGACCTATGTCGTACAATTACTCTTCGAAATGTGGTTTGACGTTTGAAAAATCTGTATCTTGTTGCTAGTATGCACTTTTCAAGTAGGTCATATTATGAATTTGTTCCCTTGAGCTTCCTGGAGAACATCGATATGAGAATTGGACAGAGAAAACATTCAGTAAGTTTTAGCCTACTTTGCAAGGTTTCAAGCTCTGTGCCCTCGTATACACAAGGGCTTACAAGTATCATACAGTTTTTCTAGTTTTCCAATTATAATAATTATTAGATATACTTATACAATGGAAAACCAGAAAAACAGTATGATACAAGCCCCTGTGCTCGTATGATGACTCATTAGTGCTGAAGTATTTCTGATGATCCTTACAGTTTTAACTAATAATATTGCATATTCAAGAACTTTTGAAAAAAGACAAATTCAGATGAAGTTATAATAAGCTTAAGGTTTAATTTTGGCTTTGATTTTTAAACCTTAGTACAAAATTAAACAACAGTTTGAATTTCGTTTTGAAATGGCTCAAAGAAGCTCTTGTCTTCGAACTGGTGAGGACACGGACAAACTCTGTTTCAGGAGGTACAGGTTGTGGGTTCATTCCCTCCTGAGCCTCCCGGGGAATATCGTTATAGACATTGGATGCGGAGAAGTAATTTTGAAACCTGAAACCGTGACATGACAGGCTGATGGCAAACCCATGCTACAAAATTATTTTGCACTTGGCTTTTAACTTTGAAATAGTAGTATTCTTGACTCCCTTCCTCTTGTATACGCCTGTTCTGGTATTCAGTATTACCATGAACTGCAATTCATGTTAAGACTAGAGGCGAAAACTAGAGGACCATTGTGTTTTGCATCACCAACAAGAGATCTTTCTGATCAAAAGCTATGGGGCGATAAAAGAACTGTGAAATCTGCACTACTGAGGTAATGAGTTTATATTGTTCCCCTTTTCTAGATGTTAAACCACAGTATGAAATAGTTAGAGAGGGTCATAGGTTTTAAAAACCGTCGACGTTTAAATATGTTCGTTTTGCACAACAATTCCAGAATTGTACTGCGAAAGTAGGAATTTTCATTTTGTGTAACAGTGCCGGAATTGTACCGATACAATTCTAGAATTTGTACCGATACAATTTTAGAATTGCACAAGGGATTCGGATGATTTGTCGAACAGATGTCTCTGCTCAAAGTGGGAATCTTTGGGATAATGTGTGTATGTATTTCAATTCTCGTAACAACGTTTCCCCCGTACCTGAGCGAAACGTATCCATGGCCGCAGTAACGGGGCGCCGTTTGTCCTTAGAATAATAAATCAAGAAATTGGCTTGTCTCTCTCTTTACATGTGGTTTTCTTTCCTCTTTCCTTCTCACTCTCAGGCTAACGAGTCGATCTTACTCTCAGGCTAACGAGCCGAAAGTTCGAAACCACAATTAAAAAATACGAATACAATCAGACACGTTTGTGAAATATTAAACAAAAATAGGGAAAATTAATGGCGGATCATAAAATTACATATCTTGCATAACCAGATAGTCTGTTACTTGCCAGAAAAAAGCAGACGAGATGGTGATTACACCATGATGATCTTTGTTAACCAGATGTTGTCTGTACCCCCACAATAATGATCTCTTTATCCCCCAGATGGTGTCTGAAGCGTTAAATAATCATGAGCCGCGACACGAGAAAACCAACAATGTGGTTGTGCGCCCAGTGCAGACTCAGATCAGCCTGGGCATCCACCCAGTCTGATCAGAGTCTTCGCTGTCCGCATGAATGTAGCTTGGACCCTTAGCTACCCTTTGAGCATTTAAAGAAGAGTCTGATAAAACTGGGCGGCTGCCCAGGCTGCTCTGAGCCTTCGCTGGGCGCACAACCACATTGTTGGTTTTGTCGTGTCGCGGCTGTCATAGTGATGATGCTTCTTTTGCATGTTCCGAGGTTGCCGCCTTGAATCTTGCAAAGGACCATACATATGAGAACGTGTTTTGTATCTGCCTGGGCCAAATTTAGTCATTAATACATATGAAGTAAGGGCTAAAATTTGCCCCTGTCAGATATAGTTGATGTTCGCATATTTTGCAGTCCTACTTCTGCAAACCAAAAAATAAAAATAAAATAAATAAATAAAAAATCTACATTTCAACCTGTATTCATGATATTTGAGACAAAGTTTAGAAGTTTAGTACCACCCATAACTTGGACATTAGGAATCTTCAAAACATAGTATAAAATGCTTGAAAATAAAATTTGCTTTAGTTTTAACATTTCATCATTTTGGGTAAGGAAAAGTTTAGATATTGGCGATGAGCATTTGTCTTTGAAATGGGCATAATCTTTAAATATTGGCTTCCGAAGGAAGCTGCAGCAATTTGTTGAAAAATAGGCAAATTTGTATTAACTGTCAGAGATCCTTTGATTTAGGCCACCGAATGAATGGTATTCAAAATTTGAAAAATTAGAGTCACACAGAAAATAAGACAGAAAAAAGGCAAAAAGTAATAAATGTTCATAAATTGTTCAGTTGGTCTAGACTGAAATTCTGAAAATAAATATGTATTGATAACTTATATCTGATGCTATAAATTTCTATGATAGCTAGTCCAGATTGTCTCAAATACCGTCTCTTAATTTTAAATAGATTCTGACAGATTCCAGACGATATACACATTAAATCTTTAATAGCAGAATTGGCAAAAGCTGCAGGTATAAACTACCACACCTGAACATTATATATAGATTTACAAAAAACAATTGAGCTAATTTACTAAGAATTATGTTTTATGTTTGAGCTAAATTATTTTATCCTATCATTTAAGAGGATAAGTTCCAATTTAAACGCATTTTTTTTTCTCGATAAATTACAGCATTCCAAGAGCCAGATTTTTTCCTCACTGTAATATACATAAATATTAGAACACGGGTTCCTCTGGTCAAGGTCTACAATGTTTCCTATTCCGCGGGAATATCTTGACACTTCAGCGGTTTGTATAAGCTACTTGCTAAAATTTGCGGATAAATTCAATAGTTGGGTTTGGGGGAATGGGGGTGGGGACTAACGGAATACTTAACGGTAAATTAACTTATCTTTGGTTATGAAGTACTATATCAGTTACTGTGCTTAGGTAGACAGTATGGAGAGATTTGAAAATCAGGTAAACTGTTTGGAATTCAGACAAGAAAAACTTGAATACGATAACCTTTAGACTTTTATCATTTTTTGTATGTTTTAATCTGTTTTGTCGGTAACGGATCATGTTAAATTGGGATAAAACCAATAATTTTTTACGATAGCATTTCTGCTTGAGTTTTTAGTACAAAACAAAATTAAGAGCGTTTTAGTATCTAGCCCGTTATAAAAAACTTTTGCAATTTAATTATAAAACAAAAGGTTTGATCTGTCTATTATACAATAAGTGTGGCACTATTTGGTGTAGAAGTTTTGCAATGTTTACTGCCAGTATAGAACAAGATGAACTCTTTGGTCAGAAACCAGTTTTGCATTGTTTAGGGCAAAGCAATTCTAGATACTTAATATAAAAGGTTTTTACAATGTTTAATATAAAACATGTTTTACACTGTCTAGCATAAAATGATTTTTGCAAATAAGAATTGGACAAGTTTTGCGATATGTACTATGAAAAAAATTGCATCGTTTAGTGTAAAATAAATTTAGTAGAGCTCTACTGTTTTGTATAAATATTGCAGCGTTTGTTATAAGAAAGAGTCTGGCAAGGTTTGTTAAAATAAAGATACCAAGTGAAGGCCACAATCACAAAACACATTCCACTCAAGAAACAAAAGGAAAAGAAGAAAAGGCAAACTATAAAACGATAACAGTCACACCAGTCCAACACAAAGGAACCGTAAATAAAATGAGCCGCGACACGAGAAAACCAACTAAGTGGTTGTGCGCCCAGCGCAGACTCAGATCAGCCTGGGCATCCGCCCACTCTTATGAGAGTCTTCGCAGCGCGTTTAAAGGGTATAACTAAGTGTCTAAGCTACCTCCATGCGGACAGCGAAGACTCTGATCAGACTGGGCGGATGCCTAGGCTGATGTGAGTCTGCGCTGGGCGCACCACCACTTTGTTGGTTTTCTTGTGTTGCGGCTCAGATATCAAAAGCCATACAACAAAACGCAGAAAACACGTACTACACCGATTTTCTAGTTTTATTATATCACAGAACAAAACAGGAAGCGAAATGGCTAGCTATACAGGTGAGCACAGTGCTAGACAAATGACAAGTTTGCAGTTGTTATAAGATAAATTTTGCACTGTTTGTTATTAGACAAGTTTTGCACTGATTGCGTCAAACATATTTGCACTGTTTGTAATAAGAAAATTACGCACTGTTTATGATCGGACAAGTTTTGCACTGTTTGTTATGAATCAAGTTTTGCACTGTTAATTATCAGACAAGTTTTGCTCTGTTTATTATAAAACCAGTTTTACACTGTTTTTTATCAGACAGGTTTTGCACTGTGTGTGATCATACAATTATTTTCACTGTTTGTTATCAGAGAAGATTTTCACTGTTTGGTATAAAACCAGTTTGGACAGTTTTCTGTCAGACAAGTTTTGCACTGTTTGTTATAAGACAGGTTATGCAATCTTTGCTATAAGGCTAGTTTGTATTGCTTGCTATCAGACAAGTATTGCACTGTTTGTCATAAGGCAAATTTTATACTGTTTGTTACCAGACAAATTCTGCAATGTTTGTTATAAGACCAGTTTTGAACTGTTTGTTATCAGACACGTTTTGCACTGTTTTTGACAGGTTTTGGACTGTGTGTGTTATCAGAAAAGTTTTTTACTGTTTGAAAACCAGTTACTGCTTCTTATCAGACAAGTTTTGCACTGTTTGTCATAAGGCAAGTTTTATACTGTTTGTTTCAGACAAGTTCTGCACTGTTTGTTATGACACCAGTTTTGCACTGTTGGTTATCAGACAAGTTCTGCACTGTTTGTTATGACACCAGTTTTGCACTGTTTGTTATCAGACAAGTTCTGCACTGTTTGTTATGACACCAGTTTTGCACTGTTTGTTATCAGACAAGTTTTGCACTGTTTGTTACCAGATAAGTTTTGCACTGTTTGTTATAAGACAGGTTTTGCACTGTTTGTCATTAGACAAGTTTTATACTGTTTGTTATCGACAAGTTCTGCACTGTTTGTTATGACACCAGTTTTGCACTGTTTGTTGTCAGACAAGTTGTGCACTGTTTGTCATATACAAGTTTTGCATTGTTTGTTGTAAGACAAGTTTAGCACTGTTTGTTATTAGACAAGTTTTGTCTTGTTTGTTATCAGACAAGTTTTGCTTGTTTGTTATCAGACAAGTTTTGCACTGTTTGTTGTCGACAAGTTTAGCACTGTTTGGTATGAGGCAAGTTTTGCACTGTTTGTTATCAGACAAGTTGTGCACTGTTTGCTATAAGGCAAGTTTTTCGCTGTTACTTATCAGACATGTTTTGCACTTTTTGTTTAAAACCAGTTTTGCACTGTTTGTTATCAGAGAAGTGTTGTACTGTTTGTTGTAAGACAAGTTATGCACTTTTGGTTTTAGACAAGATTTGCACCGTTCATAATAAGACAAGTTTTTCGGTGTTTGTTATCAGACAAGTTTTGCACCGATTGGTATCAGACAAGTCTTGCGTTGCTTATCATTATACAAGTTGTTCTCTGTTCCCTGTAAGACAAGTTTTATTTGCTGTAGTGTTTTGCGTTGATTGTTATTATTGTACAAGTTTTTCACTGTTTGTTATAAGATAAGTTTTACATTGCAGGTTATCAGACACGCTTTGCACTGTTTGTTATGATAGATTTTGTATTATTTGTTTTAAAGCAAGTTTTTAATTGTAGCTTTGCATCGTGTGTTATTATACACGTGTTGCACAGTTTATTATCACTGGCTGTTGTAAAAGGATTTTTGTATCATTTGTTGTATTAGGATTAATCATGAACTTCATGAAGATGGTTAAGTAATAAAACAGTATTGGAATCAGCAGATGGGACACAATAACTGACAAAAAATCTAAGTTTGGGACAGATAGGTCTGGGCAAACAGTGCAGACCCATCTCTGACTGTTCCTAAAGGAACAGTCAGATCAGGGCCTATATTGTTTGCCATTCAATCGACGTCTTTTGCATGTTTTACTGCATCGCTAACCAAACCGTTCAATTTTAGGACAATTACGGTAATTATTTAAGGTGTCCCATTTTTTTTAAGTTTTGCGGCAATTGGGCATTTTAATACAGGCGCAGCTCGTACTTGTAATGTTATTTTCAGCAATGCCAACAGACTCAAAAATGCGTACATTTCATTGAAGGACCTGTTCAACAGGAAATGCGTACATTTCATTGAAGGACCTGTTCAACAGGAAATGCGTACATTTCATTGAAGGACCTGTTCAACAGGAAATGCGTACATTTCATTGAAGGACCTGTTCAACAGGCCCTTCAATGAAATGTACGCATTTTTGCCTCATCACCAGATTACTAGAGCAAGTAGCAACAAAAACGTTGACATTTTAATAAGCGCTAATGACTTCATGTCAGCTTGTAATAATAGATGTCAAATATCCTGACATTGTATTTTACGACCGTCAATTTTTTTCATGTTTTATAACATGAAAAGGCTAAGAAATGTTCTGATGGCTTGTTAACTAAGCTACAGTCGAGATGTGTGCCATCTAAAATTGCCTGACACCATTCACAAACAGTGCAAATCTTAGCGTTTGTTCAGGCATGGTGTATAGCGTTTTAATATCTACATTTTTATTTGTCCCTTAACCCATGGCATCCTTCGTGCTAATGCAATATAACACAACAAGAGAACCATGGGGCCCTGAATCGCTCGCCTGAGTAAAAAGACTAAAGATCAGCCTAGGGCCATCATCTGCTGGTATACGAATCCTAAATGCAGTTTATCAAGTTTCAATTACTTGAGCCATTTGGTTCCGGCGAAGAAGTTTGTGTTTTTTTACGACATATGACATGACGGCCATCTTGGTCATTTGACCACAGCCATTCAAACTCAATTCCCACGACCCATGGAGGCTCCATATGAACATTTGCTCCAATCGGAGAAGAAGCTGTCTGAAGCTGTTAAAATAATGAATGACCTTTGTCAGAGATCAAAGAATGACCCTGTACTCTTGTACTCAAAAATCATATACTCATTTATGTGATTGCATTTATACGAACGTTTACACTGAAGTCTTCAACAATTTTAATAAAGACATTTTTCTCATATAAAAGCAAAACGAAGCAAGTTGACCTTGGCGTAATAACCCAGGATCATCATTTGAGCAAACTTGATGGTTCACGAGTACCCAATGAAATGTTCCACGTTCTTAAATTTTGCTCTCTCTATAGTCTAATGCAAGTCCATATAAGACCTCCCCTCCCTCACCCCACCCCGCCACATATAAGTTTCAAGAGGATCCGTTTAAAAGTGCAGCTTCTATCATAAAGGCAAGTTTTCTGCAATATAAGCAATGCCATAGCTCTGTTGTGAACAATCTGATAGAGCTAAATTCTTACTTGGCTAATGTCTTATTATTTGCAATATTATCACAAAATTTCAATAAGATGTCGTGAAAAATGTAGCTTCCCGCCTGGGGACGAGCTTTTCCCCCATTGTAAATCAACGGAAACTTCAAGGTGCATAAACCCTATACTAATGTGAATTGTCCGATCGATCTTGTTCAGATTCAAAATGACTGTGAGATCTGATGGCCATGGCAACGTTTGTAAGTCTTAACCAATTGCATTCTGGATATTTTTTGCCGTCTGATGAAATTGTCGTCTGCATCAAAAATCAAGACTATTTTGACAATATTGGTCTAACTCTTGTAGAAATAATGTCTAGGCAGCAAACAGTTTGGATCTTGATCCAAACTGCAAACAGTTTGGATCTCAGATCAGGCCCGACGTTTGTGGGGCCTGATCTTGATCCAAACTGTTTGCCCAATACCCTTAAAGGGATATCCCGAATGGAATGGGTTTAGATGCCCACCGAGAAATGTAGCTTAAAGCACATGGACAGAGAACTGTTTTCCTATGGTGATGCCAGTTTTGCGATTTTATGCAAAGTTTGCAGCCCCTTCTCGGAGGCATATGTAAGCCTACGGTTATAAACAA
This sequence comes from Ctena decussata, assembly GCA_963989385.1. Lineage (NCBI taxonomy): Eukaryota > Metazoa > Mollusca > Bivalvia > Lucinida > Lucinidae > Ctena > Ctena decussata. Next base: position 32,401,915 of record OZ022499.1, on the reverse strand, counting down.
ACTTGAGGGATGAGACGTTCGTTATGCTTTCTGCAGAATATCTACTCCATTGCTTCATAGGCACTAGAGAAGAGGATTTATCGGCTAAAACAGAGGTATCACCCTGGGGGCCATCTTGGTTATTAACGCGGAACCATTTGAACAAAGTTCCGCTGCCCCAACCTCTCAACATGCTCAAGGCTACATATGAAATTTGGTTAAAATCGGCCAAGCGGTCTTTTTAAAATGTTGACGGACGACATCGGACGACGACGGCGGACAACAGAACCCGCCTATCCTATAAGCTCCCCTGTTCCTTCTGCTCAGATAAGCAAGTCTACGGTCAGCCGATTTAGCATCGAAAAGGAAATGTTCATTGAAATACAGTCTTCAGTGTCTCTGTCGTATGATCTGTGGTCTTCAGGAAATCAGTTGTGATGGAATATTTTTTATCCCTAATTTATTGTGTTGAGTATATTTCACGCGCACATTCACATAAGCTATCCAGAATCATGCAGCTGGTATAAAAAAGGCTGATTGTTTGTTTGAAAGAGCCGCATTTAAATTGCATGTGTCTAAATATAATAAATAGCTTGTTTCCAGAACCTTTAACACTTTTTCTGCTTATTTCGCTCCTGTTTTATATCAGCCGCGATACAAGAAAACCAACAAAGTGGCTGTGCGCCCAGCGCAGACTCAGATCAGCCTGGGCATCTGCCCAGTCTGATCAGCGTCTTCGCTGTCCGCATGAAGATAGCTAAGACCCTTAGCTACCCTTTAAGCGCTTAGGGAAGACTCTGCTCAGACCAGGTGGATGCCCAGGCTGATTTGAGTCTGCGCTAGGCGCACAACCACTTTGTTGGTTTTCACGTGTCGCGGCTCAATTATTATCTGTCTATGACGCCTCTGGCAAACTGGAATCAAAAAGACCGAATGTGACCAGGTTCTAGCATCTGGAAAAGGCCAGTTACGCCTTATTTTGGCACAACATTTTGAATTTTCACAACAGATTGATTTGAGGAATTTAGCAGCAAGATTAATGACGTCATGAAAAATATACCTTAAGGTGTATGGATATGCCTCCAAGTTTTTCTATCAGTTTGGCAAAGGAGAACAACTTTTGTAACTTCCTGTTTGCTTTCCCGGACGAAGCCCTGCCAAAATGAGGTCTAGTCATAAAGGAAACAAGAAATATCTTTGAAAAAAAAAGCTAATCGACTTAGATTAAAAAGAAGTGTGTATTGTAATATGTATGAGTCAGGTACATGTAAGATATCGAATGTGATATTCAGATTGTACGGATGCGCATGTTGATATGCATATTTGTTGTCGGTGTTGGGGTTTCGATTTTGGAAATGTTGTTGAATTTTGATTGGGTTCTGTCTGTGTTGCACATAACAATGAGGATTGGTTGGCTGACCGCCCCACATATAACCTTAAAGGTGCCGCAGTTCCAACATAACATCAACAACTAAGCCAGCAACAACTTCTTAATTACTTTTTCGATTTCTGTGTCAAGTTATCATGTTGGTTTTATATTTTACATGAGCGACATAACAGGCGGAATGTGTTCTTTGGCAAAAATGATTTGGACCGAAATATCTAGATTCATCATGACACAGTTTATAGGCCAACAGTCAACTGAAACTGAAAGTAGAAAGAGAAAGCGGAAGTAAGCTATATCAAAATCCCGGGTGTATTTATATTGGCCAATGAAATACTTAAAATGTAGGTCAATACTAAGGTTATACGACTAAAGCCGAAAAAATCGCTCCTATAGAATGGACTTGCAGCGATGCAGCAATAGTAGAGCAAGACACAGTCTGTAGTTTCGACAACTCTTTGTGTGTAATTTAAAGAAATCAGTAACGCTTGGAGTCCAAATAAATTACTGGTTACGATAATAAGATGGTGATTTCTATGGTTTAATTTTGTTGGACTAAAAGGCGAATTTGACCTTAGAGCGAGTTAAGTCAGCTGCGTTTCTTTTTCATAGCATTTGCACCTACTGCATTTAACATAGGCCTACCTTCTTTTGACATACCAGTACTTACTGATAATATGTAACTTCGATATTTTTTTTTTTCATTTTTTTACGTGTAATAAATGATTCTTGTTTGTCAATGGCTGTCTGTTGACGGTAACAGCTGATAGGCTATTACACAAAATTGAAAAGACTAGCCAAAATCACGTAGTAAAAAGGGAGTTTCAAACACACATTCTTTGATAAATGAGGATTAAACCCATGCTGTATGTCAAAGTTTGTTTATTCTATAAACACAAAACTTTGATCTGGTGTGTGGTGTCTATTTTTTTTACCTTAGACATTACAATTACCTAAGAAACGACACTACAGGCAATTTAGGACGTTTTCGGTGAGGTTAGAAAAATAAATAGACTTTAAAACTTTAGATACAACGAATCGGAGAATAACTCTGAACATAAAAGCCAAAGATACATGTATTTACGGTAAAAATGCAGAAATCACCGTGTATCAAGAAACGTAAACGGTATACCTCTTGAAGCGCAGTTGATCGACGTATTTTACCACATACCCGACGTCATTTGCTGTCATTTCAATCGGAGCACGCTCGGCCAATTCCGTGAATCAGTTGATTCACGGAACTGGCCGAGCGGTGTTCCGATTGCTGTCATTTGTGACCACACCTTATGCATACTAAACGTATTCTTTTATAGTGTTTTCGGCGCGAAATGCCCTTTTTGTGCTGATGTGCAGTAAAACCCATATCACTCACTGACTCACTCTTTAAACGCCCTCCGAACTGTTCTTTTCATGCACGCTTATACACCTGGTACATGTAAAGTTTAAAAGAATACTGAGTTAACTCTTTCGCCGCCAAAGTCGCAAAAATGCGACTTTGCAAACAGCGTATATCCACATCAGCCGGCTCTTAAAAGAGCCGTCTGATCAGGATCTACACTGTTTGCCATTCAAATATGAACTTAAAAAGCCTGATTTTATGAAAAATGTCTTTAGATTGTTAAAATTTCCAATTACAAATCTGTCGTCTGATGATTTGAGCAGACGAAAATTTGTCGTCTGAAAAATTTGGCGCCGAAAGAGTTAAACCGAAAAAAAGACCTAAAACGCAATTCGACTCGAATGTATATTTTTGCACAAGTTTTGCTTTGAAGTTAAATGGTAGATTCATCACAAATTGTCAAAGGCCCTGAAAGTGGCCAAATAAGAATTTCGGTTTGGCCATTTTCCGGACTTGTGTGAGTGTATCGTTTCACACAGCTGACTGTTTTTAATATAATAACGTTAAATACATATATATGATTCCATTTTGGCTGTTCCGGGTAGGAAGGAATGGTATTGCGCGTTAACCAGGCGTGTTTTAGCATCGAAAAAAATGGGAGATTTCAAGTTCGGCCAGAAACTTGTAAGGACTCGGTAAGTATATATGCCATGGTCAACTTAATATCTCGATAACTGCCACATATGATGTTCATAAAAGACGTTTGAACTTTAATTATTTCGATAAGGCATGAAAGACCAGACATGGAAATTTAATGGCGGAATAACTTCGGAGCTATAAGTATCTCAGTGTAGCGTATTATATACACTAATGGCGAAATATGATGATCATAATATGGTCGTAAAAGTAACTTAGAGACAGTTTGAAGAAGGTCATTTAGGGTTACTCTGGTTCTTGTAACTAGCCGCTTAATGTATGAGCAAATACCTGGCCTTCATTGCCATAAGGGGTTCGTCAGCGGAATGTTATATCGACTGGACAACCGGTCAATATTGACTGAGCTTGTTGCACCCATGGGAAACAATTTGTTTTTAAATTAGGTAATTAATTCTATTATATGTGCTGAATATGCTAATATCTTCAGAGAAATAGAAACAACATTTTTCGCTGAATGCAACGCGATTTGGCGCTCTGCAGAACAAAAGAGAAAACGACAATAACTGACGGAGTTATTTCCACGTGTGTGTTTGTGTGTGTGTGTGTGTGTGTGTGTGTGGTTTTTGCCAATTTGCACGTGTTAAATTGTTCCATATTAAGGAACATTCGAGCTTTCGCTTAATTATAAGGCTTCACTATCGGCAGCCAGTAATGCATTAAATGAGTGAGTGAGTGAGTGAACTCGGGTTTAACGTCCCACCAACAACGAGGTCATATGGAGACGGGACCTCGGTTTAAAGTCTAATCCGAAAGACCGGAGAAGCGGGGGTTCGAACTTGCGATCCCTGGATTTGCATTAAATGAACTATGAGAAATAAACAGAAAAGTAGCCTCCAATTTCTTAAAGGTAGGTTCCTGGCCTAGCGATAACAATTATGTTCACAAAATAATTTTGTCTTTTTCTGGGTAGTATTGAATTCTCTTATTTTTCTGAAACTGTTGCTACTGAGAAAATCGTTAGATGTTGTAGAAAATAGTCGTTTTCCCTTTGGTTTATTTTCTTTTGTTGGAATTCCAGTTCTAAAAATAAATATGTATGTCTACAAGTCCGCAGTTTCTGATGTCATTTGCCAACGTTTAACTTTCCCTTGCTGTGAGCTCTCCCAGAGGTCCTAGCATGGCGAGTGGGTTAAAACTATCCCGAAATGCAATGCAGCATGACGTCAGCTATGTTATCTATTTTTGGGGCGAACTAAAATAGCGCTAACTGGTGTGCGAAGCAGAGTTAGGAAATCCCTTGCAAAACGACTTTTCTACGATTTTTTTTATTTACACTTTTTAGTGAAACTTATTCATTTCCTCTTTATAAGTGCTTTCCAACAACTTGGATAAAAAATCATCAAAATTATGATGCATTCCAAAGTACAGGAACCTACCTTTAAGTTCTGTTCATGCATACGCATGCAAAGTCACATACCTGCAGTATGAAAAGAAAATAATAAAATACATAAATAACATGTGTGAGATTGTGCTTGCCTTTGCAGATACTACGGCACTGCATTCCAAATAAACGTTACAAAAGATGCGTATAATGTTTACGGATCCATATTTCATGCCATTAGGCATGAAATTTCAAATTCAATAGTATGAAAGGTTGCAATAAGATGAAATTTAAGAATGAATCATTTATAAAAAAACTATTCTAAGATGCGCAATGAAATTCAATTTACTCACGGGCGTAGCTACCTATACGGCAAATACGCAGGTGCGTATTGAAATTTTGTCAAAATTGACAAAATTTCAAAAAGCACCTGCATATTTGCATGCTGAAAATTTATAAATTAGACAAGATTTCAATACCAATTACCAAAGTGGCTGAAATACTAGCTTTCCCTTCAAGAAGTAGAGAATAAAACATGGTTGTGCGTATTATGAAATTGCCCCTAGTTACGCCCCTGTTACTGGATCTAAAAGTTAAAAGGTTCTTTGTTTTTTACTAGATATATTAAACGTCAATACAAAACAATTTAAGTCGCATTTATTAAGATCCTTATTACAGTGTATTGATATTGCCGTATGCTGGAAAGCAAGAATATACTTGTACTGAGAATTTATACTGGGGTATCTAGGATGAAATCGAACCGAATATACTATGACAGTTTAAGAAAAATTAAAGTGACTGTTCGCCAACGAGCATGCTTATGTATCAAAGAAAATGAAGAAGAAGAAGAAGAAGAAGAAGAAACGATTCAAGACTACAAAAATTTATGAAAACATTTAAATGGTCCATTAAATGGTAATTTTATGAGAATGCTCATGCTGATCTTGATCTTCACTGGTAAGCAACGTACGACCCGCCTTTATCTAGGTCACCGGCCCGTATTGTTAGCATTACATATCCAACTGCGACAGCACAGAAATATCTTTTTTCGACGAAATTTCCATGTGCATTTATCCTAATCCTTTGCAGGTGCGACACACTGGGACGCTAATTGGTAAAGCCCCAGTCACACACACACATTACGGATAGGGCGGATAGTTGCGGATAAAATCCTCAGTTTATCCGCAGAATTTGTGGGCGTGGCCTGATTTTATTTAATGAATTTACGGATATAGTTACCAATAGATGCGTATGGATACGGATAGGTACGAACTACTAACCTTCCGTTACCTTCTGTAACCTTTAGATGTGGATACATACTTTCAGATGCGGACTGTTGCGCATGCCTAGCGGATAGAAGAATAGAAAACATTAACTGAGACATCCACATCTGTGTCTACTCCTTGTATGCTCCAGTCACACACACACATACGGATTGTGCGGATACTACGGATGGCCCGTCCGTATCTATCCGTTATATCCGTAATGGATCCGTATCAGATCCGCAGAGTCCGTAACTGTCCGTATCATATCCGCAGAGTGCGCAGGATCCGCGTCGAAATTTTGAAAAGTTTCAAAATTCGGGCGCGGATGAGTAAACCGTAATGGTGCGTTACTAAACGCATATATCCGCATCTATCCGTATCTAATCCGTGTCGCATACGTATCTATTCCGTATCTTATCCGTTATTGAACCTATCATTCCGCAGTCCCAATCCAAGTAGAGGACCGATACGGTTTCAAGTGGATTGTTACCTTTAGTTACGGAAGTTAAGGGTCTCGTTCGGCGTACTGTAACGGACTGTTTTCTACAGTAACGTTTCAATACAAAAGGTTGCGTTCCAATACTGACAGATACCTACAGGATGGTTTGGAGTGGCGGTTGTACGGCAACAACACCAGTAGGGGGGGGGGGGGGGGGGGGGGAGCGAAGAGACAGAGAGTGTATCTCAAGGACTACTACAACAGAGAGGCCGGGTTGGTGCAATGGCAGTGACGTATGGTGCAGTTATGGTGCGATGTTATGTTTCTTATTTGTAACTGTGGGGTCATCTTTTCATTAACTTGCCAATGGCAAAAGTAGGGCCATCATTTCATAAACTTATTTTACTTTTATCAATTTGAATTAGTTGTCCAATAAATGGCAAAGTAATTCTTTTATTAATTCCAATTAGTTGTCCAATATAGAACAAAGTTAAATGGTGAAATGAAGCAATAAATATCTACTGGTCAGGCATGAGTAGCCGCAACTTCGAAGATGGCCCATTGTTCCATCTTTCGAATGTGTTCTGTGCTCTTGAATGAACTCTTTTAGATTTCTGTTTTACTTCAGTGCCACTGGTGTCGTGCCGTGCGGCGACCGTAAAGCCTCTCTACGTACGTAATCTATAGTGCAGATTATATATAATTTTTCCTTTGAGGTCAAGAAAATATTCTGAGAAATCAGAATTTTTTGATTGGTTTAGATTTATAGTGTAGATTAATGCTCTTTTTTTTCTTTTTAGATCTTTTATGGTACAAACTAGTCTTTGAATTTACTGCCTTATCAAAATTAAGAAATTGCATTATGCTTTCTCTGGTTTTCGTAACCAAATCATATCGGGGTCACTGATGCGGTTGAGTAGCCGAATTCTCGAAGTATGGTCCATGTACCTTCCTTCGAATGTGTGCAGTGTTATCGAAGGATTAGAATAGTATCTACTTTATCAACTGCCGACTGAATATCTATGTCAACCAAGCAGTAAATGTGTACTTTTTCAAATGAGGGAAGGACAAGGCAGCGACAGGAGAGAGATGGGCTTCGCCTTTCATATGCTGTGCCTAAGATACATTGACCCCAACCACCTACCCCATCCTCCTCCCCCAAACCACCGCCCCTACGGTCATTAGGCTATAGGAAACCTTTACCTTTACCCAATTTATAGTTTGGATAGTATACAAATTTAAATAGAAATCTAATCCTTCATGAGCACAGAACACTAAACACATTCGAGAGAAAGAGCATGGGCCATACTTTGAGGTTACGATTACTAGAGTCTCATCTATGACCCTGACATGACCCATAACTTCCATAACTAAAGGTAAAGATCCGTATGAAACCGTATCAGTCTTCAACTTGGGACTGCGGAATGATGGGTTCAGTTACGGATAAGATACGGAATAGATACGAATGAGACTCGGATTAGATACGGATAGATGCAGATAAATGCGTTCAGTTACGGACTTTTACGGTTTACTCATCCGCGCCCGAATTTTGAACCTTTTCAAAATTTCGATGCGGATCCTACGGACCCTGCGGATGTGATACAGACAGTAACGGACTCTGCAGAGCGATACGGATCCATTACGGATTAAATGGATAGATACGAATAGATACGGACGGGCCATCCGTAGCATCCGCAGAATCCGTATATGTGTGTGTGACTGGGGCATAAGCGAGTTCCCAACCATAACATTTAGCTCTGAAGGTATCCAGTGGTTAAAAGTTATAATTTGAGCAATAAGTAGATTATTTTTCACGGTGTTTTGATAACTTTTTATGAATATTAGTATAATGCTACAAGGCAGATTATTGACAACACCCAGCTAAACCATTGTCGTCTCGCCAGCTGGCACGATTGAACATATACTTTTTCAAAAGCTGTCTAGGCTGCAAAGGAACGCCGTGGTTTTTAAATATGAAAACAGCGATTTTTCGTCAAGCGTATTAAATGAAAACCGTCCATTTGAATAATATCTTCAGAGAAATAGAAAACTTTGATGGTGAAAAGTATTTCCCTTTTGCTTATTATTCCACAAAAACATTTGTTGGAAGGTTTCGTTACAATCGCCTCATTACTCTGGCATCAGCACATGTTGTGGCTGTTATTAGAATCTGTTGGCTGAGGCGACTCTATTAAGATCTTTGCAGATAAATATGGATTAAAAATAAAATTAAAATTTTCACATCAAATTTTTGACATACAGGTCGCTGTTGTCAGGCAAGTTCATCCGTCTTTATACATAGATCTTTGTATGTTAATTATTTGATATGTGTACGTAATAAATAGAGAAACATATGAGCCGCGACACGACAAAACCAACAAAGTGGTTGTGCGCCCAGCGCAGACTCAGATCAGCCTGGGCATCCGCCCAGTCTGATCAGAGTCTTCGCTGTCCGCATGAAGGTAGCTTAGACCCTTCGCTACCCTTTCAGCGCTTTGCGAAGAGTCTGATCAGACTAGGCGGTTGCCCAGGCTGATCTGAGTCTGTGCTGGACGCACAACCACTTTGTTGGTTTTCTCGTGTCGCAGCTCTAATAGAAAAACATATGTTGCCAGTGTCTGACCTATCAAAATACTTTCTGGTTGTTGACCCATTGGATTTTTATTGTCTATTGTTTTCAAAATATTATTGGAAAAAAATAACTAAGAATATGCCTGCTTTGGCGATATTCTTTTATGTTCACGATATAAGAGTGTGTTCAATATAACACTAGTTAACGTTACGCAAAGAAAGTAGAGAAAAAAAATTACTCGTCACTATCGTTTTCTGCTGTTATGCTATAGTATAAATTCTTTCTTGTTTACCAATAATGCTTTCTTGTGAACATGGAAAAAAATTGTAGAAAATCTTTCCACAGTTTAGTTCTTTGTTTCAAACTTTCGGCTCATTAGGCTATTTTGCATTCTACTCATCATGTTAAAATGGTTGAACACAGAAAAGACTCATTATACAGAGTAAAAAGCGAAAATGAGCCGCGACACGACAAAACCAACAATGTGGTTGTGCGCCCACCGCAGACTCCGATCAGTCTGGGCATCCGCCAAGTTTGATCAGACGCTTTGTTATGTGTTCAAAGGATAGCTAAGCTAAGGGTCTAAACTACCCCCATGCGGACAGCGAAGACTCTGATCAGACTGGGCGGATGCCCAGGCTGATCTGAGTCTGCGCTGGGCGCACAACCACATTGTTGGTTTTCTTGTGTCGCGGCTCAAATTCTAAATGATGAATGAAAGTACCCATATTCCTATAAGTGGTAATAATATCTAAACTCAAATCATTGTAAAAAGAGGCTCAACATTGACATTTGGTAATAAAATGTGGGTTGATGTGCACATATTGAGTCGTATAACTGGCAAAAAGCAGAGAAAACAAGTTTTAGAAAAGTAACAAATCGTTCCAAAAATCACTTTCCAGTTCTGGTTTCCTGTCTAGTAATGCTATATAAACATAGGCGGGATAGTGATTGGGAATCAAAGGCTGTACATTGTATTTTTTACCATTTTATTCAACTTAATTAGATCGAAAGTAGGTCATTTTAGTTGCCAGCTAAAATGACCCAAATAAGTTTTCCAACTCATTTTATGTGAAATTCAAGGATGTTTTATTTGTTTAAAGCTGGCTATCACGATCATTTACAATGAACATGATGACGAAACTATAGCGATACCTCATGATGAAGTTTGTCATGCTGATGGAGAAATAGGGCCTTAAATTGTGGAAAACTTTTCTAATATGGAGGCCTTGTGAAATAATGATATGAAGGAAAAGGCTCGATATGAAAGTGATAGGTTTCAGCAAGTGCATGTACTGACTGTATAGCTCTGCGTCAGACAGAGAAAATTTCACAATAATTTTAGACATGGTAAGATTATCAAATTTGTGAGGTAAAACCATAGATCAGTGTCAAATTTAGCACACAGAGGCAAAACAGCAATAATTTTAATATTCGTTTAACCAGAAAACAGTTAGAGAAGGAGTAACGACAGGGCTAGAGAAATCTCCGCAATTATTGGCAGAATTAAACCCTAGGAAGTCTTTGAAGTATAAATAGGAAGCACGTGGCATATTTGAGCCTTGAAAACAAATCTACCAATTTATGGTGCCACAAAAAAGAAGTTATGGCAGCAAAATGGCATAGTTTTCTACACTAAACCAGCTTTTATTGGTTCTTAACTGTGACCACATTTTGTCTTAATAAAGCTCACCTGTCCGACCCTGCACGCCCCAGTGGTGGTTTGGTTTTAAGCTGTGTGCAGTTATTATTTAAGTTCAGCAATAATTACATTAGTAGACCGGGTAATGAATTTTGTCTTTCATAGAAACTGAAGCTGTATTTTTTTCTGTACATCAACTGAACACCATCATTAGAACGGACAAGGATCTTTTACATGTTCGAAGTAGGTTGAAAGTGCAATATCAAAGCTTTCTAACTAGTGCTTTCCAGTAAACACATCATGTTAAATTAAAGTCGTATCAAGGTTGATTCAAAGGCATGGTGTGTCACTGCTGCTTCAACGTTGTGTGTTTGTCAGGTTGCGAGCTATTCATGACATGTAATGCATACAAAAATTGTCAAATTATTGACTACTTGTCAAAAGTCTCGGTACTGTAATGTAATATTTTTCTTTATCATATGACGTCGTTGTTATTCAATGAATAACGTCGTGTCATAAAAATCGTATGACCACACGTGTTATAACACTTTGGCGCGTACACGTAACGTCAATGACAACGTCCATGTCAACAATGCGTTTTCTTATTGATATAATTTTCAGTTTGAAGGCGTTAAAATCTCATTTTAAAGGGTCATATGATAAACAGAACCTTACACGAGTGGTCATTTCATATGAAATTTATGAAACTCGCCGAAGTCTCGTTTCATAAATTTCATATGAAATGACCACTCGTGTAAGATCCTCTATAGAAATACGCAATGCTTCTGGTTCCAGCCTTACTGTACAGAGACAGAGCATTTGGTTACAATACATAACGCCGCTAAAGTTTACACGTCGTGCGATCTTTTATAATTGGTGACCATCGTTGATGATATTTTACCTAGTCATAATTGGAATTCCAACAGGTACAAAAATCCTGCGAGCTACACGGCTTTCGGTTTTCACCATTTAATTAGAGCTCCAAAAAACAACAGAGAAACGCTTTCATTTTTGGTGCGAAGGCGCCGACAGAGTTCATTACAAATAACAGCAAAATTTCTGAAGTTGTTCTTGAGCTCAAAGAGTCTAAAATCTTTCTGAAAAAGGAAAACACGAAAGAAGAGTGGAGGATTGTAAACAGAAAATGTTTTTTACCAAAATACATTGAATCAACGGCGTGTTCTTTCACTCTATTAAACTGAACCGCCTGTTATGACGGAAACGGCTGCCCATAATACTTTCTCTCTTTTTTTTTCTCTCTCTCCTTTTTTTTTTTTTTTTTTTGTGTGTGTTTTTCGCGCAACTGCTGAGCCGATTAAAGTTTTTCGATTAACATAAGGACTTTACGATTGATAAACTGGAAGTTCTAGATTTACTACAAATGTCAAAATCCGTGTTTATAATGGGCTTAAATGTAACACCGGCAATCGCAGATCAGTTGGTTGCACAATCAGTTGATTGCACAATCTGCACAATGCAACATAATATCATTTAATGTGAATAGGTATCTGTCATTCTTACAAAGGGGGGGGGGGACTTTTGCGACTGTCTGTTTGTGGGGGGGGGGGGGTGACTTTTGCGACTGTCTGTTTGTTTTCCCGGATGATGTAGCCCTTCCAAAATGCGGTTTCTTCTTAAAGGAGAGAATTTGAGGAAATTCTTTCTCTTAAGTGTACACCCCTATGAGAAGGGAGGCAAAAATGACAATAAAAGAGTTACTTCCCCTGAAAGTGCATTTCATACACCTAAGGAAGCGACTTATGCAGATGCACCCAGAGCAAATGTGATGTTCCGCTGTATGGATTGATAACCATGCTGAATTTTATTTCGAATAACAATCATCCAAAAATTGAAGTTAGTGCACTGTAAAAAATTTCCGTAGATTTTTCGGTAGAATAACTGGCAACCAGCTGCCAGTCCATTTCCCGTAATTTTTACAGGCGTCTGCCTGTAGATCATTTTTGGAAATCACGATATGGTAGTGTTATGTTAACTGTCCGTACTCGAAAATATCTTCATAGTGTTGAAGGGTTATACGACCAAAATAACACCTGTTCTATTCTATTCTATTCTGATTGATGATTCCTGCAAATAGTACGGGCGCCCGTAAAAAATACGGGAAATGGACTTGCAGCTGGTTGCCAGTTATTCTACCTTAAAATCTACGGATTTTTTTACAGTGTGGATATAGAGAAATAAGTATGAACAGCCACAAGTAAATATGAATCATCCATAATTCGAATCAAATTTATAAAACAATACGGGTGCACCTTTACTCGAGCCATTTATTTTATACGAACATGAACATACCATAGAGTTTCCGTTGTTAGTGATTTTGGGGCAACAGATATTACGAGCCAGCAGATGAACGCTCTTTTACCATAAGCTGTTCAATAAAAGCATGTACTCAAGAAGCAGTGCATGCATGCTTGACACTAAATTGTACGAAAAAACTGAACTGAAAATACATGACCCTTACGAACTTTAACCACTTGTTAACATAAGTATATTTTCGATATACATGCATCTGTTTTACTCTCTTTTTTTTCGGTCACAGATTTGCACTTTTGTACAAAGATCCACAACAGAACAGCTTTCAAGTAGAGAACGAGCATGATTAAAACTGAAAAGTCCTGTCTGCCCAACATACTATTTCATCAAGTTCAGATGGATCTATATCGTAAAAGGCGCAAACTGTGATCGATCTGCGCAGCTGCCCGGGCAGTCTGAGTCTTATCTGCTACCACATTGCCATAAAAACAAATTTTCTTTGGTGGCGCCCTTATACACAGGGTATAATCGATTCCGCCAATTTTCGCTTCCTGCAGAGACTGTCCGTCATATTTGGCTTCCGCCGAGACTGTCCGCGAACTATTGCTTCCTGCAGAGACTACTGTCCTTGAAAAATGGCTTCCTGCCGAGACTGTCCGCTTGATTCTGCTTCCTGCCGAGAGCCTCGGCAGGAAGCAGAATCACGCGGACAGTCATTGCAGGAAGTCATTTATCATGTACAGAAGTCTCGGCAGGAAGCAAGAGTTCGCGGACAGTCTCGGCGGAAGCCAAATATGACGTACAGTCTCTGCAGGAAGCGAAAATTGGCGAAATCGATTATACCCTGTGCTTATATTGGAAAAGGAATGGTTGCATTTGTTGACATTTTACTTCAACATAATGCCGTTGCTCAATAAGTTTTTGCCGACTATTAGCACTAAAAGTCGAACAGTAAACAAACTGCACTTGTACATCAAAAACGGTTTGATAAGAACCCAAATAACTTCGATTTTTATTAAACTTTGTCAAGCGGCCGGGTTGAGGCGGCCTCGTTGCTATTTGAACAACTGAAGAAATTGCTCATTTTCATAATACAGTTTTTTAACATCAAAGCATGTCCAAATGCAATTATTTTTGATCTGTCAAAATGAAATTCTTTATGCTTCAATCAGACCGAGGTAAAGGTCAGTGCAGTCAATAAAAGTTGAAAAAGTTATCAGAGGACTTTCGCTGATGCTCTATTTCAATACTACGAAAGACCGCTTTCTGTTTCTCACTTCTCACTTTTAATTTCCTAGTTCATACTTCCTAGCTTCTAGTTCTTATAGTCCATTATACAGTACATACTAACGTGGGAAGTGCGAAGTAGGAAGTGAGAAAAAAGAAGTGGGAAATGAGAAGTAGTAAGTAGGAAGTGACAAATTTGAAGTAGGAAGTGGGAAGTGAAAAGTAGGAAATGAGAAGACGTACAATACAAATAACTTCCTTCTGAAATGGAGCTCCGGTAGCTCAGTAGGTTAAGCACTAGCCTGCTGATCTAGCGGTCCCGGGTTCGATTCCCGCTGGAGGCTGAAATCTTTTCGAGCGCGAACGGAGTGCACATGGCCTTTCATTACCGCTCTTCCATCGCCCTGATATGACTGAAAAACTGCTGAAAAGGACGCAAAACCGCAAATCAATCATCCATCTTTCATGTCTTTATGGCCGTTTTAATATCCGAATTCAGTTAGCAATAGCTTTGCTGGTTAAGTTCGGTGTCTGTTATTAAAGCACTTTTGTGCATGTTAAAAACTGCAGGTTTTGAGACCGTATCCTCATCTTGACGAGGCAATCATATATGAGCCGCGACACGAGAAAACCAACAATGTGGTTGTGCGCCCAGCGCAGACTCAGATCAGCCTGGGCATCCGCCATTCGAATTGATGTTTAAATGACGCCATGGAGACGTCATTCCGCCAAGGTAGTAAGCACAACAGCTGGTAATTCCATAGTTGCTATGGTTACAGATCTATGGCATCATCGTCTTTAAAATTCGAGGGGAGTATGGTATACAGTGCAAGCCATGCTCCTCCCAAATTATAAGTGAGATGCTACCTGAATTTTATACAATGAAAAGGTGTGATTTTCTCAAACTTATTATTAATTCTCAAATAATTTAATTCTCTGTTATATGTGATATCGCAGGATTGTTGAATAAAGCTTAAACAAATAATTTCCTTCATCAAGGTGAAAAGGAAACACTCCGAGGAGAGGTAACTCTTAACATGAAAAAATGTCTTACATTCTGTTTTGGGAATCTCTCATTATGGTCCAGGGAAGCAAACAGGACGTCACAGAAAGCTGATTCCCCTTGTGAAAATGGCGTGAAACATCCAGGTTCAACTAATGGACACTAATGTATTTTATTCGTTATTTTCGAAATAACATGTACATGTGAACGGAAGTGGAGAGTTTATTGATAAGAACTTCTTTCCAAAAGGCCAGTTTAAATGATGTGTAGTATCTGTTTCTTTCTCCATAGTATAGCGGTCAGTAATCTTTACTGAGTACAACCTTGGACGAAGACTTAAAGCCAATGGACAGATTGTAGAAAGCCAGTATCACAGGGTATAATCGATTCCGCCAATTTTCGCTTCCTGCAGAGACTGTACATCATATCTGGCTTCCGCCGACACTGTCCGCGAACTCTTGCTTCCTGCCGAGACTACTGTCTTCGAGAAATGGCTTCCTGCCGAGACTGTCCGCGTGACTCTGAAGCCATTTATCATTTACAGAAGTCTCGGCAGGAAGCAAGAGTTCGCGGCGGAAGCCAGATATGATGTACAGTCTCTGCAGGAAGCGAAAATTGGCGGAATCGATTATACCCTGTGGTATGTGCCTCTTTCGAGCAGCTTAATGGCTCTGACTGTCTATATTCTTACAGAACATGAAATTGTATGTATAATAAACTGTGAGAGAGTTCAACGTACAACGAGACTGCATGGATGCTTAGGTCTGAATATGAGTTATCTGCAAGTGCGTCAAGGACTTGTACAAATGAGTCGTGACACGAGAGTTGAGCGCCCAGCGCAGACTCAGATCAGATGAGGAAAAAAGTGGGGAAAAACTAGGTGGGGAAAAAAAGAAGAAAGAAATGTGTTCCATTTTTTCGACAGAAGCAATTAAACAATGACGGAAAAGCATCTTTATAATAATGAAAGGAAAACAAAAGCTGCCAAATTTTCTGACAGTTTATTCTCGCATTGAAATATAGGTCATGGTAGGCTAAATTATTCTTTGTGAACAACATTTTCACACGCACTACAACCTGTTTCAGGTAGCGAAAAATGATATTTAGCGCAAATGTTTATGTAGAAAGCATGTTTCAAAGACACATGGACAAATTTTGTGCTTCACCTGTCAAGCTAAGTTCTTGGAGTAGCATGTTTTATATACCCCCATACTTCCTCAGTTGTTGAGAAAATCATAGCGGAAGACAAGACAAAAATTCTCAGACGTTGTACACAGCTGTCTCGGCACTGCTTTTTATGCAATAACGTTGTATCAGTTTCCGGTAAACGTCATATTAGCCAACAGGGAGCAAATTCTTCCCTAAATAAGAGTGGATCCCAGTTTGGAATCGTTTTCTTGTCGATGCGAACAGGACGCCTGAAATGATGTTATCCTTTACAAAAATGGCAGATTATCCCAGTCTGGTCCAACCGGACCTATGATGAAACGGAAAAAAAAAAAACGAAAGCCGAATATGGTTGCCTGACCCGGATGCAAAAAGCAAAAGAAAGCCGAATATGGCTGCTTGACCCGGATGCATCCAAAAGAAAGCTGAATATGGTTGAGCAACCATATTCGGCTTTCTTTTGTCTTTTCCATTGCATCACTGAGCATTTTCGAGTTGCCAACTCGTGTTACTCGGGTTGAAATTTGGCGCATGCGTACAAAGGTACTCGAGTACTGCCGTGCCAAACACTTCGAGTAAAGAACAAAATGGCGACGACCATCGATCTTTTTACCTTTAAGTCCAGAGTCCTATTCTCGCAATTTTCTTTTAAAAACGCAGGGCCCAGTTGTTCAAAGCATCGTTAGCCTAACGAGCTCGTTAAGAGGTCAACTCGTTAAGTGTTTTGCAACTTTGTAACCAAATACGCTGGTATTTTTTGCTGAAAAAATGGAAGAAGCTTTTGCATTGCAAAAGCGTCTTACATTTTTTCTACAAAAAATATTGGCGTATTTGAGATATTAACGTTTAAAATTTTAACAAAACGTTAACTAACGAGATCGTTAGTTTTGAACAACCGGGCCCTGGTGTTTAATATTCACAAGAGTCAGGACTCACAAGAATCTTTAAATTGTAATGGGAAATTACAATTCTGAAGTCGTTACTGGCCCGCTGTAAACCCTGCTGAATATGGCAAAAGCACAAGCAGAATAATTATAACCATCAGGATGATGAACATTCTTATCCCATTCTCACTATTATTAAACAGAAAAAGGGCAAATCATTGGCGTGACAATGTGTTATTATGAAGGCAAAACCCAAGAACTGGCTTCTTTTACAGCGAAAGTTCACTTTCCGCCATCTTTAATCCAGGTTACCCGAGGTGAGGTGGGGGTTACGGTAGTCGAGTAAATACGAATATGTGCGCAGTACTGCGCATGCGTATTGCGGTTACTCGTGTTGTTCGGTCAGTAACTCTAGTTACTCGAGTTACTCGAGTTGACAACCCGAAACTGCTCACTGAGCATTTTCGAGTTGCCAACTCGTGTTACTCGGGTTGAAATTTGGCGCATGCGTACAAAGGTACTCGAGTACTGCCGTGCCAAACACTTCGAGTAAAGAACAAAATGGCGACGACCATCGATCTTTTTACCTTAAAGTCCAGAGTCCTATTCTCGCAATTTTCTTTTAAAAACGCAGGTGTTTAATATTCACAAGAGTCAGGACTCACAAGAATCTTTAAATTGTAATGGGAAATTACAATTCTGAAGTCGTTACTGGCCCGCTGTAAACCCTGCTGAATATGGCAAAAGCACAAGCAGAATAATTATAACCATCAGGATGATGAACATTCTTATCCCATTCTCACTATTATTAAACAGAAAAAGGGCAAATCATTGGCGTGACAATGTGTTATTATGAAGGCAAAACCCAAGAACTGGCTTCTTTTACAGCGAAAGTTCACTTTCCGCCATCTTTAATCCAGGTTACCCGAGGTGAGGTGGGGGTTACGGTAGTCGAGTAAATACGAATATGTGCGCAGTACTGCGCATGCGTATTGCGGTTACTCGTGTTGTTCGGTCAGTAACTCTAGTTACTCGAGTTACTCGAGTTGACAACCCGAAACTGCTCACTGATGTCAGTAATGGTAATGGCGGCATCCTTGGTATACCCGTGCGGCTCATGCCTTATTGACTCAGACAGGTGAACTCAATTCAGGTAAAGCGATTTTAGACGTAGCTAGGCCGACATTAGTCTGGTTCGACCTGACTCCTAATGAGTGCAAGCGGATCAGGAAACTACCTCAGCTTACTTTTGTTTTTTCATGTACCACTTATGAAAATGGCGACATCCTTGAGAGACCCATGCAGCTCGTGCGACATCCATGCTGGTCGTGTATTAATTGACATCAGGTAAAACGATTTTAGCTGCGTGCGCAAGACGTTGCTAGACCGCCATTACCCATAAACCTCGTTGCGTAGGAAAGGAGTTGACATATCAGCAATGGAGTCATGCGCTGGAATTTTTTGGCCGACATTCGCAGGGTTCCCCTAATACGCCTTAAAAAACAATACAGTTTCACAAAAACCAACGAAAAAAAAACTAACTATGCTTTCCAGGGGCGTAGCTAGGGGCAATTACACTGTACGCACAATTATGCTTTATACTCACTGAAGGCAAAGATAGGGGGTTAAGCCGCTAATATATTTCAAATTTTCTGTCTGTTGGCAGTTAGCATTAAAATTATGCCCAATTAACAACATTTCAGCATGAAAATACGCAGGTGTGTGTTGAAATTTTGTCAATTTGACAAAATTTCAATACGCACCTGCGTATTTGCGTATAGGTAGCTACGCCCTTGCTTTCAGTTATTTATGGCTAATACAGTGTGTGAGGCAGAGCGATAAACAAGTGTCATATTTTGCAGATACAGCAACAAAAACACATATTTCGAGAGTTTTGTAAAAGGTATCAAGTAATGGAAGGCGTGTCTGAATGTTTCTTAGCAATTTCTTTCATTATGCAACAATAAAACATAAGCGCTCTTTTACCTAAGGGCTTGAAAATGCCTCACATACGTTATATGCCACAAATGAAGTAATTTTATATTGGCAAGCAAAACACTGTCTTCATAATATCAGACATTTTTTTTCAAACACAATCGTGCTTCTGTATCAGGCATTTATCTCGCAAAAAAGTGTACAATGTTGGGCACTTTTACTTGTAAAAAGGTGGTATTATCGGATGTTTTTCCTATCAAAAATGTGTACCTCTGTGGAAAGTTGCATACTCCCAAGACAGGATTTCTCGCGCTACGATTTATGTAATAACTAAAATCACAGTGAAATTGGAAGAAAAAAATGTTGAATAAAAGTTGGAATAAAAATGGTGTGAAATTTGCTGTTGAGTTGTTATCAATGAATAAGCATCAGCGGGACCCCAAATTTTGATTCATATTTCACAACTGCTTATAAAATTTCGATCAAGACAAATAATATCTTCCACGGGGAAAGGTGCAAGGCGGTTCGTCCGAAAGCTGAAGGCCAAGATCATCCTGCACTGTTTCAGCGCAGAATGGCCTAAGCCTTCGATTTTGTGTATGCATAACGGGACTATCAAGATAGGACCATTTATAGAAATCAGCGAAGCTCGTACCAGTCTAGTTTTGGCTAGCGACGCAGGGCGTTATTTTGGTACCCTGGTTAGACATGGGATATTGGGGACTTGTGCAACCGGCACAGATTTAGATCAGCCTCCACAGCTGTGCAGTCTGATCAAACTCTTAGGTACTTGCAGGTTGAGGAGAATCTAAGAAGCAAGAATCAAAAATTGGATAGACTGCGACTATGTAAGCAATCGTTTACACACGTGTTGTAATGCCCTTTTGGCTGCCCTTGGCTAGTTAGATGACATAATTGAATTTATTCACCTACTACGGTTGTGTACACCTAATTATAAGCAATAATCGTAAAGGTTTTAAAATTCTAAACATCTCCGCAAATGGTGGTCTTATAGTCAAAATAAATTACTTGCAAAGTCATACCTCATACTTATACAACCAAATTTTATCAGTTTATGGAAGGGCGTGGTGATTACATGTCATATCAGTTGACTTGCTGATGTTTTGAAAGAGAAACATGTATATAACATGTAAAGCCCAGAACTTTGAGTCTTTCTTGAATGGAAAATTACAAATAACAATATTTCAGCAAATTGTGGAATCAAAGTCTCGCGCAAAACAAAAACAAACCTCTTTGTAGGATAAGCTTCAAATAAATAAAAAATGATAATATTATTAATAATAACAACATGATTCATTCAGCAATTCTTTTCGTAAAAAGCTGCTGAAAATAGCAGATATGCTGTACACTTGGATAGTCTATCACTTGGTTAATTTAAACACTTTTTTCTTTTACAAAACCAGACCTAGCAATAGATAAAAATGCCAAAGGCCTAGGGTCGATAAGGGGTGTTTTTGGCCCCATGTCCAAAATAATTTTTTCCGCTGTAAAGTTATTGTATAGTCATTTGGGCTTACTATTACGGGCATTGTTTTGTTATCTAAGGCATGTTGCCATGGCAACGAGTTTTACAAGAACATAGGCTATTACCTTCATTTTTATACGGTGGTCTTTCGTTGTGATTACATGAAACCCTCTTTTGATTTGCTTGAAGTGATTTCAGTTGCATATCACTGTATTATGGTTAATCGACATTATAAAGTGGCGAACGGTAATTATCGCTCCTTGGTAACACGTGGACATCCTTAGCAACGATCTGAAAAGTTGGTTTAGTTGGGTTTTTTCCCTTTTTTATCCTTTTACCCTTATGTTTGTTTAGATTTGGAAAAAATAGAAATAATTGCAATCATAATACCGTCACGGTTCAGCTGACACAAACAAATCCTTATTTAATTTCAAAATTTTGTCCTTTTTATACGTTGTTTGTAAATAAAAATCTCTGTGACGTCATGTAGGCGAACAAGATTGACTTCTGACGTCTTCGACGCCAAAGGAAAAAGACAATGCGTAAGGATGTTCTCATAGAAGCTTAGCTTTGCACGAATCTCGGATCGAGCTTGTCTGACCAAATCTGTCACACAACCGCCCATATCACAGAGAGAAAATTACACTAGCTGGTTCATACTAGTTTGCGAACAATCTATTAAATCTATTATTCAAATGACTCTTTTGAATCAATTCTATTACTTTTACTTTTTAAATGAAACACCAACTATTCATTCTGTATTTTGCATCCTTAAAGAAACAAATACGACATTCATCAGTTGCCCTCAGTATATAAGGCTAGCGCACGTTAAAGTCAAATATAAACTGCAAAACTAGTCATAAAACGATCCACCACGAGTGGTGTAAATCCCATGAAAATATATCATCATAAACGACAAAAAGCATCATGATGGTACTTTTCTTTGCAAAGCCTGTATATTGGCTAATATACATACAATAAAACACGCTTGTGTGTGGTGTATATGTGTGTGAATGGGGTGGGGTGGGGTGCGGGGGGGAGAGGAAGGCAGGTGGTCAAAATGTTTGAAATCAACCTGGAAAATCTGTCCTCAAAAAACGATTTTGTTCTGGTTCTTGAGGGGGGGTGGGGTGAGGGGAGGTGGTCAGAATGTTTGAAACCTGACAAATATGTCCTAAAAAAAACGATTTTCGTCTGGTTTTCCATCGAATACCAAAATATAAACAAAAGCGAAACAAGGAGCGGGATCCTCGCCCTGTACATTGTATTTATACTAAAAATTAAAGTTTATAATAATTAGGCATGAGTTTTACAACAGAAAATATTCAGGTAATTTTTTAACACTTTTTAGTAGGCAATAGTTTCTATTTTGTGTTAAAGCTTCATCCATAATGGCGAAGGGGCGGTTGGGTGGTGCAGTGGTGCTGGGTATAACTTCCAGTGCCCGGGCGTCCTACTCATTTGGATAATAGTAAGGCAAGGGCATACTGTGTTTGCAGTAAGTGCGGGTGGGGGTTGTTAGGCCATTTTTCTCTCGTCTATCACTTCTCTCTTCTTTCTCCCTCTCTTTTGGAGACGGCATAGACTGAAATACTGTTTCAAAGGGCCGTTAAACCCAAAACAGCCAACCAACCATAATGACGAAAGGGTAATGATAGCTGGCAGAAATAGAAAAGAATAATAGCGAACTTTCACTTTAACGTCAGGCCCGGGAGGGGTTAACAAAATCATTTAAAAAATCGAGATTAAAGATAAGAATAATATTAATAGTGCCATCATAATACAACATTAGCGTTGCAATGACAACTAGTTCTGAAGAAGGCATGCGTTAAACTTCAGTTGGTGGTGGTTGGATACGCTAGGATGCCACGAAACGTTCGGTTTTGGTACATTCTACAGGTATTGGCTTAAAGTTCCACTGCTCTGCTCTATCAGTGGTATAAATACATAAAATATTTTATCGCGAGGTATCGCTGGGAGATTCTCACCACGGATCAGTGATTACCACCGCCTTAATAATACTTGGCTCTAGAAAAAGAGGTTTTCTTACGATACTAGCGGAAGAATAAAGTTTGGGTACAGAATAATCATTTGAAACGATTAGCACTCAATTCAATTCTTTATTTCAATTCTTTATTTACACTCAGGCTTACATAAGTAAACAACATGAGGAGCAGAAAACGAAACATACATAATACAACAACATGGTGGTATATCAAACACATAAATTTCAAGGCGCCACAAGAGATCAAAATTATCTATATGCGATTGACATTCAGTATTGAGTTTTTTTATTAAGCTTATTTAACTATTGAGTATGAGAGAGAGGAGCACATAAATTTACACAGACACACACACATACATGCACACAAGCAGATGGGAGAACACTTACTGCTACAATGATGTGTCAAAACACCTTATGAACCTACATATTACATATTATATCTGTAAGATATATGTGCAAGCTATAATGACACAGCATGATATACTGAAGTTGCTGCAGTGCGTATAAGCGAAAATGTGTTCATCTCTCTCTCTCTCTCTCTCTCTCTCTCTCTCTCTCTCTCTCTCTCTGGTCGACAGCTCATTGGGTTAAGCGCTAGTTTGCTGATCTACCTGTCCCGGGTTCGACTACCGATGGAGGCTGGAAGCGACAATCTTTTTCAAACTGTAAACGGGAATCCATTGCACACCATTGCCTTTCATTATCACGCTCCCATAGTCCTGGTATGACGGTGACTGAAATGCTGTTGAAAAGGACGTAAATTTGCAAATAAGTCATTCATCATTCATCAATTCTCTCTCTCTCTCTCTCAACGTGTACAAAATACATGCACGGTTACGACAGAAAGATCAAATGTTTACATCATACACGAGAGGTAAGAAAATGGTTCATGTTGATAATTAAGCATCATAAGCCTCTCTCTTCTCATTCTTTTAAGTGAAATATGTATACTTTTATGTAAATAGTCGATTTATTAAATTATGGTGGAGGCCCGACGGAATAATACTTTTACCAGTGAGAAAATGTATGCAAAAGAAGACAGATGATGATATTAACCCTCATGTCTCGAGCAAGAAGAAATAACATGAAAGCTAAAATATAAATTGAAAGGTTTATAACTGACAATATTGGTCAAAAAGCGATAAATTTCTCTTGGTTACCATGGCAACAGCATAAAAGCAATAGAAGTGGATCCATTTTATTTGTTTCAATTTAGGAGCAAGAAGAAACAACATAAAACCTTGAGAAGTAGCCATACTCAAAAGTGTTTCATTGATTTTGCTGACCAAGAAACGAGGATCTGTCCTTGGTTTCCATGACCACGACATTAGTGCAAGAGGAATACGCTTTGCTATTTGATTTTTCAATCTTCAGTTCTCCAACAAAAGAAAACAAATTAAAACATTCAAAAAGGCCGTTTTTGAATGGTTTACATGTAAATTACACTGATTGCCTAAACACACGTGGAATGATCATGGTTACCATGACAACGGCACAATTACTGTTACAATGGAAACGAACTTTATTATGGGCGTGACTCACATAAATATAATTACATACTGTCTTACGTCATCGAACTCTCTGAGTTATGTCAAGCTCAAAACTGCTTTTGCCAGCCTTAGATACATTATCCAGGTTGCAAGGCGCACGTGGCTCGAGGACATATTTTATTTTTAAAAACACCTCCACATGCAACAAACAACAAGAATTTTTTTGTCAAAGTTCCTTTTTGGTAACAAAATCGTTTGCTAAAGTATGAAGTTGTTTGTCGAATGTGGAGGCATTAGATTTTTTGTCTGAATACATTAAAATTGGCTAAAAAGTGCAAAAAAGCGAAAATGTAGCATTTTTGGAGCGTTACCATGGCAACGTCATGAACAGAACTTAAAAATAGACATTTGCTTTGAAAATAACGTACCATAACATATTCATATAAAAGAATTTTAAGGCCAATATTCAAATTTTATTTCCTATGAAATTTTGAGGCCGAAATTGATGCTTATCGACCCTAGGCCTTTGTTCAATAAATAACATATGAAATATAATATTCTAGGCTTGTTCTGAAAACCCAACAAACAACTATCAAAGAGGTACGGAGAGCTTTTCCAATATTGAAGAGACATCAATAAACGTAAGTGCTTCGTATATTGACAATCATGATGAGCGTAAAGGCAATAGATGAGCTGCCTATCATCACAGGAAAGTATTTCAAGAGATAATGGTTATCAGTAAACCATTGATATAGAAGTGTCAGCGAGGACAATGGAAGATATTACGAGTGTACTTGTTGGTGACTAAGAGGCACTTGTTGGACAGATGGGACACCTCTTCAGTAGAAGGGCAAATAGCTCTCTGTTATGATTTTAACTCACAAAGACTGAAACAAACACGGTAAAACAGTTCAGCAATAACTCGTACAATTATCCCACTGCTAGGACTCCCTCGAACCCAGTCAGTCTTGTGTGGATCCGAACAAGTATATAAGACCAAGATATTTACAGTATTGTGCCCGTTTTTGTTTGTTTGTTTGTTTGTTCTTAAAAATGCAGAACAAAGACAGCTGTCGAAATTTGCGGACAAAGGATCTGACATACAGCATCAACATTGACTTTTTATATAGAACTTTATTTACAGTAACAATGGGATACAGATTATACAAGTTCTGAATCCCTTTCAAGCTACTGTAAAATAGGCTATCTTATTGTGAATTTGTATTGTTTTGTATATGTACAGTAATTTGAATAAAAGATTGTTTACACTAACATTGACTTTTTCGAAACTATACGTAATTTAGTGCTTCCAGCCACTGTGAAAATCACGCATGCAGCCGATTTCAGCATAAAAGAAAAAAAAAGAAAGAAAAAAAAACTGTAGACTAAGTGGACTAGCGGCAGCCAGCAGACTTGCAACGTCTAAGCGACGTCGATGTTGCGCGACGTCGATGTTGCTTTGTTTCAACGTTCAGCATTCAAGTTCAACGGTGTATGGTGTATGACTGTGGGGCTTTTTCTCTGATTCAAGGTGATACCTAATTAGTGATCATTCGCTCAAACTCTGAGACAATACATCACCCCTCATTAGCAGTCGATTTTCTTTTGATTATGATAAAAGACAAAATAATAATCCCGATATTTTAGAATGTAAGTCTGGTTTGGGTGATTATAGGCCCTGTGCTGACTTGTATTAACCAGGTACATACCCCTCCCTGACCTGTTTATTACTTAATAATGATCGAATTATGTCAGAATGCAGACATCACAGCAGGTCATTAGCATACATTAGGCTTAATGATTAGACACCGCTTTGCATATTCATCACATAGAAGTTCGGATAGAGCAATGTGAATCTAAGTTATGTCTATGGATTGGGTATGTCATCTCAAATGCCAGCGGGTTCCATGGACTGCATACCAAGCCAAAAATGTTCATATTTAGTGACACCTCAAAATAGAATTTCGGAAAACTGTCTATCAAATGCCATGGTTTAGCCAAAAATGTCTGTAGTGACATCACAAAATAGAGTTTTGGATAAGCACAAATCGCGGTGTCATCTTGTGGTGCCCTTGATGTCCCAGACATCAATATCTATAAACTGGTTTTTGGATTAATAAATGTTATTTTGAAATTACAAAACTGAATATTGGATACTATTGAATTCAGTCTGTTTTAGATACTGAATTAGCACTATCCCAAAATCGAATCGAATACTATAATATGCGACATCTATTTCGTTAAACCTTAATTCATACCGATTTTTCCTGTCATAAATTCGATCTCTGAATAACTGAAATTGGAGTCTAAAATCGTTTTTGTGGGATCAAAATTTATTCGGGGAAAAAATCAATTTTCCGTTGGATATCACAATGTCGATTTGTGGATGTCACGAAATTGAAAAGGACAGAGGAGATTGTAAGGGAATTTGGGATACCCCTAATTAGGTCGTGATTCTTCAATTAAATGTTGGCTATCACCCACCCACAGAGAGAGAGAGAGAGAGAGAGAGAGAGAACAAATATGAAATGAACAATAGTACACTTATAACGGCGCTCAATGGAGTGCCAAATCGTCCTTCATTATCAAACTTGCATATTCTATAACAAAGTGCCTAATAATGCGTACTTCTGTTGGCCTTTATGGTCAGCCTATCATCCGCATTTACACCTTACTTAAGCAGACACGCAAACCTCTCATCTGAAGTGGCGTCATTTCCAAAATATGTCAGCTGTAATAACAGATATACCATAAAACTGTAATATTGGAAGAGACTCCACAACAAGTCCATTTAAGATAATTTACCATAGTCGACCACGGGAATCAACATTAAATCAGGAATCGAGATTCCTGCAATTCAGAATTGTATCTGTTTTCGGCCTTTGATACGATTCACCGTTAGTGTAAACGAAAAGTTCAATTCACCATTAGTGCAAACGCATACATTGACATACAATAATACACTTTATTGTGGACGGGCTGATTGGTGACGCGATTTTGCGTCCTTTTCAACAGTATTTCAGTCGTATCAGGACGCTGGGAAAGTGATTATGAAAGGCTGTATGCAATGGAACCCCGTTTACGATTGAAAAGATTTCCGCTCCAGTGAGAATCAAACCCTTGCCTTATTCCTAACCCTACCCTAACCCTAGATATATCAGAAGTCTTGGTATATTTCCTGTTTATTCTCAAAATGTTGACGGTTACATCCGCATGTCCCGGACCGCTAGATCAACAGGCCAGCGCTTAACCCACTGAGCTACCGGGTATGGACTGGCACCCGCGCGCAAGAGTGGGGTCTATAACGCTGTCATCTCAGAGTGTTGGCTACAAACAAATGACTGCCCAGGCCAATTGAAGGAATTTACAAAAATCTGCTTTGCGGTAGGGGAATGACCTGTACAAGGTAAACAGATTGTAAAACTGTGTGACAGATGTTCATATGAAGAAAATCTTTTGTCTCAGTCAATCCTACTTATAACAAGCGTTTTATAAGATAAGTATTAAATCACAATTAAACTTAGAAATAGGATTTCCACCTTTACATTTGTGGAACAAAAGCAACAACAGATTATGCATGTGGTCTGTCTCTAATAGTCATGCCAACAAGACAGAAAGCTGCCAACCCTTATATTGTTACAGATATTAAAATAGGCTTACAGCGAATGCACATTCCAAGTTTGCTTATTAAGCAAACTTGGGACGCGCATTTGCTGTAATAAAATATTGCTTCTCAACACGATTTTCGAGTGAAACACACAGGCAGTTCTTTAGTAAAATGCCATCAACAAATTCCAGAAGCAATGGTATATTTCCTGCTTTATTCTCAAAATGATTCCAACATTGTTACATCCGCATGTTCCAGAATTTTGGGAATTGCAGAAATTAGGTTAATATCATCCTAAAAACATTCCCTGACTACCAGAACCATCCTTATTGTGTCATATTTACAATAAAATGCCAAAATAAACAGCAAACTGTCATCCGAATAAATGACTGCAAAGGTAGAACCACTTCCTATATAGACATGATAGAACAGAATAACAGTTTCGTCGGCAGGTGGATCGGCCGGTTTCCAGCTTATTTTCGCATGTTTTAATCCAAGTTAACTTTTCTAAGACTGACATTAGAAATTCATGTTATTTTCCAACAGGCTAGCCACTATACCATCGAGACAAACAAGCTTTACAGGAAGGAGTCAGATTGAGAAAATTTCTAACATCTGTGTCTGACACCAGTGTACGTCATCGTTGAAGGGGATGTTTTACAGGACATAACTTGGATGGCGGTCTTCTCTGAGTCTACACTGTTTGCAAATTAAGAAAGTAAATAAATAAATAACGTTATTCCGTTCGCCTACAGATGGTTAACTCTTTAAGCACCAAAAAGCAGACGACAAAATTTACGTCTGCAAAAATTCAAAAAATGCCTTGTCCAAGACATTTCATATTGAGAATTCAAGGACTAGAGGGCAAACAGTGTAGATCTAGATGAGGCGGCTCATTATGAGCCGCCTCATCAGGATCTACGCTGTTTGCAAATTATTCTATTTTCGTCACTGGTGCTTAAAAAATTAAACATTTTCGACACGAAGAGGCGCGCGTAGCGAATGGTGACGATACGGATATGGCACCTCATGTAAGCCATTCAACAATGTTATGTCTGTGATTCTTTTTTAGCATGCATGGGCACACCTTCACTTTTTCCGCCATTTTAACAAAGGTGAACAAGTATGTGACTGTCTGTTTTGCTACCCATGATGACAAAGCCGTTCCTCCAAACAAAGGAAAATTGAGAAGGAAGACAACAGTGAAATGGCAGAGTTACTCCCCCCCCCCCCCCCCCCCCACACACACACACACACACACACACTCACAAAGTGTACACAATTCAATAACATTGCATTGTAGTGTTCTAATAAACTTGCCTGAATTCAAAGACAGACTTGGCAACTTCCGATTTGTGTCTATTGCGACGAACTTTTACTTATTCTGCTAATGGAAACATTCCTTCATTCGGTAAGCTGGCTTTGTGGGCAATCCTGTTGGAAAAAAAACCTGGTAGCTTGGTGACTGGTTAAGCACTTGCCTGCTGACCGAGCGGTCCCAATTTCAATTCAGTCTGGCGGCGGAAATATTTTCAACCGTTAACATGGTTCCATTGCTCACAACCTTTTATTATCACCCTCCCATTGTCCCGATATGACTGAAAATACTATTGAAAAGGACGTGAAATCGCAAATCGCCCATTATCGAAAACATCGTCTCCAGGTAACTTGCATGCTGTTATCAAAGATTAAACAATGACAAAGCACCGGACATATGAGCCGCGACACGAGAAAACCAATAAAGTGGCTGTGCGCCCAGTGCAGACTCAGATCAGCCTGGACATCCACCCCATCTGATCAGAATCGTCGCTAAGCGCTTAACGGATAGCTAAGGGTCTAAGCTACCTCCATGCGGACAGCGAAGACTCTGATCAGACTGGGCGGATGCCCAGGCTGATCTGGGCCTGCGCTGGGCGCACAACCACTTTGTTGGTTTTCTCGTGTCGCACCGGACATATGTTGCGTTTCCATCATGTATTTTTGTTTAAACGGTGATAACTAATGGACTCTGAAGCACCTCAAGAGCCTTTGTTAGAATTTCGAAAATTACTTGAAACCTACGCCGTGAAATATACTAAGCAAAAGAAAAAACGCATCACTTTTTTAATGAATAATCAGAGAGTGTCGTGAATTCTGTAAGAAAAATTCAGTGTCTCTGAACGTGACAAAACGAAATGAACCCTCTAGATGCACAGCACAAAAAATGTTTGATTTTCTATAAAGTCAAATAGGACACAAAGGATCTAGTGTGATAAGGCTCATATTTGGCTATCTGAAAACTCATTAAAAGCAAAAGTTCTGTTTTGCACACAGCAAACTTTCAGCCAAAAAAGTAACAGCAAACCCCAAATAAGTCCGTTCAGACATAAAAAATATGGTTTATTCTTGAACACACGACTGTGACGAAAATAATGCATTTTGTTGCCTATGTGGCTTTCAAAATATACCAGCTCGGCCTCCAGCTCGTTTTATGTCTTGCATACGAACAAAGCTAAGATGTGTAAACATGCCATGAAATTTTATTCTGCTGGAATAGGGGCTCTACGTAACATTTAAATTATTTGCTTCCAAACGCAGTTCTAAGGACATGATTTTCAGTTGTCTCAACACAAAATGCCCATATCTCCACTCTCAGATAAAATAAACTTCTGGGTATTCGTTTTTTTTAGTTAGGACACAAAGAATCGTGTGGTACACATTGCAATTTGATCCGTTGAAATTGATGGTTTCGCGCCTCACGACATTCAAACTTGAGTGGGTGGGGTACTAATATGCACAGTGCACAATTAGTTAGCAGTGCTACCATATTCATTTGCGTGTCGGTAAAAGCTTTTAAAAACTGTTCTTACAGTAATATTCTTAAAGGAAGGGCCCAGATCTTGCAGTTTTCTTTAAAATTTCATGTATTGAAACAAGACAGGCATGTCAGGGATCATGTTATTTTGAAAAGACTCAAATTTCTGTATGTCTGCATTTATTTTTGATCAGCAAGTGAAACAATGCAACTTTAAGTAAACAACAGAATGCCAAAAACGGCCCTTATCATACCAGGTCCTTTTTTCCTTTATTTGCTTTCTTGTCATTGTTTCCTCTATTCTTCTAGGGCGAACTGATACACTTAAAAAAGAGAGTGATCTGGAAGCAGTCGCGCCCCTTTCTTGTTTGACAAGCTAGTCTCCCGTGTTTTGAAAAGAAAGCAAGCAATCATCTGATCTATGCACCTTAAAACTTGAGCTGACAAAATATTTTTGACAAAATAATGCATATGCTCCATGGGTCTGGTATTAGTGAAATTTTTGCATTTCCAAACGCTTCAGTTTGGACCTATGTAACCTTAAAGAAAGTTCAAAGTTCATGTTTTTTTTCCTTCTCAACTTATGGTGGAAACTTGACAGATCTTTGAACCAGACCCCGAGGTTATAAAACTTTTTTCGTGCTCAACTCAGCTGAGCATGAAATTTTCTCTGCTGATAAATATGAAAATGCCAACTAATGTTGGCATTTTCATATTCATAAGCAGAGAAAATTTCATACTCAGCCAAATTGAGCAAGAAAACAACCGTACTTATCAGTAATTTGCTGTTTATTAGCAGGTAAATTTTCATGCTCAACTCAGCTGAGCATGAAAAAAGTTTTATAACCTCGGGCCCAGATTGGATCACTTGAGATAAGCACAACTTGTAGATAGTTCTGATAAACTGATATCTGATTTGATGGCTGTTTAACGACTTTGATACTTTAAGATGAGTGCAAGTCGATTGGGGTCTAGTTTAATTGTGCATTAAGATATTCTTTGAAATGGCAAATTAATGGAACATCCGCAATAAGAATTTAATCTATTTAGCAGTTTTCCGCAAAGGAATCTGGTGAAGCCATGTCATGAATTCAGGTATCGTTAGTAAAAGATAAAAAAAAAACGCAATGCTACAATGTGGTAAGTATTACAAACTTCGAATACAAGAAAACTAAGGTACTGTGACCATGTGGCCGTATTTTTGATTCAAAATGTCGGCAAACATACGCCAGGATACCGTTTGCACAGAGAAGGTGTTCTTTGTTGTAAAAGTCTTTCAGATTTTTCCGTAATGCTTGTTTTGCACAGCCGCGTGGTCCGAATTAGGAGAAATGTCAGAATCCTTGTGATATTTTCTTCCTAAAACTTTTTATGTCCTTGTTTTTATCTAATTATAAATGAGACAAGAAAAGAGAAGCTAAGAAAAGATAGGCCTACATTCTTAGAACTGTTTTCTAAAAATGAAAAAGACCAGAGAAAAACATATAGAATAGATAAATTGAATTAGGACTGATCCAAAAATAGTCCACTTTAAACAATTCAATTATTAAAGCGTACTAAGAATAAATCCAGTAAGTTAGGATTTTTTTCAGCATTTCTAAAAGCGTATGAACCCGCATAAGAGCGTAATCCATCAAAGAGCATCATTTAGTCTAAATTGGATCTAACGAGACATAGAAATGTGTAGTTTTCTTGTTGATGTCTGAGAGAAATTAATGATCGGTTCTCTGTCTTGGCAACTGTTGAGCATGAAAAGTGAGGTTGGTAAGGGTCGGTAACATAATGGAACGATGTTATACATAAGATAAGACAGTATCAGAAAAAATGAGATGTTTTTAGCAACGATTACAGAGAATTTACGTCGTTGTTATGAAATCGTGAAATTGAAACCTTTATGTAATTTATTGTGCTCGTTCTGTAAAGTGAAATGCAGTTTTTCTTCAAATAATTTACTTATTCGTCCTAACATTGAAAGTTAAGAAACAGACCTTTAGATACCCTACCTAGTGAACTAGCCAAACTGCCAGCCTTCATTTTATTAAATAAAATGTACTTGAGTCGCTTCACGAGAACAAACAACGGTCATATATATTCAATTTACAAATACATGTACTACAACTAATCTAAATCAAGTGTTAGCAGCCAGACCCGAGCGAGCCCTGCTCAGCTTGGTGGAACAGCTAGATTAAGGGGGTCACTGATAGGTAGGGACAGACCCGATCACTTTGACTCTTTGAATCTGGTTGTCTATACTATAGGCAGTGGATAAGTCAGTGACTTGATGGGAGGAAATAAGACGCTCCCGCCTCCATGAGTCTCCCAGCCCTATGGGTCAATAAGGGGTGGTGTTAATACAGCATCACTGGGCGGAAGCCTTCCTAGAAGAAGTCAACGGCCAGGGCGGAAGAACTCTTTGAGTCAACGGCCATGTGTTCATGACCAAGGCGAGCCATACAATAATCGTGGATTTCGGCTGTGGTCAACATATATAGCCTGGAGAGGGATGGGCTCCGTCAGGCTGAATCCTGCCCTTGAAACACCATGGTTGACAACCTAGATAAGACCTTAATACCGGATCGGTCGCATCCCGGGTTAACAATGACCGCGCCTACTGTTGGACACCGGGACGTAGGTGACAAGTATGCAACTGGTGTAACACAGATCAAGAAAATCAGAGAACATCTCAATTGGCACCTGGAATGTAAGGACTCTGAGGCCAGCTGGGAAGCTTGAAGAGCTGACTCATGCAATGGACAGGTATCACTGGAACATACTGGGGCTCTGTGAGATGCGCTGGAAAAACTTTGGTGAGACGTCAACAGATGACAGACACAAGGTTTATTTCAGTGGAGAAGAGGACAAACATGAGTATGGGGTTGGATTTCTTGTGCATAAGGACATGGTGAATGCTGTCATGGGATGCCGACCAGTCTCCAGCAGACTGATTTCAATTCGCCTGAGAGCAGCTCCTTTCAACATCACCATCATACAGATTTATGCACCAACATCTGGACATGACGACAATGAGGTAGAACACTTCTACCAGCAACTCCAGGAAATCATAGACCAAACACCCAAGAAGGACATTCTGGTTGTACAAGGGGATTGGAATGCTAAGGTTGGAAAGGATGCACAGGCAGACTGGGAAAACGTTTGTGGACCCTACTGCAATGAGGAGACAAATGAGAGAGGTCTCAGACTTCTAGAGTTTGCAACTTGTAACAGCCTAGTACTGACAAACACCCTTGGCCCTCACAAACCATCAAGAAGATGGACATGGCACAGCCCAGATGGGAAACACCACAATCAGATTGATTACATCTTGGTGAGGAAGCGCTTCCGATCAGGAGTCAACATCCATAGGACAAGGAGTTTTCCTGGAGCAGACATAGGAAGTGACCATGACCTGGTCATGATGACCTTCCGAGTTCGTCTGAAGAAGGCTAGAAAGCCAACCCTGCCAAGACTGAAGTTTGATCTTGAGAAGCTAAGGGACCCAGAGGTGGCATGCACTTTTCAAGCAACAATAGGTGGAAAATTTGCACCACTCATTGGTCTGAGGGATGATGAAATGGACCTAGATACCATGATTACCACCTACAATACAGTAGTGACTGATGCAGCCAGTGAGATACTTGAGAAGGAACGTCGCAGGAAAAAGCCATGGGTCACTAGAGATGTTCTCGACCTCTGTGATGAGAGGAGAAATTTGAAGAAGAAGAGGTATGAAGCAGGAGGAGCAGAAGAATACAGGGAAGCAAACAAGAGGATTCAAAAGGCAGTGAAGAAAGCGAAGGAAGACTGGATAGCTAGTCAGTGCGAGGAGATCGAAACTTGCCTGAACAAAAACAACAGCAAGAAAGCATACCAGCTGGTGAAGGATCTAACTTCAGAGAAACAGGGCAGATCCACAACTATCCAGGACAAGTCTGGGAAATGCCTTACAGAAGAACAAGAGATTCTCAGCAGATGGACAGAATATTGCTCAGAATTATACAACCATGAGACTGATGGTGACAATACGGTTCTGGACTGCAGTCAGCCCCCAGAAGAAGATCAACAACCGATCCTTCGTGAGGAAGTTGAGATTGCAGTAGCAGCACTGAAGAAGGGAAACTCTGCAGGAGTTGATAATATACCAGCAGAACTTGTTCAAGCTGGAGGGGAGACCATGATTGATGTTTTAACAGATATCTGTAACAGGATCTGGAGAACAGGAGAATGGCCTACCCCATGGACTCAGTCGCTGATTATTACTCTCCCTAAAAAGGGCAACCTACTGCTCTGCCAGAACTACAGAACCATCAGCCTCATCAGTCATTCAAGCAAAGTCATGCTGAAAGTTATCTTGAACAGGCTTAAGCCACAAGCCGAAGAGATAATCGCTGAGGAACAGGCTGGGTTCCGAGCAGGAAGGAGCACCACAGAACAGATCTTCAACCTTAGAATCCTGTGTGAAAAGTATCTCCAACATCAGCAGAATCTGTACCATGTCTTCATTGATTTCAAAAAAGCCTTTGACAGGGTATGGCATGCAGCCTTATGGGCCACCATGAGGAAGTACAATATCAATGCAAACCTAGTTCGCACCATTGAGCAGCTATACGACAATGCTACAAGTGCAGTCCTGATAAATGGCAGCACAGGAGAATGGTTCAGAACAACAGTTGGAGTAAGACAATGATGTCTTCTGTCACCCACCCTCTTCAATATTTTTCTCGAACGGATCATGTCTGATGCTCTGGAAGAACATGACGGAAAGGTTAGCATAGACGGCAGAAATATTACCAACCTGCAGTTTGCCGATGACATAGACGCTCTTGCTGAGGAAAAGCAGGAACTAGAAGCACTAGTTTGAAAATCTCGACCAGACCTGCACAAGGTATAAGATGGAGATCAGTGCTGAGAAGACCAAACTGATGACAAACAGCGCAGATGGCATCCAGAGGGAGATCAAGGTAAAGGGGCAGAAGCTGGGTACTGTAAGCAGCTTCAAATACCTTGGAGCAGTTGTCTCAGATGATGGCTCAAAACAAGAGGTTCTCTCAAGGATAGCACAAGCCACTTCAGCTCTTGCCAAGCTGAAACCAATTTGGAGAGATAACAATATATCTCTTGGATCAAAGGTGACACTTATGCGCTCCCTTGTCATTTCCATATTTCTGTATGCCTGTGAATCATGGACCTTGACAGCAGAATTAGAGAAAAGAACGCATGCCTTTGAGATGAGATGCTACCGAAGGTTACTGAACATTTCGTACAAGGACCATATAACCAATGAGGAGATTCGCAGGAAGATCCAAGCAGCCATTGGAGAATATGATGAACTCCTGACGCTGGTCAAGAAACGGAAACTAAGGTGGTTCGGTCACGTCTCAAGGTCTTCTGGTTTAGCAAAGACAATTCTTCAGGGCACAGTGAAAGGAAAAAGAAGAAGAGGTAGACAGAAGAAGAGTTGGGAAGACAATATCAAGGAGTGGACTGGAATGGATTTTGCCAGCTCAACTAGGGCAGCTGAAGACAGGACAAGGTGGAAAGGGATTGTTTTGAAGTCAGCTGTGGCGCCCCAACGACCTAGTAAGGTTATGGAATAGAATAGAATAGAAAAAATAGAGTACTACAACAGACATTAAGATAGCTAATCCATGCAGACTGGCAAGTCTCGCTTTTTGTTGCATAGACTCTTAAGAATATTTGAACAAGAAAGACTCTCACAGGCTATGTGATTGCGCAGAGTAATCGAGTATTGCTGTGAGGTACCGTTCCAATATTTTCTTCCTGCATGGTATTCTAATAATTCCTTCATTTAACAGTTTTTTTTTAATTATTGTTATTATTATTATTGTTATTATTAAGTCTTTTTGTCTGGTTTCCTCACAGTTTCGACATAACATCTTGCAGTTTGCCTTGTTCATAGTTTTCTGTCCGTTTATACAATCATAATTTTGTATTTGTCTTGTTGTTTTCGATTTTCTTCAAGCTTTTATGTTTTGCCTTGTTGCATGTTTTACTCAAGACGTTCTACGGGTGACATCTTGAAGTTTTGCCGTGTTGCTTCGTTTTCTCCACGTTTTCCGCCGTTTATGCCTCGTATGTCGCCTAGTGCATCTCCAGTTTTGATGTCCTATAATTTGCTGTATTTGGAATCTTTGAAGTATCATGGTTGCCATTTTCTAAATGCTTGTATTACTGGTTGCTTCGTATCTTAAACTGCGTTTGTTTTTCTTGAATTTCCTACAGCTGACACCTTGTTACTTTGCCTTGCTGCTTTGTTTTCTTGAGAAGTTTTCAGTTGCCATATTGTGAATGTGCCTTGTTGCTTGGTTTCACCCAGGCACATTTACAATATGCAACATAGCAAGTTGCAAGATGACAACTATAGGTTTCTACAGTTGTCATCTTGCAACTTGCATCAGCAGAGGGCGAGGTTTGGGCCCAGTAAAACATCTTGCATCAGCAGAGGGCGAGGTATTGGCCCAGTAAAACATCTTGCATCAGCAGAGGGCGAGGTTTGGGCCCAGCAAAACATCTTGCATCAGCAGAGGGCGAGGTATTGGCCCAGTAAAACATCTTGCATCAGCAGAGGGCGAGGTTTGGGCCCAGTAAAACATCTTGCATCAGCAGAGGGCGAGGTATTGGCCCAGTAAAACATCTTGCATCAGCAGAGGGCCAGGTTTGGGCACATTAAAACATCTTGCATCAGCAGAGGGCGAGGTATGGGCCCAGTAAAACATCTTGCATCAGCAGAGGGCGAGGTATGGGCCCAGTAAAACATGTTTAAGCCCCCCCCCCCCCCTCCCCAGTAATCTTTTGCTGACCGTGCCAAGGCAGTACTTCTGTTGCGGTTTGTTCCTTGATGTTATATTGTGCTGTGTCCGCTTGTCTATGGTCTCTGGCGGTTTGGTCGCCTATACTGGCGGGCGACCAGTGGTGGCCGTTTTTTGTTACTCTTTTTATCTTGTAACGGACATATAGTGATAAGTCATTCTATACTGTAAAACACTTATATTTGGCGGCAGCAAAATTTGGCGGTTTTTATAAACAGACCTTTTGGCAGATTTTTATTTTGGCGGTGTCGTGATTTACAAAAAAAAGAAGAAAAAAAATACCGAAAGCAAAAGAAAAGCAAACAGAGATAGATGTCATAGTCTTATTGCCCATTTGAGTCCTAGTTCTAAATTGTCATTCTTTAATTATGCGGCTGATTGCAGTGATTACAATTCTATTCTATCATTATAAACAAAACTGATAACATTTCACTGGTTATTGTGTTGCTTCTGATGTAATTAAATTGGCTTAGATACTAAGTAGCTTGAAATAAACATCGCTACACTCCATTTCTCCTGGTTGTTTCACTTGGACTTTGCCTCTACTAATGCATATGATGTGTATTTGTTTTGATATTATAGTGGAAGGAATGGTTAATAGTTAATTTTCCCCTTGATCATCATTTTAATTGGCGGCATTTTAATTTGGCGATTTTCCTCTTTTCCGCCAATATCGCCAAAATAAAGTGACCGCCAAATATAAGTGTTTTACAGTATTTTGGTTTAATAAACTAGGGTTAACTGTCGTTATAATACTGATTTATTTTTTGAAATAGACTATAACTTGTGCCTATGACAGATCCTCAAACTAGGTCACCAAAACGCATTGAAATACGAGCGTGGCGTACCAGTGATGGCCGTCACGAATGCCATGCGTTGAATGGTGCATTTTTCAAAACCTTGTTGTGGATTTAAACTTTGATGATATGTCATTGTACGTCTGTGGTCTTTGTCAGAGTTTGATAGTTTTAGCGCGTTCAGCACAGATAGAATGTAGGCCTAAGCAACAATCAGAAACGGACTTTAAAACTATGACGTAGTCATTTCGTAGGCGCACGCTACATTACGTCGATAACAAACATAAATAATGGTTACACGTTTGCTGTCATTTACAAGAATTTAGATGCTTTTTTTCGCAGACTGGTTGCAGGTTATACCTTTATCGTCATTGGTAATCATTTATAAAGCAATTTGTTCATGTTTATTTCTGTATTTAATTATGTGTGTATCAAGGGTTGTGATCCCCGGCAAGGCAATAATGTTGGTATGAGGGTAGCTTTGGGAAATTGTTAACCTTTTGTCTTCCGGGGAGATAATTTAACCAGTCTTTTTTGTGGGAGTTCCTTTTGTTTCCTTTTACAAAATGGCCAAATTTAAGACGGATCAAATTCGTAATTACGCGTGAAAAATGCAAACGGCCACCACTGGTACGCGGCCATCACTGGTCGCACGCCAGTATTGCTGCCCAATCTGCCTTCTGTTTTGTTTTTAATTAAAATAAAAAAAAATGTAAAAATAGATGTTGATGCTGTTATTGGGGTAGCTGAATGACCATCTCTTTGGGAAAGAGCTGCTCATTCGGTTTACTGTGCGTGTCTTTCGTAAACTTGTGTCAATTTCTGTGTGTATGTGCTTCTTTCCCCATTGGTTTTGAGAGCGGAATGTGGGATTTGATTGTATTAATCACTGATCATTGCCTATCTTTTTACTTTGCTATGCTGCTAGGTTTTCCTGAGGTTTCTACAGCTGACACCTTCAAAGTTGCCTGGTTCATTTTTTTCTTGAAGTTTCTTCCTTTAACATCTTCAAGTTTTTCTTGGTGCTTGGTTTACCTTATGTTTCTACTGTTGATATCTCGTCTTTTGCCTGGTTGCCTGACTTCTATATTCGAGTGTTGTGTGGTTTTCTTTAAATATGTTTCTCAAGTTTAGACATTGTATTTTGCGTTGTTGCTTGGTTTATTTCAACTAATATTTTGCCTTGTTGCCCTGGAAGGTTCTGCAATCAATAACTTGTTTCTGACATTGCTGTCTGATTTTCTAGAAGGTATTTTATTAAATACAGTGCATGGCTTATAGAAATGGGCCCCCTTATATGTGACAGTGTCTGGCATTTTGAGCCATATGGAGCGAAAATCGGAAACTTTGTTTTTAACATTTTCATATTTGTTAGTGCTTCCAGAATAGATTTTGAGAAGCACAACGAAATAGCGCTAAGGTTTACTGCAAAAGAAAACGAAATTCACACCCACCCGATTTTTTGTTTTCGTTTCTCTGATTAGATATAATTAACATACTAGCTGGATAAACCTTTATTACTCTGGTTCGCGACATCTCTTTTTCAAAGATCTATAATGCGAACATTCTTAAAAGAGTGTAGATGAAGAAAATTAAACATGCCGATAGAAATGTTGAATCACTCTTTTCAGGAGACGCTTTGAAATTTATTAGTCAGTGCGCGGAAAACAATTAAGTTTACGTGCAAATTTTATGACGTCACTTTCATTTCACGTTTCGTGACGTCAACGTCATACCTCCACAAGGCTCAAAATCGCAGGCACTGTCACATATTATTAAAATACCGCATTTTGCCTGATTGCCTGCATTTCTTGATGTTTCTACCGTTGACATAATATGAGCCGCGACATTAGAAAACTAACAAAGTGGTTGTGCGCCCAGTGCAGACTCAGATCAGCTTTCGCATCCGCCCACGGTCAGAACAGAGTCTTCGCTATGCACTTAAAGGGTATCTGAGCGTCTAAGCTACCTCCATGCGGACAGGGAAGACTTTGATTAGACTGGGCGGATGCCCAGGCTGATCTGAGTCTGCGCTGGGCGCACAACCACTTTGTTGGTTTTCTCGTGTTGCGGCTCAATTATTGTATTTTTCTTTGTTCCTTGGTTTCTTTGAAGTTTTTTTTATCTTTGACACTCTGTAGTTTATCTTGTCGCTTGTTTTCCTGGCACTTTTCAACAAGTATATCTTATATTTTGCCTTGGTGCCTCTTTCTGTACATTTGTATGTTTAATATTCTGTAATTGCCTTGTCGCTTGGTTTTCTTTACGTTTCTTCGCTTGACATCTTGTTTTTTTGCTATATTGCCTGGCTTTCTGGGAATGGAAACAACTTGCATTACTCCTTATTTTTTCTGGTTCCCTGTGTGTTTCTAACGTAACACTTTATATTTTGCCTTATTGTCTGATT
Organism: Ctena decussata; assembly: GCA_963989385.1. Taxonomy (NCBI): domain Eukaryota; kingdom Metazoa; phylum Mollusca; class Bivalvia; order Lucinida; family Lucinidae; genus Ctena; species Ctena decussata. The sequence continues at coordinate 32,361,357 of OZ022499.1, read as the reverse complement.
TTCTTCAAGTTCTATTATAAGCAGTCTATACATGGCCTTGTTTCCCGGCCTCCTGGTCGTTACCACAGTGACCATCTTTATTCTGTTGTGTAACTTGGTTTTCTTCTTTTTGATTTTTTGTTCACAGCTTTGGATATTTCAATGCATCTTGTATCTTGCCGTGTCGTCTGGTAAGGACGTTTCTAAAATTCAACGTCAAGTGCATTTGCCTTGTTGCTTGATTTTATTTTATTAGCTATTATTAGTATTGTTTGGGGACCGCTAGCCTTTATTTGTTTAAATAAAATATTGAGCCCTTACTTCTATCCTAGCTTACTAGCTTCTAAACAGTTAACAACTTCTATTTGTCTTGTTGCCTTTTGTCGTGTTGCTTGGTGGACATTTTTGCAGTTGATACCTTAATTGCTTTTCTTGAAGTTGATACATGTGCTTACTTTGCTTGTTTTCCGTGTAAACCTCGAATAATTCGTCATGTTTCTTGGTTGTCATGATGATGCCTTAGTATATTGCTTTCTTTCTGCTTAGTTCCTGCGATTTTATACTGTGACAAGTGCATACATGTATAAAATCTGGTAGTTTACCATTGTACTTAGTGTCTTTGAAGTTTCTATATTTTAACGTCTCGTAGATTTTGTCTTTTTGATTGGTCTCCTTGAAGTAGCAACATTTAACACATCGTATTTTTCGTTTTGGCTTGACTTCCTTGACCCATCTCGGTATGAGCAGTGTGGCGTTAACCCAAAGTTCACTCAATCACTTTATTTTCTTGAGAGTTGTTCTAGACCTGTTGTTTAGTTTTCTTGAAGCTTTTTACATCTGAATTTTGTGTGTTGCTTTGGTGTTTGTTTCCTGCAGGATTCAAAGCTGACATTTGTAAGTTTATACATACGACATATTTTATTTTGCCTTGAAGTTTATACGATAAATCTCGCATAATTTGCCTTGTTTCTTGGTTGCTATGATGTTTCTAAAGCTTGCATCTTACTCCCCCCCCCCCTTCTTCTTTGATTCCTTAGCAGTTTATAATTATATGTCTAACATCTTGTGGCTTGCCAGTTTGCTTATTTTCGTAGATACTTTATGTATTCAGATATTTGTATACTGTAACTGCGGTACCAAAATTTCGCGGTTTAAAGAAAATGACAATTGGCGCATGTTAATTTTGGCGGTCGTGATGTACCATAGCTCCAGATACTACAGAAGGTCTGATGAAAATTTGTTACATTTTTTCTTACTTTTCTATTCAACTATACGTTGTGGCATCTATTAGAATCGCCTCATCGATGCCACTGTATAGTTTTATGGAAAGGTATAACAAAATTCAAAAATCTCATCAAATACTTGGAACCTCATTTATGCTGTGCATGTATGAGACGTTCTCAGTTAAGCTGGGCCATTAGCTTTTAATTTTGTCCTTCGTATTGTCTTTCTTTAAATTACAAAATAACGGTCCTGTTTATCCTCTGACAAGTTGCCCTCTGTCTAAAGAAGTAGATAAAAGTACCAAGACATGCATGCGTTTTGTTAGACATTTTTAACACCGGTTCGAATAATGATACCCTGGTTAAAAATGTGACGTTTTTAAATGTCACAATATTTCCGTTGCATAGATATGAACGCCGCACGGCTAAAAAAGATAGATTACTGCTGAAAATCGAGTTCCATTATTAAATTCAGGTGATTTCTTACATATTTCCCTGCTTAAACAATATCTAAAGGGTAGTTTTTGCTACGAAATGAGACTAGGAACTAATGTCGCAAATTTTATGTAACCTACGTCACAGCGGTAAATTCGTGATACTTGTATTAACTAAAATGGCCCGGCATAATAAAACTTACAAGATCACACGAAAAAATATGTGTTCCTCAATATCTTATATCATTTGTGCAAATTTGCTCAATATTGTATATTTTACTCGACTTCAAAAGACATTACCCCAGCATTTTTCTGTAAGAATGTAACCTTACGTCACGGCTTTTCTTAAAACTGAGCAAAGCAATCGCTCTGAAAATCATGTGTAATATCCTGCCTAGTAACAGCTACAAGATGGTGTGCTTATATTTCATGCACTGAAACATTAAATGATATAAAAACGTTAAAATGTGTGCATTGTAACCTACGTCACACGTAACCTACGTCACAACGTCACTAAGACTACGTTTTAAAAGCGTTGACGTCATTTGATTAAGCAGCGCTTCATAGAAAACCCCTCTCTGCCAAGAAAGCAAAGAAAAACATTTTAAATTGAAACCAGCCAATATAATCAAATGTCAGTAGGTTAGTAAATGTGCAGTGCTACGCATGTCAAAGAAATCGTATGCGACATCGGCTTTCAACGTATCTTAATAACGTCATAAAATACGCCCTTTCTAATTGTTAGGGTATGTCTCTAAACATTGTTGGTATTCCATAATCTAAAACTATTATCTGAAAATTTTAAAGATTTGAAGCAGATATAATGAGCATTGTGTTCGTGATTTTTTCTTGAATTCTGGAATGGTTGTATATATGGCCATTTTTGTCCGCGAATGGCCCAGATTAACTGAGAACGTCTCGTATGCGTATTAAATCTACGTAATATTGGCGGACTTATATTTTAGCGTTTTTTGCCTTAACCGCCAAAATTCAGTAAGCGCCAAAAAATAAGTGTTTTACAGTACATGTCTTTAATACTTTGGTATGCTGACACATATCATTATTCCTTTGAATATGTGTAATCTTGGAATTTTTACACTTTAAACTGACAGCTTTTGAAAGTTTGATTCTTATATGACTTGTTTGCCGTTTACACCTTAATCAGCATTAAGCAGGGGTTTCCAGAATATAACAGTTTACAAGTGGACAAAATTCCAATCACGGGCACTGTCGAGCAAGGTTAAGTCGTTAACATTTCTCTTAGCACCGCTTATGACAAGATGTCAACACTCGCAGAGAATATGATTGATGGCCTGATGAAACCCTTACACAAACATCAAACCATGTAAAAAAGCAAGGTTCCATAGATTCTAACACACCGTTGCAATTGCCTTAAGTAATTGGACATAATTGTAATCTAATCGAATACATTGATTTTACTCCAAAGCGATCACTATTTGAAAAAAATAGTGGTGGCAGATCTAGAGCAAACAGTGCACACCCAGATCAGACTACTCCTAAGGAGCAGTCTGATCTGGATCTACACTGCTTGCTCAGGTCATTCTGTCTTAATACTCAGGGCATCAGTCTAACCTCAGAAAAAATATAACCTTCAAATCAAGACATAAGAAAGCTCATAATCTAACATCTATCTCACATCATGTTGCATATTGTAATAAATATTTCTAACTACCTTCATCATATTTTTGTATACCCGAGTCCATAGGTCAGCTTCTAGTCATAATAGATGCTAATATCATCAGATCATCTCTGATCCGCCCTTTTCTTGGCTGGTAGATATATCTATGGCAAAGAATTAATCATAGAACTGTCAAAATGATGCTTGACGTACTTCACTTTTGACATGCTATTCTAAACAAGTAAATTGCTTTCGGTGCCGCGGTGAAATTAACAACTCCTGAAAGTTATAGGATAAAATCAGTTTCCGCGAAAGACATTATTTTCTCGCAAATTAACGGTACAGCATAACAATTATTGTAACCCCGGATTCAGATTAATGTCAAGAGATTCTGTCGAAACATGCGCTCTACTGGTCAGTTTCAGTTGCACTTTTTTCTCATCCATCGGATTTCTAGGGTTGCATAAGGTTTTTCTAGGCTCGCCTGCTGTCTCCAGCATAAGCTCTGAAAGCTGCCTCTATCCAGTCATGTTAAATTTCAACAAACTGTCACCTTCATTTAACTGGTTTAATGCAGAGTATGAAACTGACAGCCAGTGCTGCACTAGAACTGTCGCTGTAGATTTCAGATCAGATTAACTGTGCGTGTAACAAGATGGATTAACATGGCAGAAAATAAGGTTTAGGATAGTCTGTTTTATTGAATAATGGGCGAGTAAAATAATAATTGATGATTTTAAGATTTAAACAATGTTATCTCAGGCTCGCTTTTAGTTGATTTAAGTCGCATGCTCGGCAATCCTCGCATGAGACTAAATAATCTGAAAACTAGCTCTCAGCCTCACCGTAGATTCTATTATTCCCATACCGAGTGGGGTTTGTCGGGTTTTGCGATGGTTTTGGGTAACTTTCAGTACTGGGGCGTCCTTATATTTGGATAATAGTAGGGTAAGGGCCTACTGTGCTTGCAGTAGGCGAGGGTGGGGGTTGTTTGGATATTTCTCTCTCCCCTATCTCCTCTCTCTTCTTTCTCCATCTCTCTGAGAGACGGCTCGATATAGACTGAAATACTGTCTCAAAGAGCCGTTTAACCCCAACCGACCAACCAACCAGTCCCATACGCAGAGAAATTTAGACAGATACACCAATATAAACATGTCATATACATGTTTTAAAGCATTGACGAACTATCGAAACGCGTTAATCTGTATTTTACTTCTCGAATGGTGATCAGAATACCAATCCTCGACGTCGCGAAAATATAACTAAAACTAATGTCATTCATTAAAGATTTACTGCCTTGATAATAATAACAAAAAATGATTTGATGAAATATTTTATGCAAAACCTCCGACTTGGTCTAACTATACATTTGAAATAGAGTTTAGATAATAATATTTGATAAAAATGCCTTTAAGCAAAAAATAGGTTAAATTTTTAAACGATGGCGGACGGCGGTCGAATTCGCATTATTGAACAAAAATAATTTACTCATACGTCACAATCACGTGCGCGAATAAGAAAATCACATGACACACGTGGTCAAAATCGATATTCTTACAGGCCGTGAGGAAACAGGTAATTTGCATTTTAATTTAAAGGTTATTTTTCATTCCACATTTATCGAAAAAACATGTATTTTCTCAAAACTTGTATGATTAATTATGACACTATTACATATTGTCTAACGAAATTTTGTTAAAATATTTGTTTCTGAAAACATGAAATAAACGAGGGAGACAACCTTTATTAATAATAACGATATCAGTTCTGATAATAGAACAAAAAATGTAGTGTGCATTATGCTACTAACTGTTTTATTACACTTGTAGGCTGTGGAACCCAGAAAGTTGCATGATCATTTCCGTATCTTGACATTGTTACTGTTGACAATAACTCCATGCTTTCAGGGAAAGTATGTAACTCTTGCTGTTAATAATTGAGCCGCGACACGAGAAAACCAACAATGTGGTTGTGCGCCCAGCAAAGACTCAGATCAGCCTGGACATCCACCCAGTCTGATCAGACTCTTCGCTAAGCGCTTAAAGGGTAGCTAAGGGTCTAAGCTACCTTCATGCGGACAGCGAAGACTCTAATCAGACTGGGCGGATGCCCAGGCTGATCTGAGTCTGCGCTGGGTGCACAACCACATTGTTGGTTTTGTCGTGTCGCGGCTCATATGATAAAATCATGATTGTTCTGGTAGCTGGAGAATGCTGTAGTTTGAGATTAATGGTCTTTATATCAAGAAAGAAACATATCAGAAGTCACGATCTCTTGTTTGTTACACAAATTTTATACTAACCAGTTACACTTGTCATGCCTTGCCTTCTTCTTTTATGCTTTAGCAACCCAAGTCGCCGCTCTCTCTATATGAACAGAGATGGACACATTTGGCACAACTACTTAGACAATTCCGAGCAATACCCAGGTAATCTTCAGGCTACTCGAAGAACAGAAAGGTGTGATTTCTTAACATCGAAGATATTCATACACAAACATACGCACGCAAGTTTACAGAAAGATGTACAAACGTGCCCGTGACGGGTGCTTTGTCTAGTCGTGTTGGATCTAGCAGTTGGGGAGGTGGTGGGGTTGGTGGTGGGGACAATCGGACTTGTGTCCCGATTGGAGTTGAGCCCACGACTCCTGCATGAAAGGTGAACACTTGTTCAGGCACTCCGCTGCGCGCACGCACAGATGGACGCTTGTACAAACTCAAACTTATGCAAATTCATGACCACGCCTTTTTTGTTTGGCACGGGAAGGCAAAATGCCTACCTGTTTTCGCAAAAAAAAAAATATATAAATAAATAAGGCAGACTGATGGACACATGCATGCGGTTCTAGCATCTGTTATCCAGTGGTATTTTTCGGACAGATTCACCCGCGACACCCTTTTTGAAAGGCGTTTTTTTCGCCACCAATCATCAGATACATTAATTTCATATTAAAGCCTAAGTACTAGTAAACCCATAAGTATTCATTATAGGCAGTCAAGGCGTGTGTGTTTGTGTATTGAGGGGAGAGGGGTGGGGTGGGGGGGGGGGGGCTGTAGGAAACCCTACGTTTAAGGATAGGTGGCCTCTGGGTTAACTTTGATCTGAGCAAAGATCATGATCTCTGCAACGCGCACATGATCTTTCTTGACGTGTCATACAGACTCATACTTGAGTGCCTTATCATAAGAGCTATAAAATTGTTTATTATTTTTTATTTCTTCATAAGAATATATACGTATGTCGTGATGACTCCTCGAGGTGATTCTGATGAGCCGTTTTACGGCAGTGGAGGAATAAAAGGAATTGTCCGTTATTTTTTCCATCGATAGAATTGGTTACTGAAAGCTCAAATATAACCCATATACCATCTCAAATATAACCTATACATCTGTATAAGAGAGCGTTGTGGACAGATTGCATTTTGGTGCCAAATGATCGTGCTAGATATGGCCCTCTGTTAATCAACATGACATGTTCATTAAGGCCCTCTGCTCTGTGTCCAAGTCTGTGCTGATAAAACTCTAATGATCACGGACTCTAATGATCACGGGGTTAATATCAGTTTGCATACCTGGGCTGTTGACCGAGCCGGTACTGTATAAAATTGCCGTCGACCGAGGATTCGTGGTAACTCGATAGCACGGGTAGGGAATTTGGTATTATCCTGGTGATGATGTAGCCTCGAAATTACTTTCAGGTCCCGAGGTTATAAAACTTTTTTCATGCTCAACTCAGCTGAGCATGAAATTTAAACTGCCCATTAATATAAAAATACCAAGAAATTCAGCATTTTTCAGGATCAGATAAGCCAAGACGGCTATTTTTTCTACTCATAAATTTTAAAATGCCAACAATTGTTGGCATTTTAAAATTTATGAGCACATAAATTTTAAAATGCCAACAATTGTTGGCATTTTAAAATTTATGAGCAGAAAAAATTTCATGCTCGGCTGAGTTGAGCATGAAAAAAGTTTTATAACCTCGGGGCCAGGTTTACATTTTGATTAAATGAACTTTCTCGGCAGTAAAATTAATTTTCATTCACATCTCGGCTGTTCGTATGCAAATGGCGTAGATAGCCTACCGAAGCACTGGATAAGGGGGCAGGTGGGGATAGGGTTGAAGTGGGGCAAGGGAGTTGTGATACCTTGTTCAGTCAGATTCTAGTATATTTTTCTCCAGCAAAGCTGGGTAAACCTTCAAAAGAACAACTGTGAAACAAATTGAGAGATGAAAGAAGCACGGGCGAAATTTATATAGCACGACTTACAAAGTTATCTCCCGCTGTTTGCATGTTAAAGTGTTTGGCTAACCCCTGAGGGTGATGATGACATACAAGTCTTTACCAAGGGCACACATATAGAAGCCTGCCGAGATAACCTGCTGTATTTCGCGGAAAGCTTCCTGCCACACCGAGCTGATAGCCAAAACATACTAAATGAAAATAAGGAGCTGATAAATTAGCCGCGACACGACAAAACCAACAAAGTGGCATGTGCGCCCAGCGAAAACTCGAATCAGCCTGGGCATCCGCCCAGTCTGATCAGAGTCTTCACTTTGCGTTTAAGGGTAGATAAGGGTCTAAGCTTCATCCATGCCGACAGCGAAGACTGATTAGACTGATTAGACTGAGTCTTCGCTGGGCTGACATGCCCCTTTGTTGGTTTTGTCGTGTCAGGCTCATCAAATACATTCAGTTAAGGTGTATGGACACACCTCCGTATTTCCGCCATTTTTTTTTACAAAAAGAAACAACTTTTGAGTCATTGTTTCGATCTTCAAACGAGCCATACCAAAGGCTTAAATCCCAGCGCAGTCTGAAAGTTCGTCATTCTGTCTATGTCCAATGCTGGTTTATCTTTGCATATTATTCGGGGGATGGTTGTCATTGTTGTTGTTGTTTTATTGTTTTACGTCCACGGTAAACAGCTATGGTCATGTCGGGACGGTCAGTTGACCTAATCATACTTTTCCTAGCAGGCTTAGAACTCCTAAGCGGTTAACCAGTACTAAGTGCACACACTTTCGCCAGTAACTGACAACTGCCCTTCTTGAATGAGCGGAAGGAGAAACGAAAATATGCGGCCGTACCGGGTATCGAACCCGGGACCTCTGGCTCTTGAGTCCGGCGCAATACCGACTGCGCCACGCGGCCCGGCGGAGGATGAAATAAGAACAGAGAAAACATATTTTCTTATATCATACACTAGGGAAAGCAATTCTGCATTTGAGGCGCAACACGAGAAAACCAACAAAGTGGTTATGCGCCCAGCGCAGACTCACATCAGCCTGGGCATCCGCCCAGTCTGGTCAGACTCTTTCTAAGCGCTTAAAGGGTAGATAAGGGTCAAAGCTACCACCATGCGGACAGCGAAGACTCTGATCAGACTGGGCGGATGCCCAGGCTAATCTGAGTCTGGGCTGGGCGCACAACCACTTTGTTGGTTTTCTCGTGTCGTGGCTCATTAATGTCGTTTACCAAGAACGAATATTTATGTCACTGAAAGCCTCTCACTTTTCTATAACACTCCAGACTACCAATCCAGGGGTTGCAAGATCGATCCCCCGCTTCTCCGGTCTTTCGGATGAGACTTTAAACCGAGGTCCCGTCTCCATATGACCTCGTTGTTGGTGGGACGTTAAACCCGAGTTCACTCACTCACTCTCACTTTTCTTCTAACAGTCCATTTGAATCACGATGAAGGCGGAAAGCTTTTCAGCTGTAAACGGGTTCCTTTCATTATAACCCCCACAGCGTCCTGATATGACTAGAATGCTGTTGAAAAAGTGGTTTATTAGCACGGTTTGCAATCCTTCGAAAGGTTATGAAATGATAAAATGTATAGATGGAATGTGTCACATTTGCGTGTTAACAATCAGGCGTATTTGTAAATAACTCTACCAATTTTCAAACCACATGAGCTCATTTTTATTCAAGCACTAGCTTTCAGTTGTAGAATTTCTGATCAGTTTTTTTTTATGGAAAATACATTTTCACAACATATGGCCAAGTGCGTAGCTGTGATCTCGATTTCTTGATTTCGACCTACAACATACCTTAAAAGTAATGCTCTGGATCACAGACTGAAAGGAGAATCTGCGTTGAAGTTGGAGAAAGTGCCCTTTTCTCCGCTACAAAGCATTTCAAACGGTCAAGCATAAAATTCTTTATAAAACAATTCCTGTGTCCAAAATTCCAATGAATGTCCCATCGCAAAGCATTGCCTGTTGTATCGAATTTTGGTCTCAAAAATAAGGAACAGAAAGTTTTGCCCCATTGGTATATGCGATGAATGAGCTGGATTGGTGGCCGTGTGCACAATGTAATTAAACAAAGAAAGTGGGACGAATGTAAGTACCCAATTGACAAACTAGCATTACTTTCGTACCATTTAGTTCTAACAGAAGCTTTGCAGTGCAAATGATTGACTGATAATTCAATCCCCTGATTGCTGGAGTCGTTATTTTCATTTTAATTAGCATGCTTAATGCAGCAGAGGCATTGTACAGCCAAGTGTACGAATCTGAAAGCTGTGCGAATCTGTACCATGCCATGCTACTACATTATTTACGTTATAAAACAGTTAAAAACGGTCATTGGTGGCACAACATAAAACAATCTCTTGCACCGCCACCTATCGCCTTCAGCACCACCGATCTCCTGGATCACGAATTCCACAACAACTTTCATTATCTGGGCTGAAGGAAGGTAGCAAATTCTGTTTAGGCTCGTAACTGGTACTTATATGAGAGACCTTTAATATACAGGTGATAGATGAAAACCTAAATACTCGGCGACTTCAGGAATGCAAATTTGAAATGTTTGCATGTCAACAAAACGGCCACCTCCATGACCTCGCTCCGGGAAAAATGGAAATCTGTTGTATAACTGAGAATCTGGCTTCGATCAAGACTCGTATTCATAGAAAAACGATTGAAGGATTGCATGACATTTTGCTTTTCTTTTGTTTTACGCTGGAAAAGAATATATCCCTTTTAAACCGAGATACCTACCTTTCGTGACCTTTATTTTCGAATCGCCTGCAGAACCACCGGAAATCTCCTGCACATTTTCCTATACACAACACGGTGTTGTGCTGACGGAGATAAGCGGCCGTGTAACAGGTTCTTACATAGGTTACTTTGATACATGTAGTTTTTAATTTAAGGCATGAACAATATTTTTTCGGATTGAGCAAACACTACCGTTTTGGGAACCAATATCAGCCGAGGAAATTAAAGTCCGCATTTATTTTCTTCATACGGATGAACTGGCGCCTCATAGTTAATCAAAACCGAAAGTAGGATAGTAGGCAACTCTGATTGGACAACTAGTGGGCGGAGCCAATGACGAAGACAGGTGCGCGCGGATTGATCAGTAACGTTTGGTTTTTGCATTTTTCTTGTGTGACAAGTTATATACTTTGATTCCTTTGATCGGATTAGGTCAGAAAAATACTCAGTAAAAGTTACCACGATATTTGAAGATTCATTTATCATAATTCTTCTGGCGTTATTGGAACTATTCTCTTTGTACCTAATTGTGTGAAGCGGTTTGTGTATTAGGCGGGCACTCGTCAGTGATGTGAAAACATTCAGTGTGTTTGTTGGGAAGTTTATAACGGAATTAATGTGTTATCAAGCTATGTTTCATTCCCATAAAACGGTTTAATGGTCGATTTGAAAAATGGATACAAAAGTGGATTTTATGCTTGTGAATTTCATTCTGATTTTATTGAATAGTAAGTACACCTTGTCGTGGCTAAGCCAAGCTAATAAGATATGATCTCTCTATTCTAATCCTTTGGTAATTTGGGGTAATTTAGCAAGACCTGAATCTCTAAAGCATATATCTGATCAGATACCAAATTGTGCGACTGTTGATGTGTGTGTGTGTGTGTGTGTGTGTGTTTTTTTTTTGCTCATTTCTCAGGAGGACCAATAGTGTCTGCAAATTACCGTAAGATTATAAAAATTGGGACACCTGAAAGAGTTACCGTAAAATTGCCAAAATGTAATATATTGCAGTTTGGTTTTACAGTCAAAAAGATGCAGATTGAATGACAAACTACATAGACGATGATCAAAACCCTCCAAAGGGTCAGTCAGACCTATCTGTCCCAATACTTAGAATGTTTACAGAGCTCTAAAGTTTGGGACACCTCAAACCAGTTTATTGTAATTTTTACTACCATATAGATAATGTGTGCTGATCATGATCAGACATATATGATTTCGGTCTACTCAGGCATGTGTGCTGATCATGATCAGACATATATGATTTCGGTCTACTCAGGCCAAATTGAACAGTCTGATCTGGAACTGTGGGCCATGCTTAGTCACTTCTGCCCCTATATATAGGGTCATGATGGTCACAAAAAGTTTACTGATCAAATTAACCTCTAAAATCCTCAAAGAAGACTAACAGATAACACTTCACATGTCCTCATTGCTGATCCTTTTGTATGTTTTATTGACTACTGTTTGCTCTTTAAAATTGTCAAATAAAGGAAGACACCTCTTTACACTTTTATGCACCCTTTTAGCAGGAATCTCCCCAGACCATTAAGGCATGTCGCTTGCAAAGTGCCTTCCTCTTCAAATCACCTTTGCAACATGCCTTAATTTCCAATGAAAATTCTTTAAAGTGCTATTATTTTCATTTCTTCGCTAGTAAAGTTATTTTAAATGTATTCAGGATCATCAATAAACTATTTAACATGTAAATTTAGGCTAATTTTGGCAAAAGATTGCTATATTAAGTATTTTGAAAATTGATCATCAAGTCAAAATCTGATTTTTGTGCTAAAAGCGACATGCCTTCTGAAATTTCTTGGGAGAATGCTGTATAGGGCTCAAATATTAGGCTGAAATACTGCCAAAAAGGGCCTGTTAAACCCCAACAATCAATAAGTTGTTATTGCAGTTTTTTGGTCAGCCCAATCATATAATTCAATGATAGGAATTTGAGGATGTAACAGAGATTATTTAGAGATATTTTACATATTTCTTCATAGAAACGTATGTTGTTGGCGTATGAGGGGTCACAACATACATTTTCATTGAGAAATAAGTAAAAGTAAAATTCGCTAAATTGGACGAAGGTCACTAAGATTCAGTCCTGTATATAAAAAATAAAATGACAGACATGGGGAAAACTTCAAACCATTTTAGACAATTACAGCTAAAGTATTAGCATTAAGAATACATGTTTAACAGGACCATATTCCTGGCCACCAGTAACTGAATGGAGCGCATCTTTGCACTCCATTAAATTTTGCCCATGATTTATGAACTTTCATAAATATGGCCAATATTTATTTGCCTGTTCTGTTTATGGAATATGAGAGAAAATAAATCAAGAACAAGCAGCAAATATTGACACCTATGATGATCTATTTCACACTGGCTGTCAATAACCTGTTTATTTATGGTACTTTCCTTGTCACTCAAGGCCAAATTGGTTATTTATTGCTTTAGGTGACTGTTTCAATTAGTGCAGCAAAGTATGAAATTAAAAGATATTCAGCGATTACATAACATCAATGATCACATCAGATAGCATCTTCTTATATTTTCAGCTGGACTGAATTTGTATTTGAAGTGTGTTGTTCTGATCAATACATGTCAGGAATTCTTACATCAACAGGTGTCACTCTGGCTCCTATTGACACCAAGGACCTGGGTTTGTAGCTGCATGTAGCCTATACTGCTCAGATACACACACTCACAGCAGCAACTGTACTTTATTTTTCATATAAATCTCAGACTGTCACCAATAAGAAAAGAAAAAAAATGCAAGAATTTAAACTTCAATTTTTAAATCATTATACATATACATATAGGCATTTAGAATCAAGTTTAAGGAGTAAATCTCAAATTTACATAAATAGAAACTACTTGAAATATACATGATACTTTCATTGTGTTTGCATGCAGGAAGATAAATTCGATGTAAACATAGATATTGCCTGTTAGTGATGATGTCTGGAATTATACACACTTCAGAAATGAAGCAGAATGGTAGAAACTCTGGCTCCTTCAAGCTCTCATTAGTGAAAAAATATCAACATGTATGAAAATGCAAAAAAAAAGAAAGAAAAAAATCAAAGCATATTGTGTGGATCTTATCATAATGGAAGTGTCTCCTGCCAGCCGGCTCACTGAGGCAATTATGATGAGATCCATACCATATGTTCTGATGAGGTCCACAACATTATGTAGTTTACGCTGAGAATATCATTTCGTGATAATGGCATTTTCAGGCTTCAACCTGACACATCCCAATTATGCAGCGTACAAGTGCAACAGATTCTCAACTAATGTTTACATATCAGAGCGAAACTAACACAATTTGCGGTTCAATTTTTTGCCGATGTGGCAGCGATTTATAGCTGTAATGAAATTTATATACTTGTAGATATGTAAAAAACTTGTAATATGTCGTAATGATATCTGATGAGAGTTAAATAAGCTGAAAATTAAATGCATTTAGATTCATTATGATAATACAATGGTTCTTCATGCTAGGAGTTACATCAAAGCAGACAAGAAGATTGTTTTCTTGGAAATAATGATTTTTGTTTTTTTAGATGTTGTGCAGCAGCGCAAATGATTTTACATCCTGCAGCGTTAATTGCGAATGAATTGATGTTGCATTTTGCATGCCTAATTTCAGGTACATGTAAACGAGAATTATGCACCAGTCATTTGCTCAAAGGGTAGCTAAGGGTCTAAGCTACTGCCATGCGGACAGCGACTCTGATCAGACTGGGCGGATGCCCAGGCTGATCTGAGTCTGCGCTGGACGCATAACCACATTGTAAGTGGTATTTACTCAACAACCATATGGAGCATATCCTGATTTAGGCTTTTATTGTTTAAAGCCTGTATCTACCAAGACAGATGGAATCGAAGACCAACTTTTCATATTCATAGTTCCAAAACTTAAGACTAAATAACCATGTGTTTCATTCCTACTGATATGACTTTTACACAAGTAGAATAATTGACTGTTTTGCATTCTAAAGGCTCTTTTGGAAAAAAGTAAGGTGATGGGGAACTGCTTTTGAGTATTCCCACACCAGGTAGGCGGCAATGGAAAACGTTCTGAACAATCGATTAACGCGGATCAAAAACCTTTAGAAACAGCGTTAGAAACGCTTTTCTGACGGTTTTTGATTGCAAATTGTCACCAATTTGCAATCAAAAACGCTGTTTCTAACGTTTTTTATCCGCATTCGTCGATAGCATGAGTGTTTTCGATTGCCAGTCCTTCCCGGTGTGATTCCCCAGTCATTTGATATTGATTGCATCACAGCTCTAATGAGGAGCCCCAATCAAATACATGTACATGTACATATTTAGCAGGCTCCAAATTAGTTCCCGGTTTCATGCAAAATTAAAAAAACATGCAAAACATCTAAAATCCCATGAAAAAAATCCAGGTTGATCCAGTGAGAGGTAATTTTGTAGATCACCCACAAAGCAACATGATTGTTTAGTATTTCCAGCATGCTGAGGTTATCAGGAAATTCAGAAAATTATACTGTAAACCTGGCTTCTTTCCATTATTCAGATATCAATGCTTTTACTTTTTGTGTTCCGAACTAGCCCATCTCGGTCTGAAAAGTTCACCCCATGAAATCTTTACATTATACTAGATTACAATTTACTGGTTGTTATAAATGAGTACGTAATGACCCTATAAATATTCGGACTGACAGGTCTGAGCAAACATTGTAGACCCAGATCAGGGTCTACAACGTTTGCCATTTCCTAAGCAGCATTTGGATGCATTAACGTGAAATCCACTTCTAAGAATTTTCGAACAATAATTGTCTGATTTTTGGGTGTCCGAAACTTTAGGGACATTATGGTAACAATGATCAAGTGATCACACCCTGCATCCATTTCAAATATGAACACACTGATAACATACCCTGTATCCAGATGTAAAGACTATAAAAAATCACATAAGATAAATTTTGCTCTTAAACAGTAGCAAACTTTGTTTCATCGGAATATGTAAAGTGAATTTTCCAGCTTTTAACTTGGAGAGGTTCAAATTGTATTGTAAAATCTAAAATCTAGAGTATTGGCAAACAGAAAAAAGGGAAGAACCCCCCCCCCCTCCCCCGAAAAGAAAACCCAGATGAAACAATGGAGCCCCCCCCCCCCCCTCCCCGAAAAGAAAACCCAGATGAAACAATGGAGCTAATCAAGTTAAGAAAAAAAAGAATATAGCTAATCAAGATGTTTTATAATGAAGCATCGCATTAGATAACTTGAAGTATTTTGCACAGTTTGGTAAGGTTTTTGATTGTATCATTTGGATAAAAATGGGTTACCAGTTACAATACAAATGCTGCAAGAACATAAAACAGAGCTCCAGATAAGAAGGGGAAACAGGGATAAGTAAGGGATAATTTTCCTTAGTTTTCCATTTAAACATACATTGTGATCCTTCATTAGAACCGTCTCGCCGAGACGGTTCTAATGAGGGGTCATTATGTATGTTTTAGTTGAGAAATAAGAAAAATTATCTCTGAGTTATCCCTGTTACCCCTTCTTATCTGGAGCTCTGCATAAAAGCTATTTCACTGTTTTTATCTGTTTCAGGCGTTTCATTATGTGGTGCCCAGGATACTTTTTATTTCAATATGAAACCTCACGACCAGTCTGTTGTTGAGGGTACAGAACAAACCCTCTTCTGTGATGTCTCAAACCGGCGACACATATCATTCCAGTGGATACAGGATGGTAAGCCTGTGACAAATACTAGTCGTAGGTTTCAAGAGGGTAGGAATTTACGGATATTACGCATAACACGGGAAGAGGATTCAGGAGCATTTCAGTGTATAGCAACAAATGTTACCACAGGATTTTCATTACAGAGCGGTGAAGCAGTCATTGATATTCAATGTAAGTAAAACATAGAATAAAAGTTTGGTATATAGCATGATTGGCATTGATTGCTCTGTTAGGAGATGCTCTGCATCTGTCTCATATCACCAACCATCTGATTTCAGATGGTTTATATTACTTTGTGCATACCCTGAAAATGCATATACTGTGTTACATGCGTAAAGCTATGAAAAATGAAATTTGAAATTATATATCAGCTAGCTATTGATATAATGTTTTCATCCATTTGTATAGACTAGTTAGCAGGCTACATGTACTTATAAAAATCTAGTTTAACATAATGGTCTAGGAGATTTTTAAAACACCTTAATCCGAGCTACACCCAGAATGTCACTCTAAAGTCACTTGATAGTGTATAGCTGACCAATGCAGCAACAACTTAGCATGTGACCTAGTCCCACAAACAAAAGTGCATGTGTTGAATGTCCCACAATAAGTCTGTGGTTTTTACTTTACAGTTAATGAACAGATGTGTCATGTGTGTACAAAGCTCCAGATAAGAGGGGGTACTGAGGATAATTAAAAGATAATTTTTCTTATTTCTCAACGAAAACATATATTGTGACCCCTCATTAGAACCGTCTCGATGAGACGGTTCTAAAGATGGGTCACAAAATATGTTTTTATGGAGAAAAATGGATAATTATCCCTAAATTATCTCTGTTACCCCTTCTTATCTGGAGCACTGGTGTACCAGTTTAAAGCAGGCATGGCATCAGAAAGGTGAATTGTTCCACCAAAATTTTGACTTTTCCTGGGCATTAATTTGGAATACTTTTTTCGCTATTAAAGCTCTGTAAAATGTCTTTCAGATCAGGTTTTGGTGATGTTGGTAGTAGTACTGGGTATTTTATTTGATAGCAAGACTTCTACTATTGAAATCCATTATAAATAAGGTGCAGTATCCCATGTAAATATACCACCCTTAAGGAACAGCAGCTTTGGAGTATACGTTCTAGGACAAGAAGAGGAAGAAAAGCACACAAGAAATGAATGTTTTATATTTTGCATTGAATTCTTAAAAAAGAAAAGAAAGAAAAAAAAAGAAGAAAGTTGACTTTTGTGACAAGTACTTAACAGCGTTTACGTCTCATTGTCCGATCTTTTATGAGTTACAAGACGAAAGACGATAAGGCAATAAAGAACCGCTCTTTAAAGTCAGCAAAGTATGCTTTTCCTATTATGGTAGTTAGCGGAATAAAAGGTAAATATTAGGACTGGAATTACTTCATGTTTACTTAATTACACCTCAAGAGGTTTACATTCAATAAAGTAATGGTGCTATAAATTAGAGTTTTACTATACTCTTTTTCCTGAATTGTGCATTATACATCTGACTTGAATTAGTAATTTGACATCTCATAATTATGACATGTCAGCCTGATGTTAAAAAACCCTGACTTTATATAGGCAGAAAAAAATTACAAAAAATTGGAGAAAAAAAAATTGCAGTGTCAGAGCTCAGTGCCTAGACATGAGCTGTTTCCTTGTGTATAACTCATTACCACACCGGGTAGGCCGCAATCAAAAACGCTCATGCAGTCCGCGAACGTGAATCAAAAACCGTTAGAAACAGCGTTTTCGATTGCAAATTGTCGCCAATTTGTAATCGAAAATGCTGTTTCTAACGGTTTTTGATCCGCGTTATTCGATTGTTAAGAGCGTTTCAGATTGCCGCCTACCCGGTGTGATTACAATATATTGCTTATTTTACTCATACTGGGTAGGCGGCAATCGAAAACACTAAAGCAGTCGACGAATGCAAATAAAAAACCCTTAGAAGCAGCGTTTGCGATTGCAAATTGTTGCCAAAAAAACCCTTAGAAACAACGTTTTCGATTGCAAATTGTCGCCAATTTGGCTTTTGCTGTTTCTAACGGTTTTTTATCTGTGTTAATCAATTGTTAAGAGCTTTTTTGATTGCGGCCTATCCAGTGTGCTACTTTACTTGTGAAAAGAAAAAAAAACACAGAGAAAACTTGATCTCATTAATCATCCACAGAGTTGTGATCTTAAGGTGGATTTACATGATAATAGATATTGCATGACACATCATGTTGCATTTCATGTCATGCAACCATTTTTTCGCAAGTACATTTTTGTTTAGATTTAGATGATGAGACATGTTGCATGCAACGGCCGGGCCATGTAGCGCAATCGGTAGGGCACCTGACTCATAAGTCAGAGGTCCTGGGTTCAAAACCCGGTCTGGCCTCTTACTTTCATTTCTCCTTCCGCTGATTTAAGAAGGGCAGTTGTCAGTTACTGGCGAAAGTATGTGCACTTAGTACTGGTTAACCGCTTAGGAGGTCTAAGCCTGCCCAGGAATAGTGTGGTTAGGTTAACTGACCGTCCCGACATCACCATAGATGTTTACCGTGGACGTTAAGCAATAAATCAATCAATCAAAAAAGTTGCATGCAACAGATATGTCATGGTGTCATGGGGCATGTTATGGGGTGTTTACACGGTTACACATGTTGCATATCTGGCAACCATATTTAGACCCTATAATAGGGAAGACAAAATAGGGTCCCTATTTTGTCTTCAAATTTAAAAAATTATGAAAAAATTATATATAAAAAAAGAGAAGAAAATTATAAAAAAGTTCATTTGCTCCTTTAACAGAGCTATTATCAAACAAAAGCTCCATCTGAACTTAGGTTTGGTACAAATACAGTATTATAGTAAGTATTCAGTAAAATCCTTTGTCTTCTGCAAATACCCCGTTAGCAGATCGTTGGTCAAAAGCGGTCACTATGGTCTAAATCCCATAGCTTTGATGCCCAAGCCTAATTTGCCATTTCAACTGGAAGTAGCAGAAAATACTTTTATTTTCTTCCTAATAGGATCAAAACACCTCTTTAAGCGGAAGCGTCAACAAAATTAACCCTGCAACAGTGTCCGTCAAAAGATCAGTAAACATCGCACAATCCTTTTCATAAACACTTAGCAAGTTGAGGGCAAATCTTGTGCAACTTTTTGCAATATTTTGTTGTTCTGTTAGCACATTGAAACAATGTTGTGTACTAACACAAAATATTGGGACAGAGGTGTTCGAGGAGCAAACAGTGTATACCCAGATCAGACTGCTCCTGATCTGGGTCTACACTGGTTACCAGTCCACTTGCAACTTTCTGACATGTAGCCTGGTAGTAAATTCTATTTTTCCATTTTTGGATAATTTCAGTAATTTGTAATGGTGTTCCTTTATTTAAGTTGATTACTGTAGTGTACTGTAGTGTACTGAAGTTGTGGAGTGGCGTGAGTATTGATGAGTTTAATGAGTGTAAAAAGAACTTTTGTTGTTGTTTTTACAGTTTAATCTGTTGCAATAACAGTTGTTGCACTTCGAAAGCAATACTTTTTGTATTTAGTATACATACAAACAATCATCAGTTTGAATTGGTGGCTGAGGTTGGCATTGGAGTTTATAGCATTGAAGATAAATATCATTATGTAGTAGTATGTCCAATGTTTGGTACAGTACAGCACCATTATAATGCTTTTATTATAACTCTATTTTAGATATAATACTATCGCTTCATGGCTCCACCCATTACAGACTTAAAACAAAGGAGTTTAACAGTAATGCTCATTTGCCAAAGTGTATACTTTTGTAGTATAAGTTCAATGACACTTTTAGAAAATTTCAGTTAAAGTGTTTTGCCTTTCCACAGACCCCAAACATAGCATTAATTATATAAAGGGACTATACTGTATTGACATAATTGAAATATCGATAATTGTGAAAAATGAAACTGCCATCTCACTTCGTTATTCTTGTGATATATCATTTTACATTTCTTTAGCTGCTTCAGTATCTGTTTCTTTTTTTTTTTTTTTTTCAGCTTAAGCTTAGACTATGTTGTTGACAACTTACAAAACTGTTTGACCTTTCTTAAGATATGCAAGTCAAATATTGGATTGAAATGTAATCATTGAGCCCTTTCATCTTGTTGATAAGATTTAGCCATATCAAAATAATCATAAATTCATCATTTGAAATGTCTTCACCAATGAATCGATGAAAGCCAAGAAGAAGAAACATGGGTGTGGGAAATGAAATACATTTAATCCAGCGCAAATATACATATTCAAACTTTGCATTCATTTTTGCCCAAAAACGAAAAAAAAAAAAAAAATTTTTGCTGATAATTTTACTGGGTATAGCAGGATTGTAACCCTGGACAATCTCATCAGGGTTTATTATAATACTGTATGCTTTTGTATGTGTGTGTATAAATTTATCTACAAAACCTTAAAAAAATTGTTTTAACCAAGCTACATACATGTAATATTGACAATTCAAAGACTAAATGGTAGACAGTGTAGATCAAGAGGAGGTGGCTCATTATGCGCTACCTGATCTGGACTCTACACTGATTGCGAGTTCAATGATTTTGACATTCCTGGTGCTTTTTAGAATATTAGCGAACATAAATATGGTCAACTTGACAGGATAGTACAATCCTATTAATTTAATACTTTGATGTGCAAGAAATGAGGAAGGATTTCTAGAGATATGTAATAAGCAACAATAATGAAGATTGTTGTTGGGTTGATAATATCAACAGGACATGGTATTTGCTGGTTGCAAAAGATTTTGTACAGGTACTATGTGTCACACCTGTACAATAGTTGCAATCAACCTGACATGATTAATTTGTTATGACAACCCTCCTTAAACTACTATGCAACTCCACCTTTTCCCACTGTCCCACTGACTACACCCCCCCCCTCTGCGACCCCCACCAGCACCCCACCCCCTCCCCAGTATTTGGTCACCATCAAGTAAAATTTTGTTTACATTTTGCACTCACATGGTCTGCTGAAAATTCTCCAGTTATGATGAGAAGTTTCCGGTTATTCTATGAACTTCCAATTACTACAAGTCAAGTATCTACTGCAACCAACGTCCTTCTAAAGGCGATGGTAATCTGTTACGGTCAACTGTCAGATAAGATATTCCGCCGAAAAACTGATTTCTTTTGATCCAATTATAACGGTATTAAAACCGCTCAGCTAAAGTCGCGGTAACTAGATTTGTGACGTCAGAGTCTCGCTGTACTCTGTCAACCTCGCGCTTACAATGTGACCGCCGCGGAAGTCGTTGATAATGTAGCTGACAGGTACCGTTAAGATAGATTTTGTGACTAGGATCAACTGAGCCGATGTCTATGAAGAAACGACTTTCATTGTCTGTCTTTTTAATATTTTGAGATAACGGAACGTTTCTGAACCTGCTCCAACAACGACATGTTGCAGTAGTGGACTGACGCGTTGTAGTATGATGCTGAAAATTTCCCAGTTAATTATAATGTTGAAAATATTGGAATTATGCTCTGATTTGATGCTGAAAATTTCATATTGTGCTGCTGTCAAAATTTCATATTGTGCTGCTGTAAATTTCCCTTTTATGATGCTGAAAATTACCCATTTGTGATGCTGAAAATTTCCACAATTATGCTGCTGAAAATTTCCTAGTGATGGTGCTGAAAATTTCCTAGTGATGGTGCTGAAAATTTCCTAGTGATGGTGCTGAAAATTTTCAAAATATGAAGTGCTAATTAATATCATAATTGTGCTGCTGAAAATTTCTCAAGAGTTAATAATACTGAAAATTTCCCAATTATGATTTAGATGATTTCTCAATTTGATTATTGAAAATTTATCAGTTGTACGGATATTGAATTAATGGATGCTGAAAATTCCCAGTTTTGATCTTTGTTATAATTTTGATCAAAATAATTTGGAGAAACTAACATTAATTAGAATACATCAGGAATGTCTTTTTCTCAAGACCCACTGCAAAATGTTTCATGTAAACAAAGTGGTATTGTTCTCTTTGAGAACTACCTAAAAAGAATGATGGGGTAACATTATCCATACATTAATAATGTATAAATGTCCATATAAATTATTATACTGCTAAATTATATAGGTTATATAAACTTGATACTGATTTAAATACAAAATCCTCACTAAAGTCCCTACTTTGGGAGACCCCACTGATCAGTGATATAACCATGAAACTAATACCTTTCTTAATGTGCAGGACACCTGTTGAATTTTTTGACACTTTCAGTAATTTGATAATTTTTCACCTAAGCTTCTGTAATGCCAGATTATGTGCATAATATAGTAATATCCAACTCTGTCAGGAGCCAATTAGGAATAAATTTGTATGAAATAGGGGTGTCTTAACTCCTGCTCTCTTCATTAAATGGTGAATTGTGAGAGTTTTAAAATGTGTGAAGATTTGAGAAAACAGCAAGAGTTTTGATAAGATTTGGGTAGCTTATCTTTCAGTTTTTGTGCTTCCTACAGACTCCTTGTGGTTTTGACACTTTCAGTAATTGGAAAATTGTAGACCCTCTAAACTGAAATGATCAGTTTAGTAATGTTGTATCTGTAAGAATAAATTAAGACATGTTGGACAAGATATGACAAAAGATTTTTCTGACAGAAGCCATATTAATAATATTAGTTATTAATATTAATAATATGGACTGAGTTGATATACATTGTACGATGTACTTTAACCTTAATTTGAAAGAAAAGAAGACAAAAAAAAAATGAATGGAAAAATCAAAACAATGCAATGGTTTCAACCTTTCTATAACACAAATGAAATTACATGTAGTTGAATTTGCAAACAGTGTAGATCCTGATGAGGTGGCTCATAATGAGCTGCTTGTTATCTTGATCTTCGCTGTTTGACCTTGAGTCTTTAAATTCTTAGTATGATATAGCGTAGACAAAACATTTTCTGACATTTTGCAGACAAATTTTGTGGTCCGCTTTTCTGGTTGTTTAGCAGCAACAGCAGCTAAATTACTGCTATAGAGTGGTGGAATATATCTAGTAAAGTTGCATTTTTGGAAATAAATAACAGTTTTTAGCGCGTCTGTATGAAAGTACAGACAGCTATTTGTTGTCACTTGGACGTCGGCATGGGCGTCACACTTTAAAGTTTTATGTCAAAGTTTTTTATGTGATGGGCAAGGCACTACAGGGGAGCTATCCTGTACGCGGACAGGTCTTGTTTTACAGAGGTTTTACAGAGGTGGCTGTTCGAGGTCCACTGAACTTGTTAGAGCTGCACTGAAATCTGCAGTTCTGGCAGTAACAGTTAGTGCTCTGGGATAGCCTAACAATCAGGCATAACCATATCATTTGCCAGAAACACAATCATCATGTTTATGTTACCAATCTCTTTGTTTATAAATACAAACATTACCTAATTATCCCAGTAGATAGAGACTTAACCTCATTAGCAGGGCTATTATTGTTTATTGATACATAATGACTTGGTGAAACCTGATTGTGGTACATTGTTTCCTCAGAGCAGTCTATTGGGATCATCAGCTGTTGCAAGATTTAACCCTTAGTTTGCTATAGCTTAGGACGAAACATATTTTGAAATTTTGCTGACATAAATTTCGTTGTCTGAGAGTCTAGCATGGTACATTTCTGAGCTCTGTTTTCATCCCATTGGCACTTTGTATGAACTTCTTTAGGCATTGCCCTTAATATCAATATTTTTTGCTGGAAAAACGCACTGCAAAATTATAAAGGCCTCTGTCCTCACATGTTTTTTTGGCCACAAATGGCAGTGTTTTTCTATACAGTATGTTTGAAAGTGTATCTCTTTAACTGACAACTGTTACCTGTTAGATTTGACCAACTGCATGGGTGACGGGTAAAACTGGAACAGACTGCTTGCAATTGGGTTTGTCCAAAGATGTCACTGTAAACGTGTACTTCCTTGGAACCATTTTGAAATGAAAGCCTTGTGTCCACTTGATGGAATGAAACCTCAGTCAGGATTCTGGTTGAATAAGTCAATTCAATTCAATTCAATTCTTTATTCCATAGCTCCAGATAAGAAGGGGTAACAGGGATAATTTAGGGATAAATTTGCATATTTCTCCATGAAAACATATTTTGTTACCCGTCATTGGAACCGTCTCGCCGAGACGGTTCTAATGAGGGGTCACAACATATGTTTTCGTTGAGAAATAAGAAAAATTATCTTCAAATTATCCTCATTACCCCCTCTTATCTGGAGCTCTGTTTAAAATATTCTGACTGCCAAATACATTTTAGCGCATCTACAACACATCATAGAAACAAGACAATGATCTATTTTCACATTTACCTTCCCAGCAGGCACATGACATCGCAGTGACGTCTCACTGACGTCTCACTGACGCCAGTGCAAGTCTGACAATAAGCAGAGAAATGTTACAGACTGGCAATTCATTTATTAATGATCAGGAATCCATTAAAATACTGTGAGTTCCAGCAGTCAAGCAGATGGCAGCCATTTCTGGTATCATTATGATGGATGATCTTAATGATGGAGTAACCAGGCTGTTACATTAGCCTGTCAGACCTGATCTGTCACTAGGTGCCTTGAAACTTACCTTATTGCTGAAGAATGACTCTAAGGGCTTTATGGTGTCCAGTTTTTCCAAAGACTCACCAGGGCTTTAATGGTATTGCATATCCAGTTTTATCCCATTCCATTCGGGATAACCCTTTAGGGTTATCTGGGCAAGCAGTTTGGATCCAGATCAGGCCCCACAAGTGTGGGGCCTGATCTGAGATCCAAACTGTTTGCTGCCTAGACATCATTTCTACAAGAGTTGGTTAGATCAATATTGTCAAAATATTCTTGATTTTTGATGCAGACAACAATTTTAGCAGATGACAAAAAATACCCAGAATGCAATGGGTTAACAAGGCTATTGTTGACCATGTTCTCGCCATCATACCCTTGGGTCGACATGTGGAATTTTAAGATGAATGGGACTACACTTTTGCATATACTGAATCATGTGCACGCCATAGCTAATGCAACCATTTGGAATATTTTTATGAAACTATACAGCAATGTGTATAAAAATGGTCGCTTCCCCTTATTTTAAATAGTTTCAGAGTAATGTCCCTTTGTTTTTAGCTCACCAGAGCCGAAGGCTCCGGGGGAGCTTATAGGATAGGCAGTTGTCCGTCGTCGTCGTCGTCGTCTGTCGTCTGTCGTCTGTCCGTCAACACTTTTAAACAACATCTCCTCTGAAGCCACTAGGCCGATTGGGTCCAAATTTCATCTGTAGCATTCTTGGGCTGGGGGATTGAAAGTTTGTGTTTTTTATGAAAATCTGCCTGTTGCTTTGGTTGCTATGGCAACTTAGAGTTCCCATAGACTTATAATGGGAAAAATTGAAAAATGACATTTTCTGCCAGGCCATTGCAGATATGTAGACAAAACTTGTATAGAAATATTCCTTGAGAAGTCTTCTATCAGCTGTATGTTTTTTGAAACTTGTATAGAAATATTCCTTGAGAAGTCTTCTATCAGCTGTATGTTTTTTGGCCCAGTGCCACTTTTATTGGTTGCCATGGAAACCAAAATGGAAAAAAAAATGGAAAAAATACTTAAAAATTATCTCCTCTGTAACCACTGGGCCCATAAGGCCCAGATTTCATCTGTAGTATCCTTAGGCTGGGGGATTGAAAGTTTGTGTTTTTTATGAAAATCTGCCTTTTAGTTTGGTTGCTATGGCAACTTAGAGTTCCCATAGACTTATAATGGGGAAAATTGAATAATGGCATTTACTGCCTAGCCATTGCAGATATGTTGACAAAACTTTTATAGAAATGTTCCATAAGAAGTCTTCTATTAGCTTTATTGTTTTTGGACCCACTGCTCCTTTTACTGGTTGTCATGGAAATCAAAATGCAAAAATAAAGGAAAAAAAAAAAAACACTTGCAAAATTATCTCCTCAGAAGCCACTGGGCCAATAAGGCCCAGATTTCATCTTTAGTATCCTTAGGCTGGGGGGTTGACAGTTTGTGTTTTTGATGAAAATCAGCTCTTTCGTTTGGTTGCTATGGCAACTTAGAGTTGCATTGACTTATAATGGGGAAAATTGAAAAATGGCATTTACTGCAATCAAAATATGGCAAATAGTTATATATTTTGTTATCAACTCAGCAGACTGTCAGACTGAGACTTTGTAGTTGTATATTTTGTATTAGCCTGTACAAATGTGACAGTAATTTTGATAGCAATTTTGAGCTAGAGATATGGTGAGCTTTGTGGCCCGTGGGCCTCTTGTTTTTTATAGACTACTCTTGTGTGCACCATAACTAGGTAATTGTTCGGAATGTCTTAATGAAACTATATAGCCATGTGTATGAGGTTATTGCAGAAACATACAAAAATGATTGGTCTCCCATACTTAGTTTTTCGAGGTGCAGCCTCGTATAATTTCGATATTGTTCCACATTTCACAAGATTCCATTCGTCAAATAATGCGTATGTCAAAATTTAGCCAATAATATCAAAGGTCAATGAATATTTAATCTTCGCTTTTTCTCGTCGTACTGCACTGTGAATACATAAGCACTCTGTCTTATATTAATTCAAAATGTTTCTCTTGTTTGTAATTTTACAATTATATTATATAAATGTTATCAAAAACAGACGTAGATGTATTCAAAACTTCATCGTAGATCTACTTTCAATTTCTACTTTGTTTAATTTGGTCGTACAGCATTAGTACCTAAGTGAGGCTGTTTGTCCTGGCTACAGATCTGCCCGAGGGTCCATTGGGGCTGAAATAGGTGTAAATTACCCCACTTGCAGCGCTCTTGTTTGAACTTTCATAAGTTGATTTTCTACAACGGCAGTCTGTAATCATACCTTTCAGTGCTCCAGATAAGAAGGGGTAACAGGCTGAGAGATAACTCAAAGTTAATTTTTCTTATTTCTCAACGAAAACATACACTGTGACCCCTCATTAGAACCGTCTCGGTGAGACGGTTCTAATGAGGGGTCACTTTGTATGTTTTAATGGAAATCTAAGAAAAATTATCCCTCAATTATCCCTATTACCCCATCTTATCTGGAGCTCTGCTTTCTTTCATTACAGCAAAAACTGTTTCTCTTGCAAATTAACTTGAACCTGTTTTCATGTAAAGGCAAGGCATTTACTTATGTTACCATCAATAAATGTTTGTGGCTTGTTTTTACAAGGTAAGAAGAAAATTAGTTTTTGCCAATGTACCATGTCGGACCTTAGAGAAAAACAGGTGAATTTTTTTTTTTTTTTTTTTCTGCAGCATTCTGTACTTGCATTACCAGCTTACAGGAATTTTTTCATAGACTTGTGGCAGAAACATGAAAATAACAGACTTTTAGGAAAAAACATTTAGCAATAAATACACATATATACAAGTTACTTTTGATGCTGCTGATCTTTAATAATTTCTGATTTAGCTGTAAAAATTGGAATTTCATGACAGAAACACATCTATAATATATCCACAGAGCTCCAGATAAGATTTAGGGGTAACAGGGATAATTTAGTGATTATTTTACTTATTTTTCCATTTAAAACATACATTGTGACCCCTTTAAAACATCCATTTAAAACATACATTGTGACCCCTCAATAAAACCGTCTCACCGAGATGGTTCTAATGATGGGTCACAATGTATGTTTTTGTTAATAAGAAAAATTATGTTTGAATCATCCCTGTTACCCTGAATTATCCGTCATGGCAAAAAGGCACTTTTTTTTTAATTCAGCTGTTGTCATTGCACATAAACAGCACAAACTTATAATGGTGAATTGGTATATATGTACTTACAGGGGAAGCAACCCTGCTA
Organism: Ctena decussata; assembly: GCA_963989385.1. Classification (NCBI taxonomy): domain Eukaryota; kingdom Metazoa; phylum Mollusca; class Bivalvia; order Lucinida; family Lucinidae; genus Ctena; species Ctena decussata. Next base: position 32,333,469 of record OZ022499.1, on the reverse strand, counting down.
TTTTCATTTTTGCCTCCCTTACCTGCAATAGGGCGGTGGGTCAACTCTTAAAAGAAAGAATTAGAATTTGCACTCCAAGACCCCATTTTGGAAGGGCTATGTCATCCAGGAAAGTGGTCAAGAATTCACAAAAGTGTCCTAATTTTAGAAATGGTGGAAAAATAAGGCGGACTGTAACCAACAATTTGGACCCAGAGGCAAAATTACTTTAAGTGGAACAAAATAGTTCAAGACAGTGTTTTGTTTACTGCTAAATCAGTACTGAGTCACAGCATTTTATGTGAAACGCAGGCACTGGCTTTAAACCCTACTGCACTCTGAACGGCCAAAAACTCCATAGAGTTTTGGCTGTTCTGAGTGCAAAAGTGTTAACTGGCTGTGGCTGTGCACAAAATTTTGGTTCGATCTGGTAAAATATGCGAATTGTGTGGTCTTAGAATGTTTAACACTATCAGGTTACCTGGTAGTCTGAAAGTTTCAGAATGCTGCATTCTCCTGCAACAAGTCTCAGAGTTAGCAGTAGCACTTCTGGAGCTGAAAACTAGAATTCCATCAATTTATTCTGGCAGTAAATTAACTTTCCCATATTATTACACAAATCACCTGTCTCACCATAGTGTGTGGTAGGGCAGGTAAAATTATTTACGAGGCTTTGTGTAACATGTAAGCATGTGCTAGAATGTTTTTTACTGCATTTGAGTGAAGCAGGCTGACTATACTATGCATGGCTTTAGACGGAAGTCATGAAATCGAGGCCGTATAGTCAGCTTGGAGGGCAAAAAAAAATCAGATGACAAAATTTACATCTGCAAAATTTGAAAAAATATGTTTGTTCAAGCTGTATGATATTAAAAGTAATAGAAGAGGGCAGTTACAATATAATATATCCAGGTGAGGTGGCTCATGGTGAACCACCACATTTGAATCCACCTTATGTTTGCATATTCAATTATTTTCATTTTTGGCTCTTAAGTATTATAATTTAATTTTATAATTACTGACTTGAGGACAATTCTTGGATTTTGTTTTTCATTTCCCCATAAACACACACTCTGTCAGTTTATTATGCATGTCTTTCTTTTTGCATACAGTATAACAAGAAAGCATAAAGTCAGCTGTACAAATTCACATTTCGTAAAAAAAAATATTGTAAATACTCAGTGCATATGGCTTTGAAATTAATAATATTATTCATATTACAGATATCCAGATCTCATAAAATTTAATTCCATTCTGAATATGAAATGAGGTAAAAATACATTTTTCACTTCATGAACAGATGTAAATGAGTGTACAGCTCGTCGTAAATAGTATTCACACAAATGTTAAATTTCTTTCAAAATTGAAATGATTTGAATGTTTGCAAGTTCAGGCCCAATGCAGTCTAAAAATAAATATGAGCTGCAATCTGCGAGAAAATTTTCTGAAGGCGAAAGGATACATTTTTAAGAGAAGTAACTCTTCTAGTTGTTTGTCATTTTTGCCTCCCTTTCCATTGGATGTAAACTCTTAAAGGAAAGATGGATGGATGGATGACCTGCAATTTACGTCCTTTTCAACAGTATTTCAGTCATATCAGACAATGGGATGGTGATAATGAAAGGCTGTGTGCAGTGAAATCCTATTATTTCCAGTGGGTCTCGAACCTGAGGCCACTAGATCAGTAGGCAGGCGCTTAACCGACTGAGTTACCGGGGCTCCCCTAAAAGGATTTAAGAATTTACTCCTTGAGTACATTTACTCAAGAGTAGCCCCTAGTACTATTCTGAGAGGGCTTATAGTCCGTCAGGGAAGTAATTGGAAGTCACAAAAGTAGTTTCCCACTGTTAAAATGGTGGAAAAACACTGAAGCATTCGCTCAGTGGGTGCAGTTCACTCAGTGATCTATCAGATTTTAGAAAATATAACCTGTGCCACATGCCCTGATGAGACTTTGCATGTGAGCAACACTGCATGGTATTTCTCCTATACGCACAATCTGGTTTTCTCTCAACCAGTTTAAATGAACTTGAATGTGGTGCTCACTTTATTAAAATTTCAGTCAGGTAGAAAACAGAAGCCGCGGTTTGTTTAATTTAGTCAAAGGCCACCGAAGTTTGGATTACCCTAAGATGTATGTGAATTAAAAACGCATTGGCTGAATTAAATTCCCATCAACTTCGGCTTGGAAATTCTATGGCTGATGTACTGGTTCACACCTATAAAGGTAGCGGTGATTATGTTAAGATATGCGTAGGGGTAAAATATGTTCCTTTATAAATCAGAGTCATGCATTTCTGTACATCAGAATTGTTCATAAATGGAGTTTGTCAAGTAGCACATCACACGATGTGATAGGCTCTTGAGTTTGTACATAAGACAGTCTATTGTTTGCTTTTGGATTTTGGATCAGACACTTAAACACCAAAATTGAAAATAGTTGCTAACAGGTAGATCCAGATGAGGCAACTAGTCATGAGCCACCTCATCTGGATCTGCACTGTTTGCCTTCTAGTTCTTGAATTCTCAATAGAATATAGCTTGGACATAGTTATTTTTTAAACTTTGCAGACATAATTATTGTTCGCTTTTTTGGCACTTTAAAGATTTATTTCAATGGGATGGTCGTGATGCCTTTATGCCTGGCTTCCCTCAGTTTTCTCCATGAATGAGTAAGTTGGAAGAATCCTTTCTTTTTCTTTTTTTCTTGAGGTTTTTTCAGCCAGTCAATTTGGAAAAGTATGCATTCTAATAATGAGAACAAGTGTTCTGCAGGGCTATAATGATTGATCTTGTTGCAGACATATAAACAGGAAAACTTGCTGGAATCTCTGGTGTTTAAAGAAGCCAATTTCATGATCTGAGCTCGTCAAGGGAAATTGTTCCAAGAAAGGGAAGGCTCTGTCAGACTGCTGTACATCCATGTTGTCATTAGCCAGCAGTGTCACTCTGAATTCCATGCTTGATGTTTGGATTTTAACAAACATTGATGGCGATGATCAAACTGCACATAATGTGCAGTTTGATCAGAGCCATCAGTGTTTGCCTATATCATGCTATATTTTTTCACCATGTGGCACCCCACTTAATTGTTGCCACTAATCTCCCACTTCTGGTATTGGGAATTGGTGTTACAAACCTGTAGTGGCACTTTGGTTAATGCAGCTTGAACACAGATACTTTGTCAAACATGTCATGTTAAAGCACCAAAATCGCAGAAGACAGAATTTTTTCTGCAAAATTTTAAGAAATGTTTTGTCCATGCTATCTTGTTGAGAATTCAAAGACTAGAGGGCGAACAGTGTACTTGCAAACATTCAACTTACTAAGTTTCAATTGTTTGACACCTTAGGGTAAAAATGATTTTTGACCGCTGCAAGCTGGAAAATTGGCAGGATTGCATCAATTTCAGGACAGTTAAATGGTACTCATTGCCAGGCCATCACCAAACCTCTCATCCAGCTGGACTCTATAACCTGCAACTCTTTGATCTAAATTCTGGTCCCTCACTCGTGTTGCCTGTAGATAGCAGGTATTGCCGTAGCCTGGCATTCGGCCCATGTTTATAGGTTCTGGCTTTGTGTATGGCAAGGTACATAACCGGTACATTACTTTCACCAAGATGTTTTATTACTTGCCCATTCCTGAAATACATTAAATTCAACATATTTAGAAATGTAGTGATAGAGTATGATATGCATATTCATTTTCATGTATTCATTTATGATCTTGTTTTATTTAATGGACTGATACCAGTCTAGTATTGCAGGTGCATGCCCCTTTCTGAAGCCATGCCTACTTTAAGCATTTATGCTTTTCTTCATTTAATAATTGTAGGGTAAATCAAGGACTTATTGTGGGACATTGAACATGTGCAATTTTGTTTGTGGAACTATGGCTCATGCTAACTTATTGCTGTATTGGTCAGTTATATGCTATCAGGTGACTTTTGAGTGCCATTCTAAGTGCGACTCGGATAGGTCTATTGACATCTATAAACAGATCATGCATGCTGATGTCTATTTAACAAATTCGGACTTGTGGTGTTGAAGTGTTTGTTATTCTGAGTGCACTCTATCCCTGTATCAGATTGGATTGTGATCAGTCTACTATTTTAACTAATGCTGGCTTGCACAACGTATGCGATAATCCAACATTGTGAGCAAGATGACAGGGCCTGACAAATCCATTGTCCGGCTGCCCGGGACAAGTTAAAATTTTTGCTGGGCAAGTAGAATATTTTCTTACTTGCCCAGAAAAATGTATAAGCTACAAATGTATATAGGAAAACCCTAAGAATTTCGGCATTTTGTAGCAAGCGCTTTGTACCGGGCAAGTTGATCAAATTTTGAGTTGTCAGGCCCTGAGATGATGCTTGTCAATTATCGTGATTATGTCTTCATGACTTGGAGTGTTTAAATTGTGCTCGTTTTTTAAGACCACTTAAATAACGATTGTAAAACATGCAGAACACATTATCATGTTGCCAGATTCCTTAAGTGAAACAGTTATACAATTTCATTGTCAGTGCCAAATTGATATGCTTTGGTTTGCATGTCTTCAATCAGCCCTAAATAATCAAAATTTTTGGGGTTAAAAATTTTCTTTCTTTTTTTGTATTTTATATTTTTAGACATATGTTTTGGGATCTTATTAGAATTGCCTCATTGAGGCAATTTTAATAAGAACCCACAAGATATGTTTTTGCAAAAAAATAAGAAAAATATTGAGATTTTTATTCCCCCAAAATTGGGCTTATCGAGAACTCCAATGCCTTGTTGAGGAGAAGTGTTTCCTGCCCTGGCAAATAGTACCAGAAGTGTCAGAAAAGTGTTGGCATTAAACTTTGATTAGATTGAAAAACAGAAATAGTGTGAAAGATTGCTTGTAATTTAAGACAATGAGCATGGAACCATATAATTAGACAAAGAAAAACTTGCAAAAGAGCATGTTTTGGAATTTGGGAGAATTGGATGATTGCATAATTGTAGTGGTTGATGTTTCCTGTTTTATCATTACTGTATCTTTATTATTTTTTCTTGGTGAATCTGATACTACATGCTTTAGTATAAGGATCAAACATGGTTTTTCGTGCATTAACGTTTGCCAGGTCCCGAGGGTGATGTTGACAACCGAGGCCGAAGGCTGATGAGGCTTTCAACATCTCCCGAGGGACCTGGCAGACGTTAATGCATTGGAAAAAAATGTTTGATCGCTGTTTTTGCATAAATTCAACGAAACATTTGTTAAAATTTGCAAAAAATATGGCACTATATTTTGTCACCGCTTGACGGCCTACGCACAAGTGCATCTTTTTATTAATGTCTGCCACTTCCTAGCCCGACAACATCAGGCGATTCAAAATGGCTGCCATCAACTGATTTGATCTCGATAAATCGTAAAAAATGCCCATTTTAATACAATGAAGGAGATGCAAGTTCATCAACAAAAAACAGATACCTTGATATGAAATATCTTCCATGCAGAACAATTGTGTGATCCATTCATGTGCCACTCTACTGCAGTTCTTGATTGCCGAAAGCTTGGTTTCTTTTACACTTATTTTACTCTCCATAACATGTACACAGCAACTTGCTTTGAAATCTGTGTCACGTCTTGATGACGTATAAATGTAAGAGTACAAACTTAAGGCATGATGACATAATGTACAGTAAGTAAACACAGGCAACGCACCACCAATCATTTGTACTATGACTGAAACGGGAGAGGCAAGATGCATGGCGGAATCATTTTAGTGGCTCTGATCAGGCTTGAGCATATTGAAAGTTGCATACCCTTGCATCAACAGCGCGTGAAATCCCTTGTTGATACACAGCTTTTCTCTGGTTGCTGCACGGCTGTTAATACCCTACGGCACTGCTTTTTATGCAGTTATGCATTCCATTTGTCCTGTGATATGTAATGTTTTTTCACGCTTGGTTTAATGGCATTGGCATTAACCCATTATGGATGAAGAGCATACAGAACATTACAGATGGGGATGTGTTAAATTATGAAACAATATAGTCTACTTCCTTAGTTGTGTGTCTCTTGCTCAGTCTGAGTTGACTCAGAAACTAACAGTAGCCTATTTAGCATTGTGATACCTGGAGCCATGTGGCAGAGCCAATGTCCAAACCTTATGTCCCTGTTTGCCTGACACTCAGTGATAATGGCCATTTACGGTTCCAAGGTTTGAGTCTTAACTAACTTTTAATCACTGTAGTTGAAAGTTTAGGATTTTGTAAACAGTTCACTTACTGTGCTCCTGATGACTACAATTCTGATCAGGGTCTTCATTGTTTGTGATTTGGTTATTCGTGTAACCCTAAAAAAATGCTACTTATCTGGTGTAATCCAAGTTCAAGACAGAATACTTTCAGTTTTGGTACATCTGCAGATTAACAAGCAGTAAGGGTCAAAGTGGAATTCAGTTTCAACTTACAAGTTAATATTTTGTTGCTTCCCATTGTTGAGGAAGTTCTAATGACAAGTATAGCTGAAATCACCTAACCCAGGGTAACAGAATGATAATGTTTTACTGCCTTTGAAATCATGTGTTAGTTACTTGTATATGCTCATGGGCCATGCATATGGGTTATTCCATAAATAAGTATCTTTGTTATGGAGAGTAAACAGAATTAATTTCAGATTGAGAATTATCTTCATACTTCCAATGATCCTATATTAGTAGCTATTTTAATAGTTTAAAGTTTAAACACATAATAGCAGTTGCAATCCGCAGTCAGACCAGGGCAGGATATAGACTAATCAGCAGAAGATGTTATTGGTGGTTGTTGGTATATTGTAATCAATTGAAGTGGACATTCATTGAAATAAAAGTTTGGGAGGTAAATAAAAGCTGTCTAGCCTCATTTCCACAATATGTGAATGATATAAAACAATACATAGATCTGAAAGCCGAACTTTTACTGGAGGCCATAACCAGTGCCAGTATTTGGCTTAGATCTAGCAAAAAGAACCAAAAAAGCAATATATAATCCAGAATTAATGTAATGTGCCTATATTTTGGGACACCTAAAAATAATTAATTTTCCATTTGGGACAAATGGAAAATAAATTATTTTAGCTGTCCCAATTCTATTATATTATATTTATGGTACTGTCAAAATACCTTTCTTTGGGGCTTGCTTGGAGCTCATATAATAATTGTCAGCCGATTGCCTACAGTAACTGATGTCTTTTGCCAGCAAATTGTTATTTGTTGATGATTTATATATAGCTTTCAAATATTTGTTTTTGAAGTTTGGTTATCAGTTCTATTTTATGTCATAATTTCCTTCAAGCAGAATTGTCTGATCAGGGATACAGACTAACTCATTTTTCATAGGAGCAAGCTGGGCCCCTAAAAACTGAAAATTAGTCGCCCAGCCAGAAATTTAGGGGCCCACATTAACACGTCAGAAACATGAGAATTTTTATTCAGGACTGCGCGAGATTTACACCGTTTCCAACTTTCCAACCCTCCTTTCTTCAGGGTTTTGCTTCCTTTACGCTACCGGGTGTGAAACACCAGCAGTGTATCGCCACATTATGCGCGAAACATTTGCAAATTATCAAGATTTTAGCTGTCTGTCGGAGGAGGCGGCCATGTTGTTTTTCGATAGTGAGTAAAATCCAACACACAAGTATGACGGAACACCGAATATTCAACGCAGATATGGGCGCAGAAGTTAGCAATGCGCTTTGAGGTGGCGGATTTTACTCCAAGCCGAAAACAGGCCAAACACTCGCTGACAGCTGACGATCGTAAGCTGGGCGACTGTCATTTTAATTTTAGGCGCCCACCCGATTTTTCACTCACAGTGGGCGAGTGGGCGACCGCTAGTCTGTATCCCTGCTGATGATGAATGATGCATTTTGGTTTTGTACACCCTCAATAGGGACTACTTATTACTACTTAAAGTAGAGGCAGTTATGGAAAGGAAAAAATATGTTTTGTTGTACTGTATATATATGTGAGACGGAGGGAGCTAGCTGGAATTATCTGCTCCAGGATGGAGCTATTTCCAATAAAATGTGATCATTTCTGTTAAAAATCTGTATATGCAGTAATTATAATTTTGTTAAAATTCTTATATTTATAAACATAAAAGTTTTATATATGAAATATCAGTGCCATTTTGAAGCTCTTAATAAGGATGCTTTCCATATATACATGTATGCTTAATTAAACTCGACCCCACTCCCAAACTCCTTGACTATATGATGGGTAGGGTACTGTATATTGTATTAAAATCTATAAACAGTGTTCTTGCCTCTGTTAAAAGTTTCATCACACTCTGAATCTGCCAAACTATTGTAAAGCTGAACAACTGAATTTGTATCATGGCTGCACTTTTTACAAGCAAAGCAGAATTGAAAAGAATATAGCTGACGAGACAGCGGTACCACTGAAAAATAGTTACTTACAGATGAAGCAGTGAAGGTCATCTGAAGTCCCATATAAACAACCATATGATCAAAAAGTGTCCTAGGTTCACTTTAAGGATAGAAGGTTCAAAAGAAACAAGTCTTATATAATTTACAGTGCTCCAGATAAGAAGGGGTAACAGAGATAATTTAGGGATAATTATCCGTATTTCCAGATAAAAACATATTTTGTGACCTGTCATTAGAACCGTCTCATCGAGACGGTTCTAATGAGGAGTCACAACATATGTTTTTGTTGAGAATTAAAAAAAAAATATCTTTAAATTATCCTCAATACCCCCTCTTATCTGGAGCTCTGTATAAACATGTAACTTTCAGGATACAAGGTACAAAGGAAACCCACTGAAATACCTGGGCTAAATACATAAGGCATTCAAGTCCCTAAACTTCACTTATGTATCTTATATAATGCACTGCAGTGCTATGGACACCGAACTGGCCATCGTAAAACAGGGCCAGTTATTCCTTGTTGATTGGGCCTCTAGTGATATTTTGAAAATGTTTCAATAAAAAAAAAAAAAAAAAAGCAAAGAAAAATTGCAACAAATTTAAAATCTGTTACATATAGCCCAAGAGTCAAATTTTTTCACATTTATCAAAAACTGACAAGATCACACAATGACTTTGACAGCTGTATTACTCATCAGAACATATTTTGAAACTTTTCTTTTGTAAATACTGTAAATATTTAAAATATTGGGAAAATCTTGATAAATTGCAATAATTTTCCTAAAATTAAAAAAAGAAAAAGAAAGAAAACAACAACTTTACACTGTCATGCAAATTTGTGTAGGAAAAAAATGCAGGTAAATGGCAAAAATTGCAGACCCTGATCAGATGAGCAGTCTGATGTGGATCTGCACTGTTTCCACAAAAACATTTGTCCCAATATTTTGGGTGAATATGGTAAATTTACATCACTTCCAGTCTGTTAACAAATTTAGATGATGATCTAGAAGCTGAAATCTACAGCTTAAAGGTGTCAATAACTGTCATGTCACTCAATGTCTTAGACACTGACATTTTTGTATACTGACATGGTCAAAAATTGCAAAGAAGATTTTCAGCCTTTGTAAATAAATAAAGCAACATGGCATGGGTTTTGTGCTGCTTATTCTATCCAAAACATGCAGATGACTGCATAATAAATAGACCAAAAATTTTGAAAGGCCATGCCATGAAGCACCTGTTTGGCACTAATTGAGAATTTCAAGCAACAAAAAAGAAGAAATAAAGTGCTGTGTCCTCTCCAGTTTTAATATGTAATTTTTCAGCTATATTTAGATGATGTTACCTCTCAGCCTTGAATGAGACTAATTTGGACTGCTCCAGTGGGTCCACATTTGCTCTGGCATTTTAGTCCCAGTTCTTAAATTATCGTAGGTCCAGACTTCTGCTGAGGTCACCATGAGATAGCAAAAACTATATTTAATTATCAAGAAAAATGTTTCAAGAATTCATATCTAATGCAGTCAGTTCAGAGGGCGTTACCTATGAAAGATACTTCTCATTTCACAGATTGAATTGCTGATGAATGGAGAAGGCAGTTGTTTAGCTTTTCAAGTCATCTCATTTACGGGGTAAAAATCAGCCTTAATTTGCATAACATATTTTTCATGTTCACGGTAAAGTTGCAATTAAGTTGTTCAGGGCTTTTGTCAAATGAGGTAGCCCCTCTCTAGATGACAAAGGATGAACTTTGCATACAGCTGCCTAGGGTAAAACAGGCACGTTTTGGGGTCAGTTCAAATATGGCCACGGCAGCCATGAGGTCATTTGTCCAGTAATGACCAGCATACTATATGCACATGCAAGATTCTGAGCTTAAAATTAAGCAAATATGCTGACTGCTACTGTGATTATTGCAGACATAATTGACATTCAGAGGCCCAATTAAAATCAGAGAATATGAGCAGTAGTATGTCAGTGCACGGTGTTTGCCTGACACACACACCCCGTCACAATGTCACTGGTTTGGTGATAATAATTCCTTTTTCATTGTAAGAAATATTTTTTGCTACTAGAACCACCTCCGCAAGTGGTATAATGTGGTATCGTATTATATGCAGACATCATGATAAAAAGAGAGGGAAAAATCCATTTTTAAACACTTTGCATGATATAGGCCCAGAGGTTATAAAACTTGAGTACATTCTCAAACTCAAAATAAAGCACACTGATTGGCTGCTTCCGAGCACATGCTCGGACGCAACCAATCAGTGTGCTTTATTTTGAGTTTGAGATTATTCTCAAGTTTTATAACCTCGAACCCAGGCTGCATTATATATTCTGTTAATCTTATTAATTTGAAATACAAATTTACTTAATTTAATTGCTTAAATTCTAAACTTCCTATAAATTATGTTTTATGTTGACCCAATGGGTGGTCAAAACAGCCTTCTACATTCTGTCGCATTGCACCTCTTAACTCGGATCACCTGTTGTTCCGAATCAATACATGTTTGTTTTCCATTGTCCTTGTGAGCAATTGTGGCTATTCAGTTGTCTTCTATTGTGCGACAGTTGTTGCCGTCACGTTCAAACATAGACAGTCCTGGTATTCACTAGCCCATTATTCGCAGCCGCGTGTGACACAAGCGAGACATAATGGGTTGCTTTTTGATGGTGATTATTCACTAATGCAAGCAAATTGTCAATTGAGGCATTGTCTGTAAGGAATTATTTGACAGCCCTTGTCAATAGTGATAGAGAATGATTTGCTGCTGTTTAAGGTCGATTTGTCCCATCTAAACTCACTTGTTGGCTATATAAAGAAAATATCAATTTTCATATTGCTTGCTATCTGGAAAGCTGAAAGAGCTTTTAAATAAAATCAAATGAACATGATTGGATTCTGTGGTCTGCTTCCTGTTGGCCATGCTTTATGGAAATTATAGTTTTAGATAAGAGCATTTCAGGAAAGACATGCTGTTAAGCCCATAGAAAACTTAAGGAATCTTCCTTCTGGTACATAATTTACCTAGTGTGCATTAATTTGCCCCCAAAAATGTTTGGGCAGATCTAGAAAGTTCAGATATGGATCAGTCTTCGAGGAGCAGAACATGTAATTGAGCTGGATCATCAGGGTCTGGAGCATTCATAAGCATTTGACATAGTATTGGCTGATAATGGTAAATGGACTTTATTAAGCCCAGCTCCATCAACTAGAGAATTTTGGTTATGGCTGATCATGTTAATTTTAAAAGCATAATAAAGTTCAGTAGGGGTGTGTCTAGAAACATCCATAGTGAAAGTGTCATGATTGAAACATGTTCAAACATGTTTAAATCATGTTTAAACATGTTATTTGGACATGTTTGAACATGTTTTGACAATGTTATGCACATGTTAGGAAATGTTTAAACATGTGCGTTAAATGGCACCATGGTCAAACATGATCAGATATTAACTGTGTTCAGCCATGTTTGACAATCATATAAATACAGTGATTAAACATGTTGAAACATGTTCTTGAAAATGGGTTCAACATCATTCAGACATGCATAAAAATGCTTGTTTGTCTTTTAGATATTCATCTTCTTTGTTACAACCTTGTAATCTAAACATGTCATGGAGTAAAGGATTAACAGAACATTTTCCAACATGTTTGAACATAAATTAGATCCTTCTAATGCAGCAGTTAATGTTTAAAACTCAACCATAAATCCATCATGTTCAATTATGTTTGAATATGTTTGATTTTCTTTAAGCATAATTTAAAAAAACAAAGTAATAACTGGCATCTTTGTATTGTACTTCCAACTTTTACAATGAATTGCAGAATTTATTATTGTCATTTTAGTGCAGAAGGTCAATTTTACTGTGAAACATGTTTGATGATCAAACATGTTCTTTTAACATGATCAGCTAACATGATCCAAGTTTTAGAAAACATGTTTTAACATGTTTCAACATGTTTAATCATCAAACATGATCTAGTTTTCGCTATGGCTCCAAAAGACGTTATTTGCAGCAACTTGAAAACACCAGATGATGATGAAAAAAAGTGTTGTCTAATCAGTATCAGAAATGAATCTAATAAAATATGAACTTGAGGGAATAAATTGTAATGGTGTAAGATGAAGATGATGGATTAAACTTTGAGATGCATGGCAAGACTGATCAATACAAATCCTGTTATAGACATATTAATATTTAGATTAATCTGTAATCAGACTGCATACAAAAATCATCTAAACTGGGTCTGTATCAGTTGTTCCAGAGAGTGGGTCAGACTGTCATTATGACAATCTGACCCAGACTGGAGCAGTTCAATAATTTTTGCATGCAGCCTGTATTAGAGATGAGTTAAACTGATTGTTGCCCAGGAATAGTGTGGTTAGTTTAACTGACCGTCCCGCCATGACCATAGCTGTTTACCATGGACGTTAAACAATAAGACACACAACTGAAATAGTTGAGCTGAATAAATTTTGGGCAGATTATGGTCCAATTTCACATCACATTTAAACCACCATCTGTGGTGTAGACCATGAGTTAGACCATAGACTATAATGCAAAATAAATCTTATTTGGCGGTAAACTGAGATTGGTGTGAAATTGGTCCTGTGTGATTCACAGATCATACCAAATATACTGTTCACAAAAAGTAGGGGATATTAAGATATTAAAAATTGTATAAATTAGAAAAAATATCAAATCGATCTGAATCGGCAAGTGTCCATCAGACAAATATTCAATAAGGCATTTTGCATTACAATTTTGATGGTATATCCTGTCACGTGATCTGTGTGTAATTTGTTTTAGACAGGGGGTCGACACCCAAATTTCACACAAATCTGCTGTGGAAACAGATCCTTTTCAGATTACAAAATTTACACAGAAACACTCGCCATGAGTTATTTAACAAACTGAAAATTGGTTTTACACACTGTTTCATCAAAATAAAGAGTGCAAGCCATAAAAGTCTAAATTTTTCGGTGACTCGATGCACCTGTACGATTTTTGTTTTCTGGTTTTCTTCCCAAAATGACTGTTTTGAAGAAGGAAAAAAAAAATCTCCTAGCATACAAAACTTAAAAATGCATTGAAAGGTTAGCTTAGTTGAAGAATTTGAATAATTTTTTCTTCGAATTTACCACATTTTTGCTCTGACCCGCTGTCTGAAACTTAAACTGTATGCAGATCAGGTGACTGGATATATCGTCCAAACTTTCATGAAAAGTGTCTTATCGGATATTTATTTTTCGATACTTATAAGCGTTACATATGGATATCACATTTGTTGTAGATGCTACAATTTTTCAAACCTGAATATCCCCTACTTTTTGTGAACAGTATATAACAATAATTATTGTTCATTGGCATTGTCTTTGCCCACAGGTTTGCATGCTAAAATCTCATTCATTCACAGTATTATTCAAGTGCTTCTTTTTAGCTTCATCTTTATGCTTTCTCTTGCTTTGATTTGTCAGATTTCTTGCAGGTTTGTAGCAAGCAGTCCTTTAATGAAAATGCTTGAAACTAAAACTCTGATTTCCAGTACTGGAAATCAGAGTTTTAGTTTCAAGCATTTTCATTAAAGGACTGCTTGCTACAAACCTTCTTGAGTTCAGAGTGTGAACAGGTAACTCATAAAGGTGAGCAAGAATTTAGACAGTGTAAGTCAGGGTGACCTGTTACTGGGGTCTCTTTTTACACAAAAAATGTTGAGGTTTGTTTATTTTGTATGGATTTCTCATTTCCTTGTCAGGAGCTATTAAGAAATCAGTCACAAACACTTTACAGGGAGTTGTTAAACTTAATCATTTTCAATTTCAGCACAGCTGCTGTTCTGTCAGCTGAGAAGTTAACATGTTTTTGTTCATGGTGGGGTGCGTAAAGCACACTCTGAACGCTTAACGGTGGCAGTAGAAGTGCATGTATGAAACTCAACTCTACAACTCAGATCACTCATAATAAGGATACATATTTAAAAGATTGAAGGTATCACAAAATTAATCATGCAGCAGTGTAGATATGTTTGGATAAAAGAAGAAGGACTGGGAGGGGAGGGGCAGGGTGCTCTGTAAGAGGCAGCAGCCTACAGAACCTAAACTAAAGGTGGGGAAACTGATTAGTGAAAGATTTAAGTACAAGCTATAATTGTGATTACAGCATATGATAGAGGTTCTAATAATAGTAATAATAATTAATAGCAAATACACAAAAGAAAAGATATAAAGAAAACAAAATCAGAACACCTACTTAAAACTGTTTAGGCATTACTTCTTAACAATATAAATGTTATATTTCTCAGAATCTTCCTTTGACAGTACTGCAGAATCTCATGTTCCTTGATGTAGTTTTAGTTGTTTAAGCCAAAAGAAGAATAGGTAGACAGAAGAAGAGGTGGGAAGACAGTCAATTAAAGAGTGGTCACAGGAATGGACTTTGCCAGCATGTTACTGGGGCAGCTGAAAACAAGACTAGGTGTGGAATGGGATTATTGCAGAGCTCTAGATAAGAGGTGTATTTGATGATAATTGAGGGATAATTTTTTTTATTTCTCATTGAAACCATATTGTTCTGACCCCTCATCTGAACCGTCTCAACGAGATATGTTTTTATACAGGATTAACAAAAATCATCCCTAATTATCACCAAATACTCTCTCTTATCTACTGCTCTGTATTGCACAGTCATCTGTGGTGTCCCAATGGCCTTGCTAGGTTATGAGATAGAACAAACAGAAGCTTTTATGGTAGCAAATCTGGACTAGAAAAGATGACTATTCTTTAAAGTTTTCCTGCATTTGAAGAAATTTAGACCTGAATAGTAATGGGAATGATACTGCATGTACCAACATGATATATGTTTGAGAAATAAATCTCCTGTCCAATAGCAATAAGGTCAGAAACTTGATATTAAAACATTGTTATTTAAAAATTTATCTCCCAAAAGGTGAAACGGAAATCATTGATTTGGCTCTGACACTTCACATTAATGTTTGTATTTGTGTGGAATAGTGGAAAATTTTACAAAATTGACTCTGATTTGATTTGCCCAAATACAATGATCAGTCAGACATCTACCAACATATTTTCCAGTATTGTAATTTTATAGGAGATGCAAATTGGATATGTGGTCAGCTGTTCACATTTTGTAAACTTTGATTTCGTTTTGAAGGAATTACAGGTCTTAAATTCAGTATAACTGCAGTTTGCAGAGCCCTAGATAAGTGGGGGTATTTGATGATAATTAGGGATAATTTTTGTTAAATCTGGATAAAAACATATGTTGTGACCTCTCATCTGAACCGTCTCGATGAGATGGTTCAGATGAGGGGTCACAACATATGGTTTCAGTGAGAAATAAAGAAAATTATCTCTCAGTTATCATCCAATACCCCTCTTATCTAGAGCTTTGACTTTGATTAGTTAACTTCAGCTTATGCATATTACATGTATATCTATCTTGAGGAAAAGTAGATGTGGAATGTTTCTGGAGGCTGCTGCTGTTCGCCACAGCCCATATGGTCCTGCAGCACACCCTCCCCCCCCTCCCCCCCCCCACACACACACACAAAAAAAAAATGCCAAAAATTGCATCTACATGTACTTTAGTATGAGTGGAAGGCATTAGAGGTTTCACTTCTGTGATGGAGTAAAAATTACAAGGGAGGCAATAAGCCATTTACAATTCTTAAGGAAATTATTGGGAAAAACTTGCATTGTGAAGAAGTAATAAATTGCAATACATAAAGGGAAAGAAAGTGCAAAGGGAGGCAGTTAGGTTGCAGTTATTATTCCCCTTCACTATACCGATAAAGGGAGATAATCTGTTGATATTTAGCTCATTAATTAGATCATTTGTGGCTAGAGAGAATCACAATTCTCCCAACTTGTCTATTTTCTATGGTATCTTTCACACTCAGGGAAATTCTGTTAAGGCTGTTAACATGATAAATTAGCACTTACTGTGATTAGATATTAGATAGAAGTGACTATCTTGGGACCCATCAGAAATAAAAGGAAACAAATGTGCAAGAACTAAATGAAATAAATCATGCTAGCTATTCCTTATTCGTTACTAGTAAACCATAATGAGTATAAGCTTTGCCCCAACCATCATAATAGTGAGGTTTAGTGCAAAGTTTGATGTTGAGCATAAAGTGCTTGGGTTGCACATTCATGGGACCATCTGCAAGCCCCATGTAATGTATGCATGAATTCAGCACTATTAATAATGATATTAAAAGAGTCTTAGAAAGAGAAAGTGGGAGAGATCCTGTGGTTTTTATATGACTGCAATTTCTTAGAATATACTAGTCTGGGTGCCGGGACGAGAACCCGAAAAAATAGTCCGCACAAATGTTTGATGCAGATTTTTATTATTTAGGATGTCCTTAACCAGAAACAAAATGATGCCACCTTGGCATCCTTGGGGAAATTAAAATATTCAAGATGGCGTCCAAGATGGCCGCCAAGGGATAAAATTCATAATATCTTCTTAAATATAAGGGCTAGAAACATACTTTTGGTGGCTACCTATAGGTTTTTGAGGTCGAGGAATAGATTAAGCATGTTAAAAATTATTTCAGACATATCAGTTACAAAATGGCGGACAAGATGGCCGCCAAAACATAAAAAATCTCTATATCTTCCTTAGTATACGGGCTAGAAACATAATTTTGGTGTCTACATATGAGTTTTTGGGGCCAAGGAATTGGTTTAACATGTTAAAATTGACTTAAAAGCAAACTGGTTACCAAAATGGCGGACAAGATGGCGGACAAAGCAACGGTCACGACACTAATTGTCGGAGAAATGGACTTTCCGATAGCAGAATTCTGGTTTGTGTATTAGAAACCCAGATTTTGCATGTATAAGATTGTTAAATATAAAAATGAAGTTATGAAAGTCCCATTCTAACAGTATTATAACAAGAGGGCCAAGATAGTTCACAAGAACCTAGTGCAGGCAAGGGCAGATAACCCGTTGACAAAGCTTTAGTCATTACAGAGAGCTATTGTTACGAGTAACAATCTAAAGGTTACAAGAAATGTGTTATATTCTATTATCTGTTTTACTTTCTTCAATTAAAATTCAGGTTAAGAAACTCTGATATATTTGTTGGTTGCTTGCGTCGTTTAAAATTACAGCTCATGGTCGGCAATCAATGAGTGGTGTGAGTGTCGGAGGTTCGTGCCATGGCACAGCCAGATTTTTAGCATCTGGGCGGTATGGAAAATTTACAAAATATTTGTTGGTTGCTTGCGTCGTTCAAAATTATAGCTCATGGTTGGCACTAGTGGTGTGAGTGTCGCAGGTTCGTGCCATGCCACAGTCAGATTTTTAGCATCTGGCCGGTATGGAAAATTTACAGGTCAGAAAAGATCATATTTACTTCAAAGAAGTAACAAATTTTGTAAACAGCTTTTGATTTTTTTCGTATTTTACCAGTTCTTTCAAGTATAAAGGAGACAGTACTACCCATGATTATAGACAGTTTACTACAAATTGTATATGCATATTTAAAATGGTTTAGCTTCAAAAGAGCATAATTGTCACGCAAGTTTGTGCAAGTATTCTTACCTGACTAAATCTTCCGAGCAATGCTACGGGAAAGTTAATAGCATAAATTGACTTCATAGACCGAGCAATGCTACGGGAAAGTCAATAGCATAAACTGGCTTCATAGACCCGTCAGCTTAGATCACCATAACATTCAAACAGATTCTTCTCCAAAGCTGCTAGGCCGATCAAAATCACTTTTTGAGTTGATAAGAGTAGTTGGCTTAAGTACAGAAAACAAGGGGTTTGAATCCTATCTCTGACAACAACTGAAAAAGGCTATCTGTCGACTTAGCTAAAATATATACTCGTACCGGACTAGAATCAAGGATGGTCAAAAGGATAGATTTAGCCCAATCTTTAATAATAGCTCTATGCCAGACACACAATGAGAATCTAACAACCCATTGCTCCAATGGCACAAAGGCTACTGGGATAATTTGATATATAGCTATACTTCCATTTGTTTGAGAGAACGAAAATTGGTATAAATGCTTGCGGCCCAAAATGTCGCCGTTTCATCTAAAAGGTCCCCTTCTCCTGAATCACTGAAGAACACATAAGTTGGTATTGTCATGTAATATTTCACATTCCTCAAAAGTTTTAAATATGTAAACGTTGGGTCACTTATGCTCCCAAACTCGGGGCACGTACTTTATAGAAACTGAATAAATGACTTTGCATTTGGAAAAGCAAAGGTAGATCTACAAGTTGAGTTAGAACCATCTCTAAAAGGGATTTTCCAAAACTGCAATACAGTTTCCTGGCAGATTAAAACTGTGTCGCAAAAAGTTGTTTATTCCTGCTTCTAGCCCATACTAACCATATGCTATAAGCTTAACGATGACATAATGTCAGCATAAAGACATGAAAGTGATTTTTATTAAGCTCCTGACAAAAGATCAAAGTATAAAGATATTTTTATCTGTTACGACTGGAATTTTATCCTTCTGGGTTATTTACCCCTGCTTAAAGGCTAATATACAGAAAAAGAAGTAAATCTATAAAGTCAGGGGACAAAAGGATTTTTCTTACAAAACTTAAATTCAGCAAAGCAATCAAAGTAAAAAAAACCTTTGTGCCAAGATAAAATTTTTGCCCCACTGCTTGGCCATTTGGGATTCTTCTGGTGCTTTTCTTTTGCTCCAGGATTTCATCGGTGTTGTTTCGGAGGGATCTCCAGGTGTCGCAATAGTTGTTTCTGTCGAGTCCTCATTTTTGATTCATCACAGGTTTTATCCGTGATTGATTTGCTATCTGTGATGATTCGTTGATGGGTTGGGTACCCTTCATGCAGACCAAATGTTAACTAAATGTGTTGAACCACTGCAGAAGCAGAAAGCATGGGTTTGGACCAAGTAAAACCAGTTAACTTCCTTCTTGGTTCCTCAATGTTACGTGTTCTTGCTTGTGTCCGCTTGTCTGTGGTCTTCTAGCAGTTTGAATTCTGTTTTGTCCTATTTTAAAAACTGATAAAATAGGTAAAATAAATGTTACTGTTGTTTTCAATTGCGGAAACTGAATGTCTGAGAAAGGGCTGTTCATTTGATTTACTGTGCTTCTTTCGCGAATATTTGTCATTTTTGTATTTTGGTTTTGAGGGAATGTGGGGTCTGATTGTATTAGTTCTTGATCTCTGTCTATCATTTTACTTTACCAAAAAGTACATTCATGGAATTATGAACATAAAAAGCCATTCAAACGACATTCTTATAATAAGTAAGTAAGTAAGTAAGTAAGTAAGTAAGTAAAGTCTTTATTTTACGAGGGTGACAACATTTAGCAATACAACTAATCTTCCATGAGGCCCTCAGAGTTATATATAAGTGTATGTACACAAAACATAAACAAAACAAAACAAGCAAAATTTCAAATGTTAGTGAATGAGAATGAACTACATGTAGTGATAAGATACAAATAAAGTAATACAGTACAAGTAATGGTATAATACAGTGCAAGTAGATATTTATGAATGAAAGTAGAAAAGTAGAAATTAAACATTTAAATGAGGATTAAGCATTCTATGATCCTTGTGCATAAATACAAGTGTTTTACTTCGAATAAATCTAATGTCTTTACATCTAAATGTTTGTACTATGTATAAAAAAAAAAAAAAAAAAAATTGAAATTTATGATTCTGTTATCACTGCAAATTCACAATTTCAGCATATATGCTAATACATACTACTAATCCAGTTATTTCCATAATAATGAATTATCGAGCTGTCAATGTCTTTCGGTTGCGACTGAAATTTTCTAAACGGGGCTGTCTGCCCATACCTGGACTTGGCTCCTATGGATCATCATGGTCTCCATCAGATGCAAAACGAGGTCTTTATGACTTTGTCTTTTAAAAAAATACATAGATCTTATAATTTCAAAATTTCGGGTTAAAAAACTTTCTAAAGCCTGTCTTCTGGTATCAAAAAGTGCATTTCTTAAGACATTCAGCTCCGTAATCGATGCTTCGTCCGCCATCTTGTCCGCCATTTTGTGTAAGTTGGTGCCTTAAAGTAAATTCTAACATGCTGAATGGATTCCTTAACCCCGAAAACCTATATGCAGACACCAAAATCATGTTTCTAGCCCGTATACTAAAGAAGATATGGAGATTTTTATGCTTTGGCGGCCATCTTGTCCGCCATTTTGTAACTGATTTGTCTGAAATAATTTTTGACATTCTTAATCGATTCTTCGACCTCGAAAACCCATAGGTAGCCACCAAAAGTATGTTTCTAGCCCACATACTTTAGAAGATATTGAGGATTTTATCCCTTGGCAGCCATCTTGGACGCCATCTTGAATATTTTAATTTCCCCAGTGATGCCAGGGTGGCATCATTCAGTTTCAGTGTACGGGCATGTTGGTGAACACATTTGTGCAAAAACATTTTGTGCGGACTATTTTTTTGGGTTGCACCCAAAATCTCCATTTGGCAACCAGACTATACAGAGCTGTAGATAAGAGGGGTATTTGATGATAATTAAGGGATAATTTTTTTAATTTCTCATTGAAATCATATGTTATGACCCCTCATCTGAACCGTCTCGATGGGACGGTTCAGATGAGGGGTCACAACATATGTTTTTATGCAGAATTAACAAAAATTATCCCTAATTACCTCCAAATACTCCCTCTTATCTAGGGCTCTGATTAAATAGGATTTAAATTTTGATGCTTTGCATATTTGAAGTAGTATATAGTTTGATTTTTGTGGTGCATGTCTTAAATTACAATTCGTTATGATTTGCTAAGCAAGCATGCCTGTCTTGGGACAAGTGTATGTGTGGGGGAATAAATTAAGCAGAACAAGTTAATGTCCCTCTGATCAAGTTTTTATCAAGATTGCATCTAGATGAGATTTCCAGACAAAAGTCTAGTAGTGTATTGATAGTAACAGGTGTCTGTCTGTGGCGGTATCAGGGAAGGAATTAATACTACAACAAAAAACACTAAATGAGCCGCGACACCACAAAACCAACAAAGTTGTTGTGCGCCCAGCGCAGACTAAGATCAGCCTGGGCATCCGCCCAGTCTGATCAGAGTCTTCGCTGTCTGCATGGAGGTAGCTTAGACCCTTAGCTACCCTTTAAGCCCTTAGCGAAGAGTTTGATCAGACTGGGTGAATGCCTAGGCTGACCTGAGTAGGCGCTGGGCTCACAACCACTTTGTTGGTTTTCTTGTGTGGCGGCTCAAATTGTATTTATCTACAGTAGAAGCTACATAAAAGTTTACTGAAGGTTTCGTACAAGGACCATGTCACTAATTGAGGATGTTTGCAGTAAGGTCCAAGCAGCCATTGGAGAATCTGATGAACTCCAAAGAGGTGGTTTTGCCATATCTCAAGGTCTTCTGGTGCAGCAAAGACAGTTTTCCAAGGCACACTGTGAAAAGAAAAAAGATTTAGAGGTAGAAGAAGAGGTGGGAAGACAAGATTAAGGAGGACAGAGCTCTAGACAAGAGGGGTATTTGATGATAATTGAGGGATAATTATTTTCGTTTCTCATTGAAACCATATGTTGTGACCCCTCATCTGAACCGTCTCATCGATCGAGACGGTTCAGATGAGGGGTCACAACATATGTTTTTATACAGTATTAACAAAATTATCCCTAATTATCACCAAATACTCCCTCTTATCTAGATGACAAACTCTCATGTCAGTCTGGATGTAAAAGCTTCTTTAATTTGGTGACCAATTTGTGGTACTCCATACAGTCCACTAACAGAAGCAAAGACTGAACTAACAGAGGACGTTGTATTACAAACATGCTGTTGCTTCTATCTAGGGTAAACCACAGGGTATAATCGATTCCGCCAATTTTTGCTTCCTGCAGAGACTGTCTGTCATATTTGGCTTCTGCCAGAGACTGTCCGTGAACTCTTGCTTCCTGCAGGGACCACTGTCCTCGAGAAATGGCTTCCTGCCGAGACTGTCCACGTGACTCTGTTTCCTGCGGAGAACCTCGGCAGGAAGCAGAATCACGCGGACAGTCTCTGCAGGAAGCTATTCATCATGTGCAGAAGTCTCGGCAGGAAGCAAAAGATGGCGGACAGTCTCGGCGGAAGCCAAATATGATGTACAGTCTCTGCAGGAAGCGAAAATTAGCGGAATCAATTATACCCTGTGTAAAGCCTGTAAACTCCTGTCTTTAAATTACTATCACAAATCCTTAATTTACAATTACAAATGTCTTAATGGAAACAAAATGAACGGATTAACTGAAATTTGCTGGGGAAATCTTTTCCCAGTAGGATTAAAGTAATTTATTTCAGCAGGCCTGTTGTCAGTTTATTCATCAACTGAGAAAGTCAGTGTGACAATTAATACATCTGAGCATGTGAGTTTATTTAAGGAATGAATTTCATTTTTCTGAGGTTTATCGAAGTGTAAACTACATTGGGTCACGTGCAAAGTGAATGAACCCCGAAGGGGTTCATGTAAACTTTGCTAGTGACCCAATGTAGTTTACACTTCGATAAACATCAGAAAAATTAAGTTCATTGCTTATATTTAAATTCGTTTCAATCAAGTCTTTTATGAAAAATCTTGTATAAGCGCTAAAATTGAAGCATTAAAGCATGTACACGCAGTTTCTTCTGCTAACAGCAGAACGGCATGCATGATGTCATGACGTTGCTGACGTCCAATCAGGTTGTAGAGAGCCATTGTTTATTTTTACGTCATTGACGTCGCGTGTCTCAATGTAATTATTGGAATGTAAACTACATTACATTCCAATGGTTTACTATAGGGCTTTTCAGTAAATACACCAAGAATGTAAATATATGTAGTTACTTCCAAAAGTTTATGGTTAAAGAGTTCATGGACCCCTGGCTTCCTTACTCTTAGGCAGTAACCTGTCGTTTTTCCAGGTGAAATTCATGACATTTTTTGGTAGAATTCATATTTATAAACATAACCCCATGAAAATTTCCAGCCCATACAAAGAATTCTTATTTAAAACATGAGAATTTCTGGAACTTTTCAAGAATTCTTAAAATTAAGAACAAAATTTTGAAGGGGCTGCATGTGCCACACCTATTGTGAAATAGGACCCCATCTGTCATTAGCATTATACCAAATAAGGAATCTGCCATATTTTTCTCTGACAAATGCCCTTGGGGCATTGCAGTTCAGACCTCCTATGAAAGACATACTATGACAAAATTTGGGCAGTGTTTGGGCAATATGATAGAACTTCAGTGGCTTGAACCAGTGATGGCTCATTAAACCTGCCTGGCTAGAACTCTTCCCTTGGTCCCTAGAGATCATTTTATATAGACACTAACACTGGATGGCTAGAACTACCCTTGGCTGGAACTACTTTTCATTGTCCCATGCCAGTTTGAGCCAGTGAAGTTCTACTGTATATAACATTAATGCCAATCTTTGCTGAAGTTTTATGCAACTTCTTCAAGTTTATTATAGAAGAGGCATATATAAGAATGGTATCTGGATTTTTCTGGATGCTGTCCTAACATCCTATTGAATATGAAGCCCCATCCCACCCCCACCCCCACTCCACCCCACCCACCACCTCCATGAGTTCTCAGCTGAACAAAGAATTCTTTTAGAATCAGCTCAATTAGGAGATTCTAATGAGATCTACAACATATATTTGTGGAGTAATAAATAGAATTAAAGCTATCCCAGATTTTTTGGTAAATAACAAATGCTTTTAGATGTCCATCAGGAATCATTTAGCTGCCAGATATAATAAAGCTAGATGCAGAACTCCATCTGAAAATGAGGTTTGACAGTTTATGGATTATGATATACTTTTTCCATGCCTTTATCTAGTTAACTGTTCTCCACACCAGTGATATCAGACATAAACACACTGATAGAATTGGAAGATTTTCTCCCAAGTGTATAATTGTATGGTTTCAGAGAAAATTGCAGCACTATTAAATTGAAACTGTCCTTTTATTATAAAAGTAAAGAAAAATCTTTAACATGCTGACTAGTGTAGACCCAAATGCACACCTAGTAGTATTCTTCTTTTAAAGTAGCTCCTCAAATGATAAATGAATCAACACAATTCAAGATTTCATTTTATATTCACTGAAAAGATGGTTTGAACTTTGGCTAGCACGCAAGTGAGTTCTACTTACTCAGAAGGTCAGGCCTGTTTTTTCCTGGGGACCTTAGGTTTTCACTCTCCTTTGCTTGATGAAAGGGGCTGTAAAACCCATAAACCAATCCCCGAAAAATATCAGGGATGTAGTATAAACGTAGTATAAACATGACCTAGCTCTGAAAAATCAGTTCTCACACATACATGTTTCCTCCTTAAGTAGTCAAATGTACAATGCACAGCTCAAGCAAGAGAAGTTTTTTAACGAGCTTATGCACAGGGTATAATCGATTCCACTAATTTTCGCTTCCTGCAGAGACTGTACATCATATTTGGCTTCCGCCGAGACTGTCCGCGAACTCTTGCTTCCTGCCGAGACTTCTGTATATGATAAATGGCTTCCTGCAGAGACTGTCCGCGTGATTCTGCTTCCTGCCGAGGCTCTCGGCAGGAAGCAGAATCACGCGGACAGTCTCTGCAGGAAGCCATTTTTCGAGGACAGTAGTCTCTGCAGGAAGCAAGAGTTCGCAGACAGTCTCGGCAGAAGCCAAATATGGTGGACAGTCTCTGCAGGAAGCGAAAATTAGCAGAATCGATTATACCCTGTGTTATGATATTATGTGAAACATCATTAATAGAACTGTATCAATCTTTTCCGCACTTGATTGTTGTAAGTACAGACATTTTGAAAGTTTCAAGGAGAGCATTAATTGTAGAAGTTCTTCTTCGGCCACAATGTTCTTTTACATTTGTAACAGGTGCAGTCATTGAAATTTCATGATCATTGCTTATTCATGCAGACTGATTTTTTCTCTGCCTGAATGGGACTCTTTTGCCCAACTGAAGTGAATCTGGGGGTGAGATTATTATCAGGAGGTATCAGTATATTTACCTTCAAATGACTGTCCATCAAATTGTCATTTAGTTCAATAATCTCATCCATCATTATTAAGAAATATGATCATCAATTATAACACTTCTCTGCATCTGCCACCTGCAGAAATTTGAGTCAGCTCTGGGATGGGGTTACGTAGCTCCAGAAATGGGCCAAAAACTTTTGGGTTAAATTTTTTTTTTTTTGCATCAGCTAATTTCAGATGATTTTGATTTAATTGCTTGTTTTTGTATTTATACAAGTACCGTATATGTGTTCTCTTATGTCAACTGTGTGTGACCTGTGAGTAATACTTATGCACAATGAAGCTTTGCTCTGTTATATTCTGTTTGTTTTGCAAAAACATGAAAAGAATAATGACAATATTATTTCAAATAATATATTTTTGGAATCTCATGAGAGTCACCTCAGTGAGATGAGTCTAATGATACCGGGTACTCCAAAAAATATGAAGAAAGAAAACCTTTTGTCCCCAAAATTCCAGCTTCTCTAGAGCTCCATGTTTCTGATCTTGTAGTCTGAAAGATGGTTAAAATGCTCAAAGATGTGTACCCTTTATGATGCGCTGACATGCTAAGAACAAATAAATGAAAAGCCACCCAGGAACAAGGGGAATTTCATAGCTGTTTAAAGTTGTAGTCTTTTATTGATTCGATGGATTAAGACTGGCTTATAGATTGAGACTGGCTTATAGTCCACTGTAGATTACATGGATTTTAATGATTATAGCCTACAGTCCTTAATTATTTTGGATTAAATTGATTTCAATGATTAGCCTAGAGTCACAATTGTGCCCCATAGAAAATTTATTTTTGAAAGCGAGTGGTATACCAGAGTATTCCAATGGCATCCACTGAATTCCAATACATTCATAGGAATTCCACTGTAAATAACTGGCATAAAAAATTCCACTGTCATTTCACTGTTGTTCCACTGGTATCCTTAATAAAATACCAGTGTTCTTTCCACTGGCAGAGTTTCACTGGAAAAACAACAAGTTCCCACTGTCATTTTTCAAAGACTATACAGATCAATAACATAATCCCAGTGATCTTTGCCACTGGTAGAGTTTTACTGGAATTAAAACAAATTTCCACTGTAACTGTAATGGTATAATTCTGACATAAACCATATATACCAGTGGCCTTTTCCACTATTACACTGGAATTACATATGGCTTTAAATATGTCATGACAACTGATTTGATTTCATGATGACACATCTGTGATAATCATATTTCTAGTTATTTTCTTATTAATAAAATTTCTAGTGGTTTTCTAATACACTCTAAAAATACCACTGACATCAGGATGAAGTTTGGCTTCAGTTGGCCAAGATATTTTTAATGGAAGCTATTCACAAATAAAAACATTAGTGACCTTGAACAAAGTTCAAACAATGACCTTGATCTCTGGTGCCCACAGAGTTTTAGAAATAAACTATATATACCAGTATTAAGTGTGCCAGTATCAGACTTCAATAGCTACTATACAGTCTACATTTTGTATATAAAAGCACATTAAAACTAATAATAATAATGACAAGAACAATTAACATTTATGTACATAACAGAACATAAGGATCTTATTTCATCTTGTATCTAAGATATCAAATTCCAGTGGAATCCACTGGTATTTGAATTCCACTGGAAACAGGAAGTATGATGAGAATGATCTCCCTTTAAAAACAAAGAGGTCACTCATTTTGCACCAAAATTTGTTGATGGTAAGAAATCAAATTATCTATTGTTGTATGTTTATTTTAGCTGTTTGAAATTTTTCTAAGCATTCTTTATGAATTCTGCAGTATCAGATCTGCAGCTAAGATGCTGTTAATTATTTCAAGTAGAGAAAATAAGAGGAAAACTAAAATTGCTGGTAAAGTTAATCACCCCACCCACTTGTGTTTCTACTGTAAGTTTTCTTTTCAACTTTGTCATCCTTGATTTGTGAAACTTACTGTTGAGAATCATATTATAGATGTTACAAAAAAGTATGTAGTATCATTCAAGAGCTAAACAGAATTTTTTCAATGTTACTATAAAGTATAAAAGCTATAATAGCAGAATCATAAGGATGCAGGATGCAGATGGATTTCATTGAAAATTCCAGTGGTATTCCAAAGAATATGTGTTATTCCAGTGGAATAAATAACAGTGGAATTCCACTGGAATGACAGTTGAATTTCAGAGGCATACCACTGGCATTTCTGAAAAAAAACACACTGGATTTCAATGGAATACCACTGGGATATGCTGGTATTTCCAGTGGAATACCGGTGGTTTTCAGTGGAAAAATCAGTGGTAAAATTAGGTGTTTACATTGGAATTTTCAGTGGCTTTCCTCTGGAATACCTAATGGAAAGTCACTGGTAAAGTCATCTAATTTTTTCGCTGACTTCCACTGGAAATTCCACCAAAATTCCAGTGGAAATTACAGTGGAATCCATTGAGTATTTTCTCTGGGGTGGATTTTATGGATTTTAATGATTAGCCTACAGTCCATAATATAATTGTAGATTCCATGGATTTTAATGATTATAGCCTACAATCCAGAATGTTGATTCCATGGATTTCAGTGATTAGCTATCAGTCCTGATTGTGGATTATATCAATTTTAATGATTAGCCTATAGTCCAATTCCATTGTGGATTCCATGGATTTTAATGGTTAGCCTGCAACCCATTGTAGAATCCTTGGATTTTATCCATGGAATCCATAATTGACTGTAGGCTAAATACCATGGACAATGTGTGTGGAAGCTGTGTAATTTTGCATGGATGATAGGTCTGAGCCTCCGTGGTAATTATTTCTACATGCTGTATCCATAGAAGTCCATGGAAATTCATATAGGATATATTCTACTAATGGGCAATGACGTACATGCAAAAGTACTGCTTTTACAGATATTTTAATGATCATAATTATTAAGGCAGAAGTTTCTGATCATACGGTATAGACCTAGATCAGATGAGATTGCTTTAAATATTAGAAGACAGTCACAAGCAGTTAATATTTTTTTTGCTCATTGATCTCTGGAAAGTAGCTTAGGATAACTACAACCAGTGAATATGATTGAAATGTTTATATTTTTTTGTCTAACTGATATGGAGGTGCAAGGCAGAGCTCTAGATAAGAGGGCGTATTTGATGATAATTAAGGATAATTTTTCTTATTTCTCATCGAAACCATATGTTGTGACCCCTCATCTGAACCGTCTCGTCGAGACGGTTCAGATGAGGGGTCACAACATATGTTTTTATGCAGAATTAACAAAAATTATCCCTAATTATCACCAAATATGCCCTCTTATCTAGAGCTCTGGTGCAAGGTTAATCTTCTTGATGGTTTTCAAATGCCTGTGTTGGTTCTAATTTCATATTTAGTTACATGTTGCTCAGGTCAAAGTAATCGTTTCCCGGTTTGTCAGTGATAAGTTAAGACCTTAAAGATATGGACTGCATACTTATCAGACATTGCCCTTTGTTTCTTTACTAATGTGAACTTAAAATGTACTTTTAATACACTCCTCATATAAACGTTTAAATTTCCTAGAGACAGCATGATATGGTAGGTAATATTTGACCATCTGAATTAATTATGCTTTTGTGTCCTTGGCAGTCCAGTTGGATTTCTCCATCCAGGTACTTAACCCATACAACACCAATATGCATAATGCCGGGCCGGGTAGCGCAATCGATAGGGCACCTGACTCGTAAGTCAGAGGTCCTGGGTTCGAATCCCGGTCTGGCCACATACTTTCGTTTCTCCTTCCGCTGATTCAAGAAGGGCAGTTGTCAGTTACTGGCGAAAGTATGTGCACTTAGTACTGGTTAACCGCTTAGGAGGTCTAAGCCTGCCCAGGAATAGTGTGGTTAGGTTAACTGACCGTCCCGACATGACCTTAGTTGTTTACCGTGGACGTTAAGCATCAAATCAACCAACCAACCAACCGCTTAGAGGAGGTCTAAGCCTGCCCAGGAATAGTGTGGTTAGGTTAACTGACCGTCCCGACATGACCTTAGTTGTTTACCGTGGACGTTAAGCATCAAATCAACCAACCAACCAATATGCATAAGCAGTTGACAAAGTTTAATCTGTAAAATTTCAAAAACCCCTTGTACAAATTTTATCATCCTGAGTATTCAAATATGAGAGGGCAAACTGTGTAGATCCAGATGAGGTGGCTCATTATGAGCCACCTCATCTGGATTTACTCTATTTGCAAATTCAGCTACAGTAGAACTTCATTGGCTCGAACACGCTTGGGACCATGAAAATTAGTTCCAGCCAAGGGTAGTTCTAGCCATCCAGGCTTAGTTTCTGTATACAGTGACAGAAAGAGTTCTAGCCTGGCAGGGTTAACAAGCCATCAGGGTTTGAGCCATTGAACTTCTGCTGTATTTTCATTTCTGGCACTTTAAGGGTTATTACTTCTTCCGGTCCAGTATCACTGAAATTATGTAGAAGGGCTGTAAACCCATAAAAGAACAACAGCAAGAAAAACCGCTGATATTATTGCAGTCTGGTCTGGGTGGCTGATTAGGGCTATTATTCTGACTCATATTAACAGAGATTGTGGCTGCATCATCATCATCATCATCATCATCATCATGTTTAATTCCGGCCAAGGTTGTGATTTCATCATCTCCCCATCAGCGCTACGTGACTGAAAATTATGTAACACCTCAAATCATTCAGTAATAAATCTGTAACAGAAACTTCACAAGTAAACTGAAATACAACTGAAATACAGTTTTCTTGTGGCATTTCGTTTACAGTCCATTCTAAATAGTCCTTTGACTAGACTTTCATCAGTGAGCTCCACTGACCCTAAATGATTCAATTAGGATTATGCTGGACAAAGACTGCAGTGAGTGGGCTTACATTGTGGTCAATTTCTGGCTCAGAATGACATCTGACCTCAGGTCAATGCAACTGGACACTGATCAATACAATGGTTTCCATCAAACTGGACATGAAACTCATTAATGTCCCTGATTACCAATACCTTTCATTTAATTATGTTCTATGTAATTTAGAGGAAATGTCAAACCAGATTTTATAAAGACTTGAGATTTTATAAGGATCAACATATCCTTATGACAAGGTCATGGGATTTTAGCCACATAAAAGGGAGAAATTATGAACTATTGGAGTCCTGTTTCACCAAATCAGATTGTCTTTGTAATTGATATCCAGGGTCTGTTACAGAAGCAGCTGACAAAACAACCACAAAAACAAGGAACCAGTGACCCCTTTTAGTTCTGTTGTTATTGTATTATTTATCAGGCTATTGGTATTTTGCGGGAATGAATCGCATTGTTAATGTAGATTAAAGATTGACAAGGGAGGTAATCAGTGCATTATTCCATAAAATAATATGCAAATTTAGCAACCAAATTTATTGTAATAATTATCACTAATTTAAGAAAACCATTTATGGCCAACGTTGATAAAGGGACGGACGCTCGGCGCCCTGTTACTGCGGCTATGGATACGTTCTGCTGAGGTGCAGGGATCACGTCGATACGAGAATTGAAATCTACTACTGCAACGTTGATAGTATTTCAATTCTCATATCGATGTTGCAGTAGTATTTCAATTCTCATATCGATGTTGCCCCCGCACCTCAGCGGCACGAATCCACAGCCGCAGTAACGGGGCGCCGAGTGTCCGTCCATATATCGACGTTGCATCATCATCATCATATTTCAATTCTCATATCAACGTTGCAGTAGTATTTCAATTCTCATATCGATGTTACCCCCGCACCTCAGCGGAACGAATCCATACTGCGGCTATGGATTCGTTCTGCTGAGGTGTGGGGGGCAACGTCAATATGAGAATTGAAATACTACTACTACTGGATGGATACACAGTGCCAAGTGTGTGCAAGTATGGTTATGTACTGCTGAGCCACTTGGGGAATGTCGTTAGGAGAATTGAACTGTACTGAACTGAACTGAAGTGCTGCATTATTTGGACGGACACTCGCTGCCAAATGCGTGCAACTATGGCTACATACAGCTGAGCCACTTAGGGAACGTCGTTAGGAGAATTGAACTGAACTGAGCTGCTGCATTACTATGGCTATGGCTATGGATCTGTTCTGCTGAGGTGCGGGGGGAACGTTGATAGGGGAATTGAAACACACACACACAGATATTAGGAGCCAGATGTGTGCAACTATGGTTAGACCGCTGAGCCACATGGGGGAGATCTTTACAAGAATTGCAACAACAAGAACAACAGTTAAGATACCCCGGAGGCTGGCTGGGGAACATTGTTATGATTACATATTATGAGAATGTTTAAATGGAAGTTTGTCACTGGAATCCAGGGCAAGTTACATTTAGTTCATGGTATCCCAGAAATCCATTTCTTGTCTAGGGAGTTCACTCTGACTGAGCCTTATCATAGAATACCGGTAGTTCATGAACTTCTCGTCAAGGGAGTTCACTCTGACTGAGCCTTATCATAGAATACCGGTAGTTCATGAACTTCTTGTCAAGGGAGTTCACTCTGACTGAGCCTTATCATAGAATACAGGTAGTTCATGAACTTCTCTTCAAGGGAGTTCACTTTGACTGAGCCTTATCATAGAATACCGGTAGTTCATGAACTTCTCATCAAGGGAGTTCACTCTGACTGAGCCTTATTACAGAATAGTTTATGAACTTCTCTTCAAGGGAGTTCTCTCTGACTGAATCTTATTGTTCAAGATTGTTCATGACCATGCAGTTATCATTACTGCATGTTCATGACCTATTCCTGAACCAGAGCTCCAGATAATTTTTACAGTGGTTTCAGTATTTACCAAACGGAATTTTAACCTTTTCAGTATCCTGATGAGTCCTTTCAGTATCGGTACTCCTGAGATCCAGTGGTTGTTCAGTATCTTTTTAACCCACAAATGGTCTCCCAAAATGTCAGTCTACTTGTTCTTGTCCAGGGTTCTTTCCTAAAATTCTGGACAACAGGAACGACCCAGGCCGAACGGGAATAAGGCCGAAACGACCCGGGGCCGAAAGGGAATTGGGCCGAAACGACCCGTTACCGACCCTGACAGTGTTCTGCTTTCCTTTTACCACGCATCAGGGGACGATCAGCTGATCTTTGCTGGCTAGAGTTCACTAGAATTAACCACTGGTTTGCCGAAGCCAAAGTTTTCCAGCTTCGCAGAAACCAGGTGGGGCCATTTATTGACTGTTCAGTGAAGTAACAGAGACGTTTTTTGCAACATGTTTGTTCAACGAAAATGAAAGTACCTACGCAATCGACCGGAAAGATCATGTGCAATTTAGCGATTGGCTAACGCTCGGTAAATTCCAATACTCGTGCTTGTTCCCGGTCTATTAATAAAAACGACCAGTGAATGCTGAAAATAGACCTGTACCATGTGCTTTCTGTTTTCGGAAAAAGATTGACTGCACATGCTCAGACAGCGCATGCGCTGAAGCAATGATTAGTAAATGCTAAAAATAGGTAACATTCTGGCTATTGAAAAACGGTATAGCGTAAATACGTAGCACATTTGAGCTGCTTTCGTAAGCTGAAAAATGACTACCGTATTCGGTACGATTGAAATTTCAAGGCACTTCGTATTTTGTCTTTTTTGGTCCGTATTTTACGCAAATACGAAGCTTATCTGGCTCGCTGCTGAACAATAAGATTCAGTTAGTCAAGTGAATTTCTGGGACACATTATAATGCAGGTTATCAAATAGGCATGATTGCTCTTGATCATTTTGTTCATTTGTTCTTAATTCCTGTAAAAGTTCATAAATTATTCATGAGCAAAATTCAAGAAATTATTACTCATAAGTAATGAAACAAAAACTGATGAAGACCAGATCATAAACCATTTTCGAAAGGTTTGAATATTTCATGATTTCATGAACATACTTACACAATAAATGCTTGGGCTACAGTATATGTTTTTATTTGGAATGAAAAGAAATTATCTCAGAAAAAATCCAGCTTAATTGGGGTGAGAAAAAGATCCAGCTTACATGTATATGGACCAAAAAATCCAGCTTATCTGGGACAAAGTTGGTTGGTTGGTTGATTTGATGCTTAACGTCCAAGGTAAACAACTAAGGTCATGTCGGGACGGTCAGTTAACCTAACCACACTATTCCTGGGCAGGCTTAGACCTCCTAAGCGGTTAACCAGTACTAAGTGCACATACTTTCGCCAGTAACTGACAACTGCCCTTCTTGAATCAGCGGAAGGAGAAACGAAAGTATGTGGCCAGACCGGGATTCGAACCCAGGACCTCTGACTTATGAGTCAGGTGCCCTACCGATTGCGCTACCCGGCCCGGCTTTATCTGGGACAAAGCTTAGCTGTCGAGCTGAGCAGAGTTGGTAACTTCTTTGGAAGTTGAAATGAACCTTGCTAGAGTACAGAAAATATGCATGAGCTGCCCTTGATCAGGTAATCTGCTGATTATAGGTAGATAACAGGTGTTAATTTCAAATGGCTGTAATTTAATGCTATATACAATTCAGAAGATGTGTTAAATAGGGGTTGGCTCCACATAACTCCTGCCCATTTCATTTGATACTATTGTGACCTTGGGTTGGAGGTTAATTTCATACCAAAAACCTCTTTGTCTTCACCAACAAAGGTCTTTATACTGGTTTGTGGCAAAACAAAATTTATAATTTATTGACGATTTTTGGCTGATTAAAATTAAGTTCGGTATTTGAGGTAATGATCACATTAACACAAGTTTTATGAATAACATTATTTATACCATGACCATACATACAGAATTCCCCACAATTCATTCTTGGCTAAAAAAATCATATTAAAGTAGTATTGTTGCAGGCCATTATAAAAATGGTTTGGTATGGAAAGCAGGTTCAGTTTCGGCATGAAGCAGCACCAGAGCTCTAGATAAGAGGCAGAAGGCAGAGTCATGCGGACAGTCTAGGCAGGAAGCCATTTTTCGAGGACAGTAGTCCCTGCAGTAAGCAAGAGTTCGCGGACAGTCTGGGTGGAAGCCAAATATGACGGACAGTCTCTGCAGGAAGCAAAAATTGACGGACTGGTTATATATACCCTGTGTTAATTACAATGTGACTCTGATACTTTGTAATTTTGGCTTGTGGTTTCGGCCACAAGCCAGTATTCATGTCGTTTAGTGATACCGAGTTATTTTCGGAAGAAATGATGTCACGCTCATTCGGAAAATACCAGGAGAGAGTTGGCATATACTAAAATATGGAGTGGGGTCAACCTATGGAGTGGCGTGTTTTTTTGGAATGGTATTATGGAGTATTCTGGACAAGAAACCATGCCTCACCATTTTCGGGCAATGAACAGTTGCAAAATGCAAAGGGGCATGTTCATTCTAATTTCTCTCCTGGACTAGCCAGCAGATTATGTGAAATAACATAATAGCTTGCTTGAAAGCATAATACTATGAACCAAGCTAGGCCAAGCCAAGTATACTTTGGCGAACAATAATTAAACATTATGGCCATACTGTATATTTATCCGAGTCAGCAGCATTAAGTCTTGGCAGTTTGAAAAAAAAACCCACTCCACTCCAAGGCTCCACTCCAAAGGTTGACTCCACTCTATATTTTAGTATATGCCGGACGATTTGTTCCAAACTTTTTTTTGTACCTTCGCGTACGTCATAAAATACATACAATTTCGCCTGCTACTTTGCCTCAGTGCATTTTTTTTATCCACATCCGACTACAGAAAATGTATAGGATCGCCCACATGGTAATGATCAGACTGCGCAAAATGCAGTCTGATAGGTACCTTTGTTGGTCGCATATGGCATAAAGCAGGATTCTTTTATGAATCGCCTATGGCGTGTTTCAAGGGAGGTAATACTTATATAATTTGCAACAAGTCTTCGTTAATTTTGTATTACGCAGTAGACTAGTTTCTTAAAGGTAAATATAATTTTTAAACAACATAATAAATATACAAATTTGAACGTAAATAATTGCATGTCAGAGTGATAGCCAGCAGAATGTATATATTTTTGAAAGCTTGACGTATTACTGTATATTGACCTTTCACTAATAAAAAATAACTAAAATAAATTAAAAACCTATTTTCAATTTCTGGTGTTCCTAGTGGCTGAACCAGCCCTTGGGGAACGTCGTTAGGAAACTGAACTGAACTGAAGTTCAACATACACGTTACCTCCTATCAACATCTGCAGAATTATTGCGTCAACAATCTACATTACTTTATGGGCAAAAAATAACCATGTTAAGTCCTGTTACATGGAGTAAAATATGATGAAACCTAGAGTTGAAGTCTATTTCTAATATTACATAAGGACATGCTATCTCTCGCCTGTTTGCGCATTGTCACAAAAACCACTCAACCAAAAAACGTTAAGTATACGACACCGGCACCGACGGTGATAATGCAGCAGACACAGGAACAGTAAAGTAATACACATGTATATCTACCTAGTTTCTGCTAGTAGCAGGCGAAACTAAAATATTATCTGAATAGAAAATAAATCCGAGCAGATCAGAAATCCATCATTATGGTGCATGTTTGTCAAGAACCTGCCCACATGCTTGTGACGTATACAATAGTAGCAGAAAGCCAATAAACTATAAT
This sequence comes from Ctena decussata, assembly GCA_963989385.1. NCBI lineage: Eukaryota > Metazoa > Mollusca > Bivalvia > Lucinida > Lucinidae > Ctena > Ctena decussata. The sequence continues at coordinate 32,297,437 of OZ022499.1, read as the reverse complement.
CAGCTTCACAACACCGCATAACTCTATATTAGGCTACCTTTGCTAGTGTCGAGATTCCTGTATATGTGCACAGTTAGGCCTACTGGTCGCAGAAGCTAAATGTGACTGACTTTCACGGCGTATTGATGCTTTGCATCAATGTTTTCTTGTAACAGTCTCTAATGTTGCCTTTTAATTTCACCTATACAAATGTACAGAGAAATATTTACGATTTCCTTAGATGAACCTTTACTGGGCTGACGATACATCCATGAACAACACGCAGTCATGCAATGTTACGCTTAAGCGACGTCACGGATTATTCCACGTCACGGATTATTCGATAAGTTGATTGGCCGACGTAACGTTTGATATACGTCATGTCATAGTGACGGCTGTTGAACGTCATTACCAAACACGTTGGTAAATAACTATTCTTCGTCCTTTCCTTGGCGTAAAATTAGCCAGAACTTCACAAATAAGTACCAAAATTGATGTGAAAACATAGTATAAATGTAAGAGATAAATTTCATTTTTCGGAAGTTCATGGAAGTATGAACACAATGGGTTCCGTGCTTTGTTGTTCCCAAATGTTGTAAAGGAAGCAAGTTATTATCTCAAACAATAGTAGCATGCATTTTCTTCCCAGAGTGTCAAAATTTCCTTCTAGTCACTGTCACTGATGCTACTAAAACTAAAAACATACTTCAGTGAATATATATTTGTTGTCTTTTTTTGATGCCGGGCCGGGTAGCGCAATCGGTAGGGCACCTGACTCGTAAGTCAGAGGTCCTGGGTTCGAATCCCGGTCTGGTCACATACTTTCGTTTCTCCTTCCGCTGATTCAAGAAGGGCAGTTGTCAGCTACTGGCGAAAGTATGTGCACTTAGTACTGGTTAACCGCTTAGGAGGTCTAAGCCTGCCCAGGAATAGTGTGGTTAGGTTAACTGACCGTCCCGACATGACCTTAGTTGTTTACCGTGGACGTTAAACATCAAATCAACCAACCAAAAAAAAAAATCTTTTTTTGATGCCAAGTTCAGATGTGCCAAGATTCCACAGACACAGGTTTGAAACCGTCTTTCCTAAAATATTGATTCAAACTAAATGTGACTGAGCAGCCATATAGAACAGATTTGAAATAGGTCCATATAGTAATTTTCCTTGAGACATGCCTAACGGCTTAAACGTTGGAAAACTCTCTCTCTCTCTCTCTGTGCGTGCGTGCGTGCGTACGTGTGTATGTGTTTGTGTGATTTGTCGCTTAACGTCCACGGTAAACAGCAATGGTCAATTCGAGACGGTCTGTTAATCTAACCACACTATTCCTGGGCAGGCTAAGACCTCCTAAGCGGTTAACCAGTACTAAGACCGGGTTTCGAACCCAGGGCCTCTGACTTATGAGTCAAGTGCCCTACCGATTGCGTAACACGGCCCGTGTGTGTGTGTTTAAATATTTCCTCAATCTGTTTTTTCAAATAAAGTCTACACTTGTTTTTACCTCACACCTGTAGATAATGCCACCATTCAAGAAGTTAAAGGCTCCATTGCTCTATCAGCATGAAAATTTTTATCAAGAGGTATCGCTGCAAGCTTCTCACTACAGTTTTGTAATTGTAAATGACCGTGATTAGGTAGCTTTAAAAAATAAAACATCCTTGAGTTTCACTTAAAATCGGGTTGAAAACTTATCTGGGTCATTTTAGTTGGCAACTAAAATGACCTACTTTCGATTTCATGAAATGGTAAAAATACAATGTACACGCGTGGAGTCCCAATCACTATCTCGCCTATGTTTATATAGCATGGCTAGACGGGAAACCAGAACAGGAAATTGTATTTTGTGGAGCGTTTTGTTATTTTTCAAAAACTTGTTTTCTCTACTTTTTGCCAGTTATATGACTCAGTATATGCACACCAACCCACAAGTTATAACCAAACGTGAAGGTTGAACCGCTTTTTACAATGATTTGAGTTTAGGCGTTTTACCGCTGATCTATAGGACTATTGAGACTTTAAGAAATTTTACTTTGCTAAATAAAAATTAGCAACAGAAAGTGCACTAACAACTTGGTTTACTTGAATAAATAACTCATGAACATTTCACTGTCTTAGCTGGACAAGCCTTCCTTTTAAAAGGAAATTTTATTGTAACATTCAGAGGTCTCAGTTTGTCAAACAACACAATATAATAGCAAAATGTATCACTGGGTGGCCAGTAAATTCGAGTTCAGAAGCCAGTAAATGAACCGCGTATCCAGTTACCGTCATAATTTATGACAGGTATAAAAATGACCATAATTGGACAATCACACACCAAGATACAATCAATTAGTGAAGAACGGTTCAAAGGACCTTTTTATTGTTGATTTATGTACCATGTCATGAGCATTTTTTTATGTTTTTTTTTTTTTTTTTTTTTCATTTTTTTTTTCTGCCTTATCGGAGCTCCAGATAAGACTGGATTTTTGATGATAATATTAAGATAAGTTCGATGTTTCTCCATCAGAACATATGTTGTGCCCCCTCAATTTAGAACTGCCTCACTGAGGCAGTTCTAATGAGGGGGCCACAACATATGCTTTAATGTAGGAAAACAGGGATTATTGTCAGAAACACACCATATTAGGAGCTCTTTCTTGTAAATAAAATATAATGGTCTGTGGTCTAGAGGTTATGCTAGGAGTCATATCAGTGTTAGTTGACTTTTATGAACATTTGACATATCAATTTGTTTATTGTTAAGCTTTATGACTACTATAAGAATAGATCATCGAAATATGAACCAGCGGTGTCAATCGTGAATGACACTTGTAATGACAGATTTGTCAACTAAACAGGAAAAGGACATTCAGTTATTGTAGCCATTTTTTTGCAGATAATTTTAAATCTTGTTTAAGGAAGATTTTATCATAAAGATCAGCTTTCTTATTCTGTTTTGAGTTTGACCCAGTCTTGATCTCTTGATTTCAAGTTTATGGCTGTGTAGTATCAAAGTTCAGGAAGAAATGTTGTTAACCCTCCGGTGCTGCATCCATTTTGGTGTCTGCACGTGGGTGTTTGTGTAAAAATTTTTCTAAGTCACCAGGAGGAGCTATGTCCTCAGAGATAATGTCCTCATACAAAACAGCTCTGATTTAGCCTCTAATTTGTTCTTTATTTTTGTTAACAGGGTAAAAGGAAAGGAACTTCTTTAGCATGGCTTCTGTATTACATGTATTTTGTTCTATGGCTGTCATATTCACTTGGACCAGCGCATGTTTGGCAGGAGTTGTTACAATTTCGGCATACCATTATACAAACTGCACTTTCCAGTTATAAAATAAAATTGGCTGGTGTTATAACCTCCCTTTACCATTCTAAAAATGGACTATGCCTTGACATAAGATAAAATTGGCAGGCGGTATTATTACCTCCCTTTACCACTCTAAAAATAGGATATGCTTTAAAGGTAGGTTCCTGTACTAGCGATAACAATTATGTCCACAAAATAATTTCGTCTTTTTCTGAGCAGTATTAAATTCTCTTATATTTCTGAATTAGTTGCTACTGAGAAACTCGTCAGATGTTGAAGAAAATAGTCGTTTTCCCTTTTGGTTTATTTTCTTTCGTTGGAATTCCAGTTCTAAAAATAACTATGTTTATTATGTCTATATAAGTGCGCTATTTCTGATGCCATTCTCCAAAGGTCAATTTTCCCTTGTCATGAGCTCTCCTAGAGGTCCTGGAATGGTGGATGGGTTAAAACTATCCCAAAATGCAATGCAGCATGACCTCAGCTGCGTTATCTATTTTTGGCGCGAACTAAAAATAACGCTATCTGGTGTGCGAAGCAGAGTTAGGAAATCCCTTGCAAAACAACTTTTCTAATATTTTTTTGATTTACATTTTTTAGTGAAACTTGTTCATTCCCTTTTATAAGTGCTTTCCAACAACTTACATGAAAGATCATCAAAATTATGATGCATTCCAAAGTACAGGAACCTACCTTTAACTGTAAGGCTGTTGGTACTTTGCAGAATGTAACGTTACAATTTCAGCATACCATTATACAAACTGTACCTTCCAGTTATAAAATAAAATTGGCTGGTGTTATTACCTTCCTTTACCATTCTAAAATGGACTATGCCTTAATATAAGATAAAATTGGCAGGAGGTATTATTACCTCCAGTTACCATTCTAAAAATAGGATATGCTTAAACTTTTCGGCTATTGGTATTTTGCAGAACGTAACGTAACAGAACGGAACATAGACTTTTTACGGAATGAAAGGCATTGAAAATTTATAAGATTGACAAGGGAGGTTATCATTGTGCTTTATTCTGTAAACTAATATGAAAATTTAGTTACCAATTTCATTGTAATAATTAATACTTACTAATTTGAGAAACCAGGTTGATGGATGGAGATGGACGGATGCTCGGCGCCCCGTTTCTGCTTCTATGGATTCGTTCCGCTGAGGTGCGGGGGCAACGTCGATATGAGAATTGAAATACTACTACGGATGGATGGAGCTAGAAGCTAAAAAAATAAAACTGGCAGCAGATATATTATTACCTCCTTTTCCATGTGCCAAGTGCGCGCAACTATGGTTACGTACCGCTGAGCCACTTGGGGAATGTCGTTAGGAGAATTGAACTGAACTGAACTGAACTGAACCCATTCAAAAAATAGAATATGCCTTAACTGTACCTTCTAGTTATAAAATAAAATTTGCAGAAGTTGTTACAATTTGGGGAACATTGTTATGAGAATTGAAACAACAACAAAATATGTCACAATTTGGGCATACCATTATAGAAATAGTGGACTGGCTTCTGTGGTCATATGCGGCATAATGGTTCTAGACCCCTGTTATCATTTCATTGCTTAAAATTCATTTTGCATATGAAACTCATCTTCCATCTTACATCTGTATTTGATATACAACTCCAACTCATCCACCAATCTACCCATAAAAGAAAATGCCCTCCAGGTTTGACTCGGAGAGGTTACAGACAGACACAGTGCCAGGAGGTGCATCAAACTGACTTGTTCAGTTGAGCCTCCTTAGGATCATCCTTATGATGGATGGATGACTTGTGATTTTACGCCCTTTTTAACAGTATGTCAGTCATTATCTAGATGATGGGAGGATAATGAAAGGCTGTGTGCAATGGAACCCAGTTTACAGATGGACAGAATTCTGTCTCCAGCGGGTCTTGAGCCCCGGACTTCTGGATCAACAGTCCAGCGCTTCAACATTGTTATGAGAATTAAAAAGTTTATACAGAGCAACCTTCATGTTGTGCAAAGCAGAGCTCTTTAAAGGGGTTATATTACTTAACTGCCTGCTGCTTGAAACTGGTAAAATAGCATTACATATGAAGACTTTAATGAGACCTGTTGTGCAACCTGAATTAAGATACAGATGGATTTTATTCAGTTATGAAATAAAAAGGATATTTACACTGTTGGCTTCTCCAATAAAGATCATCATTATGGCTCTTAACGCTTATTTTATTGTCTAATGTGCACTTGAACTCCTGTTTGTCAGCAGCTGTGCCTTTAGAAAAGGTGCTTTCGTTACAGTGCCTAATATGGCATGTGCAGATCGTCTTGCATGTATCCATTACCCTAATATGGTTAAGTATTGGGACACCTAAAACTATTAATTTTCCATTTGTCCCAAATGGAAAATTAATGTTTTTGGGTGTCCCAATATTTAAGCACATTAGGGTATTCTTTGCTTTTGCTTCAGAGAATGTTCAGGTTCATAGTTTTTTGGTGCAAACACAAACAGGAAAGAGTCAGATGATCAGAGTCTTTCCTGTTAAAACTATTTTCTCATTAAATTTTGGTAGCCTGTTTTAATACATGTATAGTATCAACTGATATTGCCAATATTTAGCTGAAAAAATTGGTCCAGTAGGTTGTTGGAGGGGAATAGGTAGGTTCTATAGAAAATGTGTGTTATGTAATTCAAATGTTATTGGAGACGGGTTCCATTATATTATGCAATGTCTGTTTTTTAATATGGAAGGAAATAATTTGTCCCTGTTTTACACACAGAAATGGATTCAAACATATTTAACCAAAAAAAAAAAATCTGTAAAATTAATTTATTTATGTACATTCTTGGGCAAAATACTAGCAGTTTTCATGTACCTCCTATCTCATGGACCATGATAAAGAGATTTTTGTGGCTGTTTAAAAAAAAAAAGCCAAAAAACGATTAATGCCTATAAAACTCTGCAATTTTGGCAAGTCAGTATATCATTATTTTTGAAAAAGGAGCAAAGGGGCATTTATTATAGTGGGGGTATTTGTTAGAATTAATATGTTAGTTGTAGCTTGAGCTTGTAATTTCTATTACAGAATAAAACATATTGTAATATGCAATAAAAACATTTTAAAACTGCATGTAATTAGCTGCTTGAGTGGTGATACTTTAAAGCTTTCAGCAGTCATTACATTAATGCATCATAATGCTTATTGCAGAGTATATGCAGAATGGTATAGACATTTATGCAAACTATTAGTGATTCAAAGCCCTGGTGTCCTGCCTAAGAAAGCTGTTGGCAACCTGGGGGCCGGTTGTTCAAATAGTTAACAAGATGTTAAAGTTTCAAAGGTATTACACACAAAAACACTGGCAATTTTTGCTGAAAAGATGTCAGGAGCTTTTGCACATTTTTTCAGCAAAAAATAATACTGCATTTGATTTTATGAGTACTATAAGATTTAACAAATCCTCGACTAATGACTTTGTTAAGGTAATGATGCGTTGAACAACTGGGCCCAGTTGTCATAGATACTGCTCCTTTTGGCAGTCTAGTTTATGTCTACTCATTTTGCAGTGGCATTTCCTTATATTTAGAGTAAAATAGTTAACAGTAGTACTTAACATCTTGTTATTATTATTTTTTTGTTGTTGTTAAAACTTGAGCAGAAATTTACTCCAGCAGCTGTTTGCTTTTAAGATAACATATCATACCCTTTGACAGTTGGCATGTGCATATTATTTATTACAAGTGTATTTTTACACTTGCAATCTATTGCTTGTATGTTGCTACATTTGTCAAGAATCTTCTAAAAATACCCTGTTGAAGAATAAGCAGAAGAAGAACAAAAACAGAAACAAAATAAGAGCTACACCTTTTTTTTCCCTTGCCGGATTTTAGTTCATGAACTTTTGATGAAATTTAAGTTCTCAAAAAGCAAATGTTGCCTTTCATGAATGCTATAATTCATAAACTCAAAAAATCAAGAAGTTTGGATGTTCATGAATTAAAACTTCTTAAACTTCTCAAGTCAAGAAGTTAAGATGCTCTTGAATTTTTAATTCATGAAAATTCATGAACTTCTAAAAATCTTTAACCAGCAGTTTATGAGCTATAAACTTCATGAAAAGAAAGAACTTACAATTCATGAACTCAGAGTTTAAAAACTTAAAAGTTTATGATCAAACATTCTTTTCAGCAGTGTTTTAGTCATATCAGGATGATGCGAGGGTGGTTATGAAGGGTCTTTAGTCATAGACTTGGACAGACTCTCGCCTCCAGTGGGACCTGCCTTGGAACTGCCACCCTGTGATTCAAAGTCTAGAGCAAAATACAAATGCTTCTAAAAGAACTTTTGATTTTTCATAGAACAGCGATCTCTTGCCTCCTGCCGAGGCTGCTGTGCATGATAAATGGCTCCCTGCTGAGACTGTCAGCATGATTCTGCTTCCTGCCAAGACTCTTGGCAGGAAGCAGAATCACAAGGACAGTCTCTGCATGAAGCCATTTTTCGGGGACGTTTCTTGGAAGGAAGCAAGAGATGGTGGACAGTCTGGGTAGAAGGCAAATATGACGGACAGTCTCGGCAGGAAGTGAAAATTTGTAGACGTGTAAATCCTGAGTGAGGGAGAGGAATGCTGCTAGAGTGATTTTCTATAATACTGAGGTCACAGTAACCATTAGCAGTAATAACATTGACCTTGTCTAATTTACAGGGCTGGAACATGAGGCTATAGTGGAACTGAAGCGGCCGAAACCGGAGGAAGTTGTGTTAGGTTCGGATATACAGTTGAAATGCTCAATCCTGGGCAACCCAGAACCACGCTACTACTGGTACCAGAACCAGTTTCAGTAAGTTCTCTTCACTTACAAATTCTTGACGGGCATTATTTTTTCTATGGCAGTTAGTTATAAGCATTAATAGAAGAGTTTTATGTTATATTTAGTCCAGAGCTCTAGATAAGAGGGAGTATTTGGTAATAATTAGGGATAATTTTTGTTAATTCTGCATAAAACATATGTTGTGACCCCTCATCTGAATCGTCTCGACGAGACGGTTCAGATGAGCGGTCACAACATATGGTTTCGATGAGAAATAAGAAAAATTATCCTTAATTATCATCAAATACTCCCTCTTTTCTAGAGCTGTTTACTGGTACAATGTTCTTATTTTTGAGAAGGTAAAAAAAGGCTAGAATTTCTTTCCCATACAGTTTAACTTTCTTTTCATTTATTGTATTACAAGACAAGTGACAGATTGTACCTACATCAGTTCATGACATTATACACTAGATATCAGTAGTTGTCATTTGAATATATGATATTCACTAACAAAAAAAAAATTGCTTATTGTTACTTAATTCAAGGGCCACCACAAAGTATTTGTTCTCCAAGCAAAAGGTACCTTACACAACAGATCTGTTATAAGCTGAAGGAGTGATTATATAATTTTAGCATAGTGATAATGATAATTTTAACTCAAGCGCCAAAATGCAGATAGCGAAAAATTTGGGGGAAAAAAGCGTTTGTTCCATGCATGCAGCAGTTTTAATCGTATTTAGAATTCAAAGACTAGAGGGCAAACAGTGTAGATTTCACTGAGGTGGCTCATAATGAGCCACCACATCTGAATCTATGCTGTTTGCACAGCTGCATGTTTTTTTTTTTTTTTTTGAATTTCTGGTGCTGCAAGTGTAAATTTACAGATAATGACAATATAAGTAAAAATTAATAAATCCAAAGAGGCAAAAATTACAGGTTTGACCAATTCATTTCCGTATCTATCCTTTATCTGTTAAATCATATTGCACTCAGAATGGCCAAAACTCTATGCAAAAGGGAAGACTGCAGAGTTACATTAGAATTCTGCCATAGACAAACTTAAGCCCACTCAGACCATTAAGTGTGTGTGTGTGTGTGTGTGTGTGTGTGTGTGTGTGTGTGGAAAGGGGGTGGGTGGGGATTGTAGTGTATAAGACTGTTTACCCTGATGTACCAGCAGCCTGTGTTTTAACAGTGAAGTGTTTTTTTTTTTTTTGTTTTTTTTTTTCAAATTCTGTGTCTTTTTAACAAGCTTTTCTTCAAAGATGAGACTGTTCACTTAGGGAACAGGTTAAAAAGGGCGGGATTTGCCCATTTATCAGCCAAAAAAATCTTTTTTATCTTATCGCTAACATACTATTAAGTAAGGCGATAGGCGTCTTTACATGGTAATGCTCATTAAAGCTAGTTGAAATTGTGGGAGATTTCTCATCATTTTGATCATTTACGGTAGTTACACTAATTATTCAGACACATCAACAATTTTAGGTATATGGTTACTCTTCTAGGGGAAGTAATTCTGGCATTTTCATTTTGCATCCCTTCTCATAGGGGTCAACTCTTAAGGAAAGAATTTGCTCCTCAAGGAGCAAATTCTTTCCTTTAAGAGTAGACCTCTTTTTGAAAGGTCTGTTTCATCCAGGGAAGCAAACAGCCTTTCGGAAGTCATGAAAGTTATCTCCCTTTGAACTAAACATGGAGGTATACTCATTCATATTAATAACAGCAGTTCTCAAATCCATTATTGCATAAACTTGGAAAAGTCTGTCTGACTTAACTCTTTAAGTCTCAGTGACGCAATTAGCAAAATTTGCAAACAGCGTAGATCCTGATGAGGCGGCTCATAATGAGCCGCCTCATCTAGATCTACACTGTTTGCCCTTAGTCTTTGAATTCTCCGTATGAAATGTCTCGGACCAGGCATTTTTTAAATTTTTGCAGGCGTAAATTTTGTCATCTGCTTTTTGGTGCTTAAACAGTTAATCTTAAATTGTTGGCAAACAGTGCCACTGGACCCTGATCATATTGCCTCTCATGCTCAAACTGTCAGAGTATTTTGGGCCGCTTTGGTAAAATTTAAAGTAGTGGGAGCTGCACTGAGACGGACCTGTAATTAACAGGACAAATTTCATGAGCATTAGCTACCAGTAGCATTCTTAAAGAAATTCAGGGATGACATATTACATTAGTGATCATGACATGAAATGATCACAAATCAACCTTTAAGCTTTATTGTTGCAAACATATAGGAAAATCCTGAGAAGACAAGAGGTGGGAGGGGCGGGGGGATACTGCAGGATGGATAGGTAGGTAGGCACATGCAGATAGATAGGAAGGTGGGTGGATAGATAGGTAGGTAGATTAATGCAATATCCCCAAGGGGGGAGGGATATTGATTTGTCCATGTCCATCCTTCTGTCCCTCCATCTGGAGCCATAACAAAGTAACCATTGAACAAAATTTCTTGAAACTAAATATAAAACAACATGTCACTAAAATGAGGTGATGCAAGTAAAGTTAAGTCAGACTGGCTTCAGTACTGCATGAGTTATCACCCTTAAATTGATATAAAATCAGTAAAATGAGCCATTATCACTAAGTAACCAATAACCTGAATTTCATGAAACTTAAATATGTATCATCATAACACAGTTGTGGATATACACTTTCAACAGAATGGCATATTAGTAGTGCATGAGTATTGCCCTTGAATCAATTTAAAATTGACAAATTCGGCTGTAATTATGGAATTATATTTAACTTGTACTAAATATATATCACCATAACATAGTAGTGCATGTCAAGAGTTGTTGGACTTGCTTCACTTATGTTTGAGTTACTGCCCTTGAACCTTAAAATCAACAAATAGAGTCATAACTAAGTAGTAATTTCAAGAAACTTAAAATAATTATGTCATAAGTTAACATGGCACTGCACATCAAGTTTTTGTCATAATGGCGTCAGTAGTGCATGAGTTATTGCCCTTGAATTGATTTTGAATCTACAAATCGGCCATAACTAAGGTTCCAATGAACAGAATTTCTTGACACTGAATATAAATACATATCATCATAGTGCAGTGATGCTGAGGCAAGTTTTTTTAGCATAATCGCGAAAGCATGAGTTATTGTTCCTGATTTAAAATCCACAAGTCCAGCTGTAACTAAATAACCAGTGAACAAAATTTTATTGAACTTGAAATAAACCATAAACAGATCAGAGCCACATTGGCAGGGGATATAACTTCAATGAATTTGCTTGTTCACATTTTAGCCTGCAATGGGTCTTAGTGACAGAGTCTGTATCCTGTCCGTATCCCCCTTTCTGCGTGGCCTCAATGCAGAGGCAGGAGGCGGCCATGAGATTTTCAATGGATTCACAGGACTGTTGGTGCAGGCTGTACAATTTTGCTTGTGAGAAGGTATACAAATTTGAAAAAAATCATAAGCCCTTAACCTGTAGACATTGTAGGTGGCACAATACCCCCATGGGCACCACAGGGCCACGTGCTGATTGTGCAGTAAATGTGAGATTTTAGATGGCCATTGGGGGCAAAAAAAGAAAATATGTAAGAGATTGTAGGCCCTTGGGACAATCACTGGATGTGTAAGGTGCACATGCAGTGTTTGAATTTTAAAGAAAAATTACCATGTATTCAGGGTGTAGATACCTATCAGAGAAATTTCTTTACATCAAAGTGCAGATGATGAATTTGATCATTTGCAGTACTCTCTTAATTAGGGTTAAGCGGTGGGCTTGCCTCTAAACATATTTTTATGCAAAAATGTGTCTTGATTAAAGAGATTTTTGCACTGATAAGGAATGGGAGTCTTGAACATGCTCATGAGAAACACATCTCAAATCGTGTCAATCAATTTTATATGTTTTTAATGACGAGAATATTATTGAGGTTAAAAATTTTCATTGATATGTACACAGTGCCTTACTGACTGTAAATGACAGCATTTGATGTTGAAAATAAGCATGTAAATCATAAAATCTAACAGATAATTTAAAATTATTATATTTTTATGAGCCAAAATTTCGGTAAATATTGAAATATTTGAACAAGTGATCAGAATAAATTCTCCAGAAATTTTAAGGCTTTGATCTTGCTTATATAATCTAGTATGTGGTAGAATTTCAAATAGTGCAGACCATGAACAGACTGCTCAAAGGAGCAGTCTGATCAGGATCTACACTGTTTGCTTTGATGTTTCTATCCCCAAATTTAGGGTCTTGCGGTAATTTAGAATTATGGTATTTTTATGTAAGACTTATTTGATGTTAAGGGTCTACAATTACATTGATGGGTTGTGCATTAAGAACTCATTTAGATGCTTAACATGGAATTGAAATATTTTTCACATGAAAAGAATGTCTGAGATTTGCAAAAGAGAGGAAATATTGAAAATTGATGTGTCTCGACTAGATAATAATCCATTCATTCTAACAGCTTTGATTCAACAGTTTTGGCTGTTGAAATCTCGAGAGTAATAAATTCACAGCAAGTTTGTTGAAAAAAAAAATGAGTTAGAGTCTCTCAAACCATAAATTAAACCACATTCCAAGTTCTGCATATAGTGCTTTTACAAACCAACAGAGAATATGTGACAGTGAATTTTGTTAGACCACATTCTGATTTGTAGTAGAACATAGTAAGATAGTAAAGAATAGTATAGTTAGTAAGATAGTAAAGAAGATAGTCAGTAAGTACGATAGTAAAGAATACCACAGGTGGATGTGTTATGCTAGAAATATACCATAGTCTGGTTCTTGACCACAGACAGAAAAGACCACAGTCTGATAATCAGAAATTCATATGGCAGACCTCAGTCAGATAGTCTGATTGTAGTAGATCACAGTCAAAAATAAATAATGCCACAGACAGATCTAAAGGAGTTCAAGATATACAGCACAGAAAACCATTCAGATGTGCAGCCAGTCTCAGTATAAATGTGAAGTATACCATGTGCACAGCTGAATCGACAGTAAATCTTAGATGTAACATATACCATAGTTTAATGTGTGGTGGACTTCAGTATAATGTGTCAGGTCAGCCAAAGACACCACAATCTAGTGTCTGGTAGACCATGGGTTAATCTCTGTAAGAGCCTATTAAAATATATGCTACATTTATGTAACAAAGGTCTAATAAATTGAAACACTGTCTGCAAATTATAATGACTGATAACTAGTGGATCACAGATGCCTTCAGTGGCTCAGTAAGTTTCTGGTTCTTGATTCCAGCTGACCTCCAGTAACCAAAGAATTTGTATCCACAACTTCCAGTATACTACTTGAGCCACGACACGAGAAAACCAACAAGTGGTTGTGCGTCAAGCCCATACTCAGATCAGCCTGGACATTTGCCCAGTCCAATCAGACTCTTCACTATGCGCCTAAAGGGTAGCTAAGGGTCTAAGCTACCTCCATGCGGACAGCGAAGACTCAGATCTGAGTGCGCTGGGCCCACAACCACTTTGTTGGTTTTCTCGTGTCACAGCTCACTTGATCTTGAGGTTGTCACAGGTAGTGATGCCAAATTTCTGAAAAGCAACCAGAGGTTATAATTCATCAATCAAACTCTTTTAATCACACAATTTGAAGTATCATGATACCACAGTCTGGCGATTTTTAAATGACTTAACTTTTTATGTTTCAGAATCTTCAATAGAGACAATGTAAAGATTACAGACAGGGGGACAAGGTTAAAGATAACTGGGGTAACAGCAAGAGATAATGGTGTCTATTCATGTAGAGCTGAAAATGTTGCTGGGGCTGTAGATAGTATGTCCAACTATCTTCTTAATGTTCAAGGTATGTATATTTATTTATCAGTGGACATAGCTTGTAGCCCTGGCTAACACCCATGAATTGCTGTTATGCCCTTCTCTCTAACAACACAGTATTTGCATGATTACTAAGCAAACTGTCTTGGCAGACATTTGATCAGGATTTCACTGTTTACAAGAAGTTTATAAAGCATATCCTGGAAGATAAAATGTGTCCAGAATGAAATTAAGGACAAGGAACCTGTTACAGAAATAGCTGAGGTAAATATGATGATGCTTTGGTCACCCTCGGTCAACAAGACCTCTGGCCATCGTAACTCACCATTCAACAATGTATGCACTAAATGGGCACTTGATGTTTGCTACCAAGTTTTACACATTTTGTATTTAATTTGGTACCATGGCAGATCAGCTAGCACCCACTGACTGCACATGCTGTTGAATGCACCAAATTGTGTACAGTACTTTCTTGTGCCCGCAGAAAACACATCTCATGCCACTGCAGACACTTTGTGAAAACTGGATTTACTGACTGACTGAGTATTAGTACTAAATTTGCTGATTACTAGCAGTTTTATATTTTGTTGGTATGTGCACCTATTAATACAAGAACTACAAATAAAATATGTGCAAACAAATTGCACAGGATGTGTAATGAAACGTTGCCAAGAGCATGTCAATGAATACGAATAAAATAATTGAAGTCTAAAATGTTAAGTTCAGCTTCAGTCTGTTTGTCTCTATTTCAATCTTCAATATCTTTAATTGTTGATGTAATTTTAGTTATGAGATAATCTTGTCAGATTTTAATTGCTAAGTTGGCAAGCGGAACTTTAAACAGAATACCACTGGGGTTGCAGGTAGGAATAGTATAACAGGAAATAATTGAGTTAATTTACAAGAATTATGTGGTATGTTCAAGAACATATTTTATTCCATCATTTGTTTTGATAAGGGTTCTATCAGCAGTTGTTTTTGTATGATAAGTTTTGATATTAATGAGGCCTGATTCCTTTAACTGACTGATCTTATCTTTTGTTATGATTCATCATATTTATGTATTTTCCCGAAATATTGTCACAGCCTGTCTGATCAAACAGTGTGGATCATGATCAGACTGCTCCTTAGGAGCAGTCTGATCATGGTCCACACTGTTAGGCAACAGCTTTTTAAAGACATATAATAGGGACATGTCTAAATTCAAAAATGGGAGAGTGTGTAGAAATGTTTGTGATACCCTAGTATTTGGATGAAAATAGTTATTGTGCTATTATTTTGACATACATTTTATAGATTTAGGTGTATGAACTTGAAAAATTGATTTGATTAATAAAAGATAAACAATCAGAAATTATTTTTGGAAATTTTATCTGTTGCCAAATTTCTGTCTCTTGTAAAACGCTTCTGTTTTCATTGATAAAGATATTTGAGGTAATAAGTTTTTAAGTGCAGGATTTTATTTGAAAATTGCTTGTTGAAATTGTAGTTGAATAAACCTCAGATACTCTTAAAGTTTTACCATGCAGAAAAATATAGGGTGATGTTGATGCACAAATTTGCTGTGTATATGGTGTAATCAAATTAGGATTTTACTGGTGAATTGTATATTGAAAATTGCAGTCAAATAAACCTCACAATCTTACTGTGAAAAGTCATTTTGTGCTGCAGAAAGTTTGTACCATTTTTAGTCCTGAACCTCCTAATTTTCCATGATGGATTCTTTAATCCTTTAATTTAGCCCATTCCATTCATCATTTGGGAGCTATTTACAGAAATAAATGTAAATTGCAACAATTAGATATTGTTCAGACTGCTGAGATGTGTCTTCACTCGTTGCAAATAATAATTGTACCTTTTTACTTTAAGTAGGTTAAAGAAGTATAGAAGTAATCATAAAAATAAAATACTTGAAATGGAGATAAGGGAGTGGCAGTCAGGGTTATATTTATGGTCTGTTATTATATAATATATTCTAAATTTGTTCTTGTCATATCCAGAAATATTATGAATAATTACTGTGAGCTAACTTATTTCAAATGAGATTTAAAATAAAAATGTCTGCATGAGCAATAAATGCTTGTCACTTGCTAGAAAATTGATGTTCAGCTCATCTTCATCATTCAGTAGCCCCATAGTCTTAGATATAAGGTCATGTGCTTTAGGTTGCTGATAGTCACTGTGTATTTTATGGAGTGGAGTCTTGGAGTGGAGTTTTCCAAAACTCCACTCCATGACTCCACTCCATAGAATACACAGTGCCACTTAGTGCCCAGCTGATCTAATTTCATCAAGCTTCATGGGGTCACTTTTGATGACAACTACACTACATGTTTCTTCAGTACTGCACAGAGCCAAAAATCACAGGCACATAAAATGTGAAAAGTTTTTAAAATTCTTAATTCAAGACTTTTTTCTTGCTATTAATGGAAAGATTTTTTCTTATGGCATATAGCAGACAGCTCTGAAATGAGTCATGGGGTGTTGATTGAAGTCATTCTTTATCCAAAAATATGAATGAAAGATAAAATATGCATATTTTGGATTACAGTTGACAGTTAGGGCTTGAAGATCTATGGTAGATTAAGATAAGATAGTTCTTTCTGCTTTGTGAGTTTAGAGAATAGCACTGTAATTTATTGGCTCATAAACTTACAAGGTTTATAAGAAAGAAAATGTATAAGATGTCTGTCTGTTTTCATAAAAGCATTAAATTTTAGTAGAAATATTAATTGTTGCAAAATGTTTGCCAAGATGATTAAAACTATGACACTTTACAAACTCACAGTGCTGAAAAATGCAATGATTCTGTTCTTGGGCAATATTACATGTATAATGCTAATGCTTTGCCTATTATTGAGGCTACGTTGGTCAGTTATTGAAAAGTGAAACGATTCTGCTCTTGGGCCATATTATAATGCTGATGCTTGCATTATGATTTGAGGCTACAAGTCAGTTGGTTGTACAGGAATTCCTGAAATGAATGTCTAGGCAGAAAAGAACAGATGAAGCTCTTGACATTATTCAGTGGCCATATTTCTTTGGGATCCCTTTCAGGTTGTCTTTTAATTTTGAAATTTGGTCAACTAAATCTGAATCTTATTTTCTATCTTGTAGCACCTGACACCCCACACCTTATAGAAGCAGGATTTACACCATTTAAACTAGTCCTCAGGAACTCACGAACCAGGCTTGATTGTCCATTCATCAACGCTACTAAGGTAGAGTGGTTTGCCAACTATGAGAAACTCTCCAACAGCTCAAGGTATGGAACAATCAGAGAAAGATGAATTTACAAGTATTAGCTTTCATATATATATAAGTATTGGCTTTCACAAAATAAATCTTATTCCTTATTTTATGAAACCAGCAGAGGGGGTCAGCCAGCCTATTCTTTTTGTCACCCGACGTAGGTGGAGGGGGACTATAGAAATGACCCTCGTCCGTCCGTGTGTGCGTCCGTCCTTCCTTCCTTCCGTCCGTCCGTCCGTCCGAAATCTTCTTTTTGTCACCCGACGTAGGCGGAGGGGGACTATAGAAATGACCCTCGTCTGTCCGTGTGTGCGTCCGTCCTTCCTTCCGTCCGTCCTTCCGTCCGTCCGAAATCTTGTCCCCGCTACGTCTTTCATCGGATTGATTTGAAATTTTACAGATTGTATTCTTACGATATGAAGATGTGCATGTGGTTTTCGATTTTTGTTTCAGCCATTTTTGATGGAGTTACAGCCCTTGCTAACTCAGACCTTCCGAAATCTTGTCCCCGCAACTCCTCCTATATCTTTCATCGGATTGATTTGAAATTTTACAGATTGTATTCTTATGATATGAAGATGTGCATGTGGTTTTTAGCTCACCTGAGCCGAAGGCTCCGGGGGAGCTTATAGGATAGGCAGGCTCCGGCGTCCGTCGTCGTCGTCCGTCGTCCGTCGTCCGTCGTCCGTCCACAATTTCAAACGACTTCTCCTCTGAAACCACTGGGCCAATTGTAACCAAATTTCATATGTAGCCTCCTGAGGACTTAGGAACGAAAAGTTGTTCAAACGATCCTGGTCACATGACCAACATGGCCGCCATGCCCATATATGGTAAAAACCTGAAAAAATCTTCTTCTCCAGAACCAATAGGCCGATGGCCTTGAAACTTGGTATGTAGCATTGGGTGTGCAAGTACTACCTAGATTGTTCAAATTATGACCTTGGGTTGACCTTGACCTTTTTTACGGCAAGGTCAAATTTGCTCCCTTGTGCTTTTATATGGCAAAACACAAGAACATAAGATATCTTGGAAACTGTTGAAGATTTTGGGCTAAAAATTGATATCTACAGTCATCTTAATGAGTACATGAAGAATTATGAGTACAAAAGGTCAAGGTCATTCTTTGACCTTTGACCCAGAACTCTCATATTTTGACAATTTCAAACAATCTCCTCAAAAGCCACTGGGCCAATTGAAACCAAATTTCATATAGAGCCTCCAGGGGTTGAGGGAACGAAAATTTATTCATACGGGTTGGGTCACATGACCAACATGGCCGCCATGCCCATATATGGTAAAAACCTGAAAAAATCTTCTTCTCCAGAACCAATAGGCCGATGGCCTTGAAACTTGGTATGTAGCATTGGGTGTGCGAGTACTACCTAGATTGTTCAAATTATGACCTTGGGTTGACCTTGACCTTTTTTACGGCAAGGTCAAATTTGCTCCCTTGTGCTTTTATATGGCAAAACACAAGAACATAAGATATCTTGGAAACTGTTGAAGATTTTGGGCTAAAAATTGATATCTACAGTCATCTTAATGAGTACATGAAGAATTATGAGTACAAAAGGTCAAGGTCATTGTTTGACCTTTGACCCAGAACTCTCATATTTTGACAATTTCAAACAATCTCCTCAAAAGCCACCGGGCCAATTGGAACCAAATTTCATATAGAGCCTCCAGGGGTTGAGGGAACGAAAATTTATTCATACGGGTTGGGTCACATGACCAACATGGCCGCCATGCCCATATATGGTAAAAACCTGAAAAAATCTTCTTTTCCAGAACCAATAGGCCGATGGCCTTGAAACTTGGTATGTAGCATTGGGTGTGCGAGTACTACCTAGATTGTTCAAATTATGACCTTGGGTTGACACTGACCTTTTTTACGGCAAGGTCAAATTTGCTCCCTTGTGCTTTTATATGACAAAACACAAGAACATAAGATATCTTGGAAACTGTTGAAGATTTTGGGCTAAAAATTGATATCTACAGTCATCTTAATGAGTACATGAAGAATTATGAGTACAAAAGGTCAAGGTCATTCTTTGACCTTTGACCCAGAACTCTCATATTTTGACAATTTCAAACAATCTCCTCAAAAGCCACTGGGCCAATTGGAACCAAATTTCATATAGAGCCTCCAGGGGTTGAGGGAACGAAAATTTATTCATACGGGTTGGGTCACATGACCAACATGGCCGCCATGCCCATATATGGTAAAAACCTTAAAAAATCGTCTGCTCCAGAACAGATTGACCGATGGCCTTGAAACTTGGTATGTAGCATTGAGCACTCGAGTATTATCAAGATTGTTCAAATTATGACCTTGGGTTGACCTTGACCTTTTTTACGGCAAGGTCAAATATGGGAAAATCCTAGAACATAAGATTTCATGGAAAGTTTTGAAGATTAAGGCCTAAAAATTTGTATATACAGTCATCTTAAAGAGACATGAAGATTTGTGAGTACAAGAGGTCAAGGTCTTTCTTTGACCTTTGACCCAGAACTTTCATATTTTGACAATTTCAAACAATCTCCTCAAAAACCACTGGGCCAATTTTAACTTAATTTTTTCATATAGAGTCTCCAGGGGTTGAGGGAATGAAAATTTGTTCAAACGGTCCAGGTCACATGACCAACATGGTCACTATTCCCATATATGGTAAAAACCTATAAAAATATTCTTCTCCAGAATAACTGACCGATGGCCTTGAAACTTGGTATGTAACATTGGGTACTCCAGTATTATCAAGATTTTACAGAATGATGTCCTTGGGTTGACCTTGACCATTTTACGGCAAAGTCAAATATGGGAAAATGCTAGAACATAAGATTTCATAGGAAGTTTTGAAGATGTTGGCCTAAAAATTGGTATATACAGTAAAACCTGTCTTAGTGGCCACCTCAATTAAGCAAGCAACCTGTATTTAAGCAAGAATGTAGTAAGTTCCCGAAACATGCTCATACATTGAAATGTACCTGTATTAAGCAAGCACCTGTCTTAATAATCTTGATAATCCCTTAGGTGCTTGCTTAATACAAGTTGGATTGTACCATCGTTTTAATGAGGTCATAAAGAATTATGAGTACAAGAGGTCGGTCATTCTTTGACCTTTGATCCAGATCTCTCATATTTTGACATTTTCAGACATTTCCTTTAAAGCCAAAAGGCGAATTGTAAACACATTTCATATAGAGCCAGAGGGGTTGATTGAACAAAAAATTGTTCAAATGGTCCAGGTCACATGACCAACATGGCCGCCATACCCATTTATGTTATAAACCTTTAATATTTTTCTTCTCCAGAACCAATACACCTATGACCTTGAAACTTGGTAAGTAGCATGTAGTACTAGAGTACTACCAAGACTGTTCAAATGATGACCTTGGGTTTACCTTGACCTTTTTATGGAAAAATGCCAGAACATAAGATTTCATGGAAAGTTTTGAAGATTTTGGCCTGAAAAATGGTTTATATGGTTGTCTTAATGAGTACATGAAGATTTATGAGTACAAGAGGTCATGGTCATTCTTTGACTTTTGACCCAAGACTCATATTTTGACAGTTGCAGAAAAACCCACTTTGTCAATTGTTCAGGTGAGCGATTCAGGGCCTCATGGCCCTCTTGTTTATTTTTGTTTTGGCCATTTTTAATGGAGTTACGCCCCTTCCTGACTTAGACTTTGTCCCCGCAACTCCTGCAACATCTTGTATCAGATTGACTTGAAATTGTGCAGAATGTTTCATCATGATCTGAAGATGTGCATGTGATTTTGGAATTTCAATTGTCCTATTTTTTACAAAGTTATGGCCCTTTGTCGTTTTTTGGCATTTTTCCAACTTTTGAAGCGTTTGACCGAGAGAGCTGAAATTTGGTATGTATCATGATCTGAAGATGTGCATGTGATTTTGGAATTTCAATTGTCCTATTTTTTACAAAGTTATGGCCCTTTGTCGTTTTTTGGCATTTTTCCAACTTTTGAAGCGTTTGACCCAGAGAGCTGAAATTTGGTTATGCTATTAGCATTTGGTAAATTGATTATTCTGATTATTGTTAGGATGTGCTAAATTATAAGTTACAGAGTTGTTCCACTTCCATAGATAATAGACATTCACTTAAAGGTAAAGGGATAACTCCAGAACTATTCATATTAATGAGCTGAATTTTCATAAATGCATTGTTCATTTTGCATCAGATTCATATAAGCAGGATTATGGCTCTTGTTATTTTGTTACTGGGTATACAGTCTTGATGTTTTGGTCATTTTGTAAGGGCCTATAGTTTCAGTAACCTGATTTTACACATATATGCCCTGTTCTGAACTTAAGTATTTTATAAAGAGGCCCAGTAATTGGGTATATGTCTTTGCTTATGTTCAGTTATCATTTGCTTACCAGGTTCTGTAATATATATATTTTCTGTTTTTGGCCATACATTTACTCTGAAACAGAATAAAGGGCTGAAGTTTGTGACACATTTCAAATGTCGGGTGACACTTGGCCGATGGCCTTTTATTGTTATATTATCTGCAGGAACATCTTATATTAATCTGACCCTTAATTTTTGTCTGCAAAATTAAAAAAAAAGATGTTTCATCCAAGCAATATCATATCTAGAGACATATATCCGGATGGGGCAGGTCATTATGAGCTGTCTCATCTGGATCTGTGCTGTTTACAAATTCAACTGTTTTCATTTTTAGCTATATTTTAAGTCTGTATCATTTTTCTCTAACATTGTATACTAACTAAATTAACATATTAATCCTATTAAATGCACTGGGGGTGTTGCATTTTACAAAAAGGGGGCATTATTTTCACTTCTCATTTCAGACATACAATATTTGAGAATGGTTCCCTGTACTTTCCAAAGGTTCGGAATGCTGATGAGGGTGGGTACCGTTGTGAGGGACTGTCAAGTCACAGAGACATACCAGCTCAGAGTTTCACCTCGGAACTTATTATTTCCTGTAAGTATCACTGTTCTATACAGCACTTATATTTGGAACAGTGAATGAGAGAAAATATAAAACGCAGCAAAAAGAGTTCTACTTGAATTACTTTATATTTTGAAGTGATGTACATGGGCTTTTCCAAAATGGCAGAGAAAGCGAATGATGTTTTGATCACTTTTGAAAGTAGTCGAGCCTGAGCTCATAGTTGCTAAGTTTAAAAACTGCAAGGAAATCTAACATGCTAGATTACCCATGGCAGTACACATACTTAGTGTGTATGCAGTACTACTGTACTGTATTGCAATATATTTATTTGAATTTTTTTTTCTGGCTATACTCAGTCCTATCTTTCAGTTAACCTATCCCAATTCTCTCTTGTAATACAATTGTGTATCTAGTTCATGGATGTGAAATATCACATAATGAATGACAACATATACAGCATACAAAAAATTCTAGATTGCTTTCTGGATTGTTTTCAAGAACATTATCACTTTCATGATGTTAGCTGATTCCTGGATTACTAGATATAAAATGTCAGGTGCAAGTGTTACTGTTTAATACTCCAAGGATAATATGTAAGCATTAATTGCCATTTAACTGCTATACAATTAATATAATTGCTGTCTGGATTAAATCTCGTGACTTTAATACCCATTTCATTTCCAGAACAGATTCTCTGTTTGTCTTTTACCCAAATCCCAATATAAGGAGGATATTTGATGATAATTATGGGATGTTTTTTAATTTATCCATAAAGCTTGTGACCCTCATTAGAACCCCCTGGTCCAGGCGGTTCTAACTTAAGAGTCACAACATATTATTTTATGGAGTCTAGGTTAGTCTGGTCTAGTCCAGGACCTTGCAACATCGTTGGGGCACCACAGATGTCTTTACAACAATCCCTGTCCACCTAGTCCTGCCTTCAGATGTCAGCTGCCCTAGTTTGGCTAGCAAAGTATACCCCTGTCCACTCTCAAATGGAGTATGTATGGAAATAATGTCATATTTATCCTAAAAATCATCACTTATTTTTACCTCTGCAATACCTAGTTCATTTCCAAAACAGCTTCCTTGGTTGCCTAAGATACCATAATTACCCCAGATATTGGGATGCCTTAACCAGTTTTGTAATTATCCTAAAATAAGCATGTCACCCTTCCACTGGCTTAGAATTGTTGAGAGGGCTGTAAAACTACAAGTCATCCATCCTAGAATTTGAACAAATTGGCTTTGTTTCAAAATAACTATTTGAGAAAATGACGCAAGTTCGGAGCAAAAAATAATAAATTGGACCAAAAAGAAAGGGTATAGCCTTCTTTTTAGTTTGGATTTTTGTACATCTATATTTGAATCACTATCTCTTTACAAATCCTCTCTGCAGTTTGGTGTCTGAAACCTACAAGGTGCTACTGAGATACTGTAGCTCAGCAGTACCTTGTAGAATTCAAACCCCAAACTGCAGATGGCAGTTTAGTAGAATTCAAACACCAAACTGCAGATGGCAGTTTAGTAGAATTCAAACACCAAACTGCAGATGGCAGTTTAGTAGAATTCAAACCCAAAACTGCAGATGGCAGTTCAGTAGAATTCAAACAGGCAGTTTGGTGTCTGAAACATACCAGGTGCTATTGAGCTACTGTAGCTCAGCAGTACCTTGTAGGTTTCAAATACCAAACTGCTGATGGCAGTAAAGTAGAATTCAAACACCAAACTTCAGATGGCAGTTTGGTGTCTGAAACCTACCAGGTGCTATTGAGCTACTGTAGCTCAGCACTACCTTGGGTTTCAAACACCAAACTGCTGATGCTGTTGCCAGACTGCACATGCACACATGCTGGTCTGTTCATGAACAGTTTGCCTGCATCAGGCTTACTTGCAACAGTTGCCTCAAAAATGTCTACTTGTGAGAACTTAGCAAAAAATTAGTACTTTGATCATTATACGAGGATCTATTAGTCTTTTTCTTTCAAAAAAATTATGTCTCAAAAGATTTCAGTATTTATTTTATTAAAAGTTATGATTTAATTATTCATTCTTCAGTGACATAAAGATTGGCATTAAAAGCCTAAAGATCAGTAATGTCACTGAAAATCAATTGATGTTCAGATTTTAAAGCAGTATCTCTAATTTGGACTATAACCTTATAAAACTCTATGATCTAAAATACTAATATTCAAACCTGGTTGCTTGGTTCTCTTGGTATGTGCATATTTTTTTAATATGTTTATTCATTCTTTGATATCAAAGTATATCTTCTTGTGATTAAGATAAACAGCTTTATAAGCTATAGGTTTTGCTGGTTTGTTTCTCAGTTAAGACAAATATAAACAGATCAATGACTGACTCATCAGTTGGATCTCTAGATATGGCAACATTGTTGGGGTGAAATTTTATACAGTGATTTTGTATTTTTTTTTTTTTTTTTTTTTTACAAAAGCGAAAAAATTTTTTTGGGCCATCTCACTAAACATGCAAACAGAATCTTCAGATTGACACTTTAAGCGGCAGAGATGAAAACAGCCGAAATTGCAAACAGCGTAGATCTTGATGAGGCGGCTCATCATGAGCCGCCTCATCTAGATACCTCAACTGTTTGCCCTCTAGTCTTCGAATTGATTGATTTGATGTAGCTTGCTTGAATGAAACGTTTTTCGAAAATTTGCAGACGCAGGTTTTGTCGTCTGCCTTTTGGCGCTTAAAGGGTTGATTATAAAATGCAAACAAATGGTATCATAACATCCTTCACTATCACATGAATATGCAGTTTTCACTTGATTGTTACTAGAAAAAAACAGTAATAACCAGTGAAAATGTTTGACTCTCATCTGCAGTTCTGTTGACATTATTTTATTTAGTTATTTTGAGAAAAGAAACTTTGCATACTTCCAAACTGATGAGTGAATGTCTCTCATTGGACCATTCCAGAGTTTTATGTTTTATGAGAGGCACTGTTAGTTATTATTAACGAGGGAGTAAATCTTTAAGTTTGACAGTTTAGATTCAGTTATCTATCAGAATGAAATCCTTCAGAACCATTTAACTTAAGGGTGAAATCTTTTGAGAAAAAAATGAAATAAAAGATTGTTTCTGTTACTTAGAGAATATCTTAATGAAGATTGATGCTTCAGAAGTATCTCTTACATAAGATAGAAGAAATTTTTGAGCAAAAAGGCAGAAATCATAAGACTTGTATAACATAGCATAAACTGTCTTCAGACATACT
The DNA here is from genome assembly GCA_963989385.1 of Ctena decussata. NCBI lineage: Eukaryota > Metazoa > Mollusca > Bivalvia > Lucinida > Lucinidae > Ctena > Ctena decussata. The sequence continues at coordinate 32,272,138 of OZ022499.1, read as the reverse complement.
TATGTATACTTTGCATGTCTAGAACAGTGTGAAGCAGGGTCATGGCATCAGGAATGGGTCTGACCTGGAAGATTTTCAGAAGCAGACTGCTCATGAATTGACCTGACTGTGCATACAGTCTGGTCAAGGCATGCACAATTTGCATTTACCGTACCAAAAATTTTCACTTGCAGAGGCTTGTGTGTTCTTGATAAGTTCTAATACATTGGTTAGATAACTTTGGAAGCTTTTGACAGATCTCATAAATTTGGAAAGTTTTTGCTGGATAAGCAGTATAAAAAAGCATACAGCTACTTCTAGAAGCTGGGTGATTGTTTTGATCATTTTGATATCATGACATGGGAACCAACAATATAGATGGGCTTTTGTGTGAGAAATTTGGATTTCTGTATTATCAGAGGCTTATAACTACTCATGAGTAATTCATAAGCCTCTGTGTATTATGTAGCAAACAGCTGCTTATAAATGATTGGGTATATGAAAACATTAGTATTACATATTTTAAGCCTTTATTACCTTTGCTAGGCCTTTATTACATATGATAGGCCTTTATTACATATGCTAGGCTTTGAGTCTGCAAATAGTGGCTGGTAAATAATTTGTCAGAAAATTCAGAAGCTTGTACACTCAATATGCTGCAGATGTCTATTCATTTGTAACACAGGGTGAATGACCCAAACTATCTAAGTTCTGCTTTAATATCTGAAACAGCTCTAAAAATTTAGATCCTTTTACAGAGCTCTAGATAAGAGGGAGTATTTGGTGATAATTAGGGATAATTTTTGTTAATTCTGCATAAAAAGATAAGTTGTGACCCCTCATCTGAACTGTCTCGACGAGACGGTTCATATGAGGGGTCACAACATATGGTTTCGATGAGAAATAAAAAAATTATCCTTAATTATCATCAAATACGCCCTCTTATCTAGAGCTCTGCTTTTAGATAGATATAGTATTTGTAAATGGTTTGGAGGGGGTAAATCTGTCTTATAGCTGAAAAATTACAGCAAGTGAAATACAGTGCTTGTTCTTAAGACCATGATTTAATGTCTGATGCAAGTTTTTCTTTGTTTAAGAAAAAAAAAAATGTCAAAATGTCAAAAAAAAAAAAAAAAAAATAAATAGATAAAAAAAAAAAAACAACAACAACAAAAAAGAAAGAAAACCGTAACAAAAACAAAATAGAACTGAACCAAAACCCCACGAAATCCACATAAACTAATTTCTGAATATTTGCCATAACTATAGCTTGTTAAATTTTGACATTTATTGGTAGATGGTAATTTATCGCTATAATGGCAATAAAGATGTGCGGCCGATAAAAGGTTTATGTCATCCAGTTATGTTTCATGAAAAAAATAACTCATGAAGTTTATTACAGAATAATAATCATGCCACAATAACCATATCATTGCCTGTGGTATGCAGTAAAATTTTAATAATGATTTAGTATTGAAAACGTCAATAAAATAGCATTAGCTGAAGATCATATGAGCCACGACACGAGAAAACCAACAAAGTGGTTGTGCGCACAGCGCACTCAGATCAGCCTGGGGACCCGCTCAGTCCGATGGCAGTCTTCGCAGTGTGCTTAAAGGGTAGCCAAGGGTCTCAGCTACCTCTATGCGGACAGCGAAGACTCTGATCAGACTGGGCGGATGCCCAGGCTGATCTGAGTCTGCGCTGGGCGCACAACCACATTGTTGGTTTTGTCGTGTCGCGGCTCACATTTTTTGGAAAAAAAAAAAAAATGAAAATGTTAATTATGCATTCCTGGTTCATTATTATACTGGCTATTTTGATGATTTTTGTGGATAAAATAAACATGAAGGGTAGGAAATGATCAACTAACTGTTGACAGCATTATTGAAAATTTTGTGCCAGACCCCACTCCACTGACTTAGTCCACCTAACCCCACCCACAAAAAGACACAAATGAAGAGAAGAAAGTTTTAATAAACAAACTAGAGTGGTTAAAAAAGCACTTACTACCCTAGCAATAAAAAAAGAGCCAGTGGCTTACCAAAATCCGCAGACAATTTTTTATGGAGAATAACATACTATATATCACTGTGACAAGTTACATTAGTTAAATGTCTGCCTAATTAGTCTGTAGTTCATTTTAACACCATGGCTAATTACAGAGGTATTTTATGAGACTTTTTACTTTTTATGACATTATAAAAGTGAAGCAGGGATTAATGAAGATGACAAAATAGTTTTTGATTGAGATAGGCAAAGTAAAAAGTGGTGGACATACTGTCATAACCAGATAAAAGGAGCCAATTATTCTTGCAAAAATGCAAAAGGCAGCTGAAAACAAGTGTTTGACGAAATCTTTTGTTAAAAAATTTATGACAAAATATATTCTACATAATTAAAAGCATTTACAATTAATGGCCCCTCATGTAATTTTTTGTCAATCTCATTTCAGATTTGGAGGACTTAAGCTTGTATTCCTTCGAACCACGATTGATACCCAAGTTCCCGTTGGTGATACCAGTACATAAAGAGTCAAGAGTGAAAGCTTTTCTACCAGATGGCAAACCTAAACCATCATTTCGGTGAGTAGAATAATAAGCATGCCATGGACAGATAAAATAAATGCTGTTTGGAACACTCCAAAACTGGCTATGTAGTTCTTAAAATGCATAATGTGGTTTAACTTCTGGTGTGCACATTTCCATGATTGGTAGCCACTTTTACAAAGGAAACAACTAAGATAGAATACATGTTCTTCCGTAGTGAGTGAATCCCTGTTGCAAGGGGGTTAGTGATTCCTCTTGGATGTGTATACTCATAGAACTTAATAAAATTTCAACTGAAATAGAGGACCTTACACAAGTGGTCCTTTCATATGAAATTTATGAAACAAGCTTTTAACGAGTTTCATAAATTTCATATAAGATGACCACATGTGTAAAATTCTGTTTATTATATGACCTTTTAAAATGAGATTTTATCGCCTCCAAAATTAACATTATTTCAAGAAAATGAATTCTTAACTGGGTCTTTGTCAATGACGTTACATGTATGCGCTAAAGTTATAACACTCATGGTCATACAATTTTTATTACACAGTATTACCCACTGAATAATAATGATGTCATTTAATAAAGCTTTTTAGCTCACCTGAGCCTTTAGGCTCAGGGTGAGCTATTGTGATCACCAAGTGTCCGTCGTCCGTTGTCCGTCGTGCGTCGTCCGTCGTCCGTCGTCAACAATTTGCTTTAAATGACATCTTCTCTGAAACCGCTGGGCCTAGGGCTTTGATATTTGGTATGAAGCATTGTCTAGTGGACCTCTACCAAGTTTGTTCAAATGGTGGCCCCAGGGTCCAAAATGGCCCTGGGGCAGGGGGTCTTGGGTTCGAAACTAAAAAATACTTAAAAATCTTCTTCTCCAGAACCGCTTGCCTCAGATGCTTGAAATTTGGTATGTAACATTGCCTAGTGGTCCTCTACCAAAGTTGTTCAAATGGTGGCCCCAGGGTCCAAATGGCCCTGGGGCAGGGGGTCTTGGGTTTGAAACTAAAAGATACTTAAAAATCTTCTTCTCCAGAACTGCTTGGCTCAGAGGCTTGAAATTTGGTATGAAGCATTGTCTAGTGGTCCTCTACCAAGTTTGTTCATATGGTGGCCCCAGGGTCCAAAATGGCCCTGGGGCAGGGGGTCTTGGGTTCGAAGCTTAAAAATACTTAAAAATCTTCTTCTCCAGAACTGCTTGGCTCAGATGCTTGAAATTTGGTATGGAACATTGCCTAGTGGTCCTTTACCAAGTTTCTTTAAATGGTGGCCCCAGGGTCCAAATTGGCCCTGGGGCAGGGGGTCTTGGGTTTCGGAACTAAAAAATACTTAAAAATCATCTACTTCAGAACTGCAGGGCTCAGCTGCTTGAAATTTGGTATGTAGCATTGCCTAGTGGTCCTTTACCAAGTTTTTTTAAATGGTGGCCCCAGGGTCCAAATTGGCCCTGGGGCAGGGGGTCTTGGGTTTCGGAACTAAAAAATACTTAAAAATCATCTACTTCAGAACCGCAAGGCTCAGCTGCTTGAAATTTGGTATGTAGCATTGTCTAGTGGTCCTCTACCAAATTTGTTCAAATGGTGGCCCCAGGGTCCAAAATGGCCCTGGGGCAGGGGGTCTTGGGTTCGAAACTAAAAAATACTTAAAAATCTTCTTCACCAGAACTGCTTGCCTCAGATGTTTGAAATTAGGTATGTTACATTGCCTAGTGGCCCTCTACCAAGTTTGTTCAAATGGTGGCCCCAGGGTCCAAAATGGCCCTGGGGCAGGGAGTCCAAGGTTTGAACCATAGAAATACATAGAAAAATTTAAAAAAATCATCTACTTCAGAACCCCAAGGCTCAGATGCTTGACATTTGGTATGTAGCTTTGCCTAGTGGTCTTTTACCAAGTTTGTTCAAATGATGACCCCAGGGTCTACAATGGCCCCACCCTAGGGGGTCCTGGGTTTGAACCATAGAAAAATATTCAAAAATCTTCTTCTTCAGAACCACTTGGCTCAGATGCTTGAAATTTAGTATGTAGCATTGCCTAGTGGTCCTTTACCAGAATTATTCAAATGATGGTCACAGGGTCCAAAATGGTCCTGCCCCAGGGGGTCCAGGGTTTGAACCATAGCAATACATAGAAAATATTCAAAAATCTTCTTCAAAACCATTTGAAAGTGGTTGCAAACTATCAGGTTTGTTAAATGATGACCCTTGTTTGACCTTTAACCTTTTTGGTCAGGTGAGCGATTCAGGGCCTCTTGGCCCTCTTGTTATACGTTTGCTTGCTTTTCTTGGCCCTCTGTTGTTGTTGTCTGTGACTGTCATCCGCATTCTGGTTGCAGTACATATTTGGATGTTTTACTTGACAAATTTCTGTGGAAAGCTATGCTGTTGTAAGACAGTTCTTGTTTTGCCTTCTTATCACTTGGGATTCAAAACTGAGTAATTTTCTTTGGATACATATTTCATTTGATGAGTCAAGAAATTTTCTCTGTAATTCTTAGATAACAATTTAAAACAATTCAGATCCAGTTTGATCCGATACTGTAATTGTGGTACCCAAAATTTTAGGACACCTTACTAAATAAACGTAAATCCAAAAATTAATTTTGAACAGCTGCTCATGTGTCCACAAGAATAAAAAAGTTTACCCAAATGACAAACAGTGCAGACCTAGATCAGACTGCTCCTTAGGAGCAGTCTGATCTGGGTCTGGGCTGTTTGCTCAAACAATTTTGCCTCAACATTTCAATATTGTACCAGGTTTATTATCATTTTGAACCCGAATTAACTAGTTTAAACAACATTAACAGGTTAAAAAGATTTCAGTCTGTCAAAACTTAGACTGTTTACAACTATCTGCATTAGATAAACACCATAAAAAGATCAAATTTATAGCCGCTAATAATATATTTGATTCTAAGCTAAAGTTACTGTTATTAACAAAAATTAGGGTAGGTTTTTGGTAGGTAACTTGAAAGCAGAGATATGAGCTTTATTGTAAAATTATGTGCTTTTAATTTCTGCTGGGGTAATAAATGTCGTAAAGCAGAACATTCAGAGTTAAATGCGCATCCCCGGAAAATTGAATGAAAGCAGACATGATTATTAAATAAGCTGTTTTAAAGAGAACTTTGTAGGGAAAGGAGTCTTTGATTGCAATCAGCTTTCTAAATGTCTGGCATCAGTGGGACAGGTGAAGAGGTTTGAAGAGAAGTGGGGTCAGTATACAGAATTTTGTTTGATGGCAAAGCAACTTTTGTTTTGTGGGAGGCCAAGTTGGAAACATTTCAAAATTGTCAATTTATCCAGCCAGCCATTCATCTGACATCGGAAAGGAATTGTGAGTTTGATTTTGTTTTATGCATGACCACACACATAGAGAGAGAGTGTGAGCCTTTTTAGTTAAAAATAAAAAATTGGGATACCAAAAATTTTTACCATAGCTGTCCTGAAAATGGAACAGTTTGGTTTTACAATGTAGTAATGTGTCCAAAAGATGCAGATGGAATGGCAAACAGTGTATAAGTAGGCCCTGATCAGACTGCTCCTTTAGGAGTCTGGTCTGGGTCCGCAATGTTTGCTTAGACCTCCAGCTGTCTGTCCCAATACTAAGAATATGTATGATTGGATTATACAGGTTAACCCATTGCATTCTGGGCATTTTTTGTCATCTGCTGAAATTGTCGTCTGCATCAAAAATCAAGAATATTTTGACAATATTGGTCTAACCAACTCTTGTAGAAATGATGTCTTGGCAGCAAAGTTTGGATCTCTGATCAGGCCCCACATTTGTGGGGCCTGATCTGGATCCAAACTGTTTGCCCAGATACCCCTAAAGGGGTATTCCTTATGGAATGGGTTAAGAATATGCCAGCTCACAAGGAAGCACAGGACCAGGCGAGGCCAGTGAGGCCAGGCAATGCTTTAGTTTATGCCATTCCAAATCCTGCATCATTACACATTTCTCTGTGATTTACTGGCTGCTACTGGTGTGGGTCAGTGATTAAAGGTAAACATATATGTCAGCCTCCTATACATATATCTGTTGACCTTATTATTTATGTGGATTATCAGAATCAAAGAACAGCTAATGGTGATTTATCCCAGACATTTGGAGCTTCTGCATCATGTTGAGATTGTAGACTTCCTTTGTAGTTCTATTCAGAACCAAATGACCTCTGGAATAAAAGCAACTTCTTCTTTGGATGTGAATGGGGGAAAGGGTTGAAATAAGATTGTACAGCTATTCCTTGCAGTGGTCACTTTAGGGTCAGTTTTAAATTCAATCTATGCTTGATGTTTAGATCTGGTATGCTTAATCTCAAATTTTCAGTTTTGGTATGATTTTGTGTGTGTGTGTGTGATGGGGTGGGTAGGTGGGTGGGTTTGGGGGGGGGGGGGGGGGGGGAGTAGGGAAAGTAGGGAATGGTTGTTCAATATTGTATTGCCAGGATAATAGCAAAATACCCCTTCATGATTTTGTATGTCTTCTCAGCCTGGTTGATCTGTACCTAAACACTGAAATACATGTTAATAAGTATATATTGGGGACCTTAAATTCATAGATTTGTGATTCATATATTAATCTGAGTCACAGAGAATTTGGGTATGGGCCCATCTCTTAATGTTTGCAGCATTGAAAACAAACTATCTTTTGAGCATGGTAATAATTGTGCATATTATCATAGAGATAAATTAGATTTCACCTTGTAATTGTGCATATTATCATAGAGATAAATTAGATTTCACCTTGTTTTATCAAGATTATAATTTGTTAGTTTTTCTTTATTTGAGAAAGGGTGACAGCTTTAAAATGGTCAAGGCAAGCAGATGTACAATAATTTGATATTCTTCTATCCTTTTGTAGGTTCTTTAAAGTTAATTTATTATTTACATGACTTATGCTGTTTAGCCAATATTTATCAACTGGTCAAAAAAAACACAATAAGATTTCTATTAATTATTTAAAGACAACATATGCATAGGTGCATCAAGGTATACATTTCTTTGTTTCACTATTGGAAACTCCAAAACAAAGAGGGCAATATGCCTCTTACCAAACAGTTCAGGTTTAGCTTTTGAACAGTGAAGACATGTTTATATATTGAGAATAATAGTACAAAATAAAAATGTGACTTTTTAACAGTTTAAGAAAGTCAGGGGCTTAGGCCCCTGAGCTCAAAAGTATTATGATAAAGTGGACATGTACAAATACACAGAATTGTGAACTTGTATATATGTTTTATTCAAAGTAAAGATCTACAAGAAAACATACAAAACAAAATATAGAAAATTGACACTCTGGACTTTAGTCTCATTTAGTTTGTCACACAACATTCTGTTCAGTTCCAGAACAACTGAAAAATGCAAAGTGATAAAGGAAGAACTAAGTAACTAACAATTTTCTTTATCACAATGTAATAAAGGAGGATGAGCTCATAGAGAGGGAAATTTGAAAAATTTTATGGTTCATGGTTTATTTTTTGGTTGGTTGGTTGATTTGATGCTTAACGTCCATGGTAAACAACTATTGTCATGTCGGGACGGTCAGTTAACCTAACCACACTATTCCTGGGCAGGCTTAGACCTCCTAAGCGGTTAACCAGTACTAAGTGCACATACTTTCGCCAGTAACTGACAACTGCCCTTCTTGAATCAGCGGAAGGAGAAACGAAAGTATGTGGCCAGACTGGGATTCGAACCCAGGACCTCTGACTTACGAGTCAGGTGCCCTACCGATTGCGCTACCCAGCCCGGCGGTTCATGGTTTAATTTGTACAATCATCTATTATGTTCAAGCAACATTCTTGTCCTTTTGCTTCACAATGTTATCTTTAACCATTGGAAACTGTGGTACAATCAACACTTGGTAATTCTGATACCCTTATACATGGCTTTCTCCATTAATATAAGACATAAACCTGCAATCAACACCAGATTTTGTTTATGTTTAAGGTTGATTACATCGATAGGAAAACAAAATGTGTAAATTATAGTGTTATATTTCTACCTAAGATTGAAAGATAAATAATATGCCATATTTACCCCTAATACTCAGAAGGGGTTCCCAAACAAACAATGTACACCCAGATCAGACTGCTCCTAAGGAGCAGTCTGATCAGGGTATACACTGTTTACCGACTATTTGATAAACGTTCTGTGAAAGGAAAATGCATGTTTTGTCCATATTTGAAGAACTGGTTGAGGCCAAACTGTGGTGGTAAGCAAGATAATGTTAGACATCATTTTGAGGCCTTTGGTGATGTTTTTGTTGCCCTAGGGGTGAAATGTATCCAAATAACTGTATGTTATAGGACAACTTAACCCTGACTTAACTACTTTTTGTACACTTTCTTACTTTGAATTTGGCCAAGTCTGTTTGACTTCCGGGGGCAACTTCTATAAATAAAACTGTTGCAATGAGAGCACAGACTCTGGAGCAGCTTGATCTAGATGCACTGTTTGGTCTCGGACTGGTATTTTCTCTTGCAATTTGGTACTTGCCTGCCTTTCATATGCTTAAACTTTAGTTCTACACAGCTGAATCATGTCAAGATTTTGGTGTGCCAATTATATTGGCAAAAACTGGTTTCACCAACTATTGTATCAGCCGATTTGTGTATACAGACCTCTGCTGTACATCTTCATGGAAATTGAAGAGAAAAAATACTATGCCATTACGAGGATTCACTCTCCAATTTGCAAAGTTTAATGAGTCTTTGAGTCTTGTTCCATTTTCTTATGTTCATTGTAATCTCAGCTTCACCGTTGATTTTGAAGTATGTTAGCAAAATTTTTGTTGTCGTGAAAAATTTCACAAAAATAAAACTTCACTTAGTGCTATAATTATAAGATGCAAAGAGCCATATAAGAGTCATATAAGAGAACCTGGAATGGCTATTGGAATGGACTGCAATTGGCTCTTAGAAGACTAGGATGGTACTCTTACAGGAAAAGATTTGCTCCTTCATGGGAAGGAATTCTTTCCTGCAAAGGTGCCATCAAAAATCAATGGAATGAAGTGGCAGAGATGATTCCTGCGAGTTCAGTCCATTCCACTCCACTCCATTCAATGTTTTAAACTATGCCATTCTGATATGTTAACAAAACATTTGCCAAAAGGAAAGAAAAAATAATAAAAAGATCATGTTCTGCTTCAGGTGGTTGAACAAGAATGACAGAAAGATTCAAGAGTTGGGACCAATCAGAACAGAGGGACCAGACCTACTATTTGAGAACCCCCAGCAGATAGACTCTGGCAACTACACGTTTATTGTCAACAATTCAGTCGGCGAGAAACGACAGAATGTCTGGATCATAGTGTCTGGTAAGACCTTGGGCCCTAGTGGCTGCAGTCTAAAGCATTGATTTGCCTAAATTCATATTTTTGTTTCAAAGACTACAATGAATCTCATGTCTCTAAAATCCCACATTTCTCTTGGCTAATAGACCAAGAGAAAAGTGGGATTTTAGAGACATGAGATCATATAAAATAAAAAAGGGCTTTGAAAAAATAATGTATTAATTTAGACAAATAAAATGTTTCTGACTGGTAGCCAGTCTGCTTGACCCCCTATAATGCAACAGCAAAGACCCATATCAGTGTGTGTGTATGTTTTGCATATCATGGTGCAGTTGCTGAGAAAATTGACCAGTCTTCAAAAACACGGCTTACACCACACATGGATGGATGGCTTTACAGTCGTTTCAACTGTATTTCAGTGATATCAAGCTGATGGAAGAGTTATAATGAAAAGCTGTATGCAGTGGAACCCCATTTAATGTTAAAAAAAGTTCTGCCAATGGACGGCTAGCTGAGAAGCTCAGGGGATATCCTACTGAGTTACCATGGCTTTTCAACCCAACACAAACAGGGTAACAAGGCTGTGAGTGTTATAGCATACGCCCCTGCTGCCTTTGCAAAAATACATAAACGTTCAAAGTTCAGTTCTGAACTGTGTGATTTTGTTAACTCTTTAAGGATCAAAAAGCAGACAACAAAATTTACGTCTGCAAAAATTAAAAAAATGCCTTGTCCAAGACATTTCATATTGGGAATCCAAAGACTAGATGGCAAACAGTGTAGATCTAGATGAGGCGGCTCATGTTGAGCGGCCTCATCAGGATTTGCACTGTTTGCAAATTCTGGTGCTTAAAGACTTAAACAACAACAACAACAAAAATAACAACGACAAAAAAACAATCGTATCAAGACGGCTGGAACCCTATGATCTCCTTAAAATCTTAACAAAATTAGTACTAATATAATTTCCACCTGGCTGAAAGAGATCAGCGTCAATAAATAAACACTTAATATTTAGGTAGCATATTAACCCTAATTAAGCTAATTAATCCTTATTCCTCAGATATTACCCCCTGTTAATTCCTAACAGGTTGTTTAGGCATACTGATATGCTAATATACATATTCACTGAAAATATAGAGGCAGCATGCAAACAGTGTAGACCCAGATCAGACTGCTCCTAAGTAGCAGACTGATCAGGGTCTACACTGTTTGCTGTGTTGCCACCAGTTTTGTAAGCATAGAATTCCTTTGATACAAAAATTGACTTTCCTGATTCCAGAAATTGAAAAGTACCTGTATATTATAGCTATTTGGCAAGATAATTGGGGTATGAATGTTTGCTGATGTATGTTAAACAGCACCTGTTTAATCGAGGGTGGAGTGAACATGGCTTTGATTTGGCAAAGCTGGTTCCATGTGAAATTAAGCATATATCTAGCAATCAAATAAAAAGGTACTGCTAATCCACTCTTTCTAGCGAACTCTGGTTTAACGTCTCACCAAGAACTAGGTTGTACAGTTTAAAGTCTCATCCTGAAGACCAGACCTTTATAACAGAGCACCACTAAGCCAGGCATTAAGTGTTCGTCCGTCAAGCAGGGGATTATGGGGTCGATCTGCACTAGCGGCACATGTCTGATTAATTTCTTAAATGAAGTAGACCAGGAATCCGTACCCAGTGTGTCCTGAGCTGGAAAAAATTAAAAGCAAACTGCAACCAAGTTGCTAGCAATGTTTACATAACAGGTTATAGTGACATCATTCAAAGGGGGAGGGCGGGGGGGTGGGGGGGGGGGGGGGGGGGTGGGGGGGTGCCTATAAGGCCCTTTTTCTGCCCAAGAGCAAAATGTTATATTTTCAGCTGATGATTAGACTATAGTGTCCGCCATACTGAAACAATAGTGGTTAAGCTCCGTAAGCCCTACTTTTGGAAAAATGGGGTTATTAAAGTGGGTGGGGTAAACCAGCATGAACAAGGGTTGCCATATTATAAGCTATATTTCTCCTTCAAATTCAATGGCATTCATAAATACCTTCCTTTATAAGTTGAAGTAATGTCTTTGGTGACATCTTTTCTCAAATTCTATCTTTTAAAGTAAAATCTTATGTCTGCAGAATTTCTTTTAGAGACACTGTCAATTTTCATTAACTTTGGTACTTTGAATTCAATATATTCTACCATATCTCTAGAACCAATGGATGACTTCTTACTAAACTAACATGCGTTTGCCGTTGGGAGAGTGCAAACTGTTGATTAAATTTTGGTGACCTTGACCTTTGTTTCAAGGTCACAGTTAGACTTATAATGTCAATTTTAAGTCAAGCTTTGGCCATTGTCTACACAGTAGCTCTTGAATTGATATGGAATTGTTCCCAAAGTGGCCTAAATTAAACATTATGAGGAGTTAGAGCACTAGTTATGATTAAGTGGCCGTGACATCATGATTAAATGGCCATGACATCATCTTCAAGGTCAAGGTCATGGCTAGACTAAACATAGTTTAATCATAGATTTCATCAATCAGGCGGCAGAAATGTACCAAATCTGAGTGTTTTCATTTGAAAATCAATGTTTAATGTGCGCAGAATGACCTTGACCTTGGTCTGAAGGTCAGAATTAGCCAAACATGATGAAACAGAATTGGGTTAGACTTAATGGTTATAGAAAAGTCTATTGTAAAATAATGAACTTCTGAATGTATTGGTGACCTTCAGATCAAGGTCAAGGTCGTTATATGCATGTTAAGCATTGTTTTACAAATAGAAACATACATATTTGTTAAATTTCTGCTTACTAGCTGTGTGAGATCTTTGGTTAAACTCTGTCTAGTCTAACCTTGACCTTGACCTTGAAGATGATGTCATGGCCATTTGATCATTACCTAGTGCATAACTCCTCATAATGTTTAATTTAGGCCACTTTGGTCATGATTTCATATCAGTTTAGGAGCTACTGTGTAGACAATGGCCAAAACTTGACTTAAAATTAACATTATAAGTCTTACTGTGACTTTGAAACAAAGGTCAAGGTCACCAAAATTTAATCAACAGTTTTCACTCTCCCAAGGGTGAAGCCATGTTAGTTTGGTAAGAAGTCATCCGTTGGTTCTAGAGATATGGTAGAATATATTGAATTCAAAGTACCAAAATTAATGAAAATTGACAGTGTCTCTAAAAGAAATTCTGCAGACATAAGATTTTACTTTAAAAGATAGAATTTGAGAAAAGATGTCACCAAAGACATTACTTCAATTTATAAAGGAAGGTATTCATGACTGCCATTAAATTTGAAGGAGAAATATAGCTTATAATATGACACCCCTGGTTCATGCCGATTAACCCCACCCACTTTAATAACCCCATTATTCCAAAAGTAGGGCTTACGGAGCTTAACCACTATTGATTCAGTATAGCGGACACTATAGTCTAATCATCAGTTGAAAATAAAACATTTTGCTCTTGGGCAGAAAAAGGGCCTTATAGGCACCCCCCTTTAGTGTTGTTAGAAACAAATCTTCTGTTATCGAACATAGTCCTAGTGGCTAATATGTCCATTTTCTCATTTAAAATGGAAATATTCAAAATTTCCTGATTTTAATGGAAGAAAGATATTACAAATGGCCTGGCTGAGTGAGGAAAATAAAATGTTCTTCTGTGAGCTGAAAGCCTGTGTTGAGTACACGAAAGTGGGAGAAAGTTGGTCTAAAGCTTTACCACAAATTCTTACCATGCTTATGGTACAAGGTATAGATTGCCTTGTTGAGACAACTCGAGGGACTATGTTTGGGTGAAGACTGTGCAAAAATTATTAAAAACCCATCTTATATGCTACTATGAAATATTTCAGAAGTACCTAAGTGAACGAATGTACCTGAAATCTACATCTTTAGCTGTCAGACAGTAAAAAAAAACCCCAAAACACTACAGTATAAGTTGAATGAAAAGTTAAGAAAGCACAGAAGATGTTATTTTATACAGTTTATATGAGTACAAGTGTGTGAATGCTGATTGAAAAGTATGCTATTATTAGGTGCCCTAATTGCCATAAATAATTAGTCACTGTAAATTAATTCAAAACTTGGAACAAAGTGATTTTTACAATTCAGCAAGATGTAAAAAGTTGCTGGTTGGGGGTGGGGGCAAACATTGCAGACCAAGTTCAAACTGATCAGGGTCTACACTGTTTGCACAGGGATTTCGTTCCAATATTTTGGGTCAGTATGGTATTATTAGGTAGGTTGTGGTGAGTGATTGAAACAAACAGGTAGGTTGATTGACTAGATTGAGCATGTTTTGTTTCTTCATTCATGAAAATTGCTGATGAGTAATTTTGTGGATTTCTTGTAGAGAATTTGAACTATTTTGATAAGAGACCTTAAACAGTCCGCTGGCATTTTCCATTAATTCTAAACAATAATTGCAGCATTATTATAAAAGAAACTGAAAAAATCATCTAAGTGCATGGGAAATTAAATATGAACTTTCCAGCATAAAAGACATGCTGAAAAATAAATATTTCAAAAGAAAATAAAAAGGAACAACTTAAAAAACTTTATCAATGGAAGAAGTTTGTTCAGAAAAATCAGCCTCATTTCACTCCAATGGATACAAGCAAGTAGCTCTGGGTCTTGTCTTTCCATTCCTCATGAGAATGTTCCCCAGGAGGCTGAAGGACACAAGTCCAAAATTGCACTGGTAGTTGGCATCACATGTTTAACTTGAGAATTGAGTGAAGTTATATCAAAATCGGTTAATAAGTGAAGATGCTAGATCGATGACAAAAGGTGAACATACTTATGGTACCGTACATACGTATGATCACCTTTTGTCATCGATCTAGCATCTTCACTTATTAATCGATTTTGATATAACTTCACACAAGTATTGGATATGACATTACCTCAAACAAATTTGCATTTCAGGGTGATAGGGTCAAGGTCAAAGTCACAGGGGCTAATTTTAGAAAAACTTTGTCATCGCCCTAGAGCCTTCATTTTAAGGACCGAGTTTGATTTCACTTCACCCAAATGTTTAGTATGACGATATCTTGGACAAATTTGCATTTCAGCATTCTAGGACCAAAGTCAAGGTCACAGTGGCTATTTTTAGAAATACTTTGTCATCGCTCTAGTGCCTTCATTTATGGACCGATTTTAACATCATACAAATGTTTAGTATGACAGTATCTTGGACAAATTTGTGTTTCATCATTCTAGGCCAATGTCAAGGTCATAGTTGCTAGGTTTATAAAAACCTTGAGGTTGCTCTGGCCCCCTCATCTGCAGACCAGTTTTAATATAACTTAACACAAATGTTAAGTATGAAAGTATCTAGGACAAGTACACGTTTTATTGGTCTGTGGTGAAGGCCAAAGTTACAGTTGCTATTTTTTAAATAAATAAGTAATAAATTGGACAATACCTTTGACATGTACATTAGCAATTGAGTATCCATCCAGCAATGAAATAAGTATGATGAATGGTCTAATGCTTGGGGGATTGTATTGCTTGCGATGCCTTGTTATAAGTTGGTTTGTTTTTTCTGATAGCAGGAAGGAAATGCCTGAATGTTTTCTTCTGTTCTAATACTGAAATGATCTGATATTGTATATCATACCAGTTTTCCAATATTCGTGCAAACAGTAGCTGAGAACTACTGCACCAGAGGTGCTGACATGTAATAAGCAGAGAAAATAGCAAAGTTATCTGCAGTGATAAAACTATCACTTACTGCTACTGAAATAGGCCTCTGAGGAAATATTATTCCAATTTCTTGGCAAGTTGGTTGTGAGATATTACAGGCTTTATTATTTGTTATTTTAGCTGAAATAGGTCTATTGAAGAGTTCTGTCATGTTATGAAATTTATCATACTGATAGGGGAGTTTTTCATGTCAAGATTTTTGTGAAAGAGGAAATTGCCCTGTATGAGAAATTTTTCATAGAATTTTTTGTCGAGCCCCCTTACAGTGAGCGAGACATAGTCGTCACTTCTGTGTGTGCCTGCGTGAGTGTGTGCCTGCATCCATCCAAATTTGTCCGGGCCATACCTTCTACATTTATACATGGATTTCAAAATGAAATGGCACAATTGTTCTCCAAGGTCACACTTCAAGGTCAAATGATAAAATTGTCATAAATAGAGCTTGTCCAGGCCATAACATCTACATTTAGGGATGGATTTCAAAACAGTTAGGCACAAATTTTCTCCTTGATGAGTAGAAAAGTTTGTTCGGTTGATCCAAGGTCAGGGTCACACTTCAAGGACAAATGATAAACCTATCATAAATTGAGCTTGTCATGGCCATAACTTCTACTTCGTTTATTTAATGAAAAATGTAAAAAAGAAATATGCTGTATAAGCATGATATTGTTTGGCTTCTTTCTAATAAGTGAGTGAAGCAGTTTGTCTTGCTATACTTAAAGGTCACTAAAGCAAACAGCGGGCTTGACAAGTTGTCCATGGACAACCATCTAGTATTTCACAACAGTCACTGTTTGTGATATATGTCTTGCATACAAAATGTAAACTCTTTAATTTACTAATAGGAATATGCAGCATGTCAGCAAATAAGTATCATCCTTATTCCCCCCTTCAATTCTTCAATCCCTCCCTCATCCCTCCCACTCCCAAAAGAAGAGTTTACATGTAGACTTCTTCACAATGACTTTTGTCACAAACTTTTTCTGTATTTTCAGTACCACCAATAATACGGAAGGGTCCACAAGCTAAGGAGGCAGAGGAGGGTGACAGTGTCAGCTTCAGTTGCCAAGTTACAGGAACATCTTATCCTGTTACCACGGTGATATGGCATAAAGACAATCAGTACATCAAACTGGTGAGTAGAACTGAAGGTGTAAACAGGAAAATTTGTGATAAATCAGAATTTATAAGTTAAGGGGGGTGGTGGAGAAGATCCAACAATCTGTGATGTGGGGTGAAATCTGTTTTCACAAGCCCGCCCGGAGGAGGTTTAGATAAGAGGGAGTATTTGATGATAATTGAGGGATAATTTTTCTCATTTCTCATCGAAACCATATGTTGTGACCCCTCATCTGAACCGCTTCGAGACGGTTCAGATGAGTATCACAACATATGTTTTATGCAGTATTAACAAAAATTATCCCTAATTATCACCAGATGCTCCTTCTTATCTAGGGCTCTTAGTCAAGGTAAGAATAGTATTTCTCTTTGCCTTTGGCACTGAGGCAGACATGGTTAAAAGAGTTCATCATTAAAACATTGACCTGATTTTTAAAAATGTGTCAGTTGGCAAGATAATGTCTTCAATATAAAGTGCATTTAGGCTCTGTTTTGATTGTAATACTTTCAGTACAAAATCTGATTCTGTAGACATAATCTTAAGATGTGGCCAGGTGTGATAGCATGAAAACATATTTTATAGCTATATCTGTACATTGATACCATCATTATCTGACAGAGAGAAAATATAAATATTATACAAACATGATTTCTCGGCAGGCTTCTTAATCAATAACAGGATTTAGAACTGTTTATTGTCAGTCTATACTGTATCAGATGAAAATTGAGTATATACGGGTATGTACGGTAATTACCATTTATTTTGTGGCACCTAATTCTCTAATGTACCTGAAATTTGGGACACTTAAAAGTTATTAATTTTCTGTTTGGGACAAATGGAAAATTAATTATGTTAGGTGTACCAATATTTAAGCTCATTACCGTAATCATAAAATTTAAAAAAAAACTGGCTGACTGGCAAATGATCAGAAAGAGCAGTCTGATCCAAGTCAACATTGTTTGCCCAGACTCATCTGTCCCAATATTTAGTGTACCGTAAAAATTAAAAAAAGAAAAAATGGGACACAGTAATTGTCTGAAAAATGGAAAAGTTTGGTTTTACAATGTAGTAATGCATGCAAAAGATGCAGATGGATGGCAAACAATGTAGCCCCTGATCAGACGGCTCCTTCAGGAGCAGTCTGATCTGGGTCTGCACTGTTTGCTCAGTCCTATCTGCCCCAAAACTTATAATTTTCATGGTAATTACAAGCAGAAATGGCATGTTTGAAGCCAAAAAATATATGTGATCTTCCAAGTATTAATGGACCCTGTTACGGTAAGTCATAATAATGTCACATTTTTATAACAGATAAAAGGGGAACCATATGTAAAAAGCTTGCAAAATTAGGTGTTCATGCTAACTGTCAGAGAAAAGTGAGAAAGCGCATACAAATTTATGATAAAAAGATATTTTCAGAAGATTTCAAGGTGTGCTTTTACAGTTAATCAGATGTTTATAATGTATGGCGCAGGATTTGATAAGATTGTATGTCATGATGTACCATGATTATCCAAAATTTTTGAACACCTTAACGTGTATGAGTAGACCACCATGATTACCGTAATTACCCTAAAATTTCGGACACCCAAAAGTCAGACAATTATTGTTTGAAAATTCTTAAAAGTAGATTTTACACACATGATTGCAACCAAATGATGCTAAGTGAATGGCAAACAATGTAGACTCTGATCAAACTGCTCCAAGAGGAGCAGTTTGATCTGGTTCTACATTGTTTGCTCAGACCTGTTTGTCCGAATATGTAGGTTTTTATGGTATTCTGCCATGTTTACATGGAAAAGCAACTTTTGTCTATTGTACTATCTCTTTGCTTCACAGGACAACAAACACTTACAAAATGAGGTCTATGTTAAAAGTATTGTGGCTCTAAGGGTGCAAATTTTCTCCTGAAGAGTTGACCCCCTCCCACCCATTACCTCCCCTCCCACCCAGGCTAGGGAGACAAAATTCAAAATGGCAGAGGTGCTTCAGCTGAAATTGTTCCCATTTGTCTTAAGCAGTTACGGTAATCTAAACATTAAAAGTTGAACAAGTTGCTGTTAATGTCAGGCAATGTTGTAAAAAATTGCTTGCAACATGTTTAAAAAGAATATACCCTAATGTACTTCTGTTTAGGACCATTGTGCAAGCATTAGTACATTGAACACTCATTTATTACTCATGATTTTGCTGCTAGGGTAGAGCCGGGTAACTTGGGACAGCGGCTAAATTCGGACATACCATTGCAAACAGTGAAAATCCAGATGAGACGGCTCATAATGAGCGGTCTCATCAGGATTTTCACTGTTTGGCCAGTTATTTTTGTTTTAGTTCCAGACAGCTGATATATAAAAGAAACAATTTCACTGTCCGAGCAAGTGTGTCCGAAATTACCCCACTCTCCCCTAGCTGTCAGAAGGAATAACAATTACTTTGCTGCTGGTCAAAGTTGCTTTTACATGTAGGAGCTTGCTAAAAATATCAAATATAGATTTAGCTGTATCAGTACTTCACTTTCCCCAGCAAACAGCTGTTAAAGTCTGATAAGCACACATATCAAATACACATAATTACTTCCACGATTTGGAAGTAAATAAAGGGGAGAGTGATAGACTGGTATGAATGTACAGCAGGGAAACTGTTTTCTCAATAAAATTTCTCAGAAAAAATTTGATTTTGCTCTCTAAATATTCATGCTTTACAATACATTCTCATGCCTCTTCCCTTTTCAGTGAAAGATGTCTGAATTATTCTAAAAATTACTACAAAAATAAAAGTTTTATAATGATTGAATGCTCTGATCAGATCCCTCTATTTTATACCATATCCTATTGCTGGTTTATCTCCCGAAAATAAGAATTTTATTAAGATAACAATTTGAATGTTTCTTGTGTTTTCAAATTCACCATTTATCATCCTATACCTGCTGTGGGTTGAAGAATTTATTTTATGAGTTCTTTTATCATATTTACTTTATCAAAAAGGTCATAAGTGAAGCCTGAAAATATTCTTCATAGATCAACAGAGATTCAAAATTTTGAAAATTCTGGCAGCTGGCAGTCTAAACTTTTAAATTATGAAAGTACTATTAAAGGATAAGGGTGGGCTTTGATTTGAGTATAAAAATTTATTGTGGAGTTCCCAAAAGAGAGCGGCCATGGTCGAGTGCTTAGAGGTATTCAACTAAAACAAAAAGCAGTATAATGATGCTCCGCTAAATTACAAACGAGTAATTTAATCTTCAGGGTTCCTCAAGACATCACATGGACCAGAGGGTCGGTACCCTGCTCATAACAAATCTCACAGCAGATGACAGTGGCAGCTACTACTGTGTGGCCAATACAACCGGGCAACAGCTCGTCACTTCAAATGGAGCTTATCTGAGAGTTAGAAGTGAGTAATCAGAATTCTTTTTCATACCGTTCAGTAAAAATAAAGATGCCTCCAACTCTGGAAGTATTTGGCTTCTCTTCTCATAGTGGGCTGTTCTCAAAAGAAAGAATTTGCTCTCTTTAACCCAACAAAATTTGTTACAAATTGCCCAGATATCATCGAAAAATGCCATATATAGGAATTCTGAATTTCAACACCCTCAGAGCATTTATTAGAAGAAACATGGTATTTATTTTACCTTGTTCGATAAATTATGTGAGTGTACTACCGTAGCTTTTATTATTGGCAACATGATTGAGAGTGTAATAAAATCATGCATAAAAATAAGCTGCAACCAGTATGCACTTAGTCTGGTTTTGATAAAAAAAAATGTTTTTGCCATAATGATAAACAGAATCTTGCAGTTGCGCACATATATTATTGAAACCGTTTGATTTGATAGGAAAAATGATATAAGATGCTTGGTAAAGCCTTGCATTTCCCAAACTCATCTAGAGCACTCATTTAACATTCTTCCATTTCTTTCAGGAATGCTTAAATTTAAACCACCACCCAAAAACACCCAGTTACAGCTAGACGCTGACCAGGAGATCAAGTGTGTTGCCGAGGCTGAAGTGAAACCAAAAGTCCATTGGATCAAAGGCAGTTTGAAGAATGGGGGAACTCTCGACTTCAACTCTCATGTTATTGATTCTGATGGAACTCTATATTTCCGCGGGGTTCAGATGTCTGACGCTGGGCTGTATACCTGTGTGGCTCATGTGGCGGAGGGGGCTCATCAGGCTTACATAAATAAAACCATAGTGGTTGATGTTGTAGGTAGGTACAAATGCTGTATACCATACAATGTTAATCCGAATAAACTATTGTTTAAACCAAACAAACTGTTAACCAAATACAGTCAGCTCTTGATATCTCAAAGTCGAAAATCATCTCAAACTACTGATATCTTGAGATACCAGTAGTTTGAGTTGGTTGGTTGATTTGATGCTTAACGTCCACGGTAAACAACTAAGGTCATGTCGGGACGGTCAGTTAACCTAACCACACTATTCCTGGGCAGGCTTAGACCTCCTAAGCGGTTAACCAGTACTTAGTGCACATACTTTCGCCAGTAACTGACAACTGCTCTTCTTGAATCAGCGGAAGGAGAACCGAAAGTATGTGGCCAGACTGGATTTCGAACCCAGGACCTCTGACTTACGAGTTAGGCGCCCTACCGATTGCACTACCCGGCCCGGCCAGTAGTTTGAGATAAAGGAGTTGAAATGTAAAGAAAAATAGAAAATATGTTCAAACTTTAATCTTTGATATAAAAGGGTACTATGAAATATCAGTGTTCAAGATAACGAGAGTCAGCTATATCATCAGCCTACTCAATTACTTTGGCAGGGTGTCATCACTCAGGGAAATAAACTGGAAGTCACAAAAGTTACCTCCCTTTGAATAAATTGCAGAAAACATGGAGTACCCATACCAAGCTACAGATAAGGTGGGGCTTTGAGGATAATTCTAAGATAATTTTATTTATTTCTAAAGGAAAACATATATTGTGACCCCTCATTAGAACCGTCGCGGTGAGACATTTCTAATAATGGGTCACAAAATATGTTAAATGGCAATGGCAAAATATGGAAAATTATCCCAAAATTATCCTGTTATCCCTTCTTATCTGGAGCACTGCTGGGGGTGGGTATGCATTCCTGTAAAACAACATTGTGGCCTTTCAGTAGAACTGTCTTAGATGCCTCAGACTGACATAGAAATAGAGCAGTTGCATAAAAGTGCTTAGCATCAATTCATGGCATTTATTGTTTATCATTTAAGATAAAGGCATGCTATCAGAAAGATCTGATTCATAGGCATATGCCATACTTTAAAAAGGTGTATTGTTAATCAGTAGACTGTCAGGTGTTAAGATTTTAGGTTCTGATTAATGTTTTATACATACATATTTATTTAACAGCTTTACTGCAGGCTGAAGGCACATTATCTGAGATTGTTAGATTTTGAGATTTCTCAGTAGGCTGAAATGGCCAAAAAGGAATGCAGTGTGAAGCCAGGCATTGGAGTGCATTGGGGGTTGAGGGGGTGTAAAATATTTTGATAAAATGGTACATCTTTTAAACTGTAACTTAAATTTCGTCTAGTAAACCTCACAATAATTCTTGCCGTATTACTGCTCCTGTATCTACTTCAAAATTGTTTATTTCAGAGCGACCTCGATTCCGGATCCGTCCCAACAATACAACAGTATATGAAGAACACACAATGATGTTACACTGTGTTGCTTCTGGTGTGCCTAAACCTTTGATTATCTGGGACAAAAATCATATTGCTAATAACTGGGACAGAGACAGAGTGGTGGTAAGTAAATTTTCAAACCTGTAATGGCAAAATATAGGTAAATAAGAAATTATCACCAAACACTGACATCATTATATCAAAAGTAACACTAGCTAGCCAGTGTGGAACGCAGATGGCATTGAACAGTGGTATGATGTTTGCCAATGATTTATGTTTCCTAATTTGCCTAAACTGTAAGTTGCCAAAGTGTGTCTTAAACTTAACTTTAATTTGCCACTTATAATATTAGACTTTGCTATTTTTTTCATCAAATTTATGTGCCATAAAACAACCTAAAAAGAACTAATAATGCAACAGTGTAAAATCAACATATATCTATCCACTTGGTACCATTTAGTCAGTAAATTTATTGATATTTTTCTGATCATACTAGTAGTCTTATGATGGCCACAAGTATTTTTGAAATGTCTAGTTTATAACTAAAAATAAAGTTCTGCTCAAGAATTAAATTATTGTCAGAATTACACAAATGCATGTTATCAGTTTTCTATCTCGTTTCTTGCAGTTTCTAGCCAATGGGACAATGGTTATATCTCAAGTTTACATGGAAGATCAGGGACTGTATGGGTGTACTGCAAACAACACGGCCGGTGTTGCCAGGACAGAGGCATTTGTTTACATCGCAGGTATGTTGATGAACTACAACTTCAAATTGAGCATGCATTAAAGGAGTTCTTCCCAGAAAGATTTTGGGAACATTTCTTGCCAAATATTTACTACAGCAGTGCACAATAACTATACAACCATGTCTGCAGTGATATCATTGAATTGAATTGGGCAAGAGTGGGACATATAGCCTTTTGCTGTAACCAGAGTCTTGACAAATATTACAGTTTACATTCAAGTTTTACATCCAAGTTTACATTCACCTTTGTGTTCCTTTTCTCTTGGAGCTCATAACTTTGATACCTTTTACACTGCAAGTTTAAACAGTGGCATGATACTTACCCAGACCAACACCTTTGACTTTATTTGGAGTTTTAAAACTGATAGCAGTGCCTAGTGTAGGCCAAAGACTGCTGATTTAAATGTACACTTTCCATGAGAAAAATTCTGGAAAACTACAGTAGTTCATACAGTTTCTCATGTAATGTGTGAGGTGGACTATAAATAACATTGTAGACATGAAAAACATGAAACTGACATGTCCTAATTGAAATTAACAAACTTTCTCTCTGTCTGCTTTATGTTTTGTGACTGCTATGCAATAAAAAAGGTATGTAGACTCACTGTTATCCCTAAATATTAGGACAATAATTGCATAGGAGCAGTCTAATCTGGATTTGCACTGTTGGCTAGCAGTTTGTGAAATTTTCTGAATTAGAGAAACATACCTATCTCTATTAAAGATGGAAAATGCTTGTGATTTCCAAATACAACGGTAAATACTTCATGATTCAGAAAAAAATAGAACTTTCCTGTGAGAGCTAAATTGGCAAAGAAACACAATGTGGTGTAAAAAGACATAAAGCTCAGAAGAGGGAAATTTGTTTTCAATATTTGTTAATATGTTGTCAAAAGTTAGGGCTCAGCTATTCATTTCTGCATGATGAGGAGAGACTGCAAGGAAATAAATTTGGAACCCACCTGTAATCAGAGAGAGAAGTTCAGGTGCACTATTTTATAGAACAGTTAACAAAAATTCCAGGAATAATGGCTTTATTATCCACTTTAGCTTCATTACGCTTTCTTGTCTTATGAGTTAATCTGATATTGGACAAGAAGCCAATTAGCAAAGAAAAAATGTATTCCCAAATTAATATTAAGTACATGTATGGGACAAACCTGATGCAAGATAGTTGGGACATAAAGTCTTGCTTGAGCTGCATACAATGCTAAGATCAGGAATAGCAGAACCTCATCATAAGAATCAGACGGTAAGGCCCACATCCTAGAAAACTTCTACTCATTTCTTCTGTTGGTTTGCAAATTAGCTTCCAGGAGTAAAAGACAGTGAAAGATATTAATTTCTCATTGACTTGTTTTCTGATTTACAACTACTCAAATTCTGGCCTTCTTCCATAGCAAGTTTTCACCTGTAACACATGCTATATTTCATGGCCCATCAAGCCTAGGAGCTCCAGTTAATGGGAGCAGTTGACAATAATTCCAGGATTATTTCATTACAGCTCCATGAAAACATACATTGTGACCCTTCATTAGAACCGCCTCGACGAGGCGGTTCTAATGAGGGGTCACAATATAGGTTTTCATGAAGAAATAAGAAAATTATTGACAAAATATAAGCTAATTAATTTTTGGTCTGAGAGCTCTTTAGCTGGCAAAAGCATTGCTATGTTTATGTTTCTTAGATCAACCTGGCACAAGAGTGAATAATTACTTTACTGTTTATTCTAATAACATGTTCTAACAACAATGGATTGAGTGGCTAGATCTGGAAAAAAATACCTTAGAACTGCAGCTAGCTCCAGGACCTATGTAAAACATTCTGTTCCATTTCTGTTGACCTCTCAAGCTTCTGTATAATCATGCTGATAGTATAGAGAAGTCCAATGGTATAGAGAAGAAAAAAATGTTTAGACATTTCAAGGAATTAAATATCTTGCAAAGGTGGTGGTGTTGTGTGGTTGGGAGTGGGAGTGGGAAAATTTTTAACCTCCCCCCCCCTCCTATAATATCTCTGCCCTTTGCAAAATGTTTATACTTCATTCAGTGCTTTCCCAGCAGCCAAATGACGTCAAAATAACATCATTCTGATGTTTTTGTGACATCAGCATATCACATCAACGTCAGTATGATGTCATTTTGCCTATATAATACCCCACTTATTTTCATAGAAAGTTTGAGATTACTTGTCTGTAATACGTCTGTAGCTGTCTGTGAGAGTATAATTTCTCCCATGATAAGGTACCTGTTCCGGTGATCCAACTCTGGTTCTAAAGAATAATTTTTTTGCTGCCTCATCTCATTACTAGAATTTCATTAATTTCCTTTTACAAGAACACCCTTGGCAGTTTAAATAATTTTCCAGAAAGCATGATAACAATTTTACAAATTAATTTCTGTATTTTGATGCTAGCAGCATGCAAGACTAGTAATTATAAGTGTACATCTAGACTTAAAAAGGTATGCAGTAGTATAGCAATACCTTGGAGAGATGTCAGCATTGATTTTACAATATTCATACCACAGGGTATAATCGAATCCGCTAATTTTCACTTCATGCAGAGACTGTACATCATATCTGGCTTCTGCCGAGACTGTCCGCGAACTCTTGCTTCCTGCCGAGACTTCTGTACATGATAAATGGCTTCCTGCAGAGACTGTCTGCGTGATTCTGCTTCCTGCCGAGCCTCTTGGCAGGAAGCAGAGTCACACAGACAGTCTCGGCAGGAAGCCATTTTTTGAGGACAGTAGTCTCTGCAGGAAGCAAGAGTTCGTGGACAGTCTCGGTGGAAGCCAAATATGGCGGACAGTCTCTGCAGGAAGCGAAAATTGGCGGAATCGATTATACCCTGTGATACAGTAGTAAATAGGTTCTGGTTTTAATCTTGATTGATGCTACTGAAGCACTGTTATACATGTACATGAAAAAATGCAGAGTTCATTTTTTTTAATGTCCCTGCATCTTTCCTCTTGTGCTGTTCTCAGTCTCTTTAGTTAGTGTGTAAGTTTGAATTTCCACCCCCTCCTTCTCCTTTCCAAACCAGACAGAAAAAACTTATTCTCTTCCCGGACTACAATCCTCCACCTCCAACCCAAACCCCTCCTTTCTTAAACTCAAAGAAGAAGACAGAACTCATTGGATGCCAAAGCTGAGTTGTTGACTCGAGTTCAACTAAGTTTCGAACTCCAGTTGTCTTTATGTGGGGGGAAACAAAAATTAGTTCCAGTTGTCTGGAGAACCTCAATCTTAACCAAATACATAAACCTTAAATACTCAAATTAATGACCATCTGTATATTTAAAAAAAAAAAAAAATAAAAAAAAGATTGACTACATAATCTGGGCTACTATTCTGATTGTTATCGCAGGCACCTCAGTCCCAGTATTAAAAGGCTCACATGCTAATGGCATTGTCTCCTCCCCATGAAGGAGGGCAAGGGCATCATTGATTTTACATATGCTTGATGGAGAGATGTTAGTTTGTTTATTTCTCATGGCTGATGAAGAGCATGCAAAATGAAGAAACAAAAAAATGCAAAATAGTATTTAAGACACGGAAAATAATTAATGGTATCCTCTTCCCAGAAGTATTTAAGAATGCTGATCACTGGCCTGTTGGTTTGGTTTACCTGCATCTGTTTTTCTCATTGCATGAAAGAATGCCATTCTAAAGTGCCTTCCCCCTTAGAAGTCTTGTAAAGTTTATTTTTCTAGACATATCACAGACCCCCAGTACGGTTGTGCCGGAATTCTGAAATTGTTTCTTTGTAGTCAAGCACAGTGTTTTCCGTACGTTTTGGTAAATATTCCGACAGCAATACCTGAACATAAGCAAACAGTGTAGACCCAGATCAGACTGCTCCTAAAAGGAGCAGTCTGATCAGGGTCTGCACTGTTTGGCATTTAATCAATTATTATACAAAATCTCCCTATAGGACAAATAGACTTGCCCATGTTTGAAGATGGATGGGTCCATTACGTAAATTTGGGGGTGTCTGGAAGTTTACGGTTTCCATGGCATTGTTTAGGCAAACCTGGGAGTAGAAAATATACAATGAAATAATAACAACAGAGGCAGTGAGAAATGATATCCAGATGCTGTCAATTTCTTTGTAACAGATATAGATTTTTTTTTCTACACCTGATAAAATGATAGGATGGGTTAAAAAATGAACAGTTACAAAAAATATATGTATATATACATGGATAAGAGAAAATGAAAAGAACACAGTACATGTACACTGTATTAGTTACCCCACAAGAAATTATTGCATGTGAAAATGATGAATTTTAAACAGTTACAAAAAATATATGTATATATACATGGATAAGAGAAAATCAAAAAGAACACATTACCACAATGTATAAGTTACCCCACAAGAAATTATTGCATGTGAAAATGATGAATTTTAACAGTGGTGTTAGTTTTCATAATAAACAAAAAATCTCTAGCATACAAAAGTATTCAATGGTATCTCTATGGTTAATAGGCCCTGATGATGTTGCATATAACTAACTTAAAAAATAATGTTTCTTTACCTTGAAATGTCCTAATTTTAAACATGTGAAGTTGTCATGGAGATGCTTATATTACCACTGTGAAGTAATCTGCCCTCCAACTGCCAACTGCATGTGTTTATTTACAAATGGAGGAACACAGTACATGTACACTGTATTAGTTACCCCACAAGAAATTATTGCATGTGAAAATGATGAATTTTAAACAGTTACAAAAAATATATGTATATATACATGGATAAGAGAAAATCAAAAAGAACACAGTACCACAATGTATAAGTTACCCCACAAGAAATTATTGCATGTGAAAATGATGAATTTTAACAGTGGTGTTAGTTTTCATAATAAACAAAAAATCTCTAGCATACAAAAGTATTCAATGGTATCTCTATGGTTAATAGGCCCTGATGATGTTGCATATAACTAACTTAAAAAATAATGTTTCTTTACCTTGAAATGTCCTAATTTTAAACATGTGAAGTTGTCATGGAGATGCTTATATTACCACTGTGAAGTAATCTGCCCTCCAACTGCCAACTGCATGTGTTTATTTACAAATGGAGGAACACAGTACATGTACACTGTATTAGTTACCCCACAAGAAATTATTGCATGTGAAAATGATGAATTTTAAACAGTTACAAAAAATAAATGTATATATACATGGATAAGAGAAAATCAAAAAGAACACAGTACCACAATGTATAAGTTACCCCACAAGAAATTATTGCATGTGAAAATGATGAATTTTAACAGTGGTGTTAGTTTTCATAATAAACAAAAAATCTCTAGCATACAAAAGTATTCAATGGTATCTCTATGGTTAATAGGCCCTGATGATGTTGCATATAACTAACTTAAAAAATAATGTTTCTTTACCTTGAAATGTCCTAATTTTAAACATGTGAAGTTGTCATGGAGATGCTTATATTACCACTGTGAAGTAATCTGCCCTCCAACTGCATGTGTTTATTCACAAATGGAGAAAAAATCTTAATTAAAAAGCTGTTACAAAAACAAGGAAGAAAATCTGAAAAAGAAAATGAAATTGAGAAGGAACTCATAAGAGCTGTGTAATAAAAACCGGTTTATATAGTGTGAAGTTTCAGATCAGCCATGTATTTAGACTGATAAGCTGTTCTGCATTTATATTTAATCTGTGTTCTTCCACCTGCTTACTTCCCTACTTCCCCTCCCCCCTGCCTACACCCTCCTTGACTTAATTTTCTGCCGTCGACTTTAGCTAATGGTACATACAGTCATCATTTGATTACATTTAACTTAGTTCTAGTTTACACAGAGTAAAATGTAAAGATTTGAAACCTGATCTGGATAAAATGTAAAAAAGATTTGAAACCTGATCTGGATTGAGAACCCAGATCATGTTTCAAATCTTTTACATTTTATTTCATTTTACCGGTAGTGTGACCATTAACATTTAGGTGAAAAGTTTAAGTTCAACTTTGTTAGTTGGTGGCACTGGCAGGGGTATATGTGAGCCACTGCCCACTTGTTCTAGTTTATTCCCACCAGACTAAAGGTAAAGATCATTGAATTACTTGTCTTCTGTTTCAGCTGGGTCAGAGTTTGTGGACGTAAACCGAGATGGAGAAGGATTTGACATGATGAGGACAGTCTTGATAGCAGTGTGTAGTGCGGGGGCATACCTGGCCCTTGTTATAGGTCTCACAGCATTCTGTAGCTATAGGATGCTGTTGCAGAGAAGAAACAGAAAATCATTAGGTATGTATGGTGGCACAGAGTGGCAAACAGGGTAATTATTTGGTTGCCATACTTTTTATCATAAAAAGTATGGCAACCAAGTAATTAAACTGTCAACACTATATGCCATACTTTCAGTGATTTGTAGTGGTAATTTCTATCAGCCAGGAACACAGTGGCTGTCA
Organism: Ctena decussata; assembly: GCA_963989385.1. Taxonomy (NCBI): domain Eukaryota; kingdom Metazoa; phylum Mollusca; class Bivalvia; order Lucinida; family Lucinidae; genus Ctena; species Ctena decussata. The sequence continues at coordinate 32,242,680 of OZ022499.1, read as the reverse complement.
GTTTAATAGCCTGTTGCAATATGTTCAGCAGCTAGGAGCACAGTGGCTATCGGTTTATTCATTTGTTGCAAAAATGTCTGTCATTTAGGTACAGAGTGGCTGTCAGTTTAATAAACAGTTTGTTGCAATTTCTTTCAACGCTGTCAGTAATGGTTTGTAGTGGCTTTCAGTTTAATTGTTTGTTGCAGTTACAGCCCCAGAGTGCCTGTTGGTTTGTTGCAGTAATCTCTGTCATATTGGCACAAGGTGGCTATCAGTTAAATGGTTTGTTGCAGTAATTTTTGTTTGTCAGACACAATGTGGGTGTCATTGAGACAAGTGATTTGTAGAATTAATTTCAGTCACCTAGACATACAGTGACTGTCATTTTAATGGTTTGTTGCAGTTATTTTGATCATTATTATACGCACAATGTGGCTGTCAGCAAAATGATTTGTTGCAGTTATTTCTGTCTTCTAGACATAAAATGGCTGTCAGTTTAATAAGCCCTTGCCCCATAAAATTCTTAAAATTGGGACAGCTAAAATTACAGTAATTGTCCTAAAACTGGGACTTTTTGGTTATACAATGCAGTAATGCATCCAAAAGATGCAGATGGAAATGGCAAACAGTGTAGACCCTGATCAGACTGCTCCATTGGAGCAGTCTGATCTGGGTCTAGACTGTTTGCTGGATCTATCTGTCCCAGTACTTAGAATTTTTACGGCAGAGTAAAAATACATGGCAGAGTAAAAATACATGGCAGAGTAAAAATACATGTATCTTTGTTTTTTTTCACAGTGAAGAATGAAAAACAGAATGGAGCCATAAGCCAGGAGCAGCATGAACTGTTAATGAAGGAAAGAGATCGTGACTCGGGTGGTACCCAGTGTCGGAGTGATAGTGACAATAGATCTCACGTGTCTGGACTTAGCTCACAACCATCTCACTCATCTCACTCACAGTCCAACTCTCACACAGTCTCACAGAGCCAGTCACAGAGGTCACACCCCAGTGTTGGCAAGACAAGTCTTGACAGATTATATTTCCCTAGACATGAGCTGCAGACTGTTGGAATACTAGGTGAGATTTTATGAAACTAGACTGAAATTGTTAATTGTCAGTAGTGAACGTCGGACAGTCAAAATTATCATAAAAGTTCTGTAAAGTTAAGGACCACCATATAGTTGGGTTATAAGAACAACCATTTATGCTGTTAGACTCATGGATTTGTAACAGAAAGGCATCAGCATATTCTCATAGTTTGAAAGATGGATTGCTGGATGATTGCGATTTTACATCCTTTTTCACAGTATTTCAGTCATATCAGGACAATGGGTGGGTGATAATGAAAGGCTGAGTTTACTAATGAAAAGATTCCTGCCAAGGGTGGGTCTTGAACACGGGACCGCAAGATCAGCAGATCAGCGCTTAACGTACTGAGCTATCGGGGCTTCTCTGGTTTGAAAGAAATGAATGTTTACAGTCTGGTGATATTATGACTGTGAAAGTTATGGCCCAGTGAAGTGTTTAAAGTGTAACTTTTCTGACTGGTATACAGGCTTACTACAATTGTCCTTTTTATTTTTGCAGGTAAAAGTCAGTTTGGTGATGTGATGCTCGCCAAGGCTCGTGGTATCAGACCTGGTGAGATAGAAACTCATGTTGTAGTTAAATCGCTGTTATCTAAAGATGAACAACATTATTTTGAGTTCAACCGAGAGATGGACATGTACTCTAGAATGGACCACAATAACCTTGTCAAAGTTCTTGGAGTATGTCGGGAGACTGAACCACTGATTTATATCACGGAACATTGTGATTGGGTAAGTTAGGTATATCTTAACCCATTTCATGTGGGATACCTGGGCAAACAGTTTGGATCCAGATCAGGCCCCACAAATGTGGGGCCTGATCTGAGATCCAAACTGTTTGCTGCCTAGACATCATTTCTACAAGAGTTGGTTAGACCAATATTGTCAAAATATTCTTGATTTTTGATGCAGACGACAATTTCAGAAGACGACAAAAAATACCCAGAATGCAATGGGTTAAGGTCAGTGGGTACACTTTTAAGGGAAGCAACTCTTCCATTTTCATTCTATGCCTCCCTTTTCAATATACCCCTTCGAAAACCACGCCTCCATTGATTGTATCGCTAAATCACAGTCTTACTATGGGAATTTGAACACATGCAGTTTTGTTTGTGGGACTATGTCACATGCTAAGTTGTCGTTGCATTGGCCATTTGTACACTATCAGGTGACTTTTGAGTGACACTATGTGTGTGGTTAAAAGAAAATCATTTGCTCCTCTAAGGCCCAATTTTCACGTTGAACTTAATACACAGATTAGTATTCGGAACACCAAAATTTTATATTGGTAAACTAAACCATAGACTTATTAATCTGAGTTTTAACTGTGACTTTAGATCAGACCTAAGAGCAAATTCTTCCCTTGCAAAATAGATCCGAATTTGGAAGGGTTCTACTGGTGCTCCAAATGCTAGAAATGGTTAATGTTGTCTTAAAAGAAGTCTTTCATCATCTATGCTGCATTTTGAACGGAAGTGACTTCTTTAATTTTATATAATCAGTATTACTTGATGAAAATTTTATTGGTCATCATTATATTTTTCAGGGTGATTTAAAGCAGTTTTTGCTTGCTTCACGACCAGAGATTCAAAGAATACCACCACTGACAGTGATACAAAAGATTGGCATGTGTAATCAGGTTGCTCTCGGGATGGAATATTTATCAAACGAGAGATTTGTACATAAAGACTTAGCCGCCAGGAACGTGCTTCTCACATCACGTTTAGAACTTAAAATATCAAGCCTTGCTCTGTCTAGAGACTTGTATGTTAATGAATATATTGTTAAAAACCAAGCTGTGATACCACTGCGCTGGCTGTCCCCTGAGGCAGCATTAGAGGCAGACTATTCTACGAAAAGTGACGTTTGGGCATATGGGGTTTATGTGTGGGAAGTGTTTCACTTAGGGGCTTTGCCGCATAAAACTCGTACTGATGAAGAGCTGATTAGGGCTCTGAAAGGAGGAGATGTGACTCTTGAAACTTCAGAACAGTGTCCAAATGAGATTCTCGACTTGATACGAAAGTGTATGTCTGAATCGCCAAAAGACCGTCCATTATTTACAGACATTTGCAATAAAATGGTAGAACTTGTGACAGTGTATTCTCAAGCACAGTATTCTGGTTCCAGTTCTCCTTCTGTGGTCTCATATCCTTCTATGTCATCATATTCAGCAGGTGGGGTACCAGCAGGGATGTACATGTCATAATGTCAAGAATTAACATGTCTGTGTTTGTTAACATATCAGTATTTTATGTCAAACAAGTGACACATTTACTGAATCCATTGTGATACAAAAATCACTGTATATTTCTTCGAGCATACATGTGTACACAAAGTTACTGTTAATAGAACAAAATTAATTTGTTGAGCAACTTCAGAGGGTAGACAAAAGTGTTTGTTAAATCGTGATGTTGCTGTTCACCTGAGTGCATTTCTTCTTTTAGCATGAAAAGTACTGATTTTTTTTTTATGAAAATTGCACCAATATCTAGCTGAAGTTGGGCAACATTGAAAAAAAAAAGTATTTTCCTATTATTTATAGCTGATATTCTGCACTCTTTAACCTCTGTTAGGTATTTTCTTGTTGTAAGTTTTGTTAAGGTCACCATTGACATTAATGCCCAAATTACTTTTTAATTTTTTTTACATCATCTGTAAACAGCTGGATCTATGTAATTGGAGACCAGAAGCACACAAAACTTTTGTACCGGTATGTTACATGATTTTTTTTGCTACTTATTAACACAAATTTTATAATGATATCTCTTTTGGATATGAGAAAACCAAATTTTTGGTGAAAGTGGAAATGCACTGGAGTTGTTTTAATGAACACTTTTGTCCACCCTCTGTTATTCAAAATAAGGATAGCTAGAATTATAGAAAATGTTACTAATAAGGGCTGTTCCACTGAAACATGGTCACCAGTGGAAGAAGGCAATATCACACTTTATCAGTGCATTTACAGTTTATATATCATTTTTACAGGAGTTCATGATTTAGAGACACCTTTTAAAATAGGCCTTCTTCTGCAGAAAGATATGTTCAGATAGAATTGCCCATAATAAGCTAGGATGGAACATAATGGATCTAATATATTTATTTATTTGTTTAGAACATTTTTAGAGCATATGTAATTTTACCATATTTATACCCCCGCTTTGAAAAAGTGGGGGTATATTGGTTTACATCTGTCCGTCCGTCCTTCCGTCCGGCTGTCCGTCCGTCCTTCCGATTTCCGTAATTCCGTAACCCATTTTGATAAAATTTTTCGTCAAAGATTTCTCCACAACCCTGCAAGCTACAGTAGTCATATTTGGTATGCAGGTTGATGACGACATTTTGTATCGTGGGATTGAGAACCAGCCTTCTCCTTCTTATTCTTCCCTTTATTTGTCCGATTTTCTTTCTTTCCATACTTTGAATAATGTAATTTTTCGTCAAAGATTTCTCCACAACCATGCAAGCTAGAGTAGTCATATTTGGTATGCAGGTTGATGATGACATGTTGTATTGTGGGATTGAGAACCAGACTTCTGCTGCTTATTCTTCCCTGTATTTGTCCGATTTTCTTTCTTTCCATACTTTGAATAATGTAATTTTTCGTCAAAGATTTCTCCACAACCATGCAAACTACAGTAGTCATATTTAGTATGCAGGTTGATGACGACATGTTGTATCGTGGGATTGAGAACCAGCCTTCTCCTGCTTATTCCTTCCTGTATTTGTCCAATATTCTTTCTTTCCATACTTTGAATAATGAAATTTTTCTTAAAAGATTTCTCCACAACCATGCAAGCTAGAGTAGTCATATTTGGTATGCAGGTTAATGATAACTTATTGTATCGTGGGATTGCAAACCGGCCTTCGCCTCTTATTCTTCCCTGTATTTGTCCAATTTTCTTTCTTTCCATACTTCGAATAATGAAATTTTTGTCAAAGATTTCTCCACAACCGTGCAAGCTAAAGTAGTCACATTTGGTTTGTACCGTAGGTTAATGACAACTTATTGTATTGTGGAATTGCAAACCGGCCTTCTCCTCTTATTCTTCCCTGTATTTATCCAATTTTCTTTCTTTCCATACATTGAATAATGAAATTTTTCGTCAAAGATTTCTATGCATCTGTAAGTTAGAGTAGGGATATTTTGTATGCAGGTCGATGAAAACTTGTTGTATTGTGGGATTGAGAACCAGCCTTCTCTTGCTTATTCTTCCCTATATTTTTCCCATTTTCTTTCTCTCCAGATTTTGAATAATGCAATTTTTTGTAACAGATTTCACAGCAACCATTCAAGTTTGAATGTTGGTATACAGACTGATAAAGACTTATGTCTTACATGTACATATTATTTTTTCTTTCTGTCAATTTGAAATCATTTTATTCTGTATTACATTGAAAGGGATTTATGTAGAATATTGATATTTGGTATACATGGTGACAATGAGTTCTCTCTCTATGCTTTTTGTAACGAAAATAACACCATTTGATTTAAGCAGTGAAGCGGGGGTATAGTCGGATTCTCCGACAGTTCTAGTTTGATACAGCTTTAGGGAGTTAGCTTTGACATTTATATGACCACAGGGTATAAACCAGTCCGCCAATTTTCGCTTCCTGCAGAGACTGTCCATCATATTTGGCTTCCACCGAGACTGTCCGCTAACTCTTGCTTCCTGCAGGGACTACTGTCCTTGAAAAATGGCTTCCTGCCGAGACTGTCCGTGTGATTCTGCTTCCTGCAAAGCAGAATCACCCGGACAGTCTCTGCAGGAAGCCATTTATCATGTACAGAAGTCTCGGCAGGAAGCAAGAGATCGCGGACAGTCTCGGTGGAAGCCAAATATGACGCACAGTCTCTGCAGGAAGCGAAAATTAGCGGAATCGATTATACCCTATGATGACAGCTGTAATAGAATAGTGCTATTTACAAACTCATTTCCTTGTATTTTATTAACATCAGAAAAAATGACTTCATCCAGCCCAAAGTGGGTTCTTGATAGGGTTTCTGAGATACTTTGTGTTCATTATCCATAAAAGTACTCATGACTCCTCAAGGGTGACAACCTAAGTCATAATCGTTTTATCAGCGGCCTTAGTAAGGTAACTGTTTTGCATAATGAAGGCTTGGCAAACACTGAAACAACCAAATATCTAGTCGATCTGGTGCCTATAGATGTTTTGGACTCAACATTACCAGAATTCACCATAAAATACTTGTTTAATCTGATAACCCTTCACCACAGTGATCTGTATCGACTCTGCCTTAATGCATGTTTATTTCAGCTGTCCACATCAAAAATTGTGGTGAGGCATTTTATAATTTCTCACCCTTTGAAGAATCATGCCCTATATATCTGGATATCTGGACCATATGTATATTTAGGCATCGACTCCCATTTTACCTTGTGTTAAAATCCAATCTCTTATATGTTACAAACAGAAAATCTGTTAGAGTTTCTTCAAAATGGCCGTCAAATAATTGATTCAGTAACGCGCGCTATGACGTAGGTTGTTACCACTTATTAGTACTCCCTCACAGAAACAATTCATAAGAGGGACATGAAAGAGAGAAGACACCCCTGCATGTTCTTCTGCCATTTTTACAAAGGGAAACAACTTTTATGACATTCTGTTGGCTTCCCTGAACAAAGATGCACTTATGAAAAGGGGTTTACTCTTGAAGGGCGGGATCTACTCTTGAAGAGCAGAATTTGATCATAAGGTCCAGATAGAGTTGACTTCTTGAGAAGGGAAGCAAAAATGAAAATGGCAGAGTTACTTTCCTTGAATTTGATTGTGAAATAAAAAAAAAATAATCCAGAATTATCTACAGAACCTGTTTATCTGGGGCAATGAACAACACCACTGAATTCATGATAGCATGATAGTGACAATACAATGAATTTCAATTTTGGCGAATCTTGCTTTCATTCTTCTTGCTATAACCATGGAAATCTTACTTTAAATTTGCAGTTATAGTCTTTTCTATGCTAGTATTTTCATATTTGTTTGTAGTAATTATAAATATATGTTTTATTTACTGTTTTAAGAAATCGCTGGTCGAAAGGGTAATTATTTTGACTAATTGTTACTCCCCTATGTACATCTTTGGTTTTTAGACTCTGAAGACAACTCTTTGGTTCTAACAAGAGAAATTCTAGATTCTTAGGAAAACTGTAGACTAAAACATATGCTTTTAATAAAGACAACATTTTCAGATTTTTTGTTAGTAAAATTGATTAAAATTGAAAATTGATAAGGCAACTCGCTAAAAGAGAGTGATATATGTAACATGATTGTTCAAGCAGTTAAAATGACAACACGCAGCAAGAATATTTCATGTATGAAAAAGATGCATATAGGGGAGTGAAAATAAAAAATATAAATTAAAAATTAGCATTTCAGTGTGTATATATAATAATGATTGCCGTCTATGTAGATTTGCCAGACAATGAAGTATTATATATTTGAGCCGCGACACGAGAAAACCAACAAAGTGGCATGTGCACCCAGCCAGCAAAGTCTCAGATCATCCTGGGCATCTGCCCAGTCTGATCAGAGTCTTCGCTGTGCTTATGAAGGGTGGCTTAGGGTCTAAACTACCTCCATATAGGCAGTGAAGACTCCGATCAGACTGAGCAGATTCCCAGGCTGTTCTGAGTCTTAGATGGGCACACATGCCACTTTGTTGGTTTTGTCATATCACAGCTCATTTGTGATTTTCATGCCATAATCTATGATATGTCTATACCTAAATTGTTCATCAAAGTGTGTTTTTTTTTATATGTATGTGATCAAAGTAAAATGAGCTGTGTCATGAGAAAACGTATTTTGGCATATGCAAACTGTGTATGGTAACAGCTGAATTGCCAGAAATGAAAATACATGTAGTTGAAATATCATTGTGATATCTTGGCTAGATTATTTGTGAAATTTTGCAGACACATTTTTCTGATCTGCTATATTGACACTTTACAGATTCAGTGGGATTGAATCACTTCCCTCACAAAAGTTGTTTTCCTTTTGTAAGAATGATGAGAAAATATGGCGGTGTCACCACGTACCTTAAGGTAGGTTCTCTCATGATACAGGTCAGATATGGAGGGATGGATTTGCTGGATGTAATGGAAGTTGTCTTGTGACTGCATGGCTTGTCTTGCCCTAAATAATACTGTCAAACTTTCAGGAGTACATGTAGTTTTAAACTAAAGCTAAGGCCTTTACTTATTCTTAAACACTGATCAGACTTGGCAGATCTGAAGACTGATCTGAGTCTTCCCTATTCCAACATGAGGTACCTTTTTGTTTGATGCCAATCATTTATTGAGCAATGAAGTGGCAAATCAGCAAGGTGGCATGTGCATCCAGAGAAAACTCAGATCAGCCTGGGCAGGCATTCTCCCAGTCTGATCAGCATTTTTGCTGTGTGCATGAAGGATCTAAGCTAGTTCCATGCAGACAGCAAATATTCTGATCAGACGGGGCGGATACCCAGGCTGATTTGAGTCTTTGATATGCACTTCCACATTTTTGTTGGTTTTGTCATGTCACGGCTGATATAAAGAAAAGAGAATACTAGTCCATATTTGGCTCCATTAAAGCTCACTTAAAATGACATGGTTTCTGTTACTTACCATCTGAGTACATGGAGCATACAACAATAACATTTTAATTGTCTTTGTGGATACTCAGAATATTATGATTTCTGACATAGTTTTGATGTTTCAATAATTTTTAAGAAAACTGCAAAAAAAAAGAAAAGAAAGAATAACAACAACTTTTGAAAGTACTCAGTGATAGGCTTTTGGTGGTAGGCTAATGAGTACGACAGCTATCAGCTAAGAAAATGAATATACCCACATCATGTGTTTATTTTGTCTGGCAACAGAGATGTGGGCATTTTAACCCTACTGCACTCAGAACAGCCAAATTGGCCATTCTGAGTGCAATAGGGTTAATGTTGGGATACATGTAGAACAGAACAGAACAAAACTTTATTCAACAGACATGCATAACAAATTATGTCCAGATACCTTCTTCTAATCACACTGTTGAAGACAAAGCAAGTGGTCGGTTAGAAGTTGTGCTTAGTATATATAAAAAGGCACGGCTATGGGTATATTAAAAATTGAAACATGACTGCTTGTACGCATGAAATTTGCCTGCCATGCATACATTTTTATTGTCACAACAGAATTTTTTTCCCAAAATAAATTTCTTACGTTCTTTATCCCTGCATATCTGGATCTCTGAGTATTTGTACAGCAGACTGGAACTTGTGACATTTCTCACAATTGTGGAAAACATGTTTTTTATTTAAAACATTTTATAATGTTCTCCACAGAAGTATTTTGAAAACCATATACAGGCAAGACATTCATGCTTGGTCACACATTGTCATTTACACTTACTTGTTCCCTTATTAACGAGAAACTACATATTCATACTATCATTTATATTTATTGTCATTATTAAATGAACTGTTTATTAGGCCATTTTATAGATACGTTTTATGTGGAAGCGAAATCATATAAATGCATTGTATTGGCTTTGTGCAAGTTACCATATATGTTCAGTTATAAGACAGGTTTTCCCTTCCAAAACCATCTCATACACCTAGGTCCATCTTACAACATAGATTTAGAGCCATCTTGTAAGATCTTATAGCTGAATAATACACAATTTTGATTTACACAGTGCTCCAGATAAGAAGGGGTAACAGAGATAATTTAGGGATAATTTTCCATATTTCTCAATAAAAACATATTTTGTGACCCATCATTAGAACCGTCTCAACGAGACGGTTCTAATGAGGGGTCACAACATATGTTTTCGTTGAGAAATTCCAGATAAGAAGGGGTAACAGAGATAATTTAGGGATAATTTTCCATATTTCTCAATAAAAACATATTTTGTGACCCATCATTAGAACCGTCTCAACGAGACGGTTCTAATGAGGGGTCACAACATATGTTTTCGTTGAGAAATAAGAAAAATTATCTTTGAATTATCCCTGTTACCCCTTCTTATCTGGAGCTCTGTTACATACTTGCGGTAATTTTTGAAGGATAAACTGCCATCTTATAACTGAAATAAATGAAAGATCTTGTGAGAGAAACAAAATTTCATGCTTTTTCATGGCTAAACCCCTTTTAACTCTGTCGTATATCTATAGTATACACTGCCTTCTTTTGTTTTTTATCTGTCTTTAGACAGTAGATACATCTTTAAAATCTGCTACAAGTAATACCTCAAATTTTCTTTAATGTTTGGTTTCTTTTAAGATTTTGAGTGAATATACCTCATGATATCCATGACTTTAGACAAATGCAATGGTCTTGTTACATCATTAGCTGTTTCAACTGTAAACTGCCTTCTAGAAAAAAATGATGCCCTATACTTTCAGTACATGTTTTGAAGTATATTTCTTTTTATTTTTCTTGATGAATAGTATGTTTCGACCGAAAAAATGGAACCAAACACCTGCTTCATGTAACAGAAAATAGAGTAAAATGAAAGCAAGTATATAGTTGCTCAAATATGTGTTAAATAATGGTTACTAAGTAACCTATAGTTTCTTATTTCCATTAATAGTTACACCTTATTAGGCTCAGCGAAGCTACTTTACAGAAATTGTTAAGATATTTTGGTAGCAAAAATATAATGTTGAAAAAAGGTGTTAAAGCTACTATCTTATACTATGTTTCCAACTTCTTGTAAGTATCTGGGCTGCATTGTGAGAAAAATTTTCTAAACTCATACACCAACTGCATATACTGAAACTGGATAGGGGCATGAGTAGTTTTCATAATGCATGCCCTGCAACTTAGCCAATTTTATTTTTACCTCCCTTCTAAATGGGGCTCAACTCTTATAGGAAAGAATTTACTCCCTTAGGAGCAAATTCGTTCCTTTAAGAGTAGACCCCTTTTGGTAGAGTTTTATTGCCCAAGGAAGCATATAGGAGGTTTCAAAAACTATTTCTCTTTGTAAAAATGGTGTATCCATACATGCATAAACCTTAATAAACACTGAGTATGCCTCCTACAACTTTTTAATAATGTGGCTCTCGTGCCTGTTGCATTTTCCACAAGTAAATTGTTTCTTACTAGCTCTAGGATGCTGCTGTATGCAAGACTGAATTAAGCTTGAATGAAAAATAGAATAAATTATCCATTTGGATAGAAATTAGTGTGTTTTGTTGGTTGTAGTTTCATTCCCTATATAAGTACAATTTAACATTATCTTTCAGACGATAAGAAATAATTGTAAGTTGTTGTTAAGCTTGCTTGCAGTGGGTAAAACAGTTGTGTGCCTGTGTTAAAACAGGAATTGTCAGAAGACAATAAAGCACAACTTGCAAGAGCTTTACTTTAACAAGCGCAAGTTTAATATGGACAATTCCGGCCAAGTGAAATGAGATCAACTGCAATGTCAGAATAAACAGTTCTAAGAATATAATTCAAACCTCTAAAATGAACAGTGACATATAGGTCACAGTGACCTAGAAGTAACCTGAGGTAGATCACCATATGTGACTATAACATTACACCAAGTATAATAGGTCATTGAAAGATATTGGCTTAAATCACTGGACCATGCAATATAGGTCACACTGACCTATAATTAGTATGAAGTCACAGTGTCAGCCCATAACCCAAGTATAATGTAAATCCTTGTAAAAGTGTTAGAAATATGATGCAAAATCACTGGACCATGAAAGATAGATCACACTGAACTAAGTATGAGGTCACTCACAGTGTCAGCCCTAACCATGAACCCAAGTATAATGCAAATCCATGAAATAGCTTAGAAATGTGAGGTTAAATCATTTGACCATGAAATATAGGTCATGCTGACCGTCAACTAAGACCATATGATTCATAGTGTCAGCCTAAACCATTTAACCAAGTAAGATGCAAATCCATAAACTAGTGATAGAAAAATGAGGCAAATTCACTGGACCATGAAATAGGGCTCTCACTGACTACAATCAGAATGAGGTCACTCACAGTTTTAGCCCAAACCAGTAACTGAAGTATAAGTTTAATCCATGAAATGGTGTCAGAAATATGAGACAGAATCACTGCACCATGAAATATAGGTCACTGTGACCTACTGTTAGTTTGAGGTCAAATATCCAGTCATACTGAATCACTATCGCAAGCAATCATTTTCGTACATTTTTTAGTTTTCAAGAAACAAGGCAAAACCACCAGACCATGAAATATAGGTCACTGTGACCTACTGTTTGTTTGAGGTCAAACTATGGGTCACACTGAATAAGTATCAGAAGAAGCATGTGCGTACATTAAATAGTCTTCAAGATATAAGGCAAAATCACTGGACCATGAAATATAGGTCAATGTGACCTGTTTCTGTGTTCAATCAACTGTGAAATATAAATCGTGGTCCGATATGTATCGCTGCTTTCAGTAGATCTCTTCCAGGCATATATATGGAGCAAGTGTGAAGACTCTAGCCCTTGCAGTTACTTAGAAACTGAGCTAAACGCAACAGGTGAATATTTTTAGCTCACCTGAGCACGAAGTGCTCAAGGTGAGGTATTGTGATCGGTCTTCGTCCGTCGTCCGTTGTCCGGCGTCAACTTTTGCTTTAAACAACTTCTTCTCCAAAACTGCTGGACGGATTTCGAAATAATTTGACAGAAATGTTCCTTGGGGGACTCTCTACCAAAATTGCTCAAATGGTTCCGCTCTGCTTAACAATATGGCCGCCAGAGCTAAAAATAGAAAAACCTTTAAACGACTTCTCCACCAAAACTGCTGGGTTGATTTTGAAATAATTTCACAGAAATGTTCCTTAGGAGACCCTCTACCAAAATTGCTCAAACGGTTCCCCTCCGCTGAACAATATGGCCGCCAGAGCTAAAAATAGAAAAACCTTTAAACGACTTCTTCTCCAAAACTGCTGGACCGATTTTGAAATAATTTCACAGAAATGTTTCTTAGGAGACCCTCTACCAAAATTGCTCAAATGGTTCCGCTCCGCTGAACAATATGGCCACCAGAGCTAAAAATAGAAAAACCTTTAAACGACTTCTTTTCCAAAACTGCTGGGCAGATTTTTAAATAATTTCACAGAAATGTTCCTTAGGAGACCCTCTACCAAAATTGCTCAAACGGTTCCGCTCCACTGAACAATATGGCCGCCAGAGCTAAAAATAGAAAAACTTTTAAACGACTTCTCCTCCAAAACTGCTGGGCCGATTTTGAAATAATTTCACAGAAATGTTCCTTAGGAGACCCTCTTCCAAAAATGCTCAAACGGTTCTGCTATGCGGAACAATATGGCCGCCAGAGCTAAAAATAGAAAAAAAGCTTTTTAACAGCATCGCCTCTGAAGCCAATGGCTCGATTTAAAAAAAAATTCACAGAAATGTTTTACTCATGGCCCTTTACCAAAATTGCTAAAATGGTTCCACTCCGCTGAACAAAATGGCCGCCAGAGCTAAAAATAGAAATAAATCTTAGAATGACATTGAGGGCACAGTTATGATCCAATCATCATGAAACTTTGTCAGAATGTTTATCTAAATGAAATCTAGACCATCTTTGAAACTGGGTCATGTGGGGTCAAAAACTAGGTCACTGGGACAAATCTTAGGAAAACCTTGTGCACACCCGAGAGGGCACAGTTATGATCCAATCTTCATGAAACTTTGTCAGAATGTTTATTTATATAAAATCTAGGCCAAATTTGATTCTGATTCTTGTTGGGTCAAAAACTAGGTCACTAGGTCAAATCTTAGAAAACACTTGTGTACACTCTAAAGGGCACAGTTATGATCCAATCTACGTGAGACATTGTCAGAATGTTTATTTTTATGAACTCTATACCAGATTTGAAACTGGGCCATGTCAGGTCAAAAACTAGGTCACTAGGTCAGTTCTTAGAAAAACAGTGTGAACGCTTTAGAGGACACAGTTTTGTTCTAATCTTCATGAGACTTTGTCAGAATGTTTGTCTCCAACAAATCTGGACCAAGGGTGCAACTTGGTCATGTTGGGTCAAAAAGTAGGTCACTAGGTTAAACCTTAGAAGAACATTGTGTACACTCTAGAGGGCACAGTTTTGGTAAATTTGTCAGAATGTTCATATCCAAGAAATCTAGGCCAGGTTTGAAACTGGGCCATGTGGGGTCAAAATCTATGTCATTAGGTTAAATTTTATGAAAACCTTAGGTACACAATCAAGGGTTCATTTTCCATTTAATCTTTGTGAAACTCTGTCGGTCATATGGATGCCTCTGAGGTTAAGATCACAGGATACTCAGGTGAGCGATCCAGGGCCATCATGGCCCTCTTGTTTCTATGTTCAATCAATGGTGAAATATAGGTCAAGGCCCAATATGTATTGGTGCTTTCAGTAGATCTTCCCCAGACGTATTGATCTATGGAGCAGGTAAGATACTGAGCTAAACGCAACAGGTGAATATTTGCATAAGCCCGTCTTTGCTTCGCAAAGTCGCGCTAAAAAGATAGGCAATGATCAAGAATTAATACAATCAAAAGGGAAAGAAGCACAAACATTGACAAAAGTTCACAGAAGATACGACCAGCAGCTCTTTCTCAAACAGGTAGTCATTCAGCTGCCCTTTACTAAGAACAGCAGCAACATCTATGTTTACCTATTTTATATTATATTACAAAACAAAAACAAAACAGAAAGCAGAATGGGCAGCTACTCAGGTGACCATACTGCTAGAGACCATAGACAAGCGGACATAACAATATGTAACACAGACCGGGAACCACAACAGCAGTACCGCCTTGTAATGGGTCGGCAAAAGAAAAGAATACTGGCGGGGGTGCTTAAACATGTTTTATTGGATCCAAAACTCGCCCTCTGTGTCTGCGGTGGTTCGAAACATTTAGCTAGTTGTTTGGTCCGCACCCCTCAACGAATCATCACAGGAGACAAACAAATCACGGATAAGACATATGAATCAGAGATGAGGACTCGTGCGATCTACCTCCCTAATGAAATTTTCAATATGGTCAGTGTGGTCTTTATGCACTATGGACCTCAACAAAAAATGGATCTTTGAACAAAATTACAATGAAACATCGATGACTAGTGCTTTGATAACTCGTTTACCGTGGTTGCCTCGAATTTCTAGATCTCCCGGGAACTAATTTTTATGGTTCTAAGGGTTTTCCATTAATCCAAGTTTGACAATTGAGGCACCCAGCCGTGTATCACCACCAGTAACGCCATCACTGGGGGCCTCATGGACGGATGAAGAAAACCTTTAAGGATAAAGAGGACGTCAGTGTAGCTTAATTTGGACACCTTAGCTGAAAAGCAAACGACAGGGTTGCCCCCTCTCCTCCCCCCCGCCCCCGCCCCCGGCAACACCAACCCCACTTGAAAGTGTACCCATTCACCTTCTGTTATGTGCACTGTCTTCATTTAATCCGTTGGTCTAACAACAACAGGCATAGCATTTACAAATTAAAATAAAACTTTATGTATGAATATATGTATACTACATGTACATGTAAGTCAATGCCGCTTCCTTTTCCATTCTGCATACTGACAATGTTGCTGATTGTACATTTTTAAAAATTCATCCGGAGAACTAAAATCAATCTTACAGTTTTGCGAAATTCAGATTTGAAGCACTGTTTAAACAGAAGGAAATAGATTTATATCATGTTAAAAGTCTTAACCCAACTCATAAATCATCCCAAACAGTTTTCTAAGATGTTGCCAAAAACTTGAAATGATCATTAATTTCAGGTAGACATTTTTAAATTGCAGTGCCTAGTTAGATTTGTTCTTTAGTCGTGCGGAATCCTTGTCTAAGATCAGAGTTCCAGATAATATTTGGAAAAGATATTGATGATACTGAGTAGGCACGAAATTACAGCAAAATCTTCATGCAATGGACGTTCGAAAGGGAGAGTTGTTAATCTTTTACACGACACATCATCACTTAGTTATACCCCCATTCCACTGGATGACGCTTTGACTGCGCTCTTGGCGATCATGGCGCTTCTCCAAAATTTTCGAAATCGCAGCAGAAGCGTAGGCATTTGCCAAAACTTGGATCTTGTGCGCTTCTAGTACGCTGCCAGTACGATTCTAATACGATCTCGCCACGCTAGTCACGATGCTGCCGCGACTTAGCTGCGCTTCTGCCACGCTCAACGGACTTCGAGGGCGCTTCTAATACGCTGCTACTACGGCAAAGGATTTCAAGCTACGCTTGAGCTACGCTTATTACGATGCATTTGCGATTGTGCTACGACCGAAGTGCCGTAGCTGCGCTCATGCTGCGATTGTGTTGCGCTTTGTAACCGCTTCTATGTAAATCGGCGGAGAATCGGGTCCAGCAGAAGTTAGCCACCAGCCTTCAAACAATATTGATAATATAAAAATTCCAGTGGCTATGGCCCAGCTGGCAATCATGAACTAGTGACTTCGAACAACTCGTCTTGTTCTTCTTGCTGTTCAGGCTCAACTGGGGCCTCTGCTCGGCGTTCTGAAGAGCGCCTATCTGGCTCAGTTTAGAGAGCAAGAGCCTGGCCCCCTGTCAAAAGCAGAAGGCGAAATCCACACCCAGGCCTGGTCAGGAGACTATTTTCACACAGCCTTTACCGCAGGAGAGGGTATTCAAACTCCTGCTCCTGGCAGCCTGCATCTTGAATGAAACGTGAGAATCGAGTTATGAAACGTCGTGGAAACGCGGCGTTTTCATGCCCAGATCGCCATAAGAGCAGAGGAAACGCAGATAAAGCGCCAAGAGCGCAGTGGAAGCGTCGTGGTCGCGCTATTCATAAATAATAGAGTCGCAGCGGAAGCGACAAGAGCGCAACGGGAGCGCAAAGAGCGTAGCAGAAGCGTAGCTGGGTCGCAGACGAATCTCACGGCGCTGTCGGCACGATCCCGCTGCGCTGGTGCTGCGCTGCTCCCGCTGCTGCTGCGTTCATGAATTTCGAGCTACGTTCTTACTACGCTTTCGTTGCGCTTTGAGTCCATGGCGCTTCCGCTACGTAAATTTTGAGCAGAGTCAAAACAAGCGCCGTGACTTGGCGATCATGCCGCTTCTGATACGCTTTCACTGCGACCTAGAAGCTTCTCCTGCGCTGCTGCCGCTTCTGCTACGATTCATGGCGCTTTGACCAAAATTTCGGAGCGCAGTGGAAGCGCCGTCCAGTGGAATGGGGGTATAAAGGTGTATGGATCCTGTTTGGTTCACTAGACAATGAAAGCCTCTACAGGCTGAGGGTCTGCTCTTCAAGGAAGAATTTGCTCCAAGGGGAGCCCAATTGAGAAGGGAGGCAAAATAGAAAGTGGCGAGTGTTGCTTTAATTCGAATGACATTAAAATGATCGTTGACATGCTATGGTCAGACTGCAACCTTGCCCTTCCAAAAGTGGGACCTACACTTAAAGGAAAGAATTCGCTCCTACAGGAGCAAATTCTTTCCTTAAAGAGTTCACCCCTATTGAGAAAGGAGGCAAAAACAGTTGCTTCCCCTGCAAATGTACTATTCACCGTAACAAATTATAGCCCGAGTACGAGAATGGACGAAGAAACGAACGAACGCACGGGCATGCATAACAAAGGATGCTTTCCACCTTAATTCGAATGGTATCAAAATGATCATAGACTGACTACGATCGGATTTAAACTAGAATCAACTGATGGTAATGTGCACAACCCGTGGTGAATGTAGAATAATCAGTTTCTGGTGCCAGAAGGAATGTATGGAAATGAAATTGGTCATTTCTTGTAGAATGATGCATATTTTTATCAAAATACACCATGTGGTTAAGAGTTATGAGCAATTTCACTCACTGACTACAGCGGAAGGACAAACAGACTGATGGACTTGCACAGCGATTAAACCTGTGGGTCGTGCAATACTTTTTAGACTTTCGTCACCGTTTTGCATGCCGGTGGCTGGACAATGTTAAAATACATAAGTATACAAAATTTGAACCACATATGCCACGGGCTTCACGAGTTATGAGCATTTTCACTACTTGACCGTAAATTTTCAACTTGTGCTCAGCAAAGCCTCGTCCATCAAAAAAGACGGTTATGCATGCGAGTCGTTAGATGATGGTGACATGTATAAGTATGCAAAATTTTATCAAAATATAGAATGCGGTTCAAGAGTTATAAGCGTTTTTGCTGACTGATAACGGACAGACGGACGGACTCACACTGTGATTATAGTGCAAACCTGCGGGTTGTGCAATAGAAGTTTTGCATATCAGTGGCTGGGCAATGTTAAATTACATAAGTATACAAAATTTGAAGCAAATATACCAAGCGGTCCAAGAGTTATGAGCATTTTCAATAAAAGAGCTCGACCGGCCAAATTGATGCTCGGTGAAGCATCGTCACTGTTTTGCATACCAGTGGCTGGGCAATGTTAAATTACATAAGTATACAAAATTTGAAGCAAATATACCAAGCGGTCCAAGAGTTATGAGCATTTTCAATAAAAGAGCTCGACCGGCCAAATTGATGCTCGGTGAAGCCTTGTCACTGTTTTGCATGCCGGTGGCTGGACTATGTTAAAATAAATAAGCATACAAAATTTGAACCATTTTTACCACGTTGTTCAAGAGTTAGCATTTTCAGTAGTTGGCCGTAAATTTTCAACTTGTGCTCAGCAAAGTCTCGTCTATCAAATAAGGTTGTTATTCATGCGAGTCGTTAGACAATGTTGACATGTATAAGTATGCAAAATTTTGTCAAAATATCCCATGCGGTTCAAGAGTTATAAGCGTTTTCGCTAACTGATAACGGACGGACGGACTCACACAGTGATTATAGTGCAAACCCGCGGGTTGTGCAATCTTCAAATTGTGTCGTCAGCAAAAACAGGTTGTGCATGGTTCGCTTAGCCTTTGTCGCTCGTAGATTATATGCTTGCATTCTTGCTCTTTTTAATTCGAAACATTTCTCGTTTGAACATGTATAATAATAATCAATGTCAGCTTAAACCTCTCAAGTATGGAACTCCCAGTGTTCAAAGGAAACAATTTACATGTTCTACTGTACAATGTTGCAAGCTTGGCCATTAGCAGAGTGATGACAGGGTGTCAAACACTCACAGACAGTTTGATTGATGAGAGAAGATACAACAAACATTATCTACAACATACTTGTATATTTTATTGAAATTGACATCAGCCAGTGTTAGATACAAAATAAGATATAAAATACAAAGTTGTGTGGTTCATGGCTGGATTGTGAACACCTGAAAAAAGCAAAAGAATGAAAAGAAATAAAAAAATTAAAAAAAAAAATAAAAAGAAAACTTATGATCAGTGAAAGGATACTTCGGAGCACGCGCACTTTGAATTCAACGTTTCACGCGAATTTGCATAGATACAAGCAATATTTTCATCATATTGTAACACTAAAAGCACCACTGAAAAATCAAATGTGTCGAAAGGAGATATATCAAGATGAAGCGGCACTTAAATCAGCCGCCTTGCTTGGACAAAACGAGTAAACCTGTCTAAAGGCATTTGCAAAGTGCACATAATGGTATGCGTACTCATGTACTTCGCCCGAAAAAAATATTTGAATAAAATAAATAAATCAATAAATAACTATGCATGGCCTGACCAGACTGATCGGAACATATATATGATAAGCAATCTGCATGTTAGCCAATACATGTGTTTTTCATCGTGACTGAGGACAATGTATCATATACAAGGCAGTGTATCATGCAAGTTGAGCGATCGAGGCCCAACAGAGCGTCATGCATGCCGCTAATCTTCTGTGTTGTAAGCAAGGTGAGCGACAATGCTTGTTGCTAAATCATTAATGTAAGTTGGAAGCAGGAAATATGCTGTAGGTTGAGGTTAATAGCCTGTATATCACGAGAGAACATATCAGAAAACACGATCTGGTGTATGTCAGACAGGTTTACACCACCCAGTAACATATCCTTCGGCTGTAATCGCCCTCATTTTCATTTCTTAGTGAAAAAAATGGCACACGGAACAGCAAATGCCCTGATCAGACTGCGTGGATCCAAGCAGTCTGATCAGTCCTGTGCTGTTCACTCATATTTTCATAGACTTTTAGCTATTACCATACTTACAAGCCCATACTAAATTGGGCTGTTACAAATTACATTTCTTAGCGATGAGTCGCAAATCTGTAAAAGAGCGATGGTCATGGGGCATGCGGATGTTCAACAAAATATTTTAGACATTTTTATGCAATTTTATTTTTTATTTCTTGCCTCCTATTTATTTTAATTTCCTCCAAATCATGTCGTTTAGGAGACGAACACAAAAACACAACTCTGCCAGATCGTATGTCAGTATACACGATACAACTTCTACATTTTATTCAATTTTGAAATAGACATGAAAAAAAAATCGGAAGCATGTTGCGTGAAATGTACATCACACAGTCAGATGCAATTACACTTGCAGATGTGTGCAGGCATAATAAAACATGATACATTTATAACAGCTGGTTAAAATCTTGTAAATGTACGGCAGCCTGACATGCGTAAACAGAACCGCTTTAATGACTTCCAGAAATGTTACTGCTTTTTCAATTTTCATCCGTTCTGCATTTCTGGATCTTTTTATATATTAATCGCAATTTTATTGCATTCTGAAGCAGATCATTTAGACGGCATTCCGCAGTGACCACTTATGTTTGGACAGACAAACAGTACAGACTAAGATCAGATTGCTCCTCGAGCAGTCTGGTCTAGATCTGAACTTGTTTGTCAGTCAAGTAAAACATTATTTTGAAACATTAGGATAGTCACAATAAATAGTTAAGGCATCCCAATACTAAGAAAAATTAGGGTATGCATTTCTAGGACATTTTTGTCACCAGCATTGTTATATTTAGACTAAAATGTTCAAAATAGTTTATAACAATTGACAAAGGGCGTCCCTATATTTCGAAAAAAATGGGTGTGCATTTTAAGAACTTTTTTGTCGCCAGATTTGTTATATTTAGACTAAAATGTTCAAAATAGTTTGCAACAATTGCAGTAATTTAAACGGGTCACAGACTCTGTTATACAATTGAACTGCCACTGCAGGCATTGAAAACTAGCCAACATCTAGCTATAAATGTTTATAAAGTAAACATTCTTTGACAAAAAACACGAATTGTTACCCAATTTTGCCACTGGATCTGTTTTCGAACATGGTGTCAGGTGATGCTGAACTAACAAACAACTGTAATTTCCTGTCAGTTAAGAATCATGAATTTTGACAAATGTTTTGCTCTGTTTGTAGTCGAAGACCAAAAATAGGATACAGACCAATCCATATGATACAGAAAGCTGTAAAACTTTGAGATGAGAGGCCTAATTCAAATCAAGTACGCCTAGTTTTATACGAATATAGTCCGGTATAAGAATAGTCCATCTGTTTTGCTTGATTTTCTCCACACTTTCCCATATTTTCTTGCAAGATTTGGTCAAAAATGTGTAACTAAGGATTTCTTTTGATAGATATGTTTAATAATTTGGTGTTTCTACACAATTTCTAACTGAAACTGCGTTTGATATTTCTGCCCTTCCATACCGACTGCCATGTCATTTGTGCGATATGGGAGAGGGTCTCTTGCCTGGTAGAGCCTGTCGAAGTCGCTGGCTGTTCATAACCTCTGACCACATGGCTAGGTGGGCCATGTTGTTCAAAGTATTGTTAGCTTTACGAAGTTGCTAGTCAATGACACGTTAGATTTTTAGCTGATATAAATAAACTGAGCTAATATTTTTGCTGAAATAATGTAAGGAGCGTTTCTCATATTTTTGCGACAAATATAATACTGTTATGGCGTATTTTTGAAAATACGAGTATTATGCCTCGTTAGCTAACGACGTCTGAATCCCATTTGTATAACATAGATGATACTGTAATTTTTGTTATTTCTCTTCTGTAATATATGTTTATACAAATAAACTATAGTTTAAACCAACTAACGACGTCGTTAGTTCTGAACAACTTGTCCCTGGCCATGAGCTAAGTCTTCACGATATACTGACCTCCAGCTCAGTAAAATCTTGTGAATGACTGATCCTGAACCAGTCACAGTTACAAAGTCCATAGCTTGGTATCATATTTTGTTGCAGATTGTTATATGTTACTATATCTCTGCCTTCCTTGTATAGTTCTGCTCGTGTACTGTCAGCTCCTTTGCTCTAAAAGCACCCTCATCTTCTTGTCTGAGACCTGGGTTTGAGGTTATAAAACTTGAGAATAATTTCAAACTCAAAATAAAGCACACTGATTGGCTGCTTCCGAGCACATCAAACTCAAAATAAAGCACACTGATTGGCTGCTTCCGAGCATGTCTCAAAATAAAGCACACTGATTGGCTGCTTCCGAACATGTGCTCGGAAGCAGCCAATCAGTGTGCTTTATTTTGAGTTTGAGAATGTGAGAATGTACTCAACTTTAATAATCTCTGGACCTGGAATGCTATAATTTGTCATTGGATGAGAACAGGTATACAGGTATACATAGGAATTGTCCACTTGTCAAGCAGTTCTGTATGGATTGACACTGATTCTGACCTGGATGTGCAGTTATGTTGCGAAAAAAGGAAAGAGAAGCAACAACAACATCAACAACAGCAAAACCGATCCCTCTCTCTCAGTCTCTCTCTCTCTCTCTCTCTCTCTCTCTCTCTCTCTCTCTCTCTCTCCTTGTACATTTGCCACCAGTTTCATTTTGCATAATTTTGAATAGCATTTGAAAAAAAAAAAAAATAAGAAAAAGGACAATACAGACAATACAGAATGCTCATCAGAAGTTGTGTTTTAACCATTAGATACAAGTGTTCGTAATGTTTCGTCCAGAAACTGAACAGTTAGTAGCGATCTGATCAGTTAGTTGTGATTCTCTGTCATGATTTGATTCACGGAGCAGATATGATTTGTTACACCCATTGTTAAAGTATTATACCTGTAGGAACTCCAATTTCTAGTCTCGAACAGGTTCATTTCAAAGGAATAGGCTATAGCTGTTTAAAGTATATTCCACAGGGATAAAATACAACAGTCTTGCCCTCTTTCTAAAACTAGCAGGTGTCAATATTTCTTACTACTTAAACTTAACGATCAACTTCCTTTTCATTTTCGCCAGTCCGAACAAAAAGGATTAATTGGTATATCAACATGTACATTAGTCTCTTAAAGTTTGATTTTCCAACTTGGCACCCCACTGTGAAACACCCTAATGCACTTTCTGATTGAATAGAATAGATTATTGCAATTTAATTGTTTCCAACAGTTTAACTCTTTCGGCGCCAAAGTCGCAAAAATGCGACTTTGCAAACAGCGTATATCCAGATCAGCCGGCTCTTAAAAGAGCCGTCTGATCAGGATCTACACTGTTTGCCATTCAAATATGAACTTAAAAAGCCTGATTTTATGAAAAATGTCTTTAGATTGTTAAAATTTCCAATTACAAATCTGTCGTCTGATGATTTGAACAGACGAAAATTTGTCGTCTGAAAAAATTGGCGCCGAAAGAGTTAAAATGGAACTGGAGTCAAAAGATTCTAGCAAACGCTTAAAAAGTAGCAAGTGATGAAAAGTGCAACTTGCTGTTTGAAGAAATTATAGCAAGTTAGCAAGTGCTAAACTTGACCCTCCCATCGGGTACAAGACGTCAAATGGCGTCAGGCTGTCGTCGATGAGACGTCATTACGTCGCATCGATGTCAGTACGGCGTAATTACGACGTCATGTGCCTACTTGGTTCCATGACGGAAAACCTCTTTGTATTAAAGAAATGTCGCACTTATTTAAGCTAAGCTGGTTCTTAACCCGAAAACCCCTCTAGAAATAAAAAACAAAAATCCTCATTTTTTAATCTATTTATTTTTTCTACAGATTCTGAACTCGGTCGGCTTCGATTGCACAAAAGCCTCTTTGCCTGCTTTGAAAGATGTACTTGAAAAGGCTTACCATTTTGCCCAAACCATTTTGCCTGAAATATTAATTCTGATTTTGAAATCTTCTGAAATGCATCAACTGAAGCTCTACGAAATTCCTAATTTCTAACATCTGTACAAAGACAAGAAATAGAATTTGCAGGTAATGTATCGCATGTGACATGCCATAAGAAAGAAAACAAAACACGTGCATCAAACCGCAGCATTTCATAACTATGGGAATGCCTTTGGTGGTATGCTTGTAGTTTATGTCAGACTTTCTGCCAAATGATTCCAAATGATAAATCTGATACTCTGGAATGCAGTGTACCATGACAATAGCAAAACAAGTGCAGGCTGCAACTGTTGTTAACTATTATGCTGTCTGGATAAACACAGGGTATAATCGATTCCGCCAATTTTCGCTTCCTGCAGAGACTGTCCGTCATATTTGGCTTCCGCCGAGACTGTCCGCGATCTCTTGCTTCCTGCAGAGCCTACTGTCCTCGAAGAATGGCTTCCTGCAGAGACTGTCCGCGTGACTCTGCTTCCTGCCGAGAGCCTCGGCAGGAAGCAAAATCACGCGGACAGTCTCTGCAGGAAGCCATTCATCATGTACAGAAGTCTCGGCAGGAAGCAAGAGATCATGGACAGTCTCGGCGGAAGCCAAATATGATGTACAGTCTCTGCAGGAAGCGAAAATTAGCGGAATCGATTATACCCTGTGATAAACATACAAGCAATCATTGTTCTTTTGTCGGAGATCTGAGAAACGTAAACATTCTAGGAAACATCTTCTGCTCAGTCATGCGTGAAACATGGCATGTGTTACAGGTGAAAAATGTGCCGTGGAAGACAGCCAGATTGTAGCGGTTTTTGTGAAGCAGAAAACATGTTCAGGAAAATCAACAATAAATGCTTAATTGCTCAACCTCCATGTTCCAGTGCCGTAGCGAGGAAAAAATATAGTATATCATACATTTCTTTGCTAGGAAAGAAAAAAGAACACGGGCCTTTCAGATGAGATGTTACCGAAGGTTACTGAATATTTCGTAGAAGGATCATATAACCAATGAGGAGGTTCGCAGAAAGAGCCAAGCAGCTATTGGAGAATATGACAAGCCACGTCTCAAGGTCTTCTGATTAAGCAAAGACGATTCTACAGGACACAGTGAAAGCGGGAAAAGAAGATGAGGCAGACAGAAGAAGAGGTGGGAAGATAATATAAAAGACTGGGCAGGGGTGGATTTTGCCAGCTCAATTAAGGCAGCTGAAAACAGGAAAAGGTAGAAAGGGATTGTTTCGAAGTCATCTGTGGTGCCCCAACGACCTTATCAGATTGTAAGGTTATGGTATAGAATAGAATGAATAACTAGTTTTTTAAGTTTTATCAGATTCGTACGAAAGTGTCGGCGTTGGTGGCTTTCGCGTGCCAATGTTGTTCTTCTTCTTGTTCTTCTTCTTTTTGACAAGTTAAGCTGCGCTTTCTTGTCATATCCATTTTGACTATGCTTATGAAACATGCATCCTTATGGCAGAACAAGAAAAAAAGAAAGAATCCAGACCTTTGATAATTCGTATAAAGACCGTGTAACAAGCAGCCATTGAAGATCACAGCGAACTCATGTTGGCAGATATCAAGAAACGGAAACACCCGATAGTTTCGCAACACCCCCGGGCTTCTAGATTAGCGAAGACGCTCTTTCATGATCTTATAGGAGCGTCTTCGCTAATCCAGAAGCCCGGGGGATGTTGCCAAACTATCGTGTGTTTCCATTTCTTGGTTTTTGTCATCATGAGTTCGCTGTGATCTTCAATAGCTGCTTGTACTATCTATTTTCATTTGGCAATTCGGTCATGTCTGACCGTAATGGCGCTGCTAAATTTAGAATTTAGCATTGAAAAGGATAGGCAATTAAAACTATTTACAAGAAGCAAATCAGAGGCATGCTAGAGACGGGGTTTAAATAAGAGACCACAGAAGCGGGAAGACCATTCCACAGAAGAGTGGTCGATGGAAAAAAATGGATGCTCGAAAGCGTCAGAATATTTCAAGTAACTTGTGACGCCCTTGTTTGTCTCAACCAGGTATTTTGTTCTACCAATGGCTACAGCCTCAGTGTGAGTTTTGTTATAAAGAAAATTAAGGAGGACTGCTCCCGTGGGGCTTCCAGTGTTGGCCACTGCAATTCACAAAGCATTTCCCCGACATGACTTGTGTTCCGCCAACGCCTGCAAGTCCAACGAGCTGCCGTCCTCTACACCTTCTCACTCTGACAGGAGTGAGTTTTGGTTTATGGGCTCCAAACTTTGGCTGCATATTCCAGTTTTAGATGCATTAACGTTTTATATGCAGCTCCCTTGGTTTCTAGGTGTAATCCAAGGGTTTGTGTTCCTTTGGACGATATTTCAAATATATGTTGACCCAAATCTACAGTGATACAGTGAAACAAAAAAGAAGAGGTAGGCAGAAGAAAATGAAAGACAATACCGAGTGGACAGTGTGCCAGCATAATAAGGGCAGCTGAAAACAGGACTAGGCCCGGCTTGAGCTTTGTCGTAGGATGATAGAAATGCTTTATCAGGACATGTCCACTCAAAGCTCAGAGTATGTTCTGATCTTAACAGTGATTATATGGACACGAAAGTACAAACGCATTATTTCAATTTAGTTTATTTCCAAACTAAATTCTTAGTTTTGTTTCTGGACGACTGTTTGGTCGTTGGGTTTAACGACCGTTTGATTCAGTATTTTAGTCCATATCAAGCCGTCTGTCAAAGAGAGGGAAAGAGGTCAGTTGATATTGTTGTGGAGAACAGTAAATAGAATAAAGTATACATTATCATTTTATACATTATCATTATGATTTTACATTTCTTGGCATCAAGGGACAAGGACAGAAATTACAACCATGATTCCTCCTAGGAGGACAGTTTGAGTAGAAAAAAATCTTAAAAAGATGATATATGGAACTAGTTATAAAGTACTTACCATGATAAATTCTGTTAATCAGAAAGAATACGAACAAGAAATCGACATCAAAAGTGCATTGAGATAATGGCTGAAATAGCTGGAAAAGTTCAGGCACTGAAAGAACACATTAAGTCTTTCATTGGTATTTTAACATTAGGTGTAATAATCAATTACCGTATTTATCTGAAATGTTGGGGAAAACAGTATAGACCCTGAAAAGACTGCTCCAGTGAGCAGTTTGATCAGGGTCTGCACTGTTTGTTAAAAGTTTTATATAACACCTCCCCTACCCCCATCCACCACAGCCACCCCGATTGAACAAATAGACTTTTCAAATACGGAGCCGGTGGAATTCTCGAGGTGTCCGAACATCTAGATCAAATACGGTAAATAAATGGTCCAAATGCATCTTCTTGTCATTCTAAAAGGAATTTAAAATAGTCCTTATTAATCATATATCCGTTTTATTTGTTGGTATAAAATGCAGATAGGATGTGGTATTTAAGAATACACTTTGCTTAATTGCAGATTTAAAGATTGCAGCGAACTGTACATTTAATTTGAGAACCAATTAACCTCGAAAAAGAAAATGTGTTTTCTGTCTATATTAAAATCTATATGCAAATAAAAACATTTTAGACAGCTGCAACTATTGACAAAATCGTCAAATTAGAGGCATCATGGCAAAAAATACAAAATGCCATTCCAAAGCTAGCCTGTGCTAAGGCGCAGTCCATCAGGAAAATGCCTCCGTCGTCCAGATCATGCGTTGTGAAATACTAAAGGTACACATCTTGGCCAGACTGCGCAGGCTAGCCTGGGTTTTGCAGTTTGTACTTTTTGTTTTGTTGCGTTTTCCCAACAGACGCTACCGCACTTATCCTACATAGAAGGATACATAATCGCGTTGAATATCTAATTTTACTTTCATGCGATTTGTCAGAATGGCATACAACGCAGACTCTGATGAGACTGCTAATATGTGAGAGTCTGAGCTGAATGTTTACTCCGACACATCCCAAATGAGCCGCGACACTACAAAACCAACAAAGTGGCATGTGCGCCCAGCAAATACTCAGATCAGCCTGGGCATCCGCCCAGTCTGATCAGAGTATTGGCTGTCCGCATGAAGCTAGCTTAGACTCTTTGCTACCTTTAAAGCGCAAGCGAAGACTCTGATCAGTCTGGGCGGATGCTCAGGCTGAGCTGAGTATTCACAGGGCGAAATAGCCACTTTGGTGGTTTTGGCGTGTCGCGGCACAAATAGTAATGGCAAGTACAGTTGTGGGTTGAAATATATGCTTACATTAGGGAACAATTAGGCTAAAAAGCAAGCTATTAGACCACACACTGGTGACTAATGGACTTGAAGTGGCTCAAGAGAGTATCCAAAAGCTAGACCGTGAATTTGCTTGGTAAAAACATTTTTCTATCCAATGATGTTTTCTTAGTAATGCACAGACTGCATACGGGAATGAGGCCTGAAAAGCACGAAATGACAGAACACCAATGTAGAAACATTTGGCCAGTTGCTGGGCTTTGCTGATTCAGAATTATTACTGTTATCATTTTCGGCAAGGATAAAACCAGTTCAACAACAAACTTCTGCGAGTAATTATGCACATGCACTATGCAGCCTCGTTGTCAACATCAAATTCGATTCATGTATGATTTAAGCTGAGTCCATTAGCGAAAATCAGACAAAAAGAAGAAGAAGAAAACAAGAGGGCCATGATGGCCCTGGATCGCTCACCTGAGTATCCTGTGAACTTAACCTCAGAGACATCCATATGACTGACAGAGTTTCACAAAGATTAAATGGAAAATGAACCCTTTATTGTGTACCTAAGGTTTTTATAAGATTTAACCTAATCACCTAGATTTTGACCCTACATGACCCAGTTCCAAACCTGGTCTAGATTTCTTGGATATGAACATTCTGGCAAAGTTATCAAAACTGTGCATTCTAGAGTGTACACAATGTTTTTCTAAGGTTTAACCTAGTGACCTACTTTTTGACCCAACATGACCAAGTTGCACCCTTGGTCCAGATTCGTTGGAGACAAACATTCTGACAAAGTCTCATGAAGATTAGAACAAAACTGTGTCCTCAAAAGCGTTCACACTGTTTTTCTAAGAACTGACCTAGTGACCTAGTTTTTGACCTGACATGGCCCAGTTTCAAACCTGGTATAAGTTTCATGAAAGTAAACATTCTGACAATGTTTCACATAGATAGGATCATAACTGTGCCCTCTAGAGTGTACATGAGGTTTTTCTAATATTTAACCTAGTGACCTAGTTTTTGACCCCACAAGACTCAGATTCAAATTTGGCCTAGATTTTATATAAATAAACATTCTGACAAAGTTTCATGAAGATTGGATCATAACTGTGCCCTCTAGAGTGTGCACAAGGTTTTTCTAAGATTTGACCCAGTGACCTAGTTTTTGACCCCACATGACCCAGTTTCAAAGATGGTCTAGATTTCATTAAGATAAACACTCTGACAAAGTTTCATGATGATTGGATCATAACTGTGCCCTCTGTGTCATTCTAAGATTTATTTCTATTTTTAGCTCTGGCGGCCATTTTGTTCAGCGGAGCTGAACTGTTTGAGCAATTTTTGTTCAGAGCCATGAGTAAAACATTTCTGTGAATTTTTTTTTGAAATCAACCCATTGGCTTCAGAGACGATAATGTTTAAAGCTTTTTTCTATTTTAAGCTCTGGTGGCCATATTGTTCAGCGGAGCGGAACCGTTTGAGCAATTTTGGTAGAGGGTTTCCTAAGGAACATTTCTGTGAAATTATTTGAAAATCGGCCCAGCAGTTTTGGAGGAGAAGTCGTTTAAAGGTTTTTCTATTTTTAGCTCTGGCGGCCATATTGTTCAGCGGAGCGGAACCGTTTGAGCAATTTTGGTAGAGAGTCCCCCAAGGAACATTTCTGTGATATTATTTCAAAATCGGCCCAGCAGTTTTGGAGGAGAAGTCGTTTAAAGGTTTTTCTATTTTTAGCTCTGGGGGCCATATTGTTCAGCGGAGCGGAACTGTTTGAGCAATTTTGGTAGAGGGTCTCCTAAGGAACATTTCTGTAAAATTATTTCAAAATCGGCCCAGCAGTTTTGGAGGAGAAGTCGTTTAAAGGTTTTTCTATTTTTAGCTCTGGCGGCCATTTTGTTCAGCGGAGTGGAACCGTTTGAGCAATTTTGGTAGAGAGTCCCCCAAGGAACATTTCTGTGAAATTATTTCGAAATCCGTGCAGCAGTTTTGGAGAAGAAGTCGTTTAAAGCAAAAGTTGACGCCGGACAACGGACGACGGACGACGGACGACGGACAAAGACTGATCACAATACCTCACCTTGAGCACTTCGTGCTCAGGTGAGCTAAAAAAAAAGCGACAGGGTGACATGGTGTATAATTTACGGTAGCTCTATTTCATTTCGGAGACATACAGCAGTAAAAGTCACTTTCAAAGCGTTTATTTTGGCAGCGAAAGATGACAGAATTTGTCATTTAAAATTGAGACGGAAATACTGGGAGAACAGTGCTGATCCGACAGTTTTGACCTTTTTGAGCAGTCTGATGAGGTTAAAAGTGTTTGCCATTGAGCTGTTTGATACGATAAAAAACCTGGATTAGCATTTTTCTACAATTGAACAGAAATTATTATGAGTATGGTTTGGTTGGGTGAAGGTGCCCAAATAAAAATGACACGATTTCTCAATTATACCCTCTAGACTATTCGCCTTCAAATGATGATCTACAAATGATGACACAACGTTCAAGAATGCCCATGAAGTTTGACAAGGTTGGATGCACGTTGTACGAATGTCGAGTTTTCACTTGGAGTATTTTCGGTCTTTCACCATCCTCGGACAATGCTCTCTCATGCCAGTAGAAACTTACCGACAGCGGAAGCAGTGGTTATACGAGTACTAGACTCGTGCATTAATTTGGTACTCTGAGGGTGCAATAACCCATAATGGTATGGGGAAGGAATTTGCAGAAATGCATGTCAATCTGGCATTGACATTAGTTTTTCATCACTGCTTCAATTTAAGAATTTGGCAACCTGCTAATTGGTTTTGCATGGGTTCGAGTCTTGCATAAGTACTGTAATAACCCTAAATTTTCAAACAGAAATTCCTGAGCAAACAGTGTAGACCCAGATCAGACTGCTCCTGAGGAGCAGTCTTGTCATGGGTCTACATTGTTTGCCATGCTACCAGTTACTCTTGACACATCTACGGACTGTAACATGGTAAGATCAACTTAAAATTTAAAGATACAATGTACTAACAGTAACTGGATAAAAAGTCCTAATATTTAGGTTAAAGGCATATTTTAGCCCGTGCCATAGACACTGTGTATGACAGAAGCATAATCTCCATTGTTATGTAAGACAAGTAAACATCAAATAAAGTCCTACATTCTGCAGGTCGTGGCGGAAAATTCGTAAAACAGAAGAGTCTGAGGTTGTTCATTAAACGCTCCGCCAAGTGGTGAAACAACGTTACAACGTGAATGTTATTGGCGTAAAACCATATATGTAGGGTCAAATTGAAAAAAGAAAAAAGTAATCTTTATTTTCTCGTTAAAACAAGTACAATGTAATTTAATTTATGGGATGCTGTACGGCATTTGCGAACAGCTGAGACTAAGATCAGTCTGGGATTACACTTTTCAGTTTTGTTCTTCAGGAAACTAAGGGAGCTGAGACGTTAACATTGTTGCTCAAAAGTTAAAACGATATTCAGTAATTAATTCGATTATTTTTACCTTTCTGTTCATATCTTTAGTGGTAGTATATACCGGCAGTGGCAACTGCAATTTTTTTTCTAAGAAAATGTGAGTCAATTTTATGTAACATTGTGCCAAGCAATACTTGACTCCACCGCCTGACTGGTCTCTGCAGATAACTCAGGATTCAAGTTATAAGCCGCGACACGAATAAGGGTCCTCACCAACATCGGACAGCGAAAATCGTTTATGCCTTTTCCCTTCTAACCCGGTTCTGTGAAAATCTGAATTTACCTTATAAATTTGTCCAGAAACCTGTACCGTGTGCCAGTGTAAGGAAATTTTTTCGTTGTAATGCCATGAAAATTAGCGCGTTTGTCAACATCAACGTTGGAGACAAGCCAGTGCAGCCACACATTTTGTGCCTGTAGCCATAGAAACAAATGCTCAGACCAGTCTTCGCCGATGTGCTGGTCGGTCTTAGCATTTGGTGTTCCCATACGATCTGGGGATTTGTAATCTGTTTCGCGGAATCGGTGATTGGCATTTGTTTGACAGTTTATGATTGATTCCCATATTTCA
Organism: Ctena decussata; assembly: GCA_963989385.1. Lineage (NCBI taxonomy): Eukaryota > Metazoa > Mollusca > Bivalvia > Lucinida > Lucinidae > Ctena > Ctena decussata. The sequence goes on along the minus strand of OZ022499.1, from coordinate 32,210,388 downwards.
TAATATTATTTGGCTCAGAGCTCTGTAAGACCGCAATATTCACAGAACGCATTTTTCACATGTGTGAAAATTTCGGTCGCATTTTTCACACGTGTGACAAATCCGGTCGCATTTTTCACAGAATTTGAACGCATTTTTCACATATCTGTGACATTTGCGTTTGATATATACCATGAAAACGTAATTTTCCAAACGCATGCAACACCCCAAAAATATGACAAAATATCACAAAAACGCAATTTTCACTTCTTGACATTTTTATAACCCTGAAATTATGAAAGTTATAGTGTACGAGAAAACGGCAGAGTAAACAAAAAGACAAGTAGCCCAAAGGGCAACAATTGCTCACCTGAGAGACATTGTAAACCTATAGGGATATTTAAGATGCTCAAGGGCAGCTAACTCCACAGTCAGTGGTCCAATCAGGCAGAAAATTAAACTCATCCAAAACATTATGTATGCCCTCATTTAATATATGCAAGTTTAAAAAGTATCCGATCAAGAGCACAATAGACAGAGCTGTCAAGGGCAGCTAAATTCGTAGTGGTTGGCCTGATCTGGCCAAAATTTGAACTTGTTTAAGATATTATGCATTTCCTCATTACCTGCAAGTTTGAAAAGGATCGGATCAGTAGAAACCAAGAAAAAGTGGCGACGCTGATTTTTTGGATGCTCAGGGCAGGTACTCCATAGTTAGTGGTGGGATCTAGCCGAAATGCTAAGTAATCCAAGCTTTTATGCATATCCTCATTACCTGCAAGTATGAAGAGGATCCGATGAAAAATGAAAATGTGATGACGTTGTTTTCTCCATTATAAGACTATGGGATTTTTTTCAAACACTCAAGGGCAGCTAACTCCGTAGTCTGTGCTCGAATCCGGCCAAATTTCGAACTCATCCAAGCTCTTATGTATGTCATCATTACCTGCAAGTATGAGAAGGATCTAATAAAAAACCTTGATTGCAGCACCCTGAAAGTCAAACTTGCTCGAGATATTGTCATGCCCTACATTTGTGTGAATTTACTTTAAAATCCGTTGAGAAATGTAGGTGCTAGAGCGATGACAAAGTTTTTCTAAAAATAGCCACAGTTACCTTGACCTTAAGCACAGCATCCTGAAAGTCTAACATGCTTGAGATATTGTCATACCCTACATTTGTGTCAAGTTATTTCAAAATCCATGGAGAAATGAAGGTGCTAGGGCGATGACAAAAGTTTTCTAAAAATAGCCACAGTGACCTTGATCTTGGGCACAGCACCCTGAAAGTCAAATTTGCTCGAGATATTGTCATGCCCTACATTTGTGTGAATTTATTTTAAAATCCATTGAGAAATGTAGGTGCTAAAGCGCTGACAAAGTTTTTCTAAAAATAGCCACAGTGACCTTGACCTTGGGCGCAGCACCCTGAAATTCAAACTTGCTAAAGATATTGTCATGCCCTACATTTGTGTGAAGTTGATTTAAAATCCGTTGAGAAATGTAGGCGCTAGAGCGATGACCAAGTTTTTCTAAAAATAGCCACAGTGACCTTGACCTTGGGTGCAGCACCCTGAAAGTCAAACTTACTCGAGATATTGTCATGCCCTACATTTGTGTGAAGTTATTCTAAAATCTGCTGAGAAATGTAGGTGCTAGAGCGCTGACAAAGTTTTTCTAAAGATAGCCACAGTGACCTTGACCTTGGGCGCAGCATCCTGAAAGTCGAACTTGCTCGAGATATTGTAATGCCCTACATCTGTGTGAAGTTATTCTAAAATCTGCTGAGAAATGTAGGTGCTAGAGCGCTGACAAAGTTTTTCTAAAAATAGCCACAGTGACCTTGACCTTGGGCGCAGCATCCTGAAAGTCGAACTTGCTCGAGATATTGTCATGCCCTACATTTGTGTGATATTATTTTAAAATCTGCTGAGAAATGTAGGTGCTAGAGCGATGACAAAGTTTTTCTAAAAATATGTGATGACGTTGTTTTCTCCATTATAACACTATGGGATTTTTTTCAAAAGCTCAAGGGCAGCATACTCCGTAGTCTGTGCTCGAATCTGGCCAACTTTCGAACTCATCCAAGCTCTTATGTATGTCATCATTACCTGCAAGTATGAGAAGGATCTAAGCAAAAACAGTTGAGAAAACGTGATGACGCCATTTTCCCCATTATAACCCTATGGGATTTTTTTCAAACGCTCAAGGGCAGCTAACTCCGTAGTCTGCTCTCGAATCCGGCCAAATTTCGAACTCATCCAATCTCTTGTGTATGTCATCATTACCTGCAAGTATGATAAGGATCTAATCGAAAACAGTCGAGAAAACGTGATGACGCCATTTTCCCCATTATAACCCTATGGGGGCTATCTGTTGCCATGGAAACCAGAGTTCTGAGCTGATCGGCACCAAAACCTAATGCGGCCTTTCCCCTACCCAAATGATGCTTCAGATAAAATTTGATTGCGATCGGCCCACTGGTCTTTGAGATATTTATGTTTGAAAGTGTTGACGCACCCACCCACCCACCCACGCACCCACGCACGGACGACGGCTCGACTCCCATCCTATAAGCTCACCTCTGAGCCTTCGGCTCAGGTGAGCTAAAAACTAGAAATTTGTCCTGCTCTTCCGCGAAGAAGGTCGCAGGTTCGAGAGTCGCCAGTCAGGTCACGACTGAAACATTGACTCTGTCATCCCAGCAGTAAATGGGTACTTGTTCCGGATCAGGGAAGGTTAAAGGCTACGAAAGGAGAGGAATAGGTTTCCTCTTTCACAACCTGTGCCTAAGATGTGAGTTCCGCTTAAGCCGGTGCTAGGGGGCGTGGCTGGTGTAGACTCAATTAAACCAAGTCTGCTACTTTCTATTCTTTGGTGTGTTTCTTGCTTCCAGAGGATCTTATTTTTCAGAAAATATTTATCTTCACTGCAGCTGGTGTTACGTAATGCCGTGTAGCTGCCGTTAAACGTCTCCCCAGCATAGTGCAGATTATAGTTTCTGGTCCCTTGGGATCATTGAGTTCATTTGAGTAATTTTGAAAATAGAGTTCCGATTAAGCCGGTGCTAGGGGGCGTAGCTGGTGCCGCACATTTTATTACTAGTTATGAACAGACCCAATTAAACCGAGTATGCCATTTTCTATTCTTTGGTGGGTTCCTTGCTTCCAAAGGATCTAACTTTTTAGAACATATTGTATGAATGTTATTGTTGATTCTCTTGTTGTTTACATGTAAACTTGTAACTTGGACATCTACATCTGGGTAGAAATGGGAGGGAAGACATATCGTTTTCCCATAGTTGTCAGCCGGGCCGGGTAGCGCAATCGGTAGGGCACCTGACTCGTAAGTCAGAGGTCCTGGGTTGGAATCCCGGTCTGGCCACATACTTTCGTTTCTCCTTCCGCTGATTCAAGAAGGGCAGTTGTCAGTTACTGGCGAAAGTATGTGCACTTAGTACTGGTTAACCGCTTAGGAGGTCTAAGCCTGCCCAGGAATAGTGTGGTTAGGTTAACTGACCGTCCCGACATGACCTTAGTTGTTTACCGTGGACGTTAAGCATCAAATTAACCAACCAACCCATAGTTGTCTGCCTGTCCGTCCGTCACAAATCGTTTCCGCTTTATAACTTTAAAAGGTAGTTTTAGCAAACTTGGTACTAATATAAAGCATGCAGAAAAAGTTGGAAAATGCCAAAGTCGCCAATAAGGCATAGTCCAGTCATATATTTACGAAATGGGCCTAAAATTTAATCAGATGATCTACACCACTTAAAGTAATACCTAAAGGTTAGATATTTTTCCCGCAATTTGTTGACCATGTAAACTCCCGAAGAGCCGAAGGCTCAGGATAGTTGGGGTTCAAACTCATAGTTGTAGTTGGAAAGGGAAAACAAATCATTCATTCTCATGTCTCCCTTGCCGTATGTGTGAAAAGTGCGTTTCTAATAAAAATCGCTACAAAATCCGAATGCATTTGTCACACTCGCAAAATGTGAAGAATACGACCGTATTCATCACACACGTGTGAAAAATGCGTTCTGTGAATATTGCGGTCTCTCAGAGCTCCACCTATATTTGTTTGGCCCGTAATTTTAGAAATAAATGCAGGTCTCTCTACTACTCCGCCTAAAATCAATTATTGCTGATGGTTAGAAAAATAAACATCAACAAGTTTAATATACTATTTTATCTTTGGTTTGTAAATATTTTGAGAAAACCAGCTGAAGACGTGAAAACTAAATTCATAGGAAAGCACAATGTACGTGCTTTGGTATCGGAAACTGACTGCAGTCTAGCACATCCGCCGGTCTCTTAGTATCCATTTTAAGCATTTGCCCCTCTGCATGGTCATTTATACAAGGTACCATAATATTTTTTTAAACTTTCACTTGAATAAAAAAATATTCTTGCCTAAACTTCAAAGCACATGATATATTCCATGTTTTTCTTATCATTTTATATACATGTACATGTGTCTAACAGATTTGCTTTAATTTGCTTTAATATTTCATTGTCAGTGTCAAATCATTATTCATGGTTGCCAAAGCCACATGATATAACCCAATCACAGAAGCAACGGGTTGTGCATTAATTTCTGTCAAAATTGCCAGATGTGCAAAAAAATGACATATAGATCTGATATTAATAAAACCAATAACCAGACATAAGAAACAGTTATTATCAAAGAACTAAGAAAAAACAGAAGAAGAAGAAAAAAAAAAAACACTTTTATTTCACAAGTTATAGTGTAAATGGCAACGGTACAGTTTCCGAAGCTCTGTGGTTGCAGGAGCAGTGAGCTTTAGAGGCCCAACATATCTTGGGCACAGCATATGACCGAAGGAGATCATCCCTCTCCATTTGCTGTCTTTCACCTTCCTTGATAAATCAAAGGGCCAATAGCCCTGAAATGACAGATTCTATCAGAAAATAGTCATCCTACGTCGGCTACAAATAATTTCAAACTTCAGCCCTGTTGCTTGTATATGGTCGAGCTCTAATAATGAAAATAAGCCATTTAACGCAAAACACTTCATACATCTGCCAAGTAATTTCTTAGTTCTCACTTCACTTCTGACAACGTTTACTGCTTTTCACTGACTTTTAAGCACTCAGCGTTTGCGGTATTTCGCATTAACTATGGACCACGATGGTGTCCACTGCAATGTTTTACAACATGGCAGTTCTATAAATAGCCACCGATAAACACACAATTACCGTATGATGTCCAGTATTATAACACTTGCGAGAAATGAGGATAAACCTACAGATTTTTTTTTACATTACATTGACGTGCTCGTAATACTGTTTTAGGCAAGTTTACAACTGTAAAACCTTTTTTGTTGTTGTTCTGTGTCCACTCCAAGGTTTACAACATGGCAGTTCTATAAATAGCCACGATAAACACACAATTACCATATGATGTCCAGTAGAACATGATAAACCTTCATTACATTCTCTGCAATGATTGATGTGCTCGGAATTCTGTTAGGCAAGATTACAACCGTAAAACAGTTTTTGTTGTTGTTTTTGTTGTGTTGTTTTAGCGGCAGCTCATTTATTTTACATGATAAAGTATGAGGGGCGCTTAAAGAAACAGCTGCGCTTAAAGGGGGCGAATACGGTTATTGGAGGGATTTGTATTCGTTATATTTTTTGACCGCTGATGTCATTGGTCGGATACTTATCATTTTACAGAACATACCTCAGGCTGCACAAGAATACGTTATATATAAGTTCTCACTGAACTTCGTACAAAACTTAGTTTCAATTCCAGATGTTTTTAGCGAAATGAACTTGCTATCACTTCATTTCTGAGCGGAAGAATACCGCTGTGAAAGCCACTTTCCAAAACAGGCTTGTGACAGCATTGAATGACTGACAGAATCAGTCATTAAAAAGGAACCCATTTACTGCTGGGTTGATAGAGTTTTTCAGTCGCTGTCTGGCCCGTTGGTATTCGAACCCGCGACCTTCTTCACTATAGCCGAGCGCCTCTAACCACTCGACCACGGCACCTCTGTAAGCTATAATATAACATTTTTAATAGCTGCAAAATAAAATATTTTGTATGTTATTACATTTTCAAATATGGACAATCAGTAACAATTTTTTCATCTCCAAAGTTGGTCAGCCTGACCTCCTGTCAAGAGATATTTATTAAAGTTTGTAAACAGTGCAGATCCAGATCAGACTGCTCCTGATCTGGGTCTGCACTGTTTGCATAGACATTTCTGTAGAAATTTGTCAAAATAAAAAAAAAAGGTGAAAAAAGAAAAAAGAAAAAAGAAAGCGGGGATAGATTATAGATCCGTATCTTATGACACGACTTATATAATGCAGCATTTTACCCGTCTTATGATGATAGTTAAAACAATCCATTGGCGAAACTCATGATATCATCATGATGTAATGACAGAATGTAAGAAACAGAGTCAGAACATCCTTAAAAATCTGTTTTTTCTTTCTTCTTTTTAATCAGTGACTACAAATTGCTTATCATTCCTTATCACGAAGGTTTTTTTTTCTGTGCCAGCTTCCCTTTTTTGTTTTTTATCGCACATACAGCTTGGTAACAGGGATAATTTTTGGATAATTTTACTTATTTCTTCGAGTAAACATATATTGCCCCTCATTAGAACCGTCTCGTCTCGTCGAGTTGGTTCTAAAAGGGGGTCACAAAATGAGTTTTTTAAGGGAGTTTTGGAAATTATTCTTAAATTATCCCTGTTACCCCTTCTTACCTGGAGCTTTGATCTAACGTGTATGTTTCTTGGCTAGTAAAGGGAAGTAACTTTGCAATGAAGGGAAGCAAATATTTTTAATGATACAGAAAGGCTCATTTTCCAAAATATATCTGCAGACTTAATTTATTCTCTTGCTTTGAATAAAACTTGCTTGCTTTGAATAAAACACACGACAGTCACTAATTTCTCGGATATGCTTTTGAGTAGAACTCTCTGTACTGAACTATACAGCCTCAGATGCAAATTTCGTATTTTTGCTGATTTGTTAAATATTGACAAGTAGACATCTTTCCAGACAGCTACTCAAGTTTGATTTATTAGGGTTTTTTCGCCGAAGAAGGGAACAAAGTAATGGCACTGACATGCTTCGGCAAACAGAGATGACCCGAATTAGAGTCGTCTGATCAGGGTCAGTGCAGTTTGCCATTAAGTCAAAAACTGTATTTTATTACAGCTCGTGTAAAGAGAAGAGGACTTGTCAAAATAAGGGTGAATGGGTAAACTTTCAGGGGAGGCAACTCTGCTATTTTCAATTTTGGCACTCCTCCTCAATGGGGCCAACTCATAAAGGAAAGAATTTGCTCCTAGAGGAGCAAATTCTTTTCTTTAAGAGTAGTCCCCTTTTAGAAAGAGTTCCGTTATCCAAAGAAGTTATTAGGAAGTCACAAAAGTTGCCTCCCTTAGAAATATAGCATGACAGTGTGTCCATATACCTTAAAAGATGGAAAGGCTCCTACATGGAATAAGTAGGATTATGGTGTCCAAATGCATTGTGTCATTACTCAGTTTTCATATTAAAACGACTTGTCAGTTATGAAGAAAATCAAACATGGGCTTGACATTCCTCTGATTAATAGAGAGCGTAAAATCTATAGCCTTGTCATCGTCAGTGGTGCCGTGTTTTTGTTTGTTCACATATATCCGATTTTTTCCCCGAAGTTATCATGTCAAACATTCTCAATATACATTATACAAGTAGCACTGGGCACTAATTTCTACTGAAAATTTCACTACAACGGTCGGTGTGAGATAAGGCTTCTCTCCTTTATGCATGCATGGATGCATGGTGCTTCTCACCAGTATGTGTAGCAAGTATGGTCTACACCGCTGCGGCTTAAGCAGAATAACTCTAAATGGCATCAATGATCCAAAGGGCAGTCTACTGGCCTTTTACAAAATATCCACAAGGTGGAGCTCAACAAGACCTGTTTATGTTGCGAGCTGCATGCAAATATGCAAATAACTATTCACGTCGAATGCAACACATACCATGGGAGGTAAGTCAATGAACTGATATGCTTTATTTGGAATTTGGCTTACCTTTCTTCACAAACACGACCTGCTATATACGCTCATTGGGCTTTATTGTAGGAAAAGCAGAACTTGTCCAGTAACGATCTAATGAAATTCCAAACTCTTCTAACCTGTAGCGAGTCAAATTAGCTGGATGATAAATGCCTTACCGCAACATCTATACGGGGCATTCTGCTGGTAACCAGAGACTGGATCTACTGCGGAATAATTTTCCGATGAAGCGGCAGACACTTGACTGATCCATTCCTGCAGCATGGTTTGTGGAGCGCTACACATTGTCCGTGGAAACTACCACCATTTATGTATTGAACTTTTGTCCGTGGTAGCTACCACATTGTAAAAATAGCATTTTCATGGCACAGAAATAGGGCTGGGACGAGTACCCGGGTACCCGAGTTCGGGTCGAGTAAACCAATTACCCGGGTACATATTTACTACCCGTTACCCGAATGCTTATTATTACGTAAAATATAAATATTCTCTTGCAATTGAATTCCAAGCAAATACAGCAAAGTTAAGGTGACAGTTCCCTATAGTTTACTTACATCATTTTTTTTTGTATATTATAAAGGGTATTTTTATACTTTCATACTCTTCCCGTGCACACATGTGCAACTGACATAGACCTAACTTATTATTTGATCTAATCGTATATTCCTTAATAGAGGACGTGCTCAAAATGCTATTATAACGGGTACCCGGGTACCTGCGGATAATAGGTCATCGGATACCCGGGTAAAAAGTCTTCACCCGTCCCAGCCATACACAGAAATGGCTATTAATCAAGTAAAAACGGACAAAAAATAGTAAGTTTAAATATTGGATTTATCCATGGCGGTACCTGATTCTGACAGAATTCCTTTAAGCCACAGTCTCACTGACACGTATTGAGGGCTAAGTTTTACTACGATTTTAAAACGTGGCAAAACGGCAGTATATGCTGTAAAACGTAGTGAAAACATATATAGATGTGGCTACATACGTGGCCTAGTTACGTTTGATTCACAATTTTTAACTCAAACATGAAATTTTGATATACGTAGCGTATACCTAGTAAAACGTAGCAACACGTAGATTAAAAAAGAAAGAAAGTAAAACGTACTAAAACGTAGCCGAAACGCAGTAAATACGTACAAAAACGTAACAAGAATAACCTAGAGGTCTTCTAAGCTTCAGTCTCACTGTCACGTATTGAGCGCTAAGTTTTTCTACGTATTTAAACCGTACCAAAACGGGGATATGCGCATTTAAACGTAGTAAATACGTATTTATATACGGACATATATACGCGGCCTAGCTACGTTTGAAGTGAAAATTCAACTTTAAATACTTACTGTATGCGTTGTGAAAACGTATTGAAACCTAGTCTAAACTTACTAGAACGTAGATGCAACGTTTTTTTTATAAGATACGTAGCCATGTTTGAAGGTCCTCTACGCTTTACTGAGACGTTCTCAGTTAAGCTGGGCCATTCGCGGACAAAAATGGCCACATATACAACCATGCCAGAATTCAAGAAAAAATCACGACCATAATGCTCATTATATCTGCTTCAAAGCTTTAAAATATTTTCAGGTAATAGTTTTAGATTATGGAATACCAACCATGTTTAGAGACATACCCTAACAATTAGAAATGGCGTGTTTTATGACGGTATTTAGATACGTTGAAGGACAATGTCGTATGCGATTTCTTTCACATGCGTAGCATTGCACATTTACTAATATACTGACATTTGATTATTTTGGCTGCTTTCAATTTAAAATGGTTTTCTTTGCTTTTATGGAAGAAAGGGATTTTCTATGAGACGCTGCTTAATCAAATGACGTCAACGCTTTCAAAACGTGGTCTTAGTGACGTTGTGACGTAGGTTACGTGTGACGTAGGTTACAGTACACACTTTTTAACGTTTTTATATCACTTTATGTTTAGTGCATGAAATCTAAGCACACCATCTTGTAGCTGTTACTAGGTAGGATTTTGCACATGATTTTCAGAGCGATCGTTTTGCTCAGTTTTAAATAAAGCCCGTGACGTAAGGTTACATTCTTACAGAAAAATGCTGGGTTAATGTATTTTGAAGTCGAGTAAATTATACAAAATGGAGCAAATTTGCACAAATGATATAAAACATTGAGGAACGCATATTTCTTCATGTGATCTTGTAAGTTTTATGATGCCGGGCCATTTTAGTTAACACATGTATCATGATTTTACCGCTGTGACGTAGGTTACGTAAAATTTGCGACACTAGTTCCCAGTCTCATTTCGTAGCAAAAACTACCCTTTAGATATTGTTTAAGCGGGGAAATATGTAAAATGTCACCTGAATTTAATAATGGAACTCGATTTTAAGCAGTGGTTTATCTTTTTTTAGCCGTGCGGCGTTCATATCTATGCAATGGCAGTATTGCGACATTTAAAAACGTCGCCTTTTTAACCAGGGTATCATTATTCGAACCAGCGTTAAAAATGTCTATCAAAACGCATGCATGTCTCGGTACTTTTAACTACATCTTTAGGCAGAGGGCTACTTGGCAGAGGGTAAACAGAACCATTATTTTGTAATTTAAAGTCTCCATAGTCCTATCAGCGGTAAAAACGCCTAAACTCAAATCAGTGTAAAAAGCGGTTCAACCTTCACTTTTGTAATAAAATGTGGGTTGGTGTGCATATATTGAGTCATATAACTGGCAAAAAGTAGAGAAAACAAGTTTTTGAAAAATAACAAAAAATTACAATTTCTTGTCCTGGTTTCCCGTCCAGCAATGCTATATAAACATAGGCGGGACAGTGATTGGGACTCCATGCCTGTACATTGTATTAATACCATTTTATGAAATCGAAAGTAGGTCATTTTAGTTGCCAACTAAAATGACCCAAATAAGTTTTTAAACCCTTTTTATGCCAAACTCAAGGATGTTTTATCTGTTTAAAGCTGGCCAATCACGGTCATTTACAATGACGAAACTACAGAGAGAAGTTTGCAGCGATGCCGCATGATAAAATTTTTCATGCTGATAGAGCAATGGGACCTTTAAGGAAAGGCAATACGAAGGACAAAATTTATAGCTAATGGCCCAGCTTAAGTGAGAACGTCTCTACTACGCATTATAATGCTTTCCTACGTCTTAGTTCGTTTTGTGACGTTTTATCCTACGTTTTATTACGATTTGGTATGTTTTGCGATACCTACTCAAACGTCACTTTGACTTGGTAGTTATCCCGGTCACTACCAAGTAGTCCCTAGTAAAACGTACGGAATCGGAGAAGGTAAGTAAACTGTTTCACTCCTTTCTGAAAGCGTGGTACTAAGCCGTTTGATAACCGGGTAGTACGAAGTCAATCGTAGTTAAACGTATTTAAAGCGTACTAGAAGCGTAAAAACACCTAGATACTTTCAAAACGGGGTACATTCTTTGGCCAAACGTAGGGCGGGAAACGTAGTAAAACCTAGCCCTCAAAACGCGACAGTGAGACTGGGCCCTTACATGCTTCATATAAATGGGAACTAGAAATAAATTACCAAAGATTCGCAAAAATATAGGCTGGAAACAAAATGTGTTGAAAATATCAACAAATTTACGAGTGCGTAGCACAAGTGAAAATACTAATATTTTCAACACATGAGATGAAATATTTTTGGTATTTACCGAAAAGTAAATTTTCTTTTTCTTTTTAAAACAGACCGCTTCACAAATAACTTTTTTCCTAGTTATTTCTCGTTAATTTTGCTTGTCTCAGTGGGTTTAATTTTGGGTGTTAACATAGTTTACACCTAGAAAATGGTATATAATGTCATTTTAAGGAATCGATAAAAAGAAATCGGCGATTTAAGAAAGCCGCTTGCAGCTGCCGTCGGATTGACGTCACATGCAAATTAGCGATACTTCAGCTTAAAAAGTGACGTCAAAGTGTAACGTCATTTGCATGATTTGACGCGCTAACATCCGAAGCATAATGCCAAACAAGAACGCTTCATTTCAAACCTTATACATGCATGTTTTTCATTTTCTTTCTACCTGAAATATATTCTTTTTTACAAATAATCTGTTGACTGGATATTTCACTATGTTGATTATTACAAACTTTGAAAGCTCATAGTTGATAGATTTTTCGCAACTATATGTCTTAAAACCAGATCTAATTAAAAGGAGAAGAACTATATAAGCATTTTGCTTCCGTTCGTATCCTTATATATATATTGTCATAAAATATATGTTGTACATAGATTTTTCGAAATAAATGAATATGTTTAAACCAACCTTTTCGGAAAAAAATAAGCTCAAAATTGTCAAAAACAGCCGCGGTTTGTCACAGTGAAAAAAATGTAAATCGTATCAGTCACTAGTGAATTGATACGATATTTTTTAAACTGTACACAATATCACTTTTATTTGTTCCAGATAAGCATTGGATTCACTGCAAAGTATAACATAAATGAATTAAATGACATCTAAGACTTCTTCTTGTTTGTCTAACAGAATTCACGATAATTCATAACTTTACGTCGAGGTTATATAGATAAAGCATCACTTCAAAGAAGGGAAGTTCGGAAAAAGTGAAGGCGCTGGAGCTGCATAATCCCAGTGGGCACATGACGTCCAAATGACGTCTGGCGTTTATAAGATGTCATAACGTCGCATCGACGTCAGAACAACGTCATTACGACGTGATGTGCCAGCTGGGTTGTTGCTATTGTGTCTGGCATGAGCAGACCATATTCTCTTATATTTACATTATCCGGTCATTTATTGAAAAGCCCTATGATAAACCATTAGACCGTAATGTAGTTTATACTCCAATAACTACATCGGTTCACGCGACGACACATGACGTTAAGTCAAGGCAAAATAAACCATGATTCTCCAATCTAATTGGCCGTAGGCAACCTTATGATGTCGTTGTTACGTTGTTGACGTTGTTCCGCTGTAAGTAGATGTAAGTAGAAAAACTGCGAATAAATGTTTTTCTGCTTCAACTGTAGCCCCTAACGCAAATTTGTGGTCAAAGTATAGATAGAAAAGAATGAAAATATAAGCAATGAACTTATTTTTTCTGGTGTTTATCGAAGTATGTACTACATTGGGTCGCTAGCAAAGTTTACACGAACCCCTTCGGGGTTCACTTACTTTGCACGCGACTACTTCGATAAACATCAGAAAAATGAATTCATTCCTTAAACAAACCTCCAAAAACTGTAAAACAGTAGTCTGCGCTAAGCTGACGTTAGCGTTGTCGTTGCCACCGTTACTCAGAATCAGAATCAGAATTGTTTACTGGTGATACGTCCAAGGACAATCATTCACCAGGACCTGTGAATCCGGGAAGCTAGTCCCTAGCCCTTATAAGAGAAGTAAACTTAGTAACTGAATCCTCTGCACCCTCAGCAGCAGAAATAAGTGAATCTTCCAGAGAGTTCCACTCTCTAATAGCCTAGGGGAAGAAACTGGACTTGTAAATGTCAGTCCCAGCCAATGGGGTTTGAAATGTCAGGGAATGATGATTCCTGGTACGCCTATTTGGGGGAACAAGGTCATTTATGGGTATACTGGCTGCACCCCTCAGACCTTTGCAAAGCATTATGAGTCTACTATCTTTCCTTCTCTTTTTTAGGGATTCCCACTTAAGTTTCTCCAGAATGCCAGTCATACTCCCAGTTTCATATGTGTAAATTCCCGTTACAAATCTAGCTGCCCTTTTCTCAAGTTCATCTTGAAGAAGTATACTTTGAGGGTCCCAAACTGAACTGCCATACTCCAGGACTGGACGCACCAGTCCCTTGTATGCTGACTCCTTAACATCTTGTGGACATGCTGCCAAGTTACGTCTGAGGAAGCCGAGGGTCCTATTAGCCTTTGTGCAAATATTACTGACATGTGTGTTCCATTTCAAATCATTGGCAATGGTTATGCCGAGATACTTGATAGTTTCTACATTACTGAGGACCGTTCCCTCTAAGGTATAGGAAGCATTGATCTTCTTGATCCGTTTCCTTGTAATTTGCATTATATTGCATTTAACAGGTTGAAATCTCATGCCCCAACTCCTTGCCCAACAACCTAAACGATCTATATCATCCTGAAGTTTCACCGTGTCTTCAATATCTCTGATTTCACGATAGCAAACACAGTCGTCAGCAAAAAGTCTTAATTCCGAGTCAATATTTTCTGTTATATCGTTCATATATAACGAGAACAACAATGGTCCAAGCACGGTGCCCTGGGGGACACCCGACAAAACTGGGGCCCAATCCGACTTAACTCCATTTACCACCACACGCTGCTGCCTGTAACAGAGAAAAGAATCTATCCATTTCAGAGTCTTCCCACCAATACCATAGCCGTATAGCTTACATTTAAGTAATTCATTAGGGGGAGTGTCAAAAGCTTTCTCGAAGTCCAAGATAAAAGTGTCAACCTGACCGCCCTTATCCAAGATTTTAGCCCAGTCATTTATAACCGTTATCAATTGAGTTTCACAGCTATGTTTCTTACGAAAAGCATGTTGTCTGTCTGACAAAAGTTTATGGGATACAAATGTGCCATAATATTAGAGCAGACAATGTGTTCGAGTAACTTGCATGGTACACAAGTTAGAGAAACCGGTCGGTAATTGCAAGCCAAAGACCTATCTCCTTTTTTTGAAGAGTGGGCATATATTTGCAAGAGACCATTCCTTGGGGATTTCACCCGTGTCAATGGATTGTTGGAAGAGATGAGCAAACATTGGGCCTAATTCAGATGCTAGTTCTTTTAAGACTCAAGGATGCAATTCATCAGGTCCTAAAGCTTTCGATGGGTTCAAGCCCTTAAGAAGTTTCGTTACACCTTCTGCCGAAACATGAATGTCCTCCATGAAAAAAGCCGAGCGATTAGGAAGGGGGACTTGGGTGTGCTCACTTTTGTTAAACACATTTACCGCTATGGATGTGGCCTGCCACAAGAAATAATTGAGCCGCGACATGCGAAAACCAACAATGTGGTTGTGCGCCCAGCGCAGACTCAGATCAGCCTGGGCATCCGCCCAGTCTGATCAGAGTCTTCACTGTCCGCATGGAGGTAGCTCAGAGCCTTATCTACCCTTTGAGCACTAAACAAAGAGTCTGATCAAACTGGGTGGATGCCCAGGCTGATCTGAGTATGTGCTGGGCGCACAACCACTTTGTTGGTTTTCTCGCGTCGCGGCTCAGTAATTATTTGTCACACAGTACAGAAATTAAAGACTATATTCAAAGGTAAACTGATGTAAAATATCTTTAGAGGGCTCTGAAAGCAAAGAAAGAAAAGCCATTAATGGTTAAAGACTTAAGCTGCCAAAACGTATTGTTGTGCATGAATTAGGAACGGGGAGGGGGCGTTCACGGCAGGACCGGGGGATTATCGAATAGAAAGCTGTGGAAATTTTGTTTCTCCAAATCTGGGTACCTTCCTTCTTTGTTCTAAATAAAACTAATAGGAGAATAACACTTAGTTTGAATCTTTCTGCCTTTTACGACATAGATCCGATTTTATTTTCTTCATAAAATGATATTTTAAAATACGCACTTTATTCTTCAAAACATTTGTACTTTCAGCTTCTAAATATATACTCAGAGGCAAAAGAAAGTATACAGGTAATGCAGTCTCGATTTTTCTACAGATGTCAACATATCTGCTTAATACCTTGGCATTGTAGATAAATACAGGCATTTTCGCAGAATTTGCGACAATTTTCAGTGCAATCGGTCATAGGATAAAGAATCGACATGGTTTTAACAAACCAGGGGTCTGAGTCAACATTGTCGCTGGAGTAGCTCCCCTTTAAACATACACTTTGGACAGTAGAGATAGATTTTATGCATTTTTATGCATTACATTTAAAAAGGGATGAAAGCTTTGTAAGAATGTATAGCTCTCATATAAAAAAACGGGGTAAAGTATCAAATTTTCGTACCAAGAAATAATGTTTTTGGCGTCTTCTGGTATCATGCATTGAATAAGCATTAAGTTCTAGTGGGAAGTTTATTTGCAATTTTCATTCAAATAAACAAGTCTGTAAAGTTTCTTTCAAGTGTGCACAAAGGCAAGAAGCCATACAACAATTTTCCGAAATTTTAAGTGAAAACTTTTTACACCCGGTAAGATAGAGAAACATTCAATTCCCTATGATTTTAATTCAAAGGGAGGTAATTTGAGACATGTAGCATTTCTAACTATAGTTAAAGACGTTTGGTGGGAGTTTCAGATTAAGTGACGATGTGGTTTTACTCACAGACATTGGCGCTAGAAATTAGTGAGGTGAAAAATGCCATCTGCCATGTGCAAAGCGAGTTTTGTTTGGGACTACTGATTTTGAATTAAGGGCCATAACTTCATTATTAATGACTGCAAAACAATTTGTTTTTGTGTTTTACAGAGCTAGACGTTGGCTAAAAAGACACTTTTAATATGTCCACGCAATCATTTACACGAGGCCCAGTATTCAAAATCAAAAACTGTATACTTATTATTGCCTTTGAGTATAGATGCGTTGTAAAATCATGTAGCTTTCATCCGAATGTATAACCTTGCTAATTATCTGTGTGTACATAATGCAAATCTTTTAAAGTTATGAGATGTTTTATAGGTGTGAAATACTTTCCTTCCATAATTTTTTTACGAGACAGCCTGCACTGCTTAGACTAGTCAGAAAAAGTGTATTACGTACTGGAATAAGTAAGATGTTGCGTGTTTGACTTTCCATGCACTTACTGAGCAGACTGTGCATATGCGCAGTTCGCAAATGCTCATCTGAAGACTTTCTTCGCGTGGCGCAACACTAAATATTCCAGCCACATTCAATGATAACAGATTTATTCCTCATGCTCAGCTGACACACAACGCTGACACAACGTCGTGTCATTAACGTTGGTTAAACGTCACTATGCCGTTGAATTAACGTTGATATTGACGGTTACTTTTTACTTTAGACAAAAGCTGATCATATGAGGCTCGAATTAGTACTCCGAAATAAAGAGGCTTCTCGAAGATGTTTTGCCATAGTTTAATCGGTGATCACAAAACATCGAATCACATTGAATCAACGTTGATTCGATGATGATTCAACTTTTTTTGTCTGCTGGCATGATGAGACTGAAATGCAAACAGCGCAGATCCTGATACGACTGCTCTACTAGGCCTGCAGTGTGTGTCCCAGTAGTAAGAACTGCAGGATAGGCTATTACTGATCGCAAACTCTCAAAAGTACACTTTGTAAATGTTGAAAATCGGTACTTTGTTGTCTACGGCCATAATGCATTGAAAACATCGGTTCTCGTCCGATCACGGAAATTAAGCAACGTCGGGCCCGGTTAGTACTTGGATGGGTGACCGCCTGGGAATACCGGGTGCTGCAGACTTTTGTCTGCTTTTCTTTATTTTCTATTTTTATTTTTTTTTTTTCTTTGATAGTTTTCTTCCCCCAATTTCACGATCACTGTATATGTATCTCAAAGCTGTGCGAAGGAAAATACTTTTCCCTCAACGTTATAGACCGTTTACCGTCTGCTGTGCACTGTCCACTCGCCCTTCGCTTTGGAGCATGCTGAAAAGTAGTGCATGTTGTTCGCGGTTTTCTGTATACTATTTACTGTCCAGTGAAGTGTCTACTGTCTGTCTACTGCGTCCTGGATACTGTTTACTGCGGCCTGTCTGCTACAACATGGATGTGGTGCAAGCACAGGGGCATGGGTACAAGGTCGCAGCATGTGCGCCTGTTTCAGCGCAGCTGGACTCTAAAATGATGTACCTTCAACCAAAGTGGAGTCGCACAAACAGATGAAACCAACATAAGCATCATAGTAACCTGCACTTTATGGGAGATGAACCCTGGTGGCCCGTAAGAATAATAAGGGATTGCAAAAATTCCTATGTAGCACATACCTATATTTGGGCAGTAAAACCCACACGCAGGCACATCTAATTTTCTGTACATTTAAGTTCTTCAATAGTTAAAACAAATAAAAAAATAACAAGTAAATTAAAAAGGCAGTTCTGACATTTTTCTTGTCAATTTTAGTTTTGTATGATAGAAATGCAGAATTTATCAATTTTGGCAATATGCACAAATTCTGGCATTATTTCTTTTCCTTAGAGAATTGCTTCTTTCGTCTGAAGATCGATGTTAATGAAACGTGGACCTAGAATAAATTAGTTATGACTGTGGGCAGACTTCCAATATCATTATTTTGAACCACGACGCGAGAAAACCAGCAAAGTGGTTGTGCGCCCAGCGCAGACTCAGAAAAGCCCGGGCATCCATCCAGTCTGATCATAGTCTTTGCTGTCCACATGAAGGTAGCGCGCCACGTTAGACCCTTAGCTACCGTTAAAGCGCTTAGAAAAGACTGTGATCATACTAGGCGGATGCCCAGGCTGATCTGAGTCTGCGATGGGCGCACTTCCACGTTGTTGCTTTCTCGTGTCGCGGCTCATTTTTTTCTGATTCAGATAAACGGATACCTAATTGGAAGCTCAAGGAGACGGATCAGATCTTCACATTGATACATACTACCCAGCAGGCACACAACGTTATAATGACGTCGCATTGACGTCGACGCAAACATTACATTTCATCGACGTCATTCTGACGTCATGTGCCCGCTGGGAAATACTTTGCTGCCCAGCAGGCACATGACGTCGAAATGACGTCGTATTGACGTCGATGCGGCATGGTGGCGTCGCATCGACCCCATTTTGACATCATTACGACGTCATGTGCCTGCTGGGTGTCTTGCAATGCCGTTCAAACAATTTCCATCGTTTTAATTTACTCTCTCTATTGGGACACCTTTAAATTACCAGATTATTCTAAAATTTAAACAAATGCTAAAAGTAGCTGACAGTGTGTCAAAAATACTGATAGGATATGATGCATTGCACATCTTGATCTGATTCTAAAGTGATTTCTCAGATACATCTATCCCAAAATTTAGGATCACTGCGGTTATTTTTATTCATTTTTTGTTAATCTTGCAGCTCTTGGATTACATCATTGATAATCAAGGGTCGGTTATATTTGCACGTGCATTTTATGCTCATCTCTTTAAACGATATGAGCCTTGTCCGGGCAAAATATGTTTGACACTATACGCCAACAGTGGGTACCAAGATAAGTCTATGCAACTGCCTAGTCTGTCAGAGTTAGTGCAGTTCACCGTTTGATTTCCAGAAGGCATACTTATTGCGCCTAACCTGTTCTGATTGTGCTAGTGCACAGACTAGTCTGGACATAGGTGTTTTGCATACACCACAAGGCTGACTTTATCACGACACGACTCAAATGGCCTGCGCAAGGAAAAAATGTGCTTCAACCCATAATATTTTCAGCGAAATATGTATGTATACGCAACCAGGAGGTACCAAGATATGTCTACGCTCATGTGTAGTCTACCCTGCTCTGATTGCGCATGCGTCTAGTCAAGACTCGCGCGTTTTGCTTATGAAATAAGACTGGTTTTATCATGACACGAGGTATGCGCAAGGAAAAATGTATTTCACCCCATCTTGGGAAAAGCGAATGCAGTCCCATTAGTGTCTTTTCTTTTCGAACTCTTTACGGCGCCACAGTGTATGATGCTCAAGATTGCTTATACATGTTGTGAACGCATACATGTTACCACAGACTGAGCTGATTCTTCTCGTCGCATGTGGCAATTTTCCGAGGGTGCGGCTCTTGGGTTACATCATGGCAATCAGGATAATCAAGTGTCGATCTTATTTTCACGTGCATTTTATGCTCATCTCTTGTTTTGAATGTTATTAGCCCTGTCCGGGTAAAATATGTTTGACGCTATACACAAACAGTGGGTACCAGTCTAAGTCCATGTAACTGCGTTGTCTGTCAAAGTAAGTGCAGTGCATCGTTTAGGAGAGAGCCTGCACTGCTTAGACTAGTCAGAAAAAGTGTATTACGTACTGGAATTAGTAAGATGTTGCGTGTTTGACTTTCCATGCACTTACTGAGCAGACTGTGCATATGCTCATCTGAAGACTTTCTTCGCGTGGCGCAACACTAAATATTCCAGCCACATTCAATGATAACAGATTTATTCCTCATGCTCAGCTGACACACAACGCTGACACAACGTCGTGTCATTAACGTTGGTTAAACGTCACTATGCCGTTGAATTAACGTTGATATTGACGGTTACTTTAGACAAAAGCTGATCATATGAGGCTCGAATTAGTACTCCGAAATAAAGAGGCTTCTCGAAGATGTTTTGCCATAGTTTAATCGATGATCACAAAACATCGAATCACATTGAATCAACGTTGATTCGATGATGATTCAACTTTTTTTGTCTGCTGGCATGATGAGACTGAAATGCAAACAGCGCAGATCCTGATACGACTGCTCTACTAGGCCTGCAGTGTGTGTCCCAGTAGTAAGAACTGCAGGATAGGCTATTACTGATCGCAAACTCTCAAAAGTACACTTTGTAAATGTTGAAAATCGGTACTTTGTTGTCTCCGGCCATAATACATTGAACCATCGGTTCTCGTCCGATCACGGAAATTAAGCAACGTCGGGCCCGGTTAGTACTTGGATGGGTGACCGCCTGGGAATACCGGGTGCTGCAGACTTTTGTCTGCTTTTCTTTATTTTCTATTTTTATTTCTTTTTTCTTTGATAGTTTACTTCCCCCAATTTCACGATCACTGTATATGTATCTCAAAGCTGTGCGAAGGAAAATACTTTTCCCTCAACGTTATAGACCGTTTACCGTCTGCTGTGCACTGTCCACTCGCCCTTCGCTTTGGAGCATGCTGAAAAGTAGTGCATGTTGTTCGCGGTTTTCTGTATACTATTTACTGTCCAGTGAAGTGTCTACTGTCTGTCTACTGCGTCCTGGATACTGTTTACTGCGGCCTGTCTGCTACAACATGGATGTGGTGCAAGCACAGGGGCATGGGTACAAGGTCGCAGCATGTGCGCCTGTTTCAGCGCAGCTGGACACTAAAATGATGTACCTTCAACCAAAATGGAGTCGCAGAAACAGATGAAACCAACATAAGCATCATAGTAACCTGCACTTTATGGGAGATGAACCCTGGTGGCCCGTAAGAATAATAAGGGATTGCAAAAATTCCTATGTAGCACATACCTATATTTGGGCAGTAAAACCCACACGCAGGCACATCTAATTTTCTGTACATTTAAGTTCTTCAATAGTTAAAACAAATAAAAAAATAACAAGTAAATTAAAAAGGCAGTTCTGACATTTTTCTTGTCAATTTTAGTTTTGTATGATAGAAATGCAAAATTTATCAATTTTGGCAATATGCACAAATTCTGGCATTATTTCTTTTCCCTAGAGAATTGCTTCTTTCGTCTGAAGATCGATGTTAATGAAACGTGGACCTAGAATAAATTAGTTATGACTGTGGGCAGACTTCCAATATCATTATTTTGAACCACGACGCGAGAAAAACCAACAAAGTGGTTGTGCGCCCAGCGCAGACTCAGATAAGCCCGGGCATCCTTCCAGTCTGATCATAGTCTTTGCTGTCCACATGAAGGTAGCGCGCCGAGTTAGACCCTTAGCTACCGTTAAAGCGCTTAGAAAAGACTGTGATCATACTAGGCGGATGCCCAGGTTGATCTGAGTCTGCGATGGGCGCACTTCCACGTTGTTGCTTTCTCGTGTCGCGGCTCATTTTTTTTCTGATTCAGATAAATGGATACCTAATTGGAAGCTCAAGGAGACGGATCAGATCTTCACATTGATACATACTACCCAGCAGGCACACAACGTTATAATGACGTCGCATTGACATCGACGCAAACATTACATTTCATCGACGTCATTCTGACGTCATGTGCCCGCTGGGAAATACTTTACTACCCAGCAGGCACATGACGTCGAAATGACGTCGTATTGACGTCGATGCGGCATGGTGGCGTCGCATCGACCCCATTTTGACATCATTACGACGTCATGTGCCTGCTGGGTGTCTTGCAATGCCGTTCAAACAATTTCCATCGTTTTAATTTACTCTCTCTATTGGGACACCTTTAAACTACCAGATTATTCTAAAATTTAAACAAATGCTAAAAGTAGCTGACAGTGTGTCAAAAATACTGATAGGATATGACGCATTGCACATCTTGGTCTGATTCTAAAGTGATTTCTCAGATACAGCTATCCCAAAATTTAGGATCACTGCGGTTATTTTTATTTATTTTTTGTTAATCTTGCAGCTCTTGGATTACACCTTTGATAATCAAGGGTCGGTTATATTTGCACGAGCATTTTATGCTCATCTCTTTAAACGATATGAGCCTTGTCCGGGCAAAATATGTTTGACACTATACGAAAACAGTGGGTAACCAAGATAAGTCTATGCAACTGCCTAGTCTGTCAGAGTTAGTGCAGTTCACCGTTTGATTTCCAGAAGGCATACTTATTGCGCCTAACCTGTTCTGATTGTGCTAGTGCACAGACTAGTCTGGACATAGGTGTTTTGCATACACCACAAGGCTGACTTTATCACGACACGACTCAAATGGCCTGCGCAAGGAAAAAATGTGCTTCAACCCATAATATTTTCAGCGAAATATGTATGTATACGCAACCAGGAGGTACCAAGATCTGTCTACGCGCATGTGTAGTCTACCCTGCTCTGATTGCGCATGCGTCTAGTCAAGACTCGCGCGTTTTGCTTATGAAATAAGACTGGTTTTATCATGACACGAGGTATGCGCAAGGAAAAATGTATTTCACCCCATCTTGGGAAAAGCGAATGCAGTCCCATTAGTGTCTTTTCTTTTCGAACTCTTTACGGCGCCACAGTGTATGATGCTCAAGATTGCTTATACATGTTGTGAACGCATACATGTTACCACGGACTGAGCTGATTCTTCTCGTCGCATGTGGCAATTTTCCGAGGGTGCGGCTCTTGGGTTACATCATTGGCAATCAGGATAATCAAGTGTCGATCTTATTTTCACGTGCATTTTATGCTCATCTCTTGTTTTGAATGTTATTAGCCCTGTCCGGGTAAAATATGTTTGACGCTATACACAAACAGTGGGTACCAGGATAAGTCCATGTAACTGCGTTGTCTGTCAAAGTAAGTGCAGTGCATCGTTTAGGAGAGAGCCTGCACTGCTTAGACTAGTCAGAAAAAGTGTATTACGTCCTGGAATTAGTAAGATGTTGCGTGTTTGACTTTCCATGCACTTACTGAGCAGACTGTGCATATGCTCATCTGAAGACTTTCTTCGCGTGGCGCAACACTAAATATTCCAGCCACATTCAATGATAACAGATTTATTCCTCATGCTCAGCTGACACACAACGCTGACACAACGTCGTGTCATTAACGTTGGTTAAACGTCACTATGCCGTTGAATTAACGTTGATATTGACGGTTACTATTTACTTTAGACAAAAGCTGATCATATGAGGGGGGAATTAGTACTCCGAAATAAAGAGGCTTCTCGAAGATGTTTTGCCATAGTTTAATCGATGATCACAAAACATCGAATCACATTGAATCAACGTTGATTCGATGATGATTCAACTTTTTTTGTCTGCTGGCATGATGAGACTGAAATGCTAACAGCGCAGATCCTGATACGACTGCTCTACTAGGCCTGCAGTGTGTGTCCCAGTAGTAAGAACTGCAGGATAGGCTATTACTGATCGCAAACTCTCAAAAGTACACTTTGTAAATGTTGAAAATCGGTACTTTGTTGTCTCCGGCCATAATACATTGAAAACATCGGTTCTCGTCCGATCACGGAAATTAAGCAACGTCGGGCCCGGTTAGTACTTGGATGGGTGACCGCCTGGGAATACCGGGTGCTGCAGACTTTTGTCTGCTTTTCTTTATTTTCTATTTTTATTTCTTTTTTCTTTGATAGTTTTCTTCCCCCAATTTCACGATCACTGTATATGTATCTCAAAGCTGTGCGAAGGAAAATACTTTTCACCCAACGTTATAGACCGTTTACCGTCTGCTGTGCACTGTCCACTCGCTCTTCGCTTTGGAGCATGGTGAAAAGTAGTGCATGTTGTTCGCGGTTTTCTGTATACTATTTACTGTCCAGTGAAGTGTCTACTGTCTGTCTACTGCGTCCTGGATACTGTTTACTGCGGCCTGTCTGCTACAACATGGATGTGGTGCAAGCACAGGGGCATGGGTACAAGGTCGCAGCATGTGCGCCTGTTTCAGCGCAGCTGGACTCTAAAATGATGTACCTTCAACCAAAGTGGAGTCGCACAAACAGATGAAACCAACATAAGCATCATAGTAACCTGCACTTTATGGGAGATGAACCCTGGTGGCCCGTAAGAATAATAAGGGATTGCAAAAATTCCTATGTAGCACATACCTATATTTGGGCAGTAAAACCCACACGCAGGCACATCTAATTTTCTGTACATTTAAGTTCTTCAATAGTTAAAACAAATAAAAAATAACAAGTAAATTAAAAAGGCAGTTCTGACATTTTTCTCTAGCAATTTTAGTTTTGTATGATAGAAATGCAGAATTTATCAATTTTGGCAATATGCACAAATTCTGGCATTATTTCTTTTCCTTAGAGAATTGCTGCTTTCGTCTGAAGATCGATGTTAATGAAACGTGGACCTAGAATAAATTAGTTATGACTGTGGGCAGACTTCCAATATCATTATTTTGAACCACGACGCGAGAAAACCAACAAAGTGGTTGTGCACCCAGCGCAGACTCAGAAAAGCCCGGGCATCCACCCAGTCTGATCAGAGTCTTTTCTGTCCACATGAAGGTAGCGCGCCACGTTAGACCCTTAGCTACCGTTAAAGCGCTTAGATAAGACTGTGATCATACTAGGCGGATGCCCAGGCTGATCTGAGTCTGCGATGGCCGCACTTCCACGTTGTTGCTTTCTCGTGTCGCGGCTCATTTTTTTCTGATTCAGATAAACGGATACCTAATTGGAAGCTCAAGGAGACGGATCAGATCTTCACATTGATACATACTACCCAGCAGGCACACAACGTTATAATGACGTCGCATTGACGTCGACGCAAACATTACATTTCATCGACGTCATTCTGACGTCATGTGCCCGCTGGGAAATACTTTACTGCCCAGCAGGCACATGACGTCGAAATGACGTCGTATTGACGTCGATGCGGCATGGTGGCGTCGCATCGACCCCATTTTGACATCATTACGACGTCATGTGCCTGCTGGGTGTCTTGCAATGCCGTTCAAACAATTTCCATCGTTTTAATTTACTCTATTGGGGCACCTTTAAATTACCAGATTATTCTAAAATTTAAACAAATGCTAAAAGTAGCTGACAGTGTGTCAAAAATACTGATAGGATATGACGCATTGCACATCTTCATCTGATTCTAAAGTGATTTCTCAGATACATCTATCCCAAAATTTAGGATCACTGCGGTTATTTTTATTTATTTTTTGTTAATCTTGCAGCTCTTGGATTACATCATTGATAATCAAGGGTCGGTAATATTTGCACGTGCATTTTATGCTCATCTCTTTAAACGATATGAGCCTTGTCCGGGCAAAATATGTTTGACACTATACGCAAACAGTGGGTACCAAGATAAGTCTATGCAACTGCCTAGTCTGTCAGAGTTAGTGCAGTTCACCGTTTGATTTCCAGAAGGCATACTTATTGCGCCTAACCTGTTCTGATTGTGCTAGTGCACAGACTAGTCTGGACATAGGTGTTTTGCATACACCACAAGGCTGACTTTATCACGACACGACTCAAATGGCCTGCGCAAGGAAAAAATGTGCTTCAACCCATAATATTTTCAGCGAAATATGTATGTATACGCAACCAGGAGGTACCAAGATATGTCTACGCTCACGTGTAGTCTACCCTGCTCTGATTGCGCATGCGTCTAGTCAAGACTCGCGTGTTTTGCTAATGAAATAAGACTGGTTTATCATGACACGAGGTATGCGCAAGGAAAAATGTATTTCACCCCATCTTGGGAAAAGCGAATGCAGTCCCATTAGTGTCTTTTCTTTTCGAACTCTTTACGGCGCCACAGTGTATGATGCTCAAGATTGCTTATACATGTTGTGAACGCATACATGTTACCACAGACTGAGCTGATTCTTCTCGTCGCATGTGGCAATTTTCCGAGGGTGCGGCTCTTGGGTTACATCATTGGCAATCAGGATAATCAAGTGTCGATCTTATTTTCACGTGCATTTTATGCTCATCTCTTGTTTTGAATGTTATTAGCCCTGTCCGGGTAAAATATGTTTGACGCTATACACAAACAGTGGGTACCAGGATAAGTCCATGTAACTGCGTTGTCTGTCAAAGTAAGTGCAGTGCATCGTTTACGAGAGAGCCTGCACTGCTTAGACTAGTCGGAAAAAGTGTATTACGTACTGGAATTAGTAAGATGTTGCATGTTTGACTTTCCATGCACTTACTGAGCAGACTGTGCATATGCTCATCTGAAGACTTTCTTCGCGTGGCGCAACACTAAATATTCCAGCAACATTCAATGATAACAGATTTATTCCTCATGCTCAGCTGACACACAACGCTGACACAACGTCGTGTCATTAACGTTGGTTAAACGTCACTATGCCGTTGAATTAACGTTGATATTGACGGTTACTTTTTACTTTAGACAAAAGCTGATCATATGAGGCGCGAATTAGTACTCCGAAATAAAGAGGCTTATCGAAGATGTTTTGCCATAGTTTAATCGATGATCACAAAACATCGAATCACATTGAATCAACGTTGATTCGATGATGATTCAACTTTTTTTGTCTGCTGGCATGATGAGACTGAAATGCAAACAGCGCAGATCCTGATACGACTGCTCTACTAGGCCTGCAGTGTGTGTCCCAGTAGTAAGAACTGCAGGATAGGCTATTACTGATCGCAAACTCTCAAAAGTACACTTTGTAAATGTTGAAAATCGGTACTTTGTTGTCTACGGCCATAATACATTGAAAACATCGGTTCTCGTCCGATCACGGAAATTAAGCAACGTCGGGCCCGGTTAGTACTTGGATGGGTGACCGCCTGGGAATACCGGGTGCTGCAGACTTTTGTCTGCTTTTCTTTATTTTCTATTTTTATTTCTTTTTTCTTTGATAGTTTTCTTCCCCCAATTTCACGATCACTGTATATGTATCTCAAAGCTGTGCGAAGGAAAATACTTTTCCCTCAACGTTATAGACCGTCTACCGTCTGCTGTGCACTGTCCACTCGCCCTTCGCTTTGGAGCATGCTGAAAAGTAGTGCATGTTGTTCGCGGTTTTCTGTATACTATTTACTGTCCAGTGAAGTGTCTACTGTCTGTCTACTGCGTCCTGGATACTGTTTACTGCGGCCTGTTTGCTACAACATGGATGTGGTGCAAGCACAGGGGCATGGGTACAAGGTCGCAGCATGTGCGCCTGTTTCAGCGCAGCTGGACTCTAAAATGATGTACCTTCAACCAAAGTGGAGTCGCACAAACAGATGAAACCAACATAAGCATCATAGTAACCTGCACTTTATGGGAGATGAACCCTGGTGGCCCGTAAGAATAATAAGGGATTGCAAAAATTCCTATGTAGCACATACCTATATTTGGGCAGTAAAACCCACACGCAGGCACATCTAATTTTCTGTACATTTAAGTTCTTCAATAGTTAAAACAAATAAAAAAAATAACAAGTAAATTAAAAAGGCAGTTCTGACATTTTTCTTGTCAATTTTAGTTTTGTATGATAGAAATGCAGAATTTATCAATTTTGGCAATATGCACAAATTCTGGCATTATTTCTTTTCCTTAGAGAATTGCTTCTTTCGTCTGAAGATCGATGTTAATGAAACGTGGACCTAGAATAAATTAGCTATGACTGTGGGCATACTTCCAATATCATTATTTTGAACCACGACGCGAGAAAACCAACAAAGTGGTTGTGCGCCCAGCGCAGACTCAGATAAGCCCGGGTATCCACCCAGTCTGATCAGAGTCTTTGCTGTCCACATGAAGGTAGCGCGCCACGTTAGACCCTTAGCTACCGTTAAAGCGCTTAGAAAAGACTGTGATCATACTAGGCGGATGCCCAGGCTGATCTGAGTCTGCGATGGGCGCACTTCCACGTTGTTGCTTTCTCGTGTCGCGGCTCATTTTTTTCTGATTCAGATAAACGGATACCTAATTGGAAGCTCAAGGAGACGGATCAGATCTTCACATTGATACATACTACCCAGCAGGCACACAACGTTATAATGACGTCGCATTGACGTCGACGCAAACATTACATTTCATCGACGTCATTCTGACGTCATGTGCCCGCTGGGAAATACTTTACTGCCCAGCAGGCACATGACGTTGAAATGACGTCGTATTGACGTCGATGCGGCATGGTGGCGTCGCATCGACCCCATTTTGACATCATAACGACGTCATGTGCCTGCTGGGTGTCTTGCAATGCCGTTCAAACAATTTGCATCGTTTTAATTTACTCTCTCTATTGGGACACCTTTAAATTACCAGATTATTCTAAAATTTAAACAAATGCTAAAAGTAGCTGACAGTGTGTCAAAAATACTGATAGGATATGACGCATTGCACATCTTGATCTGATTCTAAAGTGATTTCTCAGATACATCTATCCCAAAATTTAGGATCAATTTTTATTTATTCTTTGTTAATCTTGCAGCTCTTGGATTACACCATTGATAATCAAGGGTCGGTTATATTTGCACGTGCATTTTATGCTCATCTCTTTAAACGATATGAGCCTTGTCCGGGCAAAATATGTTTGACACTATACGCAAACAGTGGGTACCAAGATAAGTCTATGCAACTGCCTAGTCTGTCAGAGTTATTGCAGTTCACCGTTTGATTTCCAGAAGGCATACTTATTGCCCCTAACCTGTTCTGATTGTGCTAGTGCACAGACTAGTCTGGACATAGGTGTTTTGCATACACCACAAGGCTGACTTTATCACGACACGACTCAAATGGCCTGCGCAAGGAAAAAATGTGCTTCAACCCATAATATTTTCAGCGAAATATGTATGTATACGCAACCAGGAGGTACCAAAATATGTCTACGCTCATGTGTAGTCTACCCTGCTCTGATTGCGCATGCGTCTAGTCAAGACTCGCGCGTTTTTCTTATGAAATAAGACTGGTTTTATCATGACACGAGGTATGCGCAAGGAAAAATGTATTTCACCCCATCTTGGGAAAAGCGAATGCAGTCCCATTAGTGTCTTTTCTTTTCGAACTCTTTACGGCGCCACAGTGTATGATGCTCAAGATTGCTTATACATGTTGTGAACGCATACATGTTACCACGGACTGAGCTGATTCTTCTCGTCGCATGTGGCAATTTTCCGAGGGTGCGGCTCTTGGGTTACATCATGGCAATCAGGATAATCAAGTGTCGATCTTATTTTCACGTGCATTTTATGCTCATCTCTTGTTTTGAATGTTATTAGCCCTGTCCGGGCAAAATATGTTTGACGCTATACACAAACAGTGGGTACCAGTCTAAGTCCATGTAACTGCGTTGTCTGTCAAAGTAAGTGCAGTGCATCGTTTACGAGAGAGCCTGCACTGCTTAGACTAGTCGGAAAAAGTGTATTACGTACTGGAATTAGTAAGATGTTGCATGTTTGACTTTCCATGCACTTACTGAGCAGACTCTGCATATGCTCATCTGAAGACTTTCTTCGCGTGGCGCAACACTAAATATTCCAGCCACATTCAATGATAACAGATTTATTCCTCATGCTCAGCTGACACACAACGCTGACACAACGTCGTGTCATTAACGTTGGTTAAAAGTCACTATGCCGTTGAATTAACGTTGATATTGACGGTTACTTTTTACTTTAGACAAAAGCTGATCATATGAGGCGCGAATTAGTACTCCGAAATAAAGAGGCTTCTCGAAGATGTTTTGCCATAGTTTAATCGATGATCACAAAACATCGAATCACATTGAATCAACGTTGATTCGATGATGATTCAACTTTTTTTGTCTGCTGGCATGATGAGACTGAAATGCAAACAGCGCAGATCCTGATACGACTGCTCTACTAGGCCTGCAGTGTGTGTCCCAGTAGTAAGAACTGCAGGATAGGCTATTACTGATCGCAAACTCTCAAAAGTACACTTTGTAAATGTTGAAAATCGGTACTTTGTTGTCTCCGGCCATAATACATTGAAAACATCGGTTCTCGTCCGATCACGGAAATTAAGCAACGTCGGGCCCGGTTAGTACTTGGATGGGTGACCGCCTGGGAATACCGGGTGCTGCAGACTTTTGTCTGCTTTTCTTTATTTTCTATTTTTATTTCTTTTTTCTTTGATAGTTTACTTCCCCCAATTTCACGATCACTGTATATGTATCTCAAAGCTGTGCGAAGGAAAATACTTTTCCCTCAACGTTATAGACCGTTTACCGTCTGCTGTGCACTGTCCACTCGCCCTTCGCTTTGGAGCATGCTGAAAAGTAGTGCATGTTGTTCGCGGTTTTCTGTATACTATTTACTGTCCAGTGAAGTGTCTACTGTCTGTCTACTGCGTCCTGGATACTGTTTACTGCGGCCTGTCTGCTACAACATGGATGTGGTGCAAGCACAGGGGCATGGGTACAAGGTCGCAGCATGTGCGCCTGTTTCAGCGCAGCTGGACTCTAAAATGATGTACCTTCAACCAAAATGGAGTCGCACAAACAGATGAAACCAACATAAGCATCATAGTAACCTGCACTTTATGGGAGATGAACCCTGGTGGCCCGTAAGAATAATAAGGGATTGCAAAAATTCCTATGTAGCACATACCTATATTTGGGCAGTAAAACCCACACGCAGGCACATCTAATTTTCTGTACATTTAAGTTCTTCAATAGTTAAAACAAATAAAAAAATAACAAGTAAATTAAAAAGGCAGTTCTGACATTTTTCTTGTCAATTTTAGTTTTGTATGATAGAAATGCAAAATTTATCAATTTTGGCAATATGCACAAATTCTGGCATTATTTCTTTTCCCTAGAGAATTGCTTCTTTCGTCTGAAGATCGATGTTAATGAAACGTGGACCTAGAATAAATTAGTTATGACTGTGGGCAGACTTCCAATATCATTATTTTGAACCACGACGCGAGAAAAACCAACAAAGTGGTTGTGCGCCCAGCGCAGACTCAGATAAGCCCGGGCATCCACCCAGTCTGATCAGAGTCTTTGCTGTCCACATGAAGGTAGCGCGCCGAGTTAGACCCTTAGCTACCGTTAAAGCGCTTAGAATAGACTGTGATCATACTAGGCGGATGCCCAGGCTGATCTGAGTCTGCGATGGGCGCACTTCCACGTTGTTGCTTTCTCGTGTCGCGGCTCATTTTTTTCTGATTCAGATAAATGGATACCTAATTGGAAGCTCAAGGAGACGGATCAGATCTTCATATTGATACATACTACCCAGCAGGCACACAACGTTATAATGACGTCGTATTGACGTCGACGCAAACATTACATTTCATCGACGTCATTCTGACGTCATGTGCCCGCTGGGAAATACTTTACTGCCCAGCAGGCACATGACGTCGAAATGACGTCGTATTGACGTCGATGCGGCATGGTGGCGTCGCATCGACCCCATTTTGACATCATTACGACGTCATGTGCCTGCTGCGTGTCTTGCAATGCCGTTCAAACAATTTCCATCGTTTTAATTTACTCTCTCTATTGGGACACCTTTAAACTACCAGATTATTCTAAAATTTAAACAAATGCTTAAAGTAGCTGACAGTGTGTCAAAAATACTGATAGGATATGACGCATTGCACATCTTGATCTGATTCTAAAGTGATTTCTCAGATACATCTATCCCAAAATTTAGGATCACTGCGGTTATTTTTATTTATTTTTTGTTAATCTTGCAGCTCTTGGATTACACCATTGATAATCAAGGGTCGGTTATATTTGCACGTGCATTTTATGCTCATCTCTTTAAACGATATGAGCCTTGTCCGGGCAAAATATGTTTGACACTATACGAAAACAGTGGGTAACCAAGATAAGTCTATGCAACTGCCTAGTCTGTCAGAGTTAGTGCAGTTCACCGTTTGATTTCCAGAAGGCATACTTATTGCGCCTAACCTGTTCTGATTGTGCTAGTGCACAGACTAGTCTGGACATAGGTGTTTTGCATACACCACAAGGCTGACTTTATCACGACACGACTCAAATGGCCTGCGCAAGGAAAAAATGTGCTTCAACCCATAATATTTTCAGCGAAATATGTATGTATACGCAACCAGGAGGTACCAAGATATGTCTACGCGCATGTGTAGTCTACCCTGCTCTGATTGCGCATGCGTCTAGTCAAGACTCGCGCGTTTTGCTTATGAAATAAGACTGGTTTTATCATGACACGAGGTATGCGCAAGGAAAAATGTATTTCACCCCATCTTGGGAAAAGCGAATGCAGTCCCATTAGTGTCTTTTCTTTTCGAACTCTTTACGGCGCCACAGTGTATGATGCTCAAGATTGCTTATACATGTTGTGAACGCATACATGTTACCACGGACTGAGCTGATTCTTCTCGTCGCATGTGGCAATTTTCCGAGGGTGCGGCTCTTGGGTTACATCATTGGCAATCAGGATAATCAAGTGTCGATCTTATTTTCACGTGCATTTTATGCTCATCTCTTGTTTTGAATGTTATTATCCCTGTCCGGGTAAAATATGTTTGACGCTATACACAAACAGTGGGTACCAGGATAAGTCCATGTAACTGCGTTGTCTGTCAAAGTAAGTGCAGTGCATCGTTTACGAGAGAGCCTGCACTGCTTAGACTAGTCAGAAAAAGTGTATTACGTCCTGGAATTAGTAAGATGTTGCGTGTTTGACTTTCCATGCACTTACTGAGCAGACTGTGCATATGCTCATCTGAAGACTTTCTTCGCGTGGCGCAACACTAAATATTCCAGCCACATTCAATGATAACAGATTTATTCCTCATGCTCAGCTGACACACAACGCTGACACAACGTCGTGTCATTAACGTTGGTTAAACGTCACTATGCCGTTGAATTAACGTTGATATTGACGGTTACTATTTACTTTAGACAAAAGCTGATCATATGAGGGGGGAATTAGTACTCCGAAATAAAGAGGCTTATCGAAGATGTTTTGCCATAGTTTAATCGATGATCACAAAACATCGAATCACATTGAATCAACGTTGATTCGATGATGATTCAACTTTTTTTGTCTGCTGGCATGATGAGACTGAAATGCAAACAGCGCAGATCCTGATACGACTGCTCTACTAGGCCTGCAGTGTGTGTCCCAGTAGTAAGAACTGCAGGATAGGCTATTACTGATCGCAAACTCTCAAAAGTACACTTTGTAAATGTTGAAAATCGGTACTTTGTTGTCTCCGGCCATAATTAATTGAAAACATCGGTTCTCGTCCGATCACGGAAATTAAGCAACGTCGGGCCCGGTTAGTACTTGGATGGGTGACCGCCTGGGAATACCGGGTGCTGCAGACTTTTGTCTGCTTTTCTTTATTTTCTATTTTTATTTCTTTTTTCTTTGATAGTTTTCTTCCCCCAATTTCACGATCACTGTATATGTATCTCAAAGCTGTGCGAAGGAAAATACTTTTCCCCCAACGTTATAGACCGTTTACCGTCTGCTGTGCACTGTCCACTCGCTCTTCGCTTTGGAGCATGCTGAAAAGTAGTGCATGTTGTTCGCGGTTTTCTGTATACTATTTACTGTCCAGTGAAGTGTCTACTGTCTGTCTACTGCGTCCTGGATACTGTTTACTGCGGCCTGTCTGCTACAACATGGATGTGGTGCAAGCACAGGGGCATGGGTACAAGGTCGCAGCATGTGCGCCTGTTTCAGCGCAGCTGGACTCTAAAATGATGTACCTTCAACCAAAGTGGAGTCGCACAAACAGATGAAACCAACATAAGCATCATAGTAACCTGCACTTTATGGGAGATGAACCCTGGTGGCCCGTAAGAATAATAAGGGATTGCAAAAATTCCTATATAGCACATACCTATATTTGGGCAGTAAAACCCACACGCAGGCACATCTAATTTTCTGTACATTTAAGTTCTTCAATAGTTAAAACAAATAAAAAAATAACAAGTAAATTAAAAAGGCAGTTCTGACATTTTTCTTGTCAATTTTAGTTTTGTATGATAGAAATGCAAAATTTATCAATTTTGGCAATATGCACAAATTCTGGCATTATTTCTTTTCCCTAGAGAATTGCTTCTTTCGTCTGAAGATCGATGTTAATGAAACGTGGACCTAGAATAAATTAGTTATGACTGTGGGCAGACTTCCAATATCATTATTTTGAACCACGACGCGAGAAAACCAACAAAGTGGTTGTGCACCCAGCGCAGACTCAGAAAAGCCCGGGCATCCACCCAGTCTGATCAGAGTCTTTGCTGTCCACATGAAGGTAGCGCGCCACGTTAGACCCTTAGCTACCGTTAAAGCGCTTAGAAAAGACTGTGATCATACTAGGCGGATGCCCAGGCTGATCTGAGTCTGCGATGGGTCCACTTCCACGTTGTTGCTTTCTCGTGTCGCGGCTCATTTTTTTCTGATTCAGATAAACGGATACCTAATTGGAAGCTCAAGGAGACGGATCAGATCTTCACATTGATACATACTACCCAGCAGGCACACAACGTTATAATGACGTCGCATTGACGTCG
This sequence comes from Ctena decussata, assembly GCA_963989385.1. Classification (NCBI taxonomy): domain Eukaryota; kingdom Metazoa; phylum Mollusca; class Bivalvia; order Lucinida; family Lucinidae; genus Ctena; species Ctena decussata. The sequence goes on along the minus strand of OZ022499.1, from coordinate 32,175,625 downwards.
ACGCAAACATTACATTTCATCGACGTCATTCTGACGTCATGTGCCCGCTGGGAAATACTTTACTGCCCAGCAGGCACATGACGTCGAAATGACGTCGTATTGACGTCGATGCGGCATGGTGGCGTCGCATCGACCCCATTTTGACATCATTACGACGTCATGTGCCTGCTGGGTGTCTTGCAATGCCGTTCAAACAATTTCCATCGTTTTAATTTACTCTATTGGGGCACCTTTAAATTACCAGATTATTCTAAAATTTAAACAAATGCTAAAAGTAGCTGACAGTGTGTCAAAAATACTGATAGGATATGACGCATTGCACATCTTGATCTGATTCTAAAGTGATTTCTCAGATACATCTTTCCCAAAATTTAGGATCAATTTTTATTTATTTTTTGTTAATCTTGCAGCTCTTGGATTACATCATTGATAATCAAGGGTCGGTTATATTTGCACGTGCATTTTATGCTCATCTCTTTAAACGATATGAGCCTTGTCCGGGCAAAATATGTTTGACACTATACGCAAACAGTGGGTACCAAGATAAGTCTATGCAACTGCCTAGTCTGTCAGAGTTAGTGCAGTTCACCGTTTGATTTCCAGAAGGCATACTTATTGCGCCTAACCTGTTCTGATTGTGCTAGTGCACAGACTAGTCTGGACATAGGTGTTTTGCATACACCACAAGGCTGACTTTATCACGACACGACTCAAATGGCCTGCGCAAGGAAAAAATGTGCTTCAACCCATAATATTTTCAGCGAAATATGTATGTATACGCAACCAGGAGGTACCAAGATATGTCTACGCTCATGTGTAGTCTACCCTGCTCTGATTGCGCATGCGTCTAGTCAAGACTCGCGCGTTTTGCTTATGAAATAAGACTGGTTTTATCATGACACGAGGTATGCGCAAGGAAAAATGTATTTCACCCCATCTTGACAAAAACGAATGCAGTCCCATTAGTGTCTTTTCTTTTCGAACTCTTTACGGCGCCACAGTGTATGATGCTCAAGATTGCTTATACATGTTGTGAACGCATACATGTTACCACGGACTGAGCTGATTCTTCTCGTCGCATGTGGCAATTTTCCGAGGGTGCGGCTCTTGGGTTACATCATTGGCAATCAGGATAATCAAGTGCCGATCTTATTTTCACGTGCATTTTATGCTCATCTCTTGTTTTGAATGTTATTAGCCCTGTCCGGGTAAAATATGTTTGACGCTATACACAAACAGTGGGTACCAGGATAAGTCCATGTAACTGCGTTGTCTGTCAAAGTAAGTGCAGTGCATCGTTTACGAGAGAGCCTGCACTGCTTAGACTAGTCGGAAAAAGTGTATTACGTACTGGAATTAGTAAGATGTTGCATGTTTGACTTTCCATGCACTTACTGAGCAGACTGTGCATATGCTCATCTGAAGACTTTCTTCGCGTGGCGCAACACTAAATATTCCAGCCACATTCAATGATAACAGATTTATTCCTCATGCTCAGCTGACACACAACGCTGACACAACGTCGTGTCATTAACGTTGGTTAAACGTCACTATGCCGTTGAATTAACGTTGATATTGACGGTTACTTTTTACTTTAGACAAAAGCTGATCATATGAGGCTCGAATTAGTACTCCGAAATAAAGAGGCTTCTCGAAGATGTTTTGCCATAGTTTAATCGATGATCACAAAACATCGAATCACATTGAATCAACGTTGATTCGATGATGATTCAACTTTTTTTGTCTGCTGGCATGATGAGACTGAAATGCAAACAGCGCAGATCCTGATACGACTGCTCTACTAGGCCTGCAGTGTGTGTCCCAGTAGTAAGAACTGCAGGATAGGCTATTACTGATCGCAAACTCTCAAAAGTACACTTTGTAAATGTTGAAAATCGGTACTTTGTTGTCTACGGCCATAATACATTGAAAACATCGGTTCTCGTCCGATCACGGAAATTAAGCAACGTCGGGCCCGGTTAGTACTTGGATGGGTGACCGCCTGGGAATACCGGGTGCTGCAGACTTTTGTCTGCTTTTCTTTATTTTCTATTTTTATTTCTTTTTTCTTTGATAGTTTTCTTCCCCCAATTTCACGATCACTGTATATGTATCTCAAAGCTGTGCGAAGGAAAATACTTTTCCCTCAACGTTATAGACCGTTTACCGTCTGCTGTGCACTGTCCACTCGCCCTTCGCTTTGGAGCATGCTGAAAAGTAGTGCATGTTGTTCGCGGTTTTCTGTATACTATTTACTGTCCAGTGAAGTGTCTACTGTCTGTCTACTGCGTCCTGGATACTGTTTACTGCGGCCTGTCTGCTACAACATGGATGTGGTGCAAGCACAGGGGCATGGGTACAAGGTCGCAGCATGTGCGCCTGTTTCAGCGCAGCTGGACTCTAAAATGATGTACCTTCAACCAAAGTGGAGTCGCACAAACAGATGAAACCAACATAAGCATCATAGTAACCTGCACTTTATGGGAGATGAACCCTGGTGGCCCGTAAGAATAATAAGGGATTGCAAAAATTCCTATATAGCACATACCTATATTTGGGCAGTAAAACCCACACGCAGGCACATCTAATTTTCTGTACATTTAAGTTCCTTAATAGTTAAAACAAATAAAAAAATAACAAGTAAATTAAAAAGGCAGTTCTGACATTTTTCTTGTCAATTTTAGTTTTGTATGATAGAAATGCAGAATTTATCAATTTTGGCAATATGCACAAATTCTGGCATTATTTCTTTTCCCTAGAGAATTGCTTCTTTCGTCTGAAGATCGATGTTAATGAAACGTGGACCTAGAATAAATTAGTTATGACTGTGGGCAGACTTCCAATATCATTATTTTGAACCACGACGCGAGAAAACCAACAAAGTGGTTGTGCGCCCAGCGCAGACTCAGATAAGCCCGGGCATCCACCCAGTCTGATCAGAGTCTTTTCTGTCCACATGAAGGTAGCGCGCCACGTTAGACCCTTAGCTACCGTTAAAGCGCTTAGAAAAGACTGTGATCATACTAGGCGGATGCCCAGGCTGATCTGAGTCTGCGATGGGCGCACTTCCACGTTGTTGCTTTCTCGTGTCGCGGCTCATTTTTTTCTGATTCAGATAAACGGATACCTAATTGGAAGCTCAAGGAGACGGATCAGACCTTCACATTGATACATACTACCCAGCAGGCACACAACGTTATAATGACGTCGCATTGACGTCGACGCAAACATTACATTTCATCGACGTCATTCTGACGTCATGCACCCGCTGGGAAATACTTTACTGCCCAGCAGGCACATGACGTCGAAATGACGTCGTATTGACGTCGATGCGGCATGATGGCGTCGCATCGACCCCATTTTGACATCATAACGACGTCATGTGCCTGCTTGGTGTCTTGCAATGCTGTTCAAACAATTTCCATCGTTTTAATTTACTCTCTCTATTGGGACACCTTTAAATTACCAGATTATTCTAAAATTTAAACAAATGCTAAAAGTAGCTGACAGTGTGTCAAAAATACTGATAGGATATGACGCATTGCACATCTTGATCTGATTCTAAAGTGATTTCTCAGATACATCTATCCCAAAATTTAGGATCACTGCGGTTATTTTTATTTATTTTTTGTTAATCTTGCAGCTCTTGGATTACATCATTGATAATCAAGGGTCGGTTATATTTGCACGTGCATTTTATGCTCATCTCTTTAAACGATATGAGCCTTGTCCGGGCAAAATATGTTTGACACTATACGCAAACAGTGGGTACCAAGATAAGTCTATGCAACTGCCTAGTCTGTCAGAGTTAGTGCAGTTCACCGTTTGATTTCCAGAAGGCATACTTATTGCGCCTAACCTGTTCTGATTGTGCTAGTGCACAGACTAGTCTGGACATAGGTGTTTTGCATACACCACAAGGCTGACTTTATCACGACACAACTCAAATGGCCTGCGCAAGGAAAAAATGTGCTTCAACCCATAATATTTTCAGCGAAATATGTATGTATACGCAACCAGGAGGTACCAAAATATGTCTACGCTCATGTGTAGTCTACCCTGCTCTGATTGCGCATGCGTCTAGTCAAGACTCGTGCGTTTTGCTGATGAAATAAGACTGGTTTTATCATGACATGAGGTATGCGCAAGGAAAAATGTATTTCACCCCATCTTGGGAAAAGCGAATGCAGTCCCATTAGTGTCTTTTCTTTTCGAACTCTTTACGGCGCCACAGTGTATGATGCTCAAGATTGCTTATACATGTTGTGAACGCATAGACGTCGCGCACGATGTTCGTCGTAAAACGTTACACTCAAATGACGTCGTGGATTTTTGCAATCAAGCCCGCAAAGAATATTCATTCGTTCGTTCGTTTACTCTTTCGTTCACATCAATATTTTGTCATTCATTCATTCATTCATTCATTCATATTTATTGACTGTGTGACTGACAGATTGATATTCAATTGACACTCGTAATCTCAAACACTGATAACTCAAAGGTCCCTTTTATAGCAAAGGATATAGATTGGTCACTTTTCTCTTTGTTTTTTCATTTCAGCTTCGGATATCTCAAACAACTGGTACTCAAAGTAAATTTTCTGGGACCAGAAGATTTACTTCGAGATATCAGTATTTTGAGATGATCTCAGTCGGCTTTGGGATATCGAGAGGTGACTGTATTCATTGACCTTTCTGAATGGTTGGTTTAGTGTTTATAAAAAGTTAACGCGCATATTACTTCACAGAGACGATGAATATCTTGGTGCCTATCTTCTGATATCGTCTGGCATTTCTACACATATATACCGAACGGCAAGTGAATACACATATGCAATTTGTCGTTAGATAGGTTTAGAGTACGTTTTTTGTTTTTGTTTTCCCTAATTGTTTTATTTTCCTCTATTTTGTATATAATACACGCCCTTAACTACATTACTCCTCATTATCAATAGCTGCAGCTAATTAACAAAAATATCTTCTCTACTAAAGTATAATGTCGCTTACATATGATGAATTATTCTTCGGTGATTTTTTTTAAATTATATATCAATGGCTGGGCATGTATACTGAAATTATCAAACAACACGGAATGACTGCACGTCATAAAAGCTGAAAATCGCGTTCCTGGGACATTTTATGAGAAATCAAAATGATATTCTTTATTTCTAAAATTCAAAGCGCAAAACAGAAAGTTGCATACTTCTGTAATCTACAAACAATGTGCATTTCCCATAAACTTCGCTAATTCATACACGTTCATTCAAAATCTGAGAAATTAAGTTGTCTTAAAGCTGGTCATAAATTTGGAGGCCGTTTTAACGTCAAGGGAGAATTACTGAGAAATTGAAACGGGCATCATAAAGTTTTCATTTCACAAGTAGTCTTAAATAAACATATCTCACCATAAAGAGTAACCATTGTGCATTTAAGATAGATTTTAATCTTACCCAGCCTCCTTTTCCTTCCGTGTTTATTTGCTTTTGTGCATAACGACGGTGACATTTTTTCTGTCGATGGACATTATCTGTTTGCAATTATACTTCATATTTTCTCACCCTAAAAGATGCCCCCTATGGAAAAATCAACGGACATTGTGTTAAACCTACATTATGGTGAACGTCTGTTAAAAATTTGATGAATTCTCTTGCGTTTTGTGCGGTTCATTTATCATTTTATGATTGGAGATGGCCCAAAAATGTAACGCTGGACATGCGATTTTTGGCTAAAAATCGTGTGGCTTTGCTGTCCCTCCTTAAAATGGTACATTTGAAATAATTGAAATATATATAGTCATATTCTGCAGAGTTTCCGCTTTCATTTAATGTACAAAATGAATATTTTTTGCTGAAAATAAAAGATTCTTTTGCAAATGACACTCTGGGAGTGTCCACTGTTCGAACATCGTGCGCGACGTCATACATGTTACCACAGACTGAGCTGATTGTTCTCGTCGCATGTGGCAATTTTCCGAGGGTGCGGCTCTTGGGTTACATCATTGGCATTCAGGATAATCAAGTGTCGATCTTATTTTCACGTGCATTTTATGCTCATCTCTTGTTTTGAATGTTATTAGCCCTGTCCGGGTAAAATATGTTTGACGCTATACACAAACAGTGGGTACCAGGATAAGTCCATGTAACTGCGTTGTCTGTCAAAGTAAGTGCAGTGCATCGTTTACGAGAGAGCCTGCACTGCTTAGACTAGTCAGAAAAAGTGTATTACGTACTGGAATTAGTAAGATGTTGCGTGTTTGACTTTCCATGCACTTACTGAGCAGACTGTGCATATGCTCATCTGAAGACTTTCTTCGCGTGGCGCAACACTAAATATTCCAGCCACATTCAATGATAACAGATTTATTCCTCATGCTCAGCTGACACACAACGCTGACACAACGTCGTGTCATTAACGTTGGTTTAACGTCACTATGCCGTTGAATTTACGTTGATATTGACGGTTACTTTTTACTTTAGACAAAAGCTGATCATATGAGGCGCAAATTAGTACTCCGAAATAAAGAGGCTTATCGAAGATGTTTTGCCATAGTTTAATCGATGATCACAAAACATCGAATCACATTGAATCAACGTTGATTCGATGATGATTCAACTTTTTTTGTCTGCTGGCATGATGAGACTGAAATGCAAACAGCGCAGATCCTGATACGACTGCTCTACTAGGCCTGCAGTGTGTGTCCCAGTAGTAAGAACTGCAGGATAGGCTATTACTGATCGCAAACTCTCAAAAGTACACTTTGTAAATGTTGAAAATCGGTACTTTGTTGTCTACGGCCATAATACATTGAAAACATCGGTTCTCGTCCGATCACGGAAATTAAGCAACGTCGGGCCCGGTTAGTACTTGGATGGGTGACCGCCTGGGAATACCGGGTGCTGCAGACTTTTGTCTGCTTTTCTTTATTTTCTATTTTTATTTCTTTTTTCTTTGATAGTTTTCTCCCCCCAATTTCACGATCACTGTATATGTATCTCAAAGCTGTGCGAAGGAAAATACTTTTCCCTCAACGTTATAGACCGTTTACCGTCTGCTGTGCACTGTCCACTCGCCCTTCGCTTTGGAGCATGCTGAAAAGTAGTGCATGTTGTTCGCGGTTTTCTGTATACTATTTACTGTCCAGTGAAGTGTCTACTGTCTGTCTACTGCGTCCTGGATACTGTTTACTGCGGCCTGTCTGCTACAACGTGGATCAGGTGCAAGCACAGGGGCATGGGTACAAGGTCGCAGCATGTGCGCCTGTTTCAGCGCAGCTGGACTCTAAAATGATGTACCTTCAACCAAAGTGGAGTCGCACAAACAGATGAAACCAACATAAGCATCATAGTAACCTGCACTTTATGGGAGATGAACCCTGGTGGCCAGTAAGAATAATAAGGGATTGCAAAAATTCCTATGTAGCACATACCTATATTTGGGCAGTAAAACCCACACGCAGGCACATCTAATTTTCTGTACATTTAAGTTCTTCAATAGTTAAAACAAATAAAAAAATAACAAGTAAATTAAAAAGGCAGTTCTGACATTTTTCTTGCCAATTTTAGTTTTGTATGATAGAAATGCAGAATTTATCAATTTTGGCAATATGCACAAATTCTAGCATTATTTCTTTTCCTTAGAGAATTGCTTCTTTCGTCTGAAGATCGATGTTAATGAAACGTGGACCTAGAATAAATTAGTTATGACTGTGGGCAGACTTCCAATATCATTATTTTGAACCACGACGCGAGAAAACCAACAAAGTGGTTGTGCGCCCAGCGCAGACTCAGATAAGCCCGGGCATCCACCCAGTCTGATCATAGTCTTTGCTGTCCACATGAAGGTAGCGCGCCACGTTAGACCCTTAGCTACCGTTAAAGCGCTTAGAAAAGACTGTGATCATACTAGGCGGATGCCCAGGCTGATCTGAGTCTGCGATGGCCGTACTTCCACGTTGTTGCTTTCTCGTGTCGCGGCTCATTTTTTTTTCTGATTCAGATAAACGGATACCTAATTGGAAGCTCAAGGAGACGGATCAGATCTTCACATTGATACATACTACCCAGCAGGCACACAACGTTATAATGACGTCGCATTGACGTCGACGCAAACATTACATTTCATCGACGTCATTCTGACGTCATGCACCCGCTGGGAAATACTTTACTGCCCAGCAGGCACATGACGTCGAAATGACGTCGTATTGACGTCGATGCGGCATGGTGGCGTCGCATCGACCCCATTTGACATCATTACGACGTCATGTGCCTGCTTGGTGTCTAGCAATGCTGTTCAAACAATTTCCATCGTTTTAATTTACTCTCTCTATTGGGACACCTTTAAATTACCAGATTATTCTAAAATTTAAACAAATGCTAAAAGTAGCTGACAGTGTGTCAAAAATACTGATAGGATATGACGCATTGCACATCTTGATCTGATTCTAAAGTGATTTCTCAGATACATCTATCCCAAAATTTAGGATCACTGCGGTTATTTTTATTTATTTTTTGTTAATCTTGCAGCTCTTGGATTACATCATTGATAATCAAGGGTCGGTTATATTTGCACGTGCATTTTATGCTCATCTCTTTAAACGATATGAGCCTTGTCCGGGCAAAATATGTTTGACACTATACGCAAACAGTGGGTACCAAGATAAGTCTATGCAACTGCCTAGTCTGTCAGAGTTAGTGCAGTTCACCGTTTGATTTCCAGAAGGCATACTTATTGCGCCTAACCTGTTCTGATTGTGCTAGTGCACAGACTAGTCTGGACATAGGTGTTTTGCATACACCACAAGGCTGACTTTATCACGACACGACTCAAATGGCCTGCGCAAGGAAAAAATGTGCTTCAACCCATAATATTTTCAGCGAAATATGTATGTATACGCAACCAGGAGGTACCAAAATATGTCTACGCTCATGTGTAGTCTACCCTGCTCTGATTGCGCATGCGTCTAGTCAAGACTCGCGCGTTTTGCTGATGAAATAAGACTGGTTTTATCATGACATGAGGTATGCGCAAGGAAAAATGTATTTCACCCCATCTTGGGAAAAGCGAATGCAGTCCCATTAGTGTCTTTTCTTTTCGAACTCTTTACGGCGCCACAGTGTATGATGCTCAAGATTGCTTATACATGTTGTGAACGCATAGACGTCGCGCACGATGTTCGTCGTAAAACGTTACACTCAAATGACGTCGTGGATTTTTGCAATCAAGCCCGCAAAGAATATTCATTCGTTCGTTCGTTTACTCTATCGTTCACATCAATATTTTGTCATTCATTCATTCATTCATTCATATTTATTGACTGTGTGACTGACAGATTGATATTCAGTTGACACTCGTAATCTCAAACACTGATAACTCAAAGGTCCCTTTTATAGCAAAGGATATAGATTGGTCACTTTTCTCTTTGTTTTTTTCATTTCAGCTTCGGATATCTCAAACAACTGGTACTCAAAGTAAATTCCTGGGACCAGAAGATTTACTTCGAGATATCAGTATTTTGAGATGATCTCAGTCGGCTTTGCGATATCGAGAGGTGACTGTATTCATTGACCTTTCTGAATGGTTGGTTTAGTGTTTATAAAAAGTTAACGCGCATATTACTTCACAGAGACGATGAATATCTTGGTGCCTATCTTCTGATATCGTCTGGCATTTCTACACATATATACCGAACGGCAAGTGAATACACATATGCAATTTGTCGTTAGATAGGTTTAGAGAACGTTTTTTGTTTTTGTTTTCCCTAATTCTTTTATTTTCCTCTATTTTGTATATAATACACGCCCTTAACTACATTACTCCTCATTATCAATAGCTGCAGCTAATTAACAAAAATATCTTCTCTACTAAAGTATAATGTCGCTTACATATGATGAATTATTCTTCGGTGATTTTTTTTAAATTATATATCAATGGCTGGGCATGTATACTGAAATTATCAAACAACACGGAATGACTGCACGTCATAAAAGCTGAAAATCGCGTTCCTGGGACATTTTATGAGAAATCAAAATGATATTCTTTATTTCTAAAATTCAAAGCGCAAAACAGAAAGTTGCATACTTCTGTAATCTACAAACAATGTGCATTTCCCATAAACTTCGCTAATTCATACACGTTCATTCAAAATCTGAGAAATTAAGTTGTCTTAAAGCTGGTCATAAATTTGGAGGCCGTTTTAACGTCAAGGGACAATTACTGAGAAATTGAAACGGGCATCTTAAAGTTTTCATTTCACAAGTAGTCTTAAATAAACATATCTCACCATAAAGAGTAACCATTGTGCATTTAAGATAGATTTTAATCTTACCCAGCCTCCTTTTCCTTCCGTGTTTATTTGCTTTTGTGCATAACGACGGTGACATTTTTTCTGTCGATGGACATTATCTGTTTGCAATTATACTTCATATTTTCTCACCCTAAAAGATGCCCCCTATGGAAAAATCAACGGACATTGTGTTAAACCTACATTATGGTGAACGTCTGTTAAAAATTTGATGAATTCTCTTGCGTTTTGTGCGGTTCATTTATCATTTTATGATTGGAGATGGCCCAAAAATGTAACGCTGGACATGCGATTTTTGGCTAAAAATCGTGTGGCTTTGCTGTCCCTCCTTAAAATGGTACATTTGAAATAATTGAAATATATATAGTCATATTCTGCAGAGTTTCCGCTTTCATTTAATGTACAACATGAATATTTTTTGCTGAAAATAAAAGATTCTTTTGCAAATGACACTCTGGGAGTGTCCACTGTTCGAACATCGTGCGCGACGTCATACATGTTACCACAGACTGAGCTGATTCTTCTCGTCGCATGTGGCAATTTTCCGAGGGTGCGGCTCTTGGGTTACATCATTGGCAATCAGGATAATCAAGTGTCGATCTTATTTTCACGTGCATTTTATGCTCATCTCTTGTTTTGAATGTTATTAGCCCTGTCCGGGTAAAATATGTTTGACGCTATACACAAACAGTGGGCACCAGGATAAGTCCATGTAACTGCGTTGTCTGTCAAAGTAAGTGCAGTGCATCGTTTACGAGAGAGCCTGCACTGCTTAGACTAGTCAGAAAAAGTGTGTTACGTACTGGAAATAGTAAGATGTTGCGTGTTTGACTTTCCATGCACTTACTGAGCAGACTGTGCATATGCTCATCTGAAGACTTTCTTCGCGTGGCGCAACACTAAATATTCCAGCCACATTCAATGATAACAGATTTATTCCTCATGCTCAGCTGACACACAACGCTGACACAACGTCGTGTCATTAACGTTGGTTTAACGTCACTATGCCGTTGAATTAACGTTGATATTGACGGTCACTTTTTACTTTAGACAAAAGCTGATCATATGAGGCGCGAATTAGTACTCCGAAATAAAGAGGCTTCTCGAAGATGTTTTGCCATAGTTTAATCGATGATCACAGAACATCGAATCACATTGAATCAACGTTGATTCGATGATGATTCAACTTTTTTTGTCTGCTGGCATGATGAGACTGAAATGCAAACAGCGCAGATCCTGATACGACTGCTCTACTAGGCCTGCAGTGTGTGTCCCAGTAGTAAGAACTGCAGGATAGGCTATTACTGATCGCAAAAACTCTCAAAAGTACACTTTGTAAATGTAGAAAATCGGTACTTTGTTGTCTACGGCCATAATTCATTGAAAACATCGGTTCTCGTCCGATCACGGAAATTAAGCAACGTCGGGCCCGGTTAGTACTTGGATGGGTGACCGCCTGGGAATACCGGGTGCTGCAGACTTTTGTCTGCTTTTCTTTATTTTCTATTTTCATTTCTTTTTTCTTTGATAGTTTTCTTCCCCCAATTTCACGATCACTGTATATGTATCTCAAAGCTGTGCGAAGGAAAATACTTTTCCCTCAACGTTATAGACCGTTTACCGTCTGCTGTGCACTGTCCACTCGCCCTTCGCTTTGGAGCATGCTGAAAAGTAGTGCATGTTGTTCGCGGTTTTCTGTAAACTATTTACTGTCCAGTGAAGTGTCTACTGTCTGTCTACTGCGTCCTGGATACTGTTTACTGCGGCCTGTCTGCTACAACATGGATGTGGTGCAAGCACAGGGGCATGGGTACAAGGTCGCAGCATGTGCGCCTGTTTCAGCGCAGCTGGACTCTAAAATGATGTACCTTCAACCAAAGTGGAGTCGCACAAACAGATGAAACCAACATAAGCATCATAGTAACCTGCACTTTATGGGAGATGAACCCTGGTGGCCCGTAAGAATAATAAGGGATTGCAAAAATTCCTATGTAGCACATACCTATATTTGGGCAGTAAAACCCACACGCAGGCACATCTAATTTTCTGTACATTTAAGTTCTTCAATAGTTAAAACAAATAAAAAAATAACAAGTAAACTAAAAAGGCAGTTCTGACATTTTTCTTGTCAATTTTAGTTTTGTATGATAGAAATGCAGAATTTATCAATTTTGGCAATATGCACAAATTCTGGCATTATTTCTTTTCATTAGAGAATTGCTTCTTTCGTCTGAAGATCGATGTTAATGAAACGTGGACCTAGAATAAATTAGTTATGACTGTGGGCAGACTTCCAATATCATTATTTTGAACCACGACGCGAGAAAACCAACAAAGTGGTTGTGCGCCCAGCGCAGACTCAGATAAGCCCGGGCATCCACCCAGTCTGATCAGAGTCTTTGCTGTCCACATGAAGGTAGCGCGCCACGTTAGACCCTTAGCTACCGTTAAAGCGCTTAGAAAAGACTGTGATCATACTAGGCGGATGCCCAGGTTGATCTGAGTCTGCAATGGGCGCACTTCCACGTTGTTGCTTTCTCGTGTCGCGGCTCATTTTTTTCTGATTCAGATAAACGGATACCTAATTGGAAGCTCAAGGAGACGGATCAGATCTTCACATTGATACATACTACCCAGCAGGCACACAACGTTATAATGACGTCGCATTGACGTCGACGCAAACATTACATTTCATCGACGTCATTCTGACGTCATGCACCCGCTGGGAAATACTTTACTGCCCAGCAGGCACATGACGTCGAAATGACGTCGTATTGACGTCGATGCGGCATGGTGGCGTCGCATCGACCCCATTTGACATCATTACGACGTCATGTGCCTGCTTGGTGTCTAGCAATGCTGTTCAAACAATTTCCATCGTTTTAATTTACTCTCTCTATTGGGACACCTTTAAATTACCAGATTATTCTAAAATTTAAACAAATGCTAAAAGTAGCTGACAGTGTGTCAAAAATACTGATAGGATATGACGCATTGCACATCTTGATCTGATTCTAAAGTGATTTCTCAGATACATCTATCCCAAAATTTAGGATCACTGCGGTTATTTTTATTTATTTTTTGTTAATCTTGCAGCTCTTGGATTACATCATTGATAATCAAGGGTCGGTTATATTTGCACGTGCATTTTATGCTCATCTCTTTAAACGATATGAGCCTTGTCCGGGCAAAATATGTTTGACACTATACGCAAACAGTGGGTACCAAGATAAGTCTATGCAACTGCCTAGTCTGTCAGAGTTAGTGCAGTACACCGTTTGATTTCCAGAAGGCATACTTATTGCGCCTAACCTGTTCTGATTGTGCTAGTGCACAGACTAGTCTGGACATAGGTGTTTTGCATACACCACAAGGCTGACTTTATCACGACACGACTCAAATGGCCTGCGCAAGGAAAAAATGTGCTTCAACCCATAATATTTTCAGCGAAATATGTATGTATACGCAACCAGGAGGTACCAAAATATGTCTACGCTCATGTGTAGTCTACCCTGCTCTGATTGCGCATGCGTCTAGTCAAGACTCGCGCGTTTTGCTGATGAAATAAGACTGGTTTTATCATGACATGAGGTATGCGCAAGGAAAAATGTATTTCACCCCATCTTGGGAAAAGCGAATGTAGTCCCATTAGTGTCTTTTCTTTTCGAACTCTTTACGGCGCCACAGTGTATGATGCTCAAGATTGCTTATACATGTTGTGAACGCATACATGTTACCACAGACTGAGCTGATTCTTCTCGTCGCATGTGGCAATTTTCCGAGGGTGCGGCTCTTGGGTTACATCATTGGCAATCAGGATAATCAAGTGTCGATCTTATTTTCACGTGCATTTTATGCTCATCTCTTGTTTTGAATGTTATTAGCCCTGTCCGGGTAAAATATGTTTGACGCTATACACAAACAGTGGGTACCAGGATAAGTCCATGTAACTGCGTTGTCTGTCAAAGTAAGTGCAGTGCATCGTTTACGAGAGAGCCTGCACTGCTTAGACTAGTCAGAAAAAGAATATTACGTACTGGAATTAGTAAGATGTTGCGTGTTTGACTTTCCATGCACTTACTGAGCAGACTGTGCATATGCTCATCTGAAGACTTTCTTTGCGTGGCGCAACACTAAATATTCCAGCCACATTCAATGATAACAGATTTATTCCTCATGCTCAGCTGACACACAACGCTGACACAACGTCGTGTCATTAACGTTGGTTTAACGTCACTATGCCGTTGAATTTACGTTGATATTGACGGTTACTTTTTACTTTAGACAAAAGCTGATCATATGAGGCGCAAATTAGTACTCCGAAATAAAGAGGCTTATCGAAGATGTTTTGCCATAGTTTAATCGATGATCACAAAACATCGAATCACATTGAATCAACGTTGATTCGATGATGATTCAACTTTTTTTGTCTGCTGGCATGATGAGACTGAAATGCAAACAGCGCAGATCCTGATACGACTTCTCAAATAGGCCTGCAGTGTGTGTCCCAGTAGTAAGAACTGCAGGATAGGCTATTACTGATCGCAAACTCTCAAAAGTACACTTTGTAAATGTTGAAAATCGGTACTTTGTTGTCTACGGCCATAATACATTGAAAACATCGGTTCTCGTCCGATCACGGAAATTAAGCAACGTCGGGCCCGGTTAGTACTTGGATGGGTGACCGCCTGGGAATACATGGTGCTGCAGACTTTTGTCTGCTTTTCTTTATTTTCTATTTTTATTTCTTTTTTCTTTGATAGTTTTCTCCCCCCAATTTCACGATCACTGTATATGTATCTCAAAGCTGTGCAAAGGAAAATACTTTTCCCTCAACGTTATAGACCGTTTACCGTCTGCTGTGCACTGTCCACTCGCCCTTCGCTTTGGAGCATGCTGAAAAGTAGTGCATGTTGTTC
Source organism: Ctena decussata (assembly GCA_963989385.1). NCBI lineage: Eukaryota > Metazoa > Mollusca > Bivalvia > Lucinida > Lucinidae > Ctena > Ctena decussata. Next base: position 32,160,407 of record OZ022499.1, on the reverse strand, counting down.
GCGGTTTTCTGTATACTATTTACTGTCCAGTGAAGTGTCTACTGTCTGTCTACTGCGTCCTGGATACTGTTTACTGCGGCCTGTCTGCTACAATGTGGATGTGGTGCAAGCACAGGGGCATGGGTACAAGGTCGCAGCATGTGCGCCTGTTTCAGCGCAGCTGGACTCTAAAATGATGTACCTTCAACCAAAGTGGAGTCGCACAAACAGATGAAACCAACATAAGCATCATAGTAACCTGCACTTTATGGGAGATGAACCCTGGTGGCCCGTAAGAATAATAAGGGATTGCAAAAATTCCTATGTAGCACATACCTATATTTGGGCAGTAAAACCCACACGCAGGCACATCTAATTTTCTGTACATTTAAGTTCTTCAATAGTTAAAACAAATAAAAAAATAACAAGTAAATTAAAAAGGCAGTTCTGGCATTTTTCTTGTCAATTTTAGTTTTGTATGATAGAAATGCAGAATTTATCAATTTTGGCAATATGCACAAATTCTGGCATTATTTCTTTTCCCTAGAGAATTGCTTCTTTCGTCTGAAGATCGATGTTAATGAAACGTGGACCTAGAATAAATTAGTTATGACTGTGGGCAGACTTCCAATATCATTATTTTGAACCACGACGCGAGAAAACCAACAAAGTGGTTGTGCGCCCAGCGCAGATTCAGATAAGCCCGGGCATCCACCCAGTCTGATCATAGTCTTTGCTGTCCACATGAAGGTAGCGCGCCGAGTTAGACCCTTAGCTACCGTTAAAGCGCTTAGAAAAGACTGTGATCATACTAGGCGGATGCCCAGGCTGATCTGAGTCTGCGATGGGCGCACTTCCACGTTGTTGCTTTCTCGTGTCGCGGCTCATTTTTTTCTGATTCAGATAAACGGATACCTAATTGGAAGCTCAAGGAGACGGATCAGATCTTCACATTGATACATACTACCCAGCAGGCACACAACGTTATAATGACGTCGCATTGACGTCGACGCAAACATTACATTTCATCGACGTCATTCTGACGTCATGCACCCGCTGGGAAATACTTTACTGCCCAGCAGGCACATGACGTCGAAATGACGTCGTATTGACGTCGATGCGGCATGGTGGCGTCGCATCGACCCCATTTTGACATCATTACGACGTCATGTGCCTGCTGGGTGTCTTGCAATGCTGTTCAAACAATTTCCATCGTTTTAATTTACTCTCTCTATTGGGACACCTTTAAATTACCAGATTATTCTAAAATTTAAACAAATGCTAAAAGTAGCTGACAGTGTGTCAAAAATACTGATAGGATATGACGCATTGCACATCTTGATCTGATTCTAAAGTGATTTCTCAGATACATCTATCCCAAAATTTAGGATCACTGCGGTTATTTTTATTTATTTTTTGTTAATCTTGCAGCTCTTGGATTACATCATTGATAATCAAGGGTCGGTTATATTTGCACGTGCATTTTATGCTCATCTCTTTAAACGATATGAGCCTTGTCCGGGCAAAATATGTTTGACACTATACGCAAACAGTGGGTACCAAGATAAGTCTATGCAACTGCCTAGTCTGTCAGAGTTAGTGCAGTTCACCGTTTGATTTCCAGAAGGCATACTTATTGCGCCTAACCTGTTCTGATTGTGCTAGTGCACAGACTAGTCTGGACATAGGTGTTTTGCATACACCACAAGGCTGACTTTATCACGACACGACTCAAATGGCCTGCGCAAGGAAAAAATGTGCTTCAACCCATAATATTTTCAGCGAAATATGTATGTATACGCAACCAGGAGGTACCAAGATATGTCTACGCTCATGTGTAGTCTACCCTGCTCTGATTGCGCATGCGTCTAGTCAAGACTCGCGCGTTTTGCTTATGAAATAAGACTGGTTTTATCATGACACGAGGTATGCGCAAGGAAAAATGTATTTCACCCCATCTTGGGAAAAGCGAATGCAGTCCCATTAGTGTCTTTTCTTTTCGAACTCTTTACGGCGCCACAGTGTATGATGCTCAAGATTGCTTATACATGTTGTGAACGCATACATGTTACCACAGACTGAGCTGAGTCTTCTCGTCGCATGTGGCAATTTTCCGAGGGTGCGGCTCTTGGGTTACATCATTGGCAATCAGGATAATCAAGTGTCGATCTTATTTTCACGTGCATTTTATGCTCATCTCTTGTTTTGAATGTTATTAGCCCTGTCCGGGTAAAATATGTTTGACGCTATACACAAACAGTGGGTACCAGGATAAGTCCATGTAACTGCGTTGTCTGTCAAAGTAAGTGCAGTGCATCGTTTACGAGAGAGCCTGCACTGCTTAGACTAGTCAGAAAAAGTGTATTACGTACTGGAATTAGTAAGATGTTGCGTGTTTGACTTTCCATGCACTTACTGAGCAGACTGTGCATATGCTCATCTGAAGACTTTCTTCGCGTGGTGCAACACTAAATATTCCAGCCACATTCAATGATAACAGATTTATTCCTCATGCTCAGCTGACACACAACGCTGACACAACGTCGTGTCATTAACGTTGGTTAAACGTCAGTATGCCGTTGAATTTACGTTGATATTGACGGTTACTTTTTACTTTAGACAAAAGCTGATCATATGAGGCGCAAATTAGTACTCCGAAATAAAGAGGCTTATCGAAGATGTTTTGCCATAGTTTAATCGATGATCACACAACATCGAATCACATTGAATCAACGTTGATTCGATGATGATTCAACTTTTTTGTCTGCTGGCATGATGAGACTGAAATGCAAACAGCGCAGATCCTGATACGACTTCTCAAATAGGCCTGCAGTGTGTGTCCCAGCAGTAGTAAGAACTGCAGGATAGGCTATTACTGATCGCAAACTCTCAAAAGTACACTTTGTAAATGTTGAAAATCGGTACTTTGTTGTCTACGGCCATAATACATTGAAAACATCGGTTCTCGTCCGATCACGGAAATTAAGCAACGTCGGGCCCGGTTAGTACTTGGATGGGTGACCGCCTGGGAATACCGGGTGCTGCAGACTTTTGTCTGCTTTTCTTTATTTTCTATTTTTATTTCTTTTTTCTTTGATAGTTTTCTTCCCCCAATTTCACGATCACTGTATATGTATCTCAAAGCTGTGCGAAGGAAAATACTTTTCCCTCAACGTTATAGACCGTCTACCGTCTGCTGTGCACTATCCACTCGCCCTTCGCTTTGGAGCATGCTGAAAAGTAGTGCATGTTGTTCGCGGTTTTCTGTATACTATTTACTGTCCAGTGAAGTGTCTACTGTCTGTCTACTGCGTCCTGGATACTGTTTACTGCGGCCTGTTTGCTACAACATGGATGTGGTGCAAGCACAGGGGCATAGGTACAAGGTCGCAGCATGTGCGCCTGTTTCAGCGCAGCTGGACTCTAAAATGATGTACCTTCAACCAAAGTGGAGTCGCACAAACAGATGAAACCAACATAAGCATCATAGTAACCTGCACTTTATGGGAGATGAACCCTGGTGGCCCGTAAGAATAATAAGGGATTGCAAAAATTCCTATGTAGCACATACCTATATTTGGGCAGTAAAACCCACACGCAGGCACATCTAATTTTCTGTACATTTAAGTTCTTCAATAGTTAAAACAAATAAAAAAAATAACAAGTAAATTAAAAAGGCAGTTCTGACATTTTTCTTGTCAATTTTAGTTTTGTATGATAGAAATGCAGAATTTATCAATTTTGGCAATATGCACAAATTCTGGCATTATTTCTTTTCCTTAGAGAATTGCTTCTTTCGTCTGAAGATCGATGTTAATGAAACGTGGACCTAGAATAAATTAGTTATGACTGTGGGCAGACTTCCAATATCATTATTTTGAACCACGACGCGAGAAAACCAACAAAGTGGTTGTGCGCCCAGCGCAGACTCAGATAAGCCCGGGCATCCACCCAGTCTGATCAGAGTCTTTGCTGTCCACATGAAGGTAGCGCGCCACGTTTGACCCTTAGCTACCGTTAAAGCGCTTAGAAAAGACTGTGATCATACTAGGCGGATGCCCAGGCTGATCTGAGTCTGCGATGGGCGCACTTCCACGTTGTTGCTTTCTCGTGTCGCGGCTCATTTTTTTCTGATTCAGATAAACGGATACCTAATTGGAAGCTCAAGGAGACGGATCAGATCTTCACATTGATACATACTACCCAGCAGGCACACAACGTTATAATGACGTCGCATTGACGTCGACGCAAACATTACATTTCATCGACGTCATTCTGACGTCATGTGCCCGCTGGGAAATACTTTACTGCCCAGCAGGCACATGACGTCGAAATGACGTCGTATTGACGTCGATGCGGCATGGTGGCGTCGCATCGACCCCATTTTGACATCATAACGACGTCATGTGCCTGCTGGGTGTCTTGCAATGCCGTTCAAACAATTTCCATCGTTTTAATTTACTCTCTCTATTGGGACACCTTTAAATTACCAGATTATTCTAAAATTTAAACAAATGCTAAAAGTAGCTGACAGTGTGTCAAAAATACTGATAGGATATGACGCATTGCACATCTTGATCTGATTCTAAAGTGATTTCTCAGATACATCTATCCCAAAATTTAGGATCAATTTTTATTTATTTTTTGTTAATCTTGCAGCTCTTGGATTACATCATTGATAATCAAGGGTCGGTTATATTTGCACGTGCATTTTATGCTCATCTCTTTAAACGATATGAGCCTTGTCCGGGCAAAATATGTTTGACACTATACGCAAACAGTGGGTACCAAGATAAGTCTATGCAACTGCCTAGTCTGTCAGAGTTAGTGCAGTTCACCGTTTGATTTCCAGAAGGCATACTTATTGCGCCTAACCTGTTCTGATTGTGCTAGTGCACAGACTAGTCTGGACATAGGTGTTTTGCATACACCACAAGGCTGACTTTATCACGACACGACTCAAATGGCCTGCGCAAGGAAAAAATGTGCTTCAACCCATAATATTTTCAGCGAAATATGTATGTATACGCAACCAGGAGGTACCAAGATATGTCTACGCTCATGTGTAGTCTACCCTGCTCTGATTGCGCATGCGTCTAGTCAAGACTCGCGCGTTTTGCTTATGAAATAAGACTGGTTTTATCATGACACGAGGTATGCGCAAGGAAAAATGTATTTCACCCCATCTTGGGAAAAGCGAATGCAGTCCCATTAGTGTCTTTTCTTTTCGAACTCTTTACGGCGCCACAGTGTATGATGCTCAAGATTGCTTATACATGTTGTGAACGCATACATGTTACCACGGACTGAGCTGATTCTTCTCGTCGCATGTGGCAATTTTCCGAGGGTGCGGCTCTTGGGTTACATCATGGCAATCAGGATAATCAAGTGTCGATCTTATTTTCACGTGCATTTTATGCTCATCTCTTGTTTTGAATGTTATTAGCCCTGTCCGGGCAAAATATGTTTGACGCTATACACAAACAGTGGGTACCAGTCTAAGTCCATGTAACTGCGTTGTCTGTCAAAGTAAGTGCAGTGCATCGTTTACGAGAGAGCCTGCACTGCTTAGACTAGTCGGAAAAAGTGTATTACGTACTGGAATTAGTAAGATGTTGCATGTTTGACTTTCCATGCACTTACTGAGCAGACTCTGCATATGCTCATCTGAAGACTTTCTTCGCGTGGCGCAACACTAAATATTCCAGCCACATTCAATGATAACAGATTTATTCCTCATGCTCAGCTGACACACAACGCTGACACAACGTCGTGTCATTAACGTTGGTTAAAAGTCACTATGCCGTTGAATTAACGTTGATATTGACGGTTACTTTTTACTTTAGACAAAAGCTGATCATATGAGGCGCGAATTAGTACTCCGAAATAAAGAGGCTTCTCGAAGATGTTTTGCCATAGTTTAATCGATGATCACAAAACATCGAATCACATTGAATCAACGTTGATTCGATGATGATTCAACTTTTTTTGTCTGCTGGCATGATGAGACTGAAATGCAAACAGCGCAGATCCTGATACGACTGCTCTACTAGGCCTGCAGTGTGTGTCCCAGTAGTAAGAACTGCAGGATAGGCTATTACTGATCGCAAACTCTCAAAAGTACACTTTGTAAATGTTGAAAATCGGTACTTTGTTGTCTCCGGCCATAATACATTGAAAACATCGGTTCTCGTCCGATCACGGAAATTAAGCAACGTCGGGCCCGGTTAGTACTTGGATGGGTGACCGCCTGGGAATACCGGGTGCTGCAGACTTTTGTCTGCTTTTCTTTATTTTCTATTTTTATTTCTTTTTTCTTTGATAGTTTACTTCCCCCAATTTCACGATCACTGTATATGTATCTCAAAGCTGTGCGAAGGAAAATACTTTTCCCTCAACGTTATAGACCGTTTACCGTCTGCTGTGCACTGTCCACTCGCCCTTCGCTTTGGAGCATGCTGAAAAGTAGTGCATGTTGTTCGCGGTTTTCTGTATACTATTTACTGTCCAGTGAAGTGTCTACTGTCTGTCTACTGCGTCCTGGATACTGTTTACTGCGGCCTGTCTGCTACAACATGGATGTGGTGCAAGCACAGGGGCATGGGTACAAGGTCGCAGCATGTGCGCCTGTTTCAGCGCAGCTGGACTCTAAAATGATGTACCTTCAACCAAAATGGAGTCGCACAAACAGATGAAACCAACATAAGCATCATAGTAACCTGCACTTTATGGGAGATGAACCCTGGTGGCCCGTAAGAATAATAAGGGATTGCAAAAATTCCTATGTAGCACATACCTATATTTGGGCAGTAAAACCCACACGCAGGCACATCTAATTTTCTGTACATTTAAGTTCTTCAATAGTTAAAACAAATAAAAAAATAACAAGTAAATTAAAAAGGCAGTTCTGACATTTTTCTTGTCAATTTTAGTTTTGTATGATAGAAATGCAAAATTTATCAATTTTGGCAATATGCACAAATTCTGGCATTATTTCTTTTCCCTAGAGAATTGCTTCTTTCGTCTGAAGATCGATGTTAATGAAACGTGGACCTAGAATAAATTAGTTATGACTGTGGGCAGACTTCCAATATCATTATTTTGAACCACGACGCGAGAAAAACCAACAAAGTGGTTGTGCGCCCAGCGCAGACTCAGATAAGCCCGGGCATCCACCCAGTCTGATCATAGTCTTTGCTGTCCACATGAAGGTAGCGCGCCGAGTTAGACCCTTAGCTACCGTTAAAGCGCTTAGAATAGACTGTGATCATACTAGGCGGATGCCCAGGCTGATCTGAGTCTGCGATGGGCGCACTTCCACGTTGTTGCTTTCTCGTGTCGCGGCTCATTTTTTTCTGATTCAGATAAATGGATACCTAATTGGAAGCTCAAGGAGACGGATCAGATCTTCACATTGATACATACTACCCAGCAGGCACACAACGTTATAATGACGTCGTATTGACGTCGACGCAAACATTACATTTCATCGACGTCATTCTGACGTCATGTGCCCGCTGGGAAATACTTTACTGCCCAGCAGGCACATGACGTCGAAATGACGTCGTATTGACGTCGATGCGGCATGGTGGCGTCGCATCGACCCCATTTTGACATCATTACGACGTCATGTGCCTGCTGGGTGTCTTGCAATGCCGTTCAAACAATTTCCATCGTTTTAATTTACTCTCTCTATTGGGACACCTTTAAACTACCAGATTATTCTAAAATTTAAACAAATGCTAAAAGTAGCTGACAGTGTGTCAAAAATACTGATAGGATATGACGCATTGCACATCTTGATCTGATTCTAAAGTGATTTCTCAGATACATCTATCCCAAAATTTAGGATCACTGCGGTTATTTTTATTTATTTTTTGTTAATCTTGCAGCTCTTGGATTACACCATTGATAATCAAGGGTCGGTTATATTTGCACGTGCATTTTATGCTCATCTCTTTAAACGATATGAGCCTTGTCCGGGCAAAATATGTTTGACACTATACGAAAACAGTGGGTAACCAAGATAAGTCTATGCAACTGCCTAGTCTGTCAGAGTTAGTGCAGTTCACCGTTTGATTTCCAGAAGGCATACTTATTGCGCCTAACCTGTTCTGATTGTGCTAGTGCACAGACTAGTCTGGACATAGGTGTTTTGCATACACCACAAGGCTGACTTTATCACGACACGACTCAAATGGCCTGCGCAAGGAAAAAATGTGCTTCAACCCATAATATTTTCAGCGAAATATGTATGTATACGCAACCAGGAGGTACCAAGATATGTCTACGCGCATGTGTAGTCTACCCTGCTCTGATTGCGCATGCGTCTAGTCAAGACTTGCGCGTTTTGCTTATGAAATAAGACTGGTTTTATCATGACACGAGGTATGCGCAAGGAAAAATGTATTTCACCCCATCTTGGGAAAAGCGAATGCAGTCCCATTAGTGTCTTTTCTTTTCGAACTCTTTACGGCGCCACAGTGTATGATGCTCAAGATTGCTTATACATGTTGTGAACGCATACATGTTACCACGGACTGAGCTGATTCTTCTCGTCGCATGTGGCAATTTTCCGAGGGTGCGGCTCTTGGGTTACATCATTGGCAATCAGGATAATCAAGTGTCGATCTTATTTTCACGTGCATTTTATGCTCATCTCTTGTTTTGAATGTTATTATCCCTGTCCGGGTAAAATATGTTTGACGCTATACACAAACAGTGGGTACCAGGATAAGTCCATGTAACTGCGTTGTCTGTCAAAGTAAGTGCAGTGCATCGTTTACGAGAGAGCCTGCACTGCTTAGACTAGTCAGAAAAAGTGTATTACGTCCTGGAATTAGTAAGATGTTGCGTGTTTGACTTTCCATGCACTTACTGAGCAGACTGTGCATATGCTCATCTGAAGACTTTCTTCGCGTGGCGCAACACTAAATATTCCAGCCACATTCAATGATAACAGATTTATTCCTCATGCTCAGCTGACACACAACGCTGACACAACGTCGTGTCATTAACGTTGGTTAAACGTCACTATGCCGTTGAATTAACGTTGATATTGACGGTTACTATTTACTTTAGACAAAAGCTGATCATATGAGGGGGGAATTAGTACTCCGAAATAAAGAGGCTTATCGAAGATGTTTTGCCATAGTTTAATCGATGATCACAAAACATCGAATCACATTGAATCAACGTTGATTCGATGATGATTCAACTTTTTTTGTCTGCTGGCATGATGAGACTGAAATGCAAACAGCGCAGATCCTGATACGACTGCTCTACTAGGCCTGCAGTGTGTGTCCCAGTAGTAAGAACTGCAGGATAGGCTATTACTGATCGCAAACTCTCAAAAGTACACTTTGTAAATGTTGAAAATCGGTACTTTGTTGTCTCCGGCCATAATTAATTGAAAACATCGGTTCTCGTCCGATCACGGAAATTAAGCAACGTCGGGCCCGGTTAGTACTTGGATGGGTGACCGCCTGGGAATACCGGGTGCTGCAGACTTTTGTCTGCTTTTCTTTATTTTCTATTTTTATTTCTTTTTTCTTTGATAGTTTTCTTCCCCCAATTTCACGATCACTGTATATGTATCTCAAAGCTGTGCGAAGGAAAATACTTTTCCCCCAACGTTATAGACCGTTTACCGTCTGCTGTGCACTGTCCACTCGCTCTTCGCTTTGGAGCATGCTGAAAAGTAGTGCATGTTGTTCGCGGTTTTCTGTATACTATTTACTGTCCAGTGAAGTGTCTACTGTCTGTCTACTGCGTCCTGGATACTGTTTACTGCGGCCTGTCTGCTACAACATGGATGTGGTGCAAGCACAGGGGCATGGGTACAAGGTCGCAGCATGTGCGCCTGTTTCAGCGCAGCTGGACTCTAAAATGATGTACCTTCAACCAAAGTGGAGTCGCACAAACAGATGAAACCAACATAAGCATCATAGTAACCTGCACTTTATGGGAGATGAACCCTGGTGGCCCGTAAGAATAATAAGGGATTGCAAAAATTCCTATATAGCACATACCTATATTTGGGCAGTAAAACCCACACGCAGGCACATCTAATTTTCTGTACATTTAAGTTCTTCAATAGTTAAAACAAATAAAAAAATAACAAGTAAATTAAAAAGGCAGTTCTGACATTTTTCTTGTCAATTTTAGTTTTGTATGATAGAAATGCAGAATTTATCAATTTTGGCAATATGCACAAATTCTGGCATTATTTCTTTTCCTTAGAGAATTGCTTCTTTCGTCTGAAGATCGATGTTAATGAAACGTGGACCTAGAATAAATTAGTTATGACTGTGGGCAGACTTCCAATATCATTATTTTGAACCACGACGCGAGAAAACCAACAGAGTGGTTGTGCACCCAGCGCAGACTCAGAAAAGCCCGGGCATCCACCCAGTCTGATCAGAGTCTTTGCTGTCCACATGAAGGTAGCGCGCCACGTTAGACCCTTAGCTACCGTTAAAGCGCTTAGAAAAGACTGTGATCATACTAGGCGGATGCCCAGGCTGATCTGAGTCTGCGATGGGTCCACTTCCACGTTGTTGCTTTCTCGTGTCGCGGCTCATTTTTTTCTGATTCAGATAAACGGATACCTAATTGGAAGCTCAAGGAGACGGATCAGATCTTCACATTGATACATACTACCCAGCAGGCACACAACGTTATAATGACGTCGCATTGACGTCGACGCAAACATTACATTTCATCGACGTCATTCTGACGTCATGTGCCCGCTGGGAAATACTTTACTGCCCAGCAGGCACATGACGTCGAAATGACGTCGTATTGACGTCGATGCGGCATGGTGGCGTCGCATCGACCCCATTTTGACATCATTACGACGTCATGTGCCTGCTGGGTGTCTTGCAATGCCGTTCAAACAATTTCCATCGTTTTAATTTACTCTATTGGGGCACCTTTAAATTACCAGATTATTCTAAAATTTAAACAAATGCTAAAAGTAGCTGACAGTGTGTCAAAAATACTGATAGGATATGACGCATTGCACATCTTGATCTGATTCTAAAGTGATTTCTCAGATACATCTATCCCAAAATTTAGGATCAATTTTTATTTATTTTTTGTTAATCTTGCAGCTCTTGGATTACATCATTGATAATCAAGGGTCGGTTATATTTGCACGTGCATTTTATGCTCATCTCTTTAAACGATATGAGCCTTGTCCGGGCAAAATATGTTTGACACTATACGCAAACAGTGGGTACCAAGATAAGTCTATGCAACTGCCTAGTCTGTCAGAGTTAGTGCAGTTCACCGTTTGATTTCCAGAAGGCATACTTATTGCGCCTAACCTGTTCTGATTGTGCTAGTGCACAGACTAGTCTGGACATAGGTGTTTTGCATACACCACAAGGCTGACTTTATCACGACACGACTCAAATGGCCTGCGCAAGGAAAAAATGTGCTTCAACCCATAATATTTTCAGCGAAATATGTATGTATACGCAACCAGGAGGTACCAAGATATGTCTACGCTCATGTGTAGTCTACCCTGCTCTGATTGCGCATGCGTCTAGTCAAGACTCGCGCGTTTTGCTTATGAAATAAGACTGGTTTTATCATGACACGAGGTATGCGCAAGGAAAAATGTATTTCACCCCATCTTGACAAAAACGAATGCAGTCCCATTAGTGTCTTTTCTTTTCGAACTCTTTACGGCGCCACAGTGTATGATGCTCAAGATTGCTTATACATGTTGTGAACGCATACATGTTACCACGGACTGAGCTGATTCTTCTCGTCGCATGTGGCAATTTTCCGAGGGTGCGGCTCTTGGGTTACATCATTGGCAATCAGGATAATCAAGTGCCGATCTTATTTTCACGTGCATTTTATGCTCATCTCTTGTTTTGAATGTTATTAGCCCTGTCCGGGTAAAATATGTTTGACGCTATACACAAACAGTGGGTACCAGGATAAGTCCATGTAACTGCGTTGTCTGTCAAAGTAAGTGCAGTGCATCGTTTACGAGAGAGCCTGCACTGCTTAGACTAGTCGGAAAAAGTGTATTACGTACTGGAATTAGTAAGATGTTGCATGTTTGACTTTCCATGCACTTACTGAGCAGACTGTGCATATGCTCATCTGAAGACTTTCTTCGCGTGGCGCAACACTAAATATTCCAGCCACATTCAATGATAACAGATTTATTCCTCATGCTCAGCTGACACACAACGCTGACACAACGTCGTGTCATTAACGTTGGTTAAACGTCACTATGCCGTTGAATTAACGTTGATATTGACGGTTACTTTTTACTTTAGACAAAAGCTGATCATATGAGGCTCGAATTAGTACTCCGAAATAAAGAGGCTTCTCGAAGATGTTTTGCCATAGTTTAATCGATGATCACAAAACATCGAATCACATTGAATCAACGTTGATTCGATGATGATTCAACTTTTTTTGTCTGCTGGCATGATGAGACTGAAATGCAAACAGCGCAGATCCTGATACGACTGCTCTACTAGGCCTGCAGTGTGTGTCCCAGTAGTAAGAACTGCAGGATAGGCTATTACTGATCGCAAACTCTCAAAAGTACACTTTGTAAATGTTGAAAATCGGTACTTTGTTGTCTACGGCCATAATACATTGAAAACATCGGTTCTCGTCCGATCACGGAAATTAAGCAACGTCGGGCCCGGTTAGTACTTGGATGGGTGACCGCCTGGGAATACCGGGTGCTGCAGACTTTTGTCTGCTTTTCTTTATTTTCTATTTTTATTTCTTTTTTCTTTGATAGTTTTCTTCCCCCAATTTCACGATCACTGTATATGTATCTCAAAGCTGTGCGAAGGAAAATACTTTTCCCTCAACGTTATAGACCGTTTACCGTCTGCTGTGCACTGTCCACTCGCCCTTCGCTTTGGAGCATGCTGAAAAGTAGTGCATGTTGTTCGCGGTTTTCTGTATACTATTTACTGTCCAGTGAAGTGTCTACTGTCTGTCTACTGCGTCCTGGATACTGTTTACTGCGGCCTGTCTGCTACAACATGGATGTGGTGCAAGCACAGGGGCATGGGTACAAGGTCGCAGCATGTGCGCCTGTTTCAGCGCAGCTGGACTCTAAAATGATGTACCTTCAACCAAAGTGGAGTCGCACAAACAGATGAAACCAACATAAGCATCATAGTAACCTGCACTTTATGGGAGATGAACCCTGGTGGCCCGTAAGAATAATAAGGGATTGCAAAAATTCCTATATAGCACATACCTATATTTGGGCAGTAAAACCCACACGCAGGCACATCTAATTTTCTGTACATTTAAGTTCCTTAATAGTTAAAACAAATAAAAAAAATAACAAGTAAATTAAAAAGGCAGTTCTGACATTTTTCTTGTCAATTTTAGTTTTGTATGATAGAAATGCAGAATTTATCAATTTTGGCAATATGCACAAATTCTGGCATTATTTCTTTTCCCTAGAGAATTGCTTCTTTCGTCTGAAGATCGATGTTAATGAAACGTGGACCTAGAATAAATTAGTTATGACTGTGGGCAGACTTCCAATATCATTATTTTGAACCACGACGCGAGAAAACCAACAAAGTGGTTGTGCGCCCAGCGCAGACTCAGATAAGCCCGGGCATCCACCCAGTCTGATCAGAGTCTTTTCTGTCCACATGAAGGTAGCGCGCCACGTTAGACCCTTAGCTACCGTTAAAGCGCTTAGAAAAGACTGTGATCATACTAGGCGGATGCCCAGGCTGATCTGAGTCTGCGATGGGCGCACTTCCACGTTGTTGCTTTCTCGTGTCGCGGCTCATTTTTTTCTGATTCAGATAAACGGATACCTAATTGGAAGCTCAAGGAGACGGATCAGACCTTCACATTGATACATACTACCCAGCAGGCACACAACGTTATAATGACGTCTCATTGACGTCGACGCAAACATTACATTTCATCGACGTCATTCTGACGTCATGCACCCGCTGGGAAATACTTTACTGCCCAGCAGGCACATGACGTCGAAATGACGTCGTATTGACGTCGATGCGGCATGATGGCGTCGCATCGACCCCATTTTGACATCATAACGACGTCATGTGCCTGCTTGGTGTCTTGCAATGCTGTTCAAACAATTTCCATCGTTTTAATTTACTCTCTCTATTGGGACACCTTTAAATTACCAGATTATTCTAAAATTTAAACAAATGCTAAAAGTAGCTGACAGTGTGTCAAAAATACTGATAGGATATGACGCATTGCACATCTTGATCTGATTCTAAAGTGATTTCTCAGATACATCTATCCCAAAATTTAGGATCACTGCGGTTATTTTTATTTATTTTTTGTTAATCTTGCAGCTCTTGGATTACATCATTGATAATCAAGGGTCGGTTATATTTGCACGTGCATTTTATGCTCATCTCTTTAAACGATATGAGCCTTGTCCGGGCAAAATATGTTTGACACTATACGCAAACAGTGGGTACCAAGATAAGTCTATGCAACTGCCTAGTCTGTCAGAGTTAGTGCAGTTCACCGTTTGATTTCCAGAAGGCATACTTATTGCGCCTAACCTGTTCTGATTGTGCTAGTGCACAGACTAGTCTGGACATAGGTGTTTTGCATACACCACAAGGCTGACTTTATCACGACACGACTCAAATGGCCTGCGCAAGGAAAAAATGTGCTTCAACCCATAATATTTTCAGCGAAATATGTATGTATACGCAACCAGGAGGTACCAAAATATGTCTACGCTCATGTGTAGTCTACCCTGCTCTGATTGCGCATGCGTCTAGTCAAGACTCGCGCGTTTTGCTGATGAAATAAGACTGGTTTTATCATGACATGAGGTATGCGCAAGGAAAAATGTATTTCACCCCATCTTGGGAAAAGCGAATGCAGTCCCATTAGTGTCTTTTCTTTTCGAACTCTTTACGGCGCCACAGTGTATGATGCTCAAGATTGCTTATACATGTTGTGAACGCATAGACGTCGCGCACGATGTTCGTCGTAAAACGTTACACTCAAATGACGTCGTGGATTTTTGCAATCAAGCCCGCAAAGAATATTCATTCGTTCGTTCGTTTACTCTTTCGTTCACATCAATATTTTGTCATTCATTCATTCATTCATTCATTCATATTTATTGACTGTGTGACTGACAGATTGATATTCAGTTGACACTCGTAATCTCAAACACTGATAACTCAAAGGTCCCTTTTATAGCAAAGGATATAGATTGGTCACTTTTCTCTTTGTTTTTTCATTTCAGCTTCGGATATCTCAAACAACTGGTACTCAAAGTAAATTTTCTGGGACCAGAAGATTTACTTCGAGATATCAGTATTTTGAGATGATCTCAGTCGGCTTTGGGATATCGAGAGGTGACTGTATTCATTGACCTTTCTGAATGGTTGGTTTAGTGTTTATAAAAAGTTAACGCGCATATTACTTCACAGAGACGATGAATATCTTGGTGCCTATCTTCTGATATCGTCTGGCATTTCTACACATATATACCGAACGGCAAGTGAATACACATATGCAATTTGTCGTTAGATAGGTTTAGAGTACGTTTTTTGTTTTTGTTTTCCCTAATTCTTTTATTTTCCTCTATTTTGTATATAATACACGCCCTTAACTACATTACTCCTCATTATCAATAGCTGCAGCTAATTAACAAAAATATCTTCTCTACTAAAGTATAATGTCGCTTACATATGATGAATTATTCTTCGGTGATTTTTTTTAAATTATATATCAATGGCTGGGCATGTATACTGAAATTATCAAACAACACGGAATGACTGCACGTCATAAAAGCTGAAAATCGCGTTCCTGGGACATTTTATGAGAAATCAAAATGATATTCTTTATTTCTAAAATTCAAAGCGCAAAACAGAAAGTTGCATACTTCTGTAATCTACAAACAATGTGCATTTCCCATAAACTTCGCTAATTCATACACGTTCATTCAAAATCTGAGAAATTAAGTTGTCTTAAAGCTGGTCATAAATTTGGAGGCCGTTTTAACGTCAAGGGACAATTACTGAGAAATTGAAACGGGCATCTTAAAGTTTTCATTTCACAAGTAGTCTTAAATAAACATATCTCACCATAAAGAGTAACCATTGTGCATTTAAGATAGATTTTAATCTTACCCAGCCTCCTTTTCCTTCCGTGTTTATTTGCTTTTGTGCATAACGACGGTGACATTTTTTCTGTCGATGGACATTATCTGTTTGCAATTATACTTCATATTTTCTCACCCTAAAAGATGCCCCCTATGGAAAAATCAACGGACATTGTGTTAAACCTACATTATGGTGAACGTCTGTTAAAAATTTGATGAATTCTCTTGCGTTTTGTGCGGTTCATTTATCATTTTATGATTGGAGATGGCCCAAAAATGTAACGCTGGACATGCGATTTTTGGCTAAAAATCGTGTGGCTTTGCTGTCCCTCCTTAAAATGGTACATTTGAAATAATTGAAATATATATAGTCATATTCTGCAGAGTTTCCGCTTTCATTTAATGTACAAAATGAATATTTTTTGCTGAAAATAAAAGATTCTTTTGCAAATGACACTGGGAGTGTCCACTGTTCGAACATCGTGCGCGACGTCATACATGTTACCACAGACTGAGCTGATTGTTCTCGTCGCATGTGGCAATTTTCCGAGGGTGCGGCTCTTGGGTTACATCATTGGCATTCAGGATAATCAAGTGTCGATCTTATTTTCACGTGCATTTTATGCTCATCTCTTGTTTTGAATGTTATTAGCCCTGTCCGGGTAAAATATGTTTGACGCTATACACAAACAGTGGGTACCAGGATAAGTCCATGTAACTGCGTTGTCTGTCAAAGTAAGTGCAGTGCATCGTTTACGAGAGAGCCTGCACTGCTTAGACTAGTCAGAAAAAGTGTATTACGTACTGGAATTAGTAAGATGTTGCGTGTTTGACTTTCCATGCACTTACTGAGCAGACTGTGCATATGCTCATCTGAAGACTTTCTTCGCGTGGCGCAACACTAAATATTCCAGCCACATTCAATGATAACAGATTTATTCCTCATGCTCAGCTGACACACAACGCTGACACAACGTCGTGTCATTAACGTTGGTTTAACGTCACTATGCCGTTGAATTTACGTTGATATTGACGGTTACTTTTTACTTTAGACAAAAGCTGATCATATGAGGCGCAAATTAGTACTCCGAAATAAAGAGGCTTATCGAAGATGTTTTGCCATAGTTTAATCGATGATCACAAAACATCGAATCACATTGAATCAACGTTGATTCGATGATGATTCAACTTTTTTTGTCTGCTGGCATGATGAGACTGAAATGCAAACAGCGCAGATCCTGATACGACTGCTCTACTAGGCCTGCAGTGTGTGTCCCAGTAGTAAGAACTGCAGGATAGGCTATTACTGATCGCAAACTCTCAAAAGTACACTTTGTAAATGTTGAAAATCGGTACTTTGTTGTCTACGGCCATAATACATTGAAAACATCGGTTCTCGTCCGATCACGGAAATTAAGCAACGTCGGGCCCGGTTAGTACTTGGATGGGTGACCGCCTGGGAATACCGGGTGCTGCAGACTTTTGTCTGCTTTTCTTTATTTTCTATTTTTATTTCTTTTTTCTTTGATAGTTTTCTCCCCCCAATTTCACGATCACTGTATATGTATCTCAAAGCTGTGCGAAGGAAAATACTTTTCCCTCAACGTTATAGACCGTTTACCGTCTGCTGTGCACTGTCCACTCGCCCTTCGCTTTGGAGCATGCTGAAAAGTAGTGCATGTTGTTCGCGGTTTTCTGTATACTATTTACTGTCCAGTGAAGTGTCTACTGTCTGTCTACTGCGTCCTGGATACTGTTTACTGCGGCCTGTCTGCTACAACGTGGATGTGGTGCAAGCACAGGGGCATGGGTACAAGGTCGCAGCATGTGCGCCTGTTTCAGCGCAGCTGGACTCTAAAATGATGTACCTTCAACCAAAGTGGAGTCGCACAAACAGATGAAACCAACATAAGCATCATAGTAACCTGCACTTTATGGGAGATGAACCCTGGTGGCCAGTAAGAATAATAAGGGATTGCAAAAATTCCTATGTAGCACATACCTATATTTGGGCAGTAAAACCCACACGCAGGCACATCTAATTTTCTGTACATTTAAGTTCTTCAATAGTTAAAACAAATAAAAAAATAACAAGTAAATTAAAAAGGCAGTTCTGACATTTTTCTTGTCAATTTTAGTTTTGTATGATAGAAATGCAGAATTTATCAATTTTGGCAATATGCACAAATTCTAGCATTATTTCTTTTCCTTAGAGAATTGCTTCTTTCGTCTGAAGATCGATGTTAATGAAACGTGGACCTAGAATAAATTAGTTATGACTGTGGGCAGACTTCCAATATCATTATTTTGAACCACGACGCGAGAAAACCAACAAAGTGGTTGTGCGCCCAGCGCAGACTCAGATAAGCCCGGGCATCCACCCAGTCTGATCATAGTCTTTGCTGTCCACATGAAGGTAGCGCGCCACGTTAGACCCTTAGCTACCGTTAAAGCGCTTAGAAAAGACTGTGATCATACTAGGCGGATGCCCAGGCTGATCTGAGTCTGCGATGGCCGTACTTCCACGTTGTTGCTTTCTCGTGTCGCGGCTCATTTTTTTTTCTGATTCAGATAAACGGATACCTAATTGGAAGCTCAAGGAGACGGATCAGATCTTCACATTGATACATACTACCCAGCAGGCACACAACGTTATAATGACGTCGCATTGACGTCGACGCAAACATTACATTTCATCGACGTCATTCTGACGTCATGCACCCGCTGGGAAATACTTTACTGCCCAGCAGGCACATGACGTCGAAATGACGTCGTATTGACGTCGATGCGGCATGGTGGCGTCGCATCGACCCCATTTGACATCATTACGACGTCATGTGCCTGCTTGGTGTCTAGCAATGCTGTTCAAACAATTTCCATCGTTTTAATTTACTCTCTCTATTGGGACACCTTTAAATTACCAGATTATTCTAAAATTTAAACAAATGCTAAAAGTAGCTGACAGTGTGTCAAAAATACTGATAGGATATGACGCATTGCACATCTTGATCTGATTCTAAAGTGATTTCTCAGATACATCTATCCCAAAATTTAGGATCACTGCGGTTATTTTTATTTATTTTTTGTTAATCTTGCAGCTCTTGGATTACATCATTGATAATCAAGGGTCGGTTATATTTGCACGTGCATTTTATGCTCATCTCTTTAAACGATATGAGCCTTGTCCGGGCAAAATATGTTTGACACTATACGCAAACAGTGGGTACCAAGATAAGTCTATGCAACTGCCTAGTCTGTCAGAGTTAGTGCAGTTCACCGTTTGATTTCCAGAAGGCATACTTATTGCGCCTAACCTGTTCTGATTGTGCTAGTGCACAGACTAGTCTGGACATAGGTGTTTTGCATACACCACAAGGCTGACTTTATCACGACACGACTCAAATGGCCTGCGCAAGGAAAAAATGTGCTTCAACCCATAATATTTTCAGCGAAATATGTATGTATACGCAACCAGGAGGTACCAAAATATGTCTACGCTCATGTGTAGTCTACCCTGCTCTGATTGCGCATGCGTCTAGTCAAGACTCGCGCGTTTTGCTGATGAAATAAGACTGGTTTTATCATGACATGAGGTATGCGCAAGGAAAAATGTATTTCACCCCATCTTGGGAAAAGCGAATGCAGTCCCATTAGTGTCTTTTCTTTTCGAACTCTTTACGGCGCCACAGTGTATGATGCTCAAGATTGCTTATACATGTTGTGAACGCATAGACGTCGCGCACGATGTTCGTCGTAAAACGTTACACTCAAATGACGTCGTGGATTTTTGCAATCAAGCCCGCAAAGAATATTCATTCGTTCGTTCGTTTACTCTATCGTTCACATCAATATTTTGTCATTCATTCATTCATTCATTCATTCATATTTATTGACTGTGTGACTGACAGATTGATATTCAGTTGACACTCGTAATCTCAAACACTGATAACTCAAAGGTCCCTTTTATAGCAAAGGATATAGATTGGTCACTTTTCTCTTTGTTTTTTTCATTTCAGCTTCGGATATCTCAAACAACTGGTACTCAAAGTAAATTCCTGGGACCAGAAGATTTACTTCGAGATATCAGTATTTTGAGATGATCTCAGTCGGCTTTGCGATATCGAGAGGTGACTGTATTCATTGACCTTTCTGAATGGTTGGTTTAGTGTTTATAAAAAGTTAACGCGCATATTACTTCACAGAGACGATGAATATCTTGGTGCCTATCTTCTGATATCGTCTGGCATTTCTACACATATATACCGAACGGCAAGTGAATACACATATGCAATTTGTCGTTAGATAGGTTTAGAGAACGTTTTTTGTTTTTGTTTTCCCTAATTCTTTTATTTTCCTCTATTTTGTATATAATACACGCCCTTAACTACATTACTCCTCATTATCAATAGCTGCAGCTAATTAACAAAAATATCTTCTCTACTAAAGTATAATGTCGCTTACATATGATGAATTATTCTTCGGTGATTTTTTTTAAATTATATATCAATGGCTGGGCATGTATACTGAAATTATCAAACAACACGGAATGACTGCACGTCATAAAAGCTGAAAATCGCGTTCCTGGGACATTTTATGAGAAATCAAAATGATATTCTTTATTTCTAAAATTCAAAGCGCAAAACAGAAAGTTGCATACTTCTGTAATCTACAAACAATGTGCATTTCCCATAAACTTCGCTAATTCATACACGTTCATTCAAAATCTGAGAAATTAAGTTGTCTTAAAGCTGGTCATAAATTTGGAGGCCGTTTTAACGTCAAGGGACAATTACTGAGAAATTGAAACGGGCATCTTAAAGTTTTCATTTCACAAGTAGTCTTAAATAAACATATCTCACCATAAAGAGTAACCATTGTGCATTTAAGATAGATTTTAATCTTACCCAGCCTCCTTTTCCTTCCGTGTTTATTTGCTTTTGTGCATAACGACGGTGACATTTTTTCTGTCGATGGACATTATCTGTTTGCAATTATACTTCATATTTTCTCACCCTAAAAGATGCCCCCTATGGAAAAATCAACGGACATTGTGTTAAACCTACATTATGGTGAACGTCTGTTAAAAATTTGATGAATTCTCTTGCGTTTTGTGCGGTTCATTTATCATTTTATGATTGGAGATGGCCCAAAAATGTAACGCTGGACATGCGATTTTTGGCTAAAAATCGTGTGGCTTTGCTGTCCCTCCTTAAAATGGTACATTTGAAATAATTGAAATATATATAGTCATATTCTGCAGAGTTTCCGCTTTCATTTAATGTACAACATGAATATTTTTTGCTGAAAATAAAAGATTCTTTTGCAAATGACACTCTGGGAGTGTCCACTGTTCGAACATCGTGCGCGACGTCATACATGTTACCACAGACTGAGCTGATTCTTCTCGTCGCATGTGGCAATTTTCCGAGGGTGCGGCTCTTGGGTTACATCATTGGCAATCAGGATAATCAAGTGTCGATCTTATTTTCACGTGCATTTTATGCTCATCTCTTGGTTTGAATGTTATTAGCCCTGTCCGGGTAAAATATGTTTGACGCTATACACAAACAGTGGGCACCAGGATAAGTCCATGTAACTGCGTTGTCTGTCAAAGTAAGTGCAGTGCATCGTTTACGAGAGAGCCTGCACTGCTTAGACTAGTCAGAAAAAGTGTGTTACGTACTGGAAATAGTAAGATGTTGCGTGTTTGACTTTCCATGCACTTACTGAGCAGACTGTGCATATGCTCATCTGAAGACTTTCTTCGCGTGGCGCAACACTAAATATTCCAGCCACATTCAATGATAACAGATTTATTCCTCATGCTCAGCTGACACACAACGCTGACACAACGTCGTGTCATTAACGTTGGTTTAACGTCACTATGCCGTTGAATTAACGTTGATATTGACGGTCACTTTTTACTTTAGACAAAAGCTGATCATATGAGGCGCGAATTAGTACTCCGAAATAAAGAGGCTTATCGAAGATGTTTTGCCATAGTTTAATCGATGATCACAGAACATCGAATCACATTGAATCAACGTTGATTCGATGATGATTCAACTTTTTTTGTCTGCTGGCATGATGAGACTGAAATGCAAACAGCGCAGATCCTGATACGACTGCTCTACTAGGCCTGCAGTGTGTGTCCCAGTAGTAAGAACTGCAGGATAGGCTATTACTGATCGAAAAAACTCTCAAAAGTACACTTTGTAAATGTAGAAAATCGGTACTTTGTTGTCTACGGCCATAATTCATTGAAAACATCGGTTCTCGTCCGATCACGGAAATTAAGCAACGTCGGGCCCGGTTAGTACTTGGATGGGTGACCGCCTGGGAATACCGGGTGCTGCAGACTTTTGTCTGCTTTTCTTTATTTTCTATTTTCATTTCTTTTTTCTTTGATAGTTTTCTTCCCCCAATTTCACGATCACTGTATATGTATCTCAAAGCTGTGCGAAGGAAAATACTTTTCCCTCAACGTTATAGACCGTTTACCGTCTGCTGTGCACTGTCCACTCGCCCTTCGCTTTGGAGCATGCTGAAAAGTAGTGCATGTTGTTCGCGGTTTTCTGTAAACTATTTACTGTCCAGTGAAGTGTCTACTGTCTGTCTACTGCGTCCTGGATACTGTTTACTGCGGCCTGTCTGCTACAACATGGATGTGGTGCAAGCACAGGGGCATGGGTACAAGGTCGCAGCATGTGCGCCTGTTTCAGCGCAGCTGGACTCTAAAATGATGTACCTTCAACCAAAGTGGAGTCGCACAAACAGATGAAACCAACATAAGCATCATAGTAACCTGCACTTTATGGGAGATGAACCCTGGTGGCCCGTAAGAATAATAAGGGATTGCAAAAATTCCTATGTAGCACATACCTATATTTGGGCAGTAAAACCCACACGCAGGCACATCTAATTTTCTGTACATTTAAGTTCTTCAATAGTTAAAACAAATAAAAAAATAACAAGTAAATTAAAAAGGCAGTTCTGACATTTTTCTTGTCAATTTTAGTTTTGTATGATAGAAATGCAGAATTTATCAATTTTGGCAATATGCACAAATTCTGGCATTATTTCTTTTCATTAGAGAATTGCTTCTTTCGTCTGAAGATCGATGTTAATGAAACGTGGACCTAGAATAAATTAGTTATGACTGTGGGCAGACTTCCAATATCATTATTTTGAACCACGACGCGAGAAAACCAACAAAGTGGTTGTGCGCCCAGCGCAGATTCAGATAAGCCCGGGCATCCACCCAGTCTGATCAGAGTCTTTGCTGTCCACATGAAGGTAGCGCGCCACGTTAGACCCTTAGCTACCGTTAAAGCGCTTAGAAAAGACTGTGATCATACTAGGCGGATGCCCAGGTTGATCTGAGTCTGCGATGGGCGCACTTCCACGTTGTTGCTTTCTCGTGTCGCGGCTCATTTTTTTCTGATTCAGATAAACGGATACCTAATTGGAAGCTCAAGGAGACGGATCAGATCTTCACATTGATACATACTACCCAGCAGGCACACAACGTTATAATGACGTCGCATTGACGTCGACGCAAACATTACATTTCATCGACGTCATTCTGACGTCATGCACCCGCTGGGAAATACTTTACTGCCCAGCAGGCACATGACGTCGAAATGACGTCGTATTGACGTCGATGCGGCATGGTGGCGTCGCATCGACCCCATTTTGACATCATTACGACGTCATGTGCCTGCTTGGTGTCTAGCAATGCTGTTCAAACAATTTCCATCGTTTTAATTTACTCTCTCTATTGGGACACCTTTAAATTACCAGATTATTCTAAAATTTAAACAAATGCTAAAAGTAGCTGACAGTGTGTCAAAAATACTGATAGGATATGACGCATTGCACATCTTGATCTGATTCTAAAGTGATTTCTCAGATACATCTATCCCAAAATTTAGGATCACTGCGGTTATTTTTATTTATTTTTTGTTAATCTTGCAGCTCTTGGATTACATCATTGATAATCAAGGGTCGGTTATATTTGCACGTGCATTTTATGCTCATCTCTTTAAACGATATGAGCCTTGTCCGGGCAAAATATGTTTGACACTATACGCAAACAGTGGGTACCAAGATAAGTCTATGCAACTGCCTAGTCTGTCAGAGTTAGTGCAGTTCACCGTTTGATTTCCAGAAGGCATACTTATTGCGCCTAACCTGTTCTGATTGTGCTAGTGCACAGACTAGTCTGGACATAGGTGTTTTGCATACACCACAAGGCTGACTTTATCACGACACGACTCAAATGGCCTGCGCAAGGAAAAAATGTGCTTCAACCCATAATATTTTCAGCGAAATATGTATGTATACGCAACCAGGAGGTACCAAGATATGTCTACGCTCATGTGTAGTCTACCCTGCTCTGATTGCGCATGCGTCTAGTCAAGACTCGCGCGTTTTGCTTATGAAATAAGACTGGTTTTATCATGACACGAGGTATGCGCAAGGAAAAATGTATTTCACCCCATCTTGGGAAAAGCGAATGCAGTCCCATTAGTGTCTTTTCTTTTCGAACTCTTTACGGCGCCACAGTGTATGATGCTCAAGATTGCTTATACATGTTGTGAACGCATACATGTTACCACAGACTGAGCTGAGTCTTCTCGTCGCATGTGGCAATTTTCCGAGGGTGCGGCTCTTGGGTTACATCATTGGCAATCAGGATAATCAAGTGTCGATCTTATTTTCACGTGCATTTTATGCTCATCTCTTGTTTTGAATGTTATTAGCCCTGTCCGGGTAAAATATGTTTGACGCTATACACAAACAGTGGGTACCAGGATAAGTCCATGTAACTGCGTTGTCTGTCAAAGTAAGTGCAGTGCATCGTTTACGAGAGAGCCTGCACTGCTTAGACTAGTCAGAAAAAGTGTATTACGTACTGGAATTAGTAAGATGTTGCGTGTTTGACTTTCCATGCACTTACTGAGCAGACTGTGCATATGCTCATCTGAAGACTTTCTTCGCGTGGCGCAACACTAAATATTCCAGCCACATTCAATGATAACAGATTTATTCCTCATGCTCAGCTGACACACAACGCTGACACAACGTCGTGTCATTAACGTTGGTTAAACGTCACTATGCCGTTGAATTTACGTTGATATTGACGGTTACTTTTTACTTTAGACAAAAGCTGATCATATGAGGCGCAAATTAGTACTCCGAAATAAAGAGGCTTATCGAAGATGTTTTGCCATAGTTTAATCGATGATCACACAACATCGAATCACATTGAATCAACGTTGATTCGATGATGATTCAACTTTTTTTGTCTGCTGGCATGATGAGACTGAAATGCAAACAGCGCAGATCCTGATACGACTTCTCAAATAGGCCTGCAGTGTGTGTCCCAGCAGTAGTAAGAACTGCAGGATAGGCTATTAATGATCGCAAACTCTCAAAAGTACACTTTGTAAATGTTGAAAATCGGTACTTTGTTGTCTACGGCCATAATACATTGAAAACATCGGTTCTTGTCCGGTCACGGAAATTAAGCAACGTCGGGCCCGGTTAGTACTTGGATGGGTGACCGCCTGGGAATACCGGGTGCTGCAGACTTTTGTCTGCTTTTCTTTATTTTCTATTTTTATTTCTTTTTTCTTTGATAGTTTTCTTTCCCCAATTTCACGATCACTGTATATGTATCTCAAAGCTGTGCGAAGGAAAATACTTTTCCCTCAACGTTATAGACCGTTTACCGTCTGCTGTGCACTGTCCACTCGCCCTTCGCTTTGGAGCATGCTGAAAAATAGTGCATGTTGTTCGCGGTTTTCTGTATACTATTTACTGTCCAGTGAAGTGTCTACTGTCTGTCTACTGCGTCCTGGATACTGTTTACTGCGGCCTGTCTGCTACAACGTGGATGTGGTGCAGGCACAGGGGCATGGGTACAAGGTCGCAGCATGTGCGCCTGTTTCAGCGCAGCTGGACTCTAAAATGATGTACCTTCAACCAAAGTGGAGTCGCACAAACAGATGAAACCAACATAAGCATCATAGTAACCTGCACTTTATGGGAGACGGACCCTGGTGGCCCGTAAGAATAATAAGGGATTGCAAAAATTCCTATGTAGCACATACCTATATTTGGGCAGTAAAACCCACACGCAGGCACATCTAATTTTCTGTACATTTAAGTTCTTCAATAGTTAAAACAAATAAAAAAATAACAAGTAAATTAAAAAGGCAGTTCTGACATTTTTCTTGTCAATTTTAGTTTTGTATGATAGAAATGCAGAATTTATCAATTTTGGCAATATGCACAAATTCTGGCATTATTTCTTTTCCCTAGAGAATTGCTTCTTTCGTCTGAAGATCGATGTTAATGAAACGTGGACCTAGAATAAATTAGTTATGACTGTGGGCAGACTTCCAATATCATTATTTTGAACCACGACGCGAGAAAACCAACAAAGTGGTTGTGCGCCCAGCGCAGACTCAGATAAGCCCGGGCATCCACCCAGTCTGATCAGAGTCTTTGCTGTCCACATGAAGGTAGCGCGCCACGTTAGACCCTTAGCTACCGTTAAAGCGCTTAGAAAAGACTGTGATCATACTAGGCGGATGCCCAGGTTGATCTGAGTCTGCGATGGGCGCACTTCCACGTTGTTGCTTTCTCGTGTCGCGGCTCATTTTTTTCTGATTCAGATAAACGGATACCTAATTGGAAGCTCAAGGAGACGGATCAGATCTTCACATTGATACATACTACCCAGCAGGCACACAACGTTATAATGACGTCGCATTGACGTCGACGCAAACATTACATTTCATCGACGTCATTCTGACGTCATGCACCCGCTGGGAAATACTTTACTGCCCAGCAGGCACATGACGTCGAAATGACGTCGTATTGACGTCGATGCGGCATGGTGGCGTCGCATCGACCCCATTTGACATCATTACGACGTCATGTGCCTGCTTGGTGTCTAGCAATGCTGTTCAAACAATTTCCATCGTTTTAATTTACTCTCTCTATTGGGACACCTTTAAATTACCAGATTATTCTAAAATTTAAACAAATGCTAAAAGTAGCTGACAGTGTGTCAAAAATACTGATAGGATATGACGCATTGCACATCTTGATCTGATTCTAAAGTGATTTCTCAGATACATCTATCCCAAAATTTAGGATCACTGCGGTTATTTTTATTTATTTTTTGTTAATCTTGCAGCTCTTGGATTACATCATTGATAATCAAGGGTCGGTTATATTTGCACGTGCATTTTATGCTCATCTCTTTAAACGATATGAGCCTTGTCCGGGCAAAATATGTTTGACACTATACGCAAACAGTGGGTACCAAGATAAGTCTATGCAACTGCCTAGTCTGTCAGAGTTAGTGCAGTTCACCGTTTGATTTCCAGAAGGCATACTTATTGCGCCTAACCTGTTCTGATTGTGCTAGTGCACAGACTAGTCTGGACATAGGTGTTTTGCATACACCACAAGGCTGACTTTATCACGACACGACTCAAATGGCCTGCGCAAGGAAAAAATGTGCTTCAACCCATAATATTTTCAGCGAAATATGTATGTATACGCAACCAGGAGGTACCAAGATATGTCTACGCTCATGTGTAGTCTACCCTGCTCTGATTGCGCATGCGTCTAGTCAAGACTCGCGCGTTTTGCTTATGAAATAAGACTGGTTTTATCATGACACGAGGTATGCGCAAGGAAAAATGTATTTCACCCCATCTTGGGAAAAGCGAATGCAGTCCCATTAGTGTCTTTTCTTTTCGAACTCTTTACGGCGCCACAGTGTATGATGCTCAAGATTGCTTATACATGTTGTGAACGCATACATGTTACCACAGACTGAGCTGATTCTTCTCGACGCATGTGGCAATTTTCCGAGGGTGCGGCTCTTGGGTTACATCATTGGCAATCAGGATAATCAAGTGTCGATCTTATTTTCACGTGCATTTTATGCTCATCTCTTGTTTTGAATGTTATTAGCCCTGTCCGGGTAAAATATGTTTGACGATATACACAAACAGTGGGTACCAGGATAAGTCCATGTAACTGCGTTGTCTGTCAAAGTAAGTGCAGTGCATCGTTTACGAGAGAGCCTGCACTGCTTAGACTAGTCAGAAAAAGTGTATTACGTACTGGAATTAGTAAGATGTTGCGTGTTTGACTTTCCATGCACTTACTGAGCAGACTGTGCATATGCTCATCTGAAGACTTTCTTCGCGTGGCGCAAAACTAAATATTCCAGCCACATTCAATGATAACAGATTTATTCCTCATGCTCAGCTGACACACAACGCTGACACAACGTCGTGTCATTAACGTTGGTTAAACGTCACTATGCCGTTGAATTTACGTTGATATTGACGGTTACTTTTTACTTTAGACAAAAGCTGATCATATGAGGCGCAAATTAGTACTCCGAAATAAAGAGGCTTATCGAAGATGTTTTGCCATAGTTTAATCGATGATCACAAAACATCGAATCACATTGAATCAACGTTGATTCGATGATGATTCAACTTATTTTTTGTCTGCTGGCATGATGAGACTGAAATGCAAACAGCGCAGATCCTGATACGACTGCTCTACTAGGCCTGCAGTGTGTGTCCCAGTAGTAAGAACTGCAGGATAGGCTATTACTGATCGCAAACTCTCAAAAGTACACTTTGTAAATGTTGAAAATCGGTACTTTGTTGTCTACGGCCATAATACATTGAAAACATCGGTTCTCGTCCGATCACGGAAATTAAGCAACGTCGGGCCCGGTTAGTACTTGGATGGGTGACCGCCTGGGAATACCGGGTGCTGCAGACTTTTGTCTGCTTTTCTTATTTTTTTTTTTTATTTCTATTTTCTTTGATAGTTTTCTTCCCCCAATTTCACGATCACTGTATATGTATCTCAAAGCTGTGCAAAGGAAAATACTTTTCCCTCAACGTTATAGACCGTTTACCGTCTGCTGTGCACTGTCCACTTGCCCTTCGCTTTGGAGCATGCTGAAAAGTAGTGCATGTTGTTCGCGGTTTTCTGTATACTATTTACTGTCCAGTGAAGTGTCTACTGTCTGTCTACTGCGTCCTGGATACTGTTTACTGCGCTGCGGCCTGTCTGCTACAACATGGATGTGGTGCAAGCACAGGGGCATGGGTACAAGGTCGCAGCATGTGCGCCTGTTTCAGCGCAGCTGGACTCTAAAATGATGTACCTTCAACCAAAGTGGAGTCGCACAAACAGATGAAACCAACATAAGCATCATAGTAACCTGCACTTTATGGGAGATGAACCCTGGTGGCCCGTAAGAATAATAAGGGATTGCAAAAATTCCTATGTAGCACATACCTATATTTGGGCAGTAAAACCCACACGCAGGCACATCTAATTTTCTGTACATTTAAGTTCTTCAATAGTTAAAACAAATAAAAAAATAACAAGTAAATTAAAAAGGCAGTTCTGACATTTTTCTTGTCAATTTTAGTTTTGTATGATAGAAATGCAGAATTTATCAATTTTGGCAATATGCACAAATTCTGGCATTATTTCTTTTCCCTAGAGAATTGCTTCTTTCGTCTGAAGATCGATGTTAATGAAACGTGACCCTAGAATAAATTAGTTATGACTGTGGGCAGACTTCCAATATCATTATTTTGAACCACGACGCGAGAAAACCAACAAAGTGGTTGTGCGCCCAGCGCAGACTCAGATAAGCCCGGGATCCACCCAGTCTGATCAGAGTCTTTGCTGTCCAGATGAAGGTAGCGCGCCACGTTAGACCCTTAGCTACAGTTAAAGCGCTTAGAAAAGACTGTGATCATACTAGGCGGATGCCAAGGCTGATCTGAGTCTGCGATGGGCGCACTTCCACGTTGTTGCTTTCTCGTGTCGCGGCTCATTTTTTTCTGATTCAGATAAACGGATACCTAATTGGAAGCTCAAGGAGACGGATCAGATCTTCACATTGATACATACTACCCAGCAGGCACACAACGCTATAATGACGTCGCATTGACGTCGACGCAAACATTACATTTCATCGACGTCATTCTGACGTCATGTGCCCGCTGGGAAATACTTTACTGCCCAGCAGGCTATGACGTCGAAATGACGTCGTATTGACGTCGATGCGGCATGGTGGCGTCGCATCGACCCCATTTTGACATCATTACGACGTCATGTGCCTGCTTGGTGTCTAGCAATGCTGTTCAAACAATTTCCATCGTTTTAATTTACTCTCTCTATAGGGACACCTTTAAATTACCAGATTATTCTAAAATTTAAACAAATGCTAAAAGTAGCTGACAGTGTGTCAAAAATACTGATAGGATATGACGCATTGCACATCTTGATCTGATTCTAAAGTGATTTCTCAGATACATCTATCCCAAAATTTAGGATCACTGCGGTTATTTTTATTTATTTTTTGTTAATCTTGCAGCTCTTGGATTACATCATTGATAATCAAGGGTCGGTTATATTTGCACGTGCATTTTATGCTCATCTCTTTAAACGATATGAGCCTTGTCCGGGCAAAATATGTTTGACACTATACGCAAACAGTGGGTACCAAGATAAGTCTATGCAACTGCCTAGTCTGTCAGAGTTAGTGCAGTTCACCGTTTGATTTCCAGAAGGCATACTTATTGCGCCTAACCTGTTCTGGTTGTGCTAGTGCACAGACTAGTCTGGACATAGGTGTTTTGCATACACCACAAGGCTGACTTTATCACGACACGACTCAAATGGCCTGCGCAAGGAAAAAATGTGCTTCAACCCATAATATTTTCAGCGAAATATGTATGTATACGCAACCATGAGGTACCAAGATATGTCTACGCTCATGTGTAGTCTACCCTGCTCTGATTGCGCATGCGTCTAGTCAAGACTCGCGCGTTTTGCTTATGAAATAAGACTGGTTTTATCATGACACGAGGTATGCGCAAGGAAAAATGTATTTCATTTTCTTTTCGAACTCTTTACGGCGCCACAGTGTATGATGCTCAAGATTGCTTATACATGTTGTGAACGCATACATGTTACCACAGACTGAGCTGATTCTTCTCGACGCATGTGGCAATTTTCCGAGGGTGCGGCTCTTCGGTTACATTATTGGCAATCAGGATAATCAAGTGTCGATCTTATTTTCACGTGCATTTTATGCTCATCTCTTGTTTTGAATGTTATTAGCCCTGTCCGGGTAAAATATGTTTGACGATATACACAAACAGTGGGTACCAGGATAAGTCCATGTAACTGCGTTGTCTGTCAAAGTAAGTGCAGTGCATCGTTTACGAGAGAGCCTGCACTGCTTAGACTAGTCAGAAAAAGTGTATTACGTACTGGAATTAGTAAGATGTTGCGTGTTTGACTTTCCACGCACTTACTGAGCAGACTGTGCATATGCTCATCTGAAGACTTTCTTCGCGTGGCGCAAAACTAAATATTCCAGCCACATTCAATGATAACAGATTTATTCCTCATGCTCAGCTGACACACAACGCTGATACAACGTCGTGTCATTAACGTTGGTTAAACGTCACTATGCCGTTGAATTAACGTTGATATTGACGGTTACTTTTTACTTTAGACAAAAGCTGATCATATGAGGCTCGAATTAGTACTCCGAAATAAAGAGGCTTATCGAAGATGTTTTGCCATAGTTTAATCGATGATCACAAAACATCGAATCACATTGAATCAACGTTGATTCGATGATGATTCAACTTCTTTTGTCTGCTGGCATGATGAGACTGAAATGCAAACAGCGCAGATCCTGATACGACTGCTCTAATAGGCCTGCAATGTGTGTCCCAGTAGTAAGAACTGCAGGATAGGCTATTACTGATCGCAAACTCTTAAAAGTACACTTTGTAAATGTAGAAAATCGGTACTTTGTTGTCTACGGACATAATGAATTGAAAAAATCGGTTCTCGTCCGATCACGGGAATTAAGCAACGTCAGGCCCGGTTAGTACTTGGATGGGTGACCGCCTGGGAATACATTGATACATACTACCCAGCAGGCACACAACGTTATAATGACGTCGCATTGACGTTGACGCAAACATTACATTTCATCGACGTCATTCTGACGTCATGTGCCCGCTGGGAAATACTTTACTGCCCAGCAGGCACATGACGTCGAAATGACGTCGTATTGACGTCGATGCGGCATGGTGGCGTCGCATCGACCCCATTTTGACATCATTACGACGTCATGTGCCTGCTGGGTGTCTTGCAATGCTGTTCAAACAATTTCCATCGTTTTAATTTACTCTCTCTATAGGGACACCTTTAAATTACCAGATTATTCTAAAATTTAAACAAATGCTAAAAGTAGCTGACAGTGTGTCAAAAATACTGATAGGATATGACGCATTGCACATCTTGATCTGATTCTAAAGTGATTTCTCAGATACATCTATCCCAAAATTTAGGATTATTTTCATTTATTTATTTTCATATGCTCGGAAGCAGCCAATCTGTGTGCTTTATTTTGAGTTTGAGAATATTTTCAAGTTTTATAACCTCGAACCCAGTCTTCTTGCCCACATTCTAAGGCTTATCGCAGACATTCTGAGACCGCGACCTGTTGTCGACATTCTTAGATTTTATTTTATTTTTTGGGACATTTTTGCTAACGTTCACCCAATTATCTGGCTTGATGCCACGAAATTCCACTAAAGAGACTGAGACAAATACCCCTGTTTAGAGAATAAGTATGATAGCCAACTTTTCAAACATAGATGCTTTGTTCTAGTTTTGAATCCAAGTCATTAAACTCACGATCAAACACGGAAAAGGCATTAAACGGTTTGAAACATTGACCCTTTGAAGAAATTTATGGATTTGTTTTCTCTTTAAATAAAACAAATACATACCATTACACTAAAAGGTGTTAATGACCAACACTTCAGAGATAAAAGTAAATGGTCAGTCATGGTATTTCTTCGCGACCTGTAAAGTATTAGGCCAGTCTGACATGATATCTCGGGGCACTAAGCCATTTCAAGAAGGCGAATCCAGAAGTTAAGATACACATAAGCATGCAAATGCACTCGCAGCCATCGCAGAAAACGTCATCCAAGTCGAGCGCTAACCTTAAACGAAAAAAAAAAAAAAAAAAAAGGTTTAGCTTTTCCGGCCCGTCTGAGGATCGGGCCTCAGTCGAACAGTCCACGACCTGGACTGCAGAAGTTTATCAGTGAGCCTATCAAATTGTTGGGGCTTTTTCCGTTCAGCAATCGAGGGTTACAATCTCAATTTACAAATGAGACATCAATAATATTAATCAATGAGGTCCTTAAATGGTAGAAAAACGTAGAATGATCGCAAGATAGTTCTAACTAATTTTTTGGGGCTTTTCAGTTCAGCAAAAATGTAGGATGGTTGTCAGATAGTGCTAATATACAATTGGTTTAAACATATTTAAACATCTTTATTTCTCTTTTTTTTCATAACATATATTCAATACAACATACAAAATGTACTAGGATTGGAACGAAAGCAACTTGCTTATTTAGTTCTTCTCCTATAATATACAACTGACGCCGGTCTACGTACTCGGACAGAGAAATGAGCCGCGACACGACAAAACTAACAAAGTGGTTTTGCACCCAGCGCAGACTCAGATCAGCCTGGGCATTCGCCCAGTCTGATCCGAGTTTTCGCTGTCCGCATGGAGGTAGCTTAGACCCTTAGCTACCCTTTAAGCGTTTAACGTAGAGTCTGATCGGACTGGGCGGATGCCAAGGCTGATCTGAGTCTGCGCTGGGCGCACAACCACATTGTTGTTTTTCTCGTGTCGCGGCTCAATTGACGTCTACTTACTGGGACAGAGAAATAAACACAAGCAGTGCAGACTAAGGTCTGTCAGTGTCTACGCTATTTGCGATTGATATGACCAACGAATTTCTCAGCATGCTAAGGTTTATGGGTACACTGCTATCTTTTCCCCACCATTTTTGTTTTCAAAGAAAAACAACTTTTATGACTTCCTGTTTGCTTCCCCGGATGAGGTAGCCCTTCACAGATGGGGAGCAAATTATTTTCTTTGAGAGAGGATATCCCATTGAAAATGGAAGCAAAAATAAAACTGACAGATTTTCTTCCGCTGGAAGTCTACCCACTGACACTAAAGTGAGAGAGCCCAAAACAATAAGGGACCGACCATTTGATATTCTGGGGAGGGGGGGGGGGGGGGGGGGCTGGTATTCTTGATGGAGACACGACATTTTATTTCACTGGCCACTGGAAACAATTTCTTTTTTTTTCACCTTGTGGGAGCTAATTTATTTTTTTTACAAACTAACTCAAACAGGTTATTTTTTTTTTAATTTTATAGCTGAACTATCAGATCCTTGTTTACTTGACCTTAATATCCTTTTATTTTACCCACATCAGTATTTTTACCCCTTTTTTTCTCACATAAAGAACATGGTGCTGTCTTTAACCAGGCCAAGGGCATGGCTTAGCTTGCTTTTGCAAACCAGTGCCTGGAGCATGTTACTCTTTTCATCTAAGGTACAGATACAGACATCCCTTGTGAGTTTGGCAAAAAATTAGGCTTTAAATAAGGGATGTTTTGGCCAAAATTTAGGGCTATTTTGGCAAAGTTTTAGGGCTAACATTAGGAATTTAGTTTTTTTTTTTCTATCCCAATATATGCCCAAACATGCTTTATTCGTATTTTAGAAAGTTTGATAAATACTTACATGATAGAGTCACATTACTTATATGATAGAGTCACATTATACATGTACATGAATGGCAATTAATAAAATGGCTGAAAGTTATGTGCTAAGAAGTTAACAAAGGGGGGTCTTGGGGGCAACGCCCCCCCCAGAAGCTAAAGCAATTTCCCAATTTCAATGGCAATTTTAAGACTGGAAACAATAGAGAAAAACTAGGAATGCTGATAAAAATAAGGGTTTTTATATTAGGACTTTTGCCTTTTAGAGTGTTTATTTTGCCATAATGGTTTTGTCTCCCATAAGCTAGTGACTCTTTTGCAATTCAGTTTTAGTGGAAACATTTACTTAGTAATGTGGCAGATCAATAATACATGTATGTGAATGTTGTATAGGATGTTTTTGTAAATGTATGCATATGCGGGCCCACTGGTGTAAACCAATTGTAGATAATATTAAAATATTACTATAGATATCGGGGTCTGGGGGCGCAGCCCCCAGAAGCCAGAGACATTATAAAAACTCAATTCCAATGGAATTATCTGCAGACTATATTTTTTTTTAAATTTTGGGTGGAGACAGGATATTTTTTTCTCTTACTTTTGAGGCCAGATTATTTTTTAACCCCCTTATGAGCCAGGTTATTTTTTCTTGCATATCCAAAGACTGGGAATTTTTTTGATAAATATACCAGCCAGCCCCCCCCCCCCCCCCCCCCCCCCACCCCCAGAAAATCAAATGGTCAGTCCCTAAGTAGAAGGGGAATTATATAACTGTATGCAGCTAGTCAAGGCAAGTCAAATACATGACCAATGCTTTTATGTCACTATTTATTCTTCTAATCAATGCAAGCCAAGCCAAAGTACTTATGCCTAGCTAAGATTTTCAAACTACTTATTCTTCAAATCAAAGCAAATTGAGTCAATTTTTTTTATACTTCTGGTCAAGCAAGGCATGTCTCAGTTTGCTAATGCTTCTTGGCACGGTTAGTCAGGTCAATCAGATTAGATATTCTTTTGCTAAAAACAATTCAGTCAGGTGCGGGCAAATTGCTTATTCTTCTAGTCAAGGCAAGTCAAGGCAACATGTAGAGGCAAATTTCTTAAGCTTCCAGAGAAACAAGTCAAATCAGACTACTTATATTCTGGCAGGCAAGGCAAGTTATGTCAGACTGCCTCCTCTCCAAGTCAAGTCAAACGGTTTATGTTTCTAGTCAAGGCTAACAAAAAAATCACAGATGAGTTCCTTTATGAGCAATTAGAAGGTGCATGGGTCAGACTACGTAGTTCCGGCTTAATTAAGCCTCATCAGACGCCCTGTCTTAACCTGGCAGCGAAAGCCAATGAAAAAGTCAGGTCATGAAACTACTAATTTTAAGCCAAGTCAAAGCATAATTGCATCTAAAATGGAACAACACTATTGTGAACAAGGTTGCCTTAAATGACCCGGCACATCATAGTTAAAATGAGCCGCGACACGACAAAACCAACAATGTGGTTGTGCGCCCACCGCAGACTCAGATCAGCCTGGGCATCCGCCCAGTCTGATCAGAGCCTTCGCTGTCCGCACGGAGGTACCCTTTAAGTGCTTAGCGAAGAGTCTGATCAGAATGGGCGGATTTCCAGGCTGAGCTGAGTCTGCGCAGGGCGCACAACCACATTGTTTGTTTTCTCGTGTCGCGGCTCATTAATGCCATTTAAATCCGCGGTCCCTGACAGCCTATATACTTTTCAACGATTAGTCGCAGGAGGACACTAAGAGTTGTTTTACCTTGTTTTTATGTCCGCACTAATAACTACTTACATACTTGTAAATTCCAAACGTGTCCCCGCCACCTTTGGAAGAAGTTCCTGCAGAAAGCAGTTTCAACCGTACTATACCTTCCGCGAATGGTGTTTCAGTACCATAATAACTTTCTCCGTATAACTATGGTTAGCTAGTCGGTATATCGGTTGCTTTGGGTTTAACGGCCATGAAATTAGACTATAGAAGTAAGGCTATGGACTATGGAATCTGAAGAAGATGAATGTTTGGTGGCTGTCAAGTTAGAATCTATAAGTCAAACTTGAAACTATGGAAGCTGAAATGGAGAAATGAACGTGGAGAGGCCGAAGAGTTAGGATGTAAACGAGAAGCTTTGGAAGTAAAAGTAGGACGTTCAAAGTTCTAAATTATGAAGTCTCAATCTAGAAATAAGATATTGGAAGCTGGAGGCTAAAGGAAGGAGATTGGAAGAAGGGATGTGGAGGTGAAAACTGAGAAACGGTCAAGTTTGAATCTAGAAATAAGATTTTGAAGCTAACGGTAATACACTGAGAAAAATAAACTTAGCAAGTTTTCCAAAGAGTTGTGAAATTTTCTTTAGGGATAGTATTCCCAGGTTGTTGATCGCATATAATTAGTTTAAGTTCAGAGACTGCACGTTTGAAGTCACTTTAAATGAATTCACTCTTTGCTCGGGCTGTCAAACAATCGAACAAAGAAAATTGTCAAAATGCTTTTGAAAGGTTTTAACTGGGTCCTTGAACAAGAAAACCATAAATGGGTTTGCAAATAAACGAATAAGAAGCCGACAATGGGGCACATTAGTTTGACGTTAACTTACAAAAAAATTCAACCGCCATTTTAAACATTATCAATTGACGTTTCGACTCGAATCTTTTTGCGCTTTATTACTATCAACTTGCGGAACACGATCATGCAAAAAGATTACTCCGGGTAATTCATTAGTTTTAATGCAACGACCAGAACCTTTCAATATTTGAATGGAGGCGTCAAGTTTACGTTATGACGGAAATCGGCAAAATCTGTGCATAGGCAATGACCCTTATGCGCACTTGGTGAAGAGAAACTTCAAGTTCAATATTGCTGATTTCAAGAGGATCTTTGATAGTTTTAAAAACTGACGTTAGAATGACGTAACTGTCGAACCTGGTGTGGTTAAATCTGCGGGAATAGCGCCAATTTACAGCATCAAATTGCTTGAAAGTGTTCTTGTCATTTACAGGCAACGCCATTGCATTTTAGTTCAAGATTTTGGAACTATTCGTTAACGGTGACTTTTGCTCAGTCACAATTGCTTTGTGAATGTCAATTTTAACGGCGTCATAAGCACATTTACGTTTATGTATCATGGTAACAATCTTTTAGCACACAACACTGTGTCCTTGTTCACAAATGTCTACATCGCCGCAAATTGGCCCTGGTGTAAGTTTTGAAGAGGAAACAGCGCCTGAAAAAAGATGAGTTGCATTCATGACATTTATTTGGTTAAACCCTTGGGTACAAATACGACGCGATGCTGCTCTGTAAATAAACTTTCGAACTTAATTTTTCGGTTTCTGGTACCCAAAATAAAACCTTACACAGCGGAAACAATATAATTTCCAACTTTTTAAATCAGTCTGAATTACACACTGATTTGTAAAAACTTGCTAAATTTATTTCCCTCAGTATATATTGAAAATCAGAGCTATCATGGCTATGAAGTTAGAATTTTGAAATATCTTTTAAAAGCTGAAAGTAAGAAGTTAGAAGTAAAGGTGAAACTGGAATCTAGAAAAAATGGTGTGAGTGAAAAATATAAATGAAAAATATATATAAAAAAATAAAATAATAATATAACAAAGAAAAGAAAAGAAAGAAGTAATTCGAATTTCGAAGTTGAAGAGTAAGACTCTAGAAAGAAGACATTAGGTGTTAAACTCTAAAAGTTAGCTTTGAAAGCTGAAAGAAGTTTGAAGTTAGAAATTTTGAAATGATAATTTTGAAGTAATGTTTTGGTTTTAATATTTGAGGTCGAAAATTAGATTCTATATGGCAGGCTTTTACTGACTGTTACAAGGCAACACTTCTGTTGAGATTCCTCAATGTTACATGTTATTATGTCATGTCTGCTTGTCAATGGTCTCTAGCATTATGGTCACCTGAATAGTTGCCCAACCTGCTTTCTGTTTTGTTTTGTTTTGTAATCTGAAATAGAAGAAAATAAAATTAATTTGATAAAATGTTGATACTGTTTTCCGTAGCTGAATGGCCACCTTCTTGGGAAAGAGCTTTTTAAGCGGTTTACCGTGCGTGCGTGCCTTTCGTGTCTGGTTTTGAGATGTGGTATTTGAGTGTATTAATTTCTGATCATTGCCTGTACATGTCTTTTTACTTTGTTGGTGAAAGTAGGAAGGTAGAAGTTAGAAACTGTGAAATTACAATCTAGAAGTAAGACTTTGGAATCATAAAACGTTGTACGTGTATGGTACATCAGAATCCAGATAAAATATTTTCTACCGTGAAAATTAAAACTTGGAAATTTAGTATCTAAAATTTGACTTTAGAAGCTGCGACGTTTGAAACTCGAAACTGAAAGTAAATAACTGAAACTGAAATCTTAAAGAGTTCCTTCAAGAGCAGAGAACATATTCAAAAGAATGAACATGGGCCATACTTCGACGTTTCGGCTATTTAAGCCTCATCAGTACAGTCTTAAAGTAATGTTAAAAGTTAGAAGTCGGAAGACAGAATCATTAAAACTGACATCTAGACATAAGACTTAGAAAGCGGAAAGTAAAACCGCTGATGGTTAAAAATGTGATGAAAGAATCTGATAGTAAGGTTTTAAAACTAATAGTATGAAGTTAGAAGTTAGCCTAAAAAGAAAGCTTTTGGGAACTGACAGTCAGAAGGAGAACCTAGGGAGCGATCAAATTAGAATAATCTAGAAGTAAGGCGTTTGAGGATGTAAGATGTTGGAAATAAGACTCTGGAAGTAATTCTTAGGAGAAGCTAAAAGTAAAAGATTGGAGGGTAAACTCTAGAAGTAAGGCAGTTGTAGCCAATAGCAAAACAGTTAGAATCTACAAGAATGACTTTAAAAGCTGAAACTTGGAAGCTGGAATGTAGGCTGCAAAGTTAGACTGTAGCAGAAGTATGACACTGAAATCTTGAAAGACGAGTTGGAAGGCAGAGGCTGTGCAGTTAGAACCTTAAAGTTAGACAGCTGAAGGTTGAAGTTTGACGTTAGTACAGCATCTATTATCTGGAATTAGACAGCCTTGACAGTCAGTAAGAAGCAATCGAAGCTATCAGCTAGAAATAAGACACTGGAAGCTTAAATTTGGAGTCTTTGATGCAGGTTAGCAAACATCTCAAGCTGAAAGTTAAAAGTTAGAATCCATAAGAAAGAGATTTGAAGCGGAAAGTAAAAAGTTGCAAATAAGAAACTAAAAGTAAGGCTTTGGAGTCAGTGGAAAGTTCAAAGTCAGAAACCAAAGCTGATGAGTCAAATAGTGATTATAGATTGGACTCATTAATTTTACTGATCAAGAGGGAATATTCAATTATTGACGAGTCTAACTTTTCATTAAAGCTGTCCGATACCGCATTTATCTGATCTTGTAAGTTCACCTTGATGACCACCCTTGGGACATGTTCCCACAAATAATGCAAGAGTATGATGTTTTGATTTCTTTGATTGTCCCGTGTTCCAATAACGTATTCAATCACGATCTCTTGTTTACTTTTTATATATTGAAAAGGTGAGTACAAAGAGGAATGGGCAAATGGGTTCGCCGTTAAAAAAAGATGTCTGGAGGGATGAGCGAACAGTGAAGACTCATATCCGCGCAGTCTGATCAGAGTATTCCTTGTTCATAACAAGGGTTTATAATTTCCTGTGGATGAAAGACAATGGTCAGATTGCGCCTCGAGAGGCAGTGCGATCTGAGTGTTTTCTGTTGCATTTTTTCGCGTCAAGGCTGAGAGAGAGAGAGAGAGAGAGAGAGAGAGAGATTAAACTAATGCAAGTACATAACATATTTCACAATGACGGTTTGGGTCTAAATATTAATCATGATAATACAAATATTTGACTATTACATGTTACAACGAAAAAGGTACTGGATAGTCTCAAATTACTCGTAAGTATATCAGTTTAGAGTGGAGACCCAGATCAGACGCCACAGAATGCGGCTTCTGATCAGGTAACTACACTGTTTGCATCATAAACGGGCATTTTTGAGATAATTAAAATCAAATAAGACACACTTTATATATCAGGTAGAGGAGCCGGCTATTTCTTTGATTCTGTATGGAAATATAAGGGATCAGTGTGAGTTCATCCTCTTACGGTCCCCGCCCTCCCTTCCTCCCCTCCCGCCCTCATATTTCCAAAGAATGCCTGTAATCAACCTTTTAAATGTTTTATTGCACCGAGCACCTTTAATTAACCTTTAATTTTTAACTTACCAATCCTTTCCATGCTGAAAGCGACCACCCTACCATCCCTACACAGGTACATGCATTCACAAATTGCCCAGAAAACAACTGATAGAATTTGATAATAATAATAATAATAATAATAATAATAATAATAATAATAAACATGAGCAGACCCCCTTGAGCGGACATCAACAGGATTCCTCTTGATGCGGCTGAAAGTGGGCGTGTGGCCAGTTTTGACCAGACAGAAATGAGTACCCTAGGGGAGAGTCGTGTAACTTCGGACAGCGGGTAAATTCGGACAGTGACATTGTTTCCTTTATATGTCATTTGTTTGGAACTAAAACTAAAATAACTGGCCAAACAGTGAAAATCCTGATAACTGGCCAAACAGTGAAAATCCTGATGAGACAGCTCATTATGAGCTGTCTCATCTGGATTTTCGCTGTTTGCAATGGTATGTCCGAATTCACCCGCATGTCCGAAGTTACCCGACTCTCCCCTACGGCGAATAAGAACTGCGAGGACCCAGACAGTCGATCAAAGTCTCCGTTTTTTTTTTGCCGCAAATGTTGATGCGAACAGAGAACATTGGTCACACCGCGCAGATGCCTGATTTAAGGATACATGTAGAAGAAGAAGAAGAAGAAGAAGGAACGTAATAAAAGCGTAGGTGAAAGCATATAAAACCTTTTCAAACCATTTTTGTTCTCATTTGTATCATTATATTTTCTCCGCTATTTTTTATTTGAAATTCATTCATGTTGTATTCACACGAGAAAACGCCTTTCGCTCTAACATGCATAAACTTTAAAACAGCAATTTCACAAAGTTCACCCAAAAATATTTATTATTAATAAAACGTATACTACTACTACTACTACTACTACTACTGCTAATGATGATTATAATAATAATAATATTGTTATTATTATCATTACTAATATTATTAAATATTGATAACAACATATATTGTTTTTGGTTGCAGTGTTATTTTTAATTAATTACATGTATATTTGATTTTTTAAACAAAACTTATCACTTGCTGTACTTTCTACCATTGTAGATCCTCATTCATTCATTATTTAATAATATAAAGAAACCGCAATCTACCCTTAATGCTGAACAGCTATGAAGGTATTGATTGAGTTAATTTTCCCAATATAGATTTTTAGATGTTAAAGATACTTCATGTAGAACGGAGCAAGTCCGAACCTTAATTTCTTGCTCTGTTAGCACCACTTCTTTCATTTACTTTGGTGTTTACAATTCAATCGAGCAGTTTTCTTTGTTAAACTTAAGAAAATGTGACATAAATAGTAAATAAGACCGCAGAAATGGTCAGGAACGAACTTGTTTAATACCAAATACTAAGAGATTTATCCAACCATGAATATGTGTAGCAATGGGATTATCGATGTTTAACCTTTCAAACTTAATATATATTGGAAAATATACCGTAATGCATCGGGGGAGATTTTGGACTTGAATATGTTCCTTATTTTTATAAAACAGTTAAGTTGATGGCGAAAGAATCGGGAAAATGTTTAGATGCAGTAAAAAGTGATCTGTCTTTACCAGACGCTGGTACAAAATTGGAAATACATGTATTTGGAAATGAAATAGACTCTGAATATAACAGAATTTATCAGGAAAAGCAAAATTTAACACTTTCAGAGGGTATTACGAAAGAAAGAAAAACAAGAGATGCTGAGAATATTAAAGTTTTAAATGAGGATTTAATAAATGAGTTATATAATGGCCTCACAGAAAGAGAGAAAATGGCTGTGGATAACGCACAAACCGGACTGACAGAAGATGAAACAATAAAGAAAAAGAAAAGAAAAAAGAAGAAAAAGAAACTTGTTCCACTGAAAAAATTGCTTGAAAGAGGAAGTGTCTCATCTTTTGAGGAAAATGTTGTTGAATGTAAACGCGGGCCTAAAAGAAAGTCCAAAGGACTCTTTGAAGACGGCAATTCAGTAAGTCTCAGAAACAATATTGAAGACAATGGCGAATATGAAAATGATAGCACGAGAAATAAAAAGCGAGAAGACTCGGGAAGTATTGCCGTTATTACCGAAACAGCTTATGAAAAAGCTCGATCGAAACGGAGAACGAAGAAAAAGTTATTGAATTTAAAGAAAACTTCTTCAAAAGTTGGTATTCTGAGCCGTGACGTGCTTCCACCTATCACGAATGAAAGAACTTGTAAAAATGAACCGATCGACCATAACAGTGATAAGAAAGAGTCATCGTTAGAGGGCAAAGAGGAGGGCGAACGATCGGGCTCGACATGTAGTCTCGTATCGTCAGCAACAGACACAAGTTCTGGCTTTCAAAAACCACTGAAATTCTGCGTGTGGATCACGCGTTACCCGCTGATTTCTTTCTGTAAGTAATATACCGGCGTATTTAGAGAACAATTTGACAGTAAATGTAGTAGCCCAGCGGGCACATGACGTCGAATTGACGTCGATGCGATGTCATGTAGTCGGCCCTTTCAACAATATTTCAGTCGAGCTGTTGGGAGAGTGATAATGAAAGGCTGACTGCAACGAAACTCCATTTGCAGTTGAAAAGAATTATCCGCCTACAGCGGATTCGAACCCGGGTCGCTACCTTATTAGGCCACCGCTTAACCCACTGAGCTACCGGGAAAATGGAGTCAAAAAGGCCGCCTTCCATAGTTTCATGTTTGATGTTTCATGTTTTATATTATGGCAAAAAAAAATTGAATTTCATGGAGTCTTATCTGAGTCAAGTGTACACA
Organism: Ctena decussata; assembly: GCA_963989385.1. Lineage (NCBI taxonomy): Eukaryota > Metazoa > Mollusca > Bivalvia > Lucinida > Lucinidae > Ctena > Ctena decussata. The sequence goes on along the minus strand of OZ022499.1, from coordinate 32,116,615 downwards.
CATACGTACATACAAATACGCATGCTGATTTCTTTACTGTTACAAAATGTTAATACGCACAATCGTATTTGCATATTCAATACCAATTGCAGAAGTAGAAACGTGTTAGTAGACGGTTACCCATTGACCTCCAGGAGTATAAAACATGATTGTTCATGAAATCGCTCCTGTTGGTTAGGTTACCTTTAGCCGTAGAAAAGGTTGCCTGTAGCTGAGGTATTAAATTAAACTCTTTTGCATAAACGATTCGATTTCCCATTTTTCAATACTAATCAAAGATTCAATACTCGAATAAAAGGTACTAATGGGTATGCATGTAATAACCTTAATCAGATATATCTGAATAAATGTTACCTAATTTACCTTAAATACTCGAATACCAGAACCGTTTTCAATGGAATCCTCTCTCTGTGAAATAGATCTACCTGTTACAAATTCATTTGTCAACAACAGATTATGCTGAGTCGCGAACAGTGTGGACCCTGAGCAGACTGCTCCTCAAGAGGAGCAAGAGGAGCAGTCTGCTCTGGGCCGACACTGTTTGCTCAAGGAATACGTTCGAATATTAAGCATGAATACGGTAGTAATTCATTACGCAAGCTTTGTAATTTTGCAGATTCGTGTCATGCAAAGTCTATTTTTATTCTTATCCATGAATCTTTTTCTTTTGAAATTATATAATAATCCACATAGTCCTATGCCATAATTTCTATCAATATTGGGACGCTAAGCCTGATTATATACAGTATAGCTATATATTGAAAAAATTGAGGTATAGGGTGTGTGGATACATATTCAGGAGCAGTAACTGAGCCATTTTCATTTTTGTCGCCCTTCCCAATAGGGGTCAACCCTTAAAGGAAAGAATTCACTAAAGAATTTGCTCCCCTGGAGCTTCCTTTTAGTGGAGCAAATATTTTTCTTTATGAGCAGACGCCATATTAGAAACGCTACGTCCTCCAAAGAAGCAACCCCCCCCACCAAAAAAAAAAAAAAAAGAAGAGAAAAACAGGAAGGTGTATCCATGCACTTTTGCTGGCGGAGAGTCCAATGTTGCAGACCCTTAGGAGCAGTCTGATCTGGTTTCTGTTCTGTTTGCTCACTCATGGTCTCAATACTGACACGTACCCACACAAGTTTGTTAGAGCGCCACTTTATTCTGTGGCGTGCGTACGTGTATGTGGTGGAAATGGGAAGGGATGATGAACGGAGACCTTAATCAGATATATCTGAATAATCTAACTATTGAAAAGTTAAAGTTTTGGCATATGAAAGCTGGAGCGCAAAATGTCATTTTTTTACAATACAGCCAGAAACAGTCCATACGTGCTACATCTAGGAAAACAAATACAGAAACGAAATAAAATACATGTACATGTACAGTTGACTTTGTTATCCCAAACACTGGTATCTCAATATGCCCTCTTATATCAAAGAATATAGGACGTACACATTCCCTATTAGCCCCGGCTTTCTAAAACTACTGGTATCTCAAAGTAAATTTTCTGGAGCCAGAAAATTTACTTTGAGACATCAGTAGTTTGAGATGAACTTTTACTTTGAGATATCGAGAGTTGACTGTTTACGAGTATGTATGTGTCCACCATTTATTGATTCGTACGCACGAGAATAATAGGATAAATGGATTTTCTGTAAAGCTAGGATGCGTGTTTTAACACTTTTGCCCACGCTCAATACAAGTAATTTGATTCTATTATCCGACTGAATCAATAGTCAGAAGTTTTAATTACCCTCAGTTCGCAAAGAACCATAAAAGAATATACATGCACCCACTTGAAATTGTAAGCTCAGTCAGCACATGTTTAAAGAACGCAATACGTTTGCGCGACTTTTTCCTAATTTGCGCAGTCTATAATAATTGCGCGAAACATGCCATGTTACGGAAACGAAAAAGCGTGGATGAGCAGTGATTAGACTATAACCAGCCCACGTTTGCGGTGTCTGATCAAGGTCTGCTCTCACGGTTCAATTCTTAAAAAGCTAGAAAATATGTAATAGATATATCAGTTCTTTTTGAGGTGAAATAATCACGCACATGTTGTTTGAACGTCTGTCATATTGCATAGCGCGACTTCTACGTATTTTTAATTTTTATTCGCTTTTCTCTCATTTGTAAATATACATATTCTTTTGAAATATATTAAGGATGGCGCCTTGAAAAATAAATTAAAACAACAACTGCAACAATCAAAACAAACAACAAAAAAACAAAAAAAAGCTTTGATCATACACAAATATGCATGAATTAAATATACGTAGACGGCCGTCATAGTGCCTTCCTAGTCCAAACGCGTACGGTTTATTTAGTTATGCGTTTAAACATTAAAACATACATTTTAAAGATTTTAAGGTGCTTTCTGTATTTACATATCTACTTAATTCAGACAGGATTAAACTTAACATGCATTCAATATAAATCGAGCATTTCGTGGGATTAATTAAAGTACAAAAATCAGTCCCATAGTGCTCTCAGGGTAAAAATAAACTGTTTACAATTTTTGAACCCAAAATATAATTAGTAAACAAACCCAGATGTTAAAATTTATTGGTTAACATTTTTTCGACTATATTTTCAAAGTAGACAATTTTTGTGTGACTTTCCGTCCGCTTTCCTGCACACCAAGACCCTTCCGAAAGTGGGTCAACTCTTAAAGGAAAGAATTTCTTCCCCAGGAATCACATTCTTTCCTTTAATAAGCATTGACCCTTATAGAGAAGGGTAGTAAACATCGAAAATGACAGGGCTGATTCCCTGAAAGTGCACACAGTCACCTTAAGAAAGACAGTTTGAGCCAAGACTCGACAAAACCAATTAGGTAGCATGTGCAACCAGCAAAGACTCAGATCAGCCTAGGTAGTCGCTCAGTCTGAACAGAATCTTCAGCTGCGCTATAAACGGTAGCTAAGGGTCTAAGCTACCTCCATGCGGACAGCGAAGACTCAGATCAGACTGGGCGGATGCCCAGGCTGATTTGAATCTTCGCTGGGCGCATATGCCACGTTGTTGGTTTTGTCGTCTCGAGGCTCAGATGTAATTCTTATTTAATTTTAAGTAGCTAACCTTTTTAATTTCAGTTGTCGTCTCCATTGGACATATTTTGACGTTTGCCATAACAGCTGGTCTACTTGCGGCTGGTTCCGACGTTTTCCCTATTGTCTTCGATGAACTACCATTGATAATTATGAACGATGCCAGACTGAAAGATCTAGCCTGGCGAGCTAAAGACGGGTACGAGGACTCCATCTATAGACCAGTTTATGGAAGGAATTATCCCACATGGTACAGGGGCCGAGTCAAAGATATTGTAGAAGTGATTTGGGAAAAACCTGCTTATGAAAATGTGCTGACTTCGCAGAATTTAAGACTGATCAAAGCTGCAGAAGATCGCCTATTCAATAACCTGATGTATCAAAATTACTTCTGCACAGTTGATTTTTATGATAACTGTTTAAAACCAAAGTCCATTTTAAGGTTCTTTGATGGAACATACAATCATATTGATCCAGTTTTTAATGATGCTAATTTTACAAATATAAATGAAGTAATATACAAAGCTAATTATTATAATGAAACAAAAGAAGACCTGTTGCTCTTCATCGGGAAAGACAGTGTAATTAATCCCACAAGAGCAAGCACAGCAATAACAAGGACATTTTTCCTAATGGGCTGGCCTCTCTGGAGATTACAGGATGGTAATTATGGAAACAAGGAAGATTTGGAAGATTTTCTAGATGGTGTCTTCAAACCAGAAATAGAGGCCATAAGAGACAATCTCCTTGTTGACCACCTTGGTGTGTATTATTTAAGTAAAATGTTGATGGAACATGACTTGATTGAACAGGCTATGACAGATCTTAAACTCTCTATCGGTAGTGTTTTGTTTATTTTTCTCTTTATGTGCTTCCAGACCGGATCAGTGACAGTGACATTTTTAGGAATTTTAAGTATACTGTCTAGTTTTCTCTTGACCAACTTGCTATACCGCTTTGTCTTTCAATATATTTATTTCGGATTTTTTCATGTTATTGCAATTTTCTTAATCTTGGGAATTGGTGCTGACGACCTTTTTGTGTTCTACGATACTTGGAGGCTAACAGGGAATACGAAATACCCCAGCGACGCCCATAGACTGTCAGACTGTTACAGAAAGGCAGCGAAGACTACTTTTGTAACATCATGTACTACTATGATGGCATTTTTAGTCAGTGGCTTTTCACCTCTGTTGCCTGTCAAAACATTTGGAATATTCTCAGGAGTTCTAGTCGCAATTAATTATCTATGGGTGATAGTGTACTTTCCCACAATAATAATACTACATCATTCAAAAGTTAAAGGAGTTTGGTATAAAGTCCATGCCCTCTTACTAAGGGTGTGTATTTCAGAAAACATTCGCCGTCCACTTTCGAGACAAAATAGTTCTTCTTCATTTGAAACGGCAGAGAAAAGTAATGATTCTAACAGTGCTCAAATGTCAGTTGTAACAGATACGTTTATCCATGATGAAAAAGTGGATGTTAGTCTAGTTCAAAATGATCATGTAAAACAAAACAATTCAAAACACAACTGTGATAATAAAAGCAATAATAATATTATTTTGAGTCCAAAACTGTTATCACCATCCGCAAGAAGCATTTCTACAAGTCTTGTGAAGGACTCAATTGTATATTCATCAAAAGTAGCCAAAAATAAGGAAATAAGTGCACCGTCTTCTGGTGTTCTAGGAACAGTTGCTATACCATCTAAACCAAAGAAAAACTTTGAAGACCGAAACCGAGTGGTTATGTGTCTCAAGAACGGCTTCTTTGATTTGATCTCTAAGCGGCCTGTGAAGATTCTAATCTTGCTTGTGTTTCTTGGAATAACAATTTTCTTTATTCATCGAGCCACACTTCTGGAGCCAGATACACACCAGGTAAATCTTTTACCACTACATTTATTTCATTCTCAACCTTTCCTGTAGAAACTTGTTTTCATTTCTTCAGTGCTGTTCTCATCCGCATCCTTTTACATTTCAAAACTGATTAACTGCATCTTCTAGAATGAAAGATAAAGGTTTCTATTATTATTCTCTAGTTTAGTAAGATTGAGGTTCGAAGCCGCACGACCGCATTAAAAAGCAAGACTGTTAAACAAGACTTTTTTTTTTTTTTTTAGGAAAAGTTATATTATTGTTTTAGATATCCCAAGTTTTAGATTTTTGCATTATTCCTTTCTATGGTGGCTGGTTTGTGACATTTCGTCTTTTCTTTCAGCTACGTCTTTTTCGAGAAACGCACAACTACGCCAAAGCCACGATGAAGCATTACTTCTCCTTCCGTAGAAACGACGAGGACGAGTATTCCCGTCTGTACCTAGTCTGGGGAATGCAGAACCCTGACATCAGTAACTGTGATCTCAAGTCTTACGAGTTCTGTCGGGGAACTCCGGTCTGGGACGAGAATTTTGACATGAACTCGCCAGAGGCCCAAACTGCGTTTAAGGTAAGGACTCAAAACTTGGTATCTTATAGATAATAGTTAGTTGTAAGTACTGTGCTTAACAATCAAATCCGTCATATTTATGTATTCTAACTACAGTCAACTCTTGATAGCTCGAACACTGATATCTAAATGTACCCTCTTATATAAAAGAGTATAGTTTGGACACATTTCCTGTTTTTCTTTAAATATGAACTCCTGTTATCTTAAACTTTTGATATCTCAAAGTAAATTTTCTGGTACCAGAAAATTTACTTTGAGATATCAGTAGTTTGGGGCGAACTTCGACTTTGAGATATCGGGAGGTGACTGTACACTTTGAATTTTTGCATGTAGTATAACAAGATTCTTCTTTCTGTAGCAGAATATAGCTACTTTTAAAAAGGGTTGGTTACACTGCCATGTTTTCCACCATGTTTACAAAGGAGAACAACTTTGGTGACTTCCTGCATGATTTCCTGGAACAAAACAAAGACCTTCCTAAACGCTGTAAATTCTTAAGGGAAAAATGCTTCTAGAGAAGCAAATTTTTCCAGTAACTGAGAAAGGAGACAAAAATGAAAATGGCAGAGTTGCTTTCCCTGAAAATGTACCAATATTCACACTAAATGACTAGAAATAAAGGGAGTATTGTAACACAATATAGTTTTTCATAAACAAGCTTTGTGGACTTAGCAATCGGCACTTTTCGGGCCATGTCGGCAATCGAGATTTTAGTTTTAGATGTCGGATTACTTGGCAGAGCATTTACATCCTTACAACTATTTGCGGTAGAATCATGTATACATGCATAATTCAAAGTTCCTGGGAGTAGGAACTACATAAAATTTGCAGTTTGAATTCTCGAGAAGTTTGAATTATCGGAGTTGGAATTGTACAGGTTTTATTGTAAACCTGGGATGTTTTATTGTCATGCTAATTTATTAATCGGTTAGTTGTTCTGTCGTTGTTCATTGCCGCCGACAGTCGGCATTTTCCGAGATATCGCTTACCCTTTTCAAGAAGGATTGTTGCTCACTTTCCAGTCAGAACACCGCTCGGCCGACTCCGTGAATCAGGAATCTGATTCACGGAATTGGCCGAGGAGTTCTGATTGGCCAACTTCTTCGCCGATGTTGAACGAAGTTGGCAACGCCAGAATACGTTGTTTGCCGATGATTCACGATGATTGACGGTATTTCTCGATTTGCATATATTTGTAGGAACTCTGTGGCCGCCTGGAAAACATTGATGGCAAATTAGCAGACGACCTAAGAATACGGCGGGATATTGTCACAGGGAAGCCAGCTGTTCACTGCTTTGTCAAACCAATGGAAAACTTCTTTCAGGTATAGTATACTGGACCTCTATCCGCACAAACTAGCCCTTAAAGCGCCAAAAAAGCAGACGACAAAATTTACGTCTGCAAAATCAGAAAAAAAATGTTTCATCCACAAGGGGACAAACAGAATAGCTCCAGATGCCGTCTCATCTGGAGCTATTCTGTTTGCAAATTCATCTTTTTCGTTTCTGGCCTTTCAGTATAAACAATATTAAAACGAATTAATAAAACCCCCATCGTAGTTTTCATGATTATATTGTCACACAGCAGTAGGCTTATATAACAGCAACTTCCACTGGCTTATGCTATACTTTGTCATTTCTGAACTTATAAGTAAACAAAATATTTGGATTGCGGCTTAAATATCCATGTCTTGAGTATATTTGATCAGTACAAGGTTGCTGTGTATGTGCAATATTGTCCTTAGGAATGTTATGGCGAAAGCAAACAAAGGTTTAAAAGGCAAAAGTGATTTTAGCCGCAATATCAGTCTAAACGTTTATTATGCCATTAAATTTTTCGATCAATGTTATGTCCGCAGTGGTCATTTACTGATTTACAAAGGTTTAGTCAATGGCATCAGTGATTAATCTTATAGCCAGTTTGGGCTGTCACCTAGTTCTACAATGCCGAACGTAATTGGCCCTATTGACATTTCTCGTTTATATCGGACATTTTCTATTTTTATTTTTAGTTGGCCTTATTACGTTCTACCGACGTCAAAAAATAATGCGCAGCAAATCAATTACTTGAGTTTAAACTGTATTGCTTACCACCACTGCCAGCAGCCTATCTATCCCCTAGTTATCTATATATTGTGATGTTCATATCAGGATCTTTGGTAAAGTCTTCGAACAAATCCAGAAGCTACAATCACTGCCATCTTGTTATTCTCCAAAGCACGTGAGCACGTGAGCATTGGTTGAATGCAAAATAATAATTTCATTTTCATTTCTTGAACGAAATACTTAAATATTTATCGTACCAATAAAATATGATCCTATACTTCTATAACTATGCACTTGGACAATCACCAGTAACCAATTCGGATTCTGAGCCGATCTTTTTTCCGTCTTCTGTCCGTCTCACCCAACCGTTATTCGACTGATTGGACTGTGCCACAAGAAAACATACCTTCCGACATGTGCGACCCGACTCAACTTCGGACTTGCTTGCGCACCAGTGCCTAGACCGGACGATGTTTATGTAACCCAGGCTCCGTATATACCATATACGAACGGAAAAGACGCTTACTAGACTGCGCCATTGCGTTTCAGAAAGTGAACTTAGCATGTACCATGAAAGTAATTGTTTTGATTGGTAAGACTGACGTCCTGCTGGCGTCAGTGCAGGGTCCTTAGGACCTTTCACCGACGCTGCTGAAACGTTGATGGAAGTTTGGTGCCATCTGAAGAACGATAATTTTATTACTCTTTGGCAGTGTTAACTTCGTGCCCAGTTTTGTTGACCTTGCATCGTTATGAGAAAATAGAAAATATATAATCTGCATATGTTTTGAACGATGATATTATCAGCCCAGAAAGTGCCTCGTGCCGACCTTAGTGCAATGGCAGATGTTTTACACCCACGTTGATGCAACGGTTGTTTCGGGTTTGAGTCATAGGTGGTGGTAACACCTGTGACCCTCAGGGAGGGAAGGGAAATAACTGAAAATAAAGACATTGTACCATTACAAAGTCTATGTTAATAGGTATGACGTCAAAATAAATAAAATAAAATGAAAAAAAAAATTGTCCCACCCCCTTCCACCCCTCGAGGGCCACAGGTACGATACTACCACCTCTGGTTTAAACTGTCTAGAAATAAAGGATATTTCAGCTTTTATTATTAAGATTATCATTTTGTACTCGCTTAATTGGTAACAGCGCACGATCCTGAAACGTACTCTTGATGGACGGTGAAATGTTCCCTCAGAGTAAAGTGACTTCTGGGAACTTACACAGGAGACGTCTGCATCTGCGTTACATTGTTTTGAAACTTTATTATCCCAGAGAGTTGTTAGCCCGTTGACGCAAAGCCATGACGATTTTGCAGATGCGTAGCACTATGTCGATGCAATGTACTAGTGACTTGGCGCCGACATGGTTGTGGTGTTGTTTGAGGGTCGAGTGTCTTAAGGGTATTACCTATATCTTCCTTTAAAAGGGAATTAACTATTTCCAAATCTCTTTTAGGTGTACTCATTCTCATTTATCCTCCTTTTTGTCAAGTTCTCACAACGATGTCCCCACTGAAGCTGAACGGAACGAATCCATGCACTATAAAATATTTCCGTAAATTTTACGGTAGAATAAGTGGCAACCATGGAGCTGCCAGTCCATTTTCCGTAAAAAACGCAGGAGTAGGATAGAATATAACAGATCTTGTTCTGCCTTTTATTCCTTCAATACCATAAAGACATTTTAGAGTGAGGCCAGTTAATATAACACTAACATGTCATAATTTTCAACAATGTTCTACAGGCAGACGCCCGTAAAATAACGGTAAATGAACTGTATACTGTAAAACAAAGTCCGTCGATTTTTCGTTAGAATAATTGCACAGTAAAAAAAAATCCGTAAATTTTACGGCAGAATGCCTGGCAACCAGCTGCCAGTCCATTACCCCTTATTTTTAAGGGCGCCCGTAAATATTGGCAGGAATCATCACGCATAGAAGGATTCGAATATGACAGTTACTTTTCGGTCATATAGCTCCTCAACACTATAAATGTATTTTCGAGTGCGGTCAGTTAACACAACTCTACCATATCGTGATTTCCACAAATGTTCTACAGGCAGACACCAGGCTGTGGGCAATGGAACCCGTTTACGGGAGGAAAGATTCTCGCCTCTAGTGGACGGGGTTCGAGTGCCGCTTGAGGCGAGAATCTTTCCTACCGTAAACGGGGTACTCATCACCGTACCATTGCTTACAGCCTTTCATTGTCACATTCCTATCGTTCTGATATTACTGAAATACTGTTGAAAAGGACGTAAAATCGCAAGTCATCCATCCGTAAAAATTACGGGAAATAGACTGGCAGCTGAATGCCAGGTATTCTATCGTAAATACTACGGAATTTGTTTTTACAGTGTGGCAACCAGCTACCAGTCCATTTCTCGTTATTTTTACGGGCAATTGCCTGTAGAAAATTGTTGGAAATTACGATTTGGTAGTGTTATGTTTACTGGCCACACTCGAAAATATCTTTAGAATGTTAAAGGGCAATATGACCAAAACAACACCTGTATTATTCTATTCTACTCTGCTTGATGATTCCTGCAAAATTTTACGGACGCCCGTAAAAATAACAGGAAATGGACCGGCAGCTGGGTGCCAGTTATTCTACCGTAGTAAAATCTATGGATTTTTTTACAGTGTGGCAGCCAGATAACAGGTATTTAATCGTAAAATCTATGAATTTTTTACAGTGCGGTTGCACACTCTTGACACCGAGTCTGGCCGTCCGTCCGCTCTCCAGTTTGAAGAGGGTTCTCGTATTGACATTTTTTGAACTTTGCGTCAAAGTTTCAAACCTTATTGTTGTATGTTTACTCGAGGGTTTTATAGCTCAAAAGCCTTTTGAACAGAATAAACATATATGAAATGGCATCCCTCTAGGCAGACAATGTTGAGTCAATACTGAATCAACCCAGATTCAACGTCATGATGTTGAATCTTTGTTGATTCAGTGTTTATTCGACGTTTTGTGCCTGCTGGGATATGAATTCTTGGCTTTACTTATCGGATATTGTCCGTCGGAGGATAAGTATTAACAAACTTTATTTCTGTTGAATTCGCTGACAAGTTCGGGTTATAGATTGGAATAAAGAACCACAATCAGGGATCATAGGTCAGTTTAAGGGACTTTCTGGGGCATGTGTTACATACTGTAGCACGATTTCTTGCTCATTGGTATTTTTTTTTTTTTTTCATACTGGTATTTCTTATTATAAATTTATATATTTGGCATCTTAGGATGGCTGTAGTAATAGATTTTGCTGTCCGTAGTAACCTTGTTTATTGATTTTTTTTCTTTTCTTTTTTTTAATTTCGTAAGCGTAAGCCAGTGTTTTATTTACAATTTTATTCCTGTGGGTCGAGAGACTCGCTGGACCCCAAACCAATAAGTCCCAAATACTTTTTTCTTACTGCAATTCTATAATTTCGTTGAGTCTTGGGACAATCAAAAATAAAGAAAAATGCATCCCAGAAGGAATTAAAGGTAGGTTCCTGTACTTTGGAATGCATCATAATTTTGATGATCTTTCATCCAAGTTGTTGGAAAGCACTTATAAAAGGGAATGAATAAGTTTCACAAAAAAAGTGTAAATCAAAAAAATATTAGAAAAGTTGTTTTGCAAGGGATTTCCTAACTCTGCTTCGCACACCAGTTAGCGCTATTTTTAATCCGCGCCAAAAATAGATAACGCAGCTGAGGTCATGCTGCATTGCATTTTGGGATAGTTTAAACCCATCCACCATGCCAGGACCTCTAGGAGAGCTCACGACAAGGAAAAATTGACTTTTGGAGAATGGCATCAGAAATCGCGCACTTATAGACATAATAAACATAGTTATTTTTAGAACTGGAATTCCAACGCAGGAAAAAAAACCAAAAGGGAAAACGACTATTTTCTTCAACATCTGACGAGTTTCTCAGTTGCAACAAATTCAGAAATATAAGAGAATTCAATACTGCTCAGAAAAAGACGAAATTATTTTGTGGACATAATTGTTATCGCTAGTACAGGAACCTACCTTTAATACGTACAAGATGTGGAATACGCAGTAAAAATCACTGACAAGAAAAACTTTTTGTAAAGTTTTTGAAATTGTCCATAGGGTATGCGAGGCAATCCCCATTTACCCAGTCATTCTGCTTAGAAAAAATATATCGGGTAACCTTGATTAATGAGAGTTTATTATAAGTGCCGTCCTTCTTTTGTCTAGCTTTTAGACAACTCTATGATATTTTCAATTAAACTTCTCTGACATTTTTTTTGTACTTTCGCTGTATCTGAACGGCACTCTTTTTTTTTCTTTTTGTTCATTAAATGAAAAAGAGATAATCTTGAGAAATTATCTATTTACTTTTTTTCCCTCTCAGAAACAAATTAATGACCCCTTTTGGGCAGTTCGAACTGCCGCGTCATGCCAAAAGTCCCTCCGGATATGTGCATTTAGCGAAGAATCAGATTAGCCTGCGCATCCTCCCTGTCTAATCGGCATCTTTTCCGTTCAAACAAGCTATTTAGGCAGTCTGGGCTACCCATACAGCGTCGAGCAAAGAGATTGCATTGAGGCGCAGGCGAGACTGAAGCCTTACTGGTCGCATTAGTCCATAGGCATGCTTTTTTTGTGAGGCAGCCCAATGATTGTGTGTGATTGGGCGATGTTGGAGGGCGGGAACAGAAAAGTTAGGAAACGAAAAAAACTGATGTTGATGCAACAGTAGGGCGTTGTTTCGATGTCGTGTGCATAGATAGACGGACTGAAGAGGCTGAAACAGATGAGAAGAGGAAAGGAAACACACACACACACACACACACACACACACACACACACACACACACACACACACGCTTATTCCTTCGTCGTATGACGCTTTTCTCAGAATATCTAAATAGGGCTTCGTTGCAAAAATAAATCCGTGTTTTACATATACATATGTGTCGTCATAAAATATTGGTTTTCCTAATATTTCATTCGGAACACTTTAGCTCTTGTCAAGTACCTGCAACAGGCCGTCGCCAACGAATTTAAAAAAGGTGAGATTTAGAAAGGTTTCTGGAACCTTTTGACAATAAGATGATGGAAGTTAACACATTTTTGTATGACTTTTCGAATGCTGCATAGCACTTTCCTGGAGCTTCCATGGCCATGGCAGGAAAACCAAGTTTAAGCCGCCTGGATTCACGATCGGCATTTGGTATACCAAGTCCATGTTTAGCGAAGAGACGTCGAGGTGCCAGCCAATATTAAAAACACCTCGACGTCGATTTTAAGGGACTAGGCTGTCACCTAACCTAAATCCATTTAAACACATATTTTGCTCTTTTAAGGATTTCATATTTGATAGACCACCTCTATTAATGGGGTCACCTGTCTTCAGCAACAGGTTTTGTTAACAAAATAATGTGTAAATAAATCTGCATTGAGCGGGTCACCTTTCTTCAACAGCAGTTGGTTTGCCTTGCCTTCAAATGATCCCATTTTAAAGAACAGTTCAGTTTATATTAACATTACTTACATGTTTTAATCAATGGTAAAAATCAAAGAAACCGGAAATGAAATTGATCACACATTTGATCAATCAAATTACTGTTCCTTTGTCTTTGTTGATGTATTTTCCTCCTCTAGGTAGGAGCACCGTTCCGCACAGGAACGTGATTAAAGTTCAGGTTAAAAGTTTATGTTAAAAGTCCACAACTTATAAAAATCTAGCTGGCCGACACCTAAAAACTTCTATGGAAAGTCTATGTACACGTCGGATGGCAGCAAACAACCATTACCCCCTGGGATTTTCTAACTGTAACTTGCGTACGTGGATTTTATAAAAACAGTTTCTTGACAGTTGTTCTATATTATCTTGTACATCTTTCAATTCTGGGACTGTCTTTACAACAGACTCAACACAGACCAATGTCTTAAGAACAAATAACCAATCCGTACAATACTGCTCCCACAGATTTACACCCAAGTGTGATATAATGTCTCTCAAAGAAGTAATAGTTGATTCACGGATATCATAGAAGGCTGGGCATCGTGACACTAGGTGTAGTAGATCCTCATCTCCCAAACGGCAATGACGACACACTGCATCCACTGTACTCTTACTAAAGGTCTGACGGTTTTTCTGAAGTATGTATGTGCCAGTCAGAATCCGTGCTTTTACCACTGCTTTCCTGACATCACTAACTGAGGAATCAACATTTCTCCAGACCAGATGGGTTGTGCCAATACGTAGGTTTTTTACAGACAGGTATTTCAGAGTTTTCTTTGTCTTTATATCATTAACTAACTGAGTTGTCCAAAAGGAGTTAATAGCTTTAACACAAATCTGTTTCCATTGCAATTTACTGAAATCACTGCAAAACAGCTGACACAGGGACGGAAGTCTGTATTTTTGAAGAATAGCATCCAACTCGAAGAAAAAGCTGTTGCTGAATAATTCCTTCTGAATAATTGATTGAACAATTACAGGATAGAACTAGATGAAGACACAGCTCAAGGTACTAGAAAGCAGGTCATAGTCAAAACACGTTCAGAAGCAACCAAGGCAGTTTTTCAGTACAGTCAAACCTGTCTTAAGGGGTCACCCAAGGGAAGGGCAAAAATTGACTGCTTAAGACAGGTGACCCCTTAATACAGGTTCATTTGAATTGTATTTTGGTCTAAGGGACCCAGAAAATGTGGCTGCTTAAGACAGGTGACCCCTTAATAGAGGTGACCCTATGAGCAGGTTTGACTGTAGTTGTTAGATGAGTGCAATCTATTATGCTCAGCAAAGCAGTATAGCATAGACGTCATAGACCAGATCTATGAAAGTCAGTATCCTTTCGACCACCAGAGGTTTCAAGAAAATCGCTGGAAAAGGGGGTGGGGTAGAATGTTTGAACCTAAATTTTGACTAGCTTACTTGATGAGTGAAATCGAAAGTACAATCGATAGGAGACACATTTAGCTTTCACAATAAATGACACTTATTTGTCTCATGACGTCAGAGGTCACGGGGAAGGGGTCATCCTACTAAGAAAGATGCGCACGGACTTGTTTTTTTTTTTTTCGATTTAGCAACAGTATTTTCCCTCTTTTCTTCTCTTTTTCTCCCTCTTCTTATTTTCCTTTTTATTGCGCGTTTATCCCATATTTTAGTTTTGGCCCTGCTTGTTTGGTAAGATTAGCAGGGTGGTTACAAAAAGTCAAGGTAAAAGCCGCATTTCAGAAGTGAATTTTTCAAATTTTTTTCGGCATTTGAAAGCGTCTAGTGTCCTCCCAGTATGCATTTCAGAACTGATACTAATAGCGTGCAATGCCATGGTTCTGGTATATACAGAGAAATCAAAATTAATTAGGTTGCTCGAATAAATGAGCTTGTGAGGGTCGTTCAAAAAGTCATAGTCAGCAATTACGCATGAATACGCTACGGCCGTCGAAAGGATATAGGCGATATGGGATTTATCTCTTTATTTTCAGAAAAAAAGTTTACAATCATAACTTGAACCATTATTCAAGAAAATCAGAAAGTATGTATGATCAGTCGGGTTTTTTTATGTTTTTTTTTGTTTTTTGTTTTTTTGATAATTTTTATGACAGCTCTGTCTGTGGAAGTGACAGCTCGGTGAAAGCCAGGCAATGTACGAGCGTAAGTTGCGAATAACTTAATCGAAGTATACGTTCTACTAATAAAATCACAGCCATCAAGCTAGCATGCAACGTTGAAACAACACTGTTACAGTGTCACTGCAGCTTCGTGAACGTCAGAATCAATGTTGAACAACGCAGAGACGCTAATAAGGTATTTGATTAAAATTCAAATAATTCCTGTTTAATACCTCTCCTGAAAACCTATGTTGTGATCCCTCATTAGAACCGTCTCGCTGAGACGGTTCTAATGAGGGGTCACAACATAGTGTTTTCTGAGACGGTTCTAATGAGGGGTCACAACATAGTGTTTTCTGGAGAACTAAAAAAATATCCCAAAATTATCATCAAATACTTATTTTATCTGGCCGTCTGGCAAAATGGCATCGATTTTGTGTCTAACAGCATTGTTTCAACGTTGTGACGTTGTGGTCACAGGAATGGAATTCTAGAATATACTAATAATTCTGAGACATGCCAAAAATGAGTAACAGCAAATCTTGTATCTTTTTTCCAGGCCAGGACCCAAACCTACATGACTCTCGAACTACCAGTCTCCCCAAGCAACATCACCTATTTCATGGAAATGAATGCAAACATCTATAGAAATAGGCTGGGCTCAAGTTTCAAGAATCATTTTGAGGTAGGCTTTCAGGGACCTAGAAAATGCCATAGGCAATAACAACTCCTGGTCTTGAACCTTATGCAGTCAATATGTTACCAAGATTTATAATGAATAGTGCATTCAATTTACAACAGTAATAAGCTGTTTTAGGAGACATTCTTGATTAATATCTGTTCATGGGGTAAGTGGCGGAGGGCAATTTCTTGATGTGTACAATTGTTTTATACCCTGGATGGGAACCAGGGGCTTACCTCTCAAGATATTTCATGATTTCAAGCTTGTATGCAGTTGCTGTTGAAATCTGATTTGGCAAATTTTTCCTATGCACCAGTACATTTACATATGGATAGCTGTGCCTTTAGTATTTAGTATAAGTTAAAATAGAAGTGCTAAAACTGTTTTCTTATTTCAGATTCTGATGTCTTACTGGCTGACCAATGCCTACACACTACAAGCAACTCCTGACTATTTCAACTTCAATGAACAGGTGGGAACAAAGAAAATAGAAGGCGTCACTGAATACGCCTATTATCAATACTCAGGTAAATTTTGTCATCTTCTTTAAACAGGATGAAGCCACTTAAGCATTTTTTTGTAATCTGACATGTACAAAACTTGTGTAATTGACATGTTTATCCATCTGAATTCGAAATATTTATCCAAAAGTTCTTGAAATTCAATTGTATTTATTAATGGGGTCTTCTCAAAGATGAACTAAACTGCTGTTGCAAACAATGTCAATGAATGTATGTAAAGTTGGTTTTTAATATTGGCTAGCATGTTTTGAAGTGGAATGTAGACAAAGTCTGAATATGTTTATCCATATTAGTATACATAGAGACAATAAAACCAAAAGAAAACTTTCTGTGATGATTAAGAGAAGCTGACTGTAAGGATCGAGCATTGGATGGAAACTCAAAATTTTGTATTTTGCTAAAAATGTCACGGTTTAAAGCACTCGACGAAAGATGAAGATTAGTGAAAAAATTAGTGAAATATGTCAAACGGTTCTCGAGATGTCTAAGCAATAATTACTGTTGACATGGCAACCATTTTTAGACGCTCAAATTTTACATATTTTCATGACTTTTAAAGGGAAAACGTGTCTGTCCTGAAGCACGTATTAAAAAGTTAACTGGTATGGTGCTTAAGACTAAATGTAATTGTCAGTCTCTGCACCTTCAGAGCACTGGCTACTGCACGTTGTTGAAACCATGGCAACTGGAAGTACATATAGTCGGAGAAAAAATAAAATTTGTGAAAATAGCTCTTTTTCAAATCGATGTTATTGAAAATGGCAGCTTGACCTGAATATATCATTAACATGTCTTCAAACAGCAACATAAGTACGGTACATAGCAAAAGCAATTAGTTGTAAACTTTCACTGACTACAGAATAAATGCACGTGCAAAGGGTGTCCCTGTCGCATTTACAATTTTACAGTAACAACAGTTTTTTAGATTTCTTTACCCTAATTTCCACACTGTCAGTTTGAATTTGCTTATTAAACAAATAAAGAGTCGCATTTTCATCCCATCTTTGCAAATAACGGCGTAGAAATGTAGTGTTTGATATTGTTTCTATGGTTACGATGCATAAAAATGTGTTACATCAGTTCAAAACGACCCTAAACCCATGTAACTACTATACAACTCTTAATTTGCAGTAGAATCGATATGGTTTTAATGTACATGTAGTTCAGTACTTGGTTTCCGTATCTCTAATGGTTTTCTTTTTTTTCTTCTAATAAACAGATTTAAAGTTACTGCTTAGATACCCCACCCACTGTATATGCAATAGCAATATCGCCGTTTTGAGAAGAGAAAGTGTGTACAAATGTGAAAAAATACGCGATATAGAACTACACGATTAAGAACAATTTTTTTCTTACCAGTGAATTGTCGCTGATGTATACATGGTGTTGAGCGCGAATCGTAGTTTATATCTCGGCGGCGAAGCCGGAGTGAGTTAAGAAAAGCTAAATTTATGTAAGAAACAAGCCGAAAAATCACACGCTCAACCAATAATAATTTCATACCAAAATGGATATTTTAAACATTTTTAGGGCACCACAAATTAACATTTAAATGGCAGACTGGAAAACGAAGAGTTAATGACAGGTTTGTAGTTTAATGGCCCTTTCAACAGTACTTAGGTCATGCAACAAGGCATGGGTGATTTTTTAAAGACTGTGTGCAATGGCAACCCGTGATTGAAAAAAAGAGATTCGACAAGGACTGCTAGCTTAGCACGCAGGCGCTTCCCTCGCTAAGCTACAGAAAAGTGGATGAAATTAGATGGGATGAATAAATCACTCATGAGTACTCGTATACTTAAGATGGCACCCCTATCAGGATTACCTAAATTACACGACTTTCTTGGCTATTCTAGAAGCCCCGGGTAGCACAGTAGGTTAAGGCCAGGCCTGCTGATCAAGTGGTTCGAGTTCGAGATCTGCTTGATGCATTAATCTTTCCAACCGCAAATTTGGCTCCACTGCACAGCTTTTCATACTCATCCTCCGCCCCCCCCCCCCCCCCCCCCCCCCCCCCACACACACACACACTTCGCACCATCCCCCCAACCACATTCCCCAATCGTCCTGATATGACTGAAATACTGCTAAAAAGGACATAAAATCCAAATTCATTCATCCATCCATTTTTACTGTTCTATGTAGTATGACGATCATAGGTAACAGAACATTGCTTAAAATTTCAGTATCCCTCGGTGAATAGACGCTGTAGGCCTTAGTCTGCACCACTTTCTGTCCTGAAAAAATGCCTCTTCTTGCGTATTACCTGCTTCACAGAAGCAATTCATTCAAAAAACATTAGTAAATTTATTTATTTCAACATAAAATAAAGATAAGGCAAAATATGGCTGCCAATAAAACGGTTTTACTCCGTTCTTCTATTCCGTGATTTCTGCAGACGTTTTGCTCGGGACAACTCTTGTCATCAAATGTACCGAATACAACTGCAACTGCAGTCTTGGTAAATGGACCTATTTCATAGATAAAAAAAGGTCATGGTGAGCATTGTTGACAGTTATCTTATTCTTTCAAAGATACTATCTTTTGTTATTAAAGATCATGGATATTACCTGTAGTGTTCACAGATTTGTAATCGTCAAGGGAGGTAGATAATGCCAGTTTGAATTATCTCCCTTCCTACTATTTTACAGTTGATTGGTTGATTTAATGCTTAACGTCCACGGTAAACAACTAAGGTCATGTCGGGACGGTCAGTTAACCTAGCCACACTATTCCTGGGCAGGCTTAGACCTCCTAAACGGTTAACCAGTACTAAGTGCACATACTTTCGCCAGTAACTGACAACTGCCCTTTTTGAATCAGCGGAAGGAGAAACGAAAGTATGTGGCCAGACCGGGTTTCGAACCCAGGACCTCTCACTTATAAGTCAGGTGCCCTACCGATTGCGCTACGCGGCCCGGCCTATTTTACAGTATTGACACATTTCAAAGATGGATAACTTTTAAAGTTTTGCGAGTTTACATCTAATTTTTTACTTTCTTTAACTTCAACCCTTACTCTATCATGCATATATTGCCTCATTTTCAAACGTGACTGCCATTTTTAGTTATCAGGCGAATAACACACCATGCAATTTTTCACTCAAAATTGGGTCGATTTTTTCCAGTAAAAGCTCTCCGGTTGATAATAAGGGACAGAAAACATTCATATCATGTTATCTTATTACATACGTATGTATTTTCAAACTATACAAGCAAATAGGAATGGGATAATATTTGTTGTTTGATTTTTATCGAGGAAATATTACATACATGTCTCAATATTGATATTTTCAAAATGGATTCTTGGTTACCATGGAAACGGCCGAACGTTGACCTCTAAAAACTTGTGAAATACAAACAAGCATGGTATATATCAATTTCCCAAAATTTGAGCCAAATCCGTAATTTTCGACTTTCCACGTTATTATGGGCCAATGCTCGATGTTTACAGTCAGCCTCTCTTAATTAGTAAACTCTATGATGGAGTTTAGGTTGAGACGAGGAGCTCAGGCTAGTTTTCAGATTTTTAGTCTGGTGCACTTTAGGCTTGCTGATTATGTATCCAAGATGCTTGTTAAATACATGTAATACCAGTCAGGGGACTTATGGATTTCCGTCACGCATATTTGTGATGGTTAACCATACATTTTAAATGAACTGACATGATGGCTTACCGTAACATAACTACTGAAATTTTTACCACAAGATGTCACTACATGTCCGAAGGATGAAACGTGATGGAAAGCCATAACGTTGGTTTCTTCTGGTGTTATGGCTGACCAAAACAAAGGCTAAAAACCCCAAGTACTTTTCTGTCGCGTAACTGATGCAAAACCTTGAGTAACTCGTACGGTTAGCATCCGTTACAAAAAAGCAAGCATTGTAGACAATTTTGATTGTAACACTTTATAAAAAATTGAAAGTAAATATCTATTTTTCTTGGAAATAAAACAAGTCAAATG
Organism: Ctena decussata; assembly: GCA_963989385.1. Lineage (NCBI taxonomy): Eukaryota > Metazoa > Mollusca > Bivalvia > Lucinida > Lucinidae > Ctena > Ctena decussata. The sequence goes on along the minus strand of OZ022499.1, from coordinate 32,096,300 downwards.
CACAGCAATATTTGCCTAATTTTGACAATAATTCTTCAGACATAACCAAAATAAAACTGTTAATACTGAGAATAGTTATATTAAATTTAAGTGTAGACAGGTCAGACTGAACACTGCCAGTAGGTTAATTTGCCATTTTAGTGAGTTGGACTGAAAAATGTAAGAAGTATGGCTGACCATCACAAATATGCGTGACGGAAATCCATAAGTCCCCAGACTGACATACATGTTATAATATCCACTTCATGTATTTTGTCATGTTATAATATCCACTACATGTATTTTCAGGTCTATTTTACGGCACTAAGTTACAATATCTAGCTATAGAGATCAACACCACTATGAACCTTTACAGCCTGGGATACCAGGAAGGAATGCCTGTATATCAGAAATGGGAGGAACTCCTAAATGATACAGTATGTATATCTTGGGACAGATAGTCTGCATAAACAGTGCAGACCCAGATCAGACTGATCAGGGCCTACAATGTTTTCGATTCTGTCTTCATCTTTTGGATGCATAACTGGATTATAATCTAACCAAAATGTTCTATTTTTACAACAATTACAGTAATTATTTCTGGTGTCCTAAACTGCACTGGGACAAGCTCTGAATATAAAAGATAGATCCAAACACAACATAGAAATGAAAAATTAAAGAATCACCTGGTATAAACCAACACTGAGTGTGATAATGCAAACTGCATAGGCTTGAACAGAACTCTGCTTTTAGAAAATATTCTACTGGACAAGTCCTGAATTTGAAAGAAAGATTGAAATACAAAGAATGAAAAATACTAGATTGTCTATTTGTTAGCAATAATGCAGAGTGTGCAGGCTTGAATTCAGCAGTCTGATCAGGGACTACACTGTTTGCCATGCCATATGCATCTTTTAGATGCATTAATGCACTGTACAACCAAACTGTTCCAGTTTTAGGGCAAATATGGTAATTATTTTGGTGTCCCAATTTTTAGAATTTTCATGGTACTTGGTCATGTATATTTCAGCAATCATGGCTACCACCAGCTCTCAAGGGTGTATTTCAGACAACACAGAACCTATGGCATTGGATTCATGTCCAAAAGGTAAACATGTCTTTTTTTTTTGCAAATTTTGAATGAAATTACACAGATACAGTTCTTACTCAACATTCTAACTTTGAGCAATTTGATTGATCAAGAACTAAAGGAAAGCAGCTTTATCTGAATCTTGGAGCTACTTGGAACTATTTTCTTTGTGGAGATCAAGAACAAAAGGAAAGCAGCTTCATCTGAATCTTGGAGCTACTTGGAACTATTTTCTTTGTGGAGATTGCTATGGTACGCAACTTCACCAACAATAAGTTGGAATTATGGGAAGCGAAATATGTTTTTAGATTTTATTGATATGTAAATGCTGGTGAATCATGCACTTAACAAGTCCTTTGGGCTTTATTCAGTTTGTGAGTGATTTGATATTTACACATGGATAAAATCCACAAAAGTAAAAAACTTGTATCAAATCCATCTTGATTTATTCAAAACATACATGACTCTATATTTATGGAAATGTACACCTTCAAAGCCTTTTCAAAAAGAACTTACCCAAACAAACTTTTCAATATTTAAAGACCATCTTCATGTTAAACATGTCAAGTATACTTACGATATTGGTTATGAAACCTACCTGTTTCTATTTTTTCAGATAATGAAGTGCTAAGCACTGGCCTGCTATTCAGTGGGTTAAGCCCTGGCTTGCTAGGCTAGTAATCTGGGTTTGATTCTTGCTGGAAGGCGAATTTTTGTTCAACCATAAACAGATCCATTGCATAATGCTTTTCATTTTCACCCTTCCATTGGCCTGATATGAAATACTGTAGAATGGGCCTTACAACTGCAAATCATAGCTCTTATCTTTTCAATGTTCCCAGACCCTGGCTGACTCAGCACTGACAGGAATACTGGTTGGGCTGTTCTCTGCTTGGCTCATTCTGATACTGACAACCTTTAACTTCATCATAGGAACTCTAGCTGTGATTACCATTGGCTTGGTGTCAGCCTGTGTGGTGGGGCTCATACCACTGGCAGGCTGGAAACTAGGGGTAAGTGATACTGACTGTAATTCTTATTTTTGGCATGTACTTTTTAAAAAGGAATTGATTTTTGTTCAAATAATTGTGTTGACTGTCAGAGTTACTATTCATTCAGAACAAGTCTTGTGACTTCCTGCTTCCTTCCCAGGACAACAAAGCCTTTCCAAGAAGGAAGCTGTCCTTAAAGGAAACACTGTGCTCCTCAAATGTGTGATTTGTTTTCTCAGAAGCCCCCAATGAAATGGAGGCAAATTCTGGATCCCCAGGCAGTGTTTTCGTTCACCATAGCTACTCATTACCTTTAAACAAATCTACTTTTTAAGTTGAATGGGTACACTTTCAGGGGAATCAACTCTGGCATTTTCATTTTTGCCTCCCTTCTCAATGGGGTCAACTCTTAAAGGGAAGCATATGCTCATTTACAGCAAATTTTTACCTTAAGAGTTGAAAAAAGAATGTTGTGGCAATCTGCCCCCATAAGGGCAGAAAATTTCGGAGATTCGATCACAAGCAGTAAGATTTGTCATGTATGTTTTATTTTTCAGGTCCTTGAGTCTATAAACCTATGCATGGTAGTTGGTTTATCAGTAGACTACGTGGTCCATTTAGCTGAAGCCTACAGAATGTCTTCCGCCTACAGACGTCATGACAGGGTCAAGGACATGCTCCAATCCATGGGGCTCTCAGTGATCTCAGGGGCCCTAACCACAATAGGGGCTGCTGTGTTCATGTTATTTGCTCAAATTCAGTTTTTCTTCCAGTTTGGAATATTTATAATCAGTACAATTGGATTTTCTCTGATATTTTCCTTGTTAGGTTTTACAACATTTATGTCCCTTTGTGGACCTCAGGGCGAGACTGGTTCTCTGCTCAGAGCTGCAAGAGAGTGCAAGCAATGCTGCTGTGGAAATAGATGCAATGGTGACAGGGATACAGACAAGAAAGATAAAAGGGAAAAACAGAGCATTTGGAAAATAATTAATCCTTGTTCACTTATTGAGGGGCTGTTTGATCGAATTAGCTATGGTAAATAATACCATTCAAAGCTCTATAACAGATCCTATATATGAGCCACGACACGAGAAAACCAACAATGTGGTTGTGCGCCCAGTGCAGACTCAGATCAGCCTGGGCATCCGCCCAGTCTGATCAGAGTCTTCGCTGTCCGCATGGAGGTAGCCTAGACCCTTAGCTACCCTCTAAGCACTTAGCAAAAAGTCTGATCAGACAGGACGGATGCCCAGGCTGATCTGAGTCTGCACTGGACGCACAACCACATTGTTGGTTTTCTCGAGTCATGGCTCATATGTCATTGTGTCAGTTGTGACTAGCAGAAGTGAGACACAGGTATTACTTTTCTGGTGGCAGCAGTGTAAATTTTTGTCAAGTTTTCTGGTTTAGCACTGATTCGTGACAACATGCTGATAGGGGGACACTGTTTTCTGCGGAATTCTCATTTGCCTATACGGTGCTCTGTTATTTATGTTTAAATGTTAAATGCTGGTCTTCCAGGTGCTATATACTGAAGTTTTATACCTTAAATCATTTTTATCATTGAACATTTGTTTGCATAGGAACAGAAACTACTCTTTGATGGATGGATGAATTGCAATTTTACATCCTTTTTGACAGTATTTCATTCATATCAGGATAGTGGGAGAGTGATAATGAAAGGCTGTGAGCAATGGAACCCTGTCCCCAGTGGGTAACTATTCTTTGAGTGAAGCCAAACTTTAACAAACTGAGGTTTTGCAAGGACAAGTACAAACTGGTAAGAGAAGTAGAAATTCGATCTGCACAAGCTCCTCAGCCTGTAGCTTTTTTTCATAATATGAGGAAACCCACCTTTGGGTATTTATGCAGTCTGAACACTTTATTGGCAGTTTGCTCAGAAAACAACTGATCCTTTATAACCTTTAAAATAAAACAACAAACAAATCGCAAGCTGTGTATCCAATATAGTTACACCATGTTTTCTACCATTTTCACAAAGGTGAACAGCTTTTGTGACTTCCTATTTGCTTCCCTGGGTGAAATCACCCTTCTAATAAAAGCATCCCAAACGACTGCGTGATACCCCGCCACTGCAAACCGATTTCGTCGATTTTTTGCTGATTTATTTTATACATGTATGTGTATATGGGGCAGATAACCCCCTTGGGGCCAAATTTTGATCATCTCAAGAGGCTTTCATTACTTCTATCAATAGCTGCAAGTTTTAGAAAAATCTATTTAAGGTGGACGATACCGGAAGAACTCTGTTCTCGCTTGTTTAAAAAACAAACAGAGTTATTGTTCATCATCAAATCGACTAACTGTGGAGTAAATACAGTTATAATATACACTTACAATATCTACCGTAAAGATCCTAAGTTTTCGGGCACATAGGTCTGTACAAACAGTGGAAACTGAGATCAGACTGTTCCTTAGGAACCAGAATGATCAAGATCTTCACAGTTTCCATTCCATCTGCGCATTTTTGTCGACATTACTCTATGGTAGAACCGAATAACAGGAAAATAAATAATAGGGCAAGGACCGGCTGTGCTTGCAGCAGGTGCAGAATTTGGGCAGTCTGTTTTTGGGATATTTGAACTTAAACATTGTTTTTCTAGGAAACGAAACGGTGAAATGTTTGTTTTTTTTGTTTTATTCTTTAACATACGATGTAAGTTTTACTAAAATATTACGCATAAGCATGCCCCATCGATTGATAATATTTTTCATGACGTTTTTCATGTCAATTTTCTTGCATTTTTTCAAAGAATGTAAAAATATACTTATTAACAAGAAAACTGCAATTTTGTGTTATCAGTTTGTTTCAAATATCATATATTACAGATTACAGTCCAACCTGTATTAAGCAAGCACCTAAGGGATAATCGAAATGTGCTTGCTTAAGACAGGTGCTTGCTTAATACAGGTACATTTCAATGCATTTGCCTTTCTTGGGAACAGAAAACGTGCTTGCTTAATACAGGTTGCTTGCTTAATAGAGGTGGCCACTAAGACAGTTTTTACTGTATATGATTTGCTGAAATGAAAGTGCATTCATGTGCTAGAGATATGAATTTTAATGGAAAATGTTTAAAAATAATATGTAGAAATACAAAATATTGTTTATTAGGAAAACAAAACGGTGAAAATTGTTTTTTTCTTACCCAAATGTTTTATAGCTCTTTGGGTTATTTAGACGGTATAATGGTTTGAATGCCCCGCCAATATTTCTATTCAGTATTCGTCTACCTTAAATCATAATTTTATACAGATTTTTTCAACATTTTATGCATCTATATTGCCCGGGGGCAGGGGCAGATAATCCACATGGGGTAAATTTTGAGCATCACAGAAGGCTTTTATTACTCTGATCATTTGCTGTAAATTTCAGAAAGAATGCTTCAAACTCAGAATTTATATAAAAATTTCTAATGATTTTATACATGTATATAGCCCCAGGGCAGGGGCAGGTAACCCCCGAGGACAAAATTTCTATGGTAACACATAGCTGTTGTTGCTACAATCATTTTTGTGAAGTTCCACAATAATATTCCAAATGGTAAAGGAACTAGAGGCCAAAAACCATTTTTTGTAAATTGACAAGTGCCATAACTCTGTCAGAAATTATCGAAATTTGCCCATTAACAATCCAAAGTGAGACATTTTTGGTACAAACACATATGCAAAATTTGAACTAAATTCGTTAATAAATACTTGTTATCAAACGAAAATGAAGTGGGGACGGATGGACGCACGTACGACGGACGGACAGACACACGTACAGCAAACATGGAAACATAATACCCCGCCACTAACGTGTGGTGGGGTATAAAAAGGGGTCTACTCTTAAAGGAATCAATTTGCTTCTCTAGGAGCAAATTTTTACCTTTTAAGTTGACCCCTACTGAGATGGGAGGAATAAATTTGAATAGCAGAGTTGTCTCCCCTTGAAGAGGATCCATGCACCTTAAATTTTCAGTAATCAATAGATCCTGAGGAGTCCATACTCTGCTTAGCCTGCACAAGTTGATCTAAGTCTTACTTATATGCAAACCCTACAAGGTACATATTCTGGTAATTACCCTCGTATGATGTGATGTTGCTAAGACTTCGCTACTACCTAGAATTTTTTGTCTTTATTTTTTTTTATCTGACTCTTCCAATTTTCTTTTTACGTTTCCTCCGACCGTTCCGTCCAATATTTCACATTTTATAGTTTTGATATTTATGTAATTTGTCATATTGACAAAATATTTTAATGTTGTTTATAAAAAAAAAAATATTTTTCATGAACTTGCTGCTTGTTTTTATGACACCTAGTTGTGTGAAGCCTGGCCCCGAGGTTATAAAACTTGAGTACATTCTCAAACTCAAAATAAAGCACACTGATTGGCCAGTCAGTGTGCTTTATTTTGAGTTTGAGATTATTCTCAAGTTTTATAACCTCGAACCCTGATTACAACATTTCGTCATATCACTGTTTTGGTGTCATATCACTGTTTTGGTGTCATTTTGGTGTCATACCACTGTTTTGGTGTCATTTTGGTGTCATACCACTGTTTTGGTGTCATTTTGGTGTCATATCACTGTTTTGGGCATACCATATGTACTGATATGCCAATGAAAACAGTCTAGACTCAGATCAGACTGCTCCGCCATTCCCAATATACCAAGAAGACTTACCTAATTTAAGGTGAATGGGCATATCTCCATCTGTCATTTTTACGAAGAAGACAATTTTTGTGACCTCCTGGCCCCGAGGTGATAAAACTTTTTTCATGCTCAACTCAGCTGAGCATGAAATTCTACCTGCTAATAAATAGCAAATTACAAATAAGTACAGTTGTGTTCTTGCTAAGTTTAGCTGAGTATGAACTTTTCTCTGCTTATGAATACGAAAATGCCAACATTAGTTGGCATTTTCATATTTATCAGCAGAGAAAATTTCATGCTCAGCTGAGTTGAGCATGAAAATAGTTTTATTACCTCAGGACCTGTTTGCTTCCCGGATGACAGAGGCCTTTCAAAATGGTGTATACTCTTAAAAAAAAAAGAATATGCTCCTATGGGAGCAAATTCTTTCCTTTAAGAGTTAACTGCCATGGAGAAGGGAAGCAAAAATGAAAATGGCTGTGTTGCTTCCCCTGAAAGTGCACCCATTCAGCTTAAGGCAAAAAAAGTCCACCACAGAAAAAAGTACATGTAGCAGGCTGAGCTGTGCTGGATGGGATGAGTAGTTATTATAGACATTAAAACTCCAGTAAATCTGAAACTTTGTCAGAATCAAACAGAGCTCCCAGTAAGTATGACCTTTTCAAAAAAAAAAATCTGAGATTTCTGTTCTTTTTCCTAGAAACTATATGTAGTGGCTTCTTATTAGCACCACACTACAAGTGTTGATTTTTTTGTCCAATTCTCATAACAATTTACCCCTAGGAGGCTCAGCAGAAGGAATCCATCAGATGCACCTCCTGGCACTGAGTCTGTCTGTCCTCTCTTGAATTTGAAGAGATGAGGTCTACAAGTATTGATACCCTATTCAACATAATAAGTGCACTGTGCACTTAAGTTTTTCAAAATGGAAGCAGAAAAAAGGAGCAAATTTTCCTCCTAATAAGCACAAATTTCACAAATTATTAGTTGTAAAAGCAATCAGAATTTACTGGTACAGGCCATAAGGTAAATCACAGACGGATGAAGAAACTTTGCATAAGATACAAGATTTTGTAGTCCATTAGCTTTTGTAAACTAGCAAATAAAGCAATAAATCAGTTGAATTATGTGCCCTCGAAATCATATATCTCAGACATGCCCATAGTGTGTGCTTATTAGGGCGCGTGGAGTAATTAGGTCGAATACCGTATGCCACAACTTTATACTTGGAGAGAAAAAAAAAAGAAAATTATCATCAAAACCCATCTTTATCTAAACCCCTGTAAGCTACAGTATAATGTCAACCCTCTTTATAACAGCATTCATTACAACAGCAAAATCCTTTATAACATCATTTTGAAATGCACAGAATGCCTATATTGTTCAAAATATGTATTCTTTATAACAGCAAGTCCAGTTTAACATCAAAATATTTCGGCACAAATGGCGGCGTCGTAAAGAGGGTTAACTGTAATAAGAAAAGAAAACTGGACAACTAAGCTTGTTTAAATTGTTTTAAATTAAACTGTCATTAAAAATTTGCAAAAAAAAAAAAAAAGAAATACAATGTTATACAATAAACATGCCATATGCATGAAAGAATGTTGTGAAACAAAGACTGATAACTGCACAATGGTAGGCATAAAAGGTTACCTCCCTTACCATGGGCAAGTGATAGGACAGTAAAAATTCTAAGTATTGGGACAGATAGGTCTGAGCAAACAGTGCAGACCCAGATCTGACTGCTCCTAAAGGAGCAGTCTAATCAGGGCCTACACTGTTTGCTATGCCATCTGCATCTTTTTGATGCATTACCACAGAGTAACACCAAATGTTCCATAGGACAGTCACGGTAGCTTTTCTAGGAGTCCCAATTTTTAGAATTTTCACACTTGTTTGCTAAGGCAGACCATTTAATCGCCTCCCTAGGCAAAATATTTACTTCATTTCCCTATGTGTCCTGTTGTGTTGGCCAAATTACACTTTGGACCCATCATATAGATGGGGTTGCAAGTTCGAGTCCGGCCTACATTGCCATTCTTCACTAGCAGGGGCTGACAAATCCATTGCCCGGACGCCCGGGACAAGCTCCAAATCTGGCTGGACAAGTGCTATTTCCAGCTGGACGCCCGGCCGGGCAAGTAAAAGAAAATCCCCAACACATAAAAATTTGGAAAGAATAACTGTAAGCGTGTTCAAAAAGACAGCCGTACTGCTGTTTATAGCTATAATTATCATGATTTTCTCACCTTTAGTTACTGAAAGTTTGTTTATTGTCACCCATCCGTTAATCCACTTAATGGTTACTGACGGTGTTTGCGACACCTGTCAATCATTTAGGGAAATTTCACAACTAGATGTGGACGGTTGACCAATGAGTTTTCTTCTCGGATGCATGATAAGCTTGAGTCAAAATACAGAGTCTAGACAGGTCGGTACTGATTGATCTACAAAGCGATCTTTATTCTAGAAATTGGGACAACCGAACAGTTAAAAAATCAATAAATTTTTTCTTGCCTCTAACAGATGAAAGCAGAATGGCAAAACAGTGTAGACTTTGATCAGACTGCTCATATTCAGGAGCAGTCTGATCAAAGTCTACACTGTTTGCTCAGACATATGTCTCAATATTCAGAACTTTTATGGTAATCTATTTGGAGACGGTATCCTTTGATGTAAAGTGCAAACGACCTGAGTCAACCAGTACAAAGCATGCTTTTTTCCTGCCAAATGTCACCTGGACAGTGTATGCAACTGTATAAAGATAAAAGGAAAGGCTTCCACAGTTACCTTACGTATTTGGATCAAAGTGTAATATTGCTTGGCAACCAGAGTAGTACCTGATCAGACTGCTCCTAACATAGTTGGATCAAAGTGTAGTAATGCTTGGCAGTAAGAGTAGACCCTGATCAGACTGCTCCTAACATAGTTGGATCAAAGTGTAGTAATGCTTGGCAGTAAGAGTAGACCCTGATCAGACTGCGACTAACGTAGTTGGATTTAAGTGTAGTAATGCTTGGCAGTAACAGTAGACCCTGATCAGACTGCTCCTACCATATTTGGATCAAAGTGTAATTATACTTGACAGTCAGAGTTGACACTGATCAGACTGCTCCTATGCAATTTGAGCAGGGTCTACACTATCTGCCAACATCTTTGTCTACTGATGGTCTATACTCTAAACTCTTTGCTCAGACAATATTTCCAAATTTTAGGGAATGTATGATTGTTCAGAACACAGGAGCTTGACCTTGAATATTTATTTTCTTAAAAGGCTTGTCCCTAGGATGATAATATTAATAATTATTACCATATTCTATAAGCTGGAGGCGACCCCTTTAAAAAATATAACCAACGTCAAGCTCCTGTGGTACAGAAGGGTAACTTTTTGTTTTTGTGTGTGTGTGAAAAATCTGGGCAAGCAATTTTTTTTGCCGGACAAGTGAATTTTGTTTTTACTTGTCCTGTGGGCAAGTGGAATTTTTTTTGATTTGTCAGCCCCTGTCACTAGCTCTGGATTACTTCATCCTAATTATAATTTCATCTGTTTTCCCGCCAACCTACGATGACTGAAATGCTGTTGAAAGGGCAAAAAGTTAAACCCAAACCAGTCATCCATTTGTACCTATGTCAGCTAAGGGACATAATCTATAATTGTCTTCCATAATCAAATGATTCACTTAAAAACCATACAATCTTACATTTTTTCATACAAATACTGAAAATACTGTTTCACAAATCACATAGAACAGAATGGGAAAACTACCTTCTACTGTATTTACTTGTACTTGGTTATGAAACAGTTTTTTTCCATCTCTGGAATGTCCCTACATATCTAAATTAGTCTTTAAATATGAAATTCTGCTATGAGATTGGGTTCTTCCCTTCTGAAACAATCCTAAAGATCTAGATCCATCTTAAAAGATGGATCTATATTTTTGGGATTGTTTAAGGGAAAACCCTGTTTTATAATCGAAGAAATACGGTTATCAGATACACTTTCACAAACTCACACAGCACTAGGATAATATCAAGGAGTGGATATACTGCATAGAGCAGAAGTTATGAATTGTACATGTATGACAAAAACAAAAGACACTGATCAGACAACATACTGATGGACATGCTGATCTAAGTCTTTGCTGTTTGCATGTCAGCCATTTCTTCTCACATTGCATATATTGGGAAGATTTTCTTATGTAAGTTTGTCGACGCATTCTCAACAGTTTACATACAACTTTTTTTTTATAAAACTATGGTAGAAACAAGAGGGCCATGAGGCCCTGTATCGCTCACCTGAACAATTGGCAAAGTGGCTTTTCCTTATGTTTTGAAATTGTCTAATTATGAGTCTTGGGTCGAAAGTCAAAGTTTGACCATGACTTCTTGTACTCATAAATCTTCATGTACTCATTAAGGCAACAATATATACCATTTTTTAGGCAAAACTTTCCATGAAATCTTAATGTTCTAGCATTTTCCCATATTTGACCTTGCTGTAAAAAAGGTCAAGGTCAACCAAGGTCATAATTTGAACAATCTTGATAGTACTGGAGTACTCAACGCTACATACATGTACCAAGTTTCAAGGCCATTGATCAATTGGTTCTGGAGAAAAAAATTTTGAAAGGTTTTTACCATATATGGTCATGGTGGCCATGTTGGTCATGTAACCAGACCATTTGAAGAAATTTTCATTTCCTTGACCCCTGAAGGCTCTATTTAATATTTGGTTACAATTGGCGCATTGGCTTTTAAGGAGAAGTTTGAAATTGTCAAACTATTCTGAGAATTCAGGGTCAAAGGTCAAAGAACGACCTTGACCTCTTGTACTCATGAATCTTGATGTACACATTAAGATGACTGTATTTACCAATTTTTAGGCCTAAATCTTCAAAACTTTCCATGAAATGTTATGTTCTAGCATTTTCCCATATTTGACCTTGCTATTAAATGGCCAAGGTCACCCCAAGATCATCATTTTGAACACTCTTGATAGTACAGGAGTACCCAATGCTACATACCAAGTTTCAAGGCCATTTGTCAATTGGTTCTGGAGAAGAAGATTTTTCAAGGTTTTTACCATATATGGGCATGGCGGCCATGTTGGTCATGTGACCTGAACCGTTAGAACAAATTTTCATTCCCTCAACCCCTGAAGGCTCTATATGAAATTTGGTTACAATTGGCCCAGTGGTTTTTGAGAATATTGTTTGAAATTGTCAAATTATGAGAGTTCAGGGTCAAAGGTCAAAGAATGACCTTGACCTCTTGTTCTCACAAATCTTCATTGTACTCATTAAAGATGACTGCATATACCAATTTTTAGACCTTAATCTTCAAAACTTTCCATGAAATCTTATGTTCTAGCATTTTCCAAATATTTGACCTTGCCGTAAAAAGGTCAAGGTCAACCCCAGGTCATAATTTGAACAATCTTGATAGTACTCGAGTACCCAATGCTACATACCAAGTTTCAAGGCCATCGGTCAATTGGTTCTGGAGAAGAAGATTTTTCAAGGTTTTTGCCATATATGGGCATTGGCGGCCATGCTGGTCATGTGACCTGGACCGTATGAATAAATTTTCGTTCCCTCAACCCCTCAAGGCTCTATATGAAATTTGGTTACAATTGGCCCAGTGGCTGTTGAGAAGATTGTTTGAAATTGTCAAAATATGAGAGTTCTGGGTCAAAGGTCAAAGAATGACCTTGACCTTTTGTACTCATAAATCTTCATGTACTCATTAAGATGACCGTAGATATCGATTTTTAGCCCAAAATCTTTAACAGTTTTCAAGATATCTTATGTTCTAGCATTTTCCCATATAAAAGCACAAGGAAGCAAATTTGACCTTGCCGTAAAAAAGGTCAAGGTCAACCCAAGGTAATAATTTGAACAATCTTGGTAGTACTCGTGTACCCGATGCTACATACCAAGTTTCAAGGCCATCGGCCTATTGGTTCTGGAGAAGAAGATTTTTTTAGGTTTTTACCATATATGGGCGTGGCGGCCATGTTGGTCATGTGACCAGGACGGTTTGAACAACTTTTCGTTCCCCCTTCCTCTGGAGGCCATATATGAAATTTGGTTACAATTGGCCCAGCGGTTTCAGAGGAGAAGTCGTTTGAAATTGTGGACGGACGGACGACGACGGACGACGACGACGGACGACGGAGCCTTACCATCCTATAAGCTCCCCCGGAGCCGCTGGCTCAGGTGAGCTAAAAATACACTGAAGTAAAAAGGACATCAGTGCGCTGTGAACAATGAGTGCCATGGCAGCAATCTTACACCCATCTCAAAATCTAGATCCAGCTCGTAAGATGGTTCTAGACTTTTGGGGTGTTTGGAAAAGAAAATCCCACACCTGATAACTGGAGAAATATGGAATCAAGCATCTTATACAGAGGCACCTACATTGTAGCTAAGACAAGACACAAGAATATAAATTCATGTTTCCTGTCTTTCACCATTCTCCCACTACAGAGCATGTATCAGACAACTATTTTCAGAGAAGCAATTCTTGTTTATGGCAATACATGTATGTCCAAAATCATTTACACTCTTATCAGCAGGCACATAAAAATTTGCATTTCCATAATCATCCAGAAACGTGTACACTCACTAAATATGACATTACACATCTTTTCACACAAATAAACTTTGTGGAAATGAAAGACCTTTAAGCATAAATAAGAACAATAACTTGCACTGTCTTAACTTTTCATGTCTCTTAGCTTTGAAAAATGCCAGTAAACGAGTCCAAGCAAGATTTCCACAAAAGCTAAGAATTTGGGTTCATAACTTTACGTCCTTTCTTGTTTCAGTTTGCCACAAAACTCAAAAGAAATGTCTTACAGTGGTGATTCTATGAGATCCTATGATTCACATTTTAGGTTTACCAGTACAACTGAATAATTTTCCACCATTTTACAAAGGGAAACAATTTTTGTGACTTACTGTTTGCGTCCCTGAATGAAGAAGCACCTTAAAAAGAAAAAATATGGAGGTGTAGCCAGGCACCTTATGCAATGTGGATACAGTAAACAATCAAATCATGTGTTATAGCCCAGAAATAAGAAAATATTATCTGTAAAAATTCCAAATAATGGGACTGATATGCGTCTGCCCTGTTTGCCATTCCATCTGCACCTTATAGACATAACTGCACTGAAAACCCGAACTCAATTTTTAGAACAATCATGGTAATTCTTTAAGGGTCTTACTTTTTTTTAGAATTTTTAAAGTAAAATTTTGACCCCAAAAATCTTTGCTTTATCTGCAGCTCTGACCTAATCATATCAAACTGTATCAAGAATACAAGATATCATAATGTCCAGGTCTGTATAGAAGTGTAATTAATGGCTGTGAGTCCTCAGGAAAGTTATGGGTAAAACAGCGAGAAGATTCTCCCCTGTCCATGTATTCAACAGACACAGGGACACCCAGGGTAGACGTCAGGGCTATTATGTGAATGTGGTCACTCTCTTTGCCCATTGGTTCAACCTCCTAAAAGAAACAAACATAGATATAGCATGATATTTGACTAAATCCATCGACCTCTACTTAAATGAGTGCAATATGGTTATAAACAGACCATAGATACTGCGCCTTCTGTTTTCTAACTGAGCAACAATGGCAATGATTGATAATTAAAATGTACAGTGTAAATACATTTATTTATAGCATGATATTTAACTAAATCCATTGTTCTCTCCTTAAGTGAGTGCAATATGTTTACAAACAAACCATAACATAGACACTGTGCCTTCTGTTTTCTAATTGTGGTGCAACGGCAATGTTTAATAATTACCAGGATGAACACTGTGAATACATGTATTTTTGGTATTTTTGCAGAGCTTTTGTATACTATCCTACCAAAAAAATTGACATTTAACCCATTGAATGTATAAAACTGGCACTGCGTGAAAGTTTGTGACAATGTTGCTAATGTTGCTTCAAGCAAATTTGTGCCTTGACAGTGCCAGATGTAGGTTTTCTTCTGACCAAGTTAGCCTCAAAATAGTAAATAAGGAAACAATATCTTGCATTTTCATACTGTATAATGTTGGAATCAAAATAATTTTTCTTAGCCTGTAAACTAGGGCCAAATAACCTGTTGTTGGCTGGATGCTTAGACTGTGAATTCATATTTAGCTATCTACCCTCTAGTGTCACGTTAATCAGGAATTACATCAATCACCAATTCCTGCTACATTTGTCTATAATATAATTTGCTTATAATATTATAACTGTCTAACAAGAAACTGAGAAGGCTTTTGCTAGTCAGGTATACAAATTTCAATTCTTAACATGCACCTCCAAATAATGGAATATTTACCTGGTTACAGAATTCTTTTATGGTTCTCTCCCCTTCTATAAAGCTTGAGAAGAAATCAGATTCTTTCTGTAAGTAGCCTGAGACAAGTAATCTGAAATAGGATTATATCACATCTACATATTTTTCTGTACAATACTGAGACTGCAAGCTGTCAAAGGTACCTATGCATGTGTAGTTAAGTGATGATTAATCAAAGAGCTTTCACTGTTTGTGCATACTATAATTGAGCTGCAACACGAGAAAACCAACAAAGTGGCATCTGCCCAGTCTGATCAGAGACTTTGCTGTCAGCATGGAGCTAGCTTAGACCTTTTGCTATTCTAAAATGCACAGCAAAGACTCTGATCAGATTGGGCGAATGCCCAGGCTGATCTGAGTGTTTGCTGGAAGCACATGCCACTTTGTTGGTTTTTTCGTGACACAGCTCATATGCAGAACATATGGAATCCAGATGGCCAGATACAGGTTGGTTTTGAGAGTGACAACAAAGTGGCAGGTGCACCCAGCTAATACTCAGATCAGCCTGGGCATTCGCCCAGTCTGATCTGAGTCTTTGCTGTGCACCTTAAGAGTAGCAAAAGGTCTAAGCTAGCTCCATGCAGACAGCAAAGTCTCTGATCAGACTGGGCAGATGCCACTTTGTTCGTTTTCTCGTGTTGCATCCTATAATTGTCATCACGAAGCCTCACTTCTCCAGAACTTTTATATGTGCCGTAAAGTTACTAAAATACAACAGCCTACATCTTTGCACACAGAAGCTGTGAAATGTAGGTACTGAAATGCAGGGCAGCTCTGGTTAATCAGTAACATTGCTGGTGACACGTACCTTACTGTATCTACACTTGCGACAGGTATATGCTTACCTGCCACATCTGGTTCTACAATTTGCCTCTAGTCTTTGAATTCTCAGTACCACAAAAATAAGTTTCACAAAAAGCTTGCCTCACAACAGGCAACAAATTTTACTGAAGACCGTATCAATTTGTAAAGCATTTCACTCATTTTCTGGATTGTCATGACATTTGTACTTGTATGAGCGCTTAGACAGGACGCCCTCAATCAGCTGGCAGGTGTGGTCACAAAATAGAATTGATCTCCCTCTGGGCATACGTTAAATCAAACATAGTATCGACTTTGATCCAACGTCAACATGATTTCATGTTGATTCGATGTTGTGTGCCTGCTAGGCTGTGTTTAGAAATGTTTCAGCACTTAGTGACACTACAAGACTGTGTCCCCTTCGATGCTTTTCTGGTACTTGTGAGTCTGATCTGATATTGAAGAACTGCCAAGGAAATCCGAATGAAGGGTCAAAGGTCAAAAGAGAACACTAGATACCTCACGGCCATGGCAGTGTGAAATAAAGCTTGGACAGAACATTTTTTTTTTAATTTTGTAGACACTGATTTTGCCAATTGCTTTTCTGGTACTTTTAAAGGTTTAACTAGGTTGCAAGGTATTGACCTGTTGCATCCAGTCCCTCAAAATATGCATTGACCAGTCACATAAGATAAACCTAGGACAAACAAATGCATGTGTTTTTGTGATAAAAGTTTCTTTACACGGACAAATTCAAAAGGCGGAGTGATAAGCGTTTTCACATAATTAGGACAATTCTGATATTATCAAATAAGAGTACAGTCAAACCTGTCTTAAGGTAGTATATACAGAACTAGAGCAAGTGAGCAGGGGCTCACGTATACCCCCGACTAGTGCTACCGCCTAATGAAAGCAAACTTTAACACAAACATGTTATAAAAGAACGAATTCAAAGTCTGTGACCTTGACCTTAGGTCAGCAGCAGCATCCATATAAGGTAAACTAGTATAAGATAAAATTAGTCATGCATCACCAGGTTCCATTTAAATATATTTGAACAAGCAAAGAAAAAGAAAGAAAACAAATGGCTGAGTCCTAGTAACTGACCCTTGGCCCCACCCATAAGCCTGACCCAGAAGTCCCTATCGAAAGTAATGCTATAGAGTTATCATGAATAAAATATGGAAAATATTTACAATGTGTTTACAGAAATATGAGCAATCTAAAATGTTTAACGCAAAACTTTGAAATAATGAAAATGCCTAAGTCCTAATTATTGACCGTTGGCCCCACCCAGGAGCCTGACCCTGGAGCATAGACTCTTCACATCTAAGGTAATGCTTAAGAGATATCATGAACCAAATATGAAAAGAATCTGACATGTGGTTAAAGAAATATGAACCATTAAAAAAGGTTTAAAGCTAAACTTTGACAAAATGAAAACCCCTATGTCCTAATTATTGACCCCTGACCTCCACCCAGGGGCCTGACCCAGCTGTCTAGATATATCAAATCAAAGAAATGCTATAGAGATATAATGAACCAAATATGAAGAGAATCTGATATAAGGTTACAGAAATATGAGCAATTACAAAAGGTTTAACGCAAAACTTTCACGTAAATTTGACGAACGGACAGACGGAAGGATGGACTAACGGACGGAATGACAAAAACTATATACCCCCTGACATACTTCGTATGTCGGGGGTATAATAACTGTGTTTTTACTTGTAAAAAAACAAAAGAGAGTTATTGTTCATGGTGAAATCGATCAACTGTGGAGTATATACACACACTAACAATGTCTACAGTAAAGATCCTAAGTTTTCTGGCAGATAGGTCTGTACAAACAGTGGAAACCGAGATCAGACTGTTCCTTAGGAACCAGAATGGTCAAGGTCTTCACAGTTTCCATTCCATCTGCACATTTTTGTAGGCATTACTCTATGGTAGAACCAGAATAACAGGAAAATAGATAGTAGGGCAAGAACTGGCTAAGCTTGCAGCAGGTGCAGAATTTGGACAGTCTGTTTTGGGGATATTTTTGAACTTAAACATTGTTTTTCTAGGAAACAAAATGGTGAAATGTTTTTTTTTTTGTTTATTTCTGTAACATACAATGTAAGTTTTACTAAAATAATGTGCATATGCTTGCCCCATCGTATAAATATATTTTATGACGTTTTTCATGAAATTCAATTTTCTTGCATTTTTTCAAAATAATGCAAAAGTAATTACTTCAATATTTTTTTTACCAGTTTGTTTCAGATATCCTATATTAAAGATTATATGATTTGCAGAAACGAAAATATGTTCATGTGCTAGAAATACCAGGAAGATGTGTTTTTTTACACATCTTCCATTTAAATTCATATTTCTAGCACATGAATGTAGAATATAATGTAGAAATATAAAATATTGTTTTTTTAAGGAAAACAAAACGGTAAAATCTTTTTTTTCTAATCCAAATGTTTTATAGCTCTTTGGGTTATTTAGCTGGTATAATGGTTTGAATGCCCCGCCAATATTTCTATTCAGTATCCGACTTCCTTAAGAAGGGATTCTAAGGATGGACCAAAACTGCCTGCTATCAAATACAGCTCAGATTAAACAGAAAATGCTATTTTTGAGTATGAGCTTTTGGCCTTCTACAATATGTTCTTGCTTAATACAGGTGGCCTTTAAGACAGGTTTGACTGTACACACTTCTTACCTCAAGTAGACGACAATATAATCTGAGAGTCCTTGGTCATTAAAAGTTTCTAACAGTTCACTTAGTGAACACTGGTTATCTACCTTGTTTACAACTTCCATGAACTGAAATAAATCACATATTATATACAGTGTATATAGTTGAGAAATAAAGAAGTACCCGATGGGCAGTCAGGACTCAAACCCATGCCGTTTCAGAGTTCAAACTTTGACCAACACACATGCATTTTCTCCCAGGAGAAATACAGTCTGCTTTGCTAACAGCAATAGTATTTCTTTGAATTAATCAGTCTGAAAAATGAGCCAATAAATGTGGGTACCAGCACCACATTGCTTCAAGAAGCACTCTTGCTTGTCAATATCAACCTGACAGTGCTTTCACATTGCAGAATAGATCAACAGGCTTACAGGGTAGACCCTGATGCCCTGGAGATAGAGGCAATAAAAGATTTTTGGGTATCAACCCCACATTGCTTCGGAAAACATCATTTCTATCAGGACCTGCCTGACTTAAATATAGTGTACAAATATATTCTGTAATATTCTTACACAATTTAAGAGTACACTCTTATGGTACCGTGTTTAGCTAATATCTTGCACCTATATTATGCTGTTTTCTTAGCAATGAGGGTCTTTTGGTTTGTTTTGCAAACCTGTTGGCAAGACAGCCGCCTTTCTTCACTGTCTACATAATATACTTGAGTGTTCTGTCAGGAGCTAAGCACAAGACGCGTTGATCTATACTGTACAATTTAATATTTCACGTGGGCTTATTTTATGTTCTTATCAATATGGCAGTATTAACATCTACTACCTTATTCTTATGAAGACTTCTTCTCTGGTCAGACACCTACAACCCCCTAAAATGCCATTCAGACACACCAGCTTCACCATTTGCCGCACTGCGCTCCTTAAAAGAGGAGTTTCATGGAACAATTTTAAGCTTGATTTCTCTGAATGACCCATCAAATAGGGCTACTCAATGAAGTTGTGTTAACACAAACAGGTATATACATGAAGTATCTGGATCATACATTACCGAAGCTTGGAACGATTACATTATTAAATTTAAGATTTAACAAACTTCAACAGATATTCCGGCCTAGGAGCATTTTACTTATACAAGTAAATATATTCCAGCCCAGGATCATTTTACTGATAGTGTTTGCACATGGCATTAAAGGCTCTGTTTTTTTTTTTTTTTTTTTTTTTTTTTGTAAAATGGCTAAAATAAGAACTAGCCTTACTGTTTCATGGAAGTCTTCTATGGTAAATTCAGGAAAACCCAGGGTGACTAGGTCATCTTTACTTTTACTGGCAACCTCTTTAAACCTGAAAATTAGTTCAGTGCAAAAAATCAAGCAGTATCTCTTCTTCTGGTTCATAATTCTGAAAATAACGCTTTATCATATGACGTTGTTGTTATTCTGTGGATAAACGTCTTGTCATAAAAATCTTATGTGTCACACTATCAAGCCATCTTTATTGATAAGTCAAGTGATCGTATAGTTTTCTAACTTTATTAGAAGTTACCATTTCCGCGACTACTAACTACCCAGGTTCATAGTAATTCAAATTAATTGTTCTTCTTAATTATTTCCTAGTTACAAATCAAATGCCAAAATCCTAATCCCCAAATCTCTCGAGCGCGATGCGCTTCTGTTTTATATAATCAAAGGTCATGCACTTTATTATCATAAAGTTTGAAGAGCAATTTCCATGGTGATATTGCTTACGTATTGTATACTTACTCTATGCCTTAAGTGTTATTACCAAATAAGTTCACGGCATATATCTGAATCGCTATTTCTTGGAAATTGTACATGCGCTTGCTCAAATTACAGTCATGAATCATCGACCCATTGAAGCTACTTGAAATTACGCAGGTTTTCTGAGACACACCTAGTGCAAAGAGTTCTTAGCCCGAAATAAAAATTGCTGAAAATCTAATTGCAAGTGCACTCTGTGACAGACCTTCCCTTCTTAAGATTTTATGGATTTTTTATAGCTTTTAAATTTTAAATTGCCTTATATAGTTCTTTTGAATTCATATAGAAACTTATATTTCTTACTAAACAAGAACTATTCCGAGTCTACAACGTTTAATATAGCAAAAAAGCAAAATTCAAAAAAGCATGCATTAAAATTACTCTTAATGTTTAATGCACTTTAAATGTTTTATACACTTTGAAAGTCACTGTCCTAGCAAACTGCTCACTGCTTTATAATATGCTTATTCATATTATTGTAAATCAGTTCACTGAATATGAATGAACACTTTCTCATGCACTAACAAAGTCTGACTATAACTTAATTTATTCTGAAAGTTTTAAGTTCTGTCAAAATTTAAAGCTCTTCATTGACATCAGTCTTTGGCCTTCAATCCACCCAAGTGCCATACGGTTGTTTAGAATATGACACACAGACACGGTTGTGTAGGATGCCTGTTTATATCTGACCACTCGTACCGACTGTCCAAAATTCTGGCAGCTATCTCAGTATTAAGAACAGTCCCAACGATAAAACATATCTTTCCATGTTGTCGATGCAGTTTGCATTAAGCATATACTGCTACTTCAGCATGATACAGATATCTTGATCGGTAGCTCCCACTTGAGTGATATATATGTTCACATAAAAGATATAATGTGTCCTGGTAACTTTTAATTCAGGAGAAAGTCTGGCAAGTGTTCATACAGGTAAGCAAAATAATAGAGAGTTTCCCAGAATTTATTCACAGGTTATCTAAAGTATTGATTGCGATGCAGCTAATCTCTGACGTAAGCATAAGAAAGTTCACACGGTTTCTTCCATAGTTTCATTGAGAAAAAAAGTTCCAGCAAACATTTCCTAGAGGTTACTAAGCTACACTACATACATGTCCTTTATGTATAACACACTGATTATATATGATTACATATGTCCACACTGGTAAACTAAATCTAAACGTCACTCTTTATTTACAAGTCAGCAATTCTGTAGTCTCAAGACCCTTCGAAATGCCAGCTCGAGGCATCTTCAAAAGTTCGTCGTGTCACCATGACATAATTACGTCCATAAACGTAATCCAACGACGATATCCTATCCCCCTCGTCGTTATCTCATGTCGGGAGTGATGGAAAATTAACCATCTATGACCAACTATAGGTCCTCTGATCTCTGTCAGCTCCCTGACCTTCAGAAAGGCTTCCTTGGATTGGCCTTCACTGGAAAAATTCAACACAACAAAACATGAGCAAAACATAGAGGCTTGGCAACATCATATGCCCACATTGCATATGCGACAACGAAATGCAAATCTATAACAAACATTAGAAGTCGAAAAATTTCAATACTGCCCAATAATGTCCCAAACGTAAGAAGTGCCAACAACCTCAAAAGTACATCACAACACAAAAGTCAAAATCAAGTACAGATCAACCTTGACCTAGCTCTCCTTGTTTTGCCCATTCAGGTTAAAGTAACCTTACTCAAAACTTAAAATTCATACAAAACATTTATACCCTTGGCCTATAGCCAAACCCATAAGGTACCATATGCATTAATTGATGCTGCGAACCAAACGCACCAGCTGCTCAAAGCTGACATCAACATAATGGTCCTTATACCGCATTTCATGATGCATACTCAATGCAACATGCAACTCTTTAGTGCCAGTTCATATTGGTGCAGGAAAAAACATCCTAAAGTAAACTTAACCTTTGACCGAGAGTCAACACCAATCTAACAGGAAAGAGTTGAAAATAATTCTTCTTAATCATTCAAACAAATCCTAACAACGAAAGTTGCAGAGAACGCACCTCATGTATGTATGAAGCAATGACTCAAAGCTTCACACAATCATATATCTCTACACAGCGAAATAAAGTTAGGTCACAAACACAAAGTACATTCATACCTACCGAGATACCAAGTTTGTGTGAACCCAATAATGGCATATCGCCAACCTAAGTCTTAGCAAGCTGTTCTGTCTTTTTGGCAGAATACCAACCTAATCACAACTCTAGAAGAAAATAGTTCCCAAGATTTTCTAGAAGCGCCTTGGACCATAGCCAATAGATCATAAACCAAGCCGAATAAATTAACTGAATTCAGAAGAAGACGCAAAAGCATGCCCAAGGTCAAACAAAACCAAGTTATATCTTGCATAAAACTCAGATTAATTTGTCTCCCTTAACAAAAGCCTAGGTACAGAAACACCTTATAAACGAGAAGCTGTAATTTAACTAATATGCAAATCAAGTTCCATCTGAACATGCAAGGACATTTAACACATATTAATTGTTAGCCTCCAGTTTTGACATGCATGATGTGCATAAGTAAAACCAGTAGATGGCCTTACCTTGGATTGCTTCCAGTCTTTGCTGACATCATATAGCATTGAAAGTCCTTCACTAAGGTGTCCAATAATGTTCAGTGTCCTCACAACCGTCCATAAAAAAGTCAAAAACGTTGTCATCACAATTGTCCAAGATAAAGTGTCCAAGATAAAGTGTCCCAAATAAGAAGAAATCCTAGGTCACGGCAACCAAAAGAAAGATGACTGTCAGACTATCGAGCCATCTTTATTGATAAGTCAAGTGATCGTATAGTTTTCTAACTTTATTAGAAGTTACCATTTCCGCGACTACTAACTACCCAGGTTCATAGTAATTCAAATTCATTGTTCTTCTTAATTATTTCCTAGTTACAAATCAAATGCCAAAATCCTAATCCCCAAATCTCTCGAGCGCGATGCGCTTCTGTTTTATATAATCAAAGGTCATGCACTTTATTATCATAAAGTTTGAAGAGCAATTTCCATGGTGATATTGCTTACGTATTGTATACTTACTCTATGCCTTAAGTGTTATTACCAAATAAGTTCACGGCATATATCTGAATCGCTATTTCTTGGAAATTGTTCATGCGCTTGCTCAAATTACAGTCATGAATCATCGACCCATTGAAGCTACTTGAAATTACGCAGGTTTTCTGAGACACACCTAGTGCAAAGAGTTCTTAGCCCGAAATAAAAATTGCTGAAAATCTAATTGCAAGTGCACTCTGTGACATATGACCACACGTGTTATAACACTTTGGCGTGTACACGTAACATCATTGAAAACGCCCATGTCAACAATGCATTTTCTTATTGTTGTTGTGTTACTGTTTTATGTCCACGGTAAACAGCTATGGTCATGTCGGGATGGTCAGTTAACCTAACCACATTATTCTTTGGCAGGCTTAGACCTCCTAAGCGGTTAACCAGTACTAAGTGCACTTACTTTCGCCAGTAACTGACAACTGCTCTTCTTGAATCAGCGGAAGGAGAAACAAAAGTAAGTGGCCGGACTGGGTATACTGTTCAGTCTGAAGGCATTAAAATTCCATTTCAAAGGGTCATATGATAAACAGAATTTTACACTCATGGTCATTTCATATGAAATTAATGAAACTCGCCAAAGGCTTGTTTCATAAATTTCATATGAAACGACCATGAGTGTAAGATCCTCTATTTCTGTAACTTTTCTGTGTTACAGCATTACGATTAATGGATACACATTCAGGGGAAGTAACTCAGTTAATTTCCTTTTTGCTTCCTTTCTCAAAAGGGGTCAACTATTATAGGCAATAATTTGGTCCTGTAGGAGCAGTCTTTTCTGTGAGAGGAGACCCTATTTTGAATGGGCTTCTTTGCCTAGGCAGGCTTACAAGTGGCTTTTCATGAAAAAGTAGGAAAAAAGTAGGAATCATTTCATGAAAAAAGTAGGAAAAAAGTAGGAAAAAGTAGGAATCTTATGATAACCAGAGGGCCAATGGCCCTATATCGCTCACCTGAGCACTGAGGCACTGAGGTTACAGCAACAAAACACCATGCACAACAGCAATAAAAAACACCATATATGTAGAGGATAATATCACAAACATTTATGCAAAAAAATAAGCTTTATCCCCCATTAATGGCTTCTCAGAAGATCTTCGGCAAAAAAAAAAGTGAAAATTTGGCCTTTCAGCTGCAATGGCAACCAATCAAAATCAGGTGTTTGGGAAATATTCATATGGCTGGTAGAGGACTACTCCAGGAACATTTCTGTGAAGTTTTGTCA
This sequence comes from Ctena decussata, assembly GCA_963989385.1. Classification (NCBI taxonomy): domain Eukaryota; kingdom Metazoa; phylum Mollusca; class Bivalvia; order Lucinida; family Lucinidae; genus Ctena; species Ctena decussata. The sequence goes on along the minus strand of OZ022499.1, from coordinate 32,071,614 downwards.
AAATATCTGCAGTAACACAGAAATAAATAGCAAATGTCCACTTTCCTCATTATAAGTCTATGGAAACTTTAAGTTGCCATAGCAACAAATTCACATGGGCAATGATAATATAAAACATACTTTAGGTAGAGGTTAAAATTATCAATATGTATGCTTAGTATCAGCTTCATCCCCCTCATGGCTTCACTTTTCCCATTATGAGTCAATGGAAACTGTAAGTCGCCATAGCAACCAAAGTTCTTATGGGATTGGAAGAAAAAGAATAAAATTTATGTAGAAACTACTGTCATCAACATGTTTGCACAATATCAGCTTCATCCCCTATATGGCTTCTGAGCAGAAGATTTTTTTTTTTTTCGAAATTTACACTATATTTTGCCATGGCAACCAATCAAATTCAGCGATTTGGAGAAAATTCATATGAATCGTAGAGGACTACTCAAGAAATATTTCTGTAGAAAATTTTTTAAATAACTGCAGTTAGTTAGACAGCAAAAATTTCCATTTCCATTTTCCTCATTATAAGTCAATGGAAACTCTTAGTTGCCATAGCAACCAAACTGCTGGAGCAACTGCCATGAAAAACAGTAATTCTATAGAGGCTAGTACTAAGGTTCTTTCTGTAAAGTTTGAGCTTTATTGGCCACACAGTTTCTGCGAAGATGATTTTTTAATATTTTTCTATTTTTAATCATTCGGTTGCAATGGCAACCAGCCAAATTGCGCAATTTGTATAAATTTAACATGGCTGGTTAAAGACTATTCAAGGTACATTTCTATGAAAGTTTTGTCAAAATATCCGCAGTGGCATAGCAATAAATGCAAATTTTCCATTTTGCCATTATAAGTCAATGGCAACTTTCAGTTCCCATAGCAACCAAACTGCTTGAGCAATTGCCAAGAAAAACAGTACTTTTATAGAAGCTAGTACTAAGATCCTTTCTGTGAAGTTTGAGCTTTATTGGTTGCATAGTTTCTGAGGAGATGATTTTTGAATATTTTTTCTATTTTTAAACATTCGGTTGCCATGGCAACCAGCCAAATTGTGCAATTGACATAAAGTTCATGTGGTTGATAGAGGACTACTCAAGGAACATTTCTGTAAAAGTTTTGTCAAAATATCTGCAGTAACATAGCAATAAATGCAAATTTTCCATTTTGCCATTATAAGTCAATGGCAACTTTCAGTTCCCATAGCAACCAAACTGCTAGAGCAATTGCCAAGAAAAACAGTACTTTTATAGAAGCTAGTACTAAGATCCTTTCTGTGAAGTTTGAGCTTTATTGGTTGCATAGTTTCTGAGGAGATGATTTTTGAATATTTTTTCTATTTTTAACCATTCAGTTGCCATGGCAACCAGCCAAATTGTGCAATTTACATAAAGTTCATGTGGTTGATAGAGGAATACTCAAGGAACATTTCTGTTAAAGTTTTATCAAAATATCTGCAGTGACATAGCAATAAATGCAAATTTTCAATTTTTCCCATACAAGTCAATGGAAACTTTAAGTTGCCATAGCAACCAAAGTTCTGAAGCGATTTGGATAAAAAACAGTATTATTGGTTCCCCCTGCCTATAGATGCTATATATGAAATTTGGTAACAATGGGCCTTGTAGTTTCAGAGGAGATGTCGTTTGAAAATATTGACGGACGAACGACGGACGGACGACGGATGCCTGCCTATACTATAAGCTCACCTGTGAGCCTTCGGCTCAGGTGAGCTAACAAGTAGCCCAAAGGGCAACAATTGCTCACCTGAGAGACACTGTAAACCTATAGGGATATTTAAGATGCTCAAGGGCAGCTAACTCCACAGACAGTGGTCCAATCAGGCTGAAAATTAAACTCATCCAAAACATTATGTATGCCCTCATTTAATATATGCAAGTTTAAAAAGTATCCGATCAAGAGCACAATAGACAGAGCTGTCAAGGGCAGCTAACTTCGTAATGGTTGGCCTGATCTGGCCAAAATTTGCACTTGTTTAAGATATTATGCATTTCCTCATTACCTGCAAGTTTGAAAAGGATCGGATCAGTAGAAACCAAGAAAATGTGGCGACATTGATTTTTTGGATGCTCAGGGCAGGTACTCCATAGTAAGTGGTGGGATCTAGCCGAAATGCTAACTAATCCAAGCTTTTATGCATATCCTCATGACCTGCATGTATGAAGAGGATCCAATGAAAAATGAAAATGTAATGACGTTGTTTTCTCCATTATAACACTATGTGATTTTTTTCAAACGCTCAAGGGCAGCTAACTCTGTAGTCTGTGCTCGAATCTGGCCAAATTTCGAACTCATCCAAGCTCTTATGTATGTCATCATTACCTGCAAGTATGATAAGGATCTAATCAAAAACCTTGATTGCAGCAACCTGAAAGTCAAACTTGCTCGAGATATTGTCATGCCCTACATTTGTGTGAATTTATTTTAAAATCCGTTGAGAAATGAAGGCCCTAGAGCGCTGAAAAAGTTTTTCTAAAAATAGCCACAGTGACCTTGACCTTGGGCACAGCATCCTGAAAGTCGAACTTGCTCGAGATATTGCCATGCCCTACATTTGTGTGAATTTATTTTAAAATCCATTGAGAAATGAAGGTGCTAGGGCATTGATAAAGTTTTTCTAAAAATAGCCACAGTGACCTTGACCTTGGGTGCAGCACCCTGAGAGTCGAACTTGCTCGAGATATTGTCATGCCCTACATTTGTGTGAAGTTATTTCAAAATCCGTTGAGAAATGTAGGTGCTAGAGCGATGACGAAGTTTTTCTAAAAAAAGCCACAGTGACCTTGACCTTGGGCGCAGCACCCTGAAAGTCGAACTTGCTCGAGATATTGTCATACCCTAATTTGTGTGAAGCTATTTCAAAATCCATGGAGAAATGTAGGTGCTAGAGCCATGACAAAGTTTTTCTAAAATTAGCCACAGTGACCTTGACCTTGGGTGCAGCACCCTGAAAGTCGAACTTGCTCGAGATACAGTCGAATCTCGGTAGTTCGAACGCCGATTTTTCGAAACTACCGGATTTTTCGAAATCGAAACACGGTCCCAATCGTAAGCCCGTTAATTCTATGCAAAAACACTTCTGCAAATTCGAATTTCGATTATTCGAAAAATCGGATTTTTCGAAAAGAAAATTAGGTCCCGATTGAGTAAAATCACTATAAAAATCCCTCTATTATTCGAAATCAAAATTCATGCTCCAGTTTCATGTCGGAAAATAACACCAATTGTCATCAATGAGATAAATATTTACAGCCTCAGGTCATCACTACCAACTGTACCGGTAATTATCGCTTCGCGACCACTAACGTTTTGATTGCTTAAGTCATTAATTTCTGTTGAGCAAAAGGTGTCTGCCTAATTGCATAATTGACGGGGATTATTTTGTTTGAAGTTTGTAAATTTAAAGGCTAAATGTGATGGCTTTTGTAACCAGCAATGCCTCGGACTAGCATGCGCATCCGAGCTTGCGTTCGGTTTGCGCACGGATCATACGGTTTGCACACGGCACTAAACAGAGTCTCTAGCTACACGGCGCAGACTGACAGGCTGGTTTGACTATTCGTTGTTCCCAAATACATTGACTCCGAAATTACTGAGCAACATTTTCCATGACACGGCTCAGATGACCGGTTTAGTCGTTTTTTCTGAAAACGAAAGTAGCCCGTTCTCGGAAACATAAACAGAAAGTGAAAATACAGTCAAGTCCGAGATAGAAACAAGCTAGCCTGTTTGCGATCAGTGATGCTTTGATCTTCGCCGGCGCTGCATTGTCATTAACAGTTGATTTGCAGAGCTGGGAAAATGTTCGGCAGCTGTGCTGCTTTTGGACAATACACATGTACATGTGCCAAACACCAGGGGTGGTCTCGCGATATTAAATGATCGTGGATGTTTTGGATGTTCCCGGTATGTAATGTTAATTATACTACGTTCTGATTTTGTTTTGATTGATTTGTAAATCCATGAACGTCAGTAAGCATAGAGAAATAAAATATCGGACTGCCTGAAAACTGCCGTAATTACGAATTCCGGAAATGTACGGAAATGAACGGGAAAGGCCGAATTCGAAAATTCGAACTACGGATAATTCGAAAGAAATTGTGAGGTCCCTGTCAGTTCGAATTATCGAGATTTGACTGTATTGTCATGCCCTACATTTGTGTGAAGTTATTTCAAAATCCATTGAGAAATGTAGGCGCTAGAGCGATGACAAAGTTTTTCTAAAAATAGCCACAGTGACCTTGACCATGGGCGCAGCACCCTGAAAGTCAAACATGCTCGAGATATTGTCATGCCCTACATTTGTGTTAAGTTATTTCAAAATCCGTTGAGAAATGAAGGCCCTAGAGCGATGACAAAGTTTTTCTAAAAATAGCCACAGTGACCTTGACCTTGGGTGCAGCACCCTGAAAGTCAAACTTGCTCGAGATATTGTCATGCCCTACATTTGTGTGAAGTTATTTCAAAATCCATTGAGAAATGTAGGCGCTAGAGCGATGACAAAGATTTTCTAAAAATAGCCAAAGTGACCTTGACCTTGGGCACAGCACCCTGAAAGTCAAACTTGCTCGAGATATTGTCATGCCCTACATTTGTGTGAAGTTATTTTAAAATCCATTGAGAAATGTAGGTGCTAGAGCGCTGACAAAGTTTTTCTAAAATTAGCCACAGTGACCTTGACCTTGGGCGCAGCATCCTGAAAGTCGAACTGGCTCGAGATATTGTCACACCCTACATTTGTGTGAAGTTATTTTAAAATCCGTTGAGAAATGTAGGCAATAGAGCGATGACAAAGTTTTTCTAAAAATATGTGATGACATTGTTTTCTCCATTATAACACTATGGGATTTTTTTCAAACGCTCAAAGGCAGCTAACTCCGTAGTCTGTGCTCGAATCCGGCCAAATTTCGAACTCATCCAAGCTCTTATGTATGTCATCATTACCTGCAAGTATGATAAGGATCTAAGCAAAAACAGTTGAGAAAACGTGATGACGCCATTTTCCCCATTATAACCCTATGGGATTTTTTTCAAACGCTCAAGGGCAGCTAACTCCGTAGTCTGTGCTCGAATCCGACCAAATTTCGAACTCATCCAAGCTCTTGTGTATGTCATCATTACCTGCAAGTATGATAAGGATCTAATCAAAAACAGTTGAGAAAACGTGATGACGCCGTTTTCCCCATTATAACCCTATGGGGGCTATCTGTTGCCATGGAAACCAGAGTTCTGAGCTGATCGGCACCAAAACCTAATGCAGCCTTTCCCCCACTCTAATGATGCTTCAGATAAAATTTGATTGCGATCGGCCCACTGGTCTCTGAGATATTTATGTTTGAAAGTGTTGACGCACCCACGCACCCACCCACGCACCCACGGACGACGGCTCAATTCCCATCCTATAAGCTCACCTCTGAGCCTTCGGCTCAGGTGAGCTAAAAAGTAGGAATTATTTATACAAACTTACCAATAAATCTCGTATATATTAACTCACTTAAACGCTGCAGAACAGTTCAGAAAAACTCCAGTCACAAGATATAAGGGCTGTTTAATTTCAGGAGGCTCTGAAATCTTACTATTTATGTTGCTGTCAACCGGATTTTTTTTTATTTATTAATCAAATAATTGAACATTTAAACAAACCATAAAACAAAGTGAAAGAACTGTTCAATGTTGTTCCAGAGAGAAAGAGAACCAGGTGGTAAGATGCTTGTATGAAAATGTTGCTTTGAACAAGATATAATGGTAGTTTAAATGAAATAGAAGGACCTGAGTGTGATCTGTCAGGGCAAAAGGAATGAGAGCAGTCAGAAATTCAATTTCAGAGTAGAATGGACAGCGTCCCAATGTCTTTCCGTGGAACATGCTTTAGAATGAGTATACCATTAAAAACACCTTACTTTGTAAATTGATTAACAAGCACAACTACAGAAAGATGAGTAAAAGCAGTCATTTCTACCTCTAGTCAGCCCCCGAAATGCTAGCATTCGCAAGTCTGAATGGCCATCCGAAGTTTGTTTTTGCTTAAAAAGAATGACTAAAATGATATCTATTCATGTATAAATGGGGGGTTTGGGGGGGCGCAGCCCCCCAGAAGCCCAAAACAATTTAGAAAATCACATTCTGACAGTGCTCCCCTGTGCCTCAAATTAAGAGCTTGCTTTCTAGCTCCCTGAAAATAATTGCTAGTGCTCCCCAGCTCCCTTGAAAATAAATGGCCATTCTCCCTAGCTACCCAAAACCCTTGGGAGGGCCTCATCCTTCACATTAAGCAACATGCATGTTCAAAATGTTCAACACATTTCCAGAAAGGCACCACTGCATAAGAAATCAACAGTAGCATATTCAAAGACTGTAAGAAACTCATCCACAGAATATGCCATCAGTCCTTATATCATGTAGCATGTTTCATTTGCAACAGACTAAAATATTTTGAAATATACATTTTTTATTTTCATTTTCATTCAAAAAGTAGGAATAGTAGGAATATTTTTGAAAAAAGTAGGAAAAAAGTAGGAACAGGGCAAAAAAGTAGGAAAAGTAGGAAAAAGTAGGACTACTTGTAAGCCTGCCTAGGGCAACATACAGGAGGTCACAAAAAAATTCCTCTTTGTACAAAATAGTTGCATGGCAAACTAATATATTTTATGGCATATGGATGCACCATAATGGGAGATCACTCAGGTCTGGAAATATCTGCCTCCATTCTAATGTGGGTGGTGGGACACTCTTGTAAGAAAATATATTATTGGCTGGCATAAATGCAGTTTCCCCCTTGCTAAAATGACCCAAAATATCTATATCAGTCTTATGAAATTCAGCTATGAGATGTTTTTCCCCCTCTTAAATGGTACAAAAACTCTAGGTCCATCTTGTCTGACAAATCTAGATTTTTGGGACAAACAATCCAAAACAGCTAGATCCATCATGTAAGATGAATCTAGATTTTTCAGGATTGTTTTGGATTTGATTGATTGATTTGATGCTTAACGTCCACGGTAAACAGCTATGGTCATGTCGGGACGGTCAGCTACCCTAACCACACTATTCCTGGGCAGGCTTAGACCTCCTAAGCGGTTAACCAGTACTAAGTGCACATACTTTCGCCAGTAACAGACAACTGCCCTTCTTGAATCAGCGGAAGGAGAAACGAAAGTATGTGGCCAGACCGGGTTTCGAACCCAGTACCTCTGACTCTCACAGAGAGCAAATTATTGCCTATAAGACTGTACCAACTAGATAAAGGAACTCATCTTCTACAGGGAAAAAAAATAAGTTGTTTTTAAGTTGCCTCTCTTTTGAAATGACGACCAAACCATGGAGATGTACAGATTTAACAAAATCAGTTAGTCATCATGAAAACTTTCCTCATTATAGCAGTATGTCAACAGAAAAGCAGAAAACACTACATCAACTTGCAAGAACTAATCTGTTCATATGGGTGACAGTTCAACTGCACTGCAATAGATTTTTTAATATGCCATATGTCTTTTCCCTCCAGAAAATCAATTTTCATTTAAACAAGAAGTCTGTGAAACATTGCCTGTCTAGGTTTTGTCACAAACAAAACAACACCAGAAAATTCAAGAAAGTTTATCCCACAGTCACTGGAAAAGCAAAACCAATGTTTTGCATTCTGCAAGTCACAGGCAAGGTGATAAGAACTGATTGCAAACCAAAACTAACGATATAGTTAGTTACCATATTTCTTCGGCTATAAGACGGGGATTTTTCCCGCCGAAATGACCCCAAAAATTTGCACCCGTCTTATAGCAGGGATCAAGCTAGGGGGCGATTTGGGCGAAATAATCGCCCTAGGGGCCGAAATTTCGCCCTAAATGGGTCTTAGGGAGAAGTGGGAGTCTCCCTAAAAAAAAAAAAAAATTTTTTTTTTGTTTTTTTTTGTAGAATTTTCATCAAATCATTCCACAAACAAGCTGTTATGACAATTTACCCTATAAACCCATTGCAGCTTATTAATCTTTCAATTTAATGTTAATAGTATGCATAATACTATTTTTCTTTAAAACTGAATGAAAAATGTCATAATCGCGCAATACCCCTTCTCCCTTCACGGCTGTCACTTCTCCCTATTTCAGCTAGAGGGAGAAGTCACTTCTCCCTAAATTTTGAGTCTAGCTTGATCCCTGTTATAGGCGAGGCTTTGGACACCTTGGCTATTTTCCACAAAGTCCCTGAATGCAGCTGGTCACTGTCCAATGCATAAGTCTATTCCCCTTCTCAAGTTATGTCCAGGTGTTGAGACATAAACAATACATCAGGTACCGATCACATGAAATAACACATTATGCGAACAGTGATTGCATCTGGCAAACCCGCATTTTATTACTGTGTGCCTTGATTAAACTCTTCTTTTGAATTCCAAATCCACAAACAATGTGTAACAATATCATCCCTTTTTTTATTTTCCTTAAGTTAAAATTCTCAGGTATTTTCCTGCAACCTAGATGTAAACACATAAGGCACTTTTTCTCTTTACTTATCGGTAATCCCAACTTGTCAAACCTGTCTGGCTCTATTATGTAATTTGAGACGGGGTATTGGACTAGAGTACACAAAAAGATCAAAGCGGTCAATGACCTTGAGGTCACACAATTTGTTTGTTGAGGTACTAGTGTGTTAGATTGACCATGTGCTAGTAGTAGGAAGGCTTGCCTGTATTTACGCTAAATATTCGGCCTGTGGAAAAAATCTGTTTAGTATAGATCCTTTCATCTTCAAATTGCAAATTGGAACATATGAATATATTTTCTCCAGTTGTGTACGTCTGAGTTAGGCTGCAAAGCTTAATGTAGATAACTTATGGAAATATACATACGGTACATAATGAAGTATGTAATCCAAGATATTTATGCATATTACGGTAACTGCATAACCAGTTTAAATATACGTAGACATCAGCGACTGGTGATGACCTTTGGGGAATTGGCAAAAAGATAGGCCCGTCTTATAGGCGAGGCTAAGCTAAATACTTGCCCAGACAGTCCAAAAACTACCCCCGTCTTATAAACGACTCGCCTTATAGCCGAAGAATTACGGTAATGAGACGTTAAAATTTCACATGTTTATATCTCAAATTGTTGTAATCATAGCCCTATAATGGTTGCATTATCTCGAAAATATGCCAATATTTTTGTTGAAAAAATGTGAGAAGCTTTTGCATTGCATAAGGCTCATAAGGCTAACGATGCTTTGAACAACAGGGCCCAGGAAAATACCATTATTTCATAATACAACGGGTGATTTACAGAGTTAAGATATTAAGGATAATTATGGTATACCTTGCCATGTCTGTTCTGTCTAGGAGTAATTTTTCAAGATAAGCATAACCAAAGGCCCGGAAGAAACAGTTACCATCTCCTCTGGTCTTTCTCACACACTGGTATCTCTGCTTTAGGTCCTAGAATAATTAAAGCAAATGAATATGAGCTGAAACATGACAAATAAAGTTGCATGTGGGCCCAGAGAAGACTCAGATCAGTCTGAATACCTGCCCAGTCTAATCAGAGTCTTTGCTATGCACTTAAAGGGTAGCTAAGGGTCTAAGCTACCTCCATGCAGACAGAAAAGGCTCTGATCAGACTGGGCAAATGCTCAGGCTGATCTGAGTCTTCACACAAATGCCACTTTGTTGGTTTTGTCCTGTCATGGCTCATATTGAGTCCTTGCTACTGAAATCAAAGTATCATTGGTAATAAATGTGCTCTAGTGCAACAGTCCTTGCAAAGTGCCATGGCTCCTTTTGATGTCAGAAAGAAGCTGTATTTCAGACACTACATGACAAAACCAACAAAGTGGCATTTCTGCCACGCAAAGTCACAGATCAGCCTGGGCATCCGCTCAGTCAGATCAGAAGCTTTACTGTGTTCTTAGAGGAATTCCAACATTAAAGACTCTGATCAGAGTGGGTAGATGCCAAGGCTAATCTGAGTCTACGCTGAGTGCACATGCCACTTTGTTGGTTTTGTCGTGTTGCAGCTCAAGAACTGAAATTTACTTTTCAACATTCATCAAGTGATGAAGCTAGTGGGAGGACATTTTGAATTTTGAAAAATTAAGAATCAATGGAAGTGTTCTGATCAGCTGCCCTATGACCTATGGTGGATGTAATAAAATGAAACATACTGTAAAACACCTAAAAATTGGAACATTTAAAGTGACTGTCCCAGAGCTCTAGATAAGAGGGAGTATTGGATGATAATTGAGGATAATTTTTTTCATTTCTCATCGAAACCATATGTTGTGACCCCTCATCTGAACCGTCTCGTCGAGACGGTTCAGATGAGGGGTCACAACATATTTTTAATGCAGAATTAACAAAAATTATCCGTAATTATCACCAAATACTCCCTCTTATCTAGTGCTCTGTGTCCTAAAATTGAACAGTTTGGTTTTTCAATGCAGTCATGCGCCTAAAATATGCAGATGGAATGACAAACAGTATGCACCCTGATCAGACTGTTCTGTCATTGACTACAGCGCTTGCTCAGACCTATCTGTCACAATATTTAGATTTTTTATGGTACTATACAACTCATGATCCACTCACTGGCCTGAATCCAGTTTTATTTGACATTAAATCATTAACTCTGTTTAGCATCCTCTGCTGAAAGGACCTCCCCTTCTCATCTCCAAAGACACACAAAATGTATCTATGTATCTGAATGCACATCAAGAGACCTTACCAAAGCTAGAGATATACATGTATTTATGATAATTTTTCTTGTTTCTCTGTAGAAACTGCCAAGTTCCTCCATTAGAACCTCCTTGAGTAACTTATCAGGAGCCACAAGATTTTTTTGTGCAGACTCAGAGCTCTAGATAAGAGGGAGTATTTGCTGATAATTAAGGATAATTTTTGTTATTTCGGCAGAAAACCATACATTGTGACCCCTCATCTGAACCGTCTCAACGAGACGGTTCAGATGAGGGGTCACAATGTATGGTTTCAGCCAGAAATAAGAAAAATTATCCTTAATTATCATCAAATACCCCTCTTATCTAGTGCCCTGAGACTGAAAAGAAAGTATCTTCTAATCCAAAATCCAAACCCAGCCTTGTCTGAAGCTCTACTATACCCTTTCTATCTTTGTTCTGTAGATTTCATCTTCTCTGGCATACTCATCACTGAGACTGTCAAAACTGATCCTCTCACTGATCAAATGCTGGTTCTCTGCAATCTAAAAGAATGAAGAAGATACACATAACAGCTGTGAATATATAAGCTAACACTTGGAAGGTAAATATCAGCTTCTTTCTATTTCAAAAGAAATGTTTTTGACAAAAATAGATGTCCCCCTTCCCCAACCTGCCCTTTGCCAGCACAATCATTTAAATCCCTAAATGTTGCCAAGTTCACACCTCCTGTGACCTTGAAAATATGGTCAAGTTCACCAAAATCAAACCAATTCTTTTGCATCTCCCAATGATATATCTGCGGTAGTTTGGTTTGAAACAATGAAACAAAGTTGGATTGCCATTTTCACAGAGAGAGACAACTTCTAGGACTTCCTGCATGCTTCCCTGCATCCCAGCGGGCACATGACGTCGAAATGATGTCGTACTGACGTTGATGCGACATCATGACGTCGCATCGACGTCAGTGCGACGTCATTCCGACGTCATGTGCCTGCTGGGATGAGGAACAAACTCAGAAATGGGTGATAAATTCTGCTTGTTAAGGATTACCTCCCCTGGAAGTGTTCCTATTCAACTTAAATGGAAAATACCCTTACATGTATGTGCTTAAATATTGGGACACCTTAAATCATCGATTTTCCATCTGGGACAAATGGAAAATTATTTGTTTAAGGTGTCCCCAGACAAATGGAAAATTAATGGTTTTAGATGTCCCAACACTTAAGCACATTTGGAGATTGGCTGTCTAAGATATAGCTCCTCTCAGAAGAAACTTACATTCTTCTCCATTTCCCGCATCTGTGCCATGGTAGCTTCATCATAATTCTTGTCTGAAAAAGGAAAAAGGAAAATTAAAACCGTATTTGCCATTACCTCCAACCAGTATTGTCACTTCAATGTTGCAAGAACTTGGTTGGAAGGACCTTCAATCAAGGGGAGACCAGAACGAAGTCACAATGATGTACAGGATCATCAATAACCTCGTTGAAATCCCTTCAAGCTAGTACCTCACAGCCACAGGAGTAGCAACTAGAGGACACTATCAACAATTCCTGCCAATATTTTGTTCCACCAAGGCCTACAAGGGACCCTTCTTTCCATCAAAGGTACGTATCTGGAATGGTCTGCCTGCCAATGTCATATCAGCACTGACTGTGGATGACTTCAAGCTCCTTATCAGTGCAGGTATCCCAACACTGTGATTGTGAACAACATGTAATATCTGATTTTAACTGTACATAAGAACAGAGCTCTAGATAAGAGGGCGTATTTGGTGATAATTAGGGATAATTTTTGTTAATTCTGCATAAAAACATATGTTGTGACCCCTCATCTGAACCGTCTCGACGAGACGGTTCAGATGAGGGGTCACTTCATATTGTTTTGATGAGAAATAAGAAAAATTATCCTTAATTATCATCAAATACGCCGTCTTATCCAGAGCTCTGTAAGAACCATCCAGTACGAATAGTTTTATGGTTGTTTACAGTGCGACTATGCCAATATTGGCCATGCACTTAATTGGTAGATGTAGATGTTTAAAAATTCAAGTCAAATGATGTCTCATCATTAATAATACTTTATATTTACATTCTTGGTGTATTTACTGAAAAGCCCTATAGTAAACCATTGGAACGTAATGTAGTTTACATGCCAATAATTACATTGAGACATGCGACGTCAATGACGTCAAAATAAACAATAGCTCTCTACAACCTGATTGGACGTCAGCAACGTCATGATGTCATGCATGCCATTCTGCTGTTAGCTGAAACTAGAAATTGTGTTTGTGAAACACTATGCCCCCAACCATATGCTGGTTTCTAAAAGTGTCAAACTTTAGAATGTCTAAGTCTGAAAAGGAGTTACCTAATCTTCATTAAAATATTAAACACTTCAAGAACTACAGAAACTGTTAAACAAAAATCAGCTTCCTAGATCAAGTAATTCAGAAGTTGGAAAAATGCCAAATTCAAAAAAAGGGCCAAAACTCCATAAATATTTACAGAATTGTCCAAAAAGTTAATCAGGTAATCTTCTCCTCATACCCAATCAGCATACCAAATATCAAGGCCATAGCTCAAATACTTTCAATACCTCCGTAATCAATGAATGCAGAGTTACCTAACCTGTACTAAAGTATCAAACCCATAAAGGACTACTACTATTCCACAAATCAGCTTCCAAGCTCAAGGGATTCAAAAGTTGGAAAAATGCCAAATTCAACCAAGGGCCATAACTCCATCAAAACTTTACGGAATTCTCCCCAAAGTTGATCAGGTAATCTACTCCTCATCCCCAATCAGTATACCAAATATCAAGGCCACAGCTAAAATAGTTTTTGAGATGGAAGTGGCTATTGACAACCGGTTGTCAATAGCGAATGTTCGCTATTGACAACCGGTTGTCAATAGCGAAAGTTCGCTATTGACAACCGGCTGGAATATTCCCTATCAAATTAAGATGGGCCAGTTTATATCTACTGAATGCTGAAGAAATAATTTGGTAATATTAAGATATTATAGAATATTTGACAAGAAAAAATGAATATGGAGATGTCATCATCATGATACTACTTCAACAAATATTTGTTTCATGCTTTATTAAGATATTATGGAATATTTGACAAGAAAACATGAATATGGAGATGTCATCATCATGATACTACTTCAACAAATATTTGTTTCATGCTTTATTGGAACTGTTATTTGAGCAGATTTCAACACAGTAAAGGCTTAAATGATGTTTATTTTTATAGCTATTTCTTGAGAGCCCCGGAATCTGATAGATAAGTTTTGATACTAATCAATTCTATTTTTAGCTCACCTGACCTGTAGGCTCACAAGGTGAGCTTATGTATAGGGTGGCTCTGTTGTCCTTTGTCTGTTCACATTTTCAAACAAGAATATCTCTTAAACCACCTGGCCAACCTTGATCAAATTATATATTTGGTATGTAGCAAATTAGCAATGTGGTCTTCTACATAAATCCTGGAGCCCTGGGAGCCCAGTGGGTTAAGCGCTGGCTGATCAAGGGGTCGGGGATTTTAGCCCCGCCGGAGGGGGAGTTCTTTCCATTGTAAACGGGGTTCTATTGAACACAGCCTTTCATTATCACCCGCCCATCATCCTGATATGACTGAAAAACTGTTGAAAAGGACGTAAAATTGCAATTTTAAGAAGGTTAAATAAGCCACAGAAGCAAATAGGAGGTCGAAAATATTGAACTGCAGTAAAGCATTGAGATGTGTCCATTAACATTAATAAAGTTTTATGTCCTTTTGGAGATCGTTTAGAAATAAGGAACACACGTGAGAAAGAACATGGCAGATTCCTGGCAAGTGCACACGATATTGTCTGGGCACGGATATGATTATGACATTATCAAAATGATCTTATATTAATCGAGTCAATGATAATTCACTTACTTTTTCAATGGTATGATAATAAAAATGTAACGAATACAACATTTAAATGCAAACGAGTTGTCAGATTAGGTATTATAACAGTATATTCTGTTTGCAAAGTCAATAAGATGAAGCATTGAAGGCTCCTCAATTCTCGGAACGAACCTTTTTATTGTCAAGAAGTTGGCTTGTTTACCATCATCTAGCAATATGGTCACCTGAATAGCTGCCCATTTAGCTTTCTGTTTTGTTTTGCAATATAAAATATATAATAGGTAAAAATACATGTTCTGGCTTTTTCAGTTGGGGTTGCTGAATGACCACCTGTTTGAGGAAGAGCTGTTCATTCAATTTACCGTGCATGTCTTTCGTGAACTTTTTGTCAATTTGTGTGTGTGCTTCTTTCTCTTTGGTTTAAGGGCGGGATGTGGGATCTGATTGCATTAATTCCTGATCATTGCCTATCATTTACATGTACTTCTCATATTATTGCTCGGGCTACCAGGAGCAGAAAATAGCCGGTTTTAAGCAAAACATCTTAAACAGGCATAATACCAATGCAAATTAGGCACTCTATAGAACTTTTATGTGTACTTATGCTACTTTTACACGTTTTGCTTGTAACAATTGCAATTTGAAGCAAATCAAATATCAAATCTCTTCATTATACTTCTGCAATGTTAACATTCAGAAGCCTTATGTTTTTCTTTCAACATTTGAGGATTACTTCAGGGCGTGTTACTTTCTGTTACAGGTTACTCAAGCATAAATATACAAACTTCTTAACAGTAAAAGGTTAATCTGATAACTCTTTTATTGTTGAATGTTGTATACGTTACCACTTGTTACTACCAAACCAGGAGTTTAAATAAGTGATTTTTCATTGACGAGATTCAAAAGACATTTTCAAAATGAACTGAAAGTAATGACAATATGCCGTAACCATATTACCCATGGCTGGACAATATCATCTGCACTTTCAAGAACAGAACCAATGAAATCAAATCTGCTTTGTTCTTTATCGCAGGTGGTCTTTGCTTTCAGATTATCTTCAAGCATGTCCTGGAAGTCTGGTGGAATGATAAAAGCATAATTCCAAAAGGAAGGTTCTCTGGAAGCAAGTTATGCATAAGAGAAAACACTACATGTACATTTATATTGGTTTTGGTGAATGTGTGTTCGGTAATGTAATGTTGCTACACTGCCAATGTCCCCTAGCAACAGCTGGAGCTAAGTTCCTTTATTTCAAACTGATTCAGAATGACCCCAAATGATCCTAAACATCATTTTCATCATGATGAAGTAAGAGAGAGAGAGCTTTTCGTTCTAGCCACACGTCACTTTACACTTGTGGCAGTAGAGTAGAATAACTCTTACTTTTTAACCTGTTATATACGTTACTTTGGTGTAAATATATGCGATAAGGCAAAATATTTTTATTAATCTTCGATTTTATATAAAGTTTCTATAGGAAAGGGTCAGAACAGATAAAACAGCGTAAAATGTAACGTTTAGGAATTGATTATATCCGTGCAACAACCAGGCAACCCACGATACCAAACTGGAAATAGCACCATAAAGGTAAAGTTATAAGACAATAAGTAAGACGTTACTATGGGGTAGTAAAATAAACTTGCAGCCCAAAGTCTGTGTTGATTTATTATAACTGAATACATGCAGACCACAATTTCATGTAAGTATTATTAGGACAAAGAGTAGGCGTTTGACCTAAAATGGTGTTTGTTTACATGTTTCATTTAAATATTATATTTCTTTGGACCTTTTTTCTGCATGGGGTAGCATGAATCGTTGTATATACACAATACCATGCCAATCACTTTTGAGTGCGGAACATTTTGGTTAGTTTCTTGGACATTTAAATCTACCACTATGCCTTTTAATGGACGAAATTATTGAGGGTTATCTCATTGAACAATTTAGCTTACCTGTTTCGCAAGTGGGTGGGGTAAATTCATATAGAAAAATGCTCAAAAATTAAAGGGGAAATTCATTTTGATGCATTATGGCTCTAATTAGTAACACCTGTATTGAAACGATATCTCTAGAGCAGGAAAAGAATGGCATTGCTGCAAAACATGACTTCCGCTGAAGTGCAACAAGGTAACAGTACATGCCGTAATGGTGTTGATTTCAGGCATAGGGTACCAAGGAACACATGTCAATCAAAGCATCACGACAATAAAATTTTGAGAGCAGAACAATCAAACCTCCTTTCAGAAGGTTATGTCTAATAGAACAAGAATTCCGCAGAATGCTATGTCGCACCTGCCTTGCTCTTCAACAGTAGCAGAGATCATGGTTTGATTAGATTTGATGAATTCATGTATCAAATTTGAGGGAAATGGACTTGCAAGCTAAGAAGAATGCAGTTCTGGACATAAAATTCAACAGTCAACAGAGTATGAAATAATCATTTAAAGTATACAGTAGTTAAACAATCCAACAGACCAGCTTAAGAAAACATTTTATGCCATCATGCCTGATGATGGTAAGTGGGTTAGTTTGTGAGAAATATACTTTAATGCTAGAGTACATACAAATGTGGATGCCAGGTTGACCTACAAATTTTCAAAGCCAACAAAGCATGAAATATACATCAAGCATAAGGTTTGATGCTTATACCATTGTGTTTAAAGAGAAATGGACTTAAATGCTAGGGTCAATGCAATGTTGGAGGTAAGATTTACAAAGTCAGCAGCCCTTGAAATAAAGGTCAATGGCAGAAGGAAGTGCAACATCCCTTGAGATCTTTTTATGATGAAACTTTTTGCCAAGTTTGATGATTCTAGGTATCATACTTTAAGAGAAATGGACCGACAGGCTAGGGTCAATGTAATTTTTGACGTGAAATTTTACGATGTCAGCAGAGGGTTAAATATAGATCAAGGGTAGAAAAAGTGCAAGATGCCTCAGGAACAGTCTAAGAAGAAACCTAGTACTAGGTTTGATGATTGTAGGTATCATAGTTTGAGAAAAATGGACTTAACCACTAGGGTCGAGGTAATTTTGGACATTAAATTTTAGGATGTCAGCAGAGCATGAAATATAGGTCAAGGATAGAACCAGAGGGCCAATGGCCCTATATCGCTCACCTGAGCACTGAGGCACTGAGGTTACAGCAACAAAACACCATGCACAACAGCAATAAAAACACCATTTATGTAGAGGATAATATCACAAACATTTATGCAAAAAATAAGCTAATGGCTTCTCAGATCTTTGGCAAAAAAAAAAAATGTGAAAATTTGGCCTTTCAGCTGCAATGGCAACTAATCAAAATCAGGTGTTTGAGAAATATTCATATGGCTGGTAGAGGACTATTCCAGGAACATTTCTGAGTTGTTTTGTCAAAATATCTGCATTAACACAGAAATAAATAGCAAATGTCCACTTTCCTCATTATAAGTCTATGGAAACTTTAAGTTGCCATAGCAACAAATTCACATGGGCAATGATAATATAAAACATATTTTAGGTAGAGGTTAAAATTATCAATATGTATGCTCAGTATCAGCTTCATCCCCCTCATGGCTTCAATTTTCCCATTATGAGTCAATGGAAACTATAAGTCGCCGTAGCAACCAAAGTTCTTATGGTATTGGAAGAAAAAGAATAAAATTTATGTAGAAACTACTGTCATCAACACGTTTGCACAATATCAGCTTCATCCCGTATATGGCTTCTGAGCAGAAGATTTTTTTTTTTCGAAATTTACACTATATTTTGCCATGGCAACCAATCAAATTCAGTGATTTGGAGAAAATTCATATGAATCGTAGAGGACTTCTCAAGAAATATTTCTGTAGAAAAAAATTTAAACAGTTAGTTAGACAGCAAAAATTGCCAATTTCCATTTTCCTCATTATAAGTCAATGGAAACTCTTAGTTGCCATAGCAACCAAACTGCTGGAGCAACTGCCATGAAAAACAGTAATTCTATAGAGGCTAGTACTAAGGTTCTTTCTGTAAAGTTTGAGCTTTATTGGCCACACAGTTTCTGCGAAGATGATTTTTTAATATTTTTCTATTTTCAACCATTCGGTTGCAATGGCAACCAGCCAAATTGCGCAATTTGTATAAATTTAACATGGCTGGTTAAAGACTACTCCAGGTACATTTCTATAAAAGTTTTGTCAAAATATCCACAGTGGCATAGCAATAAATGCAAATTTTCCATTTTGCCATTATAAGTCAATGGCAACTTTCAGTTCCCATAGCAACCAAACTGCTAGAGCAATTGCCAAGAAAAACAGTACTTTTATAGAAGCTAGTACTAAGATCCTTTCTGTGAAGTTTGAGCTTTATTGGTTGCATAGTTTCTGAGGAGATGATTTTTGAATATTTTTTCTATTTTTAAACATTCGGTTGCCATGGCAACCAGCCAAATTGTGCAATTTACATAAAGTTCATGTGGTTGATAGAGGAATATTCAAGGAACATTTCTGTAAAAGTTTTGTCAAAATATCTGCAGTGACATAGCAATAAATGCAAATTTTCAATTTTTCCCATACAAGTCAATGGAAACTTTAAGTTGCCATAGCAACCAAAGTTCTGAAGCGATTTGGATAAAAAACAGTATTATTGGTTCCCCCTGCCTATAGATGCTATATATAAAATTTGGTAACAATTGGCCTTGTAGTTTCAGAGGAGATGTCGTTTGAAAATATTGACGGACGGACGACGGACGGACGGACGGACGGACGACGGATGCCTGCCTATACTATAAGCTCACCTGTGAGCCTTCGGCTCAGGTGAGCTAAAAAGTGCAACATGCCTCAGGAACAGTCTAAGAAGAAACTTAGTACCAGGTTTGATGATTGTAGGTATCATCATAGTTTGAGAGAAATGTACTTCACCACTAGGGTCGAGGTAATTTTGGACATTAAATTTTACCAAGTCAGCAGAGCACGAAATATAGGTCAAGGATAGAAAAACGTGCAACATGCCTTGAGAACATTCTGAGAAGAAACTTTATACCAGGTTTGATGATTGTAGGTGTCATAGTTTGAGAGAAATGGACTTAACCACTAGGGTCGAGGTAATTTTGGACATAAAATTTTACGAAGTCAGCAGAGCGTGAAATATAGGTCAAGGGTAGAAAAAAGTGCAACATATCTCAAGAACATTCTACAAAGAAACTTTATACCAGGTTTGCTGATTGTAGGTATCACAGTTTGAGAGAAATGGACTTAACCACTAGGGTCGAGGAAATTTGGACGGACGGACGGACGGATGGACGGAATGACTGACGGACGGACGGAAAAGTGAACTCCTATATCGCACCTTGCTAAAGCAGGTGCGACAAAAAGTAGTCAAACCAAGGATAGCAGAGGGTGCCACCTCTTTCAATTTTTAGCTGACTTGGCTCCTAAAGTATATTCACAAATTACATTTTCTTTTCAAATATATTATAAAATTTCATGTTACCAAATTATTTCTTCAAAATTCAGAAGATCTTAACTGGCCCATCTTAATTTGATAGGAAATATTTCAGCCGGTTGTCAATAGCGATGTTCGCTATTGACAACCGGTTGTCAATAGCGAACGTTCGCTATTGACAACCGGTTGTCAATAGCGATCGCCTTTTGAGATATCTTGCTAACAAGATAGTTATCTCATTTTTTTAAAAGGGGCATAACTCCAAAAAGGGGGCATAACTGGGAAAAGAAAAAATATGTGTCAGCTAATTCACTGCAAGAAACCCATTTACGAAATTTCAAAACCCTATGCCTAGTGGTTCTTGAACTCAGTAGCTGCATAAGTACTGAACATCAGGGGAAGTAACTCAGTAAATAATGAATGCAAAGTTACCTTACTTTACTAAAGTATTTAGCACATCAAGAACTATTACTATACCAAAAATCAGCTTCCTAGCTCAAGCGGTTCAAAAGTTGGAAAAATGCCAAATTCAAACAAGGGCCATAACTCCATCAATATTTTACGGAATTGTCTCAAAAGTTAATCAGGTAATTAACTTCTCAGACCCAATCAATATACCAAATATCAAGGCCATAGCTCAAATACTTTTAGAGATATCTTGCTAACAAGATAGACACCTCTTTTACTAAAAGGGGCATAACTCCAAAAAGGAGCATAACTGGGAAAAGAAAAAAATATGAGTCAGCTAATTTTCCACAAGAAACCAATATATGAAATTTCAAAACCCTACGCCTAGTGGTTCTAGAACTCAGTAGCTGCATAAGTACGGAACATCAGGGGAAGTAACTCAGTTAATAATGAATGCAGAGTTACCTTACTTTACTAAAGAATTTAGCAAATCAAGAACTACTACTACACCAAAAATCAGCTTCCTAGCTCAAGCGGTTCAAAAGTTGGAAAAATGCCAAATTCAAACAAGGGCCATAACTCCATCAATATTTTACGGAATTGTCTAAAAAGTCAAGCAGGTAATTAACTTCTCATACCCAATCATTATACCAAATATTAAGGCCATAGCTCAAATACTTTTAGAGATATCTTGCTAACAAGATAGACACCTCATTTTTCTAAAAGGGGCATAACTCCAAAAAGGGGGTATAACTGGGAAAAGAAAAAAATATGTGTCAGATAATTTTCCACAAGGAATCCATATATGAAATTTCAAAACCCTATGCCTAGTGGTTCTTGAACTCAGTAGCTACATAAGTACTGAACATCAGGGGAAGTAACTCAGTAAATAATGAATGCAGAGTTACCTAACTTGTACTCAAGTATTTAACTCATCAAGAACTACTTCTACACCAAAAATCAGCTTCCTAGCTCAAGCGGTTCATAAGTTGGAAAAATGCCAAATTCAAGCAAGGGCCATAACTCCATCAATATTTTACAGAATTGTCTCAAAAGTTAATCAGGTAATCTACTCCTCTTACCCAATCAGTATACCAAATATCAAGGTCATAGCTCAAATACTTTTTGAGATATTTTGCTAACAAGATATTTATCTCATTTTTCTAAAAGGGGCATAACTCCAAAAAGGGGCATAACTGGGAATAGAAAAAAATATGTGTCAGCTAATTTTCCATGAGGCATCCATATATGAAATTTCAAGACCCTAGCTTGCAGGGTTCTTAAGTTACAGCAATCATGGAAAGTGTGACGCACACACACACACACACACACACACGCACGGACGGACAAGCCAAAAGCAATATGCCCCACCAACTTTTTCAAAGTTGGGGGCATAAAAACTGTGTGTACATGTTTTACTGCTTCAATTTTAGCGCTTGTAGAAGATTTTTCATGAAAGATTTGATTGAAACGAATGTAAATATAAGCAATGAACTTAATTTTTCTGATGTTTATCGAATCGTAAACTACATTGGGTCACTAGCAAAGTTTACATGAACCCCTTCGGGATTCATTCACTTTGCATGTGACCCAATGTAGTTTACACTTCGATAAACCTCAGAAAAACGAAATTCATTTCTTAAATAAATTCTCTTTATGCTTACGGAAAAAAAAGTATTTAAATTAAATACTAAATTTAAATACTATTTAATCCGTAATTTACCCATCCCTTAATTGGTACATGCATGAAGTGTTTATTCTATTGATTTTTCCAAGTGCACCTCTTTGTTTTGCACACGTGACTTTCTGCTTTATGTAAACACATACTTTACACACAGACATCGATGAAGGCAGTCTGCGAAGAATGCTGACCCAGTGACTAGGGCTGGGACGGGTAGAGATTTTGTAACCGAGTACCTGATCCCCTATTACCCGTGGGTACCTGTTACCATAGCATTTTGAGCATGTCCACAGTTAGAAATATCAGGGATTTTGCTAAGGACTGAATGACTGGTGGTCCACAGGACCAACTTATCCACAATTTAAGTGGTTCGACCGATGTTTCGGCTATTCTTTGTTATCATGCGTTTTCATTTAATTTCAAAATCAGTTGGTCTGCAGGACCAGCTACCAAAGACATCAACTGGTCATGCCCAAAAATCACTGGTCCAGGACCAACAGACTTATGGTTAATAAATCCCCTGAAATATACATTTAGCTCAAATAATAAGAAAGGTTAAGTCATTTTCATACATATGTATGGGAAGGGTATGAAAATTTAGAAATCTTCCTGTTATATTATACAAAAACGATTCGGCAATTATGATGGCAACTTATACAAGAACGTAATGTTCACAAAACATTGCTCTATTTGCTATGAATTCTATTGAAATAGAATACTAATGAATTACATATTAATAAGCATTTGGGTAACGGGTAGTAAATATGTACCTGGATAAATGGTCTACCCGACCCGGACTCGGGTACCCGTCCCAGCAGTGACCCTAGTGTAGTTTGAAGAATTACCAAACTGGGGCTCTAAATTATTGCTTTTGGTCTAGAATTGTAGATAAGATGTAAATCTTTAAAAGCAAACCAGGTTTATTTCATTTCTCCGTTATATAGGCATGTATCCGGCACATTGGACTCCTATACTTATAAAATATTCCAGCTTTTCATCTGTATCTGACTCTGTATATGTTGACGGTAGGACCAAACGGTACATGAACCGTGGGTTCATGTTTTTTGAGGACTTTTGGGAACTGGCAAATTACTTCTGCACTCAAAGATAAAGCTGCATTAAACCTCTAGAAGCTCTATCAAATACATGCAACCTGTCTTTAAAGAGCCAACCCAAGGGAACACAAATTTTAATTCTTGAAATTATGGTTCCCAAAAGCTTAAGACAGGCAGCCCTTAATAAGGCAACAAAACCTATATGCAGCATTTGTCTAACAGATCCCTGTTAGCTTTGTATATTTCCAATATTTTGGCTTAGTTTCGTTTGGGCCTTTATTGGGCAAACAGGGTTTTCTGTTTGCATACCCCACCCACCAGAAGTGGCATTCTGTTTACTGTTTACTGTTTACTGTTTCCATAGGGAACTGTGGAGCCCTTATGGCTCATATTTCCCCCTCTGTAGCTTCTCTATACTGTATGACTTCCGGTGTGATATTTTGAATTCTTGTATAAGTTAGTTTGGATGCAAATAATAGTTTACACATTAGTATATTTCACTTGTGTCAAAACGTTGTTGTATAAGGTGTTTATCTAATAAAGTCTTGAAACTGATGACTGTTTTAGCAGTAACAATTTCTTCTGTTAAGTTGTTCCATAGATCTATCACTCTATAACAGAAACTTTTCTGTTTCAAAGATGTAAGAGTTCTGTGTTTTACCAACTTTTTACTATGCCCTCTTGTATCATGTGTTCTTTCATTATCAAGAGTGAAGAAATCTTCTGAATTTACATCGTAATGTCCATTTAATATTTTAAACACTTGAATTAAGTCCCCTCTCATTCTTCTATATTTCAGCGTGGGCAAGTTTAATTCTTTGAGTCTATCCGTGTAGCTTAGGTTGACTATATCAGGTACTAATTTTGTTCCTCTCCTTTGTATGTTCTCTATCATCTGAATATGCTTTTTTAAACTGGGATTCCACACTGAATCACCATAATCTAATATGGGCCTTATAATTGTTTTATATATAGTTAAGAAAGTGGTCTTGTCCATGTATGAGAAAGTCCTTTTTACTAGGCCTAATAATCGATTTGCCTTGTTAACCATGTTGCTTATATGTTCCTCAAATCTTATATTATTTTGAAATGTTATTCCCAAGTCCTTTTCAGAGGTAACCACTTTTAATTCATAACTGTTATCATTTAGATCTTTCATGTCATAATTAAAAGATGGATTTTCTTTTCCAATATGCATAACTTTACACTTCATAATGTTGAAGAACAACAACCATTTGGAGGCCCAAATACAAAGTTCATGTAAATCATCTTGTAATTCTTCAAAATCTCTTAAGTGTTCTAATTCCGCGAAAAATTCTGATACGCAGGAATCGCGCTATTCTACTCTCTGAGCAACTTAAGCATGTGCAAATATAAAGAATGTTTTGTCTGCTACTGAAAACTTTTGTCTGATGATAACGGAATTATTACTAGGATCGAATTTGAAATCTTCATCCGTTTCTTCTCTGTCCGCCATTGTTTACAAATTGATACTGGCTCCCAGTAATGGAGCTACTGGGTAAAACCCTATACCAAATTTCATAGTACGGTAACGGATTCATGATCTAATTTGTGCACCATCGGTCAGATTGGACTGAACCACGTATTCCCCAGGGCCAGCCAACTGTTTTGCCTCATCATCATAAAGTCCTAGCTAAACGTCAAGATGACTAACTAACTAACTAACTAACTAACTAACTAACTAACTAACTAACTAACTAACTAACTAACTAACTAACTAACTAACTAACTAACCAACTAACTAACTAACTAACGAACGAGCTAACTAACCAACTAACTAACTAGCTAACTGAATGACCAACCGCCTGAGTGCCAGGCCATCTGGCCAGCTGACTCACTCACTCACTCACTCACTCACTCACTCACTCACTCACTCACTAACCCAACCCAACCATTACCAACCAACCAATCAACACTCACTCACTCACTCACTCACCAACCCAACCCAACCCAATCCAACCCAACCATTACCAACCAACCAACTAACTAACCTGTGCATGACGATCTGTCCCTGGAACCATTACTGAGGCTGAGCACTTCACAGCTGCCTGATATGGCTTAGACTCATATTATGAAATGTTAGCTCCCAGACGGCCGTGAACAGAAATGGAGTCGTCAAGTCTCCACTGCGACTGAAAAACCTATCCGAAGATTGGCTTTCTTATGTAGGAAGTCTTACTGTGAGACCTTTTCACCTTGCTCGCTTAGCGATCAAATGACTGACCGTCTGCAGTGTGAGTGGCACCAGGAGGGACGAGGCTGCTTTTTCCATTGGTGTTCTCTCGTACTATGCTACAACAGCTGTAAGAGGACCTACGCCTCTCTACTCTGTACAGTCCCGGATCCAGGGGGTGCGTTTATGTTGAGCCCTGCCACCTGGCCCTGGTTAGATTGAAATATATGTTGTGATATCTCATTTGAATCGGCGAGGCGATTCTAATGAAATATCACAACATATATTTCAAGACAAAAAGAACATTAACAAAAATTCTCATCAAGTGCCTTCTTAAATCCAAAAGAGCCAAAGTTTCTCCTTTATTTAAAAAAGATAATGCCATGATTAAATCCAATTTTAGGCCAGTCAGTCTTCTTCCAATCCCATCTAAGATTTTTGAGAAGGTTCTTGCTAGTCAGCTGTCAGAGTATTTTGACAACATTTTTGACGATTTTCTTGTGTGCATTCCGAAAGGGTCATGGATGCGAAGCAACTCTTTTAAGGCTTTTAGAGGACTGGAAATATGCTTGAGACAATAACGAATACGTTGCAGCTATCTTAATGGATTTTATCAAAAGCTTTTGATTGTTTACCTCATAATATTCTTTTATGCCGGTTATCATCATATGGTCTTACTGCAAGTACAACCAAGTTGTTGGAGTCCTATCTCTTGGAACGGAACGCAAACAGCAAATCAAAATTGAAAACGTTGTAAGTGGATGGGCAAAAATTAAAAAAGGAGTGCCTCAGGGCTCAATTTTAGGTCCTCTTTTTTTAATGTATTTATTAATGACATATTTTACTATATAAAAAAACTTTGAACTCTACAATTATGCTGATGACAATACTTTATCCTTTCATTCTCCAAATTTTAATGAAATCATTAATGTCCTAGAAAAAGATAGTAAAACTCTTATGGATTTGTTTAGTTTTAATTGCATGCAGGCTAATCCCAATAAATTTCAGGCCATTGCCGTAGGGAAAAGAACACGCGAAAAATCTCCTATTTTAAGCTTTGGCTCTATCAATATAACCTGTGATGAAGTTGTTAAACTACTAAGTATCCACATCGACTTTAAATTAAATTTTGATAGCCATATTAACAATATTTGTAAAAAAGGCAGCACAACAACTGAACATACTGAAACGAATTGGGAACCGCCTGAGCAGATTGAGCAAATTGTCAATCTTTCATACTTTCATTTTATCCAATATTAATTTCTGTCCACTATATTGGCATTTTTGTTCAGAAGGAAACACAAAAAAGATGGAAAAGATACAAGAAAGAGCTCTCAGATTAGTTTACTACCTGTAAGCAGGTGATGCCTACTACCCCGCGGGCACATGATCACACCTCTGTTTTGGGGTCCATGTCTGTGTATCTAAAATATTCCGGAATTGTCTATGTTTAAATGGCCTACGAGTTCGGACTTATGATTTGGGTACCTTGACCACTATCGTTTATGATGATTTTATAAGTTCTTATGAAGCTCTCTTAATCAAAGTTAATTTACCCACTCTACATATTAGAAGAATGAGAACAATGACCCTTGAGGTTTTTAAAATTTTACATAGCTTGTGTCCACATGTCTTAGCTGATCTTGTACAGAAAAGGGGAAGTTCTTACAATTTTAGGTATTTTAATATTTTGCAGGTTCCATCGGTGCACACAAGTACTTTTGGAAATAGCTCTTTTAGGTATGCTGCACCAGTGCTATCATGGAACTCACTCCCTGATGATTTTAGGAGATGTACAAATTTTAATCAGTTTAAAGGTTTCATTTTATCTTGGAATGGAAGAAAATGTAATTGTATAGTTTGCAAATCGGAGTGAGCCTCCTTGGCACTGCCCATGCTGTATTTTGTGTCTTATTTGTCTTAAGCTGTATCTGTAATGTTGTTGTATTTGATTTTTGTTGCTTTTGCCCTGTGTTTGTACTGTAACTGTGTTAAACTCTGTTGTGTTCTTAGCTGTATTTGTTTTTAAGAGAAATTACAGCAATGCGTTGGATGGGGTGGGGTTCTCTTCATATTGACTGGAGGGTGGGGTGGGACTTGATATTGAGCAATTGAGCTGCCACTTGCGAAGCACCACCCTCTAATGCAATGTTGGAGGGACTCAAATTATGAAGCCTGCTCTATCCAGGCATATCAATTTTGTTTTATGGTTATGCTTGTACTGTATACATGTTTCTTTTACTCTGTGTTTGTCTTTTAGGTGTACTTGTAGTTGAGTTTATTTTGCTGCAATAACTGATTTGCTATGGCTGAGATGGGGCTCTCCTCACACTGATTTGGGGTGGTGTGGATCTTGTTGTTTAGCAATTGAACTGCCACTTGTGAAATGCTACCCTCCAGTGCAGTGTTCTGATGTACCTAAATTGTGAGTCCTATCCTATCCAGGCAGATCAAGATTGCATATATTCCTACTGTCATAACTTGTTGTATTTGATTAGTTGTCTTAATTTTGTCTTACAGCCTTATAAACATGTTATAACTACTATGTTTGTAACTGGTTCTAGATTTATGATCTGATAATACCCATACTTATTTATTTGTAGCTGCTCTATATTTGTTAATATTGTATAATTTGTTTGTCAATAGTCGGTTCAAAAGCTCTTCAGAGCTTATGTTACATGTTGTACGTCTTGCCGACTCAAAATAAATCTTGTATTGTCTTGGCTTATCAAATTGATCCCTAATTATATCATATATTTTCAAGCCCAATTCCCCGCCCCACTCCACCCACACACATACATCTCAGCACTTCCCAGCCCCACAAGTTATCCAGAGCCCCACCGGTATGTGGTGGTCTGGATCCGTGCTTGCTGTATCAGTAACATAACTTACTCAGCCGAGCTGGTGCCTGAAACAATATACAGCAGACTTATAGAAACACCTTTGACATTTCACTTTAGATCCTATGCTCTTAGTCATTGAAGTAGCTCATAGACCTGCGCATCATCTCTTTTCTTTCAAACTTTTGGGGCTTAGAGACATACAGAAACGCGCGTCTGTCGCACTAAATTTGGCATGGGTACGTTTATAAATTATACACGGCGTTTGTGCTTGAAATTCTAAATCGAATCTAGCTTCAAGCTTCATTGTTATAGCCAACCTGTTAATTACTAAATTAACCGTTGCCTCTTTCTGCCCTTAGTATCTGGTAACACAGCCATTTTGTCTGAAACAGAATTGTGTTTCATTATCAGTTTCAATACTTGGCCGAGGATGAGAGTAAAAATAGTCACTCATTATTACACAAAATAAACATCTATTTCTACATCTGTACAGCTTCCATATCACCATATGTATTACGAAATTGATTCCCTACAGCACCACGAGCCGGTGCTGGCCTGCTGATCTAGCGCTGACCTGCATACTTAGCGATCCCGGGCTCGATTCCCACTAGAGTCGACTGGAACAGTTTTCAACCGTAAATGGTGTTTTATTGCAAACAGCCTGTCAGTATCACCCAGCCATTGTACTGATGTGACCGGTCGAAAATGACATAAAAGCGCAAGTCGTCAATCCATCCATCCAGCCAGCCAGCCCTAAAGCACCATGAATAATATTTACGTATCATGTCTTGTTAATATGTTCGTGGTCCCCGCAGATGTATATCTAAGGTCGAGATGTAGAAACTTTACCTGAGCTAGAAGGTAATAGGTAGGTATTAAAGGAAAGAAAGTAATTTAACATTATCTTTCTTTCAGAATGGAACCTCGGTAGCTCAATAGGTTAAATACCTTCCCATCATCCTGATACGACTAAAATAATGTTAAAAAGGACGTAAAATCGCAAGTCACCCACCCACCTCTTTCAGATCATTTAATTTTGTGGACATTTTTGTCGTTTCCTCTCGTGTAAGAACGCCAAAATGCGTCCGAACCCGTGATACGATTGTTTTGAAACCTTTTTGTACAACGTTTTTATTTCCTTCTCTTAAAAGTATCAAATTTTCGAATCACCACTGGAAAGTAAAAGTGTGCAGTGTACCAAATTCAGAAATCCGCTCGAAAAGTGTAGAACAAGTTTGTGTATTTGACTGGGCGTTTCATGCTTTACGATTTTTAGGCAGCGTGAAGCCTTTTTTTCTATAGAAAAAGCGCTTCACGCTTAGAACTCTGACGGCACGAAACGACCAATCGAATATGCCCTGACAGAGGTGATTACCTGAAACAGAAACATGTTTCGGAAACATGATTTTATGAACCAGAAGCATATTTCAACCATTTTTAACATAACATTTCAAAGCATAACATTTTAGTGCAATCCGCGAGTTGTGCATTTATGCAATATGATCCATATCTTCACAGGAATAATAGACTCAGTGAACACAATTGTAAGCCAAGATTTTTGGAAGGTCGTAGTGTCGGATCCAGAGGGGGTTTGGGGGGGGGGGGGGGGTCAAACGAACCCCCTCTTCAGCCTGAATTATTTCATTTTCATGGGGAATTTCAGAAAAAAATGGTCAAACTGCACAAATCGACCCCCCTCAGCTAATTTGAACCCCCTTTCCAAAATTTCTGGATCCGCCCCTGGGTCGCAGTAGGCATTCTGAGCCTCGGGTGTGTAATTCAACTTGAAACAAAACAGTTGATGTTTCACTTATTTTGAAATCATGTTTCTGATTCAGTTCAATAAAATGCATAAAAACAGGAGCAAGATACAGAAATATGTTTCTGTTTCGGGTATAAGAAATGCGCCCCAGGGGCTCGCGAGTAGTTAGCACTACCTGCTGTTTATAGATGCCATGTCTTTGTTACACAGAGCTCCAGATAAGAAGGGATAACAAAGATAATTCAGACAGAGATATTTTTCTTATTTCTCAATGAAAACCTATGTTGTGACCCTCATTAAAACCGTCTCGGGGAGACGGTTGTAATGGGGGGGGGGGGGGCATGAAACGGTTCTAATGAGGGATCACATTGTATGTTTTTATGGAAAAATAAGGAAAATTATCCCTAAGTTATTCCTTTTACCCATCCTCATCTGGGGCACTGTTATTATGGTCAGTGAAGTTGAAATTCCGATTACTGAAAACTTGTGGAGATCAATTTCGCAGCGGCCGGTTTGTAGGATAAGCGAGGTCTTGGTTTTTTACCGAAGAACAAGCTAACAGTCAGGAAGAAGTGCTATGGTACGGGATTTTACCTAAACACGAAAAACGCGTGTATGCGGGGAGTCAGCGTAATGGGTAAAACCCTTATGACGTCAGGAACGTAGTCTGCAGTTTCCAAGGTAGCGACAGCCCGTCTCCCGGGCTGTGGAGCCATTACTAAACGAATCAAAGAAAGGAAAACTGACGAAACGACAATGGCAGCAATACCAACAATAAGCGGTAAAGTATAACTCAGTTACGTATTGTTCTAATACTCTCACAGGCTGATAAATGTAACGGCCAGCTTTCGGATGTGTTTAATACTGTAGGCCTACAAGTCGCTCGGCTCCAGTCCTTTGAGTTTGATGGAGGACAGTCATGTTTCGGCAGAAGGTGTAACAAAACTTCTTAAGGGCTTGAACCGATCGAAAGCTTTAGGACCTGATGAATTGCATCCTAGGAGGTAGAGTTTTAAAAAAAATTAGCATCTGATTTAGGCCATATGTTTGCTCACCTCTTCCAACAATCTATTGACACCGGTGAAATCCTGAAATTAGCCTAGCTACAAGGAAACGAACCAAGAAGATCAATGCTTCCTATACCTTAGAGTGAAAGGTCCTCAATAACGTAGAAACTATCAAGGCATAACCACTACCAATGATTTGAAATGGAACACACATGTCACCAATATATGCACAAAGGCTAGTAGGACCCTTGGCTCCCTCAGACGTAACTTGGTGCCCAGCATGTCCACAAGACGTTAAAGAGTCAGCATGCAAGGGACTGGTGCGTCCAGTCCTGGAGTATGGTAGTTCAGTTTGGAGGCCGCAAAGTATACTTCTTCAATATGAACTTGAGAAGGTGCAGAAAAGGGCACCTAGATTTGTAACAGGAAATTACATATAAAATTGGGAGTAGGGCCTATGACTGGCATTCTGGAGAAACTTTTAAAAGTGGGAATCCCTGAAAAAAAAAGAAGGAAAGATAGTAGACTCATAATGCTTCACAAAGGTCTGACGGGTGCAGCCAGTATATCCATAAACGACTTTGTTCTCCCAAGTGGGCGTACCAGGAATCATATTTCCCTGGCATTTCAAACCCCATTGGCTGGGACGGACATTTAGGCCTACAAGTCCAGTTTCTTTCTCCAGACTATTAGAGATTGGAATTCCCTGGAAGATTCCCTTATATCTGCTGCCAGTAATTTTTTCCTCTATAAAATTGGTGCCTATAAAAGGCACCAGTCCCAATTTAAAATAGTATCTTTTTTTTCCCAACTGCAAGTTGAAAAATTCCCGATTGCAGGAAGAATTTTTCTAGGGACCATCTTACAAGCATAAATTTACTTGCTTGCTTAGAGAAATGACAGATTTGTTGCTATAATTGAATGTAAATATCATATATTCAGTACCATGTCCCCTGTTCCACCACTTGAGACTAAATTAAGGTGTTTCTGAAATTCCAAATTTTAGGAGAATACAATCCGATTTTTCCCAATTCCGTGGGCACCGGCACCATTCCCAAAATAGTGAAAAAATCACTGGCTGCTGAGTGTGCAGATGATTCAGTTACTAAGTTTACTTCTCTTGCAAGGGCTAGGGACTAGTTTCCCTGATTCACAGGTCCTGGTGAATGAGTGTCCTTGGACGTATCACCAGTAAACAATGCTGATTCTGATTCTGACACAAAGTATGCCATAGTAGATATATATATTCTGAGTAGCCTAGCCCTAGATCTACGCCTAGCAAATCGGGCTGGTCTGTTTTCACCTATTATGTGTAGATCTACCATTTTCAATCACAATGACTGGTCGTGGCAAACACTGAAACATAGGTATGCACGCGCATGGCAACAACAAGAAGCTATCAACCGTGTTTAATACCTACCAGAGTAGTGGTGGGAACAACAAGCATTGCCCGTATGCATGTGGCATTTCAAACCATCTCTGGAGCAACATCCACCCGCCCAACTATGAATTGTGACCATCGATGTCGACAGAGAATATTTACAGCCTGCTAGATCAGCAGGCCAGCGATTCACCAACTGAGCTACCGGGGTTCCTAGTCCAAGTGGGTCGGATAACTTGATTCTGCCAGCGCCTAATACTGTAGGTATAAATATAAACGAAACACCTTGGGGTGCACAGAGAGGCAGGCAGTAGAGTTAACACTGCTGAGAATATTGCCCTTGGAAGACTGCCTACTCCCTGATGGGAGCGGGGTCCATAGTGGTAGTGGTCTGAAGCCACGTTAGGGTCGGTGGTCGGGCGATGGTGTTGGATATAACTTCCAGTGCCGGGGCGTCCTACTTATTTGAATAATAGTAGGGTAAGGTAGGCCGACTTGCAGTACTTCTGTACTTGCCGGAGGGGCGAATGGGGGTTGTTTGGATATACAGCCGTAGGTTTTGATTGATTGATTGTTTTGGGTTTAACGGCCCTTTGAGACAGTATGTCAGTCGATATCGGGACGTCTCCCAGAGAGGGATAAAGAGGAGAAATGATAGACGAGTGAAAACAACCCCCACCCGCACCTACTGCAAGCACAGTAGGCCTTTGCCGTACAATGTTCCAAATCAGTAGGATGACCCGGCATTGGAAGTTACACACAGCACCACCCGACCACCCCCTACAGCCGAAAGACACAACTTAAATGCGGTCTATTCACTGGCATCTACACGTTACATGGTAATCGGGCCGTATTTACCAGTTCACTATAGAAAGGGCACCTGACTCGTAAGTCAGAGGTCCTGGGTTCGAATCCCGGTCTGGCCACATACTTTCGTTTCTCCTTCCGCTGATTCAAGAAGGGCAGTTGTCAGTTACTGGGGAAAGTATGTGCACTTAGTACTGGTTAACCGCTTAGAAGGTCTAAGCCTGCCCAGGAATAGTGTGGTTAGGTGAACTGACCGTCCTTACATGACCTTAGTTGTTTACCGTGGACGTTAAGCATCAAATCAACCAACCAACCTGCCTGTAAGCTTTACAGACCACTTCCTAGCAGAGTGTCAGTCCCTTCAACATGTCTGACACAGCTTCTACAGGAAGATTCAGTAAGTTCCTGGTGTTGACCTACACATACATAGGTCATACGGAGACAGGACTTCGGTTTGTCTCATCCAAAAGGCCGTATTATATGACTTCAGGTGTTTTTATATAGCCCAGATACAGATATCATAAAATCAAGATGAATATAGTATATTCATAAATCAACCCATGGGTATCCATAATTAGGAAATGATGAGTAAATTGGGTTGGTGTGCCTGATTTTTTTATGTCCATAAACCAAGTTTTAAATATCAGTAAATCGAAATTTGGGTATTACAAATTCATGATGAATGCTGGATACCCATAAGGCGAATTACTCAGTATGAATATTCACAAATCGAATTTTGGAAATTTATGAATTGGAAATAAATAACTAAAACAATATACTAATCCGTCAGTCATTAATCCGGCTATCGGGCATTCTTTGCGCCTCCTTTCTTTGATTTGTGGCCTATGCTAAGGGTACTAAGTCCACTTTGTTCATTACGTACGTAAGCTTATTTCCCTTGGGTAACGAAGATGGCTTATACTAAGAACTTATTTCTGTTCCCTTCTATTCTCTAAGATGTGGCTGGCCTATAGGACCGCAGTACATTCTCTGTTTTCCTGATTCTAGTGGCGAGTAGAGGCCCGGATGACGACGAGGATTCAGAAGTGAATTCTAAAGTGAAGAAAATGAAACCACACGTTCCAGGAATAGTCACCTTTGCGGACCATAACCGACCACTGCCCTGGACGGTCACCTATCACGCCGTTGTTATGTTTGCTGATATTTCAGGTAAAATTGCATTTTGCCTCGAGATGGGGACACAATACATGTGCAAACAGCGAAGACCTAGATCAGCCTGCGCATCCGCGCAGTCTGATCAGAGTCTTGCCTGTTCGCATCAACAGTATGTCTGCATATAGACTTCTACAGATGGCTAATGATGAAATCTGCAGGCTAGGGAAGATCCCTATTAGATTAAAAAAAGTGACGTAAACGCTTTTACTGTTGATGATGTTCTGTTTTTTTATATATATACAGGAAAAAGCATGATTCCTATAATATTATGTTGTCTTCGTTGCCTGTGTCGAATGTCAGGCCAGTGTGTCAATTAGAGTATTTGCAAAAGTTACAATGGCGGATCCAGAGGGGGTTCGAGGGGTTCAAACGAACCCCCCACCCCCTTCAGCCTTAATTATTCAGTCATTTTCATGGGTAATTTCAGGGAAAATTGGTCAAACTGCACAAATCGAACCCCCTCCGGCTAATTTGAACCCCCTTTCAAAAATTTCTAGATCCGCCCCTGAGTTAGCGCTCCCGACTTCGGATCACGGAGGCAAGACTCCGCCTGAAACTAAAAGGGCGCTACACAGAGCCTTTAATTATGAATCTGCTCATCTGGATCTACTCTGTTTGAAAATTCAACTGGTTTCAATTTGGCGATTCAAGTATTAATGATACATGTAACTGAGCCGCGACACGACAAACCAACAAAGCGGCATCAGCGCCACGCGAAGTCTCAGATCAGCCTGGGATCCGCTCAGTCTGATCAGAGTATTTGCTCTGCGCTTACATTGTAGGTAAAGTTCTAAGCTAGCTTCATGTGGCCGACAAAGACGCTGATCAGACTGGGTGAAAGCCCAGGCTGATCTGAGTCTTCGCTGGGTGCACATGCCACTTTGTTGGTTTTGCCGTGTCACGGCTCATTTGTTTCCTTCATAGGGTTTACGGCGCTATGTGAGAAATATAGTGGAATGGGACAGTCTGGCGTGGATCAGCTGACAAGAACTTTGAACGACTACCTAGGCGCCCTGGTGGAGGGCATTTTAGGATCAGACGGTGATATATTGAAGTTTGCAGGTACGGTGAGCTTTGGTTCAGGTGCATCAATATCAGTGACCCGCGGTACGACAAAAACAACAAAGTTGCATTTGTGATACCTTTTTCTTCGTCAAAACTTGTTACGTCTGACCAAATAATTTTATGGATACCAGCATTAAATTCCGATATTAATTACTTATAGAAAACAATCGTATTAATCATTTTGAAGTTATCATATAACACAAATTTGCCCTTGGATCATAAACGTTTTTGACAATTTTGTTGAACCTTTGGCTGAAAAAAACCATTTTAAACACGTACCACCCTTTTATGTCACCCGATGTAAACGCAGGGGGTGGGGGGGGGGGGGTATAGAAATTACTCTCGTCCGTCCACGTGTCCGCCGGTGCGTCCGTCCATCATTCCGTCATTCCTTCCGTCTATCCAAAATCTTTTATCCGCAATTCCTCCTACATCTTTCGTTGGAATGCTTTGAAATTGTGCATATTGCCTTTGTATGATATTAAGATGTGCATGTAATTTTGGATGTTTGATCAGGCAATTTTTGACGGAGTTATTGCCCTTGCTGACTGATACCTTGTGTACACAACTACTGCCATATCTTTCATCGAACTGATTGGAGCCGCGACATGACAAAACCAACAAAGTGGTTGTTAACCCAGCGCAGACTCAGATCAGCCTGGGCATCCGCCAAGTCTGACCAGACTCTTTGCTAAGCGCTTAAAGGATAGCTAAGGGTCTAAGCTACCTCCACGCGGACAGCGAAGACTCTGATCAGACTGGGTGGATGCCCAGGCTGATCTGAGTCTGCGCTGGGCGCACAACCACATTGTTGGTTTTGTCGTGTAGCGGCTCATTTGATATTGAACTGGTTGTGTTGCCATAATTTGTAGATATGCATGTGGTTTTGGATTTTTCATTATCATAGTTTTGAAAGTGCTGTGTCCTTTTTTCGATTTTGGCTGTTTTCAACTTTTTGAACAGTTTGGCATAGAGAGCTGTGTTTAGATAGACTATTAGTATTGGATGTGTTGGTCATTTTGATGATGATTTTCTAGTGCTGTGTTTATTATCTACAAACGTAATTACCCTTTTTAGGTGGTAGAAATTCCTGTCTTATATCTGCAACTCCCACATCGTTCCCTGGATAGATAAACATTTGAAATTATACAGATTGTTTTTGTATGATGATTAAGGACCAGTTTCTTTGAAACATTTTGCGTACGTCAATTCTCAAAAGTGGTGTGTCCTGCTAAGACTGGACCATGTGTGTTCAGATTCGATTATCTCAAGGACTACTGAAAACTTTTTCTTTAAAGTTGGCTTTTTGAGCGGAAGAAAACAACTCTTTCTAAAAACAAAATAAGATTGAACAGCTGTCAAAAGACGCAAGCATAATTAACAGTGTCTTTGAACTGTTTGATTGTCCCTCGTATATGCACGAAAAGAATTAAGCGTCACTGCTGGTTTACAATTATAGTAAATGAATGATTTGTAACTAAAACATGTTATTTCAAGTTTAGCGCATTAAATTTCATTTTTTCTTATGTTTGCATGGCTAGACGGAATAAAATCTGACTTTAAGATAGTTAAATCATGTACTACATATATCAAGGTCGAATCATGCGGCAAAGCTTTTCCCGAAATAAGGACCTTCTTTCCGCATACCCTAGTCGCCTTTAAACTGTCAACAAAAGATAACTGTAACACCACTTCACACGACCCAGAACCATCAATATGTATCTATTATCCTATCATGATAGAATATGATAATGGGCCGCGACACGACAAAACCAACAAAGTGGTTGTGCGCCCAGCGCACACTCAGATCAGCCTGGGCATCCTCCCAGACTGATCAGAGTCTTCGCTGTCCGCATAGAGGTAGCCTAGACCTTTACCTACTCTTTTAATTGGTTCGCGAAGAGTCTGATTGGATTAGGCTTATACCCAGGCTTATCCGAGTCTGCGCTGGGCGCACGACCACTTTGTTGGTTTTGTCGTGTCGTGGCCCATATAAATTGTTGTGCTCAGGTGATGCTATCCTGGCTATCTGGAGAGTAGGCCGGATTGAAGAGTTGCAGGCTGAACTGGCCAAGGTGGTCGCCTGCTGTTTGGACATACAGGAGAAGTGCGGAGAATGGAACACAGACATTGGTGTGAAACTTACAGTAAAAATAGGTCAGTTCTATCTTATAACTACTTCTCGCAAAACATATATTTATTTGCAGCATACAAATTAGGCTTGCAACTGAAAGGCAAAGTTACACAATTGATTATATTGATACACGTTACAGCGAGGGTTCTTTAAACATGGAATTAAATGACTGAAGTTTCTGTTGAAAGAATTTCCGTTTGTAATGTCATTGAAAAATTGGCGGAGCATGGCATACATTGTCATATATCTGTTACCATAGCAACTAAGAGTTCATATTCATGTCTCACTGGCGTCATCGAGACAATTTCCAGTTCCATAGCTGCTATGGTAACAAATCTTTGGCGTCTTCTCACTTATAATTCGAGAGGGGCATGGCATACATTATATGCCCTGCTCTTCTCGACTTATAGGTGAGATCTATCTGAAATTCATACAACGGGAAAGTATGATTTTCTCAAACATATAATTCAATCACAAATAATTTAATTCTCTGTCAAAAGCTGGATATGGTTGCATGTCACGCCATTACAAATTACATGTACATATTAGTTTTCATCGTGTTGCACTTTTGTGAACAAAATTTTCGCTTTCTCAAAAACAGGTGTGTCAGCTGGTGAAATGTCCGTCACATTCCTTGGAAACCAGGAATATCGCCATTATGTGGAACTCGGTCCCGCCGTTACGGCCGTGAACACCGCCGAAGCGTTCTGTCAGTCTGGTTATGTTGTGATGTCACCAGAGGCATGGTCTGTTGCCAGTCAAGATCGCTATGAGACTCAGATCATGGACGACAATAAACATGTTAGGGTAATCTATACATTTTTATTTTCCACTGTTTTTACTTCCGGTAACAACCTGAACTGATCACAATAAAGGCTTCGGTGAGAAAATTCTGAGTATAGCAAAAAAAAAAACAAAAACATTTTGTGCAATATATAAGATTTTGTTTGATAAGTATGCGTAAATTGATGTACACTTTACACTTTCTAATTGTATGCAGTATGTTGAAAAAAGAAGGATTTTAGCCTTTTTTAAGACGGAAAGCGTGTAATTACCCCACCCACTTCTCAGTTTTTTACCGGTATATCATCTTCTCCCCACCTACCACCCGCCGCCCCACACCCTTTTGCCTCATGTTGCCACTCTTACAATATGATAGATGTACATGCAAAGCGAATAGCTGAGGCATTGGGGATGTATTTAAAAATCTTTACCTATTTCCATTACCTCTAAATTAAAATCTGGCTTTCCACCCAATTTTGAAGTCTATATACAAAAAAAAAAAAAAAAAAAAAAAAAAAAAAAAACGAACAGAAACAAATTTAAAGCCAAGCATGGGAAGCTGAGTGCCAAAAATATCAGAAGAAATTGGGTATATCAAAATTTTATTTTTGACTAATTTCATAGGCAAATTTATATTACAACTGTCGGAGGTCCTTTGCCATCGCAGTGTATGTTTTTTAAAGGACACATTTTTAAACATCTTTGACAGAGGTATACTGTAAAGACACTGTAGAATTATACTTTTGAAGGACATAATTAATAGGCGTAATCTATATACAAACAGACACAGTCTTTGATTTTATATTATCATTGTTACTTTAAGACCATTCCTAGGCTAATGTTGTCCTGCAAATATCGCGGAAACTTTATAAAATCTATGTTGAAGATGGATTATTTGCATTTTATGAAGTAGCAAATTCTACATGTCTACCGAAGGTATAATGGTTTTGTAAGGAAAACAATTGTCTCAGCATTCGAAATCCTGTCTGCAAGAGCCTTTGCACAGAATGAAACCGCTACAATCTTTGAAAAACTGAACTTACTGACGATTTTTTTAACGCCATGCTTTTCGAAGATGAATCGATAACAGTTGCCATCCGTCTGACTTTGGAATGTAAATTGTAGGAGACTTCGGACGAACAGTTGACGAAGATTATTTTGTGATAACAATGATTTCTGAACACAATAACTCACACTGAGCATATGGAATTAACCCAGCCGGTTAAAATACCGGCCCTAAATAAAGTGCATTGCAACTTAATAAGAAACCAGAGGGCCAATGGCCCTATATCGCTCACCTGAGCACTGAAGCACTGAGGTTACAGCAACAAAACACCATGCACAACACCAATAAAAACACCATTTATGTAGAGGATAATATCACAAACATTTATGCAAAAAAATGAGCTTTATCCCCCCTTAATGGCTTCTCAGAAGATCTTTGGCCAAAAAAAATAATGAAAATTTGGCCTTTCAGCTGCAATGGCAACCAATCAAAATCAGGTATTTGGGAAAAATTCATATGGCTGGTATAGGACTATTTCAGGAACATTTCTGTAAAGTTTTGTCAAAATATCTGCAGTAACACAGAAATAAATACCAAATGTCCACTTTCCCCATTATAAGTCTATGGAAATTTACGTTGCCATAGCAACGAATTCACATGGGCAATGATAATATAAAACATATTTTAGATAGAGGCTTATGTTATTAATATGTATGCGAAGTATCAGCTTCATCCCCCTCATAGCTTCACTTTTCCCATTATAAGTCAATGGAAATTATAAGTTGCCATAGCAACCAAAGTTCTTATGGGACTGAGGGAAAAAGAATAAACTTTATGTAGAGGCTACTGTCATCAACATGTTTGCACAATATCAGCTTCATCCCCTATATGGCTTCTGAGGAGCAGATTTTTTTTTCTTGAAAATTAACCCTATATTTTGCCATGGCAACCAATCAAATTCAGCGATTTGGAGAAAATTCATATGAATCGTAGAGGACTACTCAAGAAACATTTCTGTAGAAAAAAAATCTAAATAACTGCAGTAAGACAGCAAAAATTGCCAATTTCCATTTTCCCCATTATAAGTCAATGGAAACTCTTAGTTGCCATAGCAACCAAACTGCTGGAGCAATTGCCATGCAAAACAGTAATTCTATAGAGGCTAGTACTAAGGTTCTTTCTGTAAAGTTTGAGCTTTATTGGCCACACAGTTTCTGCGAAAATGATTTTTTAATATTTTTCTATTTTTAACCATTCGGTTGCAATGGCAACCAGCCAAACTGCGCAATTTGCATAAATTAAACATGGCTGGTTAAAGACTACTCAAGGAACATTTCTATGAAAGTTTTGTCAAAATATCTGCATTGGCATAGCAATAAATGCAAATTTTCCATTTTGCCATTATAAGTCAATGGCAACTTTAAGTTCCCATAGCAATCAAACTGCTGGAGCAATTGCCAAGAAAAACAGTACTTTTATAGAAGCTAGTACTAAGATCCTTTCTGTGAAGTTTGAGCTTTATTGGTTGCATAGTTTCTGAGGAGATGATTTTTGAATATTTTTTCTATTTTTAACCATTCGGTTGCCATGGCAACCAGCCAAATTGTGCAATTTACAAGAAGTTCATGTGGTTGATAGAGGAATGCTCAAGGAACATTTCTGTAAAAGTTCTGTCAAAATATCTGCAGTGACATAGCAATAAATGCAAATTTTCAATTTTTCCCATACAAGTCAATGGAAAGTTTAAGTTGCCATAGCAACCAAAGTTCTGAAGCGATTTAAATAAAAAACAGTATTATTGGTCCCCCCTGCCTATAGATGCTATACATGAAATTTGGTAACGATGGGCCTTGTAGTTTCAGAGGAGATGTCGTTTGAAAATATTGACGGACGACGGACGGACGACGGACGACGGACGACGGATGCCTGCCTATACTATAAGCTCACCTGTGAGCCTTCGGCTCAGGTGAGCTAAAAATAATAAGAAAAATTTAATTGTACAATCTTTCGTATCATCATAAAAGCAAAATGTCGTGCTTTCTATACATGCATAACACCAGTCCCCTAGCGTTCCGCTGAACGTAGTGGTGAGACCACTTGCAAACCTT
Organism: Ctena decussata; assembly: GCA_963989385.1. NCBI lineage: Eukaryota > Metazoa > Mollusca > Bivalvia > Lucinida > Lucinidae > Ctena > Ctena decussata. Next base: position 32,030,226 of record OZ022499.1, on the reverse strand, counting down.
TCTGACCAACCCTCGTATGACTAAATTAATAACAGTTGTAGAATACGAATGTTGCGTATCGAGGACCATACTCTTGCTCTTTTTCTCTAGATATTGTTGATTCGGCCTCCTGAGAGAGTCAGAAGTTCGAGCTTGCCAACACCATCAGCACTCGAAGAGGCTATGAAAGGTAAACCTTTTAGCATAGGCAACCCATAAAAAAATGTATTGGTCTGCTGTGGCCTTTTTTTTTGGCCCTGCCTTAAAAATTACAAAAACATGAACCTTAAATTCATACCTTGTTAAATTTTAGTCACAGACATTGCCATCGTAAAAATTTGGCAGATAACCTTTACTTTTGGAAATCGCAGGGCTGATACAGACCAGTTTTATGAAACAAATTTTATGTAGTATATCGCGCTACCATCCAAGGCAGCAATTTTTAAAGTAGGAGAAATCTTGTAAAATATCTAAGGTAAACTGCAACTACAATGTAGTAAGACTGGTGACTTTACAACAATATCTCCTTCAGCTGATTCAAGAAAGACAGTCGTCAGTTACTAGTGAAAGTGCACCTAGTACGGGTTTATCGCTTAGGAGACCTAAGCCTGCCCGGGAATAGTGTGGTTAGGGTAACTGACCGTTCCGACATGACCATAGCTGTTGACCGTTGACGTTAAACAATAACACAATACCAATCCCTTTCCACCTAGTTCTGTCTTCAGCTACCCTAGCTGAGCTAGTAAAGTCCATCCATGTGCACTCCTTAATAGTGTCTTCCCATCTTTTCTTTTTTCTACCTCTTCTTTTTTGCCTTTTACCTAATTGATGATAAAAAGTCCTACCTACCCATCTGCAAAATTTTGAATAGGAGTGCAGCATCAATACTATTCAGTTAAGGTGAACTTGCCCAGCCAGAAGAGTCTGAGTAACCGTATAGTCGTTGTCGTTTTCATCAACTGAGCCGCGACATTACAAAACCAACAAAGTGGTTGTGCGCCCAGCGCAGACTCAGATCAGCCTGGCCATCCTCCAAGTCTGATCAGAGTCTTCGCTGTCCGCATGGAGGTTGCATAGACCCTTAGCTACCCTTTAAGCCGTTAACGAACAGTATGATTAGACTTTATGGATGCCCAGGCTGATCTGAGTCTGCACTGGGCGCACAGCCACCTAGTTGTTTTTCTCGTGTCACGGCTCACCGTATAGTCGTTGTCGTTTTCATCAGCTGTCTTAGCACCTTTTCCTCTGAAAGCAATGGCCGATATGGAGCATCTTTTGTGAAGCATCCCTATATTTTTTTTGTTGAAGTTGCTAAAATGATTTGTTTTGGTGCAAAATACTGTTTGTCTAGTCTCCTTGTTATTTAGATGAAGCGCCCGCGTGACCAAATGGCTAGTGCTCCCTACTCCCGATCACAGGGCAGTTGGTTCACTGAAGGCGAGAATCTGTCCGAAACTTTTCATATTAACAAGTATATCATATTATGTGAGGTTTTTGGTAAATTGGTGCTGAGATGTTTCAGTGCTCATATAAAGCATGATTTAAACGATATATTATATTCAGAACAAGTCTAAATTTCACGTTTGAGCTAGGTCTAAAATGACTGACCATTGAATCGAGAGCAGTGATCACAAATATTATAGAGAAGTAGCAGTTTTGGTTATATGACTTTGGTCGTCGGTGGATATTATTTCCGATGCTTGATAAATCCCGACGTCAAAAACGTTAAATTTACAAACAAAATAATTCCTTGAATAAAACTTTCGGCTTCTGGCAAATGAATAAGAAATGATATAGTCACTTCAAATAAAAATCTTAAAGAGTTCCCTCAAGAGCACAGCACACATTCAAAAGAAGAAACATGGTCCATACTTCGAAGTTTTGGCTTTTCAAGCCTCATCAGTGACCCTGAAAATACCGGGTTACGAAAATCAGAAAAAGGCATACTGTGATTTTTGTCGAGCCCGCTTGCGGTGAGCGAGACATAGTTGTCACAACTCAAGTTTGGTGCATGTGCGTACATATGTGCGTACGTTAGTGCGTGCATGCATGTGTTCATCCGAATTTGTCCGGGCCATAACTTCTACATTTATGGATGGATTTCAAAATAAATTGGCATAATTGTTTTCCTTGATAAGTAAAAGTGCCATTTGAAACATTCGTTCAGGTAGGTCCAAGGTCAAGGTCACACTTGAAGGTCAAATGGTAAAATGGTCCTAACTTGAGCTTGTCCGAGCCATTTCTTCTACATTTATGGATGGATTCAACATAATTTAGCAACATAGTTCTCCTTGATGAGTAAAAGTGCCGTTTGAAACGGTTGTTCAGGTAGGCCCAAGGCCAAGGTCGCACTTGAAGGTCAAATGGTAATATGGTCATAACTTGAGCTTGTCCGAGCCATTACTTCTACACTGTAGATTTATGGATGGATTTCAAAATTATTTCGTACAATTGTTCTCCTTGATAAGTAGAAGTGCCATTTGAAACATTTGTTCAGGTAGGTTTAAGGTCAAGGTCACGCATGAAGGTCAAATGATAAAAGGGTCAAAAATTGAGCTTGTCCGAGCAATTACTTCTGTATTTATGTATTGATTTCAAAATAATTTGGCACAGTTGTCTCCTTGATAAGTAAAAATGTCATTTGAAACATTAATCCAAGTAGGTTGGAGGTCAAGGTCACTTGAAGGTCAAAAGATAAATTATCATAAATTGAGCTTGTGTGAGCCATTTCTTCTACATTAATGTATGATTTTCAAAATAATTTCGCATAATTGTTCTCCTTTATGAGTAGAAGTGCCATTTGAAATATTGCAAAATAATTTGGCACAATTGATGTTCTTGATAAGTACATGTAGAAGTGTAATGTGAGTATTTATTCAGGTTGGTCCAATGTCAAGGTCACACATGTTCTCATCAACTGAGCTTGTCTTGGCCTTACTTCTGCTTGTGTTCCATAATGAAAAATTAAGAAAAGAAATATGCTGTCTAAGCATGATGCATGATGTTGTTTGGTTTCTTTCTAGATTGAAGCAGTGACTTTTGACATATTTATAGGTCATTAAAGCAAACAGCAGGCTTGACAAGTTGTCCCTGGACAACCATTCCGGTTTAATTTTAATACCGCAGTCAATTCAAAGACAGATTAGTATCAAAAATGGTCCAAATGGTTAAAAAGCGATGATCTAGAATTAAAGTCTAAATCAATAAAAAAATTCTGACATCTCAGAATATATCCTCTGATCTCAAAGGACAAGAATAAAATATAACCTGCACTATGGATGATGTACGGTGAGGCGTTCTACGGCCGCCACACGGCACAACACCAGCTGCAGTGAAGTCAAATAAAAATCTTAAAAAGTCTTAAAGACTTTCTTCAAGACGGAGCACATATTCAAAAGAAGCTTTGAAGTTTCGGCTTTTCAAGTCTTCATTAAACGTATATGTATTCTCAGTTTTATTGCATGTTTCTCTGTCTTAAGAATACACTTCTCTTAACTCTTATTTATAAACCTATTCCTTTTTCCAGAACGAAAGATGTCCTTAGCACCCCACCTTTCTCCAAAGGACCTAGCTATGTCACGCAGCGGCGGAAAAGATGCTCCCCGACTGGGAACTATAACATCGAACGTTGTCGTTGTGGGGCCCGTCCAGAGTGCCCCCGAGACCGTTCCAGAAGTTATCACAAAACCAAAACAGATGAAAGGATTAGTCACCAGCAAGATGAAAATTGGATCGAAATTCGGCAAACGTAAGTTTTTCACTGCCAAGCGCGTAGTTGCATGTATGCATATAAGATGGTGACTATTGAAATTGAGTAACATTGACAGAATGGCAGCACGCAATTTGTATTTGCATATACCCTTATAATTTGATAATAATACCAAATTTCGGCGTAAGTAGGTCACTATCACAACATAGTTACATATTTGCAAATAATTTTGTGCATAAAAAACACTTTTTAAATTGACAAATTTTCGAACCAGCATATTTGCATATAGAAATTTTAACTACCAAGGGCTGATTTGCAAATCAGATGGTGTATTGGAAATTATTTGAAAACGACAAAACTTCTACGTGCAGCTTTGTATTTACATATTCTTGACGTTTTTTTTTTAAAAATAGAAAGTATTTCAATATTTACTGCATACAGTCATTTTAAACTGATATATCCTAAGGGATGAATCCCCAGCGTTCAATCCGTAGATAGAAAACATAATTGTGCTTATCATGAAGTGCATCTCCTTCCGCCTGTGACTTCATTTAGAAACAGCACCATTTTTCAGCACCAAATAGACACCATGAGGAAAGATTGATTGGAGCATATATCAGGGCATGTGCCGCAGTTAAAACAGCTTATCCATTCAATTGTTTAGCGTCTTATGTGTTTTCTGACAGTCCTTGCTAAATGTCCATAAGCTCTAAAGGCTGTTGGTGTGAGTTTATAGTCCTCAGAAGACTTGGATTGTTGACGGATGTCCCATAGTCCTCAGAATACATAAACTAGATTTTCCGCAGTCCTCAGAATACACAGATACTTGATGTGCTTTTCACATTCTTCATAATAAAAAGTAAAAAGATAGGCAATGATCAGGAATTAATACAATCAAATCCAATAGGGAAAGAAGCACACACACACGGAAAAATTGACACAAGTGCAGGAAAAACGCATACGGTGAACCGAATGAACAGCTCTTTCCCAAATAGGTGGTCATCAAGCTACCCTAATCAAAAACAGCATCAACATTTATTTTTATCTATTTTATTTTTAACTTGCAAAACAAAGGGCAGATTGGGTAGCAAAACAGGTGACCAAACCGCCAGAGAAAATAGACAAGCGGACATACTACAATGTAACATCAAGGAACCACAACAGAAGTACCGCCTTGGAACGGTCAGCAAATGATTACTGGGGGAGGGGGGGTCTTAGATATTTAGTAGAGTTTTGATGGAGTTTCAGTAGCTTTTAGAATACGCAGATATTTGTTGGAATTTCCAGCAACAATATTTAGTATCTTTTGAAGTATCAGCGACGATTGTTGAGTGTTTCCAGTTTGAAATTTGGCCTTGATAAGGCACATGGCACATATGCTGAACGTTTTAATTGCTTAACAGTGGTGGTTGTTTGAGATAATCCTTCCCCTTGGTACAATTTCACCTCGCTTGAAAATCTCGGTTAGTCTGTGAATAATATTTGTTTGCATCATAATCTATTGAATAATTCTTGGTTTAATCCTCAGATGGTGATTCGAAAGCGTCGCGAAATTAGACATTAGTGATTTGCTGCACAAATGCAGATCGTTTTGGCAACATGGATGAGCTTAAGATGATGCATCCATCTGAATCTTATGATAATTTGCAGATAACCTGAAGATGTGCACGAAGCTTTACGTGAAGATCAAAACCTTTTTTGAGGAAATGATTCATTCAAGGAGCAGTCAAATCAACGCCTGTACTGTTTGGCTTTTCTCCTGTCACGTCTATTACGCATATTAGAAAAAATGAGCCGCGACACGACAAAACCAACAATGTGGTTGTGCGCCCAGCGCAGACTCAGATCAGCCTGGGCATCCGCCCAGTCTGATCAGAGTCTTCGCTGTCCGCATGAAGGTAGCTTAGTCCCTTAGCTACCCTTTAAGCGCAAAGCGAGGATTCTGATCAATTTGGGCGGACACCCAGGCTGATCTGAGTCTGCGCTGGGCGCACAACCACATTGTTGGTTTTCTCGTGTCGCGGCTCAAATCAGCCTGTCATTGCTTTAATTTATTAGAATTTTTGTTTCCAAAATCCACGATAAACCTAAGCTTCGCCAGAAAGGTGAATCCGTCTCGATACAAAAACGGTATTGATACGGTACTGCATCGATACCTAGGTCCAGTTTTGTAGTCCATTTTAACAGGAAATAACATTAAATCTGTATCAATCATGCTTCTTAATTTATGCAAGAACTTGTTTTTTCTTCATCATGTCTTTAATCAGAATTCTGAATACATTTTCTTTGTTAATCTTGCTTTTATTTAGAAATCTGCATGTTATATTAAAAACAAACACTGGGGATATGCTTATCTTTTTTTTGGTAAGAAACTATAACTTAAAACACCACTGTGTCTTGCATTTTTGCGTGTCATATAGATACATTAAAATTCGTATCGATGAGAGCAATAACTGTCATGATACTGTTTCACAAGGTCGCTTGACTCAGCTGTGTTTAACATGGTTAGCATTTTATTTATATAGTTCGGAAAGTTGTGGAGACGGTGACAGAAATGAGACTAGACATCGCTCTTAGACTTTACATCTTGATTCCTGTGCTCAAAAAGGTAAACTATATTGAAAACTGACAACAGGCAAAACATTAACTAGTAATATTGTAGGGTGTTTTGGTATATATTGTGATCTTTCACGCTATAAGTTACCGTCGGGGAGTCCATAGACTGCAGCTGTTGAATGAATAAAGATACATCAGTTTGTATTTGAGTTTTAAGGAAATTAATTAAAGCATAAATGCACATGAACAAAGTTGAAAACGGTTGTTGTTATAGTTGTGTCAGTTTCTCTGTCCATGTGAAGCGGCAAAATTAAATACTGCAAAATATTATCGTCATGTTTATCAATGTTAATATCAATATTTAGAATCGGATGACACTATTCATAAGAAAGAAGATTGGTCTGACTATGCAGTTTTAGCTCATTAAGCCTCATCAGTGCCTATGGACTGGCAGCAAAAGTCAGAGGAAAACACTGTAATTTTGTAAATTCAAACACACAGTTGATTGAAAGACTGGTAGTGGTATATAGCGTAAAAGGGGTCCAAATCGATATAAAATCTGTCCAGAATAGACTATAAATTCCGATTTCTCAGAATATTCCCGCTGATCTAGAAGGATTAAAAGTAAAATATAAAGTGGTTGAAAGTATATTTTTTTAGAATGTGTGAATACATTTGCATGTTTTCACGCCATTTTTCCAAGTGATCAACTTTCGTGACTTTCTGTTTGATTCCCTATACGACTCTATCCTTTTCCTATCCGTAAATTGACTGGCAGAAGTATTGCTTACCAATCAAAATGAAATAAATAGGAACATATAACGGTTCAACCTTAGACAAACATTTTGCACGAGACTTACTAGGTATATAATCAGTGTATTTTGATATTGTTTCTCTAAGGTGTTTAAGGTAGGCATGGTTAAAACATCACAAGGATAAGTCAATTGACAAATTTTGAGAAGAGAGGAAACAATGAAAAATGGCAGAGATGTTTCCTCTGAAAGTTTACCCATGTACCTTACTTTTTACTCTCTCTACCATATCGCCCTTTCTAGCTTGACGATGACCAGCCTCTAGAATATCTGTCCGAGATGAGACAGGTATCTATCGTGTTTATGAATCTGGTTATAGATGAAAAACAAGACACAGCGGGACTTCTTCAGAAAATATTCGAGCTTGTGTATACTCAGACAAAGTCAATGCATGGTTAGTATGACTATTTAAAGACAGGGATGGGACTATATAATGTGGATTAACTTCCACAGTGTCATTCTGTCTCTTGATCTCATAGTGTCAACACCTCCAGTTAGCCAATAAAATCATCAGAACTGTGAATTCTGGTCCACTGATTGGTTGACTAAATTCTCACACCTTTACCTATACAGGTAACTTTGTTATGCGCTGGGAACCAGACCCCCTGGCAGAGAAGTTCTGTCTTTAAGTTTGTTTCAGACGTATATATACATCTTTGAAGTTTTTAGTAAATAATTTTTTGCAAAAGCAATAATGTTTTAGACTTCCTGTTTGGTTTCTTGGTGGATATACCCTTCCCAAAATGGGGTCTTTTTCTTAAAAGAAAAAAATTGCTCCTAAAAGGGAGGCTAGGTTGAAAATGACAGAGTTGTTTATCCATGCACCTAACAGTAACAGTAAACAGATTAAACTGCAATGATATTTATTTCATGCCTACCAAGTATGATATCAGTATTTGGAACACGCTCTGGTTGTAAATACTAGATCGTAGATAAACCACCCTGTTTATACGTATACAGTTAACTGATATTTATTATATAAACGATATTTAATAAAATACTGTCATATTACTCACGGTGGAAACCCACATTAAAGTCGCCATAGGTCTCCCAGAGGTAAACACGTCGAAACACCAACCATTAAACCGCCGATCCATCACCACGTTTGACGACAATATGGTGATGGCCGTTGACATTGAGTCATATGAAAGTCTAAGAGTAAAAGGAATAAGTTTTAGAAAAATGACAATTTTCTTGACAAAATATTTTTATAATTTTTTCTGGTCCCCAATTAAGATATGCCACATCAACAAAACCAAGACTGCTAATAAGATTCTTCATCTCTACATTGTATTTTAAACATATAAAGGACCAGGTATGATTTGGGCCATATTTGGCCCCCCTCATTTATGAATTTTCAAAATTGCACTTCTTTAACTTCTGTTCACGTAATGTATGAGTTTAAACCTTTAACCATCAATTCTGACTAAAATAATCTATACTCTAATGGTATTTAACTTCTTCTGAGCCTCTAAATGTACCCCTCCTCAGCTGGTTTTGGCAATTTCGGCCATTTTTGGCTTGCATTTGGGCCGAAAACTACCTGAGCGCAGGCAAGTGCACAGCTGATTGTTTGCATAATAATGCATTTTAAAAACATCAACAATGTGTGAAAAATTCAGCTGTGCACTTGCCATCGCTGACACCTAATTTTAAACTTTTTCTAAATAAAATAACGTCATTGAAGACGGTTGCCATACAAGGACGCGCGTGCGACAGGAACTTTTGGCAGTGAAGGTAGACAATCTACGGATCGCCAAGAAATTTTACTAAATAAAAAACCAAAACAGACCGCTTTACCTTCTTTCTGATAAGTAATACAAGAATATATGATGCAAAACAAAGTTTTTTGCTTCTTCATTCATGACGACGCTTGACCTTTGGTCAGAAACAACTCCCGATTCTGAAGGATACATGCAACTGCAATGTTGCAATCGGGACAGCGAATAAAAGACGATACCGAAAGACGGTACTTGTACTACCGCTGAGCCACTTGGAAAACGTCGTTAGGAGAATTGAAATAGTAATAGTAAGTAGTAGTAGTACGATATTTGTACTCATGAATCCATTAATTGGCGTGGGTGGTAATGGGAGATAGGTGTGTGTTTCTGTGTGTGTGTGTGTAAGGTGGGGGGTGCAGGGGGCGGGTTGCAGAAACATGCTTCAGTCCTCAAATCATCAAACAATATTTTTTATGCATATCACTTGTAAGATTCTCTTTAAATTGTATGTTAGAGTTGCTCCCATTTCATAAATAAAACCAAGTAACATCAAATTGGGTATTGTCTGACTGAGAAATGACGAGGTCACGCCCGTGTTTCAGTATATTTGCTGGATATACTTTACCAACAGATATTCTGTTGAACACTCGTTCCACTTTTTGATGTACAATTCACCCATTTTTCTATCCCAAGCTGTTTATTTTACATAGGAACATGTTAGAACCTATAAAATCATTTTATCTAATGACGGACATCAAGAACTACATGGTAATATATACTTTGTCATATCTATCTTTGTCAAGCAATATGCTGCAGCTACTAATATGGTACTAAAATTGCCATTTTTCCATGTCCCAACTTAGTGAAGTGCGATCCTTGGTTATATATAATAAAGCAGAAACACTTCAGGTAGAACTTCTGTGTTGTTTTACGTCATCTAGGGTTCAAATAATTTGTTCATTCATTGTGTTACTTATAGGTGACGATTTTGAAATTTTCTGGGTGAAATGGCAATGTCCCCTTAATCGCTTGAACTTCCGTTACCGCCAGATAGTGACAGATTTGTTATATATCTTTGAATAATCCATATCATTCCTGCACTTAGTTTGGTCTAGTGCTATTACAGTTAACCCACAAAGCAGCAAATAAATACATATTATGCCTCCAGCGCAAGTGACAAAACCTACAATTTCGACAATTGGATTGGGACAAAATTGACTTTAACTTCCGTGACCATGAATTTAGAACTGGATTGCTGCTTGAATGTTTTGATCTTAAAACTACTTTAAGATACATTGATTCAAATAAAAAGACGCGTAAGACAAAAAATCTTGTTGTATATATTTTAGATATGGGTTGTTAAACTATGAAACTTTTAACTTCCGTTACCTTTAACTTCCGTTACCAAAACCATGCGTGATTAATTTGCATGAGTAATTTTCACAGCACTTGTTATCTCATGAAAAAAACAACTTTACAGTGGAAAGATGGAAGGCGCCAGAGTTCAAAAACGAGCTTCAGTTCAAATTAATTTCAACATTTTATTGTGCAGTTGTGTCACAAGTGTGTTATCTACTTTTTACAATATTATGTGTACATGTACGATAAATTTCAACTACGTAGATATACTTTTGGTGATTTTTTTTCGTGCCGACGTCATAAATATATAGACGATCTATAAGATAATTTTACCACTCGATTATATTCAGTAGTACACTGTAAAAATGTGTTTAGAGCCAATGCAGAAAATGCAGTCCGATTTTTTATGTGTTTAAATCGTAACATGTTCAATTTGCAACGTGTTTAGGTTTCTTTGACTTCAATTTGCCAACATTTTCTAACATCTAATTGTGCATCAAATCATGGAATGACTGTGAAGTGTCAAACCGCAAAAAAAGTAAAAAATATAACCTTGTTGGAAATCGTGCACGTACGGGACGATTTAAATTAGTGCGACTTCCTTGCATTTTTCTGCGCCCCACAATACAGCAATTACTGATACAGGAAAAGAAATACTTGGAAACGAACATCGCAGGTACATGCACTGGGCACTGGATGTTCTCGGCCTCTGCAATGCGAGGAGGAATTTGAAAAGAAGGCGATATGAAGCAGAAGGAGCGAGAGAATACAGCAAGGCTTACAAAAGGGTTCAGGTGCCCTGAAGAGAGCAAAGGAGGACTGATTAATTAGGGATACTCGGTGCAAGGAGACTGAAACTTAATGCCTAAAATAACACAACTGCAAGTGAGCGCATCAGCTGGTGTGGATTAAAATTCAGGGAACAGGGTAGATCCTAACTATCCAGAACAGGTCTGGGACATGTCTTACAAAAGAATGATAGACGATCAGCAGATGGAGAGAAAATTGCTCTGAGCTATACATTCATGAGTGTTATGGCGACAATGCAGTTCTGGACTGCACTCAACGTCAAAACGAAGATCTAAAAGCGATCCTTTGTGAGGAAGTTAAGATTGCAGTAGTAGCTCTAAAGTCCGCCGTAGTTGATAATAGTACCTTAGTAACAGCTTAGCTATGGCAAAGTATGAGCAATGCATAGTTTAATCAAAATATTTTGTTTCCAATACCTACGGCTGCCCTTTGTTTCCAATACCTACGGCTGTTTATATAATAGGACAAAGATTGTGAATTACCCAGTTACCCAGTATTACGATATGAATAACTCAGTGTCTTAGTTACCCCACCCACTCTCATACATGCAATACACGACTATCATTCTGATCATTCTGCTGATTAGCTTCATTAAGAGTTTGTATAACATATATGGTTGATATATTAATAACTTAAAAAATAGTGCGAAAATAATGAACCACACGATAAAAACAAGTATAAAAACAAGTACATGTAATGTATGAAAGATATCTATTTTCTTGTTTCGCTCCATCTATTTTTTTTTTCAAATCGTTGCCATGGAAACGGTTAGGGTAAATAGTTTACTTTTATTTTTTTTGTTTATATAACAACGTATATAAAAGGAAGCGCATAAAAAATCTGGCCTATGTTTGCAAAACCAAGTCAGCAGTTATAAAAAGAAATGTGTTCATTACCATTAATTGCTATGCAGCTTCAATGTAAATCATAAGTTATCTCCCGTTTTTCTTTCTTAGAGATAAATGTTTACTTTGAATGCATAATATTTTATTAGCCTTATATCTTTGTTGTTTTTGTATTCATTTCTTATTATTTTGAACTTATCAACTCGCAAGAATAATGAAAAGTTTATCCATACCCCCATATGTTTAAATATCTTTTCATCCGATTTCTTTCAGACTAATACGTTCTATTCCGAGAAAAAGTGACTGCTGCACATGAGTTGATCTTGAAACGAATGGTTTATCTTAATTCCCTTGAAAGACAAAATACTGCAATTTTGGATGCCCCTAAAACGTAAATTTTCGATTGAAAACCAGTTTAATGTAGCGTTTCTGTAATCCGACAATTTCAGTGATCTATCAAGAGTTATCGCCCTTCATGCACGTGATAAGATGCAGACCAGTAAATGTCAAAGAGATTTAGTATTAATATTACATACCTTATTAGACCTGATACTTATCATTTACTTTTAAATTCCTTTCTTTGATATATATGGCAAAATGTATCCCTACACCCTAAATTTTGCTAAAAATCAGGGCAGAACTGCTTGAACAAACGAATGGCTGTAACTTTCCTTGTACAAGCCGTAACATCTCCATTTTCTAGATTTATATTGTTGACAAGGTGACTAATGAAAAAAAAACAACAAAAAACAATATTTGAATAAATTTTGAGAGGGGGCCAAATATGGCCCAAATCATACCTGGTCCTTTTATGATATTGATCTTGGTTATTTTCCTTGCCAAGAAAAACGACCCAAATACATTTTAGCACTTTTTCCTGAGAAACGCAAAGATGTTTTAGTTGTTAAAAGCTGACTTACACGATCATTTAGAATAGTGAAACTGGAAAAGCCCCTCCCAACAAAAACTGCATGGATTTATACCATCGGGAGAATCTTGCAGCTATTAAATACTGAAATTATATTTGAATACACATATCTGTACATTTTCTGCATACTCTAAATTTTCATGTGTATGTGATTGCCTGATAAATTCACTGCGCTGATGCCCTTTTATTACAATAATGTCACCACAGGTTTTGAATGTACTTTTCTATCTTTGGCTTATTATATGATACTCGTAACGAAGCTTTTATAAGAGCATTAACTTTATATGTCTTTCCTTTTTTTTTTGAAATAGGTTGTCTGAACAAAGTTTTCCTGTTTGATAAGGTAAGCGGTATGCTTTTGTAAGACAGCAATACCTGGCAGTTGTTGCATTCGATATTTATGCAACATTGGTAACTAGAAATTCAAGCCGTATTGTAGTAAACACGGATTATACTTATTATTTCCTGTTTCTTTTGCACTCATCTGCAACATATAAATATTTAAGGATTAACTCCTGTTCTAAGAAGCGATAGTTTTAAAGATTTACTTACGTTCAGTGATACACCTTGAGAGAACAAGATGAAACTTTTGAAAGTTTTTTTCGTAGTCAATAATCCAGTTTGAAAGAACAGACTAGTAACCGGAATGAAACGCCACATTTAAATCTGATGTTTGGTCTCAATGGTTAAGTCCAAGACTATTTCAAATTTACCTATCACAATTAAGAGTCATCAGTCATCCATTCATTCGAATGAGACTTTTAGCCGAAGGTTCACGTCTCGGTATGATGCTGGTGGGCTGTTAAGCCCGGACACACTCACTTAAATTTTAGAACAGTATATTTGACTGGTCACGAGCAATTTTTTAACTCAAAGCCATTACAAGTGCAGAATTGGATGATCTCATGGACACAATAATAACTGGCCCAATCGCATGAGAGTTTTATTTTTAATGCATTTTATGCATACGTGGTAACTTTGTTCAGTTTTGGTCAACATCATTTAGCAAGCGAACTACTTGACTTCGGTGTTTAAGCGGTGATACTGTAATCTTATCAATGGAAAGCAATTTAGCAGTCTATGCAAACCGAAATAAATATTTTCTATCATTGTCAAAATATATAAAAAATACTATTATACAAGTAATGTTAGCAAGGTATTTAAACCTCTATAGAGTCTTTAAGATATATAATAATTTTATATGCATCTATGAATAGATCTGAAAGCTGAATAAGCAACAATGAAGTTCCCTGTTTATATGAAATTGATAAATCTCGAAAGCTTTAGAATTATTTATCTAATTTGTGAATGAATATTCTTTCATAATGCTTTATTTTAATCAAACTCGGAATTTATAAGAGACTGGAAAAGGAATTAAAGTTTGTTTAGTATAATAGTTACCTTTCATCAAAATCAGTTTAATGGAAGAGCGGCAGTCCTTATTCTCGGTTTTACCATTTTGTGTCAAAGTATAAAATGAATCTATGAAGTAAAAAGAAAGGCAGTGCTTAGAAATTAATACAATCAAATCCCATATTTTGCCCTGAAAACCAAAATGGAAAGAAGTATTATACATGTATATACATAAATTGACAAAAGTTCACGAAAGATACTCAAGATAAACTGTATTAAGAGCTCTTTCGCAAACAGGACCGGTGGTCTTTCAGCGACCCAAACTGAAAACAGGATTTACATCTATATTGACCTAGCCCCGAGGTTATAAAACTTTTTTCATGCTTAACTCAGCTGAGCATGAAAATTCAAACTCATATTAAATAAATTCAGAGCACTCTGCAGAGATTTTTATGGTTTCCAACATTTGCTTTTCACATTATTTCTTTTATTATAATGCGCGAAATAAGCCTTGTTTAGTATTTTAGATTTATTCAATATTGAAAGTTGAGCACAATCTCAGCTGAGCACGAAACAGAGTTGTATAATCTCGGGCCTATTTTTTTAAAATTTAAATGACAAAACAAAACAGAAAGCAAAGTGGTCAGCTTTACAGATGACCGTATGAGAAGACCACAGACAAGAGAACATAAAAAACATAAAATATTGAGGAATTACAACAGAAGTATCGAACTGGAATGTTCAGTAATAAATTACTGGGAACTTGAACTAGTTTTACTGAGTCTTTACCTCGTAAGTTTGTATATGAGTAGAACTGAAAAGGGCAGAGTTGCTTCTCCTAAAACTGTATTCATTCACTTCAATCTTTCTTTTTTTTTTTTTGTAGGGTTGTACGTTTCTGGTGATATTCGGTTTACCAGGATACAAACATGAACAAGATTGTGCCAATGCCCTTTTGTCTTCTGGAAGAATGAAAATGAAACTGGATAAAATTACTGGTGTTACGTAAGCTGCTGTGTTTTTTATTGATTCTTAATGAAGGTTGGGTGTCTCAAACAGACCATTACAGTTATTTTATACAAATATGAGTCTTACTTTATCTTTTGCTAGTCCACACAAATTGGAAATTCTTGTAACTAATTGTTAAGAAACCATGACACGAAATGGTTATAAAGCTGATGGTGAGAAAATAGATAAGCAAAGATCAAACACGGCGGAACTTATAAGATCTGCTTGCCTCTGTATCCACGGTGAGGCTTACCTTTTGCCTCCTTAGTATAAACATTATTTTATTTGTATAAACAGACGATATAAATACAATACACATGATAAGACATATACAGAAGAATATACAAAAAGGATCCAGAAGAAGGTCAAACGACCTATGTAAATCTGTATCCCGTTTGTGAATAATGTTACAGCATATAATGTGGGATTTGGTATGTCAGCTACAATAAATAATGTTTAATCGAGCAGTAATATCAATGAAAAAGAAACGTGATAAAATAAATAAGAAAAAAAGATTTTGAGAGCATTATGGAAGCTGTTCGCAAGATATTGCCAATAGGACAAAATACAATCACGTAAAATAGTTGCAATCAAGGGCGGGCTCCAACGTGAGTTCTGAGTGAGTCAATTCTTTTCGTCTATCAGGGATAGATAAGCCATGGCCCCTAGTGAAACCGCCCCGCCGAAGTGGTTCTAATGAACGTCACGACACACGTTGCAATGATAAAAAATTGAGAAAGGAAATAAAATTTATGTCGAAGTCTCGACATCCAGGCCCACCCTTGTGTGCAGCTATGAACGAGACAAAACAGAAAAAGAATGGAAACAATGAATAAATAGATAAACAAATAAAATATATAAAAAGGAGAAGGAAAGAAAAGGAAGACTCCACGGGGACCCTGGGTGAGGGTCTTACCAAGTAACCAAGACATGCTTAGCTGGATGGCTCGGTTGGTTTGTGTTGCCATGTTGCACACAGAATCAAAGGCTAGAGATTGTCTTTTTGATCAAATTCGTATGTAATTAAACATATGTACAGTGTGTCTGGAAACGCTTTGTTTTCGAAATGAAAGACTGTACAGCAAAAAAAAAAAATAGACTCATTAGCTTCATTTGTTAGCTCTAGATTCCCAAAGAGTAGAGTATTTAGTGTGGGAGCGGCTATTTCAGAAATGGTCACTATCATCTCTTGTTTAAAATTCTGGAATAAGTTGCATTCCAAGAGAAAATGATTAGTGTCTTCGACAGCCCCACAGATAGAGTTCGGATGCGCTATAATATTATTTGAAAACAGATGCTGGTTTAGAGTACTGCAATTCATTCTAAGTCTGGCATGATATATCTGATCACTTCTTTTACCGATCACTTCTTTTGCCTCCTTTATCCTCCACGTTTTACCGTAGAGTTTGTATGTTACAGGAACATGTGCATGTCCCTTGTTACTTTTGTCTGTTGAAAACTCACTGATGACATATCAAAGAGGAGTGTTTCTGGCCATCTGCGAAAGTCTTCTGAAGATTATAAACTAGAAAATCATAATTCATTGGGTCATGCGAATTAACTCCAGTATCTAGGCAGGTAAAGATATAATAGTTATTGAAAAATTGCGATTGCTTTATTATGTGATTTTATTATTATGACTTAGTGTATCTGACATGTTTACAGGCGTGTTTCTATAGGAGTAACAACAGGTACGACGTTCTGTGGTGTAGTCGGTCATCCTAGTCGACATGAATATTCAGGTAAACGCTACTTAATCACGAAAGCGAAATAAGCCATTATCAGCCCAAAAAGTGATTACTTACAATTCTATTAAACAAAGGATTTGACGTGTTATGTTGATTTAAAGTTTGTCAAATGCAGATCACACTTTATTTTGCTGAAGAGATGCATTTGGATCACGAAACTATAAAGTTTTCAAATATTGAATGTTAGACCTAAATATTGGTAATGATACATTAAGGTGGGTTCTAAAAGACTAATATAGCAGTTTAAGTTTGAATGCCTTGCTAAATTAGTAGATAACTATTCCTTTAAGCACCAAAAGGCAGACGACAATATTTAGGACTGGAAATCTCGTCCAAGCTATATCATACATGTATTTAGAATTCGAAGACTAGAGGGCACACAGTATAGATCAAGATGAGTCAGCTAAAAAAGAAGCGCTCATCTTGAGCCACCTCATTTGGATCTACGCAGTTTGCAAACTCAACTATTTTGATTTTTGGCGGTTTATGTATCAAAACTTTTGTTTGTTTCGCAGTGATCGGCCGTAAAGTGAACATGGCAGCTCGCCTGATGATGCACTATCCTGCCAAAGTGACATGTGACGCTGAAACTTTCCAGACAGCTAGACTACCTCCAGCACATTTTGAAGTTTTGGTAACAAAGAAAATGAAAGGATTAACCAATGTTGGGACTATCAGAGAATTTCTCGAGCAGACAAAGGAAGATAAGATTAATGCAAAGAGCATCAAACATTCTGATTACCCACTTCTTGGTAAGATTTCATAGGAATAGTGTGAAAGATAATGCTTCTTGCAAAGGTATGGGTCTTGGATAGGTTGCGCTTTGTGAATTATGGCCTTCCCTGGGTCATTTATGGAAGAATGTAGTGAAAAAGTAAAGGTTCTCGTAGCTTAGTGGCGTTAGCGATAGACGGGATCAGAGGCCCACCGTATCTTGGGCACAGCATATAAAAGACGGACCCTGTTTGGAAACAGGAACCCATTTACCGCTGGGTTATCATAGGATTTTTTACGGTTGCCGGTTGGCCCATTGGGATGCGAACAGTCAATCTTTTGCATTCTTTCTACTCAATCATGCGCCTTTCTGTCAGATGATTATTTTGTAGTAAGTCGTAAATGTATTTTGAAAAACATGTTAAAGACTATTCATTGGGACTCGTTAGAAGTATTGCATACTGTTTGTTTTAATGGGTTATGCTTCTTCATAAATATTAGTTGTCTATCTCGTTACATATTTTTTTTTTGTTTTTGTTTTTTAAATATTTGCCTGTTCTAAATCATTTGAAAAACACCTTTACTAGTCAATGTCAATTTGAAATATAAATTGAGCCTGTTGATAAATAAAAGTTTGTAAAACAGGAATTTCATTTCAATCACAAATTTACAAGTTTCGAGACATTTGATCGGATGATCCAAAATAAGCATGTCTTGCTTCTTCAGGACCGCAGTTAGCGAGTATAAACGGTAGGTATTGAAAAGCCAGTTTAAGCAACGACAAGCTGACTAAGGTCTTCACTTTATACGTTTAAGCTTAGCGAGGCTTGATAGCTGGAATTTAAGAAAAAGGAAGAGTCTAATAGTCTTTCTTTTTTGTACATGCAATCTGGTTTCTTTTCAAGCTATACCAACCATTTATCATTTTTATATCCATTCTTAGCGGCGGTTGATCTTGATAAGTCAGGATACAAGAAAATAAACATAAGGATTACATGCAGTCAGGCCAGTGTTTTGCCCCAGATTTTTCCTGAGTAATAATAAAAACAGTAAAAAACAAACAAAAAGAAACAACAACAAAAACAAAAACAACAAAAAAACAGCAATTGTTTGACTCACACTATAAATATTTTAATGGAATGGTTACATATTTTGAATTGAATACATTTTTTTTTCATTTGACCTTTTTCTAGGTCTGAACTAGGCATTTGACAGGATAAAAGTAGTTAAAAAAGCTATTTTCTGCATTTTTGACAGTTTCCACCATTTTGTGCACATAGAACATGCCATAAACCAAAAATATATTTAAATAGGTTAAAGCGAATGATAAAATCTACAACATATAGCTATATCTGTTTGGTTTATGGCTATGCTCTATATTGGAAAACGTTAAAATACCACAAACAGCAAACATGCAATTTGAAAGATTGCATGAATTCGTTGCCCAGTTAATCCCCTTGTAACGCAATGTAGCCAAAAATATTTCTAAATTTAAATCATCCCCCTAACCAAAAATGTTAAAATGTTGGTGCTGTCTCGATTTTCAATTTAGGCCCTTTCTTATTTTCTGTAATTTGAAAATTTGAAAATTCTTTTGGAATTGTCAGTTTTTATGTGTGTGCTTCTTTCCCGTTTCAACTTTAAGGGTGGGATGTGGGATTTGGTTGTATTAATTCCTGATCATTGCCTTTCATTTTACTTCACATTAGACCGTATTAATGAAACTTAAGTTTACCTTTAATATTTCCTATACTGGGCGACAGACAGATTTTTGATTTTATTATGATAATTGGTAATAGTAAAGCTAAAGCTAAAAAACTATGCAAAAGCGAACCATTTTGAAGAGGGACAGAATTGGCCTGTAATGCACGTTGTCCTTTATAGATGATTTTAGATATTCTCTTTAGGTCGTCAAGTTGAAGAGTTTACTTTTCGTGAGCAGCTGACACAGATAAAAAAATCTCAGCCTAGAAAGCATTTGGTCTTCAGTGGTGCGGCAGGAATTGGAAAGACACGACTATTGGATCACTTGATTGGAATAGCAGAAAATCAAAGTTTCAAGTCAGTATACACTGCTCAAAACATTTAAAGAAGCACCCTAAACAATTTCCATGAGTCTCTACAGAAAAGTAATATTAAGGCTTGGCAACAATGTCTATTTGCAGGCATTGATGCATGCTTATATAATTATATTACATTTTGATGATGGAGTATTTTATATAGAGACTTATGAAACTTATATTCATTGCTCCTTTAACCCCTTTCAAACCGGATAACCTTTTTGGGACATGTGCAAACAGTGCAGACCCAGTTCAGTCCCCGCAAACGCCGCGTCTGATCAGGGTCTACACTGTTAGCTTACAGGAATTTCTATGCAGAATACCGTAAAAGTGAAACTATTCACCAGGAACCCCCAAAAGCTACAATTAAACCTCACCCAAATGATAAGGATGGACAGGTCCACTGGTCAAAACAAGGTTAAATTTTTAAGCAGTGTATATTACAGATGCACAGAGGCATTCTTTGCAGCTGAGCAAATTGTATCTTCCCAAGTCTTCAAGGGTAGACTTATTGCTTTTCCTTTACTTATATGAGCTTGCATCAGTCCTTCTGTCCACCAATCTGTCTCCACGTCACAAGTCATGTCTGGTCCACAACTTTTAAACAATTTAAGCTATTTTCATGAAACTTCGTACAAATATACAGTTGGACAATTTGCAGAAATCAGACAACGTTACTTTATTTTCATATTTGGTAGACTCTTGCCCCTTTGTTAATCAGTTTTATCATATGACGTCGCTGTTATTCAGTGGATAACGTCGTGTCATAAAAATCGTATGACCACACGTGTAATAACACTTTGGCGCGTACACGTAACGTCATTGACAACGTCCATGTCAACAATGCGTTTTCATATTGAAATGTTCAGTTTGAAGGCGTTAAAATCCCGTTTTAAAGGGTCATATGATAAACAGAATCTTACACTCTGACATGGTCATTTCATATGAAATTTATGAAACTCGCCGAAGGCTCGTTTCATAAATTTCATATGAAATGACCACTTGTGTAAGATCCTCTATATTTGAAAGTCATTTCTGCTCTATAACTTTAGAACAGTTAGATTAAACCTTATCAGTTGAAGTGAAGTTTGCAAAGACCGTACTTCATCTTTATTTTTGACGGACTCATACCCTTCTTAATATGTAACACGGAAATCATGTTTGCTCAATACGTAGAAGCTATTTTCGCGAAAGTAATAACAAATAAAAAGTATTATTGGATGATATACATAGAGCAAGAGCCGTAACTCTATTTTCTTTTTTTATGCAAGATTTTGACCCTATGTTGATTTGTCATTTGGACATCGTGTTTACTATAACTTTAAAATGATTGAAGCTATTTCACGAAACTTGGTGAAATATAAATCATGTCAGAGGACGTGAAGTGAGCGAGAACCAATACTCCATTATCTATTGCCAGGAACAATGCGTGTTTGTGTAAAGGTAATATGGAAATCATGTTCCGCTTAGTGACATTTTCACGAAAATCTGTACAAATATAAAACATTACCAGACGCCATGCATTGGTTAAGAACCATAACTCTATATTTTTAACAAGATAATGCCAGTTTGTTAGTTTTTCTTGAATCATGTCACATGATATACAGCAACAAACATCATAACTTTTTAGTTTGTGATAGTCTGCAAAAATGTAACATTCAACTGTGCGTTTAACGGAATTGGTGAGATACATTTAAAATTTTCAAGCTAAGTTCGGCGACAATTAATATAATATTGAGCAGCGACACGAGAAAACCAACAATGTGGTTGTGTCCCAGCGCAGACTTAGATCAGCTTGGGCATCCGCCCAGTCTGATCAGAGTCTTCGCTGACCGCATGAAGGTAGCTTAGAACCTTCGCTACCCTTTAAGCGCTTAGCGAAGAGTCTGATTGGACTAGGCGGATGCCCAGGCTGATCTGAGTCTGCGCTGGGCGCACATCCACATTGTTGGTTTTCTCGTGTTGCGGCTCAGTTATTTTAAGACTATTTTTTCCGTCTTAATTCATGTACAATTGTTGCTTTTCAGAGTGATTTCGTGTTCAGTTGAGCTGCAAGACAGCAGTGTACCATATTTTATTGCTGGCTATATCCTTCGTACACTTTTGAGCAATTGTGGTCTGTCCATGGAGATTGACCAAGAGCATTATATAACTGAGCAACTGAGCGAAGATATTGTTCCATATCTCTACCTACTGAACGAGGTTGTTGGATTTGATGTAAGTATCAGCCCAGCTATCACAACGTTTATATATCACTGACGTCATGATATTGAATCATCGCCTGTTCATTCCATATATAAACCACAATTTCATCACAAGATACCAAAAATTGACATATTAATAAGATAACCGTTTTGTATTAACATCGAAATTTGTGGAAAGTACTTTGGTTATTGCCAGATATATACTGGGCAAAAAAGTTAGGGGTCGGAATAATGAGTTGATACTTCTGGATCTCTGTAGCATGTAAAGAGTTTTTAATTGGCATGGTCAATTACCATATTCTTAGTTCTGCTTTTAATCATCACCAAACTAAAAATCGTGAGCTCAGGGATTGAGTCACATTTGTCTTTCGAATGACACTACCCCTAAAATCAAAGTGGTAAAATTTCCATATTTGAATCATATCTCTGTAGCATTTGCTTTGACACGGCATAGCTATGACCAAGGCTTATGCCCGTGTGTGGGGCTATAATCTATAATTAGGACTTAGGAATTTTGTTGTAACTGTTTGTGTATAGTGTCAGTATACTAGAATGGAGCCTTTTGATATGAAGCAAAGTTTACTTCCTAAAGTTGAAATATATTAGTTCACATCATTTGGATGCTACTGCTGCCATACGGTCAAGGTCACATACTTGGAATTCTATAGGATTAGTATTAAAGTTTTGTGTTTAGTTTGTTTTCATTAGGAAGTGACACTGGCCGGGAGTGTACTTGAACTTCTTGCTCACTGGTTATAGTTTTTATACACAGCAGATTTTTGTATAATAGTGAACTAAATTTTATAGATCCATGATTTTCTCAGGCCATAATATCAAAGTAATGAAAGTTAAATAGTTTATCATTGCATTCACATGTTACAAGAGCCCCAATAACACATATATTTAAATAAATAAATTCTCGTTTGAAAAGAAATTTTTTTCTTTAGGTAATTGACCGCTGTGGAGAAGCGAGATAAAAAATGGCAGAGTTGCTTCTTCTGAAAGTGTATACATTCATCTTAAATTTATCTCTTAACACTTTGTTGACATTACTTCATGTCTCTGAAATAAAAGTACAAAGCTTTTGTGCTGACTTGTTTACAGAACTTGACATGATCGCGGACACATGGAACTTAACCTCTGTATGAGAGCAGTTGACGTCAAAGCATCTCAGATATCTTGAAGTATCCTTTACGTAATTGTTTAAGTGCTATTAATGACACGAAATGTAGAAAGCTATCAGTTGCACTTCCTGAGACAGAAAAAAGATGTGTTATTAATTGATAAACGTCTTGAGCAGGCCTGTCTGGAAAAAACTGTTAAGGCTTTTACGAAACGTGCCTGTCGATACATGAAATACATAAAGATTCTATAGCATGAAAATGAAGAGCGAGATTCAGCCTTTCTGTCCAAGCATTCGGACCAGATTCTTCATTTTGCACAGTTCCGGAAAGTACCTGTCCTGTGGCAGTGACAGATACGCATGCTAATTTGAACATTTACGATTCGCAGACTACACAAAGGACCCTTTTTCTCGCGGCATGGCTCAGCCTTCCCAGTGAAATTATATCGTATCATTACATGTTTTTTCTTGATCCAGAACTTGGACGCCGGATAATACATTGCTAGCACTTAATCATGACAGCACTTTGCTTTGCTAAAAGTGTCTCTGTACTTTATTAAAACCTGAATAGTCTTCCCAGTCCTGTAAGCGTCACAATAAATATAAAAAATAGCTACTGCGCCTACTCTTTACCTACTCCTTCACATGGACATATTTCGATTGATTTGCAAAACTGACAAATAAGTCAGGAAAACATGATTTGAGCCGTGACACGACAAAACCAACAAAGAAGGATGTGCGCCCAGTGAAGACTCAGATTATCCTGGACATCCGCCCAGTCTGATCAAGGTCTTGGCTGTCTTGGCACTTTGTTATGTCGTGTCGCAGCTTATTTGGTTTTCTCAGTGTATCAGATCTTGACCATTGCTGTCCTTTATATGTTTTTAAGTAACTAAGCTTTTGCCCTATGTTCCATTGTTCTGCAGTTTGAAGAGCCAGCTTTTGCATTAAAGACGGCTGTTAACGACAAAACAAAGAGGCGCGAACTGATGCGGATGGTGTCACAAACGGTACGTATGATGGACCAATACCACCTCTGGGTAACTATGATTCTACAGGGAGTGTTAGAAATGAAAAAGAGCTCTAGTTCCCAAGCAACCTGGTCCTCGTGGCTAAACAAATTTGTTTAGCCACGATGACCGAGTAGTTTTGAGACTATGCCTCTTTTCGTTTCGTAACAGCCTTGGAAACATTGTAAACCAAGTGTGAATACAGTTTATAGCGTTTTTATAATGATCATTGGCAATTTTCTTCATATTTTTTCTATTATAAGCATCGACATACAGATTTGGTGTTTGGAGTATCGACGGCTCCAGCTAGCTAGAGCATTCCTTTTAAAGCAAAGACCTTAGGTATTTCATAAGAGAAATAAAAACTTTGTTTAGTAAAATGAAGATGACCAGCTAGCTTTCAGCGGAAGCAACTCTGACATGTTCGTATTAAGCTCACCGTTTAATGGAACGAATGTTTACCTCTTGGAGCAAAGACTTTCCTTAAAAACAAGAACTTGATTGTCCAAGGAAAAGAACTGAAAGTCACAAAAGTTGGTTCCCATTGCAAAAATGTAACAAAAATTATTGAGGTGTATCCATCGACCGCTATCGGGATTTTTGCCACACTTTTACCCATGCGAGGCCAGCAATTTAAGAAATAATAGCTTCCGTCAAAGGAGCTTGTCTTTCATCAGTGCAAACGCCCGTATTTTGATAATTAGGCTTTCCAGGGTTTTTATAATATTTTATTTATAGAAGCTATGCAAACTAAAATTTAGGAAAAACAAATATTTAAACAATAAGAAATATCTTATTCCTTGCACAAAATACTTTACTATTCTGTAAGATGATGTTGTGAAACCTCTACTGAAATAATACTTTTTTACATTTATGTTGTATTCCAGTGTTTAATGGAAGGCACAGAAACAGTCATTATAATAGATGATGCCCATAATATAGACACTGCCTCATGGGAATATATGTGTGAACTTATCAACGTCAAACGAGCCATGATTGTCCTGGGACTGCGGCCTAGCATAATTGAGAAACCATCCTGCATGGAAGCTTTTCAGTTTATGGAAGATTCAGATGTACGGCTTATAGATCTGAGTAGTTTGGATCTCAAGTTTATGGCTCCCCTCGCCTGCCAGATGATGGACGTTGTGTCCCTACCAAAGGATCTAGACAAGTAATTGAAATCGACAATATCGGATCTAGTCACAGAAAACTTTACTTGATTATGTGGGAATGCTAAAATTATGCTTGTTATGAGACACAGTAATCGTAAAATATCCCTCTATCATATATACCAAATTAAGTCATTAATTGGCAGAAAACGCACCCAGACCTACTGGGAGCGACGGTGTGGTGGGGATGGGGGGAGAGGTGTGTGTGTGTGGGGGGGGGGGGGGGGGGGGGGGGGGGCGGGGGGGGGGGCTTGAGAAGCTACAGGCTCGCGATTGCAATTCGTAGGAAAATCCTTCATGAGTTTCTGTCAGGCATCTTAGCGTTCAAAAGTTTTGAGGTTGCTTAACTGACCAGTTGGACATACTAAACTGTTAATTAAACACGGTCTTTCAGTATTATACTTTTCATGAATGAGGTGATGGGAGGCTGCGTCAATGACAATAGTTTCACATACATGTTCTTTGTACGTACATAAATATACAGCATGTACACTCAAAATCTTAAAGAGTTTCTTTAAGCGCAGAGAATACATTCAAAAGAGGTAATATGGGTCATTTTTCGAAGTTTCGGCTAATCAAGCCACAGAAGCCAAAGAAAAGCATACTGTGATATCTTGCTCAAATTCAGCAGTCGATTCAAAGACTAGTATCAAAAAGGGTCCCGAAAAATTAAAAAGTGATAATCTAGAGTAAGAGTCTAAACCTTTCAAAATTTCTGATACCTTAAATATAGCCTCTGATCTCAAAGGACAAAGCATGTTTGTCAGTCTATACCATACGTCTCATAGTATTTCAAACAATGAAGACCGTAATATGCCTTTGCAAACAACGTGGATCCTCATCAGCTGCTTAGAGCTGTGATCTGGGTCAACAGTTTAAGTGTACTTCTCCTCTACCCAAAAGTGGTGTTTTAATGCAAAAAGTTAGGATTTACTGATCAGGCGGTGAGTTCAGCAGCTGTAGTCTATTTCTACACAGTGTACACTTGTCCAATTAATGAAAACTGGTTATAAATGGGTTAGTACACATGCGATCCTGACTGAAATGGTTCTACATAATGTGAAGTAGAACTTTATTTGCTTTATTTGCGCTATGCATGATTTAAACTGTCATAAGCTGGCGTGTGATGGGATGGGATGTGGGGTAAACCAAATGAGAAGAAGAAATGAGGTTAGCTAAGGTAATTACCATCATGATAGCCAGATGAGCTAAGATATTTATCCTCATGACTATTAGCACATTATCTTCACAACAGAAAGAAAGTTGTTTTGGCCGAGCCAAAATATTCATCTAGGGCGGATACCCAAGCATTAAAAAAGGTATCCATCTGGTATTAGACAGAATTAGTATCACCTGAAATGTCCACCATCTGATTTCTTATTCGGAATCGCTAACGTGTTTTTAATCCTAGATTCATAATCTTCGAAAACTGATACAATTAATTTTCATGTCACAGGTGTGCTTCCCGAATAAAAATACAGTGTCAGCATTGTGGTGTTAAATCTACGGTGATTTGTCAAATTTGGATATTATAGATCGAAGTTTATTATGTGGCGTTATCGAATATGGGCCTAGTCCATTTTTACTATGATTTAGGTGTTTCAGGTATGATAAAGCAAAACTGATAATTATTTAAGCTTTAGCATGTATACAATGTACTGTAATTGTTCCACTGGCGCAGTGGATATAGCACTGGATTCATGATACTTTTGACTCGTGTGGACATAGGTTCGAGTCCCATTCTATCTATCTTCTTTTTTGTTACTCAACTGTGTATGTTAATTTTTATATATATACATCTTTTTATTTAATTTTAATGAGTTATCTTTTATAATTTTATAATTTAAATCGAGTGTCGATATGGTGTTCATTTGAGTGGCATCACATAGAAAAAGATGCGTTCATGTGCATATGGTAAATGCAGCTGCATTATACGGATCAAATGCTTCACTTTTTACTGCGTAGCTATTTCGCGAACAAGAAAAAAAATCAGAATAGGCTGGTAAGTGCGAAGGCTGATCAGTGTTCACTGTTCGTATATGTCATAATGGACAGTCTTCGCGACGCCACTCAATTACGCGAAGAATATATATCATAGAAACCTTCAGAACATTTTGTACGACTGATAATTTTGTGTCACTCATTTTGATATAAGACGTCTTTCTAACAGCAAGTAAAAGTTCGAAATGTTCATTTGGAAACTTTCTTATATAATACTTATTTAATACTCACTAAAATTTGCACGAAGAAATCAAGACATTTGTGAATAACCATTATCATATTAGATGCAAAAAAAAATAAAAAAAAATGGTGAGACTCGAACCCATCACGATACTATTGAAACCTATTAACTGCTGTGCTGTATCCTTTCCGCCACTGCTTGTATAGTGACAATTATGTTTTTGATATATAAGTAGACAAACTTGACTAACTTTAATTTTACCTTTGGACGAGTCCATATACCTGTTTCACCTTTGTGTGTTTATGTTATTGTTTGTTGAGCGTCCAAAATACCGTCGGCGATCTATATCTGTGTTCATTTGTTGTTTGAGAAGAGTGTTTTATTTTCATTATGACCTTCTTTGACAGTAGGCACAATAGGCAGTTGATTATAGAATGCTTTTATTGGCATCAGAGCACCAGTTTCTCACTGTCTTCGAGCTGTGGTTGGATACCGACATAATCTTCAATCACATTCTTCCCTTATAATACAAGACTTGTCGCCAGACAGGATAGCTCGCCTGCACCTGCGCTTGTCCATCTTTAATTGCTAGTATATGTTTCTTAGGGGTGGGGGTTGTGCTGAATAAATTTTCCAACTTATATCTATCATCATACTAAATATAATTCAAATTTATTCAAGGGTTTTAAACTGTAAGATTTCATACTTTGATGTAAAACTTTAACATAAAATTTCTCTAAGTCTGTGACCTTAACCTATAGGTCATGTCCAGGAGTGGAGATGCAGTTGAATTAAATTGCTAACCAATATCTATAAGCAAAACCAATTATAAATCAGGTCAATAAAAGGGTTTAGAAACTATGAGATCTTAAAAAACTATATTGTAAAACTTTAACATAAAATTGCTACGTCCCTGACCTTGACCTGTAGGTCATTTCCAGGGGTGGGGATGTGGCTGATGAAATATCCAACTAATGTCTATAATCAAACCGAATATAATTCAAAAAGATCAAATGGTTTAAAAACTATGACATCTTCAGAAAACTTTAACATAAAACTTTAACATAAAATCGCAAAGTCCGTGACCTTGACCTATAAGTCATATGCAGGGTTGGGGATTTGGTTGAACAAAATTTCCGACCAATACCCATCATCATACCAAATACAATTCAAATCGATTAAAGTGTTAAGAAATTCTGAGATCTTAAAAACATTAACATGAAATGTCAAAGTCCATGACCATGACTTATAGGTCATGTGCAGGGGTCGGATGCTGTAGAATAAAATTTCAGACCAATATCTATCATCATACCAAATATAATTCAAATTGATCTACGCGTTTAGAAAATATGACATCTGAAAAACTTTAACGCAAAACTTTAACATGAAATTTCTAAGTCCGTGACCTTAACCTATAGGTCATGTCTGGGGGGTGGGGATGGTGATGAATAAAATTTTGGACCAAATATATTATCATACCAAACATATTTTAAATCGAACAAAGGGTTTAGAAACTATCAGATCTTATAAACTTCAACGTAAAAACTTTAACATTTTGCTAACGCCGACGCCGCCGCCAACGCCGCCGCGGACGCCGACGCCGGGGGTAGTGCAATAGCTCTTCCTGAACTTCGTTCAAGCGAGCTTAAAATGGGAAAGAAATTAATAAAAAAAGAATAAAGACGGCACATTAAACAAAACAAGACAAGTGAAAAGCCAAGAGGTACGCTCCTTCCAGAGAGCCGCGAGGCTATTGCTAATATTGCAATAAAATCTAAATTCTAAATTCTAATTTTAATTCAATGACAATTTTAGTAATAGATCACACCAGAAGCACCGCCTTGGAGCAGTCAGTTATAAATTACAGGCTGTCATATACCGGTTATACAAACGCGTAACCCGCGCCCTGGATCTTGCTGTGGTTCATAAACATACAATTTTTAGCTCACCTGTCAAGGTGAGCTTAAAGTATAGCCTTGGTCCGTCGTCCGTCGTCGTCGGCGTCGTCGGTGTCGTCGGCGTTCACATCTTCTTCTCAGAACCACTGGGTGGATTGAAGCCAAATTTCATATGGAGCCTTAACAGGATGGGGGAACGAAAGTTTATATATTTGGCTCAGGTCACATGACCAAGATGGCCGCCATGCCCATATATGGTAAAACCCTTCAAAAATCTTCTTCACCAGAACCAAAAGGCCTATGACCTTGAAACTTGGTATGTAGCATCGGGCATGCCGGCCCATCATAATTTGTACAAATCATGACCTTGCGTTGACCTTGACCTAATTTACGGCCTGGTCAACTTTGGTACGTTAGGCTTTTATATGGGAAAACGCTTAAACAGTGGATTTCTCAGTAACTATTTAAGTCTAAGGTCAATACTTGGTATACATGGTTGACTAAATGACCAGATGAAGATATTATGTCACTAAAGGTCAAGGTCATTTCGTCGGACCATCCGTCGTCAAGAGTTTCAAACATCTGCTCCTCTGAAACCACTGGGCCGATTGAAGCCAAATTTCATATGGAGTCTCAGTGGGATGGGTAACGAAAGTTTATACCCGGGGTCTGGGTCACATGACCAAGATGGCCGCCATGCCCATATATGATAAAAACCCTTCAAAAATCTTCTCCATAACCAAAGGGCCTATGACCTTGAAACCTGGTGTGTAGCATCGGGCATGCGGGCCTATCATAGTTTAAACAAATCATGACCTTGCGTTGACCTTGACCTAATGTACTGGATGGTCAACTTTGGTATGTTAGGCTTTTATATGGGAAAACGCTTAAACAGTGGATTTCTCAGAAACTTTTAAGTCTAAGGTACAATACTTGGTATACATGGTCTACTAAATGACCAGATGAAGATATTATGTCACTAAAGGTCAAGGTCATTCCGTCAGACCATCCGTCGTCAAGATTTTCAAACATCTCTCCTCTGAAACCACTGGGCCGATTTAAGCCAAATTTCATATGGAGTCTCAGTGGGATAGGGGAACGAAATTTTATACCCGGGGTCTGGGTCACATGACCAAGATGGCCGCCATGCCCATATATGGTAAAACCCCTTCAAAAAACTTCTTCTCCATAACCAAAGGGCCTATGACCTTGAAACTTGGTATGTAGCATTGGGCATGCGGGCCCATCATATTTTATACAAATCATGACCTTGCGTAGAACTTGACCTAATTTACAGCATGGTCAACTTTGGTACGTTAGGCTTTTATATGGGAAAACGCTTAAACAGTGGATTTCTCAGAAACTATTTAAGTATTAGGTAAAATACCTGGTATACATGGTCGACTAAATGACCAGATGAAGATATTATGTCACTAAAGGTCAAGGTCATTCCGTCGGACCATCTGTCGTCAAGATTTTCAAACATCTTCTCTGAAACCACTGGGCCGATTGAAGCCAAATTTCATACGGAGTCTCAGTGGGATGGGGGAACGAAAGTTTATACCTGGGGTCTGGGTCACATGACCAAGATGGCCACCATGTCCATATATGGTAAAAACCCTTCGAAAATCTTCTTCTCTAGAACCAAAAGGCCTATGACCTTGAAACTTGGTATGTAGCATCGGGCATGCTGGCCCATCATAGTTTATACAAACGATGACCATGTGTTGACCTTGACCTTGAATTAATTTACGACATGGTCAACTTTGGTATGTTAGGCTTTAATATGGGAAAACGCTTATACAGTGGATTTCTCAGAAACTATTTAAGTCTTAGGTACAATACATGGTATATACAGTCAACTAAATGACCAGATGAAGATATTATGTCACTGAAAGGTCAAGGTCATTTTGTCGGTCTGTCCGTCATCAAGATTTTCTAAACATCTACTCCTCTGAAACCACTGGTCTGATTGAAGCGAAATTTCATATGGAGTCTAAGTGTGATCAGGGAATAAAAGTTTGTTCTCAGGGTCTTGACCAAAATGGCCGCCATGCCCGTATATGGTAAAAACCCTTGAAAATCTTCTTCTCCAGAACCAAAAGGTGTATGACCTTGAAACTTGGTATGTAGCTTTGGGCACTCAAGCCCATCGTAGTTTATACAAATGATCGTGCGTTGACCTTGACATAATTTATGACACTGTCAACTTTGGTACATTATGTAGGCTTTTATATGCGAAAATGCTTAAACAGTGGATTTTTCAGAAACTATTTAAGTCTAAGGTGCAATATTTGGTATATATGGTTGAATAAATGACCAGATGAAGATATTTTGTCGTTTAAGGTCAGGGTCATTCTTTGACTTTTGTACAAGGTCATTGAGATTCTCTCACCCGTCAACATTTTCAAACATCTTCTCAGAGGCCACTAGGGTCAATTGAAGCCATATTTCATATGGAGCTTCACCGGCTTAAAGGAACCATAGTTTGTTCAAATGGTCTTGGTCACTTGACCAAGATGGCCACCATGCCCATATATGGTAAAAACTCTTCAAACGTCTTTTTCTCGAGAACCGAAAGGCCTATAACCTTGAAACTTGGTACCGGTATGTAGCATTGGGCACTCAGGCCCATCATAGTTTATACAAATTATACAAATGATTACTGTGTTTCATATATTATGGAGCTTTAATACTGGGTCAAAGGAATCAAAGTTTGTTCAGATGGTCATGGTCGTATGAACATGGTGACCGCCACACCCATTTATGATAAAAACCCTTCAGAAATCTTTGTCCAGAAACAAAGGCCCAGTGACCTTGTGGCTTCTGGTATATAGAATTGGGACCCAACATTAATCCCCAAGGGAGGGGGGTTATCTGCCCCTGCCCTGGTGCTATATACATGTATAAAAGCATTAAAATATATACCAGGACCAAGTGTCAGGTGAGCTACAGGACCATTGGTCCTCTTGTTTTGTTAATTCGATCCATGTACAGGACTTTAAACCCATCAATTGATCATAGATATTAACACGTATGTTATTGAATTATTACATAAGTTAAGGGCACACACAAGAATGAATCCCTAAATTTTGGTTTTATAGAGTCTGTTCGTATAATATATATAAACAGCAGTGTCGGTTTTTTCCAGCTGAAGTGGAACTTCAGTTTTTAAAAGACCAAAATTCACCATTGAACCCAAAAGATATAAAAGCTATTAGTGCCCTGTGATGAAGTATTGGGAAACTTTTTTCAGTCTCCATACGACACTTAATACCAGCTACAGTAAAATAAAAATAAAAATTGATCTATAACAATTGATCTTGGCCACAAACGGCATATGCATGAACGAAAGCCTGACTATACCAAAGTTTTGATTAAATCAGATTTTGTTAAGAATCCATATATCTGGCCATATGAATAAGCGTCTTTCGTGCTGTCAGTGAGAGGTTAGACCACTTTAAACGCATCTACACTGCTGATAAATGCAGTATATTTTTACATTAACAATATGTGCTTCTTAGTAAACTGTACAGTAAAAAGCGAAAACCTTGATTCGCAGGGGCTGATTTGAGTTCCTTGATACCTTATATTTTCCTTGAATGTCATAGTTAGGAATCCGAACAATAATATCACTCATTATGCTATTTAGAGGTCGTCTTTGTACTTGTTGTATATCCCAAGACTTACGGCAGTGTTTCTTTTCACTTCGAATCGGATGGGCGGTTGCGAAGGCGGTTATTCATAAAATCAGCGAGTAATCAATGGCTCGTAAAGACTTATTTACTAAAGGCCAGACTGTCTCAAAATAGAGATACCCGTTCGAACAAAAACAAATTTTAATCAGCTAATGGATGCTTGTGCAATATTGAAATGTTATTGTCCATTCGTAACTTACACAGCTTATGAGAACAGCAATTGACGGTAAACAATATCTAGACTGATGATTACCGCTTGTATACGAGAAAATATTTAAGAAGTGTGATTTTGTCTTGAACCTTAGACGTCTGTGTTGAAATGCAGTGGCCTTTGATAAAGCGGAAAATTACGTAAAATATTTATAATTGCCATAGATATTAAAAAGTCTCAAACCCCAAATAGAAAGAAATAGTTGTAATAAGAAAGAAATACTCATATAAGCAGTTTGATTATTTGTCATGTAAAACACAATAATAATGAAATGGTTTCTAGAAGGTGCACAAATTTAAAGTAAGTTCACTAGTTTTAGGAACATTTGACCGGTTATTTGTTTGTGACACATATTTAATGTTCCATTGGTTAAGGCACTTTTAGCATTGTTGCAAAGTACGTATTTCAGAATGTCAGGAGCTCTTCAAAAATAAAATCTTGATGTTTCTCCTTGAAGCTCTAAAATACTGACTAATAGTTGTGTTAAATAATTGCCAACAGAACTCTGGCAGTACTCTGTTATTCCAAATAATCTACATACAAAGCAGTAAGTTATTAAGTATGAAATGGTAGTTCGTCCAACTGTACGGAGAAGCATTTCCTGCTAAAGAGATTGAGGTATAAATCATTGTATCTTTTTCTAATTTAGGATTCTTCGAGACAGAAGTCATGGCGTTCCATCTTGGTGCTTAGAAATACTGAAGGACGTATTAGACAAGAAGCAACTTATAGTTGTTTTTGATGACGGGCGACCAGAGCTAAGACAATCGTCTGTTGTACCAAATAAACTGCTTATAAAGCAAGTGATAAGCGAAAACATGTTAATGTTGCCTAAAGCTGCTAGTGGAATAGGCCTCAAAGTACCTGTTACTGAAGTAAGTAGTGCGTTATAAGATAAGTCGGATTTACTGTTCCTCTTGGTAAAAAATGTGGCGATTCCTGTGTGTGTTCTTCCGTATTTTAATCTTAATTACCTCAACCTTAAAAAAGACAAAAACGTCTGCGGAAAGCAATGTTGATCTTTATAAGAGGAGAATGTCTTGCTTTTCAGTCTTCCAGAAGTTTTAAGTCATGATTCCTTTAAGATTGTCCATCTGGT
This sequence comes from Ctena decussata, assembly GCA_963989385.1. Lineage (NCBI taxonomy): Eukaryota > Metazoa > Mollusca > Bivalvia > Lucinida > Lucinidae > Ctena > Ctena decussata. The sequence continues at coordinate 31,996,030 of OZ022499.1, read as the reverse complement.
CAGTTTATGTTACAGAAATACATATTAATGTTCAGTTTTGTTCAGCAATATTTATGGTACATGAGCAATATCTATGGTACATGTTCAAAGTAATCTCTAAAGATTTTGAGAAATTCCTTCTTTTCAGAAAATTTGAATTGAAAATAAGCTTTAGTTTAACATGCAAATTACCACTAGACTAACAACCAATACTATTACAATTGTAATCCATATGCCACGTGATCATGTGCAGGTAGTTTTTTAGCTCATCTGAGGCAGCGGCTCCGGGGGAGCTTATAGTCAAGGCATGCTCTGTGTCCGTCATCGTCGTCCGTCCGTCATCCGTCAACAATTTCAAACGAATTTTCCTCCGAAACCACTTGGCCGATTGTAACCAAATTTCATATGTAGCCTTCAGGGGTCCTACGAACGGAAATTTTTTAAACGGTCCTGGTCACGTGCCCAACATGGCTGCCACGCCCATACATGGTCAAAACCTTAAAAAATCTTCTGCTGCAGAACCAATAGGCCGATAGCTTTGAAACTTGGTATGTAGCATTAACTACTAGAGTACTACCAAGATTATTCAAATAATGACCTTGGATTGACCTTGACCTATTTTACGATAAGTTCAAATTTGTTCGTTGGTGCTTTTATATCGGAAAATGCTAGAACATAACATTTCTTGGAAACTGTTGGAAGATTTTGGGCTTAATATTGGTATCTACAATCATCTTAATGAGTACATGAAGGTTTATAAATACAAGAGGTCATGGTCATTCTTTGACCTTTGACCCAGAACTCTCATATTTTGACAATTTCAAACAATTTCCTCAAAAGCCACAAGGCCAATTTGAATCAAATTTCATATAGAGCCTCCATGGGTTGAGGGAATGAAAATTAGTTCATACCGTCCAGGTATGTAGCATTGGGTACTCCAGTACTATTAAGAATGTTCAAATTAAAACCTTGGGCTGACCTTGGCCTTTTTTACGGCAAGGTGAAATTTAGGAAAATGCTAGAACATAAGATTTCATGGAAAGTTTGGAAGATTAAGGTTTAGAAATTGGTACATACAGTCATCATAATGAGTACATGAAGATTTATTAGTACAAGAGGTCAGTCATTTTTTTACTTTTGACCCAGAACTCTCATATTTTGACAATTTTAAACAATCTCCTCAAAAACCATTGGTCGAGATGTAACCAAATTTCACATAAAGCAAGGACAGATATGAAAAAATGCTAGAACATAACATTTCATGGAAAGTTTTGAAGATCCAGGCCTAGAAAAAGGTATATTCATTCATCTTAATGATTACATGAAGATTTATGAGTACAAGAGGTCAAGGTCTTTCTTTGACTTTTGACCCAGAACTCTCATATTTTGACAATATCAAACAATCTCCTCAAAAGCCACTGGACAATTGTAACAAATTTCATATAGAGCCCTCAGGGGTTGAGGGAATGAAAATTTGTTCATACCGTCCAGGTCACATGACCAACATGGTCTCCATGCCCATATATGGTAAAAACCTTTAAAAATCTTCCTATCCAGAACCAATAGCCCGAGGGCCTTGAAACTTGGTATTTAGTATTAGGTACTCCAGTACTATCAAGATTGTTCAAATTATGACCTTGGGTTGACCTTGACCTTTTTACAGCAAGGTCAAATATGGGAAAATGCTAGAACATAAGATTTCAAGGGACGTTTTGAAGACCTTGGCCTAAAAATTGGTATATACAGTCGTCTTAATGAGGTAATGAAGAATTATGAGTACAAGAGGCCAAGGTCATTCTTTGACCCCGATCTCTCATATTTTGATACTTTTCAACATTTCCTAAAAACCAAAGGGTCATTTGTAAACACATTTCATATAGAGCCTCCGGGGATTGATTGAACAAATATTTGTTCAGGTCACATGACAAACATGGCCGCCATACCCATTTATGGTATAAATCTTTTATATTTTTTTTCTCCAGAACCAATACATCTATGTCCTTGAAACTTGATAAGTAACATGGATAACTGTGAAAATGCTAGAACATAAGATGAAAAGTTTTGAAGATTTTGGCCTAAAAATGGTATATATGGTTGTCTTTATGAGTACATGAAGATGAATGAGTACAAGAGGTCATGGTCATTCTTTGACTTTTGACCCAAGACTCATATTTTGACAATTTCAGACATATAAATAAGCAACTTTGCCAGTTGCTCAGGTGAGCGATTCAGGGCATCATGGCCCTCTTGTTTCTGATCCGTGCACCAAACGTTACGTCATACAAATTAATTTCATCTAGTGCAGCCATTTTGACTGCGTCCCGTGATTCTACGAAAACCTACATATCTTTTTTTCGAGGTTACTTTCAACAAATAATTGTTTAATAAGTAACTGAAGCGTTTCAGGTTTATTGTTTAAATACGTATAGTTCATAAAACCGTTTTTATTATTATGACCAAGGGAATTTAAGTAAAAACGGTTTTGTTATTTTTTTGAAAATGAAATAATCCCTTCAAACATTTATAGGGTAATGAATAAGGTGCCTATATCTATTTCGGTTCAATCGTTAAAATATTATATTGCATCTCTCACGTGGAAAAAGTATTCATGTTTAAAGTATGTTATCTTAATTAAGGAACGACTTTCATTTTTCTGAGGTTTATCGAAGTGTACTACATTGGGTCGCGTGCAAAGTGAATGAGCCTTTGGGGTTCTTAATACTTTGCTAGTGGCCCAGTGCAGTTTACATTTCTATAGCATAAAAAAAATAAAGTTCAATGCTTATATTTACATTCGTTTCAATCAAAACCTTAATGCAAAATCTTATATACGCGCAAAATTGAAGCAGTAAAACATCTACACGCAGTTTTTCTGCTATCAGCGGAACAGCATCAATGGCGTCATGACGTCGCCAACGTCCAGCCAGACTATACAGAACCATGGTTTATTTTGACTCCATTTCAAAGTCATGGGACGTCGCGTGGCTGTATGTGATATTGGAACGTAAACCGGTTTACCTTCCCATGGTTTACTTTTTTGGAATCTCAGTAAATAGACCAAGAATGTAACTATTATCTGTTATTCTTTTCGATCCTTTCAGATGATTATTTTTATCTCACCAGAAAAGTGTCTGAAATTCGTTGTTATTAAACAGACACTAAAGAATTATATTTCGATGTCTTTTTTCCCGGAAGAGATCATAGCTTTGAAACAATATAAAGTAGAACCTTTCACATGATTATTTTTAACTCACCAAAAAAGTGTCTGAAGTTCGTTGTTATTAAACAGACACTAAAGAATTATATAATCGATGTATTTTTTCCCGGAAGAGATCATAGCTTTGGAACAATATGAAGTAGAGCCTACATTGATTCAAAGTGTAATATTGAATCAACGTTGATTCAAAGTTGCTGAAAAGCAGCATCGAATCAACGTTCGTTTTCACTTTTCCTAGAATCAACGCTGAATCAAGTTATTTCAACGCAGAGGGTCACCGAGATTATATCGAGGGCTTAGTGCAAGACTAGTCTAACTCCATATTTTGAAACTTTTCAGGAGAAGCAAATAAACTGATTATTTCAGTAAATAAACAAAATCTCAATATGAAATTTGACACATTTACATAAAACATGGGAAGAAATGCTTACATTATTCAATTTTATCAATTTATTTTTGTTAAATTAGATTTTTGTGACTTAGACTACTTTTGCGCTGAAAAGTTTCGTGCTAGACTAGTCTAACTTGAGATAGACTATTTTCCAATGCACAAAATAGTGCATTATAAAACAAATTTTAACACTTTTTATAGTTTAAAGGCAAAAACTCAATAAGCATGAGCTGTGAAATAGCTAATTAACAACTTAAAACATTTAAAAAGAAGGATTTATATAACTTTTGTTTTGTTAGTGCAAAACTATGCTAACTTCAAATCAAGTTTTTATTAGCGCAATACTAGTCTATCTCAAGATAGATTAGTCTTGCACTAGGAAAAATGATGAAAATATTTTGAAAAGAAAATATCTCATGCTTTACTACTGAAGAACTGTGTAGTAGAGGGTTAGAAAACACTGCACATAGACCTATAATACTTAAAGAATATAAGAATTTGTATCTAAATTTATAAAGCTGAAAACTTAGCCATTTATTTATAGCATGCCCTCTAAAATCAAAACTCCTCTCATTGAAGTTAGACCAGTCTTGCGCTAAAATTAGCTCATATGGCACTTAGACTATTTTTAGATTAGGAATAAAAGCATTTTTTCAAAAACTTGAATCTTTATGGTTTCAAAATATGTGTATTTGACCATCAAGTTTTAAAAAATGCAAAAAAGTGAATTTGTGAAAAACAGTGAATTAGACTAGTCTTGCACTGAGCCCTCGATATGTATACATATTCTGAAATTTCCGTTTCAAGACGAGGCGGTGCCTATTTCTGAAATAACATGTTCATCGAAGTGTATAGTTTCTTGAAAACAATAATGCGGAAATAATTTGATGCCCACGCGCCTAGAACAAAGCTTAACTGTACAAAAGGCATGGATGGGATAATTGGATATCGCAAACAGGTATATTCGATATACATTAATTTTGTTTATGTTTGTAGCAGTGTGCTTTACCTAGATTCCGTATTTCATTTTCCTTTTTTTATTCATATATTTTTCTTGATAGAAAAAGACTTACTTCTGTGGATGGAGCATTTAATTCAACACAGGGCCTGGACACTCATTTCTGTTGAGATCTGTTCGTCCTAAGTGAAACTTGTTTTGGTCAGTCTTCAAATATGGCTAGGATTAAAGTGTGTGTAGGGCGGGGACAGAGAGACTTCTTTGCACTCCCGGTATTGTACATACATACAATATAGGAATCATAAATTGCGGAATAACTCGAGGGATATTCGTTACGACATATCTTTGGAAAACGAGAACTCCGCTGCGCATTTGGGGTTTCTATTAGGATAGGAACAATAGATGATCGGAACTTCAGTAGCGAGGTGGATACGAAATCAGTTCTGAGTTATACAAAGGTCATAATTCTGTCAAAACTGCAGGTAGATTATCTGCACGTCGTCTGCCAGTACATAGTTCTTTTGTACAAAGTTTCAAAACAGTCTTAAACAGTTGTGAAGTTATACACCAGACACGAAATTACTAAAAGACAAATAGAAAGGACACAGTTCTGTCAAAAGAGGAAGGATTCTTATGGTTCTTGTACTGTGCATACTGCTTGAAGTCACATTATACTTGTACAAAATTCCATGAAGAAATTTTGAACAGTTTTAAAGATCTGAAGATATGTGGCAGACACAAAATATATCTTTTAGAACGTTGACCTCGGCGTGTGTACGTGACTTTGTAATTATGATTTTTGCTCGTTGTTTTAAGAAGCTGAACATTTGGTCCAAGTAAAAAGAATATCTTTAACAGTGTTTAGAAGATATGAAGCGAATAATGTTAATGGACAAACGAAATGGACGGAAAATCGGACGTCTTGAGTCAGACTAATCATCATCACAATATACTATTTGTTGCTGATGATGTTTTATATTTGTACAAAGTTTCAAATCAAAGTCTTTTACAGTGGTAAGGTAAGGGAGCAAACAATCATTCATTGTAAGAAATATACAATCGGACATAATGCTGGCAATACTGGAAAAAGGATTATGGTTCTTTTTCTCTGCACATTGTCTGACACGCTTTGAAAAATATGGAGCAAACATAAACCAATATGAAATTATTATACGATAAATACAAAAGAGCATAATTCCGTCTAAACTAAAAGTAGGATTATTGTGTTTTTTTTTTCCTGCAAATTACATGCATCTGATAATTCTCTTTACATTTGTACAGTTTTTCATGAACAATACAGTATGTAGCAGACAAGAACTTTTTTCTTTAGAGCTTCGGCCTGTAAATGTGATCGTGACATTGTCAGACGTTGTTTAAATGTAAGTTTTGCACATCATTTTAATACGGCAAATGTTTTATCCAGGTTTCAAGAGATGTCTGATGCGGTGTTTGTTTTTACTCTTTATCTTCTGTAACCAAGTAGATATAGGCCTACACAACGTCAAAACAATACGGGCAAAGTCGCTTCACCGTTATAACGTCGTAGAACCCTTCACTAGACATCGATAAAGCGTCATTATGTTGCATTGACGTTCTTCCGACTTTGTATCGACGTACAGTGCTTTAATAAAAACTGTGTTTCATTATATGTAATGACTGATAGCGTTAAACTTTATCAATCATTTCTTATCTGGAAATCATTCATATCAACTCGTGTGCATGCTGCTTAAGCGATTTGTCATTACTCAATTATGAAATTGAATGGCAAGCCCTTACAGCTCCACCCAGTCTTCTAAAGGTAAATTTAGGATATATATATATTTCAGCTTGATTCTGTGAAAATGGATGATAAAAGTGAAGATGAAAGAGCTGTTTTAGAAGGTCTCGGTATTGTTCATGAGCCGGCACCGCAGTCATTTATTGATCGAAGAAGAGGTAGTCCTACATTTGTGGCATCTCCGATCGCCAAAGGTCTCCATATACCTGCTGGTATTGATGAAGGTCCGAGGAAAAGAGAAAAGCAGCAACTTGAGAGAATAGCAATTTTCGCACATGGCATTTCGGCAAAAGATATTCCAGTACCTCGCTCTATGAAAGGTACATACTGAATTTTTCAATTTTCACTAAGTTCCCATTTTACGCTAAATTAGGTAAGGTAACGCTTGTATTTAGTTTTCCCATATTTCACGTAGCATTTGAGCTATAATGTGCTAGTTTTAACATACAATTAACTTTAAGAAGCTCACATTGTACGCACTTTAAATGTTGTCCACAACACAAAAATTCAATTTGATGGTTCGCGTTTTCTAAATGTCGTTTTGTTCATATTGCAGATGGAGCATAATCAGTCTCCTATGGTCATTCTAATGTGTGGTCATTACTTATTTGTTCCGATATGTCACCGGATTCTTATCACATGACATCTCTTTTTATATCCATGTTTTCTCAGAGCTCATTACTGCTAGACTAGATTCGATGAGAGCATCCGACCAGCTTCTAGTAAAGTGTGCTGCTGTTTTGGGAATGAGCATTAGAAAAGATATACTGGAGATGCTTCTGCCAAAAGCTCATCGCCCAAAGATGAGTCGAACAATACGACGACTCATGGAAAGCGGAATATTCCTGTGTGGCAATACGCCAACCTCTCATTTGGCATTGATGGCAGGAGGAAGAGATGAATCTGGGAGCAGTAAATACCGATGTTATTGTCCAAAAGAAGATGTTGTAGCTCGAAGTGGCGAACTACAAGTCTGCTCCTCTCCAAAGTTTATGAACAATCTTCTGCAACAGACAGCTTATGATTGTCTTCTGGAGACACAGCGGATAGAACTGCATGCTAAAGCTGCCCGCTACTTTGAAATTTCGGCAGATGAAATGAGGAACAATATTCCATACTACATTCTTGCTAGACCACCTCCAGATTATCTTCAGGAAGCTTTGCAGAAATCCGAAGCATTTGGTAAATGAGAAATTTTTTGTGTTATGTTTTCATGTTCTTTCTGCGTAACTAGTAAATGAGTTAGAGCACTGCGACAATTGCTAAGTGACAATTTACGATGACTAGAGACGTACTTTGTAAGAAACTCATTCCGACAATAAATCAAAATCAACATCTGAAAATGATAAGAATAATGGTTTGTTTTCCAGGGTAGCTGAAATGCGACAGCAGACAACTGTACTTTTCTGCGAACTGTTAATGAGATGTAGCATTGCAGAGATTACATTTTACTTTTGTCATAAGATGAAAGAAAGGTTGCAAGGCGATGATGAAAATTACTTTATTGTTTAAGAATCTAAATTAAATCGGTAATAATTGCAATAGCCTTGCGTAGAAACATAAAAAATACGGTAGCGTAACGTTGCCTGTAAAATATCGTTTAAACTTCAAGCAGTTTCTGCTACTATGTGTCGAAAAGTAGATGCGAAGGAAATGTTGAGGAACCGACACAGTCGATTTGCACATCTTGCCTTGAATACCAGATAGGAAAGGAAAAGAATAAAATATCATAAAAAGCAACAAATTTCAAGTGAAAAGCCATCTTAGCAGATGACCGCCAATCCATCCTAAATAATGTACAAAAAGTCAAAGACTAGTTGAAAGCCGACAGACAATGGCAAAAGAGGTAAACCACAACAGAAGGCGAAATCTTCTAGAACAGGCCCGGAGGTTATAAAACTATTTTCGTGCTCAACTCAGCTGAGCATGAAATTTTACCTGCTAATAAAAAGAAAATTACTGATAAGTACAGTTGTTTTCATGCTCAGTATAGCTGAAAATGAAATTTTTCTCTGCTTATGAATATGAAAATGCCAACATTAGTTGGCATTTTCATATTAATCAGCGGAGAAAATTTCATGCCAAGCTGAGTTGAGCACGAAAAAAGTTTAAAACCTCGAGGTCAGATCACAATTCCTGTATTTCTAGCACTGTAATCTCCTGTATGGCTATCCAATTTGCTTCCTGTATTGTCTTCCGGTGTAAAATAGGAAGCAAGCAAATATTGTATGTGTTTTATGTAATTCTGCACGGCTTTTGATATCAGTGGATGCATTTTTAATAACTGATTCTATCAATCATTCAAAGCTGTCTCAAGCATATGTTGCAAAGTGACTTTCACAGCTTTTTCTTCCGCTCAGAAATGAAGTGATCGTAAGTTCATTTCGCTAAAAAACGTCTGGAATTGAAAATAAGTTTTGTACGAAGTTAAATGAGAACTTATATAACGTATTCTTGCGCAGGTATAATTATTTATGTAGTTCTATAAAATGATAAGTATCCAACCAATGACATCAGCAGTCAAAAAGTATAACGAATACAAATCAATCCGTCATCTACCGTATTCGCCTCCTTTAAGCGCATCTAATTCTTAAATTTAAAATAAATTAGCTGCCGCTTAAAAAATACAACAAAACAACAAAAAGGACTGTTTTAAAGTTGTAAACTTGCCTAAAACAGTATTCCAAGCACGCAAATCATTGTAGTGAATGTAATGTAGGTTTATCCATATCTACTGGACATCATACGGTAATTTTGTGTTTATCGGTGGCTATTTATAGAACTGCCATGTTGTAAACTTTGGAGTGGACATCCTCGTGGCCCATAGGTAATGGGAAACACTGATTGCTGAAAAGTCAGTGAAAACTAGTAACCGTTGTCAGAATTCAGAAATAACTTGAGTACAAGAGATAAAATTTTTGGCAGGTGCATGAAGTGGTTTGCGCTAAATGGCTTATTTACATTGTTAGAGTTGGACCATATACAAGCAACAGGGCTGAAGTTTGAAATTAATTTGAGCCGACGTAGCATGTCTTTATTCTGATAGAATCTGTCATTTCAGGGCTATTGGCCCTATGATTATCTATGTGTGTTTGTTATCTGAGATTTTATCTTCTACTTTGTCCTTTACGTCTCTCGTTTGTTTTACTTTCGGTGCCGGTGGTGGATTGTGCTTCGAGGTGGAGGCTTTCCTTGGGTATCTTCATTTACATTTTCTATTGTGCTTATAGAGTTGTACATAGACTTGAAGTTAAAGTCAGCAGACACTTACATCAAATAAGATATGAAAAATAGTTGCACTACATTCACTTGTGTATGTTCATGAAAATACGAACGAAAATACAAATGTGGTTTGGATATTTCTTACGAATAAAGTTAATAAAAGCTTGTCCAGAAATTATGCTTGTTTTGCTAGGATTCCTTACTATACGATTGATAGGTCACAGTTTATCTACAACACATATGATAATTTATTATCTCCTTTTGCACCCTGTCTCTGTACCTGTGTTGTAGTAGGTATTTCCTAAAGCAATGTATGTTTCTATGAAGTTGTTAGGCACTTAGTGAAAAAACAACAACAAAAAAAAAACAAAAAAAAAAAACCCAATGCATTCTTCTTGAAATAACTGTAAAATCACTTTTGAGACTCAGCAAAACCGTGCTCTTACATACAGAAAGGTCCTCGTTGCATTTAAATAATGGTAACGCTTTAGCATGTATTAAGAGCAATGAAAACTCTCCACCCACTCCAAATGAATATTTTTGGCCTGATTCTAGGAGCGAAAAATAATATCAAATGGTGTTATAATTTAGAAACAGATAAAACATATCTTATCAGTGATTCAATAGATCCCTGGTTTAGGAACAGAATAAAATTATGCCAGACGAAACAGTAGTGTTTCAGAGTTTTTTAATCTAAGCGCATCATTGACTTTGTACCATGACTTTTACTTTTGCAATAGAATATTATCCTGCAATTACCTTCTAAATTTGTAAGATTTGACCTGCGCTCTCAGAGTTAGAAGATCTTTGTATAATATTCGCACTCCATTGATTTTGTAGTGTATGATTGTTGTATACTTTTTATTATTTTTTGTGTCTGATCTAGGTAGTACTGACTATTTAAGACTACTTAACCGAATTTTTCATAGTAAGAGAAAATTTATCAGCTTTCTCAACCCTCATTCAATGTCTTACTTCGTCGCATTTTACATTTTTATCTTATTTTCAGATGTCTTCATTCCCCATAAGAAATCTAAACAAAGCCAAATTTCTGACGAAACTTACGCTCATTCTGCTGAAAAGGCAAAGGCAAGGCGTGGGCGCAGACAAGCAGTCTCCGTTGCTGCTGAGTAAGTTTTCTTGTTCAGTTTTCTTTAATCTTATCTTTGTTGTTTTCAAATTGATTGTTTTGGTATTATCTGAAATAGTCGAATGAGCTATTTTTGCCCCATCATTGTGAAAGACCAAGATGATGCATTAAGGATGTTAAACTTTAAAGTACAATTGTCTGGCGTGAAACATCCAGTTATATTTATGTCATGGCTGATTTATCAAGAATCCAAACGTTGACTATAGTTGTGCTGTTGACGTCTGATATCAGATCTATTACCCTTGATCTTCACACTTTTGAAAAGAAATCTTAGGACAAAATATAATTGGAAATGCAAAATCATTCACACGTTCATAATATTTAATCCACTCGCAAATACAAAAAATCATTATGTGCTTTGATAATTAAGTCTGGGTAACTGATCAAAGGAGATTTGATGATATGTGATCTAAATTCGATTATTCTGGTCCTTTAAATCCGATATTTAAGTGTTTTTCTGAGACTGAGAACGATTTATATGATATGACTGAGATTTTAAATAATATAACCTTGAAGACCTTAAGACCACATTGAGGACAGTGCAATTGCTGATCAGTATAAAAAGACGAATTAAGATGTATTAAGAGCACAGGTTTTATGGCGTTATTTTTGACCAAATATGGTCTGAAAACTGGCAGTCTCGAGAAGTAATTTTACTGAGAACTAGCATTAAAGTCATCTTTGTCGAATCTGCTTTAGCAAGGTATGAATCAGGCGTCCAGTTTTCCGCTCGTCACTTCGTCCATACGCCCATTGACATTTGCGTCGACCAAGGCGTTAAAGACTATTCAGTTAATTTATCCAAAACCACTGCACCAATGGTTCTCAAATTTTATATGGAGCATGACCAGACTGACTGCAGAGCTTTAGACTGGTGAAATGCAGTTAGTCATGTATTCAAGATGACCCCCCCCCCCTTATTAAAAATACCAAAAAAAAACAGAAGAAAAATCACCTTAATCTAAAAAAACCCATGGTTTATTTAGATTAAATTTTGCTTGGAATATCAGTGTAAACCTAACTATTAATACCATCAAAATGAGAAACTGTAATGGAATTAGGTCACAGTGACCTTTTTCCTTTTTATGAGTACCAATTTTGCTCATATGCCAATATCTCAAGAAATTTGGTCAAAATTAACCAGAATGATTCTTTTTTTTTTACTTTTTTTTCAATTTATGTGGATGAACCATACAAGATGACCGCTGTTACTGAAATAGCTTAAAAACATAAAAATGACATTTCTCAAGATCCCCTGAAAGATTTTGACCAACTGTGTATGTCAGAATCATCCTTGCACAAGGCAATATTCATTTTTTTGGAAAGTGACCATCTAAGATCGCTGCTATCCACCTTCACTAAAATAGCAAAAAACATGAAAAAGACAATATCTGAAGAATTACTCGATAGATTTTTACAAAATTTGTTTTACGACACTCTGTTGACTTCGGGAATCTCACGTCCAGAATTGCATCATATCCAACTTGTAAGTCCAATTCTCTCAAGATGTTTGATATAAATTAATCAAACCTTTCTCACACTTTTCTCATGGCATCTGCTACTCTGGAAGAACAATGCAGATGCGACATAGCATTCCGCAGAATTCTTGTCTCTGTTAAACCATACCCTAACTGGTTGCCCGCTTATAGTTTGATTTGTGTCATTATCTTTGAACTGATGGTCTTCCGCAATAAAGAACAGAAAGGAGTGAGCACCAAAATATGCAAATCCGTTAACATACATATCCAGTAAAATGTTTAAACTAAACAGCAGCTAAAAGATTAGTAAAATCATGGCATAGGCTAGACTTCTTTTGGTTGGATTATCGTTAAATCGTTATTCTTGTCGTTTCAGGGATGCAGTTCCTCTGGTACACAGAATTGTTGAAAAAGCAAAGCCCCTTGAAACTGTGGGACATTATGTGGAGAACTTGTTACCTTTATATGATTCACTTGTTCATCATTGGAAATTCGCCGGGAAGCCATGGAACGTTTTATCAATACTCCTGGAAGGAACTGCAGCGGCCATTGCTGTGAAAAGGAATGCAAAGGTTAGATGAGTCTCTCATTCAGTAAGATCATAGACACATGAATATAATGTTTAAGCCAATCAGTAAATACTGTCAAACTTCGTTAGCCCTCGACAAACAACGTAACCTGTCGCTGTCAACTTGGCTTAACACTGGCATTAAGCGAAGCTGGCAAGGCTTACGGCACCATACAATGTTTGCCAGTTTTGGGTAATATTTACTAATCTACCTATCAGATTTTCCATGTCAAACCTTATGGGAAATGGGTACAGCTCTATGTTTTCCCGCCATATTTGAAAGAGGAGCAACTTTCATGACATCCTGTTTTCTTACCTGGTGGACAAAGCCCCTCTAAAATGGGGCTACTCTTAAGGACAGAATTTGTCTAGAACCTTCTCTAGAAGCAAATTCTTTCCTTCAAAATATGACCACTATTAAGGAGGACAAAAAATGAAAATTGCAGAGTTGTTCCCTCTGAATCTAAACCGATTCACTTTCATGGCACATCAGTAAAACTGTTAAGAAAGTGGATAGTAATTAAAAACCCTAGCATACAAAAAATAATCACAAATAATATGTCAGTTATCTACATATTCAGTGCAGATATATACACTTTACAGAAGCATTACTTCGGTTGTCTAGGGGCTGGTGGTTGGGCGATGGTGCTGTTTATACCTTTCAGTGCCGGGGCGTCCAACTAATTTGGATAAAAGTAAGACAAGGGCCTACTGTGTTTACTGTGTTTTTTTCTTCGTCTCTCTGAGAGAAGACCCGCTATAGACTTAAATACTGTCTCAAAGGGCCGTTAAACCAACTACTCTCTTGTTGAGGCACTCCAGCAAGTGGTTTTTCGAAGTTTATACTTAAAGGATAAAGAAACAGCAAATTGCACTTACATGGTTCAGTTTACTACCATTTCTCGTAGTCAGATTTGTCCAGTAGAGTTTTTGAAATTCATTGGCATGCTCTCAAGCTTGGAAAGTAATCTCTTGCAATGTATTTTTTTCAGTTTCATAATGGCCGCCTCAAGATATACCATTATTGCTGTAGGGGTGGCATGTTTCAAGCACATTCTTGAAAATTACCATTTCATATAAAATTAACATGAAATCATTTCAGAAGAATTTATGCTTCTATTTTATAGCAGTTATTTTCATAAGTAATATCTTTTTGGAAAACAAAAAGATGCATAAGTGCAGCTAACACTGCAAACAACCCTTTGCTGAAATGGTCATATTCCAAAACAGATCAGGTGATTAGTGATGACATCATTTCTGTTGTGATGTCACAATGGGTGGTTCCCAGCTTTATTAAAATTAAAATGAACCCCATCAAAGGCTGGAAACCAGAAGGAATATTTTTACTATTGGAAAACCCACCTCAAAACAAAAAATGATAAAAATAGACAAAGGAGGTCATGCAATATGATGCAAGTCAGTATTTAGCTACGAGAAATGGTTTTGGGTATGTTAAACCTAAAATTTTGATATTTAAGCATCTTTAAAGAAAAAAAATCCACTAAAAACCACTTGCTGGAGTGCCTCAACAAGAGAGTAATCAACTTCAGTTGCCGAACTGTTCAAAAACTTCCAATCTTTAGCTTACCTGAGTACAAAGTGCTCAAGGTGCGCAATTATGATCCGTAACCGCCCTTTGTCCGTCCGTCCATTCGTCATAGTCCCTTGTTAAAGCTTTATAGGCTACAGTTTTCGAGCTATCATGTAAGCAGCACAATATCTTTTCGGCCACAAGATCACAGTCAGATTTGGTACTTTTCCAAGTGGAACTATAAACACTAGAGTTATTGCCTTCGTACAAAGTAAAAGAAAATCCGGTATATCGTCTTGTGAACACGATAGAGGCGTGACCAAACTTACATACTATAGTATGTTTTTGGCCTTAAGATCCCGATCAAGTTCGATAATGGGCTAAATGATCTAGATTGGTGATAGGCAAAAGCGGACCATTAGCACCAGTTATTGCCCTTTCCATAGCTGAAATGCCATATATCGTCTTAAGAACATTTTAGAGGTTACAGTTTGTAAGCCAACCCGACCACACTTGCACAACTCGATCAAGTACAATAATGTCCCAAGTGAGGGTTTAAACGCCAGAGATATGGCCTCTTACATAGTCAGAAATGTTCTATATTGTCTTGTGAACACGATAAGATCTACAGCTATTGAGCAGTTATAACCAAACTTACACAGTATAACGGCAACAATATCTTGGTAAAACGAGATAATGGGATACATCGGACTATTCACACCGCAGCTTACTTGTGAAAAATAAATGCTGCAAAACATCTTATGAATCTATTTTTTCAAAGCGGTAATGACCAAACTTCGAAAGTATGCCAAGACTGATAATTTGTCGTATTGGATTATTAGCCCCAGATTATCGCACTTTACATAGTGAACAAGAAACGATTAGACAGACACTGCCATATTATAAGGCTTGCTTTTGTGTTCATGATAGCAGCTGCTCATTGAGAATACAGAGCTAATTGACACCCATTATGCAAAGTAGCTAAATTCGTTCCAGTTGAGGCGTAAATACTGTGTGTGAATAAGTTAGTTTTGGGAAAACATGTTTAGGGAAAATGTATGTTGAAAGTTAACTTTAAAGCTGTTTCAGTATTGATTCTGGTCCTCTGGCATTGGGATCACTACTTAAATACTTAGTTAAAGTATTTCTTATTCAGTTTGATGTACATCTGGTAAAATTTCCAAATTATTCTAAAACTAAGACTAACTTGTCATAGCGACATGAATCTTAGCGGAGTTTGGCTTCCATTCTTTTGAGTTGTTTTGGCATCTTGCTGCATTGGACATCTCTTTCCTGATGTCCTTAGCTTTCACCTTTCTCGGGTGCAGGGGTTGAGGTGGCCCGATGGGGTACGCCTGCGCTCGGGGATTAATATGTCGGTGTCTCTTGCCTGATGTCTGCGCCTAATGTGTCCCGTGGATGTGTGGCTCGGAGAGGGATGCTTGTTGCCTGCCGAGAGCTGCCCATCATTATTTTTCTTTCACACTCTTTGGGTTAAGCGACACTGAAGAAGTTAAATACAGAGATGCGCGTCTGTCTCATAAAATTTGGTATAAACACGTTTATATTTTTGATCTATGATGCTGATTTGACAGATGATTTATGACAAGTTTATCTTAGGCTCAGGTCAACGATTCAAGGCTATCATAGCTCTCCTGTTACATTTGTTGAAAGAAAAAGTATGTTTCTTTTTAACTTACTATAATAAGTGTCCCTTAAAAGTTGATTGGTATCTCCGTTATTATATGTATATCACTTATCATCAAAGTCGTTTTACTATTGGTTTTAATTATATGAATATACGGCAAAAGACAAATCTTGAAGTCATTAGAATCTGGTTAAAATTGTAAAAGGAAAACTATAAATAAATCAAAATTTAATGTAAAGTAAAGCATAAATAGAAAAAAAATACACAGAAAACAACATGATAATTGAATGGGAAATTTCAGACTGGAGATTTGTACACTGATCAAATCGGTAAGAATTATGACAAAAATTTACGACCCTGATATTTAATTATGTTTGCGCTGTTAGTAATGTTTTCTTATTCTTGACTTTGAATCATTTGCTATTTTATGGTTTTACTCTCAATTAAAAAAGATTCATAATCATTTCTTGGTTTTGATTTATGTATTTCCTGTTAATCATTTCCGTTGTTGTATGGTTTATTTTGTTTTTGTATGACTTCCAGAAATGAAATTCGTGAGTAAACAGTTTTAAAAATGGCATTGAGCTGTCTATTAAATATGTCTTTACCTTGTCAGAAGTTATGCCCGTCAAAGTATTATAGCGGACATATCTTAGTCCCATCCAGCGAAATATTCCTAAAAACAAGTCTACACCATTTCTTCATATTGGCAAGCCATTTCCAGCTATGCGAAAGGTACCTGTAATTAATGTAAGCATGGATTGCACGCCCTAGACGTCATGTCCAGTATTTGCGTTAAAGTATTTGATAACACCCCCAGCTTCACTGGTCATTTCTATGCAGAGAAAACATGTTGTTATGCCCTCTTGCTTTGCTTGATAGCGAAACCCCCACAAAACTAAGCTTCTTTTAAAGGAAACTGCCAATGAAATAAGAAACACATTCAAACTGCTAAAATTTTCATGCAGTGGAAGTGATCTCATTCACCACAAGCACGTTTCTTACAACGAAATGGTTTATGAAAGGCAATTTTCTATGATCTAGGCGTTCGAACTACTCCGCCAAGCCAAACTGCTGATGGAAGAACAAGGAACAGAAACAGAGTCAGAAGCTGAAGTGAAGGTTTATAAGGCAAAACTGCTAAGATTGAATGCAAAGGTAAGTTTAACGTTGCGGTGAAACATTTATGAAACAATTAACTTTTCGAAGTATGAAAATTGTTGGGTACTCTTACGACATTACTGCCGTAACAAACGTAACAAAGCATAGCTGAAAAAATTCCTGACGTTTGCTGGGAATCGAACCCGGAACTCACGGGTGAGAGTCCAATGCTCTAACCATTGAGCCAAAGAGTTTACTCCCTGACACAATTGTCAGAGATTAGATATATAATGAAGCTATGCCCAAATCTATAATTGTAGTTACATGGAAGGTAGGAGAGTTGGCCCGTAACAATACCAAGCAGTCGTCTCTTCTTTTTGTTTGCTATAATGTTTAATGTATTTTTCCATACATGCATTGAATACTGTTTTGAAGAGACTTCCACAGTAGGTATTCAAGGTGCAATGTTCATGCAGTATTAGTGGATTAAAAAGCAGTTTCAATCGTATTTTGAATTCGTTTATGTTTGTTCTCTGTCGATGTGTCTGTTATATTGCCTTTCTAAACCTAACTGTATCTGCACAAGAAATGTGGTCTCTTCATAATTTGATCATAAATGTCTTAAAATATTGCGTCAACGTTCAATTAGTATATTTATATTTGAACCCAAGTAGCCAAGCATATTATTTTCACAGGCAATTTACCAGAACTAACACCACTATTTTACTTAAGTTCTACGGTGGTGGATTATCTGTATTTAAGGATTTTTTGTTTTACTTTGCATGATTTATTACTTTACTTTTATTCTCATGTTATTATTTTCAGATTCTATTCCAAGCAGGACAGGAGTCTGAGGCATACCAGTATTTATCAGATGCTGGTAAATTATTGGATCTCAAACAGCCTTCAACGCGTGGCAAAATACGTTTTTTCACCATCCAGTATATGGCAAAATTCTTATTGTACTGGAAGTTTGGTGTCATGCGCAGGTATCAAATACTTCTCAAACCGTTTATGCCTTGTGGTCTCTTCTGCCTTACAGTTCGGTTAGCTTCATTTCAACATGAGTTTTAATTTCAATAATGTTTTCATTTCCGCAAAATGTGTTTGTGGAAATGTCCTGTTTTCATTTGTCTGTCCGTCTCTCTGTCCCGTCTGAATTCGATACTTTTTCTAAAAGAAATTGTCACGTAATTTGAATCGATTTAATTGTAATATTTTTTACACACTTTTATTCCTTTTTCATATCTTAACATAAAATTTTGCATTACGGTTTTCTAAAACCGATTTAAGAATGGACTTTCGAACATGGTATGAACGCCAAGTTGTTGAAATGGAGAACTGAGCGTGTCATTATACTTAATCTTCACTCATCGTTTTCTTTCTTTTCATTTTTAACACTGGAAATTTGTGTCAGAGTTTCCTCAGGAACATTATGAAGACTGTTCCAACCTGGTATACCGATGCTCAGTGAGTAGCCGTATCGTGTCATTGAGACTCGAACTCGCTGCGTTTATCAATCTCATCATTTATCCAGTTCTTTTTTATTTTCATAGATAGTGCGTTAAACTCTTGTGTCACAGTTTTCTCAAGAAACATTCAAGATAAAGTCTTTAAAATTAGTATTCATATAGACAGTGAGTTGTATTGTGTGATGAAGAATCGGGCACATCGCTTTAATTTGTCCTTTTATTTATCTTTGATAATTTAATCCTTGTATCATTAATTCTAGCTCTATATTTGCAGCCAGATGTTCTGTATCTTTTTTTCATTTCGTTTTACTATCAGCATGCTATGCGGGTGTTTTCCTATATGAGATTGCAGTAATAACTCCATGACGTCATGATATTACGAACGTCAAAGCACCATGAACGCATTGGTGCCGTAATGCAAATAATTTCTCAAACATATATTTAGAACAACATATCAACTTCTTCGAGAATGTATACAATAGATGAAAAAACGCAATGGTCTGATCTATGACTTGTTAGTGTGCTATGTATAAATAACCTATATCCAAAATGCTTATATTTATCTCAGTAAAATATTGATATATGTATGGACGAATCGCGAAACGACAAAACCAACAAAATGGCATGTGTGCCAAGCGAAGAGTCAGATCAGCCTTGGCATCCGCCCAGTCGGATCAGACTCTGCTGCCGGCATAGGTGTAGTTAAGACCTTAAGCGTTACTTTAAGCGCATATCAAAGACTTTGATCAGACTGATCTGAGTCTTTGCGTGACGCATATGCCATTTGGTTGGTTTAGTCGCGGATCAAATGGTGTGGGAAACGTCGAAAATAAACGGTTATTCTCATTTTGTGAACCAACAGAATTTAGCTCTCATGTATGAAAGTTTTAATGTCATTCTGGCTACGGCATCAGAATGAGCATCTGCATTTGCGATGCTCTAGGTTACTTTTATATACGATCATTTATGGGAAAGTGGTAATTAGGCGGACTTGTCTGAACTTTGATAGGTCTTGTTTCAATTGCTTTAAAAATTTAATCACAAAATTTGAAAAAAAAGGATGATATTATGTCAGAGGCTATATGCGGTCTGAAAGAAATCACAGGCAGCTTACACGTAATACTTCAGGATAGGATACAGTCTTAATGATCACGATTATCTCCTTAGTTGGCTTTTTATTCAATTCTTTGCCAAGGAAAACTCACATGCTACATGTTTTATGTGCATATGGAGTATATTCAGCTTTCGCATGAGCTTATAATTATTTCAATATAAATAGTGGAACAATGTAATTTGGAGGTGCCGAATTCAAACGCTGAAAAGCTTTGGTTGTGCTCTTTGGAATAATTATGTAGTTCTCAAATTTCAAGTTTACTTTTTTCCAGTTATTTACGTTTTTTCTCTTAGGCGTCCAGCAAGTATGCGAACTCTTGAACAAGGCTATTGCTTGACCGATCTGTATATGATGGACAGAGAGCGAGGGGACACGAGACTTAAGTTTATCCATGCGCTCCAACAGTTCACTAAAGTAGCCGGGAGGAAGATTCACTTACATCAGGTTAACAGTAAATAATATAATACATGTATAACTTTAATTTAGTACAGTTTAAAACTTTCAACCACAACTTATATAATAGGGTTTTCATAAATTGCATTGACATTTTAAAATACAGTACGCACATATTCGCGCTTCAGTAAATCACTTATATAGAAGCATACTTACTAATTGTAGACTGTTTTACTCTTTAAAGCTTCCTGTCCTTTTCCTTTCTCTTTATATCTTTCACGATTGTAATATAATGACCAACATTAAAAAGACTTCGCATCATATGAATCACAACACAACAAAACCAAATAGTGACATGTGCGCCCAGCGAAGACCCAGATCAGCCTGGGCATACGCCTAGTTTGATCTGAGTCCTCGTTGTCCGCAAAGAGCTAGCTTAGACCTTAGTTACCATGTAACGGTACAGCTAAGACTCTGATCAGACAGAGTGGCTGTCCCGGTTGACCTGAGTCTTGGCGTGGCGCAAATGCCACTTTGATGGTTTTGTCGTGTCGCGACTCATATATCGTCGGTGTTGCTCGAAGGGGGAATGTCCATTCCTGGCAAGAACCGCTTATCACCTATCAGTTCAAACTTTTAGTATTTAGCAATGATCAAAAACTTAACGCCGCACTTTATAAAATATGGAATCGGCACATCTATCATATGTTGGGATATTTCATTTTAACCGTCTGTATGACAAGTTCTAAAAAAACGGTCACCAAAATCAATTTCATTGGGAAACATTCCAAAACAAGAACAAATTGAGTGCATAAGAATTATCATGTATCTCATTACTGCCAAATGTCCTCGAAAATGGGGATTTGGAACAGTTTAAATCTCAATCGGGCGCCGCAAATCTCGGCGTCTGCGGCCAGAAACACAACTTCAATGAAAATACATTCGTCTTAATCATCAGCTGCTGGAGATTAAAATCTTACAGTTCCTTCAAGAGCAGAGAACATATCCAAATGAAGGAATATGGGCCATACTTCGAAGTTTCGGCTATTCAAGCCTCATCAGTGACCCTGGTAATATCTAGCGACGAAAGCCAGAGAAAAACTGTATTTTTATTGATTTTTGTAAGTCAGTCGATTCAAAGACAAACAAGTACTGAAAAGGGTCCAAATGATTAAAAAGCGGTGATCTAGGAAAGGAGTCTAAGTCAATAGAAAATTTCTGATTTCTCAGAATGTATCTTCTGATCTCAAAGGACCAAAATAAAATATAATCTGCACTATGGATGATTACGGGGAGACGTTTTACGGCCGCCACACGGCACAACATCAGCCGCCGTGAAGTAAAAATAAAATTTGAAAGAGCAGAGAACATATTCAAAAGAAGGAACATGGGCCATACTTCGAAGTTTCGGCTATTCGAGTCTACTTCTAAAATGAATGTGTGAATGGAATATGACTCAGAATCAGGAGCTCTCTAATATATGTTACTCTTTCTTTTAGATCATCACGGCTTACTCATCAATGATAGAATGCTGTAGAGAGCGTGAGTGGTTTGACGTAGCGGATAGACTGGAAGCCGAACTTATAAGAGGGTATTTGTTGCTTGCAAATGTCTCGCATCCGCGATTCCCGCAAATTTATACACTTTCTTGGATTTTCCTTTTACCAGCGACCTTGGCAACCCATAAATTTTGCCGGTAAAAGTACTTTGAATATCGATCATTATCATATATCAAATAAAATTATTTTCCGTGAGAAATTTGAAATTTATTCAAAACTATATGTGGGCATGTATCTGAAATACCTCACTTGTAACAATATCAGGCTTGGGTGTTAGCAGTTTGAGCTTAGAATATAAAGAACACTTCAAACAAAGACTTTCCCTTTTAAACACTTTCCTGCTAGATTACAAAGATTATGTAGCTCTGTTAATAGCCGATGATATATCAAATAACAGATCCTGACTCACGAATGTTTACTTTTTTTTTCGACTATCCCTGTTGCAGCCAAGAAATTTGTAAACTTAAGACCTTCTTCACCATTTAATTTTATATAATGTTCACATTAAACAGTTCTTTGGACATGATATCTGTCTAGTAAGCACTATTGCTGTAACTTGCGAACATATTTTTATTTTGTTAATGGCAATCAAAAGTTCTAAAGAATTACTACACAAAAAGGGAGCTTATTTTGTAGGTGTGCTGCTCGCCATGATGAACTGTCAACGGAAGATAGAAGTATTCTAGGGGGAATCTACGCGAGAAGCTGTATTGCCTTCTTTATCATAGGAAATTTGCAAAATGCAGAAAAAGCAGGTTAGTTTTAGTATTGTATTTTTGACATCCGCAAAATCCTTCCCACCAATATTTTTGACATCTGCAAAGTGCATTTCTTCACCTTCATCCTTCCCACCAATCCAGTTCACCCTAATGCATTGTCATAAGCTTGTCTAACAAAATTTAGTTTTAATGCATTAACATTTCCTGATTATTTTATCCCTAGCAAAGATGTTCGATTAAGTATCAGTCAAATCAATTAAGTTCAGCCGACAGTGAATATACATGTATGATGAATATTGGTTAGTTTTCATTAGTTATTACTTTATGTATTTTGATGTCTAAAGTTTTATGTGGATCAGATCATCTGGCCGTGCCTTGGGGAAGTACATTTTTTGTATGTATAAGGCCGCTTATTTGGATTATAAAGTGACTTTCTTTACTTTAGGTCGTGCAGCTGCTGAAATCTGTATATGTATCCAAGATATGGAAATGGCGAAAGTTTTAACACCATACTATTTCTTCTTATGCTTGATGCGAAAAGGGTAAGGCGTAATTCAAGATAGCTGGAGTTGTGAATGTTGTTTGTAAGAAAGTTTCTTTGCACACGCCCCTCCGGGACAGAAGTCGGAGGGGGTGGGCGGGGAGGCATAAAGCTTTTTCTCTGTGTACGTACGTCTGTCATTCTGACAGTCATTTTAGTGACAGGTTTGTGTTATCCAACTCCTTCCACAGCTTTTGATGGATCAATTCGAAACTGTGCCAATTTGTTACAGACATATTGAAAATGTACATAATGAAATTAAGGATCAAAAATTGATTTTTTTTTCAAAATAATACGCTTTAGGTCTTAGAAATTTTCATTGTGTCGTCACCAGTTTTGGGTAGCAATTGTGCAGAAAGAGAGAGAGAGAGAAAGAGGGAGGAATGTGGGCTTTATAGCCGGTACAGGGCATGGGGCATAACATGTGTCCTACAGACACAATTCTCTAGTTTTCTTACTTCTCATTAAAACTTATAATGTTACATCCCAACCTTATGTAATTGCATATCATGAAATTCGTACCCGCGAGACGATGTTAATAAGATGCCACAAATATGTTTTTGTTGCAGAGAAATACAACCATGTCTTTGAGTTCTTTTCAAATACTTTCATTTTCTTGAGCACTCTAATGATTACATTTTTTTGCCAGTATTTCAGTGTATACTCTAGTTGGAATACAGATACTAATTTAGCTTGACTGATAAATGAATAATAACCAGAGATATCATATTTCTACAGCAGTATGATAAAAGTGATTTCTGCTTCATGTTTAGGAATTGTTAAAAATTCATTCTTGACTCCGGCATCATACCGGATTCGTCGTCAGGGAGGGCAATCGAATCGACTCATTTGTATTATGAAAAATTGAAGGACGAGATAAAAAAGAATGGAGAACACAAATGAGCCGCGACACGAGAAAACCAACAATGTGGTTGTGCGCCCAGCGCATACTCAGATCAGCCTGGGCATCCGCCCAGTCTGATCAGAGTCTTCGCTGTCCGCATGAAGGTAGCTTAGACACTTAGCTACCCTTAAGCGTATTGCGAAGACTCTTATCTGAGTGGGTGGATGCCCAGACTGACCTGAGTCTTCGCTTGGCGCTCAACCACATTGTTGGTTTTCTTGTGTCGCGGCTCAAATACATTCGAAACAATAATAGTCTCTAAGAAAATCAAGCAGAAAAATGAATACCGTAACATTTCTAAACAGTGGGACATCTAACTTATATGAGCCGCGACACGAGAAAATCAACAATGTGGTTGTGTGCCCAGGGCAGACTCAGATCAGCCTCGGCATCCGCTTAGTCTGAAAAGACTCTTTGCTAAGTGCTTGAAGGGTTGCTAAGGGTTTCAGCTACCTCCAAGGGGACAGTGAAGACTCTGATCAGACTGGGGGGATGCCCAGGCTGATCTGAGTCTGCACTGGGCGCACAACCACATTGTTTGTTTTGTCGTGTCACGGCTCAATTATAACGTAGTTGTCCTGCTATGGAGCACATGTTGATTTTACAATGCAGTAAGGAGTCCAAAAGATGCAGATAGTATGACAAACAGTGTAGGCCCTTTTCAGACTGCTCATTTGTTATTAAGGAGCAGTCTGATCTGGGTCTGCAATATTTGCTCAGACCTATCTGTCCCATTTCTTAAAATGTTTATGATAATGTGTTTTTGTTACTCTAATCAAATAGTTCATTTTTATTAAACACACAGGGAGTATAAATTTGTCTCGTGTTTTGCTTAATAATATATGGTGATTCATTAAACCTTATAGATGAAGTAGGTGTTTAATAATTCATACCTGGTTGGACGGCTTGAAACATAATGATGGACCTTGTAATTCTTTTCTGAATTAGGCTGGCTGACAGTTATTTAATACTAGGTTGTAAATAACGAAGCAGAAGTAGTGTCGACTAATTGGTTTCGGACAGGAATAATTAATACCCAGGCCAAACTGACATCATTAACCCGGTTCAGAATGATATAAAATACCATCAGCATTTTTTTCGAAATGTCACGAAAGGAGGTCTGATAACATTTCATCAGTGCGATTGTCTGTAAAGCTATAGAATGGAGATGACGATTTCATTTTGATTAAGAATACACCAGCCTTTCTTTTCCATATTAATTTGGGAAAATGTATTAATTGTTGTTTATTCATTTATTTATTATTTATAGTCATGATAAACTTTTTTACCTTAATCCTTGGCTCTCTTTCTTCTAATTCAGATATACAAACAGCATAGATATGTTGCATCAGTTTCGATTTTCTTCTCAGATGACAGATGACAAGATCGCTCGAGTGGTGTATCATACACTTTGCATGGAGGTGGCTATGGCCGGAGGTATGATTGCTAAATTCATGCTACGTTATCAAAATCTTGGATTGCTGTTCGTAAGATCTAAACATTACATTGTTAACCTGTACGCATTTCATTCTTATCTGCAATGTAAAATCTATTTCAGCAAGATACTAACCGTTTTTAGACTCAATTATTTTATGTAAATTTTCAATGTATAAGCCTTTTGACAGGGGCCAGATATATCAACGTTTTTTCTCTTCATGTGGTATTAAACAAGTTTTAACTGTATGTATTTGAGATATAAGTCACAGTCAGACAGACTATATTTTTATCAATTTTCTCAAACGATATTTACAGGATTTCCACCTGAAACACCACAGAACTGCTTAGCATATATGGCTAAGTATGTAAGAACCTGTGACGCTGTCGCAAATGAAATCACCACAAGAAATTATGTAGCTATGACTTCTGCGCTTTGGTAGGTCATCCATCAGCATATTTATGTGTTGAACTGTATCGTTTGTTTGATTTGTGTTGGTAACAGTAGCTCACGGAATGTCTTATCGGGATTTATGCTGGCCAGCTTGCGTATCGGAGTAGTCTGATCAGTCTTCACGTTTCGCATTTTTAGTATGTGAATCTTGTGAAATTTAAGATGCATGTGATATAGGTATTTATTATAAGCATATTGCATCAGGTCCCATTTTACACAGTCCGTTAACTTTTCATAAAGCTGCTCTTCTGGATGTTCCAGTTTTTATAGTTACTTCTCATGCTCGTAGCGTAGTTACTTCTCATGCTCGTAACGCAGTCTATATACGTCTGGACAGCATTGTCGAAGCAGATTGAAATGATTAATTTGAGCCTAGTAAACCGCGCAGAGATGTGAAAACAAAGAACTAACCTCCATCCCATACACGGGTCGAACGTGCTATACTGTCACTGTTAAAAGAATATTTTGATCAGTGAGAGTATTCTATCTGGTTTAAACAAACTTAATTTCAAGGAACTATCATATACAAATGTACGGAATGAATAATCAGGATATGGTCGGAAACTCTTAGCTTGTAAAGATCATCTTCCCAGTTCTGTTTAGCTCAGTACAAATTTCTAAGACTGTGTAAGTTAAGCGTGTAAATATGTCTGAAAAGGTTTTTGACAATGTACAAATCCACTCTTATTCTACCAGTTGCCGATAAAAATCAGTTTTTTGATTACGCTTTTTTGAATAAAGTTTTTTATAGGCTTCTTGCTCAAGGGCGCTACGATAACTTTTAATGTTATGGGATAATCAAGATATTCTAATTTCCACTATGCAGCCGTATCAGGTATAGAGTTATATGGCGTTTCATCTCTGTAGAAATCACAGTCTAGTTGACTGTTATTGAGTCAGCTAAATGTTTTGTTTCTAGATTTACTTCAAATAAAATAAAAATTACTGATGAACTCATTTGAGCTACTTAAGCTAGTATACATGTACGGAGCCCTGTGTGCGCATGCAATGATCCTGGATAGTGTGTGAGTGAACTCGGTTTTAACGTCCCACCACCAACAAGGTCATATATGGATACGGGACCTCGGTTTATAGTCTCATCCGAAAGACTGAAGAAGCGGGGGATCGATCTTGCGACCCCTGGATTGGTAGTCCGGAGTGTTATCTAGTACACTACAGCCGCTCCTAATTATCCTGAATAGGGCCTTGTCGTTTGCTTACATACTGCCAAAATATAGAGGGCTTTAAGCCAAAAAATCATCGAATGAACGTTGTGTCAACATCAAAACCTCACCCTGCATTTTCTTTTTGAGACCTTATACGAGCTAGTTTCAGCGTTATACATATACTAGAAACAATGAATTCGTTTTGTTTTTCTTGACTATGCCAGTTTGCGGATTGGTTAAAATTCAGCTTTTCTTTTCAATATTTAGGTGTGCAAGAAAAGGACAGTGGACTGAGACCCAAAACTGGTTTGATTACTGGGAGATCTATGAAACCAAAGATACGTCATTCTTTTGCATCCTTGCTCGAGCCAATAAAATAGAGTGTATGCTTCACTCATTGGCAAAGTGTATAGAAGTTATGAACAGAGATGTTGCGAAAAATCTACAATCTGTTATACAGAAAGTAAGTGCTTACTTAAAACAATGTTTGTTGTCGATTTTCATTTGTCAACATTTCCGTAATATGTCAAATCAGTTGTGTATACGTGTTAATTTTTAATAAATTTTCAAATATCTCTCTATATTCCACTTCAATGTAATTTAGATTTTCTGGTAAAATCAGATCTTTAAGCCAATTTATGGCTATTTTAAAAGAAGAGCTATGCTTAAGGTGGTACTGCAGGCGTGTTCCTGCCAAACAGCCCAACTATTCAGACTTTATTCATCTTAATGCTGCTGATATTCAGTGCTGTGTGACGGCAACTTCCCACACTTCACTAGGGTCAAGTCAGGTGAAATCGGACTGCAGGTAAATTCGGACAGTGACATTGTTACCTTTATATGTCACTTGTTTGGAATGAAAACAAAATTAACTGGGCAAACAGTAAAAATCCTGATGAGATGGCTCATGATGAGCCTTCTCATCTGGATTTTCACTGTTTGCAATGGTATGTCCGAATATACCCGCTGTCCGAAGTTATCAGACTCGACCCTATAGTGTAGTTGCTGCTCTCAATAATATTTGTTTATTCATTTAGGTTCTTGGGTCCACTTAGAGTCATTTACAAAATACACTTAAGCTGAATGGGTTCACTTTGATGAGAGCAACTATGCCAGTTTCGTTTTTGCCTCCCTTCTCCATTTGGGTCTAGTTTTAAAGGAAAGAGTTCGCCCTCTAAGAGCAAATACTTTCCTTTTAGAATGGACTCCCTTAGGGAATGGCTTTATTCTCCTGGAAAGCAAAGAAAAAGTCACGAGGGCTTGTCCTCTTTGTTAAAATGGCGAAGAAAATTAGAGGTGTACCTATACAGCTTAAGTCGATGCTAGAGAGGCGATGCAATGTTGCACTTGACAGCACTGCTGAAGAAGAATTCGAGCAAAGCTATATCTGCTAGTTTTGTTCGTTTGATGTGCACCTTGGTCATAAAGTACCCATCTTTTCGAAACCTGATGCCATGACGTTTATTTTATTTTTCTACTACAGTTTTTCTTTGACGTGCTAAGCTATGTTATTCCACAATTGGTGTCGTTACATAATTTTTTTTTTTTACTTTGGTGTCATAGGTGGTCTTGCTTTGTGTTTATGCCAGTTCTTTACCTCCTTCTTTGACTTACGACAGACTAGTCATACTGATTTTAGTATTATGCCAGAATACAGCCGGTCGTAAAAGAACGTGCAATTCAATGCATAACTTAATCTAATTTGTTTTGCAACACGTATCTGAATTTGGACATATCAATTTTGTGACATCAAATCACAAAAGTTTAAATTATCTTAATCCAGCGGTTACTAGCGAAATTGTGGTCCTTATGAATGGTGTTGATTCTGAGTAGATCCTGTAAGTATTTACTGTATAGTCGCCGACAAAGTATGACATGATAAAATACTGTTTTTAAATAAACCTGAAGCAATGCCGTCTTTTGAAAAATGGTTATTGCCTTCATCGATACAAATGGCCATTAAGAGATTGCAAATTCACATTTATCAAATTTTCCTTTTACCAGACTTTATAGTGTACAGTATATATACAAAGACGATGCCATGCATATTTCTTTTGATCAGGATAAAAAAAATCATAGAAATGGTGAGGCTTGCAATGCAAAAGTAAGGAGGAAAATTCTCAGGAACTGACACAATTTATCCCAGATCCAATCCAAGACAGCATGTGGGAAAGAGACAACACAAAATTAGTCACCACCAAAGAAAACACCAGCGGCAGCCATGTGAACAGCCATTTCCCATGTAGGTGGTCGACGGGCTAGCCTGAACATCACAATACATCAATAACAGACTTAGCAACTAACAACACATAAAACAACGAAGAAGAACCAAAACAGAACTGCCGCCTTGGGACGATTTCACGATTCCGGATCGAGCCTGATTAACTTAATTTCAAAAGAAACTAACATATCTTTTTTATTATTCATGCGGAAGTTTAGCTTGTTGATTCGGGAACTAACAAGTAGATAAGGCAGGCGTCTTTCGATTGACTTCATTGGCCTCGTTTACGCTTTGGTGTAATGCAATGACTTAATTCAGTCCATCGGACGCTAGGATCATTTCAGACGTCAACGTCTAGCCAGTGGGGTGGTAAGAGAGGTAAAGCCGCATTGCATAATAACATTGTGCAAGCGCAGTTTCAAATCAACAGCTTATCATTTAAGTTTGTCAGAGCCCTGTTATCGGTCACTTTTCACAGTTCTTGTATTGTTTGCCATGCCATATTTAAACACTTATCATTTGTATTTACTGCAGGATTTGAAATGGTGCTTCAGTGTTGTTAACAAGATCCCAGTTCTACGCCCAAGGATTTATCATCTTTATGCTTATTTCGCCATGGTGAATGACAAAGAAAGTTTGGCCATAAAGACTATTAAACAAGCAATGGAGTTTACAAGTAAACAGGAAAACAGTCACGAAGAACAGTGGATAAAACATAATCACGAGGTGTGGTTTAAAAAGCCATTTGATGTTAAATGTAATCATTTGTGGAAGAGTCTTACGGACTCTGCTTTTCTCGACTGGCAGCTCAGGTCAGGCCTGACTGGAAATTTTAACATTTACACATTGCCTTTACCATGTTCCCATTGATATGAAGATTATTTGAGTATTTATCAAATAAACATAAATCATATTCTTGTTTGTTGTGATATTTCATATTTTTCAAAGACAAACACGTAGGCAACCAATTTATTTTGCCTGTCTGACTGTCTGCGTTTGTTCCAGTTTTACCGTCATTGTACATCTAAGTAGACACGGTAAGTTAAGATCAAGAACTGTAACATCAAATAATATGAACCGTGCTTTAACTTTAGTTGATCTAATTCTCTTAAGCAGCATTTGAGAAATCCCAAACTTTGAAGACACGTTTTCTACGGACAGTCTCGGGACAGAAGAACGATGCAACTTTAATGTGCCTGCAGTCAGGAGCATGAGAAATGACACAAATTTTCTCATAAATCTAAATAAATGCAACCCCAATTTCCATTTTCTAAGACACTGAAATATCATATTTAGGAAGGCATCCTGTTTCTTCCGTTTTTCTGAATATGTGACAAAAAATCTCTTAATGACATTCACCTGACATTCAGATATAATGATTACACTTTAAATTGGAAACGATATCAGTGCTTACTTACTCTAATGCTGATACGTCAGGCGAACGTGTCGGAAACAGGTTATTGTAATTGCATGATTGGAAGCAGTTAATTACTATGTTTGTTGTCATTAATGGCAGAAACTTAAATATCAGATTGTAATGATAAGCCATGACAGTGAAATACTTTTTCTTACTTATTTTTCATTAGAGCGTTTTCGTGGTAATTCGAACTGCGAATGTCTCAAATCGTAGGTGTAAATGTTATAATTGACAAGGAAAGGTACATATGAACGATGCCACGAAAACAGGTACCTTACGTCATTGTCACACAGAGAACACCCAGAATGGACTCAGGCTTGGCCAGCATCTTTGAAATGCCGGTTCGCCTGACCTATGAGTTCTGAGGAATCTGTAGTTTTAAAAATGAAAAAGTGAAACTGACCACTTTGTGCAACGAGTATCTGGATCTGAGTTTCACGGCCGGCGTATGCCCTAAAGTGTCTCTTCGCGCGCCGTCGCTTGATTGCTTAATGTTTCTTATATCCTTCCAACGTAATTGCGTCTGTAAGATTCAATTGCTTTTGATCCTAGCGGGCCAATAACAACATATCTACACCATATCAGTGTCCAAGTAGTTTCTAAAAGTGCTATAATTTTTCTTCTATACCAGCGTGTTGAAACACCTCAAGAAGTTCGTTAAGATTTACTTTTGACATTGACCATAAGGAAATACACCATGCAAACTAATTGAACTACCAAAGTACATCTGTTATTATTATTACTATTATTAACAACAGGAGATAATAAAATGATTTCGCAGATTCCTTATAGCTGCCCTACAAAAATGATTCGAAAACTCGATACAGTTTACTATTTGCGTATATTTAAAATCTTTAAACTCACATTACGCCTGAAAAATACAATTCATATTGATTATTTGTCGTAGATGGCATCTTAATAAACCAGTTTGACCCACATGTGTACACGATATGTAACGCAGCAAAAGGGCCCTAAAGATCTCACAACTCTGAACCACCTTTCCAGCCATTCAAGATACAAACATTCATTATAAACTATTCTAAAGAGCATATTACGTGTGCGAAGGTCCTGCAAAAAGGTCTTCCATTAAGTGTGGATTTCTCTACTGTAGCGTTCTATCAAAAATGTTCTATTATACACCTTCAAAGTATTTCCTCATTTTCAAAACGCATTTTTGTAACCGTTTCACCCAGTCGTAGTATGCATGTAAATAGCATGTTATGTTTCGGTATCAGTCGGAGAAACAGAAATACTGCGGTGCCAAGAGGACTTTTGGCATTGTATTTCTTCCCAGATAGCACTTTCCTAAGCATTGGAAATAAAAAAGAAGTCACATGAATTCAAGTCTGGGTGAGTAAGGTGGATGGTTTACAACATGAATGTTTTAAGACGCCAAGAAAGCCTTTAACGCTTTACACTTGTGGGAGGAGGCGTTGTCATTAATTAGATCGACCCCTGATCTTCCTTTGCTTGGACTCTTCTGGCAATAAAACCTTTTCACTTTTTTCAACGCAGAGTTCTCATAGGAGCGTCAAGTGCCTGAGTGATCAATTGGACATGGCACCTGAACGACTGGCCAACTGGAATTAAAGAAAACAGCGTACAACATCTTCTTTCTACTGATTGTTCTTCTGGCAATACATGACAGAGCTTCGTTTTTTCGTTCCATTGCTTATTGTTCGCCCTTCCCTGTGGCCCAAACGTGTACCAAGATTTCATTACCTGTAAGCAAAATAAAAAATGGCTGGCTGTTACAGTTTTTGTTGTTTTCAGAAGTTCCCGGGCATACATGTAATTTATGCGCAGTTTCTTTTCTCACATGCAAATGCTGCTTTAGAATTGTTTGCACGCTGCCTTCTGTACGAACCCTACCGGCTATACTTTTTACTGATAACTGGGTACCCTGTTCTACCATAGCTGCCTTGGTAATAGAGATTTTAGGCCTCCCAAGGCGGGCATCATTTTTAACAGAACATTTTCTATTTTTGAAAGCTTTAACTCACCTAAATTGTTTGCGCATGGTAATGGACTGGAAACCATATACATCACGTAGTTCAAAAAATACCTTTTTTGCATCTTTACCAAGCACATTACGGCTTCTATATAGCCCTTAGTTTCAGATTTTGCCCACGTCATATGACGTACTCTAGTCAGTACGACTGCACGTAATTCCAAGCCCGGCCCCTCCCCCAGACTCCCCTCTCCCTCCCCTCCCCCAAAACAATCTCGGTAATTTGAAAATAATTGCACAAAAATAAAAGGGTATTGTTAGCTAGTTAAAACAGTATTTAACTGAATTTGAAATATGTCCGATAAAAAACTATGGATTTCCATCAGTGACACAACTTTTTGGAGGACCTCGTGCTGTGAACGTGTTACTAAAAAGTAAAGTCATAAATTGAAATAATTTGCAAAAAAATGCACATGCAAAAATTCCAAATATTCTGTCATGTAAAACATGTCTTGATTAGGTGTTCATCTAAATAAGATACATTTTGAGGTTTCCAAAACTTCTTTCATTTTCATATTGAAATGTGGTCATGTGATTTTCAAGAGAACCAAGTTTGAATTTCATCTTATTTGCCTATAGTATTCAAACAAAGTCTCTGCCTATAACGCTCATAATTGCCTGATATTAAAAAACAAAGTATCGTCACCTTAGCGCAAAAAAGTCAATAACTCCGATTAAAGTGCACTTACTGACTTTTTGCACTAAGGTGACGGTATATAACAAAAATATCAGAAAGAGAAGAAAAACAAAATAAAAGAATAAAAGAAAACAAAACAACAACAACAACAACAAAAAAACAACAACACAATACAAAACAAAAACTAGAAATCTTCAGCTGTCTTACGTACTAATCAGAGTGCCGTAACTATGGTTACAAAACTTTTCAAAGTTTTGCACGTGCAGAATTTAGCAAATTACATGGAGTGATTATTATTTTGTTTCTAAAGGTAGTCCAATACTATCTATTCTTGAGCAAAATAGTATCACAGCCATCCTTGTATCTTTCTTAATTTCAACGTAGTAAGTCCGACCCTCTTAAGGACAATTTTGCTACATCCCAGCAGGCACCAAAGGTCGAATCAACCTTGATTCAACTTTGATTCAACGTCCTGACGTAGAATCAGGGTTGATTCAACCTTTTGTGCACAGAGGGATTGCGCATAGAATCATACTACGTTTTGCAATGTTTTCCAGCCTTTCGACGGACGGTTACGTAAGTTATGGAGAGGTACACGAAGTCTCGTATTGTTCCCTAGAAACTCGGTTCAAAAACAGATACATTAGGTACTTAGATAGACTGAACTTAAACATGTGTCTGTAAATCACGAAATTCCAAAATATCTGCAATGCTGTAGGCATTGAAGCCAATTTTCAATTTGCCCACTAAAAAATAATGGTAAACTAATGCTTCAATATCTGAAAAGTAGTAATCCATCAGATATATGATTTTGGTTTCAACTACAGAATTTGCTTGGTCGCAATAGCAGTTCGAATGCCGAGAATGGCAAAGTACTCAAAATGAACTTCTCAGCAACCAAAGTTTCATAAAAACTGATGATTTGTATGAAAATGATTTTAGGACAATCCTCCACAAAAAGTCGCATTATTTTCTAACCAGCACAGAACCTACATTTACATTTCTGCAAAAATGCCATTATGTTTACATTGCCAGACAGGACGCGATCCCACTAAATGAAAGTGGTCTAAGTACCCAAATCATAAGTCCGAACTCTTTAAGTCATTTTAACATTGACAGTTCCGAAACATTCTAGATATACAGACATGGACCCAAAAATAGAGGTGTGATCAGGTGCTCGCGAGTAGTAAGCATCACTTGCCTATTGCAATACACCGCCATATCTATATATCAGTGGCAAAAGTCAGTCACCAAAATTCAGCTACCAAAAGCAATGAAAGTCACCAAAAATACGGACATTTGACATGAACTTCAGTATTTTATAGATACTTCTGTTAAGTTGCAGCTTTTATTGCCTTATGGCAACTGAATAGTTTCTGTTTTAATCTTTAAAAAAATCAGGTGCTACGACAAGCAAGCCATTAATACATTTGGAAACAAAAGCATATATAAACCGTGACACGAGAAAACCAACAAAGCGGTACATGCGCCCAGCGAAAACTCATATCACTCTGGGCGTGAAAGCCACTTTGTTCGATGTGACGTGTCGTGTCTCTTATGTGATAGAGTGCTATCTACTTTTGAAAAAGATAAGGCATTGAAAGCAAATTTTCATTTTTCACATTGACAGTCAATGTCAAATTTAGTTTACGATTGTACTGACCGTTCTTGGAATTTCAACATTTTTATGTAGAGGATTGTGTTATTAAAGATTTTCTCCCTCGTGAACCTCCGTCTTATGGGAGCTAAAAGTTACCCTTACAACAGGTTAATAAAAAATGAAACCCCACGAATCTCGCTTTGTGCCCCAGTAAGTATATTTTATGAGAGTATGTATCTGGCATGCGATACTCTGTCAGCCTTTTGCGGCTACTAGGATAGCTTCCTCTTTGAACTGAATAAAATGAAAGCCTTAGGTTTATCGTTTCAAAGGATGTTGCACCAAACGACATATATCGTTATTTAGAGCTTACGTACACTTCACTGAGTGATGTAGGTCATTAAAGACAGCCTGGATTTTATACTGATGCCCGCATTTCTTATATTAGTAACGTGTGATCGAATTCTCATATTTCTTTGATCTTTAATCGAGTAAACAAATTGAAATAATTAAAAATAGATTTATAAGACAGTGCTTTTTCCACATCAAAGGTTCTCTTATTAGGAAAAAAAGTACACACTTATAGAATACACGACACTCAATGTTTTAAATACTTCATATTTCTTTCAATGGTATAATTACAATTGAGCCGCGACACGAGAAAACCAACAAAGTGGTTGTGCGCCCAGCGCAGACTCAGATCAGCCTGGGCATCAGCCAATTCAGATCAGACTCTTCCCTAAGAATTTTAAGGGTAGCTAAGGATCTAAGATACCTCCATGCGGACAGCGACGACCCTGATTAGACTGGGCGGATGCCCAGGCTGATCTGAGTCTGCGCTCGGCGCACAACAACTTTGTTGGTTTTCTTGTGTCGCGGCTCAATTATATCAACGTCAGTGCAGCTTCATTGTCATTGGTACGAAGTTGTTTGACGTTATATAGAATTCAGTACGACGCTGATTTCAAGGTTATGTGTGTGTCATAGTGTCCTCGCGAGGGTATTGTAATGCATTCTTATTCCTTTTACGCCTTCGTGACAATAGTCAGAGGGCAATATGTTTTACCCCTGTCCGTCCGTTCGTCTGTCCGTCCATCGCGCCTATAAAGTTAGTGTGCATGTAATTTTAACTCCTACAGTTTTCAAGCAGTTAATTCGAAATTTTGCACAGCTTTTATAGACACATTGAAAATGTGCATATAATGTTCAAATGAAAAAAATGTTTTGACAAATTACGACAATTTAGAGCTCAGTCTCTAATATAGAGTACCAAGTTTGTATATCAACTCCTCCCACAATCTCAAGCAACCAGTATTTAAATTTTGCAACATGTATTAAATGCATATTGAAAATGTGCATGCGACGTTTTGAAGATAAGAAATAATGACAAACCATCTGAAAATAATCGTATTTGCATGTATTACAACAAGAATGATTGTGAGAAAAAAGTAATGCAAGACAAATAGATTTTTACGGTAACTTTTAACTGAAGCCACCCTCTTGTGTTTGAGGTGCTGTATAAAAGAACCCTGTCGCAAGAATCGGTTTTACATCTCTATTTTGGGGTTCATATCTGTGCATCTGAAATATTCCGGAATTCTCAATGTTAAAAGGACTTACGAGTTCGGACTTATGATTTGGGTACTTTGACCACCTTCATTTGAAAAATCCACAGAAAACTTGTGTATGACTGCTCATTACATTTATGTTAAGCACGCATGCGCAGATTCACTATAAGTATATTGGGCCGAAAATGCTTTGATCATCCCTCGTAACGCTGAGAAAAAAATCTAGAATCTGATACAAGAAACATTACAAGCGAGTTTCTCCTGAGACATTATAAATGCAAAGTTAAATGCAAAAAAACAACAACAAAAAAACAATAAGTTGCGATTGTTTGTGGTCCTTGTACGAGATGTTCAACAACCCCTTCATTAGCGTCTTATCTCAAAGGCATACGTTGTTTTTTCTTCTTACTCTGCTTTCAACGACTACGACTCACATATAGACTCAGACAAATGGATATGGGAAGGAAGCACATCAGTTTCATCTTTGATTGAAGAGATATGTTGTTTCCTCTGCTGCGGTGTCTTGTCAATCCTTGCGGTAGCCCCTTGTTTTGAGCGATTATCTGGGACAATTGGTCAAAGATATCTGAAGCTTGTTACAGTTCCCAACTTCAGTCCGTTTATCTTAATCAACCTCTGGATACCACTTACGCTGTTTGTCATCAGTTAAGTATTCTCAGCACATATCTCCATGTTACCTTGTGTGCGCCTTGTCGAGATTTTCCGCTAGGGCTTCTAGCTCCTGTCTTCCTCAGCAAAAGCGTCAAATTCTTTTGGAAGCCTTTCTGCATCATAAAAATGAACAATTCCATCTCAGAACAATCATGGTATTTATTTAAGGTCTCACGAATTTTAGAATGTTTACAGTGATTGAGGAAAGATGAAAGAGTACTGCACTTTACTCGTCACAACAAAAGGGAATATAATGAGGATTCGAGGTTATAAAACTTGGGAATAATCTCAAACTCAAAATAAAGCAAGCTGATTGGCTGCTTCCGATCATGTGCTCGGAAGCAGCCAATCAGTGTGCTTAATTTTGAGTTTGAGAATGAACTCAAGTTTTATAATCTCTGAGCCTGTTGTTATCGTAGAAATTCTTAATATTGTGACAGACAGGTCTGGGCAAACAGTGCGAACCCCATTGCTCTCAAAGAAGCAGTCTGCTCTGGGTCTATATAACTCTTTGTCATTCCATCTGCATCTTTTAGAGGTTTTCCAAACCGTTCTATTTTAATTAATTATGGGAATTTCACGGTATGCAAGGAATGCACTATTACTTTTGACCTTTAATATAATAGGGCCTTGTCGACCACATTCTGGGTTTGACTTTCCATTCGTTCAACTAAAACACTCAAGTTTGTTTGGAAAAACTATATTTAGAACAATAATTGATATCGAAAAGAGCGTTAATGTACAGATGAAATTAGACATTATCATAATACATTTCATATGGTTCTAAAGGGACGTGGCCAGTAACAAAACCTGACCTTCGATTTAGTTCTGAAAAGGATGTTTCCAGCTCACGTAAGCAAACGCAGTTTTAACAGCTTTTAAGTAACAGCGGGCATGATATTAGATTTAACAAATTAATTTGGCTTGTAAAAGATCAACAGGCTCCATTACAGGTACTTCAAAATGATAGTGCTAGCTAAACACACTATTTTTTATTGCAGCTACCGTTTGTTAAAAGAAGTATCTGTATCTTAAAATCTGGAATGAGACATAAAAACCCTTGAACGTTATTTTATCGTTGAACTTGTAGACCTGCAAAGTCCACGTGAAGATGTCCATGTTATTTTCATAAAAAATCCCAACCAACCATCTGGCAGAATACTCGTACTTCGTCATCTAGGTTATTGAGTTTCGTCTTAGACAGGTAGATCTCCAGAGATCTTTCGGTTGATCTCCGAAACTTAACGACAGTATGCGATAATCGCAGGTGTCAAGGTATTTCCTGAGGCTAATATTCTTATCTCGATCATAATAAAATATCTATCTTTATGACTTTAATTGAATATTGATCACATTGCATGAGTCTCTTAGAATAGTCAGACTAATGCACAAAATAATTATGGTAATGTAATTAAACCTTTTGGATTTCCTTTGCATGATGCTGTCAGAACACATGATGATAATATTTCATAATAATAATAATAAGAAGAAGAAGAAGAAGAATTATATTATTATTATCATTATTCAAAGATGTTTAGTTCTTAAAAGGAATTGTCACGCTCCAGAAATCCAAAATGATTTTTGCAGCCAATAAGGGGGAAAAAGAGGTGCTTTTGGTTATTTACTAACAGTTCATGTCATTTAGTCTCATAATGCAATGATTATCAAAATTTTACGTAACCAAATTCTCTCTCTCTCTCTCTCTCTCTCTCTCAAACATTATATAAGACACAATGTATCTTTGACTCAAACATAGAATTAAAGTGCAACATTATCAAGAACAATAAATAAATAAATAAATGAATTGTATGTCACACAATTGTAAAACTGAGGGTTTTGTTAGAACAGACAAGCAAAAATATGATTGATTGCACAAAATTTTGATTAAAAAATAATAATAAATCAGAAAAGGCTTGTGAAAATAAGATTAGTTAAAATTTCATGATGATAAAAACCTATAATTTAACGAGTGAGTAAACATTATGCATTTATTTTATCGTTAAAGAGAACAGATTTTTTCCACGACATGACAAAACGAACAAAGCCGAATGTACGCCCAGCAAAGACTCAGATCAGCCTCGGCATCCACCCAATCTAACCAGTCTTCGCTGTCCGCAAAGGGATAGTTAAGACCTATGCTATCTTGTAAGCGCATGTCCAGGGCGGGTGTCCAGGCTGATCTTAGTCTTCGCTGTCAGCATGGAGAGGGCTTAGACTCTAAGCTCCCTTTACTAGGAAAGGGAAGACTCTGCTCGGACTGCTGAATCTACGGGAAGTGCACATGCCACCTTGTTAGTTTTGGCGAGTCGCGGAATATATATTTCATACATTATTACGTTTCGTTAATCCAGTCGAACCGCGATACGACAAAACCCACAAAGTGTCATAAGTACTACGTGAAGACTCATATCAGCCTTGGCATATGGCAAGTCTGATCAGAGTCTTCGCTGTGTACTTTAAGGGTAGCTAAGCTATCTCCATGCCACCAGCAAAGACTTTGACCAGACTTGGCGAACTCTTAGGCTGATCTTAGTCATTGCTATGCGTATATGCCACTTTGTTGATTTTTTCGTGTCGCGACTCAATTAAGTATACACGTGCCGTGTCAGTAACAGTGTATATTCACAAATTGATTTAATTGACATTGAGTAATATTTGAATTAAAATAAAATGAAATTGATGAAACTGGATCAAAATAAGATTATAAATTTTAAAATAATAATAAACATGAGAGATCAAACTTGTTACAATAATAGCATTTTCATTGGAATTACGGATTTGTATAATGCATTAAATAGAAGAATGAAACAAATGAATAAAAAAAAAAAACATGCATGTAGACCTTCTTTGTAAATTAAGTAATTTACTTTCTTTAAGATATAAAAAAATCAGCAAAAAACATAACTTAAATGCTGTAGAAAAATAAAGTGTTCTGTTTCCTACTAACAAAATTATAGGTATTAAATCGCTAGAGTTTATCTTCGAGGAGCCCCTGTAGCTCAGTAGGCTAAACGCTGACCCGCTGATCTAGCGGTCCCAAGTTCGATTTCCGAAGGCGGAAACCTTCTCAGACGTAAACGGGTTCCATTACACAACCTGTCACTATCGTCCTTCCATCAGCCTCTCGTCATTGTAACTCTTATCGTGGACCACAGGTTTTCTTCTTTAGTTTCCGGAATTCACCCCCATTTAGTAATTTGTAATCTAAGTTTTGTTTGGGTTTTAGAGTCAACTGCATATTGCATATGCAGATAGTGTGGATTTTTGTTTGCCTCTCATTAATAATTACATAAATGAGCAACAATTGAGCAAAAGCTTAATTTCTAAACATACCGACATTACTAATTGGCATTATACAATCATAAGATAATTTTTATATTTTGTCTTTCAATTCGGCACCAGTGATACCAATTATTTCGCCAATTTAAAGGAGTTAGCCGACCTATGGTCTTCATATGATTGCTAATAAGACCAAAGAATATCAGCATCAATTATAATTGTATTTCACTAGCACGGTTTCGTTTCTATTCTAACATCAGAAACCAAAATGGTTCTCTAGTGCAACTCTGGACCAGAAAAATAAAATAAAATCTAAATAAATTTACTTTTATCTTTCAGTTAAAGCAAAATTTAGACACAGTACTGGATAAATCTACATTTTGAATAATTCATTCACTTGAAAATTCATTTCTACAACATTCTATCATACCTTATCGTGGTAATCTCCGCCTGGAGCTATTACCTGAAAGCCGGAGTCGTGTCCTAGCGTCGCATTTTACGGAAACGCACGGAAACCACCGGCAAAAAATAATCAAATAAAATTTTAACAAATATTGAAAAAAGACCATTTTATCATTTACCTAGACTAATAAAATTTATACCAGATGAAAATATAGTCTTTCTTCTCATCTGTTCTATTTGTGATGCATAACATTTTGTATCAATTTGATTCGAAATAAGTCGTTGAATTCATGTGCCCTACTGGTCTTACGGAGATTTTGTTATTTGTTTTAATTAATTATGTACCTCTAGAAAATCACCCCAAAAAAGACCATTTTGTACTTGTGCTAGAATCAAAATTAAAACACAGTATTAAAGATGAAGAATTTTACTTTCTGATACCGTTTGTGATGTAAAAATATGTTAAGAAAAAAAATAAGTTAATAAGTGATAATGAATCTTTCCCTTATTACTCGTATATGTCAAATTGGCTCACACCTGTAGAAGTGCTAGTACGCAGTTTCTTCACTATGCCGCCCGATATATCTTGTTGAACTAGTGAGATTAAGATAAAACTTTAAGAATAAAGACTTATGTTTATGTTTTTGTACAATAATCCTTTTCATGTAACTGGTGGGCTTTCTAGTTCTTTCTTACAGTGATATCCATTGAATATCCGCCAAGTATATATAGTTAATCTTATTGCTGTTGTTTGTTTCCTTACTCTACTAAACGCAGGTAAATAATTAACAAATTCCTTCTTATTAAAGTGATCGTCTTGCACGAAAGAACTTACCCTTAAAGGAAGGAGCAAATTATTTTCTCCCAGATTTGACCCCTATAGAGTAGAGAAGCAGAAATGGCTCCCATGAACCTTTTATTATCCAATAAGTTTATTATCCAATAATGTTTGAAATAATGTGGCGAGTTAAGGCTTGAGGTTTACTTTCACCTGTTTGGTTCATTACGGTCACATGGCTTTCTTAATTCGTCGCCGCTTCCGAGTCAATTTTTGTACATTTCGGGTCATTGTTGTTCATTGACCGCCGAGTCCCAAGTAGAATAACTTTAGTTTCAACTCTCTCTTCGTTAGTTTGCAATTCATTCCGATTATTTTGGCCAGAATTAACGTTTTTAAACTCGTAATTGTTTCAAGCTTGTCAATTTGTAGCGTGGTCCTTCTGCGCACGTCTCGCTTGAGATACCGTAACCACTTCCGGGTCACGACGACCTCATATGACCCCGCGCGCTGGGTTTGCGACCCAAACGACCCACAACGACCAGGGTCACGATACTATATATGGGGTCACCTCCGCGTTCCTGTGGTTGTGTCTCCGAAAACGTCTGGACAGCCGCATCCACGCCATTTCAAGTATTTTAGAAATCCCAATATTGAAGATATGTCATTCTCCTCTGAGTTTTAGATCAACTTACTTTTGGTGAGAAACTTATAAAATTATTAGAAATAAAATAAAACCCTGAGAAGTTGTATAAAAATGCATTAATTCTGCACTTTAACAAATTCTGCAGAATTTGTCCCCCCAACTTTCCCCACCCACTCCTGTAGCCACACTGTTTCCCCTTTCCCCTAGTGTTACCTTGTGTTTATAGTGAAGTGTACATCGTCATAGCTCAGCCAGTACCCAAGAGTTAAAATAACATGATGTTTAAATAAAAATGTGTTGAAGAAGCTCGGCCTTGGTTCTTATTTTAACACAATCGGATCTATGCAACCACTACCCCTTGGGTTCCGACTTGAGGGATAGACCGTCGGGTTGGCACAATATATTGCTAGTGTAAAAGCAAGTAGTGAATGTCTGTGACTACAGTTTCTGCTCTGGGCGTATACTGTACTTGTGGGCACTTCACTCTCTAGTTAGTAAATGCGTTTCGTCTTTCCTTTATATAAACGTGTATCTGGGGATATAAGCCGGTCTAAGTTCAGGATGACTGTCACGTTGCTTGACGGTAAAGTACATGTCGACTGACTCAACTTTTCCAATTTTGCTAAAAAGCAGACTAACTTACCAGGGCCGGATTTAATTTGTCGCAGGCGTCTGTTAAGAGCAGTTTTTGGCTTGATTTCGGAAATGAAAATGAAGTTTCATGTCAGTTAATATTTCCTGATCACCTACAACTACAACTAATCAGTTGTATTTCCTCTGTATTTTTTTATCAGATCCGGTAATATTCTGAGTAAAAAACAAACAGCGGCCTAAATAGCAACAGTTGGAATTTTTCCACCTGTTGCTATTTAGGCCACAATTTTTTTCAGCTATGAGCTATGACAAACCTTGGAAGTGGACCCAACATCCCTCACGTCACACATCAGCACATTTGAGTAAAATAGATGAGCTTATCAATTAGTCCCTACCAAGCATGCACATGGCGTTGAACTGACGTCGGTATGACGTCATTTTGACGTCATGTGCCTGCTGGGATAGGGACCAGTGAAGAATTGAAATCAATATTCTAATGCACTTACGCATGTAACGCGACGTCTGATTGGTTAACGTCAAAACTTGCAACAGTATATCCTGCGATATACTGTCGGAAATCCGACGGCATTATAAAACGTTGCTTCCTATTGGCTGACGTTTGGTTTTGTTTTTCTGACAGCGCTTGCGAAGGATGCAAACTACTACATTATGAAAGGTGAAAATGTGGAAAAGTACATTAGAATGGGGATAATTGTATTGAAAAATGTCATTTGGGGAGGTAAATCATCAGTTTTATGGTCGCAAATTGCGTTTTACGGCTCCGCTCGCGCGTCGCTGTGATACAGTTAACCCCTATTATCTATTAAACAGTGTAATAATGTTCATTCGTTTTTATCACACAGTACACCATTACTACCGGTTTAGTATCTAATTTTCTCGGTCTGTTAACTCTGTTAAATGGTTTTCTCCTCCGCTTACACACATCTTCCTTTCACTTTTCCTCTCGATTTGAAAAACAACAACAAAAATCTACTTTAACATAAATCTTTTTATGCCCCCCCCCCAACT
This sequence comes from Ctena decussata, assembly GCA_963989385.1. Taxonomy (NCBI): domain Eukaryota; kingdom Metazoa; phylum Mollusca; class Bivalvia; order Lucinida; family Lucinidae; genus Ctena; species Ctena decussata. The sequence goes on along the minus strand of OZ022499.1, from coordinate 31,952,400 downwards.
TTGGAGAAGTTGGGGGGGGGGGCATATTGGTTTGTGCCTGTCCGCCCGTAACGCTTTTTGGCAGCTGGGAAATTCAAGAACCGCTTATACTAGAATTTTGAAATTTTATATGTGGCATGTACATGAAAAAAAGGCGGACACGTATTTTTTTTCCTCCGCCGGTCTTGTCGTTCTGAAGTTATGCTTCTTTTTCGACTTTGTCATTTTATATAGGAACAATCTTGTGACCAAAATATCTGAAGAACCGCTTAAGCTAGGATTCTGATATTAGCATACAGTGTTAGACCAAGATGTAGATGAAGTGATTAACTTTTGAGCATATTTCGTAAATGTTTGGGCGATTTATTCCCCTTTTTCAGTCATAGACATTCATACATTGGTATTTTATTTAGGAATAACATTGTGACCAAAATATTGGAAGAACTGCTTAAGCTAGCATGCTAACTTTTGGCAAAGTTGTAGATGACCTGATTAATTAAAGATGTAGATGACCTGATTAACTTTTGAGTCTATTTTATAAACTTTTGGTTGATTTATTTACCTTTTTCAGACATAGGCATTTTATAACGGAATAACCTTGCGACCAAAATACCTGAAGAACCCCATAAGCGAACATGTTTATATTTGACATGCAGATACAGACCAATGATTGATAAACTGATTGTTTTTTGTGCATATTTAGTAAATTTTGGTTGAATATTAATGCTTCTTTTTTTGGTCATAGGTATTTTATAATGGAATAACCTTGTGACCAAACTATCTGAAGAACCGCTCAAGCTAGCATGTTTATTTTTGGCATACAATTACAGACTAAGGTGTAAATGACCTGCTTAACTTTTTAGTTTATTTAGAAAATTTTGTTGAGTTATTCCTCTTTTTAGACACGAGCATTTTATACAGGAATAACCTTGTGACAAAACTATCTGAAGAACCGCATAATGTAGGATCCTTATATTTATCATGCAGATTTTGACCAAAGTGTGGATGAACTGATTAAGTTTTGAGCATATTTCGCAAATGTTTGACAGAGTTAATTTCCTTTTTCGGACATAGAAATTTTTCATAGGAATAACCTAATGGCCTGTGACCAAACTATCTGAAGAACCGCATCACGGGGGTAAATCAATACGTGAAGGGACGCCCTAGTCTTGCAAAATTACGTTAATTTTCTGTAAGTGTTGCCACAGTTTTGCGACTCACGGAGTAAAAATCTCATTTTTTTTCAAAAACCACATTTGCAATGGTGTTGTCAATGAGCGCACGCTCTTTGGTAATAATTTGTTTCGAGATATATGCAATAGAAACGGCACTTCCGTGTTAATCATGCGAGTTAATTCGGACACAAATGTCGTTCTGTCTGTTGATTTCAAGTACATGTGACTTTGGAACAAATTTAGAAAGGAATCAAAGAAGATGCGAAGTTTGGTTTATATTTTTCATGTTAATTTAAGCTTCGGTTTAATATTCTCTCTGGTCGTAATCAAATTATTTTTCATAGTTTTAAGGAAGAGAACAACTACGCATTTTATTGACCGTTTTGCTTAATGTACGATAAATTTGACAGTTTATGCTGTGACATTTTCTTTGACACAGTCAGAGTTCTTCATGTTTTTAACCCATGTATATGGCGGATTCACAAATGTATGAGTCAGAGTATACATTCTATATTAAAAATACGTTGAGTCGAGAATTTAACGAGAAAATGTCCGTACGAGAGTAAACCCGAAGCAGAACCAGATGTTTTTTTTTCTTGTTTTTTTTTCTGACCACCATTGTAACAAACGATCGGCAATTGTAATGAAGCGGATAAGACTGCAACTACCCTTCATTTCAATGTCTGGTGGCTTTACCTGAAAGTGGATAATAAGCCATTATTCCACGTGCCAAAAATGAGAGTTCATACGAGGTATCTTTTGACTCATGTACGAATGGCGTTGTCCCATTTTTCCTTTTTATATCCCCGTGAGTGTATTCAAGGGCCTTAATGTTTGTTCTTATCCGTCCGTCTGTCTGTCAATTCGTCTATACGTCACACTTTAAGTTATAGCGTTTCTATAAGCGGCTCTTCTCATTTTTAGCTCGCCTGAACGAAAGTTCAGGAAGAGCTATTGTTGTCACCCTGGCGTCGGCGTCCGCGTCAGCGTCCGCGTCAGCGTCGGCGTCCGGATTGGATGTTTTGGTTAAAGTTTTTTAAAGACCTATTTCTCCTTAACCCATGAATGGATTCTTTTGATACTTGCACTGTAGTTAGATATTGGTCCACAGTTTAACAAGTTACCGCCCCCACCGCACTTAGTGACCTTGATGTCAAGGTCATGGACATAGAAAATTGGGAGCTTTTTGGACTGGATGTTTTGGTTAAAGATTTTAAAGCCCAATATCTCCTTAACCCATGGATGGATTCCTTTGACATTTGCACTGTAGTTAGATATTGGTCCAAAGTTTTTTCAAGGTACAACCCACACACCCTTCAGTGACCTTGATCTCAAGGTCATGGACTTAGAAAATTGTCTTTTTATTGATTGGATGTTTTGGTTAAAGTTTTTTAAAGACCCACATCAGTTGTAATGAAATTCTTGTTGTGGTAAACCCCGATCCTTCTTAAAGATTCTGCAAAAGAAAAGGAAATTCTTAGCCACTGGAAGCCAGATTTATGGGCCTTTGAACTGGGTATGTGTTACCGTAATGTCTTGGGAAAATACCAGTTGTTCCGTTAAATATTTTGAGCAGTGTATATGTTTGAGCGTTTGCATAATCATAATGCAAATATCGTAACCGACGGATTACAAATGTAATTACGACTGTTTGAGCGCCTGTGCGCTAAACGTTTTTGAAACGGAGGCAAATACTTGTAGAAATCTTTCTGTCTTTTAAGCGCACGTCGAATTAATATATTTTTTAAGAAAGCAAATCTAAAGTTGAAACATAGGAGAAAAGCTAATTATATCATAGGATAGAATATCTTAACGAATGAAAACTGAAAGAGTCAACAGCATTTTCAGGTCTTGTAAACAAACAAACGAAATGGTAAACCAGTAAAATATGTAAGCTTATAGTCATATGCCTCAGAAATTATCATGATGTGCTCTTGAAGAGGCATGTGCGGTAATTGAATGGAATGAGGTATGCATGTGACGCGATAGTGTTTGCTGTTAATGGATATTTTAGTGATGTACACAGCCCTGTGACAGGCATCGCATGGGGGCATCGTGCGTGTCTTACACATTTATTTATTTTTTTTTTTCTCTTAAATGTCGGTACTGCCACTACCATTTTACATGCCCCATCCCACCAAATTAAGCCAAAATAAATACCTTGCGTCACCATAGAGTATAATGTAATTCGTACGATGTGGATGCGGTCAACATTTCGAATATCTATACTGAACATAGAAATGCAGTAATATGCACAGGTTTTAATATAAGAGGTGTCCACCGCATCCTTATGCAAACATAAATCAGCTTGTGCGGTGGGCCGGGCGGTGGCACAGTCTCACCACAGACATTCTGTTAGCATGAACGACCCATTAGACCTGTGGAATCAATACAGGGAAATGCCAATTTTCTAATTTGCTGTATGGACAATTATAAAATTTTGAAGGGACCTGAGGTCATATACGCTCCTCGATTAGCAAAGCCTTTCCCTTAATAGTTGATCTCATTGAAAGAGGATGCAGTTATTAAAAGCAGAGTTGCTTCCCTTGAAAGTGTAATCATCCACATTTTAAAAAGAATGATAAACTTTTCTTATAGCCTTCACTGCTAAGCTTATTTTTTATACGGCAAGTGCTGCCGAGGTGGTTTATGTCAATATTTCTAAAGCGGTCATATGGTTAAGTGTATCAGTAAGCAGCCAGTTGTAGCAAAATAGGCCGTGTGGCGGCCGTAAAACGTCTCCCCGTACATCATCATAGTGCAGATTATATTTTCTGGTCCTTTGGGATTATTGGGTTCATTTATCTTAAAAAATAGAGTTCCGCTTGAACCTGTGCTAGGGGGCGTGGCTGCTGTCGCACAAGTCATTACTAGTCATGAACAGACTCAGTTAAACCGAGTCTGCTATTTTCTGTTCTTTGATGTATTCCTTGCTTCCAAAAGATCTTACTATTCAGAACTTATTTATACTGTGGTGACCGAATGGGCAATCAACCTTAGTGAAAAGTGGACTTGTCGGTTAGCATCGGAACTTTTTTTTTCTTTCAAATTCGTATACAAGCAACACTATAGTATAGCCAACCCTGTCTTAAAGGGTCACCCAAGGGAAGGACAAATTGTGGCTGCTAGTAGTAGTAGTATTTCAATTCTCATATCGACGTTGCCCCCGCACCTCAGCGGAACGAATCCTTAGCCGCAGTAACGGGGCGCGAGGCTTGTGGCTGCTAAAGACACATAGCCCCTTTATACAGGTTCAGTTGCACTGTATTTTGGCTAATGGGACCCTGAAAATCATACGGAGACGGGACATCAGTTTGAAGTCTCATCCGAAAGGACCGGAGAAGCGGGGAATCGATCTTACGACACTCCTGGATTGGTAGTCTAGCGCGTTATCCACTACACTGCTGTCGCTCCTTACAGTTCATATACGTAACAATCTGGGGCAGTTTCTTACGGTAAGCAAAACGTTTGTATGATAGTAATTTTCTAAAGATTTAGTTTGTACACAATACCGTTCCAACACAACAATTGTTCTCTCAGTGGACACCCTGGCCGGACTTATCCGGGTCTACACCGTTTGACCAGACATGTCGATGGTAGAGTTGTCCGAAAACTCCTGCCGGATGCCATATAGACATGACGTGACCTACCACTTTGACAACAAATATTAAGACACTGTTATCTAAGCAAACGGTGTAGACCCAAGATAGACTTTTCTTCCGGAACAGTCTAATTCGGGTCCGCACTGCTGGCCACATTGCCAGAAATCTTGACAACATCGCCTTACAACAAAATCAAAGACGTTGGAAAACATTAGGACATCAATAGTCATTTGGCAAAGGCACAATTGAGACAGTGGAATTACGCAGTTGGTGGGAAGTCACCTTAGGTCCGAAAATATTAGTTGTTTTCTTTTCTGATTAGCTATTGTATGTTAGATACTCATTTTATGTGTTCTTCGTAGCATTAACAGTATTTTTACAAATGAAATGCCAACGTGCATCTACCATTTACTGGAAATAAGTGGGGTAGACCTACACCGTTATTGTTTGGCAATATAATGCAAGTCGCAACGCATTCTAACAGTACATTATTTAATCATAAGAAGAGCCTATAAGTCGGTCACATTGGTTCAGAGGAAAGAAAATTCTAACCTTCAGACTGCCAGTTTCCAAAGTTACGAGCAAGTATATATTAAGTACTCAACTGTAATGAAAAGTAATCATTGGAGCAATACTAGTATTTGCACTTATTAACAATGGACATATACAGGTCTATACTAGGAAATCATGTGCGTACACCGTTGTTTTTATGCATGGAAACGCATCCTGCAACACGTTCTTAGAGTGTATCATATAAACAATCACAGAGGAAGCTAATTTTGTCAGAAAAAGAGACGGAAAAGTTCAGATTGATTCAAAAGAAAGAAAATTCCTACTTTCAACTAGCCAGCCTCAAAAAATGTACACTACCTTGACAAACTAGGACCGAATTGGCACGTTAACTACTGCATCTCACGTGAAACATTTTAACGAATATTAACTTTAAAGAATCCTCGAAAGCGTGACCAGTTCACTTTTTCTATAAATGTCCCGTCATGCTTATAATTGTACTTATTTCACCAAAACACTCGTGTTGACATAATGTTTCATCAAAAACGAAAGTACACCGTGGCAAGACTTTTACCAAATACGCCCGGAAACGCAAGACTAGGTTGTCTCTTCACGTATTGATTTACCCCCCTGCGCATAAGCTAGCGTTTTATTTTAAGTATACATTCACAAACTAAGGTGTAGATGACCTGCTTTTCTTTTGAGACTATTTCATAAATCTTTGGTTGAGTTATTCCCCTTTTTCAGACATAAGCATTTTATATAGGAATGACCTTGTTCATTGCGGCAACAATTTCTTTTGTAAAAGTGTACTTTTGAAAACTTTAAATTCAGAGCGTTTAGAGAACTTTTTGAAAAACATATGTTAAATTAAAGAACTTCTTATTTATTGCTCTGCTGCTGATCGAAGGCCCCGTAGTTAACAGTCGTAATATATGCTTTAAAACACCCGATTTAAAAACTCGTAATATGGTCCTTTGTAAATGCCTATATTCGAAACACATTACATTTCGTGTGAATTTTTTTTTTATTTCATCACTTATCAAAAAGTGTCGAGTTTGAAGCGCCGTCCAGACACAAGCGAGCGTATTGCTTGATAAGATGGAAATTATGCCAGGAAAACCGTGATGTCAATGAAAATTAAATCTGTCCATCATTCACCAGGAATATAGTATAGATATCTTACTCCGGAAATGTGAAAAGCCTTAAGAATCTTCATCAACCTTGAGCAGTGAGCTATCAGTGACCTAGAAAGTTGTTTAAATGAAGCGAAATGGAACATTCAGAAAGAAATTAACCCATTTGTGCGAAGTAGATTCTTACACCTTAATTGATTGGATAAGTTCCTTCATCATTTACATGTAAGGGGTGTCTGGGATAATTATTTTGCAACGCATTTATAGGTATCGCTGTAAATCTTATGCAAACTGTGAAAACCTTGATCAGACGCCGCGTTTTGTGGCGTCTGATCTGGGTCCTCATTGTTTGCTAATGTCCCTTTCACTACGAGGGGATATCAAAAGGTTATGAGCCTCACACAGAAAGAGCAAGACATGTGGACTTTTACTGCTTTATTTTTCAACATAGTCCTCTTCAAATTCCACACTTGTGTCATCTGGTTTGCAAGTCATGGATACGCTATCCATAAAACTCAGCATCTTGGTCCCCTAACCAGCCCTCCACCGCGGCAGTCAGCTCATGACTATCCTCAAATCTTCAGCCAGAAGGTTTTCTTGAGTTGAGAAAGAGGTGCAAGTCGTTGGGGACTAGGTCTGGAGAAAAGGGTGGGTAAGGGAGGAGTTCGTAGCCTCACTCGCGCACAGCTTCCATCGGAACTTGGCTGGTGTGGACTGGCGCGCGGTCCTGGTGAAGGAGAACCTGATTGGGGTTATGTCTATTCCAAAGGATGCAATGGCTTAACAATTGCAACCAGCAATATGATCTTACATGGAATCAGTAGCTAAGTCTTTGATGTACATCAGGTGTGGCGCATTGCACCGTCCAAATGGGAAAAAATATGTGTGAAGCTCAAAACTTTTTGATATCCGTAGGTTTAAACATGTGTTTTATGATCTTTCTCGTTCATTTTATAGAAATATCAAGATCCATAGAGTGTTCTTGCGATCAAAGAAGTACTCAGCGCAGATAACCTGGCCCCGAGGTTATAAACCTTTTTTCGTGCTCAACTCCGCTGGGCATGATATTTCACCAGCTATTAAATAGCAAATTACTGATAAATACAGCTGTTTTCCTGCTAAGTTTAGCTGAGCATGAAATTGTCTCTGCTTATGAATATGAAAATTCCAACATTAGTTGGCATTTTCATATTTATCAGCAGAGAAAATTTCCTGCTCAGCTGAGCTGAGCATGAAAATTTTTTATAACCTCGGGGCCAGGCTGATCTGAATCATCTGAGTTTACGAGTTTACACGGACTACAATGTATAAGGGACCCTTTATTGGTTCTTGGTTCTTAGGTGAAAATAGCATAACTTACTTATGGCTATGAAGCTCAGATTACAATTATTACACGTGCTGAAAGTCCCTAATAACTGGACAGACATGCAAACAGCGTAAACCCAGATCTGTTGTTTAAGGAATATTCCGATCAGGGTTTGGATTGCTTGCCATTTAACCAACCTCCTTATCTAAAAAACAAAAGGCACGTGATACGACATGAAGATTTGCGCAAAATCAACAGTGGAACAGGTCATTCCTAAATAAGAAATATGTAGGACAAGGATTTAAGCGTTCTTAATATAGTAATTATGCTGATTAAAAACGTTACCATTGCATTCTTTTTTCTTAATGTAGTCACATCAGGCGGAGGAATCGGAAATAAGCTAACGTACCTATTAGAAAACATGAACAGTGTGGCCAGAAAAGGTACTCAGTATCAGAAATAAGCTATCTGTAATGAACAACGAGGCGAGAAAAGCTACATTCTTCCGCCATTTTACTAAGGGGAATGACTTTCATGACTTCCTTTTTGCTTACTTGGCTGACAAAACCCTTCCAAAGGGGTTTACTCTTAAAGGGAGGGACAAATTTGCTCCTTCAGGAGCAAATTCTTTTCCTTTATGAGTTGACTACCATAATGAAGTGAAGCAAAAATTAAACTGATAGGGTTGCTTCCCCTGAAAGTGTAGTCATTTACCCCAAAGCACGTTCGAACGGCTACGACCCAGATCAGCTTTTGCATTTGTACAGCTGATATGAGCCAGTGCTCTGTGCTATGCAGATTCTCCATAGTCCAAAGATTAGTTGTGCGGATAGGGATATTGATTACCAGACTGCGCGATTACGTAAGCTCATTTGAGTCTTTCCTCTTTCGCACATGCTCTAACCTAACTTTTCATCTGACGCAACGCATTTATGCCGTGAATGGAAGCACTTTTCAAGTTGATGCTGAGAAATTTAAATCGCTTCTTGTAATGATATATCGAAGTGGTGAATTATTGTTTTAAACTGATCATCAGAATGTTGTTGAGTGCAATTTGAAGCGCAATTTTCTTACTGGGGTATTTCTAATCGGTGATTATAAATTATCTAAGTCTTGACAAATTGATGAAATTACATGTCTATAAGCAACAGGTGTTCTTTAAAGGTCAGATATTTTGGATGAGCTCATTAAGAAGTAGGCCATTCCTTAATAAAAGCACCATTAATGAGCCGCGACACGAGAAAACCAACAATGTGGTCATGCGCCCAGCCAAGACTCAGATCAGCCTGGGCATCCGACAAATTTGACCAGACTCTTCGCTAAGCGCTTAAAGGTTAGCAAGGGATCTAAGCTACCTCCATGCGGGCAGCGAAGACTCTGATCAGACTGGGCGGATGCCCAGGCTGATCTGAGTCTGCGCTGGGCGCACAACCACTTTGTTGGTTTTCTTGCGTCGCGGCTCAAATGTTTACTGTTTTCGGATGCGTAAAACTAGGGCTACGCCTACTTCTCAACGATTCAATGTCTCGAGTACTTCTGTATTTTGCCTTTATCTGCAATTACATGTACCCGTTCGGGACAGCAACACTCGCAGACAAATTGATAATGATTGACGGCATGATATTTGACAAAGAAGAAAACCATAGTAGTCCTGTATCGCTCACATGGGATCTTTCTGGTTAAAGACTAGTTCGAGCCTAGCCAGAGTTAACAGAATAATTTTGTCTGTCCTTAGTCAGTCATTCACTTTGGCATATTTGCTTTAAGAAGCGTTCAACTGACCTATATAGCATCCTGCCAGTCAAACTATTGACAAGAACCTCGGGCAAAGAAATGCACTTGTGTTTTTTGTGACATCAGTTTCTTTTGTAAAATTGTACTTTGAAAAATTCTGTATGTATTTCAAGTCTCGTAACGACGTTACCCCCCGCAACTCAGCGGAACGTATCCATAGCCGCAATAGCTGCAATCATGGCACAATTCGGAACACATTACATTTTGCTTGCTAATCAATTGTTGTTTACGTTAACTTTTTATACTACCGTATAGTTTTCAAAGTGTCGAGCTAGAAGTATCGTCAAGCCATAAGACAATCGTATTGCATGTATTCGCAAATATAATATACAGATGGAAATTATGCAAGGAAAACAGACGTGTCTAAAGACTTTTAAGAATTTCAGCGGATATTCTCATCTTTATCCATTAAGGCCTAGCATCCCATAAAAAAAAGAGTATGGACAAACAGAGCGGAGCTCGATCAGAGGCCGCAAACACGGCATCAGATCAAAGTATTCACTAATTGCATACGCAAATGGGTAGTTTTCTTAAAATAATAATGATTAAATTAAACTAAAACAGGCATCCCTTATTTGACCAATGGACTTATTTATTTGATTAGGATGGCATAGTCCACTGGGCATAACTTGGTTAATTCTGTCAATCATTGATCAGATATATGATCCGGAAACATAAAGAACCTTGAGAATCATCATTAACCTTAGGCAGTGGGATATCAGTGACCGAGATAGTTGTCGGATGATGCGAAAACGAGCAGTCAAATGGGAATAAACTGACCTACATGTATCCGTTATCCTTTTAAGGTGAATAGACATACTATCAGGGGAAACAACTCTGCTATTATCACTTTTGCCTCCCATCCAAATGAGGGTCAACTCATAAAGGAAAGAATTTGCTCCCATAGAAGCAAACTCTTTTCTTTAAGAGAAGACCCCATTTTGAAAGGGCTATAAGGGACCGTTTATTGAGTCTCTGTTCTCAGGTGAAAACTAATTCAGAACGTCCGCAACTTTCTACGCCACCTGGAGTAATGTGTGAATTCTGTTGGATATTTGCGGCCAGCATAGAAAATAAGGGTGCTGATCGAAAATGTAAAAATGACCGCACTGTTTTACTACCTATTTCAATAAAAATTATATCAGTAAAATGCTGAATAATTGTAGTTTTCGGAATGAACACGGAAAATTTTTATTTTATGAACAAAAGAGACATATGCGGGTAAAAACTTTGATCAACGCAGTAAAAAAGTCATGATTTACTATATGTTCTATACATTTTGAGGGTAGTCAACTTAAACTAAAAAATGACCGCGGTATTTCTTACGCAATCTTTTCAAAAATTATATCAGGCTGTTCGCAAATTAATGCGGTTTTCGAAATGAACACGGAAAAATGGATTTGAATATAAAGAAAAATAAAATAAGAAGGAAAAGATGACTTGCCCATATCTCGTAGTGTATTTCATTACCAGCTCTATTCGCGAATATCGATTATCGATTTTTAAACAGTGGCGTGGAAAGTTATCCATGGTAAGGTCCTTATTCTCAAAGCTGTTTTCCATGTATTAAGTTGCCAAAAATGATCGATTTTGTTAAATATGATATATAAAGTTGTTTGCAGATACTTCAATTTATTGCAGGAAAAAAAAAAAAGAAAAAAAAAAAAAAGGTTACAACTGCTGGGATTCGAACCCACGACCTTACCAAGTATTTTTCGGGTATTTAGCGGGTTAATCGAGCGTAACATTAATTATCACTTTGTATATTTAAAGGTGTTATTGTCCGCATCCTGCAAAAACTACCGTCTGCATATACAAACACTGCCAACTTGCACACATACAAAATATACTGATTTAGCGTGAGATCTTCGCTAAGAAAATATCTAGGCATGCACAATTTTGAAAGGGAACTGTGCAGGTCTGATCAGACTGTGGAGTACATGTACAGGCTGGTTCAGACAAGCGTAATTCGTGCGTTTATCCTATGTATGAGTAAACATTTTTCATGACGCGCCAGAAATGTTTAATTTTGATTTGTGCATGCGCTTTGGAATATACAAACCGTACATCACAGAACAGACTGTACATATGAGTCGGATCATAATCTTTGCTAATAGCACATGATATATGTCTTTATTCGGTAATAAGACGCGTATTTCCCTCCAAGGAAGTAGACAAAATTCTAGTTCCATCTTTCAAGATGGATGTAGACTTTAGACTGTACAAGATTAACCGGTTTTATAGCAAAATTACTATTGAACGCATTGGAGGTTGCTGTGTGGGTTTTTTTTACTGGGGGTGGGGGAAGCCCCGTCTTATAGCCGAATTGATCTGGCAGTCAGGTTACCCAATCCAAGAGCTAATAACTCACATTACAGAACAACCTGCTAATAAATGTTTGAACTGAATCGTCTCTGTTCACACATGATGAAACTTTTTATTCAGTTATAAGACGGGATTTCCTCCAAAGAAGAAGACAAAATTCTAGGTCCATCTTTTAAGATGGATCTTGAGCTTTTTTAGACCGTAAGAGAAGTCCGGTCTTACAGTACAGTTACTGTAGGTTTCAGATGTTTGGGGTCATTCTGTTTGTGGGGGGGAAATGAACCTCTGTCTTATGGCCGAATTAATATGGTAATCAGCTTGTCAAACCTTGGGGGTGGTCGGGTGGTGCAATGGCGCTGTATGTAACTTCCAATGCCGGGGCGTCCTACTCATTTGGAACATTGTACGACAAGGGCCTACTGTGCTTGCAGTAGGTGCGGGGGGGTTGTTTGGACACTTTTCTCTCTTCTATTATTTCTCTTTTCTTTCTCCCTCTCTCTGGGAGACGGCCTGATATAGACTGAAATACTGTCTCAAAGGGCCGTTAAACCCAAAACAAGTCAATCAATCAATTGTCAAACCTTAGAGCTAACAAGTCTGGTCTCAGAAGCCAAACATTGTTTTTGTCGAACTTATATGTCGGACGAAATTAAAGCATTTCAGCGGAAAACAAACGTTGCCAAGCAGACAATTTGGTAGAAAAACGCATTTTTTCTGAAGAAAACAGTAAAATTAATGATATTACAAATGTCCTGTTCATCATATCTCATAGTACTATTTATTTGAAAAATCCAGGGAGGACACTTTACGAATTTTGCGTTCATCAAGCTATTTCCCTCCCCGCCCCCTCCCCCTCCCCAACCCCCACCCCAACTTTCCTCCCCTTACAAGAGCAATCTGGTCATATAAAACAGTGAGCACTGGAATATTCCCCTTGTAGAACGCATTTAGCGTCCGCAACTTTCTACGCCACCTGGAGTAATGTGTGAATTCTGTTGGATATTTGCGGCCAGCATAGAAAATAAGGGTGCTGATCGAAAATGTAAAAATGACCGCACTGTTTTACTACCTATTTCAATAAAAATTATATCAGTAAAATGCTGAATAATTGTAGTTTTCGGAATGAACACGGAAAATTTTTATTTTATGAACAAAAGAGACATATGCGGGTAAAAACTTTGATCAACGCAGTAAAAAAGTCATGATTTACTATATGTTCTATACATTTTGAGGGTAGTCAACTTAAACTAAAAAATGACCGCGGTATTTCTTACGCAATCTTTTCAAAAATTATATCAGGCTGTTCGCAAATTAATGCGGTTTTCGAAATGAACACGGAAAAATGGATTTGAATATAAAGAAAAATAAAATAAGAAGGAAAAGATGACTTGCCCATATCTCGTAGTGTATTTCATTACCAGCTCTATTCGCGAATATCGATTATCGATTTTTAAACAGTGGCGTGGAAAGTTATCCATGGTAAGGTCCTTATTCTCAAAGCTGTTTTCCATGTATTAAGTTGCCAAAAATGATCGATTTTGTTAAATATGATATATAAAGTTGTTTGCAGATACTTCAATTTATTGCAGGAAAAAAAAAAAAAGAAAAAAAAAAAAAGGTTACAACTGCTGGGATTCGAACCCACGACCTTACCAAATATTTTTCGGGTATTTAGCGGGTTAATCGAGCGTAACATTAATTATAACTTTGTATATTTAAAGGTGTTATTGTCCGCATCCTGCAAAAACTACCGTCTGCATATACAAACACTGCCAACTTGCACACATACAAAATATACTGATTTAGCGTGAGATCTTCGCTAAGAAAATATCTAGGCATGCACAATTTTGAAAGGGAACTGTGCAGGTCTGATCAGACTGTGGAGTACATGTACAGGCTGGTTCAGACAAGCGTAATTCGTGCGTTTATCCTATGTATGAGTAAACATTTTTCATGACGCGCCAGAAATGTTTAATTTTGATTTGTGCATGCGCTTTGGAATATACAAACCGTACATCACAGAACAGACTGTACATATGAGTCGGATCATAATCTTTGCTAATAGCACATGATATATGTCTTTATTCGGTAATAAGACGCGTATTTCCCTCCAAGGAAGTAGACAAAATTCTAGTTCCATCTTTCAAGATGGATGTAGACTTTAGACTGTACAAGATTAACCGGTTTTATAGCAAAATTACTATTGAACGCATTGGAGGTTGCTGTGTGGGGTTTTTTTTCTGGGGGTGGGGGAAGCCCCGTCTTATAGCCGAATTGATCTGGCAGTCAGGTTACCCAATCCAAGAGCTAATAACTCACATTACAGAACAACCTGCTAATAAATGTTTGAACTGAATCGTCTCTGTTCACACATGATGAAACTTTTTATTCAGTTATAAGACGGGATTTCCTCCAAAGAAGAAGACAAAATTCTAGGTCCATCTTTTAAGATGGATCTTGAGCTTTTTTAGACCGTAAGAGAAGTCCGGTCTTACAGTACAGTTACTGTAGGTTTCAGATGTTTGGGGTCATTCTGTTTGTGGGGGGGAAATGAACCTCTGTCTTATGGCCGAATTAATATGGTAATCAGCTTGTCAAACCTTGGGGGTGGTCGGGTGGTGCAATGGCGCTGTATGTAACTTCCAATGCCGGGGCGTCCTACTCATTTGGAACATTGTACGACAAGGGCCTACTGTGCTTGCAGTAGGTGCGGGGGGGTTGTTTGGACACTTTTCTCTCTTCTATTATTTCTCTTTTCTTTCTCCCTCTCTCTGGGAGACGGCCTGATATAGACTGAAATACTGTCTCAAAGGGCCGTTAAACCCAAAACAAGTCAATCAATCAATTGTCAAACCTTAGAGCTAACAAGTCTGGTCTCAGAAGCCAAACATTGTTTTTGTCGAACTTATATGTCGGACGAAATTAAAGCATTTCAGCGGAAAACAAACGTTGCCAAGCAGACAATTTGGTAGAAAAACGCATTTTTTCTGAAGAAAACAGTAAAATTAATGATATTACAAATGTCCTGTTCATCATATCTCATAGTACTATTTATTTGAAAAATCCAGGGAGGACACTTTACGAATTTTGCGTTCATCAAGCTATTTCCCTCCCCGCCCCCTCCCCCTCCCCAACCCCCACCCCAACTTTCCTCCCCTTACAAGAGCAATCTGGTCATATAAAACAGTGAGCACTGGAATATTCCCCTTGTAGAACGCATTTAGCGTCCGCAACTTTCTACGCCACCTGGAGTAATGTGTGAATTCTGTTGGATATTTGCGGCCAGCATAGAAAATAAGGGTGCTGATCGAAAATGTAAAAATGACCGCACTGTTTTACTACCTATTTCAATAAAAATTATATCAGTAAAATGCTGAATAATTGTAGTTTTCGGAATGAACACGGAAAATTTTTATTTTATGAACAAAAGAGACATATGCGGGTAAAAACTTTGATCAACGCAGTAAAAAAGTCATGATTTACTATATGTTCTATACATTTTGAGGGTAGTCAACTTAAACTAAAAAATGACCGCGGTATTTCTTACGCAATCTTTTCAAAAATTATATCAGGCTGTTCGCAAATTAATGCGGTTTTCGAAATGAACACGGAAAAATGGATTTGAATATAAAGAAAAATAAAATAAGAAGGAAAAGATGACTTGCCCATATCTCGTAGTGTATTTCATTACCAGCTCTATTCGCGAATATCGATTATCGATTTTTAAACAGTGGCGTGGAAAGTTATCCATGGTAAGGTCCTTATTCTCAAAGCTGTTTTCCATGTATTAAGTTGCCAAAAATGATCGATTTTGTTAAATATGATATATAAAGTTGTTTGCAGATACTTCAATTTATTGCAGGAAAAAAAAAAAAAGAAAAAAAAAAAAAGGTTACAACTGCTGGGATTCGAACCCACGACCTTACCAAATATTTTTCGGGTATTTAGCGGGTTAATCGAGCGTAACATTAATTATCACTTTGTATATTTAAAGGTGTTATTGTCCGCATCCTGCAAAAACTACCGTCTGCATATACAAACACTGCCAACTTGCACACATACAAAATATACTGATTTAGCGTGAGATCTTCGCTAAGAAAATATCTAGGCATGCACAATTTTGAAAGGGAACTGTGCAGGTCTGATCAGACTGTGGAGTACATGTACAGGCTGGTTCAGACAAGCGTAATTCGTGCGTTTATCCTATGTATGAGTAAACATTTTTCATGACGCGCCAGAAATGTTTAATTTTGATTTGTGCATGCGCTTTGGAATATACAAACCGTACATCACAGAACAGACTGTACATATGAGTCGGATCATAATCTTTGCTAATAGCACATGATATATGTCTTTATTCGGTAATAAGACGCGTATTTCCCTCCAAGGAAGTAGACAAAATTCTAGTTCCATCTTTCAAGATGGATGTAGACTTTAGACTGTACAAGATTAACCGGTTTTATAGCAAAATTACTATTGAACGCATTGGAGGTTGCTGTGTGGGGTTTTTTTTCTGGGGGTGGGGGAAGCCCCGTCTTATAGCCGAATTGATCTGGCAGTCAGGTTACCCAATCCAAGAGCTAATAACTCACATTACAGAACAACCTGCTAATAAATGTTTGAACTGAATCGTCTCTGTTCACACATGATGAAACTTTTTATTCAGTTATAAGACGGGATTTCCTCCAAAGAAGAAGACAAAATTCTAGGTCCATCTTTTAAGATGGATCTTGAGCTTTTTTAGACCGTAAGAGAAGTCCGGTCTTACAGTACAGTTACTGTAGGTTTCAGATGTTTGGGGTCATTCTGTTTGTGGGGGGGAAATGAACCTCTGTCTTATGGCCGAATTAATATGGTAATCAGCTTGTCAAACCTTGGGGGTGGTCGGGTGGTGCAATGGCGCTGTATGTAACTTCCAATGCCGGGGCGTCCTACTCATTTGGAACATTGTACGACAAGGGCCTACTGTGCTTGCAGTAGGTGCGGGGGGGTTGTTTGGACACTTTTCTCTCTTCTATTATTTCTCTTTTCTTTCTCCCTCTCTCTGGGAGACGGCCTGATATAGACTGAAATACTGTCTCAAAGGGCCGTTAAACCCAAAACAAGTCAATCAATCAATTGTCAAACCTTAGAGCTAACAAGTCTGGTCTCAGAAGCCAAACATTGTTTTTGTCGAACTTATATGTCGGACGAAATTAAAGCATTTCAGCGGAAAACAAACGTTGCCAAGCAGACAATTTGGTAGAAAAACGCATTTTTTCTGAAGAAAACAGTAAAATTAATGATATTACAAATGTCCTGTTCATCATATCTCATAGTACTATTTATTTGAAAAATCCAGGGAGGACACTTTACGAATTTTGCGTTCATCAAGCTATTTCCCTCCCCGCCCCCTCCCCCTCCCCAACCCCCACCCCAACTTTCCTCCCCTTACAAGAGCAATCTGGTCATATAAAACAGTGAGCACTGGAATATTCCCCTTGTAGAACGCATTTAGCGTCCGCAACTTTCTACGCCACCTGGAGTAATGTGTGAATTCTGTTGGATATTTGCGGCCAGCATAGAAAATAAGGGTGCTGATCGAAAATGTAAAAATGACCGCACTGTTTTACTACCTATTTCAATAAAAATTATATCAGTAAAATGCTGAATAATTGTAGTTTTCGGAATGAACACGGAAAATTTTTATTTTATGAACAAAAGAGACATATGCGGGTAAAAACTTTGATCAACGCAGTAAAAAAGTCATGATTTACTATATGTTCTATACATTTTGAGGGTAGTCAACTTAAACTAAAAAATGACCGCGGTATTTCTTACGCAATCTTTTCAAAAATTATATCAGGCTGTTCGCAAATTAATGCGGTTTTCGAAATGAACACGGAAAAATGGATTTGAATATAAAGAAAAATAAAATAAGAAGGAAAAGATGACTTGCCCATATCTCGTAGTGTATTTCATTACCAGCTCTATTCGCGAATATCGATTATCGATTTTTAAACAGTGGCGTGGAAAGTTATCCATGGTAAGGTCCTTATTCTCAAAGCTGTTTTCCATGTATTAAGTTGCCAAAAATGATCGATTTTGTTAAATATGATATATAAAGTTGTTTGCAGATACTTCAATTTATTGCAGGAAAAAAAAAAAAAGAAAAAAAAAAAAAGGTTACAACTGCTGGGATTCGAACCCACGACCTTACCAAATATTTTTCGGGTATTTAGCGGGTTAATCGAGCGTAACATTAATTATCACTTTGTATATTTAAAGGTGTTATTGTCCGCATCCTGCAAAAACTACCGTCTGCATATACAAACACTGCCAACTTGCACACATACAAAATATACTGATTTAGCGTGAGATCTTCGCTAAGAAAATATCTAGGCATGCACAATTTTGAAAGGGAACTGTGCAGGTCTGATCAGACTGTGGAGTACATGTACAGGCTGGTTCAGACAAGCGTAATTCGTGCGTTTATCCTATGTATGAGTAAACATTTTTCATGACGCGCCAGAAATGTTTAATTTTGATTTGTGCATGCGCTTTGGAATATACAAACCGTACATCACAGAACAGACTGTACATATGAGTCGGATCATAATCTTTGCTAATAGCACATGATATATGTCTTTATTCGGTAATAAGACGCGTATTTCCCTCCAAGGAAGTAGACAAAATTCTAGTTCCATCTTTCAAGATGGATGTAGACTTTAGACTGTACAAGATTAACCGGTTTTATAGCAAAATTACTATTGAACGCATTGGAGGTTGCTGTGTGGGGTTTTTTTTCTGGGGGTGGGGGAAGCCCCGTCTTATAGCCGAATTGATCTGGCAGTCAGGTTACCCAATCCAAGAGCTAATAACTCACATTACAGAACAACCTGCTAATAAATGTTTGAACTGAATCGTCTCTGTTCACACATGATGAAACTTTTTATTCAGTTATAAGACGGGATTTCCTCCAAAGAAGAAGACAAAATTCTAGGTCCATCTTTTAAGATGGATCTTGAGCTTTTTTAGACCGTAAGAGAAGTCCGGTCTTACAGTACAGTTACTGTAGGTTTCAGATGTTTGGGGTCATTCTGTTTGTGGGGGGGAAATGAACCTCTGTCTTATGGCCGAATTAATATGGTAATCAGCTTGTCAAACCTTGGGGGTGGTCGGGTGGTGCAATGGCGCTGTATGTAACTTCCAATGCCGGGGCGTCCTACTCATTTGGAACATTGTACGACAAGGGCCTACTGTGCTTGCAGTAGGTGCGGGGGGGTTGTTTGGACACTTTTCTCTCTTCTATTATTTCTCTTTTCTTTCTCCCTCTCTCTGGGAGACGGCCTGATATAGACTGAAATACTGTCTCAAAGGGCCGTTAAACCCAAAACAAGTCAATCAATCAATTGTCAAACCTTAGAGCTAACAAGTCTGGTCTCAGAAGCCAAACATTGTTTTTGTCGAACTTATATGTCGGACGAAATTAAAGCATTTCAGCGGAAAACAAACGTTGCCAAGCAGACAATTTGGTAGAAAAACGCATTTTTTCTGAAGAAAACAGTAAAATTAATGATATTACAAATGTCCTGTTCATCATATCTCATAGTACTATTTATTTGAAAAATCCAGGGAGGACACTTTACGAATTTTGCGTTCATCAAGCTATTTCCCTCCCCGCCCCCTCCCCCTCCCCAACCCCCACCCCAACTTTCCTCCCCTTACAAGAGCAATCTGGTCATATAAAACAGTGAGCACTGGAATATTCCCCTTGTAGAACGCATTTAGCGTCCGCAACTTTCTACGCCACCTGGAGTAATGTGTGAATTCTGTTGGATATTTGCGGCCAGCATAGAAAATAAGGGTGCTGATCGAAAATGTAAAAATGACCGCACTGTTTTACTACCTATTTCAATAAAAATTATATCAGTAAAATGCTGAATAATTGTAGTTTTCGGAATGAACACGGAAAATTTTTATTTTATGAACAAAAGAGACATATGCGGGTAAAAACTTTGATCAACGCAGTAAAAAAGTCATGATTTACTATATGTTCTATACATTTTGAGGGTAGTCAACTTAAACTAAAAAATGACCGCGGTATTTCTTACGCAATCTTTTCAAAAATTATATCAGGCTGTTCGCAAATTAATGCGGTTTTCGAAATGAACACGGAAAAATGGATTTGAATATAAAGAAAAATAAAATAAGAAGGAAAAGATGACTTGCCCATATCTCGTAGTGTATTTCATTACCAGCTCTATTCGCGAATATCGATTATCGATTTTTAAACAGTGGCGTGGAAAGTTATCCATGGTAAGGTCCTTATTCTCAAAGCTGTTTTCCATGTATTAAGTTGCCAAAAATGATCGATTTTGTTAAATATGATATATAAAGTTGTTTGCAGATACTTCAATTTATTGCAGGAAAAAAAAAAAAAGAAAAAAAAAAAAAGGTTACAACTGCTGGGATTCGAACCCACGACCTTACCAAATATTTTTCGGGTATTTAGCGGGTTAATCGAGCGTAACATTAATTATCACTTTGTATATTTAAAGGTGTTATTGTCCGCATCCTGCAAAAACTACCGTCTGCATATACAAACACTGCCAACTTGCACACATACAAAATATACTGATTTAGCGTGAGATCTTCGCTAAGAAAATATCTAGGCATGCACAATTTTGAAAGGGAACTGTGCAGGTCTGATCAGACTGTGGAGTACATGTACAGGCTGGTTCAGACAAGCGTAATTCGTGCGTTTATCCTATGTATGAGTAAACATTTTTCATGACGCGCCAGAAATGTTTAATTTTGATTTGTGCATGCGCTTTGGAATATACAAACCGTACATCACAGAACAGACTGTACATATGAGTCGGATCATAATCTTTGCTAATAGCACATGATATATGTCTTTATTCGGTAATAAGACGCGTATTTCCCTCCAAGGAAGTAGACAAAATTCTAGTTCCATCTTTCAAGATGGATGTAGACTTTAGACTGTACAAGATTAACCGGTTTTATAGCAAAATTACTATTGAACGCATTGGAGGTTGCTGTGTGGGGTTTTTTTTCTGGGGGTGGGGGAAGCCCCGTCTTATAGCCGAATTGATCTGGCAGTCAGGTTACCCAATCCAAGAGCTAATAACTCACATTACAGAACAACCTGCTAATAAATGTTTGAACTGAATCGTCTCTGTTCACACATGATGAAACTTTTTATTCAGTTATAAGACGGGATTTCCTCCAAAGAAGAAGACAAAATTCTAGGTCCATCTTTTAAGATGGATCTTGAGCTTTTTTAGACCGTAAGAGAAGTCCGGTCTTACAGTACAGTTACTGTAGGTTTCAGATGTTTGGGGTCATTCTGTTTGTGGGGGGGAAATGAACCTCTGTCTTATGGCCGAATTAATATGGTAATCAGCTTGTCAAACCTTGGGGGTGGTCGGGTGGTGCAATGGCGCTGTATGTAACTTCCAATGCCGGGGCGTCCTACTCATTTGGAACATTGTACGACAAGGGCCTACTGTGCTTGCAGTAGGTGCGGGGGGGTTGTTTGGACACTTTTCTCTCTTCTATTATTTCTCTTTTCTTTCTCCCTCTCTCTGGGAGACGGCCTGATATAGACTGAAATACTGTCTCAAAGGGCCGTTAAACCCAAAACAAGTCAATCAATCAATTGTCAAACCTTAGAGCTAACAAGTCTGGTCTCAGAAGCCAAACATTGTTTTTGTCGAACTTATATGTCGGACGAAATTAAAGCATTTCAGCGGAAAACAAACGTTGCCAAGCAGACAATTTGGTAGAAAAACGCATTTTTTCTGAAGAAAACAGTAAAATTAATGATATTACAAATGTCCTGTTCATCATATCTCATAGTACTATTTATTTGAAAAATCCAGGGAGGACACTTTACGAATTTTGCGTTCATCAAGCTATTTCCCTCCCCGCCCCCTCCCCCTCCCCAACCCCCACCCCAACTTTCCTCCCCTTACAAGAGCAATCTGGTCATATAAAACAGTGAGCACTGGAATATTCCCCTTGTAGAACGCATTTAGCGTCCGCAACTTTCTACGCCACCTGGAGTAATGTGTGAATTCTGTTGGATATTTGCGGCCAGCATAGAAAATAAGGGTGCTGATCGAAAATGTAAAAATGACCGCACTGTTTTACTACCTATTTCAATAAAAATTATATCAGTAAAATGCTGAATAATTGTAGTTTTCGGAATGAACACGGAAAATTTTTATTTTATGAACAAAAGAGACATATGCGGGTAAAAACTTTGATCAACGCAGTAAAAAAGTCATGATTTACTATATGTTCTATACATTTTGAGGGTAGTCAACTTAAACTAAAAAATGACCGCGGTATTTCTTACGCAATCTTTTCAAAAATTATATCAGGCTGTTCGCAAATTAATGCGGTTTTCGAAATGAACACGGAAAAATGGATTTGAATATAAAGAAAAATAAAATAAGAAGGAAAAGATGACTTGCCCATATCTCGTAGTGTATTTCATTACCAGCTCTATTCGCGAATATCGATTATCGATTTTTAAACAGTGGCGTGGAAAGTTATCCATGGTAAGGTCCTTATTCTCAAAGCTGTTTTCCATGTATTAAGTTGCCAAAAATGATCGATTTTGTTAAATATGATATATAAAGTTGTTTGCAGATACTTCAATTTATTGCAGGAAAAAAAAAAAAAGAAAAAAAAAAAAGGTTACAACTGCTGGGATTCGAACCCACGACCTTACCAAATATTTTTCGGGTATTTAGCGGGTTAATCGAGCGTAACATTAATTATCACTTTGTATATTTAAAGGTGTTATTGTCCGCATCCTGCAAAAACTACCGTCTGCATATACAAACACTGCCAACTTGCACACATACAAAATATACTGATTTAGCGTGAGATCTTCGCTAAGAAAATATCTAGGCATGCACAATTTTGAAAGGGAACTGTGCAGGTCTGATCAGACTGTGGAGTACATGTACAGGCTGGTTCAGACAAGCGTAATTCGTGCGTTTATCCTATGTATGAGTAAACATTTTTCATGACGCGCCAGAAATGTTTAATTTTGATTTGTGCATGCGCTTTGGAATATACAAACCGTACATCACAGAACAGACTGTACATATGAGTCGGATCATAATCTTTGCTAATAGCACATGATATATGTCTTTATTCGGTAATAAGACGCGTATTTCCCTCCAAGGAAGTAGACAAAATTCTAGTTCCATCTTTCAAGATGGATGTAGACTTTAGACTGTACAAGATTAACCGGTTTTATAGCAAAATTACTATTGAACGCATTGGAGGTTGCTGTGTGGGGTTTTTTTTCTGGGGGTGGGGGAAGCCCCGTCTTATAGCCGAATTGATCTGGCAGTCAGGTTACCCAATCCAAGAGCTAATAACTCACATTACAGAACAACCTGCTAATAAATGTTTGAACTGAATCGTCTCTGTTCACACATGATGAAACTTTTTATTCAGTTATAAGACGGGATTTCCTCCAAAGAAGAAGACAAAATTCTAGGTCCATCTTTTAAGATGGATCTTGAGCTTTTTTAGACCGTAAGAGAAGTCCGGTCTTACAGTACAGTTACTGTAGGTTTCAGATGTTTGGGGTCATTCTGTTTGTGGGGGGGAAATGAACCTCCGTCTTATGGCCGAATTAATATGGTAATCAGCTTGTCAAACCTTGGGGGTGGTCGGGTGGTGCAATGGCGCTGTATGTAACTTCCAATGCCGGGGCGTCCTACTCATTTGGAACATTGTACGACAAGGGCCTACTGTGCTTGCAGTAGGTGCGGGGGGGGGGGGTTGTTTGGACACTTTTCTCTCTTCTATTATTTCTCTTTTCTTTCTCCCTCTCTCTGGGAGACGGCCTGATATAGACTGAAATACTGTCTCAAAGGGCCGTAAAACCCAAAACAAGTCAATCAATCAATTGTCAAACCTTAGAGCTAACAAGTCTGGTCTCAGAAGCCAAACATTGTTTTTGTCGAACTTATATGTCGGACGAAATTAAAGCATTTCAGCGGAAAACAAACGTTGCCAAGCAGACAATTTGGTAGAAAAACGCATTTTTTCTGAAGAAAACAGTAAAATTAATGATATTACAAATGTCCTGTTCATCATATCTCATAGTACTATTTATTTGAAAAATCCAGGGAGGACACTTTACGAATTTTGCGTTCATCAAGCTATTTCCCTCCCCGCCCCCTCCCCCTCCCCAACCCCCACCCCAACTTTCCTCCCCTTACAAGAGCAATCTGGTCATATAAAACAGTGAGCACTGGAATATTCACCTTGTAGAACGCATTTAGCGTCCGCAACTTTCTACGCCACCTGGAGTAATGTGTGAATTCTGTTGGATATTTGCGGCCAGCATAGAAAATAAGGGTGCTGATCGAAAATGTAAAAATGACCGCACTGTTTTACTACCTATTTCAATAAAAATTATATCAGTAAAATGCTGAATAATTGTAGTTTTCGGAATGAACACGGAAAATTTTTATTTTATGAACAAAAGAGACATATGCGGGTAAAAACTTTGATCAACGCAGTAAAAAAGTCATGATTTACTATATGTTCTATACATTTTGAGGGTAGTCAACTTAAACTAAAAAATGACCGCGGTATTTCTTACGCAATCTTTTCAAAAATTATATCAGGCTGTTCGCAAATTAATGCGGTTTTCGAAATGAACACGGAAAAATGGATTTGAATATAAAGAAAAATAAAATAAGAAGGAAAAGATGACTTGCCCATATCTCGTAGTGTATTTCATTACCAGCTCTATTCGCGAATATCGATTATCGATTTTTAAACAGTGGCGTGGAAAGTTATCCATGGTAAGGTCCTTATTCTCAAAGCTGTTTTCCATGTATTAAGTTGCCAAAAATGATCGATTTTGTTAAATATGATATATAAAGTTGTTTGCAGATACTTCAATTTATTGCAGGAAAAAAAAAAAAAGAAAAAAAAAAAAGGTTACAACTGCTGGGATTCGAACCCACGACCTTACCAAATATTTTTCGGGTATTTAGCGGGTTAATCGAGCGTAACATTAATTATCACTTTGTATATTTAAAGGTGTTATTGTCCGCATCCTGCAAAAACTACCGTCTGCATATACAAACACTGCCAACTTGCACACATACAAAATATACTGATTTAGCGTGAGATCTTCGCTAAGAAAATATCTAGGCATGCACAATTTTGAAAGGGAACTGTGCAGGTCTGATCAGACTGTGGAGTACATGTACAGGCTGGTTCAGACAAGCGTAATTCGTGCGTTTATCCTATGTATGAGTAAACATTTTTCATGACGCGCCAGAAATGTTTAATTTTGATTTGTGCATGCGCTTTGGAATATACAAACCGTACATCACAGAACAGACTGTACATATGAGTCGGATCATAATCTTTGCTAATAGCACATGATATATGTCTTTATTCGGTAATAAGACGCGTATTTCCCTCCAAGGAAGTAGACAAAATTCTAGTTCCATCTTTCAAGATGGATGTAGACTTTAGAAGCAAAATTACTATTGAACGCATTGGAGGTTGCTGTGTGGGGTTTTTTTTCTGGGGGTGGGGGAAGCCCCGTCTTATAGCCGAATTGATCTGGCAGTCAGGTTACCCAATCCAACAACCTGCTAATAAATGTTTGAACTGAATCGTCTCTGTTCACACATGATGAAACTTTTTATTCAGTTATAAGACGGGATTTCCTCCAAAGAAGAAGACAAAATTCTAGGTCCATCTTTTAAGATGGATCTTGAGCTTTTTTAGACCGTAAGAGAAGTCCGGTCTTACAGTACAGTTACTGTAGGTTTCAGATGTTTGGGGTCATTCTGTTTGTGGGGGGAAAATGAACCTCTGTCTTATGGCCGAATTAATATGGTAATCAGCTTGTCAAACCTTGGGGGTGGTCGGGTGGTGCAATGGCGCTGTATGTAACTTCCAATGCCGGGGCGTCCTACTCATTTGGAACATTGTACGACAAGGGCCTACTGTGCTTGCAGTAGGTGCGGGGGGGTTGTTTGGACACTTTTCTCTCTTCTATTATTTCTCTTTTCTTTCTCCCTCTCTCTGGGAGACGGCCTGATATAGACTGAAATACTGTCTCAAAGGGCCGTTAAACCCAAAACAAGTCAATCAATCAATTGTCAAACCTTAGAGCTAACAAGTCTGGTCTCAGAAGCCAAACATTGTTTTTGTCGAACTTATATGTCGGACGAAATTAAAGCATTTCAGCGGAAAACAAACGTTGCCAAGCAGACAATTTGGTAGAAAAACGCATTTTTTCTGAAGAAAACAGTAAAATTAATGATATTACAAATGTCCTGTTCATCATATCTCATAGTACTATTTATTTGAAAAATCCAGGGAGGACACTTTACGAATTTTGCGTTCATCAAGCTATTTCCCTCCCCGCCCCCTCCCCCTCCCCAACCCCCACCCCAACTTTCCTCCCCTTACAAGAGCAATCTGGTCATATAAAACAGTGAGCACTGGAATATTCCCCTTGTAGAACGCATTTAGCGTCCGCAACTTTCTACGCCACCTGGAGTAATGTGTGAATTCTGTTGGATATTTGCGGCCAGCATAGAAAATAAGGGTGCTGATCGAAAATGTAAAAATGACCGCACTGTTTTACTACCTATTTCAATAAAAATTATATCAGTAAAATGCTGAATAATTGTAGTTTTCGGAATGAACACGGAAAATTTTTATTTTATGAACAAAAGAGACATATGCGGGTAAAAACTTTGATCAACGCAGTAAAAAAGTCATGATTTACTATATGTTCTATACATTTTGAGGGTAGTCAACTTAAACTAAAAAATGACCGCGGTATTTCTTACGCAATCTTTTCAAAAATTATATCAGGCTGTTCGCAAATTAATGCGGTTTTCGAAATGAACACGGAAAAATGGATTTGAATATAAAGAAAAATAAAATAAGAAGGAAAAGATGACTTGCCCATATCTCGTAGTGTATTTCATTACCAGCTCTATTCGCGAATATCGATTATCGATTTTTAAACAGTGGCGTGGAAAGTTATCCATGGTAAGGTCCTTATTCTCAAAGCTGTTTTCCATGTATTAAGTTGCCAAAAATGATCGATTTTGTTAAATATGATATATAAAGTTGTTTGCAGATACTTCAATTTATTGCAGGAAAAAAAAAAAAAGAAAAAAAAAAAAGGTTACAACTGCTGGGATTCGAACCCACGACCTTACCAAATATTTTTCGGGTATTTAGCGGGTTAATCGAGCGTAACATTAATTATCACTTTGTATATTTAAAGGTGTTATTGTCCGCATCCTGCAAAAACTACCGTCTGCATATACAAACACTGCCAACTTGCACACATACAAAATATACTGATTTAGCGTGAGATCTTCGCTAAGAAAATATCTAGGCATGCACAATTTTGAAAGGGAACTGTGCAGGTCTGATCAGACTGTGGAGTACATGTACAGGCTGGTTCAGACAAGCGTAATTCGTGCGTTTATCCTATGTATGAGTAAACATTTTTCATGACGCGCCAGAAATGTTTAATTTTGATTTGTGCATGCGCTTTGGAATATACAAACCGTACATCACAGAACAGACTGTACATATGAGTCGGATCATAATCTTTGCTAATAGCACATGATATATGTCTTTATTCGGTAATAAGACGCGTATTTCCCTCCAAGGAAGTAGACAAAATTCTAGTTCCATCTTTCAAGATGGATGTAGACTTTAGAAGCAAAATTACTATTGAACGCATTGGAGGTTGCTGTGTGGGGTTTTTTTTCTGGGGGTGGGGGAAGCCCCGTCTTATAGCCGAATTGATCTGGCAGTCAGGTTACCCAATCCAAGAGCTAATAACTCACATTACAGAACAACCTGCTAATAAATGTTTGAACTGAATCGTCTCTGTTCACACATGATGAAACTTTTTATTCAGTTATAAGACGGGATTTCCTCCAAAGAAGAAGACAAAATTCTAGGTCCATCTTTTAAGATGGATCTTGAGCTTTTTTAGACCGTAAGAGAAGTCCGGTCTTACAGTACAGTTACTGTAGGTTTCAGATGTTTGGGGTCATTCTGTTTGTGGGGGGAAAATGAACCTCTGTCTTATGGCCGAATTAATATGGTAATCAGCTTGTCAAACCTTGGGGGTGGTCGGGTGGTGCAATGGCGCTGTATGTAACTTCCAATGCCGGGGCGTCCTACTCATTTGGAACATTGTACGACAAGGGCCTACTGTGCTTGCAGTAGGTGCGGGGGGGTTGTTTGGACACTTTTCTCTCTTCTATTATTTCTCTTTTCTTTCTCCCTCTCTCTGGGAGACGGCCTGATATAGACTGAAATACTGTCTCAAAGGGCCGTTAAACCCAAAACAAGTCAATCAATCAATTGTCAAACCTTAGAGCTAACAAGTCTGGTCTCAGAAGCCAAACATTGTTTTTGTCGAACTTATATGTCGGACGAAATTAAAGCATTTCAGCGGAAAACAAACGTTGCCAAGCAGACAATTTGGTAGAAAAACGCATTTTTTCTGAAGAAAACAGTAAAATTAATGATATTACAAATGTCCTGTTCATCATATCTCATAGTACTATTTATTTGAAAAATCCAGGGAGGACACTTTACGAATTTTGCGTTCATCAAGCTATTTCCCTCCCCGCCCCCTCCCCCTCCCCAACCCCCACCCCAACTTTCCTCCCCTTACAAGAGCAATCTGGTCATATAAAACAGTGAGCACTGGAATATTCCCCTTGTAGAACGCATTTAGCGTCCGCAACTTTCTACGCCACCTGGAGTAATGTGTGAATTCTGTTGGATATTTGCGGCCAGCATAGAAAATAAGGGTGCTGATCGAAAATGTAAAAATGACCGCACTGTTTTACTACCTATTTCAATAAAAATTATATCAGTAAAATGCTGAATAATTGTAGTTTTCGGAATGAACACGGAAAATTTTTATTTTATGAACAAAAGAGACATATGCGGGTAAAAACTTTGATCAACGCAGTAAAAAAGTCATGATTTACTATATGTTCTATACATTTTGAGGGTAGTCAACTTAAACTAAAAAATGACCGCGGTATTTCTTACGCAATCTTTTCAAAAATTATATCAGGCTGTTCGCAAATTAATGCGGTTTTCGAAATGAACACGGAAAAATGGATTTGAATATAAAGAAAAATAAAATAAGAAGGAAAAGATGACTTGCCCATATCTCGTAGTGTATTTCATTACCAGCTCTATTCGCGAATATCGATTATCGATTTTTAAACAGTGGCGTGGAAAGTTATCCATGGTAAGGTCCTTATTCTCAAAGCTGTTTTCCATGTATTAAGTTGCCAAAAATGATCGATTTTGTTAAATATGATATATAAAGTTGTTTGCAGATACTTCAATTTATTGCAGGAAAAAAAAAAAAAGAAAAAAAAAAAAGGTTACAACTGCTGGGATTCGAACCCACGACCTTACCAAATATTTTTCGGGTATTTAGCGGGTTAATCGAGCGTAACATTAATTATCACTTTGTATATTTAAAGGTGTTATTGTCCGCATCCTGCAAAAACTACCGTCTGCATATACAAACACTGCCAACTTGCACACATACAAAATATACTGATTTAGCGTGAGATCTTCGCTAAGAAAATATCTAGGCATGCACAATTTTGAAAGGGAACTGTGCAGGTCTGATCAGACTGTGGAGTACATGTACAGGCTGGTTCAGACAAGCGTAATTCGTGCGTTTATCCTATGTATGAGTAAACATTTTTCATGACGCGCCAGAAATGTTTAATTTTGATTTGTGCATGCGCTTTGGAATATATAAACCGTACATCACAGAACAGACTGTACATATGAGTCGGATCATAATCTTTGCTAATAGCACATGATATATGTCTTTATTCGGTAATAAGACGCGTATTTCCCTCCAAGGAAGTAGACAAAATTCTAGTTCCATCTTTCAAGATGGATGTAGACTTTAGACTGTACAAGATTAACCGGTTTTATAGCAAAATTACTATTGAACGCATTGGAGGTTGCTGTGTGGGTTTTTTTTTCTGGGGGTGGGGGAAGCCCCGTCTTATAGCCGAATTGATCTGGCAGTCAGGTTACCCAATCCAAGAGCTAATAACTCACATTACAGAACAACCTGCTAATAAATGTTTGAACTGAATCGTCTCTGTTCACACATGATGAAACTTTTTATTCAGTTATAAGACGGGATTTCCTCCAAAGAAGAAGACAAAATTCTAGGTCCATCTTTTAAGATGGATCTTGAGCTTTTTTAGACCGTAAGAGAAGTCCGGTCTTACAGTACAGTTACTGTAGGTTTCAGATGTTTGGGGTCATTCTGTTTGTGGGGGGGAAATGAACCTCCGTCTTATGGCCGAATTAATATGGTAATCAGCTTGTCAAACCTTGGGGGTGGTCGGGTGGTGCAATGGCGCTGTATGTAACTTCCAATGCCGGGGCGTCCTACTCATTTGGAACATTGTACGACAAGGGCCTACTGTGCTTGCAGTAGGTGCGGGGGGGGTTGTTTGGACACTTTTCTCTCTTCTATTATTTCTCTTTTCTTTCTCCCTCTCTCTGGGAGACGGCCTGATATAGACTGAAATACTGTCTCAAAGGGCCGTTAAACCCAAAACAAGTCAATCAATCAATTGTCAAACCTTAGAGCTAACAAGTCTGGTCTCAGAAGCCAAACATTGTTTTTGTCGAACTTATATGTCGGACGAAATTAAAGCATTTCAGCGGAAAACAAACGTTGCCAAGCAGACAATTTGGTAGAAAAACGCATTTTTTCTGAAGAAAACAGTAAAATTAATGATATTACAAATGTCCTGTTCATCATATCTCATAGTACTATTTATTTGAAAAATCCAGGGAGGACACTTTACGAATTTTGCGTTCATCAAGCTATTTCCCTCCCCGCCCCCTCCCCCTCCCCAACCCCCACCCCAACTTTCCTCCCCTTACAAGAGCAATCTGGTCATATAAAACAGTGAGCACTGGAATATTCCCCTTGTAGAACGCATTTAGCGTCCGCAACTTTCTACGCCACCTGGAGTAATGTGTGAATTCTGTTGGATATTTGCGGCCAGCATAGAAAATAAGGGTGCTGATCGAAAATGTAAAAATGACCGCACTGTTTTACTACCTATTTCAATAAAAATTATATCAGTAAAATGCTGAATAATTGTAGTTTTCGGAATGAACACGGAAAATTTTTATTTTATGAACAAAAGAGACATATGCGGGTAAAAACTTTGATCAACGCAGTAAAAAAGTCATGATTTACTATATGTTCTATACATTTTGAGGGTAGTCAACTTAAACTAAAAAATGACCGCGGTATTTCTTACGCAATCTTTTCAAAAATTATATCAGGCTGTTCGCAAATTAATGCGGTTTTCGAAATGAACACGGAAAAATGGATTTGAATATAAAGAAAAATAAAATAAGAAGGAAAAGATGACTTGCCCATATCTCGTAGTGTATTTCATTACCAGCTCTATTCGCGAATATCGATTATCGATTTTTAAACAGTGGCGTGGAAAGTTATCCATGGTAAGGTCCTTATTCTCAAAGCTGTTTTCCATGTATTAAGTTGCCAAAAATGATCGATTTTGTTAAATATGATATATAAAGTTGTTTGCAGATACTTCAATTTATTGCAGGAAAAAAAAAAAAGAAAAAAAAAAAAGGTTACAACTGCTGGGATTCGAACCCACGACCTTACCAAATATTTTTCGGGTATTTAGCGGGTTAATCGAGCGTAACATTAATTATCACTTTGTATATTTAAAGGTGTTATTGTCCGCATCCTGCAAAAACTACCGTCTGCATATACAAACACTGCCAACTTGCACACATACAAAATATACTGATTTAGCGTGAGATCTTCGCTAAGAAAATATCTAGGCATGCACAATTTTGAAAGGGAACTGTGCAGGTCTGATCAGACTGTGGAGTACATGTACAGGCTGGTTCAGACAAGCGTAATTCGTGCGTTTATCCTATGTATGAGTAAACATTTTTCATGACGCGCCAGAAATGTTTAATTTTGATTTGTGCATGCGCTTTGGAATATACAAACCGTACATCACAGAACAGACTGTACATATGAGTCGGATCATAATCTTTGCTAATAGCACATGATATATGTCTTTATTCGGTAATAAGACGCGTATTTCCCTCCAAGGAAGTAGACAAAATTCTAGTTCCATCTTTCAAGATGGATGTAGACTTTAGACTGTACAAGATTAACCGGTTTTATAGCAAAATTACTATTGAACGCATTGGAGGTTGCTGTGTGGGGTTTTTTTTCTGGGGGTGGGGGAAGCCCCGTCTTATAGCCGAATTGATCTGGCAGTCAGGTTACCCAATCCAACAACCTGCTAATAAATGTTTGAACTGAATCGTCTCTGTTCACACATGATGAAACTTTTTATTCAGTTATAAGACGGGATTTCCTCCAAAGAAGAAGACAAAATTCTAGGTCCATCTTTTAAGATGGATCTTGAGCTTTTTTAGACCGTAAGAGAAGTCCGGTCTTACAGTACAGTTACTGTAGGTTTCAGATGTTTGGGGTCATTCTGTTTGTGGGGGGAAAATGAACCTCTGTCTTATGGCCGAATTAATATGGTAATCAGCTTGTCAAACCTTGGGGGTGGTCGGGTGGTGCAATGGCGCTGTATGTAACTTCCAATGCCGGGGCGTCCTACTCATTTGGAACATTGTACGACAAGGGCCTACTGTGCTTGCAGTAGGTGCGGGGGGGTTGTTTGGACACTTTTCTCTCTTCTATTATTTCTCTTTTCTTTCTCCCTCTCTCTGGGAGACGGCCTGATATAGACTGAAATACTGTCTCAAAGGGCCGTTAAACCCAAAACAAGTCAATCAATCAATTGTCAAACCTTAGAGCTAACAAGTCTGGTCTCAGAAGCCAAACATTGTTTTTGTCGAACTTATATGTCGGACGAAATTAAAGCATTTCAGCGGAAAACAAACGTTGCCAAGCAGACAATTTGGTAGAAAAACGCATTTTTTCTGAAGAAAACAGTAAAATTAATGATATTACAAATGTCCTGTTCATCATATCTCATAGTACTATTTATTTGAAAAATCCAGGGAGGACACTTTACGAATTTTGCGTTCATCAAGCTATTTCCCTCCCCGCCCCCTCCCCCTCCCCAACCCCCACCCCAACTTTCCTCCCCTTACAAGAGCAATCTGGTCATATAAAACAGTGAGCACTGGAATATTCCCCTTGTAGAACGCATTTAGCGTCCGCAACTTTCTACGCCACCTGGAGTAATGTGTGAATTCTGTTGGATATTTGCGGCCAGCATAGAAAATAAGGGTGCTGATCGAAAATGTAAAAATGACCGCACTGTTTTACTACCTATTTCAATAAAAATTATATCAGTAAAATGCTGAATAATTGTAGTTTTCGGAATGAACACGGAAAATTTTTATTTTATGAACAAAAGAGACATATGCGGGTAAAAACTTTGATCAACGCAGTAAAAAAGTCATGATTTACTATATGTTCTATACATTTTGAGGGTAGTCAACTTAAACTAAAAAATGACCGCGGTATTTCTTACGCAATCTTTTCAAAAATTATATCAGGCTGTTCGCAAATTAATGCGGTTTTCGAAATGAACACGGAAAAATGGATTTGAATATAAAGAAAAATAAAATAAGAAGGAAAAGATGACTTGCCCATATCTCGTAGTGTATTTCATTACCAGCTCTATTCGCGAATATCGATTATCGATTTTTAAACAGTGGCGTGGAAAGTTATCCATGGTAAGGTCCTTATTCTCAAAGCTGTTTTCCATGTATTAAGTTGCCAAAAATGATCGATTTTGTTAAATATGATATATAAAGTTGTTTGCAGATACTTCAATTTATTGCAGGAAAAAAAAAAAAAGAAAAAAAAAAAAGGTTACAACTGCTGGGATTCGAACCCACGACCTTACCAAATATTTTTCGGGTATTTAGCGGGTTAATCGAGCGTAACATTAATTATCACTTTGTATATTTAAAGGTGTTATTGTCCGCATCCTGCAAAAACTACCGTCTGCATATACAAACACTGCCAACTTGCACACATACAAAATATACTGATTTAGCGTGAGATCTTCGCTAAGAAAATATCTAGGCATGCACAATTTTGAAAGGGAACTGTGCAGGTCTGATCAGACTGTGGAGTACATGTACAGGCTGGTTCAGACAAGCGTAATTCGTGCGTTTATCCTATGTATGAGTAAACATTTTTCATGACGCGCCAGAAATGTTTAATTTTGATTTGTGCATGCGCTTTGGAATATACAAACCGTACATCACAGAACAGACTGTACATATGAGTCGGATCATAATCTTTGCTAATAGCACATGATATATGTCTTTATTCGGTAATAAGACGCGTATTTCCCTCCAAGGAAGTAGACAAAATTCTAGTTCCATCTTTCAAGATGGATGTAGACTTTAGAAGCAAAATTACTATTGAACGCATTGGAGGTTGCTGTGTGGGGTTTTTTTTCTGGGGGTGGGGGAAGCCCCGTCTTATAGCCGAATTGATCTGGCAGTCAGGTTACCCAATCCAAGAGCTAATAACTCACATTACAGAACAACCTGCTAATAAATGTTTGAACTGAATCGTCTCTGTTCACACATGATGAAACTTTTTATTCAGTTATAAGACGGGATTTCCTCCAAAGAAGAAGACAAAATTCTAGGTCCATCTTTTAAGATGGATCTTGAGCTTTTTTAGACCGTAAGAGAAGTCCGGTCTTACAGTACAGTTACTGTAGGTTTCAGATGTTTGGGGTCATTCTGTTTGTGGGGGGAAAATGAACCTCTGTCTTATGGCCGAATTAATATGGTAATCAGCTTGTCAAACCTTGGGGGTGGTCGGGTGGTGCAATGGCGCTGTATGTAACTTCCAATGCCGGGGCGTCCTACTCATTTGGAACATTGTACGACAAGGGCCTACTGTGCTTGCAGTAGGTGCGGGGGGGTTGTTTGGACACTTTTCTCTCTTCTATTATTTCTCTTTTCTTTCTCCCTCTCTCTGGGAGACGGCCTGATATAGACTGAAATACTGTCTCAAAGGGCCGTTAAACCCAAAACAAGTCAATCAATCAATTGTCAAACCTTAGAGCTAACAAGTCTGGTCTCAGAAGCCAAACATTGTTTTTGTCGAACTTATATGTCGGACGAAATTAAAGCATTTCAGCGGAAAACAAACGTTGCCAAGCAGACAATTTGGTAGAAAAACGCATTTTTTCTGAAGAAAACAGTAAAATTAATGATATTACAAATGTCCTGTTCATCATATCTCATAGTACTATTTATTTGAAAAATCCAGGGAGGACACTTTACGAATTTTGCGTTCATCAAGCTATTTCCCTCCCCGCCCCCTCCCCCTCCCCAACCCCCACCCCAACTTTCCTCCCCTTACAAGAGCAATCTGGTCATATAAAACAGTGAGCACTGGAATATTCCCCTTGTAGAACGCATTTAGCGTCCGCAACTTTCTACGCCACCTGGAGTAATGTGTGAATTCTGTTGGATATTTGCGGCCAGCATAGAAAATAAGGGTGCTGATCGAAAATGTAAAAATGACCGCACTGTTTTACTACCTATTTCAATAAAAATTATATCAGTAAAATGCTGAATAATTGTAGTTTTCGGAATGAACACGGAAAATTTTTATTTTATGAACAAAAGAGACATATGCGGGTAAAAACTTTGATCAACGCAGTAAAAAAGTCATGATTTACTATATGTTCTATACATTTTGAGGGTAGTCAACTTAAACTAAAAAATGACCGCGGTATTTCTTACGCAATCTTTTCAAAAATTATATCAGGCTGTTCGCAAATTAATGCGGTTTTCGAAATGAACACGGAAAAATGGATTTGAATATAAAGAAAAATAAAATAAGAAGGAAAAGATGACTTGCCCATATCTCGTAGTGTATTTCATTACCAGCTCTATTCGCGAATATCGATTATCGATTTTTAAACAGTGGCGTGGAAAGTTATCCATGGTAAGGTCCTTATTCTCAAAGCTGTTTTCCATGTATTAAGTTGCCAAAAATGATCGATTTTGTTAAATATGATATATAAAGTTGTTTGCAGATACTTCAATTTATTGCAGGAAAAAAAAAAAAAGAAAAAAAAAAAAGGTTACAACTGCTGGGATTCGAACCCACGACCTTACCAAATATTTTTCGGGTATTTAGCGGGTTAATCGAGCGTAACATTAATTATCACTTTGTATATTTAAAGGTGTTATTGTCCGCATCCTGCAAAAACTACCGTCTGCATATACAAACACTGCCAACTTGCACACATACAAAATATACTGATTTAGCGTGAGATCTTCGCTAAGAAAATATCTAGGCATGCACAATTTTGAAAGGGAACTGTGCAGGTCTGATCAGACTGTGGAGTACATGTACAGGCTGGTTCAGACAAGCGTAATTCGTGCGTTTATCCTATGTATGAGTAAACATTTTTCATGACGCGCCAGAAATGTTTAATTTTGATTTGTGCATGCGCTTTGGAATATATAAACCGTACATCACAGAACAGACTGTACATATGAGTCGGATCATAATCTTTGCTAATAGCACATGATATATGTCTTTATTCGGTAATAAGACGCGTATTTCCCTCCAAGGAAGTAGACAAAATTCTAGTTCCATCTTTCAAGATGGATGTAGACTTTAGACTGTACAAGATTAACCGGTTTTATAGCAAAATTACTATTGAACGCATTGGAGGTTGCTGTGTGGGTTTTTTTTTCTGGGGGTGGGGGAAGCCCCGTCTTATAGCCGAATTGATCTGGCAGTCAGGTTACCCAATCCAAGAGCTAATAACTCACATTACAGAACAACCTGCTAATAAATGTTTGAACTGAATCGTCTCTGTTCACACATGATGAAACTTTTTATTCAGTTATAAGACGGGATTTCCTCCAAAGAAGAAGACAAAATTCTAGGTCCATCTTTTAAGATGGATCTTGAGCTTTTTTAGACCGTAAGAGAAGTCCGGTCTTACAGTACAGTTACTGTAGGTTTCAGATGTTTGGGGTCATTCTGTTTGTGGGGGGGAAATGAACCTCCGTCTTATGGCCGAATTAATATGGTAATCAGCTTGTCAAACCTTGGGGGTGGTCGGGTGGTGCAATGGCGCTGTATGTAACTTCCAATGCCGGGGCGTCCTACTCATTTGGAACATTGTACGACAAGGGCCTACTGTGCTTGCAGTAGGTGCGGGGGGGGGGTTGTTTGGACACTTTTCTCTCTTCTATTATTTCTCTTTTCTTTCTCCCTCTCTCTGGGAGACGGCCTGATATAGACTGAAATACTGTCTCAAAGGGCCGTTAAACCCAAAACAAGTCAATCAATCAATTGTCAAACCTTAGAGCTAACAAGTCTGGTCTCAGAAGCCAAACATTGTTTTTGTCGAACTTATATGTCGGACGAAATTAAAGCATTTCAGCGGAAAACAAACGTTGCCAAGCAGACAATTTGGTAGAAAAACGCATTTTTTCTGAAGAAAACAGTAAAATTAATGATATTACAAATGTCCTGTTCATCATATCTCATAGTACTATTTATTTGAAAAATCCAGGGAGGACACTTTACGAATTTTGCGTTCATCAAGCTATTTCCCTCCCCGCCCCCTCCCCCTCCCCAACCCCCACCCCAACTTTCCTCCCCTTACAAGAGCAATCTGGTCATATAAAACAGTGAGCACTGGAATATTCCCCTTGTAGAACGCATTTAGCGTCCGCAACTTTCTACGCCACCTGGAGTAATGTGTGAATTCTGTTGGATATTTGCGGCCAGCATAGAAAATAAGGGTGCTGATCGAAAATGTAAAAATGACCGCACTGTTTTACTACCTATTTCAATAAAAATTATATCAGTAAAATGCTGAATAATTGTAGTTTTCGGAATGAACACGGAAAATTTTTATTTTATGAACAAAAGAGACATATGCGGGTAAAAACTTTGATCAACGCAGTAAAAAAGTCATGATTTACTATATGTTCTATACATTTTGAGGGTAGTCAACTTAAACTAAAAAATGACCGCGGTATTTCTTACGCAATCTTTTCAAAAATTATATCAGGCTGTTCGCAAATTAATGCGGTTTTCGAAATGAACACGGAAAAATGGATTTGAATATAAAGAAAAATAAAATAAGAAGGAAAAGATGACTTGCCCATATCTCGTAGTGTATTTCATTACCAGCTCTATTCGCGAATATCGATTATCGATTTTTAAACAGTGGCGTGGAAAGTTATCCATGGTAAGGTCCTTATTCTCAAAGCTGTTTTCCATGTATTAAGTTGCCAAAAATGATCGATTTTGTTAAATATGATATATAAAGTTGTTTGCAGATACTTCAATTTATTGCAGGAAAAAAAAAAAAGAAAAAAAAAAAAGGTTACAACTGCTGGGATTCGAACCCACGACCTTACCAAATATTTTTCGGGTATTTAGCGGGTTAATCGAGCGTAACATTAATTATCACTTTGTATATTTAAAGGTGTTATTGTCCGCATCCTGCAAAAACTACCGTCTGCATATACAAACACTGCCAACTTGCACACATACAAAATATACTGATTTAGCGTGAGATCTTCGCTAAGAAAATATCTAGGCATGCACAATTTTGAAAGGGAACTGTGCAGGTCTGATCAGACTGTGGAGTACATGTACAGGCTGGTTCAGACAAGCGTAATTCGTGCGTTTATCCTATGTATGAGTAAACATTTTTCATGACGCGCCAGAAATGTTTAATTTTGATTTGTGCATGCGCTTTGGAATATACAAACCGTACATCACAGAACAGACTGTACATATGAGTCGGATCATAATCTTTGCTAATAGCACATGATATATGTCTTTATTCGGTAATAAGACGCGTATTTCCCTCCAAGGAAGTAGACAAAATTCTAGTTCCATCTTTCAAGATGGATGTAGACTTTAGACTGTACAAGATTAACCGGTTTTATAGCAAAATTACTATTGAACGCATTGGAGGTTGCTGTGTGGGGTTTTTTTTCTGGGGGTGGGGGAAGCCCCGTCTTATAGCCGAATTGATCTGGCAGTCAGGTTACCCAATCCAAGAGCTAATAACTCACATTACAGAACAACCTGCTAATAAATGTTTGAACTGAATCGTCTCTGTTCACACATGATGAAACTTTTTATTCAGTTATAAGACGGGATTTCCTCCAAAGAAGAAGACAAAATTCTAGGTCCATCTTTTAAGATGGATCTTGAGCTTTTTTAGACCGTAAGAGAAGTCCGGTCTTACAGTACAGTTACTGTAGGTTTCAGATGTTTGGGGTCATTCTGTTTGTGGGGGGGAAATGAACCTCCGTCTTATGGCCGAATTAATATGGTAATCAGCTTGTCAAACCTTGGGGGTGGTCGGGTGGTGCAATGGCGCTGTATGTAACTTCCAATGCCGGGGCGTCCTACTCATTTGGAACATTGTACGACAAGGGCCTACTGTGCTTGCAGTAGGTGCGGGGGGGGGGGGTTGTTTGGACACTTTTCTCTCTTCTATTATTTCTCTTTTCTTTCTCCCTCTCTCTGGGAGACGGCCTGATATAGACTGAAATACTGTCTCAAAGGGCCGTTAAACCCAAAACAAGTCAATCAATCAATTGTCAAACCTTAGAGCTAACAAGTCTGGTCTCAGAAGCCAAACATTGTTTTTGTCGAACTTATATGTCGGACGAAATTAAAGCATTTCAGCGGAAAACAAACGTTGCCAAGCAGACAATTTGGTAGAAAAACGCATTTTTTCTGAAGAAAACAGTAAAATTAATGATATTACAAATGTCCTGTTCATCATATCTCATAGTACTATTTATTTGAAAAATCCAGGGAGGACACTTTACGAATTTTGCGTTCATCAAGCTATTTCCCTCCCCGCCCCCTCCCCCTCCCCAACCCCCACCCCAACTTTCCTCCCCTTACAAGAGCAATCTGGTCATATAAAACAGTGAGCACTGGAATATTCCCCTTGTAGAACGCATTTAGCGTCCGCAACTTTCTACGCCACCTGGAGTAATGTGTGAATTCTGTTGGATATTTGCGGCCAGCATAGAAAATAAGGGTGCTGATCGAAAATGTAAAAATGACCGCACTGTTTTACTACCTATTTCAATAAAAATTATATCAGTAAAATGCTGAATAATTGTAGTTTTCGGAATGAACACGGAAAATTTTTATTTTATGAACAAAAGAGACATATGCGGGTAAAAACTTTGATCAACGCAGTAAAAAAGTCATGATTTACTATATGTTCTATACATTTTGAGGGTAGTCAACTTAAACTAAAAAATGACCGCGGTATTTCTTACGCAATCTTTTCAAAAATTATATCAGGCTGTTCGCAAATTAATGCGGTTTTCGAAATGAACACGGAAAAATGGATTTGAATATAAAGAAAAATAAAATAAGAAGGAAAAGATGACTTGCCCATATCTCGTAGTGTATTTCATTACCAGCTCTATTCGCGAATATCGATTATCGATTTTTAAACAGTGGCGTGGAAAGTTATCCATGGTAAGGTCCTTATTCTCAAAGCTGTTTTCCATGTATTAAGTTGCCAAAAATGATCGATTTTGTTAAATATGATATATAAAGTTGTTTGCAGATACTTCAATTTATTGCAGGAAAAAAAAAAAAAGAAAAAAAAAAAAGGTTACAACTGCTGGGATTCGAACCCACGACCTTACCAAATATTTTTCGGGTATTTAGCGGGTTAATCGAGCGTAACATTAATTATCACTTTGTATATTTAAAGGTGTTATTGTCCGCATCCTGCAAAAACTACCGTCTGCAT
Source organism: Ctena decussata (assembly GCA_963989385.1). Classification (NCBI taxonomy): domain Eukaryota; kingdom Metazoa; phylum Mollusca; class Bivalvia; order Lucinida; family Lucinidae; genus Ctena; species Ctena decussata. The sequence goes on along the minus strand of OZ022499.1, from coordinate 31,911,654 downwards.
ATACAAACACTGCCAACTTGCACACATACAAAATATACTGATTTAGCGTGAGATCTTCGCTAAGAAAATATCTAGGCATGCACAATTTTGAAAGGGAACTGTGCAGGTCTGATCAGACTGTGGAGTACATGTACAGGCTGGTTCAGACAAGCGTAATTCGTGCGTTTATCCTATGTATGAGTAAACATTTTTCATGACGCGCCAGAAATGTTTAATTTTGATTTGTGCATGCGCTTTGGAATATACAAACCGTACATCACAGAACAGACTGTACATATGAGTCGGATCATAATCTTTGCTAATAGCACATGATATATGTCTTTATTCGGTAATAAGACGCGTATTTCCCTCCAAGGAAGTAGACAAAATTCTAGTTCCATCTTTCAAGATGGATGTAGACTTTAGACTGTACAAGATTAACCGGTTTTATAGCAAAATTACTATTGAACGCATTGGAGGTTGCTGTGTGGGGTTTTTTTTCTGGGGGTGGGGGAAGCCCCGTCTTATAGCCGAATTGATCTGGCAGTCAGGTTACCCAATCCAAGAGCTAATAACTCACATTACAGAACAACCTGCTAATAAATGTTTGAACTGAATCGTCTCTGTTCACACATGATGAAACTTTTTATTCAGTTATAAGACGGGATTTCCTCCAAAGAAGAAGACAAAATTCTAGGTCCATCTTTTAAGATGGATCTTGAGCTTTTTTAGACCGTAAGAGAAGTCCGGTCTTACAGTACAGTTACTGTAGGTTTCAGATGTTTGGGGTCATTCTGTTTGTGGGGGGGAAATGAACCTCCGTCTTATGGCCGAATTAATATGGTAATCAGCTTGTCAAACCTTGGGGGTGGTCGGGTGGTGCAATGGCGCTGTATGTAACTTCCAATGCCGGGGCGTCCTACTCATTTGGAACATTGTACGACAAGGGCCTACTGTGCTTGCAGTAGGTGCGGGGGGGGGGGGGTTGTTTGGACACTTTTCTCTCTTCTATTATTTCTCTTTTCTTTCTCCCTCTCTCTGGGAGACGGCCTGATATAGACTGAAATACTGTCTCAAAGGGCCGTTAAACCCAAAACAAGTCAATCAATCAATTGTCAAACCTTAGAGCTAACAAGTCTGGTCTCAGAAGCCAAACATTGTTTTTGTCGAACTTATATGTCGGACGAAATTAAAGCATTTCAGCGGAAAACAAACGTTGCCAAGCAGACAATTTGGTAGAAAAACGCATTTTTTCTGAAGAAAACAGTAAAATTAATGATATTACAAATGTCCTGTTCATCATATCTCATAGTACTATTTATTTGAAAAATCCAGGGAGGACACTTTACGAATTTTGCGTTCATCAAGCTATTTCCCTCCCCGCCCCCTCCCCCTCCCCAACCCCCACCCCAACTTTCCTCCCCTTACAAGAGCAATCTGGTCATATAAAACAGTGAGCACTGGAATATTCCCCTTGTAGAACGCATTTAGCGTCCGCAACTTTCTACGCCACCTGGAGTAATGTGTGAATTCTGTTGGATATTTGCGGCCAGCATAGAAAATAAGGGTGCTGATCGAAAATGTAAAAATGACCGCACTGTTTTACTACCTATTTCAATAAAAATTATATCAGTAAAATGCTGAATAATTGTAGTTTTCGGAATGAACACGGAAAATTTTTATTTTATGAACAAAAGAGACATATGCGGGTAAAAACTTTGATCAACGCAGTAAAAAAGTCATGATTTACTATATGTTCTATACATTTTGAGGGTAGTCAACTTAAACTAAAAAATGACCGCGGTATTTCTTACGCAATCTTTTCAAAAATTATATCAGGCTGTTCGCAAATTAATGCGGTTTTCGAAATGAACACGGAAAAATGGATTTGAATATAAAGAAAAATAAAATAAGAAGGAAAAGATGACTTGCCCATATCTCGTAGTGTATTTCATTACCAGCTCTATTCGCGAATATCGATTATCGATTTTTAAACAGTGGCGTGGAAAGTTATCCATGGTAAGGTCCTTATTCTCAAAGCTGTTTTCCATGTATTAAGTTGCCAAAAATGATCGATTTTGTTAAATATGATATATAAAGTTGTTTGCAGATACTTCAATTTATTGCAGGAAAAAAAAAAAAAGAAAAAAAAAAAAGGTTACAACTGCTGGGATTCGAACCCACGACCTTACCAAATATTTTTCGGGTATTTAGCGGGTTAATCGAGCGTAACATTAATTATCACTTTGTATATTTAAAGGTGTTATTGTCCGCATCCTGCAAAAACTACCGTCTGCATATACAAACACTGCCAACTTGCACACATACAAAATATACTGATTTAGCGTGAGATCTTCGCTAAGAAAATATCTAGGCATGCACAATTTTGAAAGGGAACTGTGCAGGTCTGATCAGACTGTGGAGTACATGTACAGGCTGGTTCAGACAAGCGTAATTCGTGCGTTTATCCTATGTATGAGTAAACATTTTTCATGACGCGCCAGAAATGTTTAATTTTGATTTGTGCATGCGCTTTGGAATATACAAACCGTACATCACAGAACAGACTGTACATATGAGTCGGATCATAATCTTTGCTAATAGCACATGATATATGTCTTTATTCGGTAATAAGACGCGTATTTCCCTCCAAGGAAGTAGACAAAATTCTAGTTCCATCTTTCAAGATGGATGTAGACTTTAGACTGTACAAGATTAACCGGTTTTATAGCAAAATTACTATTGAACGCATTGGAGGTTGCTGTGTGGGGTTTTTTTTCTGGGGGTGGGGGAAGCCCCGTCTTATAGCCGAATTGATCTGGCAGTCAGGTTACCCAATCCAAGAGCTAATAACTCACATTACAGAACAACCTGCTAATAAATGTTTGAACTGAATCGTCTCTGTTCACACATGATGAAACTTTTTATTCAGTTATAAGACGGGATTTCCTCCAAAGAAGAAGACAAAATTCTAGGTCCATCTTTTAAGATGGATCTTGAGCTTTTTTAGACCGTAAGAGAAGTCCGGTCTTACAGTACAGTTACTGTAGGTTTCAGATGTTTGGGGTCATTCTGTTTGTGGGGGGGAAATGAACCTCTGTCTTATGGCCGAATTAATATGGTAATCAGCTTGTCAAACCTTGGGGGTGGTCGGGTGGTGCAATGGCGCTGTATGTAACTTCCAATGCCGGGGCGTCCTACTCATTTGGAACATTGTACGACAAGGGCCTACTGTGCTTGCAGTAGGTGCGGGGGGGTTGTTTGGACACTTTTCTCTCTTCTATTATTTCTCTTTTCTTTCTCCCTCTCTCTGGGAGACGGCCTGATATAGACTGAAATACTGTCTCAAAGGGCCGTTAAACCCAAAACAAGTCAATCAATCAATTGTCAAACCTTAGAGCTAACAAGTCTGGTCTCAGAAGCCAAACATTGTTTTTGTCGAACTTATATGTCGGACGAAATTAAAGCATTTCAGCGGAAAACAAACGTTGCCAAGCAGACAATTTGGTAGAAAAACGCATTTTTTCTGAAGAAAACAGTAAAATTAATGATATTACAAATGTCCTGTTCATCATATCTCATAGTACTATTTATTTGAAAAATCCAGGGAGGACACTTTACGAATTTTGCGTTCATCAAGCTATTTCCCTCCCCGCCCCCTCCCCCTCCCCAACCCCCACCCCAACTTTCCTCCCCTTACAAGAGCAATCTGGTCATATAAAACAGTGAGCACTGGAATATTCCCCTTGTAGAACGCATTTAGCGTCCGCAACTTTCTACGCCACCTGGAGTAATGTGTGAATTCTGTTGGATATTTGCGGCCAGCATAGAAAATAAGGGTTGCTGATCGAAAATGTAAAAATGACCGCACTGTTTTACTACCTATTTCAATAAAAATTATATCAGTAAAATGCTGAATAATTGTAGTTTTCGGAATGAACACGGAAAATTTTTATTTTATGAACAAAAGAGACATATGCGGGTAAAAACTTTGATCAACGCAGTAAAAAAGTCATGATTTACTATATGTTCTATACATTTTGAGGGTAGTCAACTTAAACTAAAAAATGACCGCGGTATTTCTTACGCAATCTTTTCAAAAATTATATCAGGCTGTTCGCAAATTAATGCGGTTTTCGAAATGAACACGGAAAAATGGATTTGAATATAAAGAAAAATAAAATAAGAAGGAAAAGATGACTTGCCCATATCTCGTAGTGTATTTCATTACCAGCTCTATTCGCGAATATCGATTATCGATTTTTAAACAGTGGCGTGGAAAGTTATCCATGGTAAGGTCCTTATTCTCAAAGCTGTTTTCCATGTATTAAGTTGCCAAAAATGATCGATTTTGTTAAATATGATATATAAAGTTGTTTGCAGATACTTCAATTTATTGCAGGAAAAAAAAAAAAAGAAAAAAAAAAAAGGTTACAACTGCTGGGATTCGAACCCACGACCTTACCAAATATTTTTCGGGTATTTAGCGGGTTAATCGAGCGTAACATTAATTATCACTTTGTATATTTAAAGGTGTTATTGTCCGCATCCTGCAAAAACTACCGTCTGCATATACAAACACTGCCAACTTGCACACATACAAAATATACTGATTTAGCGTGAGATCTTCGCTAAGAAAATATCTAGGCATGCACAATTTTGAAAGGGAACTGTGCAGGTCTGATCAGACTGTGGAGTACATGTACAGGCTGGTTCAGACAAGCGTAATTCGTGCGTTTATCCTATGTATGAGTAAACATTTTTCATGACGCGCCAGAAATGTTTAATTTTGATTTGTGCATGCGCTTTGGAATATACAAACCGTACATCACAGAACAGACTGTACATATGAGTCGGATCATAATCTTTGCTAATAGCACATGATATATGTCTTTATTCGGTAATAAGACGCGTATTTCCCTCCAAGGAAGTAGACAAAATTCTAGTTCCATCTTTCAAGATGGATGTAGACTTTAGACTGTACAAGATTAACCGGTTTTATAGCAAAATTACTATTGAACGCATTGGAGGTTGCTGTGTGGGGTTTTTTTTCTGGGGGTGGGGGAAGCCCCGTCTTATAGCCGAATTGATCTGGCAGTCAGGTTACCCAATCCAAGAGCTAATAACTCACATTACAGAACAACCTGCTAATAAATGTTTGAACTGAATCGTCTCTGTTCACACATGATGAAACTTTTTATTCAGTTATAAGACGGGATTTCCTCCAAAGAAGAAGACAAAATTCTAGGTCCATCTTTTAAGATGGATCTTGAGCTTTTTTAGACCGTAAGAGAAGTCCGGTCTTACAGTACAGTTACTGTAGGTTTCAGATGTTTGGGGTCATTCTGTTTGTGGGGGGGAAATGAACCTCTGTCTTATGGCCGAATTAATATGGTAATCAGCTTGTCAAACCTTGGGGGTGGTCGGGTGGTGCAATGGCGCTGTATGTAACTTCCAATGCCGGGGCGTCCTACTCATTTGGAACATTGTACGACAAGGGCCTACTGTGCTTGCAGTAGGTGCGGGGGGGTTGTTTGGACACTTTTCTCTCTTCTATTATTTCTCTTTTCTTTCTCCCTCTCTCTGGGAGACGGCCTGATATAGACTGAAATACTGTCTCAAAGGGCCGTTAAACCCAAAACAAGTCAATCAATCAATTGTCAAACCTTAGAGCTAACAAGTCTGGTCTCAGAAGCCAAACATTGTTTTTGTCGAACTTATATGTCGGACGAAATTAAAGCATTTCAGCGGAAAACAAACGTTGCCAAGCAGACAATTTGGTAGAAAAACGCATTTTTTCTGAAGAAAACAGTAAAATTAATGATATTACAAATGTCCTGTTCATCATATCTCATAGTACTATTTATTTGAAAAATCCAGGGAGGACACTTTACGAATTTTGCGTTCATCAAGCTATTTCCCTCCCCGCCCCCTCCCCCTCCCCAACCCCCACCCCAACTTTCCTCCCCTTACAAGAGCAATCTGGTCATATAAAACAGTGAGCACTGGAATATTCCCCTTGTAGAACGCATTTAGCGTCCGCAACTTTCTACGCCACCTGGAGTAATGTGTGAATTCTGTTGGATATTTGCGGCCAGCATAGAAAATAAGGGTGCTGATCGAAAATGTAAAAATGACCGCACTGTTTTACTACCTATTTCAATAAAAATTATATCAGTAAAATGCTGAATAATTGTAGTTTTCGGAATGAACACGGAAAATTTTTATTTTATGAACAAAAGAGACATATGCGGGTAAAAACTTTGATCAACGCAGTAAAAAAGTCATGATTTACTATATGTTCTATACATTTTGAGGGTAGTCAACTTAAACTAAAAAATGACCGCGGTATTTCTTACGCAATCTTTTCAAAAATTATATCAGGCTGTTCGCAAATTAATGCGGTTTTCGAAATGAACACGGAAAAATGGATTTGAATATAAAGAAAAATAAAATAAGAAGGAAAAGATGACTTGCCCATATCTCGTAGTGTATTTCATTACCAGCTCTATTCGCGAATATCGATTATCGATTTTTAAACAGTGGCGTGGAAAGTTATCCATGGTAAGGTCCTTATTCTCAAAGCTGTTTTCCATGTATTAAGTTGCCAAAAATGATCGATTTTGTTAAATATGATATATAAAGTTGTTTGCAGATACTTCAATTTATTGCAGGAAAAAAAAAAAAAGAAAAAAAAAAAAAGGTTACAACTGCTGGGATTCGAACCCACGACCTTACCAAATATTTTTCGGGTATTTAGCGGGTTAATCGAGCGTAACATTAATTATCACTTTGTATATTTAAAGGTGTTATTGTCCGCATCCTGCAAAAACTACCGTCTGCATATACAAACACTGCCAACTTGCACACATACAAAATATACTGATTTAGCGTGAGATCTTCGCTAAGAAAATATCTAGGCATGCACAATTTTGAAAGGGAACTGTGCAGGTCTGATCAGACTGTGGAGTACATGTACAGGCTGGTTCAGACAAGCGTAATTCGTGCGTTTATCCTATGTATGAGTAAACATTTTTCATGACGCGCCAGAAATGTTTAATTTTGATTTGTGCATGCGCTTTGGAATATACAAACCGTACATCACAGAACAGACTGTACATATGAGTCGGATCATAATCTTTGCTAATAGCACATGATATATGTCTTTATTCGGTAATAAGACGCGTATTTCCCTCCAAGGAAGTAGACAAAATTCTAGTTCCATCTTTCAAGATGGATGTAGACTTTAGACTGTACAAGATTAACCGGTTTTATAGCAAAATTACTATTGAACGCATTGGAGGTTGCTGTGTGGGGTTTTTTTTCTGGGGGTGGGGGAAGCCCCGTCTTATAGCCGAATTGATCTGGCAGTCAGGTTACCCAATCCAAGAGCTAATAACTCACATTACAGAACAACCTGCTAATAAATGTTTGAACTGAATCGTCTCTGTTCACACATGATGAAACTTTTTATTCAGTTATAAGACGGGATTTCCTCCAAAGAAGAAGACAAAATTCTAGGTCCATCTTTTAAGATGGATCTTGAGCTTTTTTAGACCGTAAGAGAAGTCCGGTCTTACAGTACAGTTACTGTAGGTTTCAGATGTTTGGGGTCATTCTGTTTGTGGGGGGGAAATGAACCTCTGTCTTATGGCCGAATTAATATGGTAATCAGCTTGTCAAACCTTGGGGGTGGTCGGGTGGTGCAATGGCGCTGTATGTAACTTCCAATGCCGGGGCGTCCTACTCATTTGGAACATTGTACGACAAGGGCCTACTGTGCTTGCAGTAGGTGCGGGGGGGTTGTTTGGACACTTTTCTCTCTTCTATTATTTCTCTTTTCTTTCTCCCTCTCTCTGGGAGACGGCCTGATATAGACTGAAATACTGTCTCAAAGGGCCGTTAAACCCAAAACAAGTCAATCAATCAATTGTCAAACCTTAGAGCTAACAAGTCTGGTCTCAGAAGCCAAACATTGTTTTTGTCGAACTTATATGTCGGACGAAATTAAAGCATTTCAGCGGAAAACAAACGTTGCCAAGCAGACAATTTGGTAGAAAAACGCATTTTTTCTGAAGAAAACAGTAAAATTAATGATATTACAAATGTCCTGTTCATCATATCTCATAGTACTATTTATTTGAAAAATCCAGGGAGGACACTTTACGAATTTTGCGTTCATCAAGCTATTTCCCTCCCCGCCCCCTCCCCCTCCCCAACCCCCACCCCAACTTTCCTCCCCTTACAAGAGCAATCTGGTCATATAAAACAGTGAGCACTGGAATATTCCCCTTGTAGAACGCATTTAGCGTCCGCAACTTTCTACGCCACCTGGAGTAATGTGTGAATTCTGTTGGATATTTGCGGCCAGCATAGAAAATAAGGGTGCTGATCGAAAATGTAAAAATGACCGCACTGTTTTACTACCTATTTCAATAAAAATTATATCAGTAAAATGCTGAATAATTGTAGTTTTCGGAATGAACACGGAAAATTTTTATTTTATGAACAAAAGAGACATATGCGGGTAAAAACTTTGATCAACGCAGTAAAAAAGTCATGATTTACTATATGTTCTATACATTTTGAGGGTAGTCAACTTAAACTAAAAAATGACCGCGGTATTTCTTACGCAATCTTTTCAAAAATTATATCAGGCTGTTCGCAAATTAATGCGGTTTTCGAAATGAACACGGAAAAATGGATTTGAATATAAAGAAAAATAAAATAAGAAGGAAAAGATGACTTGCCCATATCTCGTAGTGTATTTCATTACCAGCTCTATTCGCGAATATCGATTATCGATTTTTAAACAGTGGCGTGGAAAGTTATCCATGGTAAGGTCCTTATTCTCAAAGCTGTTTTCCATGTATTAAGTTGCCAAAAATGATCGATTTTGTTAAATATGATATATAAAGTTGTTTGCAGATACTTCAATTTATTGCAGGAAAAAAAAAAAAGAAAAAAAAAAAAGGTTACAACTGCTGGGATTCGAACCCACGACCTTACCAAATATTTTTCGGGTATTTAGCGGGTTAATCGAGCGTAACATTAATTATCACTTTGTATATTTAAAGGTGTTATTGTCCGCATCCTGCAAAAACTACCGTCTGCATATACAAACACTGCCAACTTGCACACATACAAAATATACTGATTTAGCGTGAGATCTTCGCTAAGAAAATATCTAGGCATGCACAATTTTGAAAGGGAACTGTGCAGGTCTGATCAGACTGTGGAGTACATGTACAGGCTGGTTCAGACAAGCGTAATTCGTGCGTTTATCCTATGTATGAGTAAACATTTTTCATGACGCGCCAGAAATGTTTAATTTTGATTTGTGCATGCGCTTTGGAATATACAAACCGTACATCACAGAACAGACTGTACATATGAGTCGGATCATAATCTTTGCTAATAGCACATGATATATGTCTTTATTCGGTAATAAGACGCGTATTTCCCTCCAAGGAAGTAGACAAAATTCTAGTTCCATCTTTCAAGATGGATGTAGACTTTAGACTGTACAAGATTAACCGGTTTTATAGCAAAATTACTATTGAACGCATTGGAGGTTGCTGTGTGGGGTTTTTTTTCTGGGGGTGGGGGAAGCCCCGTCTTATAGCCGAATTGATCTGGCAGTCAGGTTACCCAATCCAAGAGCTAATAACTCACATTACAGAACAACCTGCTAATAAATGTTTGAACTGAATCGTCTCTGTTCACACATGATGAAACTTTTTATTCAGTTATAAGACGGGATTTCCTCCAAAGAAGAAGACAAAATTCTAGGTCCATCTTTTAAGATGGATCTTGAGCTTTTTTAGACCGTAAGAGAAGTCCGGTCTTACAGTACAGTTACTGTAGGTTTCAGATGTTTGGGGTCATTCTGTTTGTGGGGGGGAAATGAACCTCCGTCTTATGGCCGAATTAATATGGTAATCAGCTTGTCAAACCTTGGGGGTGGTCGGGTGGTGCAATGGCGCTGTATGTAACTTCCAATGCCGGGGCGTCCTACTCATTTGGAACATTGTACGACAAGGGCCTACTGTGCTTGCAGTAGGTGCGGGGGGGGGGGGGTTGTTTGGACACTTTTCTCTCTTCTATTATTTCTCTTTTCTTTCTCCCTCTCTCTGGGAGACGGCCTGATATAGACTGAAATACTGTCTCAAAGGGCCGTTAAACCCAAAACAAGTCAATCAATCAATTGTCAAACCTTAGAGCTAACAAGTCTGGTCTCAGAAGCCAAACATTGTTTTTGTCGAACTTATATGTCGGACGAAATTAAAGCATTTCAGCGGAAAACAAACGTTGCCAAGCAGACAATTTGGTAGAAAAACGCATTTTTTCTGAAGAAAACAGTAAAATTAATGATATTACAAATGTCCTGTTCATCATATCTCATAGTACTATTTATTTGAAAAATCCAGGGAGGACACTTTACGAATTTTGCGTTCATCAAGCTATTTCCCTCCCCGCCCCCTCCCCCTCCCCAACCCCCACCCCAACTTTCCTCCCCTTACAAGAGCAATCTGGTCATATAAAACAGTGAGCACTGGAATATTCCCCTTGTAGAACGCATTTAGCGTCCGCAACTTTCTACGCCACCTGGAGTAATGTGTGAATTCTGTTGGATATTTGCGGCCAGCATAGAAAATAAGGGTGCTGATCGAAAATGTAAAAATGACCGCACTGTTTTACTACCTATTTCAATAAAAATTATATCAGTAAAATGCTGAATAATTGTAGTTTTCGGAATGAACACGGAAAATTTTTATTTTATGAACAAAAGAGACATATGCGGGTAAAAACTTTGATCAACGCAGTAAAAAAGTCATGATTTACTATATGTTCTATACATTTTGAGGGTAGTCAACTTAAACTAAAAAATGACCGCGGTATTTCTTACGCAATCTTTTCAAAAATTATATCAGGCTGTTCGCAAATTAATGCGGTTTTCGAAATGAACACGGAAAAATGGATTTGAATATAAAGAAAAATAAAATAAGAAGGAAAAGATGACTTGCCCATATCTCGTAGTGTATTTCATTACCAGCTCTATTCGCGAATATCGATTATCGATTTTTAAACAGTGGCGTGGAAAGTTATCCATGGTAAGGTCCTTATTCTCAAAGCTGTTTTCCATGTATTAAGTTGCCAAAAATGATCGATTTTGTTAAATATGATATATAAAGTTGTTTGCAGATACTTCAATTTATTGCAGGAAAAAAAAAAAAAGAAAAAAAAAAAAGGTTACAACTGCTGGGATTCGAACCCACGACCTTACCAAATATTTTTCGGGTATTTAGCGGGTTAATCGAGCGTAACATTAATTATCACTTTGTATATTTAAAGGTGTTATTGTCCGCATCCTGCAAAAACTACCGTCTGCATATACAAACACTGCCAACTTGCACACATACAAAATATACTGATTTAGCGTGAGATCTTCGCTAAGAAAATATCTAGGCATGCACAATTTTGAAAGGGAACTGTGCAGGTCTGATCAGACTGTGGAGTACATGTACAGGCTGGTTCAGACAAGCGTAATTCGTGCGTTTATACTATGTATGAGTAAACATTTTTCATGACGCGCCAGAAATGTTTAATTTTGATTTGTGCATGCGCTTTGGAATATACAAACCGTACATCACAGAACAGACTGTACATATGAGTCGGATCATAATCTTTGCTAATAGCACATGATATATGTCTTTATTCGGTAATAAGACGCGTATTTCCCTCCAAGGAAGTAGACAAAATTCTAGTTCCATCTTTCAAGATGGATGTAGACTTTAGACTGTACAAGATTAACCGGTTTTATAGCAAAATTACTATTGAACGCATTGGAGGTTGCTGTGTGGGGTTTTTTTTCTGGGGGTGGGGGAAGCCCCGTCTTATAGCCGAATTGATCTGGCAGTCAGGTTACCCAATCCAAGAGCTAATAACTCACATTACAGAACAACCTGCTAATAAATGTTTGAACTGAATCGTCTCTGTTCACACATGATGAAACTTTTTATTCAGTTATAAGACGGGATTTCCTCCAAAGAAGAAGACAAAATTCTAGGTCCATCTTTTAAGATGGATCTTGAGCTTTTTTAGACCGTAAGAGAAGTCCGGTCTTACAGTACAGTTACTGTAGGTTTCAGATGTTTGGGGTCATTCTGTTTGTGGGGGGGAAATGAACCTCTGTCTTATGGCCGAATTAATATGGTAATCAGCTTGTCAAACCTTGGGGGTGGTCGGGTGGTGCAATGGCGCTGTATGTAACTTCCAATGCCGGGGCGTCCTACTCATTTGGAACATTGTACGACAAGGGCCTACTGTGCTTGCAGTAGGTGCGGGGGGGTTGTTTGGACACTTTTCTCTCTTCTATTATTTCTCTTTTCTTTCTCCCTCTCTCTGGGAGACGGCCTGATATAGACTGAAATACTGTCTCAAAGGGCCGTTAAACCCAAAACAAGTCAATCAATCAATTGTCAAACCTTAGAGCTAACAAGTCTGGTCTCAGAAGCCAAACATTGTTTTTGTCGAACTTATATGTCGGACGAAATTAAAGCATTTCAGCGGAAAACAAACGTTGCCAAGCAGACAATTTGGTAGAAAAACGCATTTTTTCTGAAGAAAACAGTAAAATTAATGATATTACAAATGTCCTGTTCATCATATCTCATAGTACTATTTATTTGAAAAATCCAGGGAGGACACTTTACGAATTTTGCGTTCATCAAGCTATTTCCCTCCCCGCCCCCTCCCCCTCCCCAACCCCCACCCCAACTTTCCTCCCCTTACAAGAGCAATCTGGTCATATAAAACAGTGAGCACTGGAATATTCCCCTTGTAGAACGCATTTAGCGTCCGCAACTTTCTACGCCACCTGGAGTAATGTGTGAATTCTGTTGGATATTTGCGGCCAGCATAGAAAATAAGGGTGCTGATCGAAAATGTAAAAATGACCGCACTGTTTTACTACCTATTTCAATAAAAATTATATCAGTAAAATGCTGAATAATTGTAGTTTTCGGAATGAACACGGAAAATTTTTATTTTATGAACAAAAGAGACATATGCGGGTAAAAACTTTGATCAACGCAGTAAAAAAGTCATGATTTACTATATGTTCTATACATTTTGAGGGTAGTCAACTTAAACTAAAAAATGACCGCGGTATTTCTTACGCAATCTTTTCAAAAATTATATCAGGCTGTTCGCAAATTAATGCGGTTTTCGAAATGAACACGGAAAAATGGATTTGAATATAAAGAAAAATAAAATAAGAAGGAAAAGATGACTTGCCCATATCTCGTAGTGTATTTCATTACCAGCTCTATTCGCGAATATCGATTATCGATTTTTAAACAGTGGCGTGGAAAGTTATCCATGGTAAGGTCCTTATTCTCAAAGCTGTTTTCCATGTATTAAGTTGCCAAAAATGATCGATTTTGTTAAATATGATATATAAAGTTGTTTGCAGATACTTCAATTTATTGCAGGAAAAAAAAAAAAGAAAAAAAAAAAAGGTTACAACTGCTGGGATTCGAACCCACGACCTTACCAAATATTTTTCGGGTATTTAGCGGGTTAATCGAGCGTAACATTAATTATCACTTTGTATATTTAAAGGTGTTATTGTCCGCATCCTGCAAAAACTACCGTCTGCATATACAAACACTGCCAACTTGCACACATACAAAATATACTGATTTAGCGTGAGATCTTCGCTAAGAAAATATCTAGGCATGCACAATTTTGAAAGGGAACTGTGCAGGTCTGATCAGACTGTGGAGTACATGTACAGGCTGGTTCAGACAAGCGTAATTCGTGCGTTTATCCTATGTATGAGTAAACATTTTTCATGACGCGCCAGAAATGTTTAATTTTGATTTGTGCATGCGCTTTGGAATATACAAACCGTACATCACAGAACAGACTGTACATATGAGTCGGATCATAATCTTTGCTAATAGCACATGATATATGTCTTTATTCGGTAATAAGACGCGTATTTCCCTCCAAGGAAGTAGACAAAATTCTAGTTCCATCTTTCAAGATGGATGTAGACTTTAGACTGTACAAGATTAACCGGTTTTATAGCAAAATTACTATTGAACGCATTGGAGGTTGCTGTGTGGGGTTTTTTTTCTGGGGGTGGGGGAAGCCCCGTCTTATAGCCGAATTGATCTGGCAGTCAGGTTACCCAATCCAAGAGCTAATAACTCACATTACAGAACAACCTGCTAATAAATGTTTGAACTGAATCGTCTCTGTTCACACATGATGAAACTTTTTATTCAGTTATAAGACGGGATTTCCTCCAAAGAAGAAGACAAAATTCTAGGTCCATCTTTTAAGATGGATCTTGAGCTTTTTTAGACCGTAAGAGAAGTCCGGTCTTACAGTACAGTTACTGTAGGTTTCAGATGTTTGGGGTCATTCTGTTTGTGGGGGGGAAATGAACCTCCGTCTTATGGCCGAATTAATATGGTAATCAGCTTGTCAAACCTTGGGGGTGGTCGGGTGGTGCAATGGCGCTGTATGTAACTTCCAATGCCGGGGCGTCCTACTCATTTGGAACATTGTACGACAAGGGCCTACTGTGCTTGCAGTAGGTGCGGGGGGGGGGGGTTGTTTGGACACTTTTCTCTCTTCTATTATTTCTCTTTTCTTTCTCCCTCTCTCTGGGAGACGGCCTGATATAGACTGAAATACTGTCTCAAAGGGCCGTTAAACCCAAAACAAGTCAATCAATCAATTGTCAAACCTTAGAGCTAACAAGTCTGGTCTCAGAAGCCAAACATTGTTTTTGTCGAACTTATATGTCGGACGAAATTAAAGCATTTCAGCGGAAAACAAACGTTGCCAAGCAGACAATTTGGTAGAAAAACGCATTTTTTCTGAAGAAAACAGTAAAATTAATGATATTACAAATGTCCTGTTCATCATATCTCATAGTACTATTTATTTGAAAAATCCAGGGAGGACACTTTACGAATTTTGCGTTCATCAAGCTATTTCCCTCCCCGCCCCCTCCCCCTCCCCAACCCCCACCCCAACTTTCCTCCCCTTACAAGAGCAATCTGGTCATATAAAACAGTGAGCACTGGAATATTCCCCTTGTAGAACGCATTTAGCGTCCGCAACTTTCTACGCCACCTGGAGTAATGTGTGAATTCTGTTGGATATTTGCGGCCAGCATAGAAAATAAGGGTGCTGATCGAAAATGTAAAAATGACCGCACTGTTTTACTACCTATTTCAATAAAAATTATATCAGTAAAATGCTGAATAATTGTAGTTTTCGGAATGAACACGGAAAATTTTTATTTTATGAACAAAAGAGACATATGCGGGTAAAAACTTTGATCAACGCAGTAAAAAAGTCATGATTTACTATATGTTCTATACATTTTGAGGGTAGTCAACTTAAACTAAAAAATGACCGCGGTATTTCTTACGCAATCTTTTCAAAAATTATATCAGGCTGTTTGCAAATTAATGCGGTTTTCGAAATGAACACGGAAAAATGGATTTGAATATAAAGAAAAATAAAATAAGAAGGAAAAGATGACTTGCCCATATCTCGTAGTGTATTTCATTACCAGTTTTATTCGCGAATATCGATTATCGATTTTTAAACAGTGGCGTGGAAAGTTATCCATGGTAAGGTCCTTATTCTCAAAGCTGTTTTCCATGTATTAAGTTGCCAAAAATGATCGATTTTGTTAAATATGATATATAAAGTTGTTTGCAGATACTTCAATTTATTGCAGGAAAAAAAAAAAAAGAAAAAAAAAAAAGGTTACAACTGCTGGGATTCGAACCCACGACCTTACCAAATATTTTTCGGGTATTTAGCGGGTTAATCGAGCGTAACATTAATTATCACTTTGTATATTTAAAGGTGTTATTGTCCGCATCCTGCAAAAACTACCGTCTGCATATACAAACACTGCCAACTTGCACACATACAAAATATACTGATTTAGCGTGAGATCTTCGCTAAGAAAATATCTAGGCATGCACAATTTTGAAAGGGAACTGTGCAGGTCTGATCAGACTGTGGAGTACATGTACAGGCTGGTTCAGACAAGCGTAATTCGTGCGTTTATCCTATGTATGAGTAAACATTTTTCATGACGCGCCAGAAATGTTTAATTTTGATTTGTGCATGCGCTTTGGAATATACAAACCGTACATCACAGAACAGACTGTACATATGAGTCGGATCATAATCTTTGCTAATAGCACATGATATATGTCTTTATTCGGTAATAAGACGCGTATTTCCCTCCAAGGAAGTAGACAAAATTCTAGTTCCATCTTTCAAGATGGATGTAGACTTTAGACTGTACAAGATTAACCGGTTTTATAGCAAAATTACTATTGAACGCATTGGAGGTTGCTGTGTGGGGTTTTTTTTCTGGGGGTGGGGGAAGCCCCGTCTTATAGCCGAATTGATCTGGCAGTCAGGTTACCCAATCCAAGAGCTAATAACTCACATTACAGAACAACCTGCTAATAAATGTTTGAACTGAATCGTCTCTGTTCACACATGATGAAACTTTTTATTCAGTTATAAGACGGGATTTCCTCCAAAGAAGAAGACAAAATTCTAGGTCCATCTTTTAAGATGGATCTTGAGCTTTTTTAGACCGTAAGAGAAGTCCGGTCTTACAGTACAGTTACTGTAGGTTTCAGATGTTTGGGGTCATTCTGTTTGTGGGGGGGAAATGAACCTCTGTCTTATGGCCGAATTAATATGGTAATCAGCTTGTCAAACCTTGGGGGTGGTCGGGTGGTGCAATGGCGCTGTATGTAACTTCCAATGCCGGGGCGTCCTACTCATTTGGAACATTGTACGACAAGGGCCTACTGTGCTTGCAGTAGGTGCGGGGGGGTTGTTTGGACACTTTTCTCTCTTCTATTATTTCTCTTTTCTTTCTCCCTCTCTCTGGGAGACGGCCTGATATAGACTGAAATACTGTCTCAAAGGGCCGTTAAACCCAAAACAAGTCAATCAATCAATTGTCAAACCTTAGAGCTAACAAATCTGGTCTCAGAAGCCAAACATTGTTTTTGTCGAACTTATATGTCGGACGAAATTAAAGCATTTCAGCGGAAAACAAACGTTGCCAAGCAGACAATTTGGTAGAAAAACGCATTTTTTCTGAAGAAAACAGTAAAATTAATGATATTACAAATGTCCTGTTCATCATATCTCATAGTACTATTTATTTGAAAAATCCAGGGAGGACACTTTACGAATTTTGCGTTCATCAAGCTATTTCCCTCCCCGCCCCCTCCCCCTCCCCAACCCCCACCCCAACTTTCCTCCCCTTACAAGAGCAATCTGGTCATATAAAACAGTGAGCACTGGAATATTCCCCTTGTAGAACGCATTTAGCGTCCGCAACTTTCTACGCCACCTGGAGTAATGTGTGAATTCTGTTGGATATTTGCGGCCAGCATAGAAAATAAGGGTGCTGATCGAAAATGTAAAAATGACCGCACTGTTTTACTACCTATTTCAATAAAAATTATATCAGTAAAATGCTGAATAATTGTAGTTTTCGGAATGAACACGGAAAATTTTTATTTTATGAACAAAAGAGACATATGCGGGTAAAAACTTTGATCAACGCAGTAAAAAAGTCATGATTTACTATATGTTCTATACATTTTGAGGGTAGTCAACTTAAACTAAAAAATGACCGCGGTATTTCTTACGCAATCTTTTCAAAAATTATATCAGGCTGTTCGCAAATTAATGCGGTTTTCGAAATGAACACGGAAAAATGGATTTGAATATAAAGAAAAATAAAATAAGAAGGAAAAGATGACTTGCCCATATCTCGTAGTGTATTTCATTACCAGCTCTATTCGCGAATATCGATTATCGATTTTTAAACAGTGGCGTGGAAAGTTATCCATGGTAAGGTCCTTATTCTCAAAGCTGTTTTCCATGTATTAAGTTGCCAAAAATGATCGATTTTGTTAAATATGATATATAAAGTTGTTTGCAGATACTTCAATTTATTGCAGGAAAAAAAAAAAAAGAAAAAAAAAAAAGGTTACAACTGCTGGGATTCGAACCCACGACCTTACCAAATATTTTTCGGGTATTTAGCGGGTTAATCGAGCGTAACATTAATTATCACTTTGTATATTTAAAGGTGTTATTGTCCGCATCCTGCAAAAACTACCGTCTGCATATACAAACACTGCCAACTTGCACACATACAAAATATACTGATTTAGCGTGAGATCTTCGCTAAGAAAATATCTAGGCATGCACAATTTTGAAAGGGAACTGTGCAGGTCTGATCAGACTGTGGAGTACATGTACAGGCTGGTTCAGACAAGCGTAATTCGTGCGTTTATCCTATGTATGAGTAAACATTTTTCATGACGCGCCAGAAATGTTTAATTTTGATTTGTGCATGCGCTTTGGAATATACAAACCGTACATCACAGAACAGACTGTACATATGAGTCGGATCATAATCTTTGCTAATAGCACATGATATATGTCTTTATTCGGTAATAAGACGCGTATTTCCCTCCAAGGAAGTAGACAAAATTCTAGTTCCATCTTTCAAGATGGATGTAGACTTTAGACTGTACAAGATTAACCGGTTTTATAGCAAAATTACTATTGAACGCATTGGAGGTTGCTGTGTGGGGTTTTTTTTCTGGGGGTGGGGGAAGCCCCGTCTTATAGCCGAATTGATCTGGCAGTCAGGTTACCCAATCCAAGAGCTAATAACTCACATTACAGAACAACCTGCTAATAAATGTTTGAACTGAATCGTCTCTGTTCACACATGATGAAACTTTTTATTCAGTTATAAGACGGGATTTCCTCCAAAGAAGAAGACAAAATTCTAGGTCCATCTTTTAAGATGGATCTTGAGCTTTTTTAGACCGTAAGAGAAGTCCGGTCTTACAGTACAGTTACTGTAGGTTTCAGATGTTTGGGGTCATTCTGTTTGTGGGGGGGAAATGAACCTCCGTCTTATGGCCGAATTAATATGGTAATCAGCTTGTCAAACCTTGGGGGTGGTCGGGTGGTGCAATGGCGCTGTATGTAACTTCCAATGCCGGGGCGTCCTACTCATTTGGAACATTGTACGACAAGGGCCTACTGTGCTTGCAGTAGGTGCGGGGGGGGGGTTGTTTGGACACTTTTCTCTCTTCTATTATTTCTCTTTTCTTTCTCCCTCTCTCTGGGAGACGGCCTGATATAGACTGAAATACTGTCTCAAAGGGCCGTTAAACCCAAAACAAGTCAATCAATCAATTGTCAAACCTTAGAGCTAACAAGTCTGGTCTCAGAAGCCAAACATTGTTTTTGTCGAACTTATATGTCGGACGAAATTAAAGCATTTCAGCGGAAAACAAACGTTGCCAAGCAGACAATTTGGTAGAAAAACGCATTTTTTCTGAAGAAAACAGTAAAATTAATGATATTACAAATGTCCTGTTCATCATATCTCATAGTACTATTTATTTGAAAAATCCAGGGAGGACACTTTACGAATTTTGCGTTCATCAAGCTATTTCCCTCCCCGCCCCCTCCCCCTCCCCAACCCCCACCCCAACTTTCCTCCCCTTACAAGAGCAATCTGGTCATATAAAACAGTGAGCACTGGAATATTCCCCTTGTAGAACGCATTTAGCGTCCGCAACTTTCTACGCCACCTGGAGTAATGTGTGAATTCTGTTGGATATTTGCGGCCAGCATAGAAAATAAGGGTGCTGATCGAAAATGTAAAAATGACCGCACTGTTTTACTACCTATTTCAATAAAAATTATATCAGTAAAATGCTGAATAATTGTAGTTTTCGGAATGAACACGGAAAATTTTTATTTTATGAACAAAAGAGACATATGCGGGTAAAAACTTTGATCAACGCAGTAAAAAAGTCATGATTTACTATATGTTCTATACATTTTGAGGGTAGTCAACTTAAACTAAAAAATGACCGCGGTATTTCTTACGCAATCTTTTCAAAAATTATATCAGGCTGTTCGCAAATTAATGCGGTTTTCGAAATGAACACGGAAAAATGGATTTGAATATAAAGAAAAATAAAATAAGAAGGAAAAGATGACTTGCCCATATCTCGTAGTGTATTTCATTACCAGCTCTATTCGCGAATATCGATTATCGATTTTTAAACAGTGGCGTGGAAAGTTATCCATGGTAAGGTCCTTATTCTCAAAGCTGTTTTCCATGTATTAAGTTGCCAAAAATGATCGATTTTGTTAAATATGATATATAAAGTTGTTTGCAGATACTTCAATTTATTGCAGGAAAAAAAAAAAAAGAAAAAAAAAAAAGGTTACAACTGCTGGGATTCGAACCCACGACCTTACCAAATATTTTTCGGGTATTTAGCGGGTTAATCGAGCGTAACATTAATTATCACTTTGTATATTTAAAGGTGTTATTGTCCGCATCCTGCAAAAACTACCGTCTGCATATACAAACACTGCCAACTTGCACACATACAAAATATACTGATTTAGCGTGAGATCTTCGCTAAGAAAATATCTAGGCATGCACAATTTTGAAAGGGAACTGTGCAGGTCTGATCAGACTGTGGAGTACATGTACAGGCTGGTTCAGACAAGCGTAATTCGTGCGTTTATCCTATGTATGAGTAAACATTTTTCATGACGCGCCAGAAATGTTTAATTTTGATTTGTGCATGCGCTTTGGAATATACAAACCGTACATCACAGAACAGACTGTACATATGAGTCGGATCATAATCTTTGCTAATAGCACATGATATATGTCTTTATTCGGTAATAAGACGCGTATTTCCCTCCAAGGAAGTAGACAAAATTCTAGTTCCATCTTTCAAGATGGATGTAGACTTTAGACTGTACAAGATTAACCGGTTTTATAGCAAAATTACTATTGAACGCATTGGAGGTTGCTGTGTGGGGTTTTTTTTCTGGGGGTGGGGGAAGCCCCGTCTTATAGCCGAATTGATCTGGCAGTCAGGTTACCCAATCCAAGAGCTAATAACTCACATTACAGAACAACCTGCTAATAAATGTTTGAACTGAATCGTCTCTGTTCACACATGATGAAACTTTTTATTCAGTTATAAGACGGGATTTCCTCCAAAGAAGAAGACAAAATTCTAGGTCCATCTTTTAAGATGGATCTTGAGCTTTTTTAGACCGTAAGAGAAGTCCGGTCTTACAGTACAGTTACTGTAGGTTTCAGATGTTTGGGGTCATTCTGTTTGTGGGGGGGAAATGAACCTCCGTCTTATGGCCGAATTAATATGGTAATCAGCTTGTCAAACCTTGGGGGTGGTCGGGTGGTGCAATGGCGCTGTATGTAACTTCCAATGCCGGGGCGTCCTACTCATTTGGAACATTGTACGACAAGGGCCTACTGTGCTTGCAGTAGGTGCGGGGGGGGGGTTGTTTGGACACTTTTCTCTCTTCTATTATTTCTCTTTTCTTTCTCCCTCTCTCTGGGAGACGGCCTGATATAGACTGAAATACTGTCTCAAAGGGCCGTTAAACCCAAAACAAGTCAATCAATCAATTGTCAAACCTTAGAGCTAACAAGTCTGGTCTCAGAAGCCAAACATTGTTTTTGTCGAACTTATATGTCGGACGAAATTAAAGCATTTCAGCGGAAAACAAACGTTGCCAAGCAGACAATTTGGTAGAAAAACGCATTTTTTCTGAAGAAAACAGTAAAATTAATGATATTACAAATGTCCTGTTCATCATATCTCATAGTACTATTTATTTGAAAAATCCAGGGAGGACACTTTACGAATTTTGCGTTCATCAAGCTATTTCCCTCCCCGCCCCCTCCCCCTCCCCAACCCCCACCCCAACTTTCCTCCCCTTACAAGAGCAATCTGGTCATATAAAACAGTGAGCACTGGAATATTCCCCTTGTAGAACGCATTTAGCGTCCGCAACTTTCTACGCCACCTGGAGTAATGTGTGAATTCTGTTGGATATTTGCGGCCAGCATAGAAAATAAGGGTGCTGATCGAAAATGTAAAAATGACCGCACTGTTTTACTACCTATTTCAATAAAAATTATATCAGTAAAATGCTGAATAATTGTAGTTTTCGGAATGAACACGGAAAATTTTTATTTTATGAACAAAAGAGACATATGCGGGTAAAAACTTTGATCAACGCAGTAAAAAAGTCATGATTTACTATATGTTCTATACATTTTGAGGGTAGTCAACTTAAACTAAAAAATGACCGCGGTATTTCTTACGCAATCTTTTCAAAAATTATATCAGGCTGTTCGCAAATTAATGCGGTTTTCGAAATGAACACGGAAAAATGGATTTGAATATAAAGAAAAATAAAATAAGAAGGAAAAGATGACTTGCCCATATCTCGTAGTGTATTTCATTACCAGCTCTATTCGCGAATATCGATTATCGATTTTTAAACAGTGGCGTGGAAAGTTATCCATGGTAAGGTCCTTATTCTCAAAGCTGTTTTCCATGTATTAAGTTGCCAAAAATGATCGATTTTGTTAAATATGATATATAAAGTTGTTTGCAGATACTTCAATTTATTGCAGGAAAAAAAAAAAAAGAAAAAAAAAAAAGGTTACAACTGCTGGGATTCGAACCCACGACCTTACCAAATATTTTTCGGGTATTTAGCGGGTTAATCGAGCGTAACATTAATTATCACTTTGTATATTTAAAGGTGTTATTGTCCGCATCCTGCAAAAACTACCGTCTGCATATACAAACACTGCCAACTTGCACACATACAAAATATACTGATTTAGCGTGAGATCTTCGCTAAGAAAATATCTAGGCATGCACAATTTTGAAAGGGAACTGTGCAGGTCTGATCAGACTGTGGAGTACATGTACAGGCTGGTTCAGACAAGCGTAATTCGTGCGTTTATCCTATGTATGAGTAAACATTTTTCATGACGCGCCAGAAATGTTTAATTTTGATTTGTGCATGCGCTTTGGAATATACAAACCGTACATCACAGAACAGACTGTACATATGAGTCGGATCATAATCTTTGCTAATAGCACATGATATATGTCTTTATTCGGTAATAAGACGCGTATTTCCCTCCAAGGAAGTAGACAAAATTCTAGTTCCATCTTTCAAGATGGATGTAGACTTTAGACTGTACAAGATTAACCGGTTTTATAGCAAAATTACTATTGAACGCATTGGAGGTTGCTGTGTGGGGTTTTTTTTCTGGGGGTGGGGGAAGCCCCGTCTTATAGCCGAATTGATCTGGCAGTCAGGTTACCCAATCCAAGAGCTAATAACTCACATTACAGAACAACCTGCTAATAAATGTTTGAACTGAATCGTCTCTGTTCACACATGATGAAACTTTTTATTCAGTTATAAGACGGGATTTCCTCCAAAGAAGAAGACAAAATTCTAGGTCCATCTTTTAAGATGGATCTTGAGCTTTTTTAGACCGTAAGAGAAGTCCGGTCTTACAGTACAGTTACTGTAGGTTTCAGATGTTTGGGGTCATTCTGTTTGTGGGGGGGAAATGAACCTCCGTCTTATGGCCGAATTAATATGGTAATCAGCTTGTCAAACCTTGGGGGTGGTCGGGTGGTGCAATGGCGCTGTATGTAACTTCCAATGCCGGGGCGTCCTACTCATTTGGAACATTGTACGACAAGGGCCTACTGTGCTTGCAGTAGGTGCGGGGGGGGGGGTTGTTTGGACACTTTTCTCTCTTCTATTATTTCTCTTTTCTTTCTCCCTCTCTCTGGGAGACGGCCTGATATAGACTGAAATACTGTCTCAAAGGGCCGTTAAACCCAAAACAAGTCAATCAATCAATTGTCAAACCTTAGAGCTAACAAGTCTGGTCTCAGAAGCCAAACATTGTTTTTGTCGAACTTATATGTCGGACGAAATTAAAGCATTTCAGCGGAAAACAAACGTTGCCAAGCAGACAATTTGGTAGAAAAACGCATTTTTTCTGAAGAAAACAGTAAAATTAATGATATTACAAATGTCCTGTTCATCATATCTCATAGTACTATTTATTTGAAAAATCCAGGGAGGACACTTTACGAATTTTGCGTTCATCAAGCTATTTCCCTCCCCGCCCCCTCCCCCTCCCCAACCCCCACCCCAACTTTCCTCCCCTTACAAGAGCAATCTGGTCATATAAAACAGTGAGCACTGGAATATTCCCCTTGTAGAACGCATTTAGCGTCCGCAACTTTCTACGCCACCTGGAGTAATGTGTGAATTCTGTTGGATATTTGCGGCCAGCATAGAAAATAAGGGTGCTGATCGAAAATGTAAAAATGACCGCACTGTTTTACTACCTATTTCAATAAAAATTATATCAGTAAAATGCTGAATAATTGTAGTTTTCGGAATGAACACGGAAAATTTTTATTTTATGAACAAAAGAGACATATGCGGGTAAAAACTTTGATCAACGCAGTAAAAAAGTCATGATTTACTATATGTTCTATACATTTTGAGGGTAGTCAACTTAAACTAAAAAATGACCGCGGTATTTCTTACGCAATCTTTTCAAAAATTATATCAGGCTGTTTGCAAATTAATGCGGTTTTCGAAATGAACACGGAAAAATGGATTTGAATATAAAGAAAAATAAAATAAGAAGGAAAAGATGACTTGCCCATATCTCGTAGTGTATTTCATTACCAGTTTTATTCGCGAATATCGATTATCGATTTTTAAACAGTGGCGTGGAAAGTTATCCATGGTAAGGTCCTTATTCTCAAAGCTGTTTTCCATGTATTAAGTTGCCAAAAATGATCGATTTTGTTAAATATGATATATAAAGTTGTTTGCAGATACTTCAATTTATTGCAGGAAAAAAAAAAAAAGAAAAAAAAAAAAGGTTACAACTGCTGGGATTCGAACCCACGACCTTACCAAATATTTTTCGGGTATTTAGCGGGTTAATCGAGCGTAACATTAATTATCACTTTGTATATTTAAAGGTGTTATTGTCCGCATCCTGCAAAAACTACCGTCTGCATATACAAACACTGCCAACTTGCACACATACAAAATATACTGATTTAGCGTGAGATCTTCGCTAAGAAAATATCTAGGCATGCACAATTTTGAAAGGGAACTGTGCAGGTCTGATCAGACTGTGGAGTACATGTACAGGCTGGTTCAGACAAGCGTAATTCGTGCGTTTATCCTATGTATGAGTAAACATTTTTCATGACGCGCCAGAAATGTTTAATTTTGATTTGTGCATGCGCTTTGGAATATACAAACCGTACATCACAGAACAGACTGTACATATGAGTCGGATCATAATCTTTGCTAATAGCACATGATATATGTCTTTATTCGGTAATAAGACGCGTATTTCCCTCCAAGGAAGTAGACAAAATTCTAGTTCCATCTTTCAAGATGGATGTAGACTTTAGACTGTACAAGATTAACCGGTTTTATAGCAAAATTACTATTGAACGCATTGGAGGTTGCTGTGTGGGGTTTTTTTTCTGGGGGTGGGGGAAGCCCCGTCTTATAGCCGAATTGATCTGGCAGTCAGGTTACCCAATCCAAGAGCTAATAACTCACATTACAGAACAACCTGCTAATAAATGTTTGAACTGAATCGTCTCTGTTCACACATGATGAAACTTTTTATTCAGTTATAAGACGGGATTTCCTCCAAAGAAGAAGACAAAATTCTAGGTCCATCTTTTAAGATGGATCTTGAGCTTTTTTAGACCGTAAGAGAAGTCCGGTCTTACAGTACAGTTACTGTAGGTTTCAGATGTTTGGGGTCATTCTGTTTGTGGGGGGGAAATGAACCTCCGTCTTATGGCCGAATTAATATGGTAATCAGCTTGTCAAACCTTGGGGGTGGTCGGGTGGTGCAATGGCGCTGTATGTAACTTCCAATGCCGGGGCGTCCTACTCATTTGGAACATTGTACGACAAGGGCCTACTGTGCTTGCAGTAGGTGCGGGGGGGGGGTTGTTTGGACACTTTTCTCTCTTCTATTATTTCTCTTTTCTTTCTCCCTCTCTCTGGGAGACGGCCTGATATAGACTGAAATACTGTCTCAAAGGGCTGTTAAACCCAAAACAAGTCAATCAATCAATTGTCAAACCTTAGAGCTAACAAGTCTGGTCTCAGAAGCCAAACATTGTTTTTGTCGAACTTATATGTCGGACGAAATTAAAGCATTTCAGCGGAAAACAAACGTTGCCAAGCAGACAATTTGGTAGAAAAACGCATTTTTTCTGAAGAAAACAGTAAAATTAATGATATTACAAATGTCCTGTTCATCATATCTCATAGTACTATTTATTTGAAAAATCCAGGGAGGACACTTTACGAATTTTGCGTTCATCAAGCTATTTCCCTCCCCGCCCCCTCCCCCTCCCCCTCCCCAACCCCCACCCCAACTTTCCTCCCCTTACAAGAGCAATCTGGTCATATAAAACAGTGAGCACTGGAATATTCCCCTTGTAGAACGCATTTAGCGTCCGCAACTTTCTACGCCACCTGGAGTAATGTGTGAATTCTGTTGGATATTTGCGGCCAGCATAGAAAATAAGGGTGCTGATCGAAAATGTAAAAATGACCGCACTGTTTTACTACCTATTTCAATAAAAATTATATCAGTAAAATGCTGAATAATTGTAGTTTTCGGAATGAACACGGAAAATTTTTATTTTATGAACAAAAGAGACATATGCGGGTAAAAACTTTGATCAACGCAGTAAAAAAGTCATGATTTACTATATGTTCTATACATTTTGAGGGTAGTCAACTTAAACTAAAAAATGACCGCGGTATTTCTTACGCAATCTTTTCAAAAATTATATCAGGCTGTTTGCAAATTAATGCGGTTTTCGAAATGAACACGGAAAAATGGATTTGAATATAAAGAAAAATAAAATAAGAAGGAAAAGATGACTTGCCCATATCTCGTAGTGTATTTCATTACCAGTTTTATTCGCGAATATCGATTATCGATTTTTAAACAGTGGCGTGGAAAGTTATCCATGGTAAGGTCCTTATTCTCAAAGCTGTTTTCCATGTATTAAGTTGCCAAAAATGATCGATTTTGTTAAATATGATATATAAAGTTGTTTGCAGATACTTCAATTTATTGCAGGAAAAAAAAAAAAGAAAAAAAAAAAAGGTTACAACTGCTGGGATTCGAACCCACGACCTTACCAAATATTTTTCGGGTATTTAGCGGGTTAATCGAGCGTAACATTAATTATCACTTTGTATATTTAAAGGTGTTATTGTCCGCATCCTGCAAAAACTACCGTCTGCATATACAAACACTGCCAACTTGCACACATACAAAATATACTGATTTAGCGTGAGATCTTCGCTAAGAAAATATCTAGGCATGCACAATTTTGAAAGGGAACTGTGCAGGTCTGATCAGACTGTGGAGTACATGTACAGGCTGGTTCAGACAAGCGTAATTCGTGCGTTTATCCTATGTATGAGTAAACATTTTTCATGACGCGCCAGAAATGTTTAATTTTGATTTGTGCATGCGCTTTGGAATATACAAACCGTACATCACAGAACAGACTGTACATATGAGTCGGATCATAATCTTTGCTAATAGCACATGATATATGTCTTTATTCGGTAATAAGACGCGTATTTCCCTCCAAGGAAGTAGACAAAATTCTAGTTCCATCTTTCAAGATGGATGTAGACTTTAGACTGTACAAGATTAACCGGTTTTATAGCAAAATTACTATTGAACGCATTGGAGGTTGCTGTGTGGGGTTTTTTTTCTGGGGGTGGGGGAAGCCCCGTCTTATAGCCGAATTGATCTGGCAGTCAGGTTAC
This sequence comes from Ctena decussata, assembly GCA_963989385.1. NCBI lineage: Eukaryota > Metazoa > Mollusca > Bivalvia > Lucinida > Lucinidae > Ctena > Ctena decussata. Next base: position 31,883,820 of record OZ022499.1, on the reverse strand, counting down.
CCAATCCAAGAGCTAATAACTCACATTACAGAACAACCTGCTAATAAATGTTTGAACTGAATCGTCTCTGTTCACACATGATGAAACTTTTTATTCAGTTATAAGACGGGATTTCCTCCAAAGAAGAAGACAAAATTCTAGGTCCATCTTTTAAGATGGATCTTGAGCTTTTTTAGACCGTAAGAGAAGTCCGGTCTTACAGTACAGTTACTGTAGGTTTCAGATGTTTGGGGTCATTCTGTTTGTGGGGGGGAAATGAACCTCCGTCTTATGGCCGAATTAATATGGTAATCAGCTTGTCAAACCTTGGGGGTGGTCGGGTGGTGCAATGGCGCTGTATGTAACTTCCAATGCCGGGGCGTCCTACTCATTTGGAACATTGTACGACAAGGGCCTACTGTGCTTGCAGTAGGTGCGGGGGGGGGTTGTTTGGACACTTTTCTCTCTTCTATTATTTCTCTTTTCTTTCTCCCTCTCTCTGGGAGACGGCCTGATATAGACTGAAATACTGTCTCAAAGGGCTGTTAAACCCAAAACAAGTCAATCAATCAATTGTCAAACCTTAGAGCTAACAAGTCTGGTCTCAGAAGCCAAACATTGTTTTTGTCGAACTTATATGTCGGACGAAATTAAAGCATTTCAGCGGAAAACAAACGTTGCCAAGCAGACAATTTGGTAGAAAAACGCATTTTTTCTGAAGAAAACAGTAAAATTAATGATATTACAAATGTCCTGTTCATCATATCTCATAGTACTATTTATTTGAAAAATCCAGGGAGGACACTTTACGAATTTTGCGTTCATCAAGCTATTTCCCTCCCCGCCCCCTCCCCCTCCCCAACCCCCACCCCAACTTTCCTCCCCTTACAAGAGCAATCTGGTCATATAAAACAGTGAGCACTGGAATATTCCCCTTGTAGAACGCATTTAGCGTCCGCAACTTTCTACGCCACCTGGAGTAATGTGTGAATTCTGTTGGATATTTGCGGCCAGCATAGAAAATAAGGGTGCTGATCGAAAATGTAAAAATGACCGCACTGTTTTACTACCTATTTCAATAAAAATTATATCAGTAAAATGCTGAATAATTGTAGTTTTCGGAATGAACACGGAAAATTTTTATTTTATGAACAAAAGAGACATATGCGGGTAAAAACTTTGATCAACGCAGTAAAAAAGTCATGATTTACTATATGTTCTATACATTTTGAGGGTAGTCAACTTAAACTAAAAAATGACCGCGGTATTTCTTACGCAATCTTTTCAAAAATTATATCAGGCTGTTCGCAAATTAATGCGGTTTTCGAAATGAACACGGAAAAATGGATTTGAATATAAAGAAAAATAAAATAAGAAGGAAAAGATGACTTGCCCATATCTCGTAGTGTATTTCATTACCAGCTCTATTCGCGAATATCGATTATCGATTTTTAAACAGTGGCGTGGAAAGTTATCCATGAACTTCTGATGGAGTTGATTACAATTATAACAGCTTGCTGAAAGTCCTTACTGTTGGGACAAAATGCAAGAGGAAACAGTACAAACCCAGATCAGATTGTTGTTTTAGGAACATTCTGATCAGGATTGGAATTGCTTGCCATTTAAATATTAGTTTAATTCAAAAAGGCCGTGATACTGCGTACAGATTTGCGCAAACCATACAACGGAAAAGGTCTCTCCGGAAATACATGTATGTAGGGCAAGGATTTAGAGTCCTAATATATAGTATTATGCAATTTAAAGACGTTACTATTCCATGTTTTCTCCTAATGTAGTCAGATCAGGCGAAAGTTGCGGAAATAAGCTAATTGTAAGGAAACATGAACAGTGTGGCCAGAAATGTTTTTTCAATGTGATGCTGAGAAATTTAAATCGTTTCTTGTAATGACAGTGAATTTGAGCCGCGACACGAGAAAACCAACTAAGTGGTTGTGCGCCCAGCGCAGACTCAGAGCAGCCTGGGCATCCACCCAGTCTTATCAGAGTATTCGCTGCCCGTATGGAGGTAGCTTAGATCCTTAGCTACCCTATAAGTGCTTAGTGAAGACTAATCAGACTGGGTGTATGTCCAGGCTGTTCTGAGTCTGCATTGGGCGCACAACCACATTGTTGGTTTTGTCGTGTCGCTGTTCATTTTTGTTCAAACCGATCATCAGAATGTTGTTGAGAGCAAAATGAATCGCAATTTTCACTCTTGGATATTTCTCATCTTTGATTAAATTATTTTATTCTTGACAACTTGATAAAATTAAATGTCTTTAAGCCACATGTGTCCCATTTTCTTAAATAAAATCATCATTCATTAAATGCTTTTGTTGTCCACGTTGGGTAAAACTAGGGATCCGTCTACTTCCCAACAGTTAAATGTCTCGAGTACTTTTGTATTTTCCATAATTGTACAGTTACCTGCTCGAGACAGTACAACTTGCCGGGCAAATTGATGTAGATTGCCGGCATGACATTTGGCAATTAAGAGAACCATGCTGGCTCTGTATCGCTCAGCTGCGATCTTTCTGTTGAGAGGCTACTATGAACCTAGCCAGAGTAAACAGAATAATTTGCTCCGTCCAGTCCCAACTCACCTTAAAACTAGCTCGCTTTGAGAAGAGGGCCAAAAGTGCTTAGGTCAGATCGATCTGCTTTGGCAGCATATATACATACACCCTAATTTTATTATTGAGTCGAAATACGACAAAAAGCAATACGGTGTATACGCACAGGAATGTCAAAACTTAATAATTCCAACAGCCTCTCTTTAGAACAAGTTCAGAACAAATGATTGGTTGACAGCATCTGCAAAGAGGAGTTTACAAATCTCGATAAATCCTGTTGATTTTATATTCATATGCGACTTTCTCTTCCGACTAGGTCCTTGACAAATCTGCATTTTGAAATTTCTAATTGAAATTCATATTAAACAACAAAATTTGTATCGAGGCGACTACAGCAAGCGCATGTATGACGTTATTTGTGACGTAACGTCAACTTTGTGTCAAACGTTCGTTGGTAACGTCTTTAAAACCAGGGTTTATGTGTAAAACATTCCCTGTTTTGGAGAAATTTCCGACTTTAAGATATGGAAAACGATAATATTGGATCTATAAGGAATGGAATACCTTTTCTGAGAGACTATCGATGTACAAACGCCGGCAAATCACTCATGAACAAACTTAACATAAATCCGGGCTTTATCGGTTTGAGGGTGATTTGCCGGCGTATAGAAAAAGGAAACTTCATTTCTAACATGAAGGAAGGCTTCCTTATTCACATCAAAAGTTATGGATCCTGTGGAATCTGTACAGCTAAAACAGAATATTCTCATCGGTCTGCGCCTGTAATCAGTATGACTTGAATATGCAGTGTTCGGCCATATGTTCTCTGTATCTTGATTATTTGTAACCTTAGTTGTTTCCAACTATGGTTTGAGGGCTGGATTTGGATTTTGATTGTTTCAGTTCCTGGTCTTTGCATACTTTTTACTTTTTTTCCTCATGGCTGATGCGTTAGTTTTTCTAATGTCAAAATAGTTTCAGCAGTTTTTATGCATGTTAGTTTATTAGTTTACACCCTTTATTTCTGTGGTATTTGTAGGTTGTACTCTCAAAGTAAACTACATTTGTGTAATCCTGCTTTAATTTTCTTTACCATTTCAATATGTTAATGGATATTATTTTCCATAATGCATGAAAAACAAACCTGATCTACATATGAGCAAATAAGAATCAGCCCAGACATGATCAGACAAGAATGCATTCAGGCTGCGCAAATGTTCAGTATGGCATTTGTGTCCAGTTTATTGCCTAAGCCAAATTCAACTTTTTAACAAGACTGCGCATATGCCCTAAGACATGTTTTCTTTTGCTGCTCTCAAAGTAAGCAGATATTACTGCATACCCACGCAAAGATTATGATCATATATTGCAAACTACAGCTGCTAATCAGAAAACAGTAGTACGACAACCAACAGTATTACATGTTACGCGCATGCGCTAAATAGCTCGCTGTCCATCACAAAGGGAAAATTTGTAACCTTCAAGGTAATCAACCGTGAGAGGGTGTTATTATACAACGTTTGTCGATCCAGTAATCAGTAATACGCCCTTGCACGTCGCATTTATATCCCCATCTGTGAGTTAAATCACATATTATCTCATAGACCGTAATGCGAAATATGTCTTGTTCAGAGATTAAATGAGATTTTAAAGCGACGTGACACTACCCTGATAAACAAAAGTTTAGTATATTTACATTCTCAGTGCATTTATTGAAAAGCCTAGTCTGGCTACAGACCCTGTGTTCAATATATCCCCTGCAAAGGAACATAGGGTCTGGTTACTTGCATCTGAGATTTTTCCCAAATCTTGGTTAGCGAACTTTGCTGACCTTTTGTCCAGCCTTTCATGGTGCTGCAGTGGCAGATTTTTATGTAAGAAGCAATTTGAAGATGTAAACACAGATGGTCAATCTGATAAATTAATGTTCTGTGGCAACTTGTTTTTATAACTCTACAGGCTTTGAGAACAGGAAACTAAATACAATAAACCTGAACCACCAATTTTCTGTAATGGATCGTTCTATCTTTTGATTTTGGACTGGTTCATTTTATAGTTGAGGGGGTGTTTAACAGAAAAAAATAAGTAAAAGCAAAAGAGTGTTTATACCTTTCCAGAGCAGTCTCATCATGGTCTACACTGTTTGCAGATTCAGGTTTGTCCGACTGATCTGATCAGTATTAGTCAAGACCTCCCCCCCCACCCCCCACCCCCATCCCCAACCCCTCCGTGTTTAGAGCATATGAAGCTATCTGAAGACAATTAATTCCTGAGCCCATTGATTTAAAAAAAAAAAAAAAAATCTACATTTAGGTTTTAGACTAATTCATTTTATGCTTGAGTGAGTGTTTTACAGAAAATTAAGTAAATGCCAAACACTGTTCATATTTCCCCTGAGCAGTCTTATCTGGGTCTACTCTGTTGAAACTTGTTTGTCCCATTTAAGAGAAGATTGACTGTGTGTTATCACAATGAAGCCTAGTCACCTAAGAATTATGACACATTGATTTGTTCAAATTAGAATAGGGAGAAAGACATATATGTAGCTCATGGTTGAAGAATTCAGAATAAAATAAATTATCTATAAAAAAAATTCAAACACCTCTGGAGAAATTTTAAGAACAGACATTTAATACATCTACATTCAAATGTATAAAAAAAAAATATTTTGATCTGATCAGCACCAATCAAGATCCAATGCATACACGTCTGATTTAAGAGATGTCCTACTGTAATGAATCATATCATGACTAGTGAGGACAGAATCTGTTTACATTGGAATGAAAAATGTGATACAGCTGATCGCCTGTTATTGGTTTGAGACAGCTGGTCATAATGTAAATTTGCCACTGTTGAAATCAGTGACCTATAAATACATAGGTCACTGTTGAAATAATATACTATCAGATCTTCTAATATGGCGTTGTTTAAAATGTGGAATGGAACACAGTGGACTGGAATGGTCTTATCCACCTTTTTCCATCGATTTGGAATTGCACTTTTACAGGAAAGAATTTTCTCCCTCTGAAGAAGTCATTTCTTCCTGAAGAGAACCACTGTCCCATGCTCTTGGATCACTTGTTACCAATTTACAGTCGATTATGTCATCCATTCCATTCCATTCCAGGTTTTAAACTATACCCCTAAAATTCACAGACAGATTGAGAAACCAAAACTAATTGATTTCTGAGGGTGATGGAGATAAAGATCTCTGCTAGTCTAATGGGCACTTTATGGCACTTGTAATGTTGCATTTATTAACTCAAGAATTTGTGAGAAGAGTATCATATCTGAAAGTTACCAGGCGAATCTGACCGCCAGAGTAATATACAGATTCGACTGTAGCCAGGCTATGAAAAGCCCTATGGTAAACCATTAGAACGTACTGTAGTTTATACTTCAATATCTACATCGGTTCACGCGACGTTTCGTGAGGCTAAATGACGTCAAAATAAACCATGGTTCTCTACAGTCTGATTGGACGTTTGCGATGTTATGACGTCGTTGACGCTGTTCCGTTGTTAGTAAAAAAGCTGCTTATAAATATTTTTTTTTCTCCTTCAACTGTAGCCCCTAACGCATATTTGTGGTCAATGAATAGCTAGAAAAGAATCTAAATATATTAGCAATTAACTTAATTTTTCTGGTGTTTATTGAAGTATAAAGTAGTTTGTACTTCGATAAACACCAGGGCCCAGTTGTTCAAAGCATTGTTAGCCTAACGAGCTCGTTAAGATGTCAACTCGTTAAGTGTTTTATGACTTCATAACCAAACACACCGATATTTTTTGTTGAAAAAATGTGAAAAGCTTTTGCAATGCAAAAGCATCTCACTTTTTTTCAACAAAAAATATTGATGTATTTGAAATATTAATGTTCGAAATATTAACATCTCGTTAACTAACGACGTCGTTAGTTTTGAACAACTGGGCCCAGAAAAATAAAATTCATTCCTTAAATAAATCTTCCGGAACCGTAAACCTTGACCTGAAGGTCATTGATCGGGATGGGGAGCGGTAATACTTTCGTGCAGCATCTGATATCAGTACAAACGTCAGCTGAACTGAAAGCATTTTCAAAACCTTTGATAAATATTTCTCTGAATCTTTGACCTCAACCGAGTGGGTGGTGATGGTAGCGTGTAACACTCTTGACCAATGCCTTACACCAGTCGAGGTGAGTCCATCAACATGATCAAGGCACGTTGCTTTTGATAACTTAAAAGAAACAAGGAAAATCTTTAAAACAAGAAAACCGGTGGAACCGATGGATGCTCCCCGAAGGCGTGGAATAGGGGAATGGTAATCCTGGTGAATGGGCGATTTTCTGTGTAAATTAAATGCAATTTTAAAATGGAAAAATAGAGTTAAAAGAATGAGAAGCTGCAAAGCTATTCAGTAAGTTTGCAAATTATGGTAATCCATCACTGAGCATAATTATGACTATCCATATGCATCATGGTGTTTGTGTATTTGCAATCTGTGTTTAAGGACTGAACATTATAAATACCAAAACTGCTTGTGTTAGGGTAATGTTTCTTGCCCTTTTTAGAGCTTTGCTCTGGAAATGCATACAACTGAGAAAAGAAGAAGGGCAGTAACTCCAAAATAACTTGGGATACAATTATGGTTCTTCTGCTCTGAACTTCCTGTCATTCCCTCTATCAATATGTGAAGTTTCATTCAGTTCTCGTACAAAGATAAAATCCGGACAAGCTAAACACTGAAAAATATAGGAAGGGATTAAACTCCTTGTGCTCTGCACTTCTTTTCATTGCCCTCTATCAAATTGTGAAGTTTCACTTAGTTTCCTTCAATACTTCCGAAGATATGCTCCGGACAAGCACAATAAAGCAAAAATTTAGACGGCAGCTAACTTCGTAACTTCTTATGACAGGGTTATTGTTCTTGTGTTCTGCACTTTCACTTATTGCCCTCTATCAGTGTGTGAAGTTTCATTAAGTTACCTTTTATACTTTCAGAGATATGCTGCGGAAAAGCAAAATACTGAAAAAAGGAAGGAACTAACTTTGTAAATACTTAAGATAGGGTTATGGTTCTTGTGCTCTGCACTTCCTCTCATTACCCTCTATCAATGTGTGAAGTGTCATTTAGTTCCCTTTAATAGTTTTGGAGATATGCTCCGGACAAGCAAAATATTAAAAAAAAAAAAATAAACTGGCAAGGGAGCTAACTTTGTAAATAATTGCGACAGGGTTACGGTTCTTGTGCACTGCACTTTTTGTCATTGTCTTCTATCAATGAGTGAAGTATCATTTAGTTTCCCCCATACTTTTGTAGATATGCTCCGGACATGCAAAATATTGAAAACATGCAGATTTCATCAAAGGGCCATAATTCTGGGAAAAATAATCAAACCAAACGTCCAGGTGATATGCGCATCCACTATTGATAAGTAAAGTTCCCATGAAGTTTCGTTGAAATACTACCAGTTATCCGTGTGGACACGAAGTATGTGCAATATATTAATGCAGAACTCATCAAAGGACCATAACTACAGAAACAATATCAAACCAAAACGTACAGGTGATGTGCGCATCCACCTTTAATGCTTAAAGTTTTCATGTAGTTTCGTGGAAATCCAACCAGTAATTGCTCAGAATTCGAGCGGACACGAAGTAAGTGCTATATATTAATGCATAATTCATCAAAAGGACATAACTATGGAAAAAATCATCAAACCGAAACGCCCAGGTGATATGCGCATCCACCCTTATTACTTAGAGTTCTCAAGATGTTTCGTTGTAATCAAACCAGTACTTGCTCAGAATTCGAGCGGACACGAAGTACGTGCTATATATTAATGCATAATTCAGTAAAGTGCGATAACTTTGGAAAAAATATCAAATCAAAACGTCCAGGTGATATGCGCATCCACCTTTGATACTTAAAGTTCCCATGAAAATTCGCTGTAATCCAAGCAATAGTTGCTGAGAATTCGCGTGGACAAGAATGGGACGGACGGACGGGATTACGGACGGACGGACGAACGAAGCGGCGACTGTATGCTCCCACGAATTCTTCGGGGAGCATAAAAAGATAATAGGCGCAGATTAAATGGAAGTGTGTTTTGTAATATGTCTCTAGGTGAAGAGTTGACAATAACTTTCATGAATATGACTAAAGTGAGCTATGTCGGAAGGCCTCCGCAACCGTAATTTTGACACTGGGTATTGTCGTGGTTTAACCACGATTTTTATTTATTTATTTAACTTATTATTGCTTGTTCAGTCTATTTTTAGATCTAAGGCAAATTTCCATACATTCTATTTTTAAAGTAAAGTCAATTGACGTCAACGTCATGTTGACGTTGACAACAGTGTTACTTGACGTTAGAGATTATGTAAGATGGACTCTAACAGAACAGACATGGGAAAATAAATTCATAAGGATTTTAGGATTTTTTAACCTTAAAGTATATTTTTTATGTGACTCTGACAATAAATCAACATACTGTTACTCCTTGCTTTGTGTTTGCCACATAATTGGTGCCGGAACCCGGGAACTAAGGACTGCTGGACTAAGACACAACAGTATTCAGGGCTATAGAGATTAAGAAGATGTCTACATCATTCCTGAAAGGAAACAGGACCAGATATCTGAATCTTCTGGGAAAGGAGCTGGCAAAGGGCAAGATTTTATTAGAGGAAGATGGGGACCGTGAGTGGAGTGTTTACATAAGGGATGTAGACATCTGCATCAAAAGACTTAATGATTTTGTTCAGAAGCTTGAGGAGGCAGACGAAAGATTATCCACAGCAATAGAGGGGCAGGATAGTGCACAGGAAATTGAGGCACTGATCAAGGAAGACTGGGACTATATCTCTACAGTGACGGACTGTCGAGATGAACTTATGGAGCTGCTAAAATCAATCCAAGACCAAAGACCAACAGACAACTGGTCATCAGGAGCAGTTACAGAAGAGAGGTTCAACCAAATGATTCAGCTGACCAGCCAAATGCAACAGGTTATCATTGGACAGCAGCAGCTACAACAGCAACAGCAGATAAGTATAGGTCAATTAAACGGTAGTAAAACTTGTTCAGTAAGACTTCCCAAGTTGGAGATCCCTACCTTTAGTGGTGATAAATTAAAGTGGACTGAGTTTTGGGATGCATTCGAGGCCACCATACACAAAAATTCAAACATTTCAAACATTGAAAAACTGAATTATTTAATGAGCAAATTAGCTGGAGAAGCAAAACAATCTGTTTCTGGCATTTTACTGTCAAATGAAAATTATGCTGTTGTGGTTGACCTACTTAAAGATAGATATGGTGACACGCAGACAGTAATAAATTCTCATTATGTGGAACTTATTAATCTACGGTCAGCTACAAACACCTCAAAGGGTCTGCGCACCCTATATGATCAGATTGAAAAACATCTCAGGAGTTTAGAAGCGCTTGATCAGGACTTCAACCAGGATGTTTTCATCTCGATGATAACTGCGAAAATTCCCAGAGAGGTTCTAATACAACTTGAGATTCAAAAAGGAGCAAGAAATAAATGGACAGTTAAAGAGCTGAGAGAATTATTCAACAATTATATTGCAGCCAGGGAGCGAGCTGAACAACAGACTGGCACAGGAAAGGCAGAATCAACTGGTGATACCTATACGCCTATGGTAATGGTAAGCTCGGCTGAAGCACTTGTGGCAGGTGCCCAGGGATTCAATAGCAGAAAGGAAAGGAAGACATTTTCAACCACCTGTCGTTTCTGTGATGGGCACCACTTGAGCGACGAGTGTCCAAATTACACCACGATGGAATCCAGGAAACAGAGGATCAAAGGTAGTTGTTATCTCTGCCTTAAAGACGGCCACAATGCAAATGACTGTCTGAAAAGAGGGGCGAAATGCTATTACTGCAGACAGTTGAATCATCATCACAGGAGCCTGTGTCCCCAGAAATTTAGCGCACCGCAAAGGGATTCTGCAAAGTTAGCTGATGAGTTACCTATACAAGATGAAACGCAATACACAGAAAATAGTCTTATTTCATCAGGTGAGATGGTCTTGATGCAAACTGCCAGGGCCAATATTAAGAATGCAAATAATGGTTTCAAGCAGAATATAAGAATGCTTCTGGACTCTGGCAGTCAGCGGACATATATCACTGAATCCTTGGCAAGAAAACTGAATTTAAAGATGGGAAACAGAGATGAAATAATGCTTGTAACTTTCGGCTCCGAAAAACCTAAAAGGATCAGACCACCAACAACCAAACTAGACATTATCTTAAAAGATGGCAGCACTCTACAAATTAGTGCAAATGTTGTACCACAAATTGCCGGATCAATTCAAAGACGGCCTGTGAACCTAAAATCATTTAAAAACTGGGATTATCTTTGGGATGAATTTCCATTAGCCGACGACTTACCTAGGGAAATAGAGACATCATCTGTTGAGTTGCTTATCGGGAATGACTATTATTTAGACATCATTCTGCCACAAAAAAATTGAGGTTCAGTCAGGTTTATATATGCTCGGATCCAAACTTGGCTGGATTTTATCAGGAAGAACTGCTGAAAAGGTTGAAAACACACCGGAATCTAGCATGTTGATACTGACATACGGTACAGAGGTACACAGAGAAACATCATTGTTGACCTGTGTAGACAAATCACTTCCTCAGAAACCAAACATTGAAGACTTCTGGAACCTGGAATCAATAGGGATAAACGACTCTCCGATAGAATCAGACAACATTGTGGCAATAAACAAATTTAATGACACACTCAGGTATGAAAATGGACGATATACCGTAACATGGCCATGGAAGAATGAAGAACCAGACTTGCCGGAGAACCGTACACTGGCATTAGGACGTCAGAAATCGCTGGTTAGAAGGATGAAGGACAACCCAGATTTGATTAAAAGTTATGATGCAATCATTGAAGATCAGCTGAGACAGGGTATTATTGAAAGGGCGAGATCTGAATCAAGAAGCACTCTGAAACACTATATCCCTCATCACGCGGTAATTAACCCAACAAAGGCAACTACAAAAGTTAGAATTGTCTATGATGCCTCGGCTAGGACCAAGTCAGAGAATTAAAGTCTAAATGAATGCCTGTATAGGGGACCAGTTTTGTTGCGAAATTTGACTGGCATCTTACTCCGTTTACGAATGAACAAGATTGCGTTAGTCTCAGACATTGAAAAAGCATTTTTACAAATAGGACTTCAGGAAGATGCCAAAGATGTCACAAGGTTCTTTTGGTTAAAGGACAAAAATATATTAGAGATACAAAACAACATCCTAACCTACCGTTTCTGCAGGGTACCCTTTGGTGTAATATCCAGTCCCTTTCTCTTAGCAGCAACAATTGATCATCACATGAAGACCTCTGACACGGGTATAGCTCAGATTATAAGAGACAATATATATGTCGATAATGTGATCACCGGAACACAGTCAGTTCATAAGGCCATAGAGTTTTACAACGTCTCCAAGCAACTGTTTAAGGGTGCTGCAATGAATCTACGGGATTGGACGTCTAATAGTGAAGAGGTGATAGACGAAATACCAATATGTGACAGAGCAAACAGAGAAAGAATAAAAATTCTAGGTCTTACATGGACAGTGAAAGAAGATGTTTTGACACTTACCTGTCAAATAACTGAAAACTTGGGTTTGACTAAACGAATAGTTCTTCAGCAAATTGCTTCAATCTATGATCCACTTGGTTTGTTCAGTCCAGTTACCTTACGAGGAAAATTGTTCTTACAAAGCCTTTGGGATCAAAAGATTTCTTGGGATGAACATTTATCAGAACAAGACAAATTACAGTGGCATATTCTAAGTGATGATTTAAAGGAATTGGCCTCTAGCAATTTTCCTAGATACCTAGGACTTGATCAAGAAGGAAGAGTGAAATATCAGCTGTTGGTTTTCTGTGATGCTTCCAAGTCTGCATACGCAACAGCTGTATATTTGCTTCAAGAATCTACCATGTCTCAAAAGATTGACCTAATTTTCTCAAAAACAAGGTTAGCACCAACCAAGACAATAACCATCCCAAGACTTGAATTACTGGCAGCACTCATAGGTTCAAGGTGTTTAAAATTTGTACAAAAAGAACTGATGCTTGATATAAATGATAGTGGTCAAGGTACCCAAATCATAAGTCCGAACTCGTAGGTCATTTAAACATAGACAATTCCGGAATATTTTAGATACACAGACATGGACCCCAAAACAGAGGTGTGATATATATAAGTGAAAAACACATTTGGATTGACTCACAGTGTGTGTTGAATTAACTAAATAGTAAACGAATCCTAGGCACATTTGTTGAAAACAGAATCAAGGAAATAAAAGAAGATAGAGATGTCAAATTTCATTATATATCAACAACAGAAAATCCAGCAGATATTGCCAGTCGTGGAGCATCAGCTCATGAGATCCAAAACAACAGACTATGGTGGCATGGACCTGACTGGATGGTAAGGACAAGAGAAGCTTGGCCTGTCTGGAAATGCGAGGATTTTGACAAACAATCAGAGGAGGTAAAATCTGACACAGAATTAGAATTTAGAAAAAACAGAGTTTTGTTTGAAACCAAACTTTTTGCTGGGGAGAGTCCTTCTCAGATCAGGAAAGGAATTTTACAAGAGGCACCATTCAAATTAGATATACTGAATTTCTCATCTGTGACAAAACTGTGGCGCGTTACGGCACTGGTTGTAAGATTCATTGATAAGTTGAGGAAGAAGGCAAGCCTAACTGGTCTACCTCATCCCACTGAAATAACAAAGGCAGAGGAGATATGGACAGCGTATGTTCAGAGACAGCAGTATTATGAAGTGGTTGAATCCATATATAAGTCCAAATTTAATAATCTGCAGTGTCAGCTTGGAATATATATATAGACTCACACGGTTTGCTTAGGTGTGCTGGCAGATAGGAAAATGCTAAATTGTGCGAAAATACAAGACATCCAATTCTCCTTCCCAAAATTCATAGATATACAGATTTGATCATTGAAAAGTTTCATAAAACTGTTTTACATACAGGAGTTTCCCAGGCATTAAGTTTAATCAGACAAAAATATTGGATTCCTCAAGGAAGATCCGCAGTGAGGAAGGTTCCGCAATTGTGTACAACATGTCGATGACACGAAGGTGGGTCATACAAAATGCCTCTGATGCCACCTTTGCCAGCTGAACGTTTGTCTGAATCTCCACCATTTACATACACTGGAGTTGACTATTTCGGACCTCTATATGAGCCACATCATGTGATTTCCAACAATGTGGCACTTTTGTCATGTGATATTCAGATCATCCTTCTCAGTTATACAGGGTAATCAGAGACCACACTATTGGCTCTATGGCCTGAGTCACTTCCATAGATGGCTGATGTGACAAGCGAAGGCTCTGATTAGACTGCATTTATGTGCAGTCTGACCAAAGCGTCTGCTTGTCACAAATGCCACATTGTTGGAAATCACATGATGTGGCTCATATGTAAAATCAAAGAAAGACAGACAAAAGGTATGGGTTTGTCTGTATACCTGTTTAGTGATACGAGCGGTGCACCTTGAAATTATGCATGATCTGACAACATATGAGTTCTTGTTAGGGTTTCGCAGGTTTATCGCTAGACATGGCAAGCCCAGGAAAATGATATCACACAATGCAACACAATTTAAACTTGGCACTGACAGTATAGATAAAGTATGGGGACAAGTATTAACAAAGAATGATGTTGTTTCGTATTCGTCAAATCATGGCATTCATTGGGAGTTTATAGTTGAAAGTGCCCCTTGGATGGGGGGCGTTTACGAAAGGCTGGTGGCTCTAGTTAAAAGATCACTCCGTAAAGCTGTAGGAAAGGTGTGTCTGACAAATGAACAACTTCTGACGCTACTGAAAGAAGCAGAGGCCGTTGTCAATTCAAGACCACTGACGTATGTTGGAGATGACATAAACTCATGTGTCACATTGACACCAGCACATTTTCTTTCATTAAATCCAAGGGTAGGAGTGCCATCCTGCATAGACGACAGTGAAGATGACATCGAGTGTAGTCCAGTGACAACTTCAGCAGATAGAATAGCAAATATGTGGAAAAAAGGACTAAAGCACTTAGATAGCTTCTGGAAGATCTGGAGGGATGACTACCTATTAAGTCTGAGAGAAAGACCACAGAGGAAGCTAAAGGAACCAAGGGCACAGTCACCATTCAGTCCTAACGTTGGTGATGTGGTACTCATCAAAGATGATCTTCCAAGAGGAATGTGGCGAATCGGTCGCATTCATGAGCTTGTGTCAAGCAGAGATGGACAAATTCGATCAGCAAAGGTCTCACTTCCGACAAACAAGATCATTGGTAGACCATTAAATCAACTATATCCCGTTGAGTGTCCTCGAGAAACTGATAGCCAGCCTATAGCTGGACAGAATAATGGACAGATGGAACAATCTAAGCCAGCTGATGAACCACATTTACGACGACGACCTGAACGAGAGTCAGCCCAGAAGGCTATTCAGAACATAAAGAAACAATTAAGACAGGTATTGACAATTACCTATCTCAAGATTAAGCTGTCCAATTTGGAATTCCAAAATGGACCGCGGTCAGTCTTGAGATCGACCTGATTCCAAAACAGTTATCAAAACATGATGCAATGTTTGTTTGTGTGTATTGAATCGAAGGTAGAAATCGAAAGTAGATCTACACTGAAGAAAAAAGAATGTTTTGAATATCTGCGTCTGTTTTCGATAAAATTTCCTTTGTAAATTTACAAACAAGAGAAACATTATGAATTAAAATCTGACAGAATGCTAGTGTTCACGCAGTGCAGTACAACGGAAAAAAAACAAAAAAAATACAAAAACAAATAAAACAACAACACCGCCCCCCCAAAAAAAACAACAAAAAACGAAGATTAAACTTTGTTGACCTTTGATATTATTGGCTAAATCTTGACATACGCATTATTTGACCAATAAAATCTTGTAAAATATGAAACAAAAGTGAAATTATACTCGACTGTGCAGAGAAAAGACATAAACAATCTACGTCAATGGGCATGACCTCACTTAACCATGTGTCGCCATGTAATAGTTATACCATGGTTTGTCCGCCTGTACGTGGAGATAATCTACGAGCCTTAGCGAGTGGATTATCTCCCGTACAGGTGGACAAATCATGGTATAACTATTTTATACCACCCTTAGCAGTGTAGACCTTGCTCATTGTGAAATATGTCATGCTAAAGTTGGCGTTTTCTGGTAAAGGTGGTATAAGATTCACTTATTACGATCGTTTTTGCTTAAACAAAGCAATTATCAAAATATTCACAGTCTAACTGAAAGTTTAAAGGGCTGTGCGAATCGAAAATAATTTTAGGCACTCAGTGTTTCTTGAAAAAAAAAATCAGTATAGATCTACATGGTTTCCTCATATTTAAGGGAATAATGGTTATTCAATTCCTCATTTATAAGTGTATAACGGTTATTCGATTCCACAAATCGGTCGAGCTGCCCCCCCCCCCCCCCCCCCCCCCCCCCACACACACACACAAAGTAATATTCATTACTAGCGGTGCCAAGGTGGCACGTCTGTTTTGGTTCTTCTTGGTTGTTTTATGTGTTGTTTGTTGCTATATCTCTTATTGATATACTGTTTGTGATGTTAAGGCTACCCCGGTGACCACTACATGGAAAATGGCTGTTCAGTTGGCTGCTGCCGGTAATGCATTTGGTGGTGTCTATTTTTGTATTTTCTTTTCCCTCATGATGTCTTTGATGGGACCTTTGATTGAAGTGTGTCACTCACTGAGAATTTTCTTACTTACTTTCTTAGGTGTACTATTTCTAGGCTAAAGATGAACATGAAACATGACAAAAATTGTTAAATGTTGCAAATTGTTTGATGTGTTTGTTCTTCCCAAATCTTAGTTAACACCGGGCCCATTATTTGAAAGAAATGACACTGATATTACAGCCACCACTGAAGTCTGTAAAATGCACATGTATCTCTATTGGCGAGCAAACACACTGTTAAAAAATACTGTAGATTTTACGGTAGAATAACTGGAAACCGGCTGCCAGTCCTTTTCCCGTTATTTTTACGGGTTTTTGCCTGTAAGACATTGTTGGAAATCGCGAAATGGAAGTTTTATATTAACTTGGCGCACTCGAAAATAACTTTGTATTGTTGAGGGGCTATCTAACCAAAACGACATCTGCTCTTTTCTGTCCCACTCTGTTTGATGATTTCTGCAATTTTTACGGGCGCCCGTAAAAATAACGGTAAAAGGACTGGCAGCTGGTTGCCAGTTATTTTACCGTAAAATCTACCGTTTATTTTTGCAGTGCACTGACAATTAGCAACATTAAGGAAGCATCTAGCTGTCTTGTAAGAAGTTGTTTTGGTGCAAGAGTCTTAAAAAAAAATCTGAGGAGCTCAATTTCACCAAGCAGACAGTTTTATATGTTCATACTTCCGTTATGTTTAACAGAACCATTTAAGTATTTAGTTCCATTACCGTAAAAAAATAAAGAAAGAAATCGGACATCGAAAATATTAACCGTACTTGTCCTGAAACAGGGGCGATTAGATTTAAAATTGAGAAATGCCTCCAAAAGACACAGAAAAATGGCAAACAGTGTAGAACCTGATCAGACTGCTCCTTTGGGAGCAGTCTGATATGGGTTTACACTGTTTGCTTAGACCCCCATGTCCAAATATTGAGAATTTTTACAGTATATATTTCTACTGTATATTATAATGGTAAGTTAGCCAGTCTTTCAGACCTAAGCAACACACGTGACCTGAAACACCTTAAAGACGTGACAGTCAACAGAAGCCTATACTTAAATCTGAGAAACAAGTCTTTTCCATTTTATTCAATGTATCTCGTGATCTGATTTGATCTTATGAGATCCCAATAACAATGATTTTATAAACAATTAGTTAATTAACAACAACACGTATATATAGATCTATTACTTATAGACTCAGACTATTGTTAATTTTCAAGTCCAAGATAAAAATGGTAGCAAAAGTAAAAATCTCTTTTTGCCTTGTAGCTGTACGGGCAATGTGGGGTTAGAAGTGACCCATCGTATCTTGGGCATAGCATTTTGGAGGGGAGCAATTTCCTCTCATTTCGCTGCCTTATCTTTCCCTGATTCGAATAAGGTACCACTTTACTGCAATCGGAACACCGCTCGACTAATTCCGTGAATCTGATTCACGGAATTGGCCGAGCGGTGCGCCGATCGCACTCTACTGGCGTGCGACCAGTGGTGGCCGTTTTTTTGTAACTCTTTTTATCTTGTAACGGACATATAGTGATTAGTGATTCTATATTTTGGTTTAATAAACTAGGGGTAACTGTCGTTATAATACTGATTTATTTTTTGAAATAGACTATAACTTGTGCCTGTGACAGATCCTCAAACTAGGTCACCAAAACGCATTGAAATACGAGCGTGGCGTACCAGTGATGGCCGTCACGAATGCCATGCGTTGAATGATGCATTTTTCAAAACCTTGTTGTGGATTTAAACTTTGATGATATGTCATTATAAGTCTGTGGTCTTTGTCAGAGTTAAATAGTTTTAGCGCGTTCAGCACAGATAGAATATAAGCAATATCAGAAACGGACTTTAAAACTCTGACGTAGTCATTTCGTAGGCGCACGCTACATTACGTCGAAAACAAATATAAATAATGGTTACACGTGTGCTGTCATTTACAAGGATTTAGATGCTTTTTTGCAGGCTAGTTGCAGGTTATACCTTTTTCGTCATAGGTAATCATTTATAAAGCAATTTGTTCATGTTTATTTCTGTACTTCATTATGTGTGTATCAAGGGTTGTGATCCCCAGCAAGGCAATAATGTTGGTACGAGGGTAGCTTTGGGAAATCGTTAACCTTTTGCCTTCCGGGGAGATAATTTAACCAGTCTTTTTTGTGGTAGTTCCTTTTGTTTCCTTTTACAAAATGGCCAAATCTGAGACGGATCAAATACGTAATTGGGCGTGCAAAATGCAAACGGCCACCACTGGTACGCGGCCACCACTGGTCGCACGCCAGTACTGCTGAGTTGCAAGAGATTTTTTTTTCAGTCGCCGGTTTACCGAACAGCGATTCGAACTTGCGACATTCTGTACCATAACCGATCGTCGCTAACCATTCGACCACGCGCCTCTTCAATGTTAAAGATACAAAGTTTTATACTTTATGTTGAGGTTCCATGAAGCTGGAAAAAGACAGCGTGGTTACATGCTTTCGATAGGGCCGATTCATTGTTTTAACATGTCAAACATTTTAAAGCGTACTGCATACCTTATGCCATAGACGGTTGGTTGGTTGGTTGATTTGATGCTTAACGTCCACGGTAAACAACTAAGGTCATGTCGGGACGGTCAGTTAACCTAACCACGCTATTCCTGGGCAGGCTTAGACCTCCTAAGCGGTTAACCAGTACTAAGTGCACATACTTTCGCCAGTAACTGACAACTGCCCTTCTTGAATCAGCGGAAGGAGAAACGAAAGTATGTGGCCAGACCGGGATTCGAACCCAGGACCTCTGACTTACGAGTCAGGTGCCCTACCGATTGCGCTACCCGGCCCGGCTATGCAATAGACGGATACCTAAAGGTGAAATAATATAATCTTGATGGCTTAAGATGAACTTATTATAATAACAGCAACAATAGCAAAATCATCAAAATAACGGTGTGTTTAATAATAATCTAAAACAATAATAATGTTGATAATAATAATAATAATGATAAAATGCACTGTAAAATGCAATAAAATGAAAGCTCGGTGCACGAAATTAATATTTCTATTAAGTGCTTCAACAACTCTTATCAATGTAGTATTAAAGTATTTTGTATGCGCAGAATATCTTTGTACTTTAGCAAAATGGACACGGTACAATTTCGTGTAAATTGATATAGCCATTTCAGTCTGTAGTTAACGTAAAGTACTATGTACCGTAGTGTCTGTGATATGAATTAACCATAGGAGTGGCTAAAGACTCATTAATGAGCCGCGACACGACAAAAGCAACAAAGTGGTTGTGTGCCCAGCGCAGACTCAGATCAGCCTGGGCATCCGCTCAGTCTGATTAAGGTCTTCGCTGTCCGCATGGGGTAGCTTGGACCCTAAGCTACCCTTTAAGCGCACTGCGAAGACTGACTGAATGGACTTTGTTGATTTTCTCTTGTCGCGGCTCATTTTATAAATCATCATTTCTAAAAACACAGTCAGGCTAACGTAGCACATTCAGTCCATTTGAATAATATTGTATAATATTTAATCGGAACTGTTTATGTTACAAGGGAATTTGCGAATACGTTGAAATTGACAAGAGCACCAGTACAGCTATGTCAAACATCTGCACCTTAGAGGATGGAACCATTGTGGATATAGTGGTCATAAAACAAGTACATGTATGTCGAAATGCATGTTTACCTATGTAGCGCTGATAGGTTATGCGCAATAAAACCTTTTAAACGGTATTTTCATTTAAAATACCAAATACTTTATCTGCAAACGTGTTTTGCTTTTTCTTTGTCTAGATATAATTTCTACAAATTGGCAATACATTTTTAATCCCATCAGAAAAGTTGCTTGTCACCATATTACTAAATGCCGTGTAAATATATCATGTATGTTTCTTACTCATACATAGCGCTTAGTTATAAGAGCTAATCTGAAACATGACAAGCTAGTCGCACAGATAATCAGAGACATTATAAAATTGTTAATTCACAAGTTTAAGTAGGCTAAAGTACATCTTGATCAAGATCTTTTGATTCATAAGCTGAGAAAGGATTAATTTGACTAGCCTCTAATATCACAAGAAAGAAAAACTAAGCTCTTACCAGACAGGTAACTAATTTGACTTCAAACAGATTGTCAGCTTTTTATATCGTATATGAAAAGTCACTTGAAATATTCTATCAATGATAATGTTACTCAGTATGGAAATATATTCTACAAAATAATTTACATCAAATGGTCATGAGATCGAACACTTACTGAGTATCCGATTTTGTTTCCAAACAGCCAGTGAAAGCAAATTATTATTTTGCAGAAATATTTTCCATTGCCAGAGTTCTTAATAGTTCCACTTGTACATTTTGTACACACATATTTCTTAAACACCCCTGAAAAGATAAGATGAACATTATTCTTGGTTAATAACATCCAATGTTCAGGGCAATTTGTATACTGTCAAGTAGAACCGACAAAACAAAAGTTATTTTTCTGTAGAGGTATGCTTGGTTGAGAACTTGAAATATTTTTCCGACCCTCTAACAGGTGTTTCACCAAGCTCTATTTGTTGGACAGTACTACAAACGATTCAAGAAAACAATTTATCGTAAAAAACCTTCCCGAAAAGGCTACACCCATCAAAGACACCGTAAGAAAAAGATACTTAGACTGAAACGACTAAATATCCCATCCAAGAAACGGAATGAAAAAGATATCCGAAACTAAAACGACCAACAATCCAATCCAATACACCAAAAGAAACTGAAACGACCAACAATCCAATCCAATACACCAAAAGAAACTGAAACGACCAACAATCCCACCCGAGACACCGAAACAGATGTCTCAAACTAACACGACCGATAAGCCCACACTCATCGAAGACGTCGTAAGAAAAAGGTATCTTAGACTAAAACGACTAAATATCCCATCCAAGACTTGGAATCAAAAAGATACCTGCCACTAAAACGACCACCGATGCCGTCCAAAACACCGAAAGATAAAGCTATTTGAAACTAAAATGACAGAGATCCGACCCAAGACATCGTAAGTAAAAGAAACTAAAACGACCAACAATCACATCCAAGACACCGAAAGAAAAAGATATCTGAATATACATGTACAACGGCCAATAATCCCATCCAATACAACAGACGAAAATGATATCTGAAACTAATAAAAAAAAACAACACCAATCCCATCCAATGATATCTGAAACTAAAACGACCAACAATTCCATCCAATGACATCTGAAACTAAAATGACCAACAGTCCTATCCAAATGCACCAAAAGAAAATGATATCTGAAACTAAAACAACGAGACACCGAAATTCAGCTTATGACACCAATTCTGCAGATGAGATCATATCAACATTTCTGGCAATGCCATCTAATTTGAGACTTAGTTGTTGAATTACGTCAGACGTCTAGGTCTATTTGCGGGATCGGCATAGCTGTGAGTCCAGCAAGTATACTCAGACCATTGGACAATTATAGGCATTTTGTTTAATGCTTCAGACACACTTAATGATACATTAGATGGCTTGGGATAAAAGGTCATCTCAATGAAAGAAAATCCAACGTTAATTATAATAGGCTGATCTCCGTAGTTTTGATTACATAATGAAAGACGTGGCAATAAACGTTCGATGTGGCTTTGTACTTTGTAAAATGGCCTGCTTACGGCGCGGTAAACAGATATGACCATTAGAGTCAGTCTCGTAACGTAAAATCCATTTCAATATAAATGGACTAGTAGCAGTTCGCAATTGCTCGTTTATAACAATATGTCTGTGTTTTTATGTGAATAACAGTGGAAACGCGTATCCTTGGCGGAGTGATATTTTCATACATATAGCAACGAAAAAACATTCGAAATTTCTCAGATTCAGATTCAATCGACAAACGGGTCGCAATTTTGGCACTGTACTGTCGGCGAATCAAAATACACACAGACGAAAATAATATAGGAATTTACTCCTTACATCTTAATTTAGTTTCCTAGTTCTCTGAGATCCGAACTAAACACCGAGATACTCGGCATTCGAACAGTTTACACGATCGTAGAAAGACGACTTATTCCGTCAACTTTAAAAGCAATTTTCAAAATAAATCGACTTTCTTATCAAACGAGCATTATTTTGGGACCGTTTCTGTTCAAAATTTCCCGCCATTTTTTTCCGGCGAAAAAAGGGATTATTTCTTTGTGCGTAGACGACCGCTCAGAAAATGAATTACACAACTGTAAGTATACTTTCAGGGCAAGTAACTTTTTTTTCGTTTTTGCTTCCCATTTGCATCGAGTTCAACTTTTAAAGGAAAGCATTGCTCCTCTAGAAGCAAAGGATTTCCTGTAACATTAGACACCATTCTGGACGAGCTTCATCGGCCAGGGAAGGTTACAGGAAGTCAGGAGAGATATCCTCCTTTGAAAATGGAAGAAAAACATGGAGAACAGAGAAATAAATTGTTTGAGAATGAATTATAGGTTTGATAAAAATTACACTTTTCAATCATATAAATTTCAGGAAGCATCTCACTTTTAATTCGAGAAGAGCATGACATACACTGTTTGCCATGCTCCTCTCGAATTATAAGTGAGATGACATCATAGCTCTGTAACCATAGAAACTACGGCATTACCAGCTGTTGTGCTCAGTACCTTGGCAGAATGACATCTTTATGACGTCACTTTGACACCGGGAGGGCTTGAACGAATAATCATTTAGTATTCGGGGTGAACAAAAGTCTACTCTGAGACTAATTTAACAACTGGCTTTGATGTCTTTTTATGATTAAATGAATTTTGTGCATTTCATGGGCTAGGAGTAGGCTGGGATGCATACCCGGGTATCCGAGTTCGGGTCGGGTAAACCAATTACCCGAGCACAAACTACCCGTTACCCGAATGCTTATTATATCATTTGAATAAATATTCTATTTAAATTGAATTTAAGCAAGCAGAGAAAAAAGTAGAATGGCTGCAATCATATATCGACGAACCTAGTTTTGAATATTATAACAAGATGATTTCTACATTTTCATATTCTTCCCATGCAAACATGTGCAAATGACAGATACCTTACTTATTATTTGATCTAAACGTATATCTTCCAACTGTGAAGGGGATGGTGGTCGGGCGGTGGTGCTGGTTATAACTTCCAATGCAGGGGCGTCCTACTTATATGGATAAAAGTATGGCAAGGGGCTACTGTGCTTGCAGGTGGTGCTGGTGGGGGATTGTTTGGATTGTTTTTTCTCTCGTCTATAATTTTTCTTTTCTTTCTCCCTCTCTCTGGGAGGCGGCCTGATACAGACTGAAATACTGTCTCAAAGGGCCGTTTAACCCAAAACAACCAACAAACCAATCCAACTGTGAAAATGCTCAAAGTACTATGGTAATGGGTACCCGGGTATCCGCTGGTAATAGGGACTCGGGTACCCGGGTACAAAATATTGTATGATGTTGTATTTGATTGTACATATCTGTTTCTGATTATTGCCCTCTTACACCACTTTGCAAAGGACTGAGTAGTAGTACAGCCAGATATTAGACGTAGTTAGTCTTACAAATACGACACAGCTGAAGCCAGTCTGGAAAGATAACATAATTGCCATCATTTTTATATTTGATCAAAGCGATTATAAACTTGAGACTCGACACGACAAAACTAATTAAGTGGTATGTGCGTCCAGCGAAGACTCAGATTAGCCTGGAATTCCGCCCAGTCTGATCAGAGTCTTAGTTGCCCGCATGTAGCTAGCTTAAGCCCTTAGCTATTCTTTAAGCGCACAGCAAAGAATCTGATCAGACTTGGCGGATGCTCAGGCTGAACTGAGTCTTCATTGGGCTTCAATGGGCGCACATGTGACTTTGCTGGTTTTGTCATGTCGCGGCTCACTATTATCGCTTGGATCAAAGATGAAACTGAAGCCCCTATCACAATGCCACGACATTACTGGCGACATTCGGCGATAAACGGCGAGATTAAACTCGCCATCAATCGCCGCAGATGGCTACGAGTTGTGAGCTGAAATAACGGTCAAAATATTTGTACGAATGCACCACGACATCTCTTCAATATTACTCGCGAAAGGGCACGAGACTATTACGATTTTATACGAGTTCCGTCGACATTCATACGGCTATCTCCCGACAGTTGTTCGACATTACTACGGGCTTGTTCAAGTTTGTAAGAGTTTTGTTCGATAAGATGCGAGTTTATACGATATTGTACGATAAATTACGACATTAGTACGACATTAGTGCGACATAAGTACGGCATTAGTACGACTTAATACGATACAATACGATTTTTGCTCGACTTTGTACGTCGTAGTGCGATTTTTGTACGAGTTACCATCATTTATGGTATATAGGAGTGTACCGGTGACCAATGGTCATAGTCAACATTTTGAGAGTGGAGGTTGGGCGTCACTAATCGTGGGAGGTATGCAGGCTATTATCCTAGTCAAATCACATTTCTCTTCTACTTAGGAGCCATTATTTTCCGCCAAGTTCATATATATTCAGAAAGAGTGGTCCAAAAATGAATGCTGAGACGTAGCGTTGATGAAATTCTCCCGGATGATTTTATCTTGACATTGAATGCGGGAAAACATTGCGGGACCTATTTATATGACTTTGTCAGGTATCTCGCTGGAATTCGAACTAAACTCTTACAAAACTCGCGCATTATCGTACAGTTGTCGAAAATACTCGAAGAGATGTCGCATTGAACCCGCCAAATCTCGGCATAATATCGTACAATGTATCGCAGAAGTCGTGAGTTACTCGCCTTATATCGTACTATATCGCCATGACTCGGCAGTTGCTTTGAAACGGCGAGAACGTGCGGCAATAGGCGACAATGCGTACGAGAGTTGTACGACAATCAACGAGTGAGTTGCGAGAGTCGTGCGAGAAGACTTTGGAAGGCGAGAATTTTAAACAGTTTAAAATTCTCGTAGGCTCTTCCCGTCAATGTGCGAGATATAACGACAAGTGATCGAGTCACTACGACATACGGCGACATCTCTTCTACACTCTCTCGACATGTGGCGAGTTATAAACTCGCCACATGTCGTAGCTCAACTCGTGACAGTGTGACAGGGGCTTGATGTTCTCCCTTTTCATATTCATATTTCTATATGCCTGTGACTCGGTGACCTTGACAGCAAAATTAGAAAAAAGAAAGCATGTTTTTTTAGATGATACGCTACGGAAGGCACTGAATATCTCGTATAAGGAGCATGTCACTTATAAGGATGCATGAAGAAAGATCCGAGCAACCACTGGAAAAAAAGACGAACTCCTGACATTCGACAAGAAACGGAAACTGAGGTGGTTTGTCCACATCTCAAGGTCTTCTGGAATAGCAAAAACAAGTCTGCAGGACACAGTGAAAGGAAAACGAATAAGACGTAGACAGAAGACGAGGTGGGAAGACAATATTAAGGAGTGAAAAGGGATGAACTTTGATAGTTCAATTATAGCAGCTGAAGAAAGGACCAGATGGAAACGAATTGTAGTAAAGCCATCTGTGGTGCCCAAACGACCTCGCAAGGTTACGGAATAGACAAGACTAAACTTGTCTTACAAGGCGGAACGAACTGCAGCAGAATAGAAGCCTTTTTGTATCTACACTGACCAGCGAAGCTTATTGGCGAAATACAAATAGAACTTTTCTAAGATAATGAGTGAGCATCACCTCTCTCTTTATCCGGGTATTGTTTATGGCTTAGTCGTACAAAAACATATGAGCCGCGGACACGAGAAAACCAACAAAGTGGTTGTGCGCCCAGGGCTGACTCAGATCAGCCTGGGAATCCACCCAGTCTGACCAGACTCTTCAATAAGCGCTTAACGGGTAGCTTAGGGTCTAAGCTACTTCCGTGCGGACAGCCAAAACTCTGATCAGACTAGGCGGATGCTCAGGCTGATCTGAGTCTCCGCTGGGCGCACAACCACTTTGTTGGGTTTCTCGTGTCGCGGCTAATTATCATTACATATATATGGTAAACGTAAATTAGTCAAATTTAGCAGCGCCATAAGTAGAATTAATAAATTCGAACTCGTCATTTAAGTAGGGCAGGAAGGAGTAGAAGATTATTAAGCGGAATAAAGTTAATAAACAGCACAGTACCATCTGATACCGGTGGACAACGTGAGAAAAGTAAGTTAGTTAACGGATACAGGTCAGACTAGAAAATACTAAATTAGATCAAATATTTTCAAGTTTGATATATGATTTAGTAATAATAAAATCTTTAGTTTGCGTTTTATATATGCTCATTTAGTCTACATCCTGACGAAAACATCATTAAAATGATAAAATACGTTCTCATTAATTTCAAACCAGATGGCAGTACAGTTTCATTAAGGTGAGAGAGAGAGAGAGCGTTTTTTTCTCTGTTCTATATTTTAGGAAACATATATTGCTCTTAACCAAAAATGACAAAGGGTTACGGTTGATTTTAGTTAATGATATCATACCGTAACCCGCTTCAATACAAGAGGCATCTCATTCAACTTCCACGCCTATCCGTGAATTAGAAAATTATTTTTATGGTGGTGGTTTTGTGGATAATTACAGAATTTGTTCTTTAAAATCATGTGAATTATCACTACAGCCCGCTTTAGCATATATCTACAACAGGGTGAAATGTAACTCAATGAAACACTTATAAAACTTGCATAAACAATAAAAATAGTATAGGGTAAACAAGACATGCTACCAAAAAAGTCATAAACCATTTTCAGAAAATGTGTTTGTGTTTCATAAGAAAATATTCTGCAGTTTTAATTTCTGATTGACGGACAATCGGCGCCAGGCGTGTGCAACTACGGTTACCTACCGCTGAGCCACTTGGGGGAACTCATTACGAGAATTGAAACAGAACAGAATTTTAATTTCTGCGGATTTCAAATATCTAGAACTACCAAAATAAACGCGACACATATATGACTAACAATAAGATAAAAGGTACTGCTAAGTATACTTTAATTTTTTCTTTATTTCTTATGCGAAAACATTGCAAAACTGTTAACAGTAAGATAATTTTAATTTTAGAATTATCTGTCACAGCTTTTGATGACTACTAATCACCAGCAATATAGCGTTTCTGCCGGCGCTAGGAGGAGTATGCAGCCCTGCAGACGACATTGCTGTTATACGAAACATTTCACTAAAACGAGAATTCGATTTTCGTTCAAAGCTTTTTACCTAAGCTCAGAAAAAATCATGATTTCCTAATGTGAAACGAAGTCTTGTATATGTTCGTTTTTAGGGGCCCAGGAACACCCCTGGTTAACTATGTATATACAAAGGCTGTTACGAAACAAAAAAGAGCTGGTAACGAAACGAAAAAGAGAGCCATAGTTACCAAAAGACCCGATTACCAGGTCGTTTGGTAACTATGACTCTTTTTCATTTCGTAACAGCTCATTTTCGTTTCGTTACATCCTTAAAAAACATAGTTAACCAGGTGTGAGGAAGCAAGTACGTGTTTATCACACGTGGTTAACTATGTTCCTAAGGCTGTAACAAAACAAAAAGAGGCTGTTACAAAACGAAAATGAGCCATAGTTCCCAAACTACCTGGTAATCGCGGCTAAACAAATTTGTTTAGCCACGATAACCAGGCCGTTTGGGAACTAGGACTCTTTTTCATTTGGTAATATCCTTTGTCTGTAGATAGTTAACCAGGAGTGCTTTTACTCTTCGTGCATATTTGACTCCGTTAAATAAAGTTATAAAAGTCTATACAGGGACGGTCTTCAAAGGCAAACGTAATCATCGAGAAGTCAGCCAAAAGCCTTGTAAGAAACAAACATTTGTTTCAAATAACAGTCTGCAGTCTGAGCTTCAACTCTTTCAAGAATTAATGGACAAGTATACAAGGAAGTCGATGCTTGGAAATAATAATCATAATACATCGTATTATTTTAAAAGTTGTTTGTCGAGCTCGGCTTCTAGGATTAGTCTTAAATTCCGGAATAATGAAAATCTTCTATCATCCATTTTTTTTGTCTGATAAAGCTCAAAAATATAATTCATTTGGTAATCATTTTTTAGTCTATGTCATTTCAAGCAGAGGTACTTCAAGAAGCTTGCTCGCGTTTTTATAGTTTCACTTCTGTTAAGGATTCGTAAAAAATAAATGAATGTTTTCCTTGCGACATAACCGTTGTGAATGCGGACACTTTTGAGGTAATTCTAAACTAAAAAAACTTGAGGTTCGTTCTTAACATAAACAAACCGAAAGCATAAAGCCGATACTGCGATTTTCGTTCTTGCGGGTGTGTTCATTATTCTCATGGGCTTGTTTTCGAAACTCTTGGTAAGAAATGTTTTGCAATTGTCAAGGCTACATAACCCATAAAAGAAAAGTCACCGTGCTTCTATTTTCCGATATCTGCTCGGTAAAGTAAAGATAATATTGCGCTAATGCGAAGACATCGCAAAAACTGATATCATTTATATACGTTCAAACTTGTTACCTAATAACAAATTATGAAAGGAAGTTACGTATAGGATGCATCTGAATTAGGCAAGAATATTTATAGCTTCATAATGATAGGATTAGCAAAATAATACTAGGAAATAAAGCTCTTAGCGGCTTAAGCCCTCCAGTAATTTACTACAGTACTGATCGTTCCAAGGTTGGGCTTCCGTTGCGGTAATTGCTTATTGTGTCCGCTTAGCTGTGGTTTTCATCTGAATAACTGCCCGCGTTGCTTTCTGTCTGGTTTTGTTATTTTGCTATTTTCGCATAAAAGAAAATAATTAAAAATAGATGTTTCAAGCGTACCGAAGAACTTGGTGTTTATGAACCACAACAGAACCAAGGTGCGGGGTCCGAGCTCGTTAAGCAGATTTAAGTTTACTACCCCAGCCCACACCTTCCCTAGTACAGCCAACTCCCGATATCTCGAACACTGGTATCTCAAAGTATCTTCTTATATCAAAGAATATATTTCCTATTTTCATTTACATTTCAACTCCTACAGTATTATCTCAAACTACTGATGTCTCAAAGTAAATTTTCTGGTACCAGAAAATTTACTTTGAGATACCAGCAGTATGGGCTGAAGTCCGACTTTGAGATATCGAGAGTTGACTGTAATTTATTATTGACTGTTCCAAAGCAGTGCTTCGGTTGTGGTCAGCAATTTGTCGTCATTATCTGTCGGCTCTCTGTTAATCTTTGGCTTTTTGTGCATTATTAAGGACAGCATCGCGGCCATCTGCTGGGAAAGAACTGACCTCTTGGCTTTTCGCTTGTCTTCTTTCGCTTTGTGTGACGTCTTTATTACTTTCTCATTTGGTGTTTTGGGCTGGGCGTGGAAATTGGTTTAATCGGTTCCTGATCATTGCATTCTCACCTTCTTTGCAAGAGCTCTACCATAGGGTTAAGTCAGGTAAATTCGGACAGCATGTAAATTCGGACATAACATTGCAAACAGTGAAAATCCAGATGAGACGGCTCATGATGAGCCGTCGCATCAGGATTTTTACTGTTTGCCAAGTTATTCTTGTTTTAATCCAAACAACTGACATATAACGAAAACAATGTCACTGTTCGCATTTACCTGCTGTCCGAATTTTGCTGGCTTGACCCTATCCAGTCTTTTTAGAATATGTCCAATCGTCCCAAAGGACCACAAAGTATGACCTACACTTACTATGATAACATACGGGGAGACGTTTTACTGTCGTTACTGCTGTTAAGAAAATGAAAGGACTGACCATTGAGAACAATTGCAACAAAGTGGCCATAACAGAACCCAGAACAGCCTGGGCATCCGCCCAGTCTGACCAGAGTCTTTGCTGTGCGCATAAGGAGTATCTGACGGTCTAAGCTACCATGCGGACAGCAAGGACTCTAATCAGACTCGGTGAATGCCCAGGCTGATCCGAGTCTTCGTTGGGAGCACATACCACTTCGTTGGTTTTGTCATGTTGCGGCTCAATTCATAAAGCAGATGAGACGGCAAGGATCAGGAGCCGACACAATTGTCCCCAAACGCCAACTGGCAAAGGTAAAAAGATACGGCACACAAAGTGTAACAAGATTAACGGAAGACAATGTTGATACTAACGCTCGAAGAAAAGAAATGGCGGACTCGGCTTTATGGAGCTGAGTCATGAGCACTGATGTAATATACAACATGGTCACGCCTTTGCCGAAGAAGTGTTCAGGGACACAAACAATCTTCCGACACGAGATTGCGGCCATCTTGTGGAGTAAAAGGCAGGTTTTTAACATGTTGAATGGCTTATATTAAAAGCTGTTCATATTGCAAAGACAAACGCTAATTGGCGTCAAACAAGAAATCAAATAAAAGAAAAAAATAAAATAAAAGATTCATTGGTCAGTGCACAAACAGGACGCAGTTTAAAATATATTTCCAACATGTTGCAGTTTTGTATCAGAATATTGTCAATCATTCATCAAACTAAAGTCAATTTCGTTCGATCATAGTTTGAATGAATGGTTTGTAGGGAGTGATATCATGTTGCACAAAATGCGATTAGATTAGGAGTTTGCAATTGTTTTCACAGATCGTGGTTCAAAGCACTACATTCTCACGTAATCGTGTATTTACAGCCAAATATCAAAAGTTCTTCCCTAAAGTTTATTTCCCATAGACTTCAATCCATTTACAAGTGTGCGGGGAATTTTGCTATAGCAATACTGTTTTTCGTATGATTTTGAATTTTTATGGCTAGAAAGAGTAATAATTTTGACTAAATCTAATCTTTTTGATTTTAATTTTAATTGATTGTTCTTTTGGATATATGCTTTTAACGACAACGCCAGCTCTTTTTAGCCAATTTTGGACGACGTTACCATTGACATCAATGGGATACTGCATTTGTGAAACAATATTGAAGTTCAAATTTTTGTAGTTTAATCATGGGTAGGTTTAGAGCAAGCTATACAATAAGCTTATATTGCAGAACTATTTTAGGTTCTTAAGCATGCAAACCTTATTATGAATATTTGAATACAAGACTGACAGTATTTTTGTATACTTGCAAATGCACCTAAGTCAATGGAAAATAAATTTTTGGGAAAGATGTTTGACACTTTGCTGTAGAATTTGCAGTTTCTTATTACAGACATTTAAAGAACACATAAGGGACTGTTGATCTTCCTAAGGATTATCCAGACTGTAGAAAACATAAAAATATGAACTAATGTCAATTTCAGATTCAGGCATACTAATTATTGCAAGTATACCTCCTATTTGCATGAAGAAAAGCAATTTTCTGGCATCCTGAATGATGTATTGGACAAAGAAAGATACACATAATGCTTTAATTCTAAAGCATGTAACAAGAACAATAGTGTACATACCTTTTAAAGAGAACTATATAACTTAAGAGCATAACAAGCAATGTACAATTCGGGGAGACACCTTAGTGGTAGCGGCAGGTAAACAAGGGTTTAATTTTTTTGTGGTGTTATACATGGCAACGCAGCTCTAGCAAAATTGTTTAATCACTGTCACGTTTGAAGAAAGACAAGCTATTTTGCATGAAATATGGAAACATATACAAATAAGACGCTTAAAATACACCCCTCCCAATTAACATCAAAATACCAAATTCATTTAAAGTAATATCAAATCTTGCTTTTCACAGGATCTGGTCTCAGGGTTTCGGCCATTTTGTACATGAATTTTTGTTAAAAGAGCAATATAATATGTTCAAGACAGTGAAAGAATTGCAATTATGTTAAAATTTCCGCGCCAGAAAAGAGGAAATGACCATTTACGAAACCCTCCATTGGTTCAGTATAGGTAATTTGCGTGTACCACTAAAATATATATAGGCGACAGTAGAATCATTAAGCTAGTCACTAGAAAATTTGAAATTCATACCTCATTTCGAAGAACGACTCTAGCCCGTGGTTTAAGGAAGAAAAGAAGCACAAGTTTCCCTGCTCTGGAGGCCGCTATCCTAACCCGAACACGTACCCTAGCGCGTGCAATAAATTTTTATCGTCATTTTATTGCAAAATATCTATGTTGCCATTTAATATTTCTCATTTGGGCCTGTTAGTTTATTTAACGTTTGTTTACAATCATTACCAGACCAATGGTTGCCATTCTAACCAATCCCATCTTGGTTGAAGCTTCTCCCCCAAAGAGGCGGGACATAATTCATGAATATGTATTCGTAAGCTACCTGAAAGGTTCACCGACAGTCCTGTGTAAACGACCTATAAACGACGATATCTTGTGAACTTTGAATAGCAAAAATATTGTTTTTTTCCTCTGTTAATGTCTTCCTTCAATGAAAAACTAATAATGTTGTGTCAGGCTCTTATAGTACACTTCTATTTGCACTAAGATTTATTTTTATACTTTTTGTCTACATTTAGTGCGGTCATTTTTGTCTTGATTTACAAAACCATCATTTTCTAATAGTATATAGGGAAACTAGAGAGAGTGAACTAAAACTTTCTCAGTTTTCAATATTTTCCTTTCATCAAACATGTTGTGTTAGTCTAGTAATATACACTATCTTACAAATCTTTTGATATATTTTCAGGAAAATCAAACAGATATTAGTGCAGTCATTTTTAACAAACTTATAACTGCCCTTCATCCCCCGCAAAAAATGAATTTTCAGTAGCGTGCGTGGCTTTTTTGTTTTGGGGTGAGAAAAATAGTTGGGACGTTTGTCAGCCTGGAATGCCTACTAATCTTTGTTTGGCTCTTACTGAAGTATCAAATAATATAACAATAATTATTATATGGTTTCCATTTATATTTGTTTGATAATATCGAATAAATCGGAATGTTCTTCTTTTTATTTTGCTTTGTCTATTTCGTAGTAAAAATTGCAATCGACCCGAGAAATTTCGAAATTATTTCAGAAAGCTCACTGCATTTGAAAAGACTGCAGGCTTTTCCATTGTTGAGCATGTTTGTGAAATAGTTCATAATTAAGTTTTGAATTATTCGATTTTGTGCAAGTCAGAAAACGGATTAAAGCCGGCTTGAACGCGATTGGCGTATCATTTATATACGGGTCCATTAAGTATCGGATTTGTCAACGTTTTATAGTGCGCATGCGCGGAATGTAATGGTCGTGTTTTCTTGGGCTCTGTGAAAAATAAATTAAATTACTGGAAATAAGTTGAATTATGGTAGTTTGAACTATTTGGACATTAGCGGACAAACTGTGAGTGTACCATACTTCATTTGTTGTAAATATAATGAGTGATACACCCTTGACAGGAGAGAAAAGAGAGAGAGAATCTCCCGGTGTTACAAGCCCATTGTGTAAACAGTCAAAAATGGCCGATAGTGAGATGAGTTCATCGGCTCAATCCTCAAATGACGAAAAATATGATAAAATGATGGAACTTCTCATGTCACTTAAAAAAGGGCAAGAGACTTTGCAAAAAGTTTTTGACAGTAAAATAGAAAAGCTTAGGAGAGATGTTCTGTCGACTATAGATGACAAAATAAAATCGGTAAAAGTTGATATAGATTTACAGTTTGCGGCCCTTGAGAAACGTATTGATGACGTAGAAGCTGAGATGAACTCACTAAGAGGCGAAAATGGACCAGGCCTATCTGTTGACAACTCGGTCAATAATAATGACATAACGGTGATTGCCACCAACGTGCCCGGTAGCCATGGTCGCTCTTTGTTGGATACAGCTAAAGCTTTGATATCGGCTTTGGGCGACGATGTTTCCCGTCGCTCACGTATAACGGACGTGAAGAGGTGCCCAGATAGGAATACGGGAAAACCACCCTTACTGAAGATTGCATTCGAAACCGTTGAACAGAAAGTGGAGATTCTTCGGGCGAAAAAGAACCTTAAGAATTCCCGAGAATTTAAGAATGTTTATTTGCGCAGCAGCAAAAACCATACGGAGCGTATTCTGGAACTGAACGCTAAAACTCTTTTATCTGAACTGCCAAACGGTGACCAGTTCCGTGTGACGGCCAATGGTCGCATTGTTAAGAAAGATAACTCTAACACGGACGATAATCCACATCCACGCCGGTCTCCCACTGGCAATGCCAATACTTAATCCAACTCCCGGTTAACAGAACATTCCATATCCATTTCTCACATTAATATTTCTGGATGGACAGAATCTAACCATCAGTTACGATCAAAACTTATTGAACATATTGACACTGAAATTGTATGTATCAACGAAACCCATTTGAAAAACACTCAGACCATAAGTTTGGAAGGATACCGTTTTTATGCACATAATCGCCAACATACGCATGTTAATGCACCGAAGGGATCCGGTGGTGTTGGAATTTTCGTACGTAACTGCCTTTTTGACGATTTTGAAATTAGTGTGGTAGATCGCTCATATGACGGTATTTTAGGCTTACTCCTCAAATCGAAGCAGACTGATCATGAAATTGTGATATATGCGGTGTACCTACCGCCTGAGAATTCTCCATGGGGACGTAATGCAACAGGTTTCTTTTCGCATCTATTGGGACAGATATATTTACTGTCGGATAAAGATGCAATTATTGTCTGCGGAGACCTTAACTCAAGAATTGGGGAAATGCCGGATTTTATTTCGGACGTAGATGGAATTCCTTGCAGAACGGTAATAGATAAGACTGTTAATCAACATGGACATACATTAATCGACTTCCTCATTGATTCTAAAATGTGTGTATTGAACGGTCGGTTTTGCAACGAGTCGGACAATTATACATCTGTTTCAACGAGAGGTAGAGCTGTGGTTGATTATATCTTGGTTCCCTATGACTGTTTCGATTCCTGTGAAAATTTTCAGGTTGTCTCCCCTACATCAATTATCAATAGACACGGTTTGCAATCTTTACTTGGAGAACGTAGTAGAGTACCAGATCACAATTTTTTACAGTTTACTTACAATTATGCGACGCTTCACAGCGAAAATGAAGAAGATACGGAGTATAAAGCGTCACGAACTCCTTTTAATACTAAAATATTTAAGTTAAAGCGGATTCCTGAAAACTTTATGACTTCAGAACTGGCTCGGACTGCGTTTTTAAACATAATTCGAAATATTGAACTTTGCAGAGAAACTCAGAATAACATAGACGAGCTATATGAAAGCTTCTGCAATAAATTGATCAAAGAAATGAATGACAATATACCGTCATTTGATTGTTCTAAGAAAACCCGGAAAAGATATAAACAATTTAAACCGTACTGGGATGAAAATTTGGAGAGTTTATGGCAGGACGTGCGCAAAAAAGAAACTGAATTTTTAAAGTTTCACGGTGATAGATATACGAAAAATCGTTTGAGGTTAGCTTTTAAGACTACGAGAAATATTTTGATAAGCACTTAAGATCGGCTGAAAGAGCGTATAAGCGTTCTCTTTCGATAAACGTTGAATCGGTTTGTACGCAAAACCCTAAAGCATTCTGGGATCATATAAAACATTTAGGTCCAAAACGTACTGGTGCTGTACCGTTGGAGGTTTACGATGAGGACCATAATGTTAACTCAGATGAAGAGTTTGTTTTTCAGACATGGTCGAAAGAGTTTGAAAATTTATATAAATCAAATGAAAATAGTGAAAGCTTTGATAGCCAGTTTTACGAAGGAATTTTGCATGACAAGATATTTTTAGAAGACCGTATGCTTGACCCTCTGTTTGAGGAGAACACAGAGCTTAACGTAACCATTACACGTTCTGAGGTCGAAAGGGTAGTGAGTTGTGCGAAAAATGGTAAAAGTACAGGATTTGATAAAATCCCTTATGAGGTCCTGAAGTTCCCCATTATAATTGACGTATTACATGCTATGTTTAACTTGTGCTTTGACACTGGTATATTACCTAGTATATGGCGAAAAGCTATGATTACCCCAATACCCAAGGATGCTACCAAAGATAAACGCATACCACTTAACTATCGGGGTATAAGTCTCTTGTCTGTCGTAAGCAAACTTTACTCTGCCGTTCTAAATAATAGACTTTTGAATTATTTGGAAGACGAACATTTACTGGCCGAAGAGCAAAACGGCTTCCGTCGAAATCGTTCTTGTGAAGATCATGTTTACTCGGCTTGTACTCTTATACGGGATAGATTACTAAGCAAAAAGGATACTTTTGGAGTCTTTATTGACTTTCAAAAAGCTTTTGACTTTGTTGATAGGGATGTGCTGTTGTACAAGCTATTATCGAATGGTATTGATGGTAAAATGTATAACTCTATAAAATCTATTCTATCGGATACATCATCCTGTATAAAATTAAACGGTATGCTGACGGACTGGTTCCCTGTATTGTCAGGCGTGCGACAGGGGGATAGTAGTTCGCCTACAATATTTGCCTTTTTTATTAATGACTTAATTGAAGGTTTAAAGGCACTTAACATTGGCATTAGGTTCAATGATAATGTTCTGTGTTGCTTAACATATGCTGATGACGTTCTGATCTTAGCAGAGAATGAGAACGACATGCAAAATTTACTGAATTTTGTGAATGACTGGTGCAGAAAATGGCGTCTTATAATTAATTTTTCTAAAACCAGTGTGATGCATTTTAGAAACAGAGGTAAAAACCGAAGTGATTTTGAATTTAAAATTGGTAATCAGAACGTCGAGTATGCATCTGTCTATAGATATCTTGGGGTACATTTGAATGAACATTTGGACTTTGTTAGTACTGCAGACACACTATCAAAAGCTGGGGGTAGAGCTCTGGGTGCAGTTATTTCAAAGATACATAGTTACAAAGATGTTGGTTTTAAAACTTATAGTAAATTATACTATTCATGCGTTGTACCTGTATTAGACTACTGTTCTGGCGTATGGGGTTTCAAAAATTTCGACAAAATTAACATGATACAAAATCGGGCGATTAGATATTGTTTGGGAGTACACAGATTCACACCAATTTTAGCGATTACTGGCGATATGGGTTGGGTCTCATCTACACATAGGCGTTGGGTTAACATGTTAAGGTTATGGAATCGACTTGTTAGTATGGATATAACAAGGCTTACAAGAATTGTTTTTGAGTACGATTATAGTTTTACTGGCAAAACCTGGTGTTCGGATATTAAGACAATACTAGGACAAGTTGATCTCTTGACTAACTTTTATGATAAGGCTCCTGTTAATTTGAAAGAGGTGGAGGAAAAATTGTTAGATAGACACAAGCTAGACTGGGCTAGCAAAATGCAAAACGTTCCAAAATTAAGAACTTATAAGCAATTTAAAAGCGACTATTGCACTGAAAAATATTTACTATCCACCTTATCAAAAACTGAAAGATCACATTTAGCGCAGTTTAGATGTGGAATTTTACCACTCAGGGTCGAAACTGGGAGATATATAGGTTTAAATATGAATGAAAGAATCTGTCAATTTTGTAACACTGGTGAAACAGAAGACGAAATGCATTTTTTGCTAAAATGTTCTCGTTATAACGATCTGGGAGAATTATTTATAGCCAAGTCTGTCGAAACCTGTGAGGACTTTTTATCTTTAAGTGACGCACAAAAGTTGAGTTATGTTTTAGAAAAACATTATGTTTTTGTTGCTAAATTTATAGTTACTGCCATGAGCAGAAGAAAATCTTATCTGTACAACTAAAACATATCATTTTGTTGTGTAACGGCGCAAGATCTGATCGTTTTACTGTCATTGGATTGCATTCATTATATATACATATAAATACATGTATGTGCTACTGGGTGAGTTTATTTTCCGGTAGTTTCATAGAGTAAAGTCAACTGGCTCACGGCGCTGAATCGATGTTGAATCGTTGATTCAATGTTGATTCGGTGTTGTGTACCCGTTGGTAGGGTTCTGACGAACGTGCATGCAAATTTATACGCTAGTTATAGAATGAAAAGCCTATTTTGTAATAATTATTGTAAAAAGTGACTTATAGGCCCAATGCGGCCGGGTGTTGTTAAATGTTTATATTATACATATTTGTGTATGTACATAACACAATGTCACTATAATAAAATTTACTTACTTACTTACTTACTTATAGTTTTGAAACGATTTGGAACACTGTCCTCGTTTATTCATATATACACAATAACAGAGCAGATAATCCTATAAACGGTGGTTATCTGTTATTCTGATAAGCGTGATTCAACGACTGTACATTAAACATTATACGTTTAAATTGTAATACACGGCTTTATGAATGTTTCAAAAATCACGAAGTGGAATAGTGCAATAACGCATACTGTTGACTGTACTCTGGCCCTGCATTGTTCTAGTTGATGAGAATCGTACAAATGAGACGATTTTGATCAATATTTAAATCAATTACAGTACTACTTGATATTTACAAACGACCTTTATACAACAACAAATACTTGATGAAACATTAAATTGACGTAGATATGTAATCAACCAAGAAATAAATGTCTGTAAAACGACATCACCTCTGCTCTGAATTTTATGTCAAGAAATAGATACACAATGGGATTGGCAACATTGTTGATGAAAAAGCACCAAATGAATGTATTATACAGAAGTAATCCGTGTTTTGAGAGCTGTCCCAGAAAATTATCTTGAGAGTAAACAACAAGCTTAAGGGTTAGATGTGGTATGTAACTGATGAAAAATATTGCTACAATAGCAAATAATACGATTGTTATTCTTCGCGTCTCTTTGAACTTTTTCAGTTGATTCTTGACATGCATGCACCCATCCTGGTTACAGTTAGGGAATTCTGTATTTCTAGGCGAGCCAGTTGTACATGATGACATTATTTTATGTTGCTTCTCATTTGCTAGTTTGTCTTTCTGCTCTGTAAACTGAGAGGAAAGATCCACAGCACATATGACCGATATCTCACTGACTGTAACTACAGTTTCTTGAACTGCTGAGCGCCTTGGTAATATCGTTTGCTTTATTTGCAACTTGTTTAAATTGTGATTCTTGATAGCACGATATATAAAGCTATACAGTACAATGTGGACTACAAGCGCTCCCATCGCTATAACAATTAAAGCTGTGTTGAAATAAGTTTGGTATTTTGTGTTAATATATTTGTCGTCAGTAGAGCAACCTATTCCGGTTATATTAACATAGTCTGTCTTTATGCTTGTGTGCCCAAACAATACAAGGGCAGGCCATGAAAGTCCCGCTGCAATAAGCACAAATATTCCACATGCTAGTTTGGTTGTTTTATCTGAAAACTGCCAGCCCAGAGGCTGACACACTTTCCTGTACCTATCTGCAGAAGCCAGAAGCATTGTAAATACAGAAGAAGCACATATAAAATAGTTTAAGGTTCGCAGGACCTTACAAGCATATGTCATATCGAATGTCAAAGGATGTGTTAAATCCACAAGAATGAAAGGTATTCCTATACTACAACTGGTCAAATCTATAACAGCAAGCAAACAAATAAAGGTTCTATGGTTTGATGGTTTCATTTTCATTCCAAAGACAATCAACACATGAATATTACCAATCACTCCTATGATCATTAATAAACTGACAAATATGATTCCTCCAATGTGTTTTGATACCTCCTCACTGTTTAATTCTGCCAGTGTCATATCTGCTGACTGGTTTACAGCTGCCATCTCTTTATCCAAAAATGTTTTTCTTGGCATTTACTGAAGGGTCTTGGACGTTGATGTCGCAAAGGTAAGACATACATTGATACTGCGTATATTATAGCATACCTCAAACACAAATCTTCACCAAATAAACATTTAACAGCAATGTCTATAGCAGTAATTTAAAGCTTTAGTTAAACATTTGTTCCGATAAAAAATCTGTTTGTTTCTTCTGACAAAACTGAAATCCTGATTAAGTATCCACATTATATTTCAAATTGCACTGCTGTATTTCACAATTTCAAAATTATTCCATTTGACGTTACGTTTCCCGTTGAGAGTTGCATGAGAGATGGAATCAAATTTATTTTCATTATACATCAGCAAACACTGTGACTTTGGTGTTTTGTTGAAAGATGCACAAAACATTGCCAATTCGCATTTCGTCTACAAAGCTTTATATAGTCCACGCAATATCGTGTTCACTCAATTTCTCTCAGGAGAGTAGTTTCCGCAAATTAATGATTGTTTTAACAATTATATCTAATTTAGAAGACGCAATAAAAGATTTAATACCTGATTTACTTGTAGCTATATTCGTTTGACGTTCAATCAATGTCAGTAAAAGAAAACAAGAAACTAAAAGTTTTTGATCATTTGCTTATTTTGATTTCACTGTAAAGTTAGATGATAGGCAATAATCAGGAACTAATAAAATCAGACCTCATACCCCACCCTCAAAACCAAAAGGAACAAGATATATCTTTAAAAAAAGATAATCGGCTTAGATTAAATAGAAGTGTGTATTATAATATGTATGAGTCAGGTACATGTAAGATATCGAATGTGCTGATCAGATTGTACGGATGCGCATGTTGATATTCATATTTGTTGTTGGTGTTGGGGTTTCGATTTCGGAAATGTTGTTGAATTTTGATTGGGATCTGTCTGTGTTGAACATGACAATGAGGATTGGTTGTCTGACCGCCCAACATAGAACCTTAAAAGTGTCGCAGTTCCAATACAACATCAACAACTAAACCAGCAACAATTATTTAATTTCGTCTTCGATTTCTGTGTCAAGTTATTTTGTTGGTTTTATATTTTACATGAGCGACATAACAGGCGAAATGTTCTTTGGCAAAAAAGTGATTTGGGCCGAAATATCTAGATTTATCACGACACGGTTTATTGGCCAACAATCAAATGAAACTGAAAGTAGAAACAGAAAGCGAAAGTAAGCTACTTACATCAAAATCCCGGGTGTATTCATATTGGCCAATGAAATACTCAAAATGTAGGTCAATAGTAAGGTTATACGGCAAAAGCCGAAAAAAGAAGCATCTACATAAAATGACAAACGTTTACGAAAAACACGCATGATAAACCGAATAAACAGCTCTTTTCCAAACAGGTGGTCATTAAGCTACCACAATCAAAATAACAGTAACATATATTTTACCTTTCTACTTTAGGTTATAAAACATAACAAATACAAAGTTGGCAGCTATACACGTTAGCGTATTGCTAGAAGATCACAGACAAGCGGACATAAGAACACGTAAAACTAAGGAACCACAACTGAAGTACTGCCTTGGAACGGTCAGTAATAGATTGCTTGTAGAAAAAAGAGGATCTTAAACTAGTTTTACTGGATCCAAACCCTCAATATATTCTACAGGAATCTATTTTGAGGGACTTTAAAAAGGCACCATTGTATATACTGTTATTTTACCCAGAAATTGCAATGTTGGAAACGTTTGAGCACTCGTGTGAGCTAGCATGGTTGAGATCTTTAAGTCTGCAAACGCTTACAGAGAGTTTGCAACTATGCATAAAAATTTAGAGAAAATGGAAATTTGGTTACTTTTTGCATAAAATTTTAACGAATTCAAATTTTGTCGAATTTTAATGTTAAAGCATCTGAATGAATACCACACACTGTAAAAACAGTGAAAAATGGCTAAGATCCTTGAAAAAGTATTTTATGAAAGCTCGAAAATTGGATTTTGTTTTTAAAAAATAGGATACAGTTCAGAATTTGAAGATGCCCGACTTAAAAGCCGACCAATTGATTGTATACCTACCCAGGTCATGAGAGTATGTCTCAATGTACCCGTTCCAAGCAAATTTGAATAATTATTCAAATGTCCGTTACCTTCACCTCCGGTTTTTGTGCAAAACGTTTGAATCTTTGCAAATGACTTTGAAAAGAAAAAAATGTAACCGATGAAAAGAGAACACAAAGCATGAACAATGAATAACCTCTGATTTTCATGTCATTGAAATCTGATCAGCAATTACGAAATTGCAGCAAACTGAAATTCACGCTTCAATCATCATTGCATTAATGCGAATTTATCTCCCTTTAGGAATATTCTCAAGCCAAATTTTGCATTCATTTTGAAAGCTTGTGTTTCCGTTTAAAATTGGAATAAACCAAAATTACAATAGTTGATGGCTGTATTTAACAAAAATTCATTTCTCTAGCATATCCAAAGATACAAATTGGTGCATTTCTAAAGTCTCTCAGTATATTTTCAATTGGCTGATTCCGGGAAAATTATAATTGACCACATCTATCACGTGAACTTGCAATTAAAGACAAATCAGAGTCCATTTCATATTCATTATACTTAGGTTGTTATCTCCATACTGCCAAAGGAAAGTTTGTTACTAGGCTACATAAGAAGAGTGACAACGTCAATTTTTCCATTGTTAGCTTTCCATTGTTGAGTAGCAGTACTCCTTTGGGATCTGTAAACGGAGTTTATGTGTCTCTGTTAGTCCGCTATCCCAAAGCCTGTTTGAATTACCAAGACTTTGTTGACAGAGGGAAGCTGCTCACTAGCAAATCATCGTCACATGATTATCGCAGAGCAAAGCTTGTGTCAACTCTGAAAAGTTTTGTGGGCTTATAATGTGGCCGTTTCTAAATTTATTTCCGATTCGATGACCTCAGTCGAAGCATATTTTCACTGACTTATTCCAAAGATACATAGATATTACGGATGTACTACACTGAGCCACTTTAAAAACGCACCACTTATGAAAACCTTGATTTCTCAGAGAAAAATAATATCTATTTAATTTTGAAATACAGACAAAGATAACACCTATTTGTGCATAACTTGTGCAAAAATGGTTCCGGTTGAACCACAAGAACATGTGGTATCTGGCACAGAAGAGTGATACCCACTGAACACGAATTCGCAGTGCGTGGTTTAGGGTCAAATAATGGCCAAGTGATTGTTTAGAAAAGTTTCATTTTCAGTGATATGGAAGACTGTAAGATGCTTGTTTAATTAAGCATACTCTGACTAGCCAGTTTGGGCTGGTTACTCGGCGTCAATACTTTAAAAATAGCATTGAACGTCATTATTTTTTCAAAAGTTACTGTGATAGTGGGTGTTTTTGAGCAAAATAATCATCAAAACATTTTTGTCATAATTTCGTAGTAAACAAACATGTACCAGTTGTTTATTTTCATACAAAATACTTTGGCGATATCAATGTCATGACATAAGCATTGATGTCACTACTCTTAAAGCTTCGCAATATGTCAATTGTGAAGTTCTTATTGCTTTGATTAATTTGATGTTAACAAATGAATTGTACCTGTCCCGATTTGCAGATAATAATTTCATTGGTGATAGTTATTGACGTTAAAAAGACATCAAGTTAAAAAATTTGCTTCCAAATGCTGTGATGTCCTTCAATTCCACCACAGTAAAAGTTGTTCACACCTCCACTTAGTCAATATTTATGTGTTTTTCCGTCACAACGATTACTCGGGATGATATACAATGTAAACTCAAAATTAAAAACATCAACGTTTAGGTTGCACGTGCATTTTTGGCATAATTAGCCGTAAACACAGCATACCGATACGCTTGAGTGATTCAGAGAAAATTTGAATGCTACCAGTTAGACAAATTATCAACACTTGCATTTCATTAAAAACATTTGTTTTCAGTCATTATGGTCTGAAAATATGGGCCTTGATACAGCGGTGCGTTTTTGAAATCGTTTCAGTGTTTAATAGGCAGATGATACTTTCTTCTTATGCTAGCACTTGATCACACTTCTCTGCTTTGGGGTCCATGTCTGTGAATCTAAAAGATTTCATATTCAGAAGTTTGGACATATGATTTGGGTTCTTTGGCCACTTTTACTTAGCTGTAGATAACAGAGAAACGAATAAGGTGAATGCAGTAAATGAGATTGCCTTTTATGAATGTGTAAGTTAACTTATTCCTGGCAATTTGGTTCGATATAGCCAATAGAGTAACACTTATAATGGGTTTCGTTGGGGAATAAACACTTACATAGTTCAGGGACTTTAGGAAGTGTCTCATATAACCAAGACAGTAATCAGAGCATGGATGTAAGACTGTAAGACTATTATAATTCGAGCAGGCGCGCTAGAAGAGGTGATGAGTTTCAGATTGGGTTGAGATTGTTGGCAGATTGAGCGAGGTCAGACTGTTCATCGAACGTACCTTACAGTCTTATCCTTGACCTTAAAATTCGACTTGCGGAGCAGTTTGCTGCAAAGTAGGCCAATGCCAGCTCCTCCGCTTCTTGCAGTAGTAAACGTATTTGTGAACTTTACTTATAAATATATCAATTGCAACTTACTTTGAACCTTCGTGAGGACCCCAGTCCTGGAGTTTGGTAAT
Source organism: Ctena decussata (assembly GCA_963989385.1). Classification (NCBI taxonomy): domain Eukaryota; kingdom Metazoa; phylum Mollusca; class Bivalvia; order Lucinida; family Lucinidae; genus Ctena; species Ctena decussata. The sequence continues at coordinate 31,839,267 of OZ022499.1, read as the reverse complement.
TCTGAATGAGACCCTTATGGCATACTTCTTCAATACGAACTTTCGAATGTGCAAAACAGGGCGGCTAGATACGTAACATTCAAGCAATAAACATATGAAACTGGGAGTATGACTGGCACTCTTGAAAAAGCTGAAGTGGAAATCTCTGAAAAGAGGAGGAAAGATAGAATATGCAAAATGCTTTACAAAGGCCTGAAGCACGCCTGACAATCAGTCTCATGCGGAACCGGCGGTTAAGCAAAGCAATCCGTTAGATCGCTTTTCGGTGACATAGAAGAGGAGCCTAAAAAGGTAAACAAACCAAACGATAATCGTTCGTGTAAGAAGACGATTTATTTTCTTAAAAAATAAGCTCTTTAAAATATGAGAATGCTATTTTGTAGCTAACACATTGTTTTCTTCGTATGCCGAAGGATTTGCTGAAGCGTTGTCTTGTTTTTTGTCATTTTTATTCTCTCCTCCGAAAGACCTGTTCGGACTGGATTATAAATTTCAGTCGCAGTAAGTTTTTACTGTTTTGTGCAAAAATGTACTTTGGGGCAAATATAGTTTATTTGATTCCTTCATCGATATTGATAGTTTATCCGTGATCAAAACGATGGAAAACTAACTAAAGACATGACGTACACGTACTGAATGACATTAATATTTCTGTATGTAGTCGTCTTGCTGAAACCCTCATCCACGTAAATTACATGAAATTATGGACGGTATGCAATAAATGAATTTCTTGATCATGTTAAATAATACAGTCAAACTTAAATGGTTCGAACCCTGATGACTTGTCAACCCTGCCTGACTAGAACTCCTTCCTGAGTCCCTAGAGGTTACTTTAAAGGCAAATGCGACCAAATACTTCATGCATTGAAAACTGCATAAAATATTTTGGCTCATATTTTGGCATATATTGGCTCATCAATCTTGAAATAAAAATAATATGTCACCGTATTAAATCTTAAAATATCTGAACTGGAAACAAACCACCCTCGACTGCTTTCCCGAAAACAGCACCAAACAAGCTTAGTAGCTAATATTAATTAAATGATTACTTTTATATAGCTTATAATTACATTGTCTAGTCAGAATAATTTAGGAAATGTTACTCCTACCACCCAGAAGCCTGTATTTGAAGATGAAACAAAATGTTGCAAAGACAATTTTAGTCGCCGGCCAAAAAATCCTTAAAAATATCTTCCTGTCCGCTGTTTGTTGGACCTTACAGAAACACTCTACATTGAGCGTCTCACCAAACATGTTATTTCCCTGAGATGAACTTTTCAGGAAATAGAAAATTAAAAGAAAAGTAGGGGTCACCGTACTTATTACTTTTGTAGTGAACAAACTCTACCTCTACCCAACATTTATTACGTGGCAATCGATTATATAAAAAGCTTAAAAAGAAAGTGTATCACATCTTTTTTCCTCTCATGTACCTTGTGTTTTTACCATGAAATAAAGCTTGTGAAATCGAAAGTAGGTCATTTTAGTTGCCAACTAAAATGACCTAGTTATTTCTCAAATCTGTGTTATGGTTAACCCAAGGACGTTTTGATTTTTCAACGCCGGCATATCACGATAATAATCAATGGCGAAACTATAGTGAGAAGTTTGCAGATACCTCGCGATTAAATATTTCATGCTGATAGAGCTTTGGGGCCTTTAAGTAGAAACTAAGTGGATGGCTAGAACTGCCCCTGGCCTGTTGGAGCCATTATAGTTCATTGAAGAGAAAAAATGTCAGTTTTATACTGATTGGAGAAAAATAAGAGCTTAAAAATCTGAGAAAATAGAGATAGAGAAAAGGCACACAAATTAAAGAAAATATATGAGCTAAATTATTCCTGATACAGAAATTTTCACGTCAAATGCAATTTAAAAAGGACAGAATTAAATAAAAGTTCAAAAAATTAGGTTTAGCGGCTCTTGTGACAGTATTTCAGTCAATATTGAGCAGTCCCTCAGAGAAATGGAGAGAGAAGAGATAAGGGAGATGAAAATATCCAAACAACCCCCTCCCACGCCTACTACTAGTGCAGTGGGCCCTTGTCCCATTATCCTATCCAAATAAGTAGGACGCCCCGGCACTGAAAGTTGCTCAGCACCATCTCCCGACTACGACCACCCCAACCAAACGAAAAAGAGCTTTTACAAAACGTAAAAGAGTCATAGTTGCCAAACGGCCTGATGACCAGGTCGTTTGGTAACTATGACTGTTTCTCGTTTCGTAACAGTTTATGTGTGTGTGTTTCGTAAGATCCTTGAAAAGATAGCTACCTTGGTGTTGAAGGGTAGCTCTCAGAGAGAGTTTGTGGCTTATGAGGTATGGGTACCCGCATGTTTAGGGTCCAATGAATAACTTGTGGCAGGTAAAGGGTTAATATGGATAAACTGAAACTAAACCATCTAACTTGACCAAAATTATCTGGCATATGTTTAGAAGTATTTAAACATGCTTTTAAATTCAAGCGCACAATCCCTTTTGAGCAGAATATAATTGTCCTCTTGTCAATTTCAATTAATACTATTGACCTCGTGGTTTACAAATTGACCGCCGATAAATATTCGTTGAGGGCGTAGTAACTCTTGAAAGTGAATTTTCAACGCTGTTATTCACTGCATCGATAAGATTTCACGGAAAGTCAGCAAATGCACGCACAGGGCCGATTTATCTGTGCAGGACTATTTCCTTCTTTCGGTACTGAACTTACAGGACAACTGTAATATACGAAACACCATTTAAAACTGTTCATATCACTTCGTCTCAACATACAACTGTAAACAACTGATAGCATGATACATGTATTCTCCAAATTTTCGCAATACCTTTTCTTGAGAGAAAAATCTGATATGACTGAAATACTGCTAAAAACGTAAAATCGCAAGTCATCCATCCGCCAGTTAAATTTTAGGCCCTTCTAAACTTCTAAGAGTGGCTTGTCTCATAAACGATTTTATTCAAATGGTTGTCGTAAGAAAAACCTGTCTTCCTGGCTATATAACTAGGTCAGACAAAACTAGATTACCTGCTAGAGAAGATCCTTAGAGCTGTAGGTTTAATGCTACAACAGCTTTGCAGTGCTAAACGAGCTGATCAACTTTGCGAAGTCGCAGGTTTATCGATGTTTTCGTGGCTCATATATGTCAGGCTGCCTCGCAACTAAATCAGGCACCCAAGCTCATTTGATATTCCATACATTCCAATGCTCAATCGGAAATTCTCATGCGCAACCACAACATTTTTGACAGGATGCAGAAAATCAAAATTTTGTGAAATCGTGTTAATTATTCAAATGTAATCTTAGAAATTCTAATTTAGGATGCATTTAAAACCAATAAAACAGTAAACACCAAGTATTTTAGGAAATGGGATAAACTTTTTTTTTTGTTAAAACATAATCTCCAACTGCATAAGCCTACAAGTCTATGGTAACATCTAACAAATGTAAAAAAAAAAGAATCCAGCACAAATTTTATGTCATAATACAGACTAAAATAAGCAGATTGGTGTTGACATATTTCCTTCTATTTATAATGATTAAATGCTGAACCAAAACATTTCGCCCCTTTCAACAATGATTTCGGAACAATGTTTGATACCTGGTTACTGAAACATCGTTGTTGATGGCAGATACTAATTATTACATTGATATGCAATGATGAATTCAGATACTTACTGTTCGTTTTAGAGAGCGAGCAGAAAATGTTGTTATTTTATCTCCTGTTTTGTCTGACCTTGACCGTGTTGAAAAGACATTTCGGAGGAGGGAACAAATATCAAGAAAACCACAGAACAAATTATGGAATTATCTGGTATGTTGAAAGAGCAATGCTTAAGTAACAGAATAGCATTTTTAGATTTTGGCTATCTCTCCTATCATTCTAAAAAACATTCAGATAGCTGAGTTGCTACCTATTTGGGAAAGAGCTGCTGACTCGGCTTATCACTTGTAATTTATTGTTTGTTGGGATGTCTTTGTCAATCTGTCCCTTTGATGTTGGGGATAGGGTTTGGGATCTGATATAGTCAGTCCCTAAAGTGTAGTTACTCTTTAAATTCTAAAATCTGACTGAGTAAATATTGTTTACCTTTTTCGGCTCCACTTCTACGTCACCGGAAAGCGATCTAACGGATCGCTTTGCTTAACCGCCGGTTCCGCATGAGACTGCTTGTCAGGCGTGTGAAGGGTGCCGCCAGTATACAAAAAATGGCATTGTTCCCTTTGCCATTCGTACCAGGAAACATTATTCCCTGGCAGTTTAAATTCCATTGGCTGGGGTGACATTTACAGTTTAGTTTCTTCCCACAGATTATAATACATTGGTATTTCCTGTAAGATTCCCTGAATCCTGCTGCTGAGTATGCTAGGGATTCAGTTACTAGGTTTACTTCTCTTGTAAGGGCCAGGGACTAGCTTTCCTGGTCCCAGATAAAACATTTTGATTTTGATTCTGATTTCGAACAAACAGGAATCAGATTTGATGCGACCGGTCTGTAGTCTGTTACATGAATGCACTCTTAAAAATGTAGTGCGGTAGATGCTTATATCTGTAATTGACTTCTTCAGTATTGCTGAGCACCAACCGTTTAAAATAAGATTGTGATGGACAGGTCTCGGCAGCGAACGGGTATCCATCTCCAAGCTACACCTACCAAAGCGATCCGCATGAAATGGCGGCCGCTGGCATCAGGTAGGAGACGCCTACTTATTAACTCGCGAGCGCAGGTGTTCCAGCTGAGACATTTTAATACCCACAGTTCGAAAAAGACGACAGGCAATGCCACCAGAAAGGTGATGTGATAAACAGAGAACACCAACAAGAGATGATAATCCAAAAGAATGGAAGCTAATTTTCGCTAAGAGCTATGCCAATTTTTTTGTTGTCTCGCCTGCGACCGAAGCAGACGGAATCAGAACTCTCCAGTAATACTTCCAGCTACAATATACAAGACGATTTTCGGTCTTGCCTTGTGATGTTTTTTTTTTTTTTTTTCAATTGAGCTTAAACTCAGCTGATTATTAGTCATCTGTATGACCTTTCCCATCTAGCCACCGTTTTGTTATTCCCAGACGGTTTTTGGTCAGGAATTTTTTAAAACAATGGAATAATACCTGGGCGGGTTGGGAAACGTACATGGGGAGGCGACAGTATTGCATATTATCACGGGAACCTTCATAGTATTACATGTGTACGCTATCTGTAAAAGCCGATATCGGTATCATAGTGAACTTGAAATGGAAACAGTTATAGAACAACATGTAATTTGAGTAAATGGAAAATGTTGTGTAAGGTTCTTTTGCTTCACAAAGATCCTCTCTTGCTACTATCTAGTTTGCTATTTCCGTTCGTTCGTGCATATATTGCTTTTTCAAAATCAGGCTTTTCAAAACATATCTGACTGGTGTCGCAGGAAAAGCTTTCTTACGCCGTGCCAATGACACAGATCAGACTGCACGGACTCCCATCAACCTGTGCTATCGCTCATTTCTATCTGAGTATTTCCATTTTGCACTTACAAACTATGGCTACTGGGGAATCTAAGGAGCGAAATGCCAAGACTCTGATCCATGTAAGCTGAAACTTTGACTGATTGTATTAAATATTTACATGTCGCGCATGACGTAAGGTCCTTTTTCACGCAACATCAATCATGAAAGCAAAGACTCAGATAACCCTGCCCTGATGCGCAGGCTGACCATATTCTTTCTGTCTGCTATGTGCTAACAGACATTTCTTAGCATACTGAAATTCTGAAACTGACATCGCACATGCTAAAACGCTTTTTTCTGATAATTTCTAGCAGTTAATCGTAAAACAAATCAAATGTAAACAAAATTGTTTTATGCCACTGTTTAAAGTAGAGCTTATTTGAGTGATTGGAATAGAGACATAACTGATTCGTTGGCGATAAGCGGAAGCCACTCCCATGAGACATATTGAACGAAGACGACAAAGCTGTGCTATATAAAGATTTGTGACTGATGTAAGAACAGGCAGTGTTTTGTTTAGCTATCAACGAAACAGCACACTTATAGTGCATGAGATGTTTTATTTTGCTTAAAACAGAAACTCATAAAGCCTATCCTGGAACCCATACATTAATGTAAATATTATGTATTGTGAAATACTACATTAATAATTTGCAATTATTATCTACAATTCACAGACTATTGATGGCAGTTCGGAGTAAAGCAGCGTGTATAAAATGACATTTCAAGTATTATAAAATAAAGTTAAAATAACAATTTATTATTTGATCTACTATTTGATCTAAACTAGTGATATTAAAAACGCTTTATTTCTAAGCAGACGACCGGAAGTAGAAAAGTTATGGAAGTTTTGAATCAGTCAAGGACGCCAACATTGGAAGAACTTAATAGCGAGGAGGTGTCAAAACATGTCGGGGGAATCATATTTGTTAGTATATTAATGGTCACAGGACTGACTGGTAACATTCACGTGTTGATTGTATTTGGACTAAAGATGAAACCGTCGAACCACAAAACTTTTATCTGTTTTCTCGGCGTCATGGATTTGATCACTTCCTGTGTTGGAATGCCTTTCATTCTTGTGGATTTGACACATCCCCTGACATTTTTTATGACAACTGCTTGTAAGATTCTACGGTGTCTTAACTATTTTACGGGTTTGTTTTCCATATTTATCATGCTTGTAGTTTCGACAGATAGATACAGAAAAGTATGCGAACCTCTAGGTTGGCAGTTATCAGTTAAAACATCTAGAATCGCGTGTGTGGTTGTGACATTGATTGCAGCGGGACTATCCTGGCCTGCCCTTATTCTGTTTGGCCACACTACCGTACAGACTGGATATGCCAATGTTACCGGCGTTCGCTGTGCTACAGCTGATGAATATATTAACTCAAGTTATCAATTAGTTTTCAACATTGCTATTATTGTCTTTGTCTGGGTGGCTTTTGTAGTCCATATTGTACTGTATAGCATTATTTGCCGAGTAATCAGGAATCACAACTTAAACAATTTACAAATTAAGAATATAAAATCGATCAAACGAGTTCCAACACCTGAAAGTGCTATTTCAACAACAGATATATCTGTTGTAAGTGTTTCAGACCCGTCACCACAATGCACAAGGAAAACTGACAAACGGCCGAATAACAGTACTGAATCTTCGAGAGGTGCAAAATCCCCCGTAGGTAGCCAGAAAAGTGGCATACACGTCAAGAATCAAGTTAAAAAGTTCCGCGAAACACGAAGAATGACAATAATTTTCTTCGCTATAATAGCAATATTTTTCATCAGTTATATACCTCACCTGACTCTCAAGATTGTTTTGTTCACACAACGGGGTTTTCTTAAAAGTCTCTCAAGACCGGAACTTCTTCTCTACAATACATTCATATGGTGTTTCTTCATCAACAACGTCGCCAATCCTATTGTATATATGTTCCTGGACATAAAATTCAGAGCGGAAGTGATGTCATTTTACAGACATTTATTCCTCGGTTAATTATACGGCTACTTGCACCCGTTTTTGGTAACTGGTACTACATGAACCTTTGGTTGAACAAATATAATAAACATTAAGGATCAGTCTGATAAACGTATGCGCTGACTACCACAGTTTAGTATTCTGCAATTTTAGAATTAAACCCGTTGTTCAGATTTGAGGGTAAATATTATAGCAATTGATTAAGAGTCCCACTATTTAGAAAAAAAATTAGTAATTACGGTTATTCAATGCGTCAGCTGTATTCGCTGCCAATATGCTGAGTGACCATCAAGGGCGTAGCTACCTATACGCAAATACGCTGGTGCGTATTGAAATTTTGTCAAATTGACAAAATTTCAACACACACCTGCGTATTTTCATGCTGAAACGATGTGTATTGGGCATGATTTGATACTAACTGGCAACAGACACGAAAATTTGGAAAGTCTTAGCGGCTTAACTCCCTATTTTTGCCCTTAATGATTATAAAACATGATTGTGCGTACTGTGTAATTACATGTACCCCTAGCTACGCTCCTGACCATAGCCCATATTTCGTCATAGTTTTAAACCGTGTGTTGATAACCTTTGCATTATAGCTTTGGCGAACACTGATGGCTCAGATCGGCCTGCAGAAAGTGGACAGTACTTGTTACAGATTTCTAAGAATCCATGGCTACGATCACTCTGATAGTCTTCCGTTTCGCATGACCTTCCTGATAAAAGAAACATGCAAACACAAGACTCAGACTTATCAGAAGATGTAGGTTTGAATCCTGCTAGGAGTCTTTGTTGTTCCTACTATGTTTTTTGCATACAGTTGTTTATCCTACCAAGAGGCATTGCCTAGAAATTAATCTTAACGAATTCTCCCATACCAATATGGGATCTGGAAAATTTTCAAATGTCTACTATTCTCTCATTATTATCAGCTATTCGGTTTGATTATGTTATCTGGCGCTGTTTATCGAATTATGGACTTTTGTTTTGGTGGACATGAAGTGTTGTTGAGCTGTGAACTTCATAATAGCCGGTGTGATTTGTTTTATTATATAATAGGCACACTTTCCATTTCAATTGAAAGGTTTTTCAAATGAATTAACTTGATTACAAATATCTGTTAACGTTACATCACAAACCATGCGACGTTAAGCCATTACGTCACCAGCGACATGAAGTAATATCTACCTCACGTGATCAGCCTCTGACTAATGAAATGTGTTTTATTTAAAGGTTATATAATAAAGGTTGTAGTTAACTTTTGGAAAGATCTCTAACGCCTTTCACTTCTGTCAATGCCATTGATTATCACGGACATTCCTAAAATTGGGACAAAATGATTACCATAACTGTCTGAAAACGGAACAGTTCGGTTTTTATGGTGCCGTAATGCGTCCAAAAGGTGCAGACAAAATGGCAAACAGTGTAATCGCTGATTAGAATGTGCCTTTACGAACAATCTGTCTGGGTCTGAAATGTTCGGCTAGAACTCTGTTTCAATACTTAGAATATTTACGGTATGACAGCTATCCATTGCATCAGCTCACTGTAGTTCTAATGCCCTGAGTAAATGCATTCTAAGTCGATCAGAATCATCTCTGTTCGCAGTGCTATGATGTATTGTGTCCTCGTTGTGGATCATTTTGCAAAATATTTACCGCGCCTGGAACAAGATTTAGCTATTTGCTAAACCCACTGCTTATCCCTGCAAACAGGAAAATCTAATCTGAATGGGCGTATTCGTAGCCAGAAACGAGTTTAAGCTGTAAGACTATGCTGTATAATACCGTTTTCCTTGCCGTGGGCATAGGGCGTCGGTTATTCCGACTTACATGAAAGTAGACATTGGTCACCAGCTTTTGTTTATCTTGTTTCTGAAATCACGGTCTTTTTTTTATATTTTTTGTCTGAATTACTTACACTTTGACTGATATACCACCCACCCCCTTCCAGAATTTGGGAATTGTCTGATAGCCTCAAGGGATTTTCCTTGGAGCCTCCTCAAACTGGCGCTTCTTTTGTAAAATACAGTGGTGATTCGTTATTAATAAAAGTGAGTATATTTCTTGACATAAGGTGAAGATATTTAATAGGCAATTATACGCTGAATAATTTAGCATCTCATACCGACTTTTGTAATTGACTCTTTGTCTAGTTGATTGAGCCGCGACACGACAGAACCAACAAAATGGCATGTGCGCCCAGCGAAATTTGTGTTGGCATTTTCATATTTATAAGCAGAGAAAATTTCATCCTCAGCTAAACTTAACATGAAAACAACCGTACTTATCAATAATTTGCTATTTATTAGCAGGTAAAATTTCATGCTCAGCTGAGTTGAGCATAAAAAAAGCTTTATAACCTTGGGACCAGCAGTTTTGAATTAATATGCTTTACATACAGCATTGCTATATATACATGTAGAGCAACATTATAGAAGACCGTTTGTAACCAACACAAAGATACCCTTTTTTGCCTGTATATAAACATTTTAGTCGTGTAAAGAGAATGTCTATAAAATTCTGAGTCTGATACTCTTCACAATAGAGTTACCTTACCTTAATTAATGTTAACACGTTTTTAATACATCAAATATGCGCATGCGCAGATGCATATTTCTTTTCCATATCCAGAGTGCAAGAAATAACTCATAATTGTTATTTAGAAAACTGAAAAATTGATGCTTTATTTTGCAAAATTAGAAATGACCTTTGCATATAAACTTTAGCAAATTTCAATTTACGATTGTTCTTTGGTTTATCAATTTTCTTAGCAACTTTTTGTCGTTCTTGTAGTGCAATGAATCATGCAATTTACCTTTAATTTCAAGCAAAATTGTGAAAATATGCGGGGAAACCTAGATATACTCTTAAGGGAAATTGTACTGTTCACGGTTTCTTATTGTGTTTCCGAAGAAATAACGCTTATTCAACACTAATTTTCAAAGACATGAAAGCACATATTGATGTGTGCTTTCTCTTGCGATGTTTTTGGTACACTGGTTGTTCACCAAAGACCAAATAAGGACAATTGTGTCATGAGCTTCTCTTTTTATAAATCAATGTTAAAATGCCTGATCAACTGTTCCGTATTAGCTCAGCAGAAAATCGGACCCCTGTTCCTTCTGAAATGCGTTCGTTTTATCTGAATCGGCTTTACCAGCTATCCTTTGGTATAATGGCCTTACACATGCATTTAACTTGAACTTGCGTTTTTGCTCATGAACCGTCTTTGGTTCCACAAAAAACACAGACTTTGAAGACAAAGCACTTGTTGCGTTTTCACTTTTGTTCAGTATATTTTAGCAATTGGATGGGTGACTTGCGATTTTACGTTCTTTTCAATAGTATTTGAGTCCTATCAGGACGATGGAAGGATGGTACATGTAATGACAGGCTGTGTGCAATGGAACCCCGTTTACAATTCGTTGCAGAAGCTCGAATTTTAAATTACCAAGTGGAAATTGAATTAAGCGTTTATCAGGCGTGCTTATAGGGAATGTTTTAAAGCCCTGTGAGCCACGACATGTCAAACCAACAAAGGGGCATGTGCGCCCAGCGAAGACTCAGATCAGCCTGGACATCCGCCCAGTCTGATCGGAGTCTTTGCTATGCGCTTAAAAGGGTAGCTAAGGGTCTAAGCTACCCCAATGCCGACAGCGAAGGCTCTGATCAGATTGGGTGCATGCCAAGGCTGTTCTGAGCCTTCCTGTAGCGCACATGCGTCTTCGTTGGTTTTTATCATGTTTCGACTCATGTGCGGAACGGTGCATACCCTATGAGACTGAACCTACAACGCAGAATGATATTGATGTACTCTGTTTACTCAGAACAAGTGTTCGATTAAGCAGGGTATTGTATATCAGTTGTTGAACTATTCCAAATGTTGTATTTACTTAAAGATTAAATAGTCAAGCTGTTTTACTGCTATTGATTGCTGCATCGGCTGAGTCCAATGCTAATATTATTCAGTGTTTGCCCCAGATCATAAACTTAAAAGATAACTCGAATTTTAATACTTTCTGCAGCTTTATAAGTAAGGACTTGTCACTGATTCATGAAGCCAGTCTTTACAAATAAATCTACAGACCACTATAAATTCAAGTGATCAGAAATGTACAGCCTTCACTGGCGCGTCAAATCAGCTTTTATATGACAAGTCAAACTGATATGAGAAATCAAACAGAAGTCTTGAAAGTCAAGTGATCAGAAATGTAAAGCCTTTATTCGCGCGTCACACCAGCTTTGATATGACAAGTCAAACTGATTTCAAGTCAAACATATGACAAGTCAAACTGATTTCTATATTTATTGCATTGCCGGCAGTAGGTCTTTGCTCAAAACACAATAATAGTGAAATGAAATTATCCTGGGACCAGTACTTTGATATTTTCTTTGCTTTTATTTTTCTTTTCTGTTTATTATTGTTTTCGTAAGAACCCTACCTTCGCGTTCTTTATTGTGAAGATTTCTTAACATAGCCTCTAACCTATATGAGTACTTTTTAGCTGTGTCATGGGAAGTTATCATAGGAATTATTTTTTTTTAATTTATTTATTTATTTATTTATTTATTTTTTTTTTTTTTGGGGTGGGGGGGGGGATTTTATCGATGTGTAAACGCCAGCGAATCACTCACAAACAGAAGAAAGCCCGTGGGGCTTTATGTTAAGTTTATGAGCGATTCGTCCACAAAAATAAAATTCATTTGTTATAATTCCAACGCGGCCATTTTTATCTTAAATTACCGAGCGTTTTAGAAGCTGCTGCAAAGAAACTAGTCCAAGTAGTTCCCGATTTCTGGTTCAGGGTATTTATCGAAGAATAAGCGCCGTTTTCTGTATGTTCTTGACCAATCAAACTGCGCTAAATTAGCAGTAGAAAATTGAGTTGAAATTATACCTGACACTGCCGCTTACATGGTCTAGAAAGTGTGAAGATTTTTCACAGTGACCTTTTCAAGCTATTCTGTATCCATCATTACTACCACATGCCAGACTCCCATAATGTTTTGATAACCAGATAAAGTTTTCAAACCTCTTGTATTGTTGCAGTAAAATAAACAAATACTGCTTAAACTGCAAATATATTATAGGGCTAAATAAGCACCAGCACTTAATGTACTGTTACAATCACAGTTTGGAATGAGTGATGAGGTCAAACAGAATCTGCTGCGATATGTGTGGCCTCTGTATCTTGTGTGCTGGACTGCTGAATAATTCCAAAATTCTTATGCTAATTTTCGTGCAAGTTGAATGGTCGAGAGCGAGCGGAAAACGGCCATTATACATCGACAAATGCCCTGAACTGGGATCTTGGAACTGTTTTCTTTGCGACGATTTCTTAGGTACGCAACGTAATCGAAAAGTTTCAAGTTTCCGAGTTGGAATTGTAAGAAATGAAATTTATTTTTGTGGATTTTATCGGCGACACACTCAAAAGCTTAACAAATGCCTTGGAGCTTTATCCAGTTTGTGATCCGCAGCCACAAAAATAAAATTAGATTTTATATTGAATGTGTGAACAACGAATACTTAGATCGGCTCGTGCATCGATCTGCGCTTACTGATTTATTTTAGCCACATTCTTCTTACTTTTTTTCCAAGACTGCAAAGCCTTATATGAGTATTCCATGTTCGCACATCATGAATTCTGAAAGTTAACATGTCTCTATCAACCGGGGCCCGAGGTTATAGAACTTTTTTCATGCTCAGCTGAGTTGAGCATGAAATTTTACCTGCTAATAAACAGCAAATTACTGATAAGTACGGTTGTTTTCTTGCTCAGTTTGGCTGAGTATGAAATTTTCTCTGCTTATGAATATGAAAATGCCAACATTAGTTGGCATTTTCATATTTATCAGCAGAGAAAATTTCATGCTCAGCTGAGTTGAGCACGAAAAAAGTTTTATAACCTCGGGGCCTGATTGTAAAACACAATAGAACTAAAGACATATACCCCAACTCCGTGTACTCGAGGCAAATAAACCTCTCATGACAAACAAGCCTCACCAAACCATTCTGGTTATCAAATTCATTTTTCAATAATCAGAAATAAGTAATAATAATAAATAACAATAACAAAACTAATGAAAAGTATCATTATAAGTATTTTAGAATGAAAAATAGCACAGTTCAAGTAGGCGCACAGCATTAAAACTTTATTTTTACACCCGCCGCTGATATTCTTTAAATGAACCTATTTGGAGCAAGTGTCTTTATCTGCCGCTGAACGATAGTTGCCCTCGTGTCGTGACATAAAAAAGCATCGTGACAACTGGGCGACTCGACGTTTATTATAATTATCAGTTATTATATATTTTACGTCTTTCGATTCCAGCTGAAAATAAAGTGTAAACATGAAAAAGAAGTCACTACTTTTCGACGTTCTTCGGGTGATGGCGCTATTGGTCGTCGCTAAAATTATTGAAGCAGTGCCGCATGGAATTTTAGCTCCCCTCACTAGCTTCATCACCCGATGATCATCGAAGAGTAAAAAAAACTCTTTAAAAAATATAGAAGCTCATGCAGTGTCATGACTTTGATACGACGTTGCTTGACATTTCGTTGACATTGATATGTACATAGTATTACAACAGAGGCTTTATCTGAAAAGAAGCGACAGCTTTGCCAAGAGTTAGCACTCCCGACTTCGGATCACGGAGACACGGGCTCGAGTCCCGCTGGAGGTGAGATTCTGCCTGAACCTAAACAGCGCTTCATTACACTGAGCCTTTCATAATCCCACTCCCGTTGTCCTGATATGACTGAAATGCTGTTTAAGAAAGTTAAGTCGCAAGTCATCCATGCAATTTCATTTGACCATCTGTATCACGTCGAGTGAATCAGCCGGGATCACAGGATTCAGCCATTTTTACTAAGAGAAACAACTTTTAACACGGAATTAAATGCTATGGGAAAAATATTATGCGTACACTGTTCGCCATGCTCCGAAAGCAATCTGTTACCATAGCCACTAAGAGTTCATATTGATATCTAAGTGACGTCATCAAAACGTCATTCCGCCAAGGCACTAAGCATAACAGTTGAAAATTCAATAGTTGGTATGGTAACAAATCTATGACGTCATCTCATTTATAATTCGAAAGGAGCATGCCATGCTCTTCACGAAATATAATTGAGTTGCTATTTGAAATACACAATAGAAAATTGTGATTTTTTCAAACCTATAAATCATTCTCAAATAATTTTAATTTCTTTTTAATTAGGGGAGTGGGGTTGGGGTTGGGGTGGGGGTAAGGGGAGGGGAACAGGGGAGACTGCTTGTTTGCTTTCCTGGACGACGAAGTTTTCCTAATTAGGTAAAGGTAAAATCAATGTCTCCAAATTAAAACGAAAGGGTTTGCTTCCAACGAAGCAGATTCTTTCCTTTAAGAGTTAACCCTCATTTAGACGCGAGGCAAAAATGAAAATGGCAAAGTAGCATTCACCCCAAAAGTTCCCAGGTACCTCAAATGAACTCCGAACCCTGAAAGGGGCTACTTTCATTCATCTTTTTACTATTAGTAAGTACTTTTTGTATAACTTTTGATTATACTGTACTACTTGGGTAAAATTTTGTGTTTCTTATTTGCTTTTAATACATGTATACTGTCCATGTGTATCTTATACCATATTGTTTATATGCACCAGTCTCTTTTTCACTTCCTGTTAGGGACTGTTTTACTGTTCTGCCTTTCACACTGCGTTGTATCTTTTGAACTATTATGGGTTTATACTATTACATTCTGCCTCAAAGGAGGCATATTTGCACTAAGCATCTTTGTATAAGAATATACGTTCTTTGTCCCATAACAGCGACATTGTATCGCTGTAAATCACTATCAGCATATTTTCTTGAATCACTCTCATTTCTATCTCCACCACGGACGAAAGTCCTACATGTACTTAGTATTCTTTACTAGCAATGGAAATCATTGTTTGGCTATTTTGTATCAAACGGCTGTTGCATATACTTCAGTTCTGTTTTGCATAAATAAGTGGCAACAGATGGATCGGCTGAGTCAATTTAAGTAATAAATGTTAAAAGGGTTTATGTTGTATATACATTTCTTTGAATCATTATTTTAACGACGTGACATGTGCGAACAGGAAAACTTGAATTATTTAGCCCATGCGAGCATTCTGCTCTCTGCATAGTTTGTTCGCATATACAATATATAAATCCTCGGGAATACAAAAAATAAAAGGCAAAGACTCTAAAGTGAGCGAGTGAATGAAACTCGGGCTAACATCCCACCAATAACGAGGTCATACGGAGACGGGACCTCGGTTTAGAGTCTCATTCGAAAGACTGGAGAAGCGGGGATCGCTCTTGCGAGGGTTTGGATCCAGTGAAACTAGCTTGGGTCGCCAGAAATCTATACTAAACAAAAATAAAAATTTACGAGTTTTCATTTCATAGTTCCAGCTAACATATTACATATTACATATTAAAGGTTAATATGGAATATATCGAGTATGACAGACGTCTGATTATTTAAATCAAGGAAAATTATAAGTTTATTTCTGTTCTGTCTGGAGTTATCTAACTTATTCCTACTTTAATAATAAGACCGTAAGTTTAATAGCGCACGCGCTGATGAATGTTTTCTTGTGCACAGTAAATAACAGTTCCAGTGAGCACAGAAAACAATTAAACGCTGAAATCTACTACTTTATCCTTAATACAATTGTGGGGCAAGATATAGTGTCGAAAAATCATATGTAGACAAACTGGCCGCACGAAATCCTCGCGATTTCAGCTTATTCAATACCTCACGTGAATTTTTAATCGACCAAAAAGGTTTTTACCCGACCTTTCATAGACCTTTTTCACAATATTTGATAACATGCTTTTTGATTGTAGTAAGACAAGAAGTTAGCAATTTAGATAGTTCGGTAGTCGTGCATGAGCTGGAATTAGCAATCAGTCGTGCTTTTATTGTCGCTTATGAAGTTTAGGTATCCAATAGAATGTAGGAAAATTAGTATATTGGCATACTGAAAATTCTTAATTTACATTGGACAGTCGATTCAAAGACTGACTAGACTAAGTGTCAAAAAGGGTCTAAATGATATAAAAGATGATGATCTAGAATAAGAGTCTTAACCAATCTAAAATTTCAGATTTCTCAGAATATATCCTCTGATCTCAAAAGACGAAACTAAAAAAAATCTGCACTATGAGTGATGAACGGGGCAACGTTTTACGGCCGCCACACGACACAACACCAGCTGCAGTGAAGTAAAATAAAAATCTGAAAGAGTTTCTTCAAGAGCAGAGACAACATTCAGAAGAAGGAACATGGGCCAGATTAGATAGTCTTAAAAGCATTACACTTAACATGCTCTCGCTCAAACCAACGATTACAGATTCATTTAGAGATTCTGCAATTTCTTTGCGACACTTTCGATAATCTCTTTTCCAAGGAAGTCTATATTTAAGACCTTTCGCTATTATCGAGCGAATCCCTAAATAAGAAGTGATTATTAGTTGGGTTAGATCTTATTAATTTCCTGATTGTAGTCGGGCCTTCAAGGGTCTAATAGGTGGATTTGTTTTGCTCCAGCGTTCCAGCTTCGGTGCTTCTACAGAGGTTTTGTTATTGTTGTTGTTGTGTTGTTGCTTTACGTCCACGGTAAACAGCTATGGTCATGTCGGGACGGTCAGTTAACCTAACCACACTATTCCTGGGCAGGCTTAGACCTCCTAACCAGTACTAAGTGTCCATACTTTCACCAGTAACTGACAACTGCCCTTCTTGAATCAGTGGAAGGGGGAAAATGACCGTAGAAAAGATTTCATGATCAATTTCCACGAAAGTATGTGGCCGGACTGGGTATCGAACCCGGTACCTCTGGCTCTTCAGTCAGACGCGCTACCGACTGCGCTACGCGGCCCGGCGTGGTTTTGTTATTGATTCAGCACAGTTCTATATTTTATTTACATGGTTTTTGCGATGACCAATGGGGACCAAACAACTATTTATCTGATGAACCATGGCAAAACTCAGGATGAGAATACCTGCAATGCATCTGATTCTCAGTCCTACAATATAACAGGTGCATGTTCTTTTGTATAAAAAGTTAGAAGAGTATGGCTTCATACTTTCTGAATAAACTGATACACATTCTTACTGAGGAAAGAAAGAAAACGAATAAATAAATGGAAGAATAAGAGTAATTAGCCAAATTTTTATTTCCACAATACAACTTTTTGTTATAATATTTATGCCATGTTAAAGATCCGAGCCTGAATGGTTTCTTAGCAAACTTTGACACAAAATTTTAATGTGTGAAATAGAAAAAAGAAAAGAAAAATGAAAAAAAAAAAAAAAAAAAAAAAAAAAAAAAATAGAATAAGAGTATTTTTCCCGAGTATCGCTCCCACCGTTCAATAACTCCTTCTTTAAATGTACACTTTATTCGAAGATTTTAGTTTACGCAGTTCCTGAAAAAAAACAACTGAGGCACACATTTTTTGTGATTAGAAAGAGAAATGAAACGAAAGATAAGAGCAATGAAACTGATTGTCAATCTCACAATACAACAACTCATTGTCTCTATGTACACCAAGTTTGAAGATTCTAGCTTGTTTGATTCCTGAGAGAAGTGCGACACAAAATTTCAATGTGCGCAATAGGTAAAGACCGCACAATTAAAAAAAAAGAATAAGAGCAATGAATTAAGACACGATAACTCATTCTTCATATGTATACAAAGTTTGAAGATTTTACCTTGCATAGTTCCTAAGAAAACTGTGACATAAATTTACTTAGAAAAGACAGAAAATGGACAAATAAATATCCAAATTAAAGCAGTGAACTCGATGTTCATTTCCGCGTTTCAACAACTCATTTTCCATATGTACCAGTATATCAAGTTTGAAGATTCTAGTGCAATTAACTGTCTTTTCATGTTTGATGGTTTGATTGTTTTAAACCTTATCTTGGTTTAGTTGGTTCCAAAATATATTGCAAAAATAAAGTTTTAAGGGTCTGTATGTTCATGGGAATTTGTTAGTGTTCCAATATCTTGGGAAATGCAGGATATTATTAGTGGACAAGAGGACCGTAGCTTATTGTGGATTGCTGGGAAGGGAGGGCTGTTTCTTTTGGCTGCTTTTAGGGAGCACATTGGTTGAACCTTATAATGGTTTAGTTAGTTTCCAGGTAACTAAGCCTGAGTGTGAGATTAAGGAGGTTGGATACACATTAATTTTTTGGGAAATGGAGAAAATTATCAATGGGCAAGAGGACCGTAGCTTCTTTCTTATTGCGGGTTGTTGGGAGAGGAGGGTGGTTTCTTTTGGCTGTTTCTAGGGAGCAAATGTGTTGAACCTTATAATGGCTTAGTTGGTTTCCAGGTAACTAGGCCTGGGTGTGAGATTAAATAGGTTTGATACACATAAATTTTAGCCCTTATTGTCAATAGACAAAAATTATTTATACGACGGTAGGGAAAGTCGGATTGTGGTCATATAGATAGGTTCTGGGGCATATACTGGGTTGGGAGTTTTGTCATGAGCATTGTTATTAGTAGGGGTTTGATGTGGATCCAGGAATTTTGGGAAGTGAGTTGGGTAGGTGATAAGCAACAAGGGCTCGAATTAAAGAAAATTTGGGGAATTTTTTCCTTATTGTATTGGAATCTATTAATATTCTGGTGATGATATTCGTTTTGTCCAGGTATTCGAAGACTGCCTTCTGTATTGTATTTGCGTGTTTCTTTGTGGGGGAGACAGAAGCAGTCTCAGGTCTATTGTGTGATAGTCTAACTTGAATATGGTTGATTCTAGATCTTTAATTGTTATGGGCCACACAGTCGAAGAAGATATGGTTGCGATCTTCTGCGTCATTGCAGTGGGGACATAGGCCGGACTAGTTGGCGTAGTGATAGCAGCCCAGCCCGCAGTGTCCTAGTTTTAGTCGGGAATAGGCTATGTCGAAACGTCTATTGGGACTATATACTTCACATTGAAGTTTCACCTTTGGTTGGACAAAATGGAAAGTGTGACCCTTGTTGCTATAGGTCCATTGGGATTGCCATTTTTCGGTTACTGCTTCATTTATTAGGGAATAAACTTCCAATTTTGAGAGTTTGGCATGGTCGTTACTGCCAGTGGTCATACATGGCCTATGTTAACCGCTAAAAGCATCTGGAAATCTTTTTCTGAAATATGAGTGATGCCCTGTAAGCTGCATTTTGCAGTATCCGGGGCATCACTCATACATCAGAAAAGATTAACAGTTAACGAAGGTGAAATATAATCACAACATCATGCACTAGGTTACATATAGAAGCAGCAATGCAAAAAAATCAATTTCAAACCAAACAAAAAAATGACCACTAAAACCATCTATATTGCACCCCTTTCCATGTGACTGCTGTTTCAGTTGCAGCTACAATTCAAACAAGTCTTGTCAATTATCGTAAAGGTAAAGGCTTTTGGAAACAAAACTGCTTACAAGATGAAGATTAAAAGGTTCTAAACAGGAAAAGGTCTTGCAAGTTTGAAAATATCTTCGAAAGGAAGTGATTTTTTATGTTTGTAAGGCATGTAGCTAAATTTAACCCACCAGATTACCCTTAGCTGAAGTCTAAGTTTTTTTTATTGATTGATTTGATGCTTAACGTCCACGGTAAACAACTATGCTTAGACCTCCTAAGCGGTTAACCAGTACTAAGTGCACATTCTTTCGCCAGTAACTGACAACTGCCCTTCTTGAATCAGCGGAAGGAGAAACGAAAGTATTAGGCCAGGCCGGGGAAGTCATAGTGGATTGGATATATTTTATTTCGCAAAAGAGTTAATAGAGATTTTACAATTGATAGTGATGTTTTATGTATCATAATAATTGTAGTTCTAAGTTCAAAAAAAAGTATTGAACCCCATGGGGCCTGAAGTTCTTTTGCTGTCTCTGAGCCATTGGGCCAATACTTTTTTATTGTCATCTGCCATGGGGCAGACACATTTTGTCTTCATCTCCAGCCATGGGGCACTTACTTTTTTAAGCTAGGTTTCTAGTATGTATCCTAGCATTTCTAAGTGCAATGCCAAGAGTTGCAACTGTTGTGAACATTTATGTACCGACTCTACTATCACTTCATCTGTAAATGGTAGGACTTTTTCAGTAATTAACGATTCTGATTTGGATTGAAAATCAGAGAATCTGATATATGTTTTAACTTGAAACACACAGAACTGTAATATGCAATATGTTGGACAAACTTGTCGTAAGCTGAAGACTAGATTTGGTGAGCACTATCGTAAGATTTTAAAGGCTAAAAAGATAGATACTTTTCTATACCAACATTTTAAACGTACTGGTCATTCTCCTGATAATGTTTCAGTACAAATATCTGAGAAGTTATCATATGATCATAATTCTTCTGCTCGATTCAATAACATAAAAAGATTCGAAACTGAATTAAAATGGATAAAATTATTGCAATCAGCTTCTCCACTTGGTTTTAACGATAACATCTACCATGAGGGAAATATCTCTAAAATGCCAGATTTTGATGTGTTTTCTCTATTAGAAATTCGAAAACGTAAATCCAGATCCCATGGTATAAGACAAAAAGGAAATGATAAACGTAAAAGATGTGCTGCCAAAAAATCTAACACTTCTCTTAATGATTTATCAACAAAATTATTGGAACATGGCCGACATGCTATGCTTTCAATTCTTAGTTCCCTACCCATTCCAGTCTTACGCAAATTGGATATAGAGGCTAATAGGTTTTACGATAGAAATCACCAAATGTACGAAGCGGCACTTCTGACTAGATGTTATACTCAACACGCTCTCCGTCCACTAATTGATTCTGAAATCAATCATAAAAGAAATTTCATTAAAATCCCTTTCATTAACAAAGGTATTGACTTTATAGATTTACCTAGTATATTTCAGGATAAATCTGTTACATCTTCCATACCTGATTATTTCCAAAATTCTGAACCACCTATTATTTGTTATAAGTATAACAAACCGATTAGAAGTATCATATTTAATTTCAATAAACTTGTGTCTGATCTTGACATCGATGCTAATACTCCTGATTCATGAGATTGTAAAGATTCCAAATTTATTTACCCATCAGCAGGTCATGTTGTGACTGGAAATTTGAAGATCATCCCGGATTCTAGAATTCGTAACATTGTTTCTAAGGGTCCTAAGTATAGATTCCCTTCCCATATCGATTTCAACAGATGTAGGGAAGAAATTGCCTCTGCATTAAATGATTTTGGTAATCGTTGGTGTAAACGAGAGGGTGTTGAAAGTAACGCTTTAAAGAAATGGAAACTAAGTATCTTTAATATTGTGGATAAACGTATAAAGTTTTATTCACACAATACTAATCTTTTACCTCCTAAGCCTAAATCTTCCTTTAGATATTTGAAGCAGGGTATCCAGGATTTTCATAGGAAGTATGTTTTGGTTCCTGCTGACAAGGCCGCAAACAACATTGTTGTTGTTTGTCGGATGCACTATATTAACACTTTGAAGCAGGAACTTAACGGCACCACGGCTTACGAAGAGACTTTTACAGATGAGAAGACTGTCGTTAATAGCCACTCAAATAACTTGCCTTTAAAGTTTGCTGTAAACGTTAAGGAACGCCAAGACAAACTTCCTACGATGTATTGGTTACCTAAGCGTCACAAAAAACCGTATAAAGCTAGATTCATTGCCAACTCTAGCTCTTGTACTACTACAGAATTATCTAAATTATTAACTTCTTGCCTCACTGCTGTGAAATCTCGTGTCATTTGGTACTATGAGACAGTGTATGAGAGGTCAGGGAAAAATATGTTTTGGTCTATAAAAAATTCTGGTGAGGTACTGTCAAATTAATATGAAATTAGGCCATACATGTGTAAATCATAATCATAAATTTTCTTGAAAATTGAAAACCGGTAACATGATTTTTTGGAATGCTGAATGTTAATAGTTGAAAAAAACACAAAATTTAGGAATGCATATACATGTAGTTTCGTGATTATTTTTATGCTAAATACTTTTAGTTTTTGTAAATTTTATCATCTATTTGCATCACCAAATCCTTTATTGTCGACCCCACTTGCGGTGAGCGAGATATAGTTGTTACAACTTCAGTTCGGTGTATATGCGAATGTGCGTTAGTGCGTGCGTGCTTTCGTGCGTCCATCCGGATTTGTCCGGGCCATAATTTTTACATTTATGGATGGATTTCAAAACAATTTGGCACAATTGTTCTACTTGATGAGTAGCAGTGTCATTTGAAACATTTGGTCAGGTAGGTCCGAGGTCAAGGTCACACTTGAAGGTCAAATAATAAAATGGTCATAAATTGAGCTTGTCCGGGCCACAACTTCTACATTTATGAATGGATTGCAAAATAATTCGGCACAATTGTTCTCCTTGATAAATAGAAGTGCCACTTGAAACATCTGGGCAGGTAGGTCCTAGGTCAAGGTCACACTTGAAGGTCAAATGATAAAATTGCCATTAATTGAGCTTGTCCGAGCCATTACAGGAGAAGAACTAAATAAGCAAGTTGCTTTCGTTCCAATCCTAGTATATTTTGTATGTTGTAATATATATATGTTATGAAAAAAGAGAAATAAATATGTTTAAACCAAATGATAAAATTGTCATAAATTGAGCTTGTCCGGGCCAGAACTTCTACATTTATGCATGGATTTCAAAATAATTTGGCACAATTGTTTTCCTTGATGAGTCAAAGTGCCATTTGAAACATTTGGTCATGTAGGTTCAAGGTCAAGGTCACACTTGAAGGTCAAATGATAGAATTGTCATAAATTGAGCTTGTCTGGGTAATAGCTTCTACACTTTTGGATAGATTTCAAAGTTAATCGTCACAATTGTTCTTCTTGATGAGTAGAAGTTCCATTTGAAACATTTGGTCAGGTAGGTTCAATGTCAAGTTCACATTTGAAGGTCAAATGATAAAATTGTCATCAACTGAGCTTGTCCGGGCCATAACTTCTACACTTATGTATGGATTTTAAAATGATGGGGCACAATTGTTCTCCTTGATGAGTAAAAGTGCCATTTTAAATATTTAGTCAAGTAGGTCCAAGGTCAAGGGTACACTTGAATGTCAAATGATATAATGGTCATATATTGAGCTTGTCCAGGGCATTTCTGCTACATTTATGCATGGATTTCAAAATAATTGGAAACAGTTGTTCCCCTTCTTAATGAGTAGAAGTGCTATTCGAAACATTTGTTCAGGTAGGTTGAAGGTGAAGGTCATTTTTGAAAGTCAAATGATACAATCGTCATAAATAGAGCTTGTCCAGACCATATCTTCTATATTTACGGATGGATTTCAAAATAATTTGGCACAGTTGTCCTCCTTGATGAGTAAAAGTGTCATTTGAAGCATTTATTGTGGTAGGTCCAAGGTCAAGGTTACACTAAAACTGTTGAGCTTGTCCCAGCTATTACTTTTACATTAATGCATGGATTTCAAAATAGTTTGGCACAATTGGTCTCCTTGATGAGTAAAAATGTCATGTGAAATATTCATTCTGGTAGGTCCAATGTTGTATTTATTTTTCTTTATACACTGTCGAGTGGTCGGAGTTAATTTAGTTTTCCATTTATTTCTCAGACAAAATAGATCAATATATCTGCATATGGAGCTTTTTATTATGATTAAAGTTTAGGTTACTATTATTATTACTAGAAAATGAAGTGTTTCTATGAACATATTGACACTTAAATGTGACATGCATTTTTGACTAACAAATCACCTTCATCTATATCATGCATTATGTGACAATGTTACCGGTTTTCAAATTTCATGAAATTCCTCTGGTATAAAGATGAAACGTATGGCATATTTTCCAGGAAATTTCATAGGTTGACACTGACTGGAACATACATAAACTTTGGGATGCTTTTTGTTTTTTAATAGTTTTAGTGTCGCTTTTAGTCATATTTTCTGACTTAATGTTTTCAAAAAAGTTTAGTTTGCACGTTTGCATTAGCATAAATGGAATCAAAGATATCCATATGGAACCCTTTAACTATTCTAGTTCACACTTTGTGAAATTGAATCAAGCCGATGATTTATGAATGGTTAATTATAAGGCAGGTATCACAACAAAATGGGAGTACTTCAAGGTGCTCTCATGAGACCTTAATACCAATTCTCAGTAACCATCGAGAATGGTTGCTCACGCCTAGTCACAGATTTTAACGAAACTTTCTGAGCATGTTTGTTGTCACTCAAAAAGTAAATATTGAAATACAACTACCTATATTTTATGGTCCGTTTCCATGGTAACGGGATTTATATTTTTTAGCCTGAAACTCTAAAAATATCAGTGAAAATTGACTTTTTTGCACAATTACATCTTCTAAACTTTATATATTTATTGTAAATCGTAAATTGTTCTTTCAAATATTACTCAGGATAAATTCTATAGCGAGTTACTAAAACGAATTCAGTTGACTGTAGAATGGCACATGTGCTTCAATGGTGGGTGGGGTATCAAGATATTGAAATTCGTCGTTTTTCATTATTTTAAACCCAATATTCCAAAGCCCCGCGGGCACTCTGACATATCGTTACATATTCACTCTGAAGAATGGTACTTCATGTATAACATTATAGAAAAAACATGCGTGGGAAGTTACCATCTTCTTATCGTTACCATGGCAACAATTATGTTACCCTTTTAAAAACCAAAAGTGGAAGAATCACATTTAAATTAGCCTCTGTTCATCCAGACCACTTTAATACTGCAATATGTTAGTAGATAAATACAATTTATTAGTCAGTTCTTTGCTTTACTACAGTTTATTGATTGTGGGCCCAGATGGGAAGGTGTTAAGGGTAATTTTAGAGGCCCGAACAGGGGAAAATTTTGTGCCAAAAATAGGCAACAAGCCAGATATGGTTTACCCCCTACCCCCTTCCCCTATCGGGAGTTCTGTAGAGTACAATTTTCTTAAAGCCTAGTATCTTACAAGTATTTTGCAACATGAAAGGTCTCCGGCGATGGTCGGGTTACGCAATAACAGCATGTTACAAACGTTACCAATCTAAAACATAAATAAGATATAAAACTATTGAAACTTACAAAAGTATGGAAGTCACATTCACATGTTTAAAATCATAATATGGTCTATAAGAAAATCCAGTAGCTACAAATTATGACTTTTGAAAGATCATTTTAGCTTTCATGGCGTTACATACGTTACATTTTTCTTTACACTTCATTAAAAGTGCTGTTTTCATCCAAAATATTTTATTCTAATAAGTTTTTCTTTCCAAATTAGACCATAAGGTTGTTTTTGTCTAAAAGACAATTTATTTATCATTTCGACTCAGTCATTATTATTATCTTATCTTTTATACTTTGGGAAAAATAGGATGTTGAAAACACTACACTCTTAGACAATATTTCATATCTCAATTATCACTTGCTGGGCAAAAAGACATCTATGGTTATCTCCTCTCCACCTCCTCTCCGTAGGAAGTTTAAAGGTCATAATTTACATAATGCCTAATGTCTTACAAGTATTTTATATGTTAGCCCTCTGGCAATGGAAGCACTATGCTGTAACAGCTTGTTAGAAACGTTACCCATCAAAATGGGAAATCTAATATAAAAATATTGAAAGTAAAGTAAGCACGGAAGTCACATTCACACGTTTAAAATCATAATATGTTCTAACTGAAGAATACAGTAGCTACACTTTAAGATGTTTTAAAGATCATTTTAGATTACGTTGCATTACATACGTGATATTTGTCTTTGCAAATGAATGAAAAAATAAATAAATAAATAACACTCCAGTAATTGCTGTTTTCATTCAAAGTATTTTCTTTTTGTAAGTTTTCCTTTCCGTATTAGACCTTACGTTTGTTACTGTCTTAAAGGCAATTTATTCATCTTTTCAGATCAGCAAATATTATTGTCATATCATTTATACTTTGGGAGAAATAGGCTGTTGAAAATAGTACCCACATACAAAATATTCCATATCTTAATTATTTATTGCCATATAATTCAAATGCTTGAATAACGATATGGGAATTAAAAACAACAGTATAAGGTAACACTGCCCCTGTCAGCCTATTGAAACGGCAAGGATGGGTGGGACAATATGTTGAACGCATCTCTATCACGTTTTCTGATAGCCCCTTGGCCGTAACTATCCCTTATAAATGTACCTGTGACTTTTTTTTTTAAATCATATAATTTGAAGATACGACGTAGAACAGTTTGGTTTTCTTTTGTTAGCAGTTTCTTCATAAAATAAGAAAAATACATTCTGGTTTGTTTTTGGTCATTAGCTATTACTAGTAGTGGTGTAAACAACATTAACGTATAAGATAGCTCATTACCACCTTTCAAGGTTCTTCACTGTCTCTTAGAAAATAATAACAAATAAATAGTTGCAGCCCTAATGATCTTTTGTGTACAATGTACATGTATCTTTGAACACTTTCATCAGCTAGTAGACCTTGGGCTGGCCATAGACCCCCTTTCACCCCCTCCCCCATACACACCCCCCAGGGGGAGTTTGTACCCTATAATTTTCTACAACTACATTATATCAGAAACAAAATGACACATGTTAGCCCTCTGTACGTTAGGGCATTAATGTTTAACTTTGACTCAATTACGTCTTACCAAATTAATATATTCACGTTATAATAGAAAATACGCATTGTTACACACATGTAAGTATTCGCCCTAAATAATGTTGGGATTAGTATGCTGGTACATAAATCGCTGTTTCAAAGTAATTGACAAAAATACGAAAAAAAATATGAAATGTATCTTTTTTTTAAGAATATAACATACAAAATGATGAGAAACTCAAGAAACTTAACATCAGCTGCTGTAGTCTTTAAATGTTATTTGCATTCCAGTATATCTTAAGTAGACACTGCTGTACATGTAAATTTGAAGAAACACCAATGTTATGTGTTTTCAAACTTAAAAAACATCGGATAGTGTATATTTGAAAGGTAGTCCAACAGTAACATTACGTTACATGTTTGTAATATGTCTGAGGATAAGATTTGTGAGTAACCTGTTACCACAATATTAATTCCCGGGCGGCATAAAGCATTCATTGTTGTAGAATTTCCTTACCACTGGTACTCAGATGGTACATTCATCTCTTTGAAATACACAAGGACTCAGCAAGACGCACATAAATCGTTACAGCTGAAGCAGTTCAATCTCAGTCTCACTTAAAAGTGACATTATAAAAATTATTTTATTTTTAATTTTATGCATCAAATGAAGTAAGTATAAGTTGATATAAGATGCAGCTTTCACTATTTAGGTTTAGAGTCATAAAAGGGATAAAATTTTTGCTACCTGTGCTGATTGATTGAGCCATTCAACTGCCCTACATACAAATATGTGACTGTGACTGCCAGGTGAGGCAATCAAAAGCAGTATCAACTCGACTGACCAGCATTAACACCATTATTGCTATGCTGTCAGTCGCTTCTTCAGCCAACACCCTCTTTGCACAGTAAGCGCTTTGCATAGGTTAGAAAACGTGTGAATCCTGTGATCATAACTTGCATGTTAAATTGTTATCCACGTGATCTGTTTACACAGCCCCCATCGAATATATTGCAACATATTAACAATATGAAAATTTAAGGATTATAGAAATGGACATTGTTTATAACGCAAACAGCATTCTGTCATCATCCTGTTGGAGTTCTATTTGTCATTCTGTTGATACAAATATTTAGTTGTAACTACCAATGACTAAAGATGTTACGAAAGACAAATTTCAGTCAGACGATTTTCAGTATGTTAGCTTCTTAATACCAATTCTCTGTAAGCAACAGATTTTTCATAAAACGCAAGGTCGGAAGTTCTTCTTCAAACTTTCTCACTTTGTGTAAAGTCAGACAAAAACCAATAATTGGCATCTCATTTTTTCGTTTGCGTTGTGTTTTGCCATGGTAACCGCGTTTTTTTTTGTTTTTGCAGAAAAAATGCCAAAAAATTCAATAGAAATTTGCGTTTTTCGCTCTTGTATATCACCGAGAATAGACAAGGCTTGATCAAAAACTCTTTAAATCTACAAAGTAGGGACCTATGTGATTAACATGAAATATCACAACAACTTTGTTAGAACGTTATTTGTATACCTACTGGTCCTCAAATGTGGGTGGGAAAACCACATATCGCAAAACACAGTTTTTAGGCATTTTTAAGCATCTCTTTTTAAAAACGCACACTTCTATGACACATTTGCATACTTTAAAATAAACGAGGAAACTTTTAATTTTTGGAAAATTAAAAAACACAGTAGGGCAAAGCTGACATCAGACCGTAACCATGGGAACAAGTCATACCACATGCAAATAAATAAAAAACAGAAGCTTACACTGAAACCACACTATTAAAATCAAATTAAATGCATTGCAGCTATAATTATTGGTCCAAATGCTGTAGAAATATTAATTAAATATGGTTTGGTGAGAGTTTGACACCTCAAGGGTTGAAAGTCCCTTTTATATTCATTTAAAGGGACAAAAAGGGGCAAAATATGGTCAAAATTACCATACATCACTGATAAAAAATAAACCAGAATGTATTTGTTTCTAATATCAAAAGATTTTTTATGAAGAAACTGCTATCAAAGCTTTTAAAAGCAGTGGCTTTACCTTCTGTGAAGTTCTTTTTTTTAATTAATTTTTTCCGCCTTACTGCCTTTCTGTTTTTTCTTCTCTTTTTGCATTTTGTAGCTTTATATAACAAAATTTCATGTATGTTACTATCTTTCAAACTCAACTGTAAAAATTCTAAAAGAAAGATGCCATTATGAAATACTTTGATTTTTGGTATAATAACCAAGTAAATAGCAAAACCAGGTTTGCACGTTCAGAATATGTCACGTTCTAAACATTACAATTTGAAATATATAAAGTATTCTGTGTTTCGTCACGTATAAAACACTCCTCATGAATCCCTAAAACTACTCGCGGGTGAAAATGTAGATTGGCCCAAGTACACAAAATATCATAAGAACTGCTAGACTTATATTTGTTATTGTTTTCTATGTGAAAATGAAAAAAAAAAAAAACTGATTAGAGATATCATAATGAACGATCTTATACATTAATGCTATTTACATCACTAATAGTATTAGCTTTTATGATAAAGACAAAATGTATTTGTTTCTAATATTAAAAGATTCTTTTATGAAGAAACTGCTACCAAAGAAAATAAAATGATTTTATCTAAAAATTATTAGATTTTAACGAATATAGTCATAGGTAACGTATATTACCAATCTTTATGGCCGAGTGAGATGCTTTCAAAATATTCTGCCACTGTTCCTAGCTGTTTTAATAGGCTGACATATTCAACAGTATGCTTTGCCGTTATTTTCAACTCCAACAGTGAAATTCAAGCACTTGAATTATACTGCAAGTGATAACTGCAAATATGTTACATTTGTAAGATGCTACTGTGTTCAACATCCTATTTCTAACAAAATATATAACATGGGATAATAATTTTTGCATATCAGAAAAGATGAATAAATTGCCTTTAATACAGTAATAAATATATGGTCCAATATGGAAGGAATAATTTACAAAAAGAAAATATTTTGAATGGAAATAGCAATTTTGATGGAGTGTGAAGACAAATATCTCGTATATTACACCATGTTGGCTAAAGTGATAATTTACACATCATAACTTTTAGCTACTGTATTTTTCTAATAGAATCTACAATAATTTTAAACATAGGAAAGTGAATTGTCTTTTTTATATAATTTTCAATATTTTTATGCTATGTTTATTGTTGTAATTGGTAACGTTTATAACAGGCTGTTACAGCGTAACACCCCATTCGCCAGAGAGCTAACATGCTGCAAAATACTTCTAAGATACTGGGCTTATAGAAAATTATGGATACAAAACTCCCCCTTGGGGGTAGGTAAACCATATTTGGCTCATGGCCTATATATTCCAGAAGTAAAATAAAAATTGTATGTGTTTTGAGTGTAAATTTCCCTTCTTTCTCCTTTGGGGGCCCCTCTTAAAGGCTAACATTAGTTTGTTCACAGCATCTTTTGTTTCCTCCTGTATTCTCATATGCAAAGTTTAATATTTTGTCAATTAGTGCAACGGTTACATATGATTGGATTATAATATCGTAGAGATATTTCACATTTTCGATACCCCTGCCCCCTATTTTTGAGCCCTTTATGAGCCCCTTTTGTGTAAAGCAAATGGCCTCAAAGCATACACAGTGCCATAATACAATGCATAATATATTCACAATAGCATTTAAGCATATTTTTGTGTTGTCAGTGCTGTTTTTCTAGAAATGAAACAAGATATTTATGAGTTTTTTTATTGAAAATGTCACCTTTTACCCCTTTTGGCGCCCCTTAATGGCATAAAATTAATTATTTCACAGTATCTGTTGATTGTTAACACAAGAGTGATATTGAAATAATAATTCTGACTGTATGAAATTGTTCTTATCACACCACATAGAAATAAATGATTTTTTTTTCAACAATATTGTATTTTTGTAGTTTTTCAATAGGGGAGGTTTTGTTGCCATGGTTACGACTATATGATGGTAACTTCCCATACATGTCTTTTCGTTTCATGAATTTTCAAATCCCACTGTAAACTTTATAAGTATGCGTATATGTCAGAGTGCCCGCGCAACTTTGGTGTACCAATTCAAAAATGCCTTAAAAATGACTTTTTCCAGGATCTGCTTACCCCACCCACATTCCATGGTATGTGAGACTACAACAGCAATTCAGTAAGGGAGATATTAAAACTTATTATTATTTATAAAGGTCTGCATTTTTACAAAGAAGACATATTTAGGCCAAATAATGGCAATTTTAACAATACTAAAAGGACTAAAATGTTCAATTTTAAGAAATTTTTGGTTCATTTTTGGCCAAAATCTTTGGAAGCCGTTACCATGGCAACGGAAGTGTGAATGAATGAAACAGAGGTCATTCATTTGTTTTTGTGAAACATCTCACACTGTCAGCAAGTTTGAACAAAATCTGAGTCCATGCCTGAGCTACCCCAATTATAAAATTCTTGATGGTTACAGAGAATTGATATTAAAGTCTAAACTGAGATAAGTAAATGCATATTTGCTGTTGTTAGGTTCATGATATTAAACATGCAAAGTAACAAGAAAATCCATGCGTGGGAAGATTTGGACCCCCCCCCTTTGGACAGGAATACTGCTTTAAGTCGGACCAGTTTCAGTGATCCCCACTCATTTTCTTATTTAGAAGCAATATGAAGCTGGTAGCTATTGCTCAAGATGAAATATATTTTGAATAAAACAAACATATTCAAAGCAACGGCTGCATATATTTATTAAAAAAATATATGGTAACAAAACTTCGATGAACCCTGTGAAAATAAGGGGACAGGGTTACAAAACGAACCAAAACTTGCATGAACAGGGAATCTATTCTAATATCTTTATGGTATATTATGTTAAATATACTATGCAGAATATATTTAGCAATTTTTTATGTTTCACAATTTTTCTCATCACTCAAATGCAACTTTGAGCAAAATAAAATTGCAAGGAAGAAAATCGTATTTGGGGCTTATGATACCACGGAAATACAGGAGCCAACTGTAAAATCGATATTCGGGAATAACGATAAGCGCGGAAGGGGTCAGTAGACAAAATTCGCATCCATTAAAGGTAAATGCCAAAATGGCCAGCATGTGGATTTCTGTACCGTCTATCTATTCATTTTTATTCGTGCTTTTCTTGCCAAAGCTATTGATTGTGTGAAAATGTGATTAACCTTAATAGTGGAGCAAATATGTTGGGCTATCTTTCAAGGGGGTGGTCTACGGAGTGTAACATTTGTTTTTGTATATCAAAATGATCGCTTGGGTCTGTAGTTATCAAATTTAGCGTTTGCCACTTTGGCAAACCTTGCATAACTCTGCAGTGGCCAGTTATGTACGTTACCCTGTTAGATTTTAAATATCAAACATATTTATTGAAGTCAATAAGAAATGTATTCAAACAATATAAATGTATCAAATAATAATATTTTCTGCAAGCATGATTAATATGCTATAAATAAGGCTGCTTAGAAAACAATTCAGAGCTTCTGCGCTGTTGTTTTCGTTACAATATATTATGTACCCCTCGAAAATTTAAAATGTAACTGAGGTTGTTGCATTTACAAACAATTTGTGATAAAATAGCCCAAACTGTTTCAGTTTTCTAATTGTCCCGTTTAACACCTTTCTAACAAAACAAATTTGAGATCTCTAGCTTCTATACTTTGTCAAATAGATACTGTTGAATATGATAAGACCTATTCCCTGTTGGAGGCTGCAAAGTCATTTTCTCACAATTGTTCGTACGAAAGATGGCTAATAAGTTATTTAAACTGACAAATTGGCCCTGTTACAATAAGATCTTGTAATATATGATATAAGACAACAGTTCACATTTTTGTTTTGACCTTACAATACAAATTTGAACCATAGTAACGTACTTTACAGATTAAAATGTTTGAGTAAAGCATAGATCATTCCCACCACGAATATACCTTTCTGAAATTCTGACTTTTAAACAACTCAGTTGTGATGACAATAGTTGTTATTTATTGTAAAATGAGAGTTTAATCGCCTACTTAGACAGAAAACAGTGTTATTTACATGACTTGCAAAGCTGAGATTGTCCTGATGTTCAAATGAAGCATTTGTGAATTAATCTGTACATGGAATATATATATATATGTTTTATAGATAGCCAAAATTACTTTCAAACAAAACCAAAAGTGTCAAACTAGCTAATCATAACTTACAGTTTTGTACTCAGAAAGGTAACGTTAATAACCTCTATTTCCAAACAGTCTCTGAGATTAAATAAAACAACTTTTAAATATGCGTAAGCTTTATTATCCTGAGCTGACATAAAACATTTTAAAGGCACATTACTCATTAGACTGGAGTAAGGCTCCCCAATGTAACTCATTATTGACAGCTCAAAGCCGGAGCATCAGTTGTGGTGTCGAAACAGTCTCTGAGATTAAATAGTACTACTTTTAAATATGCGTAAGCTTTATTATCCTGAGCTGAAATAAAACATTTTAAAGGCACATTACTCATTAGACTGGTGCAAGGCTCCCCAATGTAACTCATTATTGACAGCTCAAAGCCGGAGCATCAGTTGTGGTGTATCGATGTTATAGTTTGTGTTGTCCTCTTATCTGTAAATCTTCAAAAATCAGTTTATTTCATTGGCATATTTGCCATCATTCTGCCGTATATAGTATATATAGAAAAAGACAGAAACGGATGAATATAGGCGATTGTGTGACTAATTATCTTTAGTTAAGGCTAGCTTTGTGATCATTTGCATGGAATGGGTTGGATGTTTATTTGGCTAGTATCGTCTGTCTACTTGTCGTATAACTTTATGCTCTATTTTCAATTTGATATCGCGAGTGGATGGTTTCACAGCAAGAATCAATCCCTGATTGCTGCCCCTTTACACTTCTTTCTCTGTTTTGACGTTTTCCTATTAAAAGCAATATATAAAACCGACGGTTATTTTTTTGTTGTTGCCTAAAAGCATACATTTTCAACAAAGTAACGTAAATAACCGAGTAAAAAAGTATTTGTTATTTTATTCTACTGCAGCAAGTGTAAAGTTTCGTGTGCTTGCCTTGAAAAGTTCCGTCGTACCTCATCTTATTGAAAATTATGTTTGGAATAATCTAGGCTCATTCTGAGTCAGTTTGAAAAAAAAAAAAAAAAGCTGAAGCTGGTGCTAGTGGGCTATTGCTGGGCACACTCACAATCAGCTTAACCAAGGTTGCTAATTTTGTTTTCTTTGATGCATTTCTTGTTTCTAAAGAATCTTCCTTCAGACCTTTTGTCATTCCACCAGACTTTAAGGTGAATGGATATTGTATGAAATGAAATAGCTATGACTTTCTTGGCCTTCCTGTCTAACGGGGGTAACCGTTTTACTTTGAAATCATCATCAAATGACATTTAATGCGAGTGAATGATAGTTCACTAACTTCGACTCCTTGGTTAGGTGGTCAAAAGGTAACATATACAGCGTACAGCAGTAAACAAGTTGTCAGATTACCCTTTTACTGTTGAGAAGTTTTCATATTGATGCAAGAGGAACAAGGTGCAGAAAGTAACCGCCCTCAAGCACAACGCAAATGTTGAAAGCAAGCATTGAGATGCCAAAGGTTAACCTAACAGCAGTATGGCCATACATCTCTGAAGGGATTTAAATATTTGATACACTTGTTTTAAATAATTATAGTCCCAAAGAAAGGGCTAAGACAGTAACATAATTACCCACAAAATTTTTCTATATATTGCATAGTTTGTATTAGTATTATGTCTGTTTTAGATGTTTTACTTAAAGGCGGTTATTATCTGCACCTGGTAGCCCGAGCATCAATATGAAACTTGTTTACAGTAAAAGGGTTCGTCCCAAGAACTGATAAACTTTTAATGCTACATCTTACCTCATCTCATCAAACAGATGATGTCATAAAGAAATCATAATTTTAATCTGACAAATCATTTACATTTGAATGTTGAATACGTTACCGTTTAAATACTAAAACTAGGACTCAAAGTAAGTAAATCATCACTCACTCAATTAAAAGGTCATTTTGATAATGATTTTAAAATAGTAACAATACATCATGATCAGATTATCCGTGTCAGATCTTGAAAGGAATCAATTAACCGAGTCGGCTATGTTCTTTCTCCTGTGTGTTCCTGGCTTCCACATGGTCTTCTAGTCTATTTTGGAAATAATACTGTATAATTGTGAATGGACACACCTCAGTGTTTTACTACAATTTGTTTTGCTCCCGTAGCTGCTTCCTATTTACTTCTGTGGATGATGTAACCCTTCCAAAATTGTCTACTCATAAAGGAAACACTTTTCTCCTACAGTAGCCAATTCTTTCCTTTTAGAGTTTACATGTACTCCCACAAAGATAAAGGTTAAAGTAAAATATGCAGAATCATTTCATGTAATAGTGTATCCAGGCACCTTAAACTCTTGGACTGATAATTTAAATTAAGAAAGAAAGATTTCCTGGAAACAAAGAATGGATAAAAAAATAAATAAATAAATAATATAAAAGAAAATAAATAAAACAAAACAACAACCTCGGTTTAACTAAGTTTATGCCCAGGAATTGAATGTTGCAGCACTTCCAATGCAATCTAGCACCAGCTTCAGCTAAATCGTTTTTTTTTTCAAGTCGACTCAGAATGAGTCCAGATTATCCCAAATGACCAGATAATACTTAATTTCCATTTAACAGAAGTACAAGGAAGCGTTTCACGGTGGCCACATGACAATTTACACTAGGTGGACTAAAATAACTCTTACTTTTTAACCTGTTATATACGTTACTTTTGTTTACATATATGCTGTAGAGCCAAAATATTTTAACTACAGTTTTATATATTGCTTTTATAGAAAACGATCAAAACTGGTAAACGATGTTAAAGGTCTCCGATCAGGAATTGATTCAACTAGTGCCACGATTCTCCCATAACACCAAACTGAAAATAGTAACATAAATTAAGACATGTACTCAAGCGGAAAATAACGGGTGGCCAAATAGAAATCAAGTCCATTCCATGCAGATGACCACAAAGCTAGCCTATATCAAACATACTTTGCAACACAAATTGTCTATTTTCACCAATTTTCTTTTGTTTCTATATACCTCAGACGGACGGCCAATAAACAGACAAAACAAATCAATTTTTGAAGGCTACTGGTAAGTGAACAACACAAACTATAACATCAGTAGACGAATACTGGTGCACCGCCGTGGAAATGTCGCTGATAAATTACATGTGATGGGTTTAAACCAGTCGTACCTGCAGTTTTGAAAATATTTTAAGTCAAACTAATAAGGCTTAGGCACATTTGGCTGTAGCAACAGTTAATCTCAGGGAGCGTTTTCAAATAACGGTTACAAACGTTACCTTTTTTGAATACGGAACTGTAGGTTATGATCAGTTATTTTGCTATAATGGGTGTTTTAAACGTGTTTCGGGTATAAATGGAAAAACATAATAATGTTCTATGTACAGGTTAACTCAAGAAGGCTTATTTCTAATTGTAGGACAATCTCACCTTCGCATGTCATGTAAACAACGCTCATCTGTTTGCTGCCCAAGTAGCCAACTTTACGACGCAAAAATTTTATTTAACGATAAATACACATAGTTATCACAACTGGGCTGTTTAAAGGTCAGAATTTCAAAAGAGTGTTTTCCTGGCCGGAATGATTGACCCTTTACGCAAACATTAACAGTCTGTTAAGTATGTTACTTTGCTTAGAATATGTGTCGTAAGGTCAAAAATATTTTTTAAACATTTGCTTTATATCACATTTAACATGATCTTATTGCAAAGGACCCAATTTGTCAATTTCAAATAGTTTGAAATAGCTTATTAGCCACCTTTTGCACGAATAATTGTGTGAAAATGACTTTTCAGCCTCCATTAGGGAATAGGTGTTACCATGTTCTACAGTACATGGGCGACAAAGTGTAAAAGCTAGAGGTCTCAACTTTGTCTTGCTTGAAACGTATTGAAAATTGCTAGTTGGACAAGTAGAACAACTGAACAGTTTCGGCTATTTTGTCACATAGGTTTCGTAAAATGCAACGATTTAAGTTAGTATTTTAAATTTTCAAGGGGTACATTATATATTATCACGAAAATAACAGCATAAAAGTTCTAAATTGTTTCCAAAGTAGGCTTAACTTCTAGTACATTTATTATTCCTTCCAAAAATATGGACATTTGATACATTTATAATGTTTAAGCATACTTCCTATTGACTTCAATGAATATTTTTGATATTCAAAATTTAATGGGGTAACGTAAATAACTAGCCACTACAGAGTTATGCAAGGTTTGCCAAGGTGGCAAACGCTGAATTCTAAAACTACAGTCCAAGGCGATCATTTTGATATATGAAAACAAATGTTACACTCCGTAGACCACTATCTCCCTTTTCTAGGCCACTTTCGCAATTATATTTGCTCCACTATAACCACTGACAAATCTTAGCATGTGTCATTGACGTTAAGACGTTACAATTCAGTCCAATGTGCAATGATTTATGAGTGCTTCAGTTCAACGGAGAATCAAACCCGAGAAAACCAATAGGCCCAACTCAAAGTCCATAGCATGATAAATTTAACTGTGAAGTTCCTTCAGTGAGGTGCAGCGTAACTATGAAATAACGCTGACGTTAGCCCAAGACTTTTGGCTTATACTCATTAGCCGTGAAGAATTTTCTTTAAGAATTGTTTACGTTAGTATATTGGCAGATACCAAACAATCATACACTCGAAAGGGATTAAAAAAATATCGATTAGAAACAATATTATAAGACGATAACGTAAACGCAAGGAATTACGTCAAATTTTCAGACTCTGTAAACCTTATACTCTTGGCATATTTAAATGCTTTAAAGCGGTTTCCTTTGTTTAAGCAGCAAACCAGCCGCGTCATTATTGTTTTGGCTTTTGCACATTATCAAAATTGTCCTTTGCACACAATGGTCTTATAAACTGACGTCACGGAAGTACAAACGCTGCAGTTTATCATTCTCGATTTTTTTTTACCTGGCAATCCATCTCAAGCGATCGGCGCTTGTATCTGGATGCAAAAAGGTGACAATGAAAGCCGAAAATGGTGGATCTGGCATATACAAAACAATTGCTATATTTATTGTACATAGTACGAGAATTTGAAATCGTCTAACCGAATCGGTCAGGAATATGCACGTGTTCCTCGTGTTCTTAGTACAGTTTACATACTGATGAATCACTTCATGTATACAGTTTTCTGATAAAACATTTCTCTTGCAATATCAAATTGAATTTTAAAAGTTTGAACTCGGTCTGTGGCTTCATTTGGCTTAGTGTACCTAAATATCGCAAACAGGAGCCGAGTTTTGGGCCAGTTAAATGCTGAAATTTCAAAAAGTGGCGACGCGAGACAATTTTATGTTTTAATTACGGCAATTTACAACCTCGGAGGACGTGCACGGTTTACAGGAAGCGCAAAAGACCTTCAGAAATGCACCTTACCGAGACTAAAAACTAGAGGTCATGACGTTAACTTACGTCGACGCTGTCTCAGTAATAGGTTTTGTGCGACAACTTCAACTGCAATGATAATTGCAAACCAACTTGGATGACGTAAAAAATTAAGACAGTAATAAAGTCATGAGTGAAAGGATCAGCAACCAGCAATAAAAAGTGGAAGTTTTTAAATCCCCTCAGTATAGAAAATAAATCAGAAGTATTCCTCTGATAATAATTTTGATTGGAATTCAACATAATAAAAAGGTAATAAGAAAAACACATGAAAAATGGGGTGGTCATGAAAAATGTGCCCCTGAAGCTATTAAAGACCGATTGATGTACTTATCAAGCATACACAAAGGCAATATAACTTTGTATCTATCCATGGAATCAAGAGTTACCTGAAGCATTGCTTTTAAATATTAATGACAGAATTTATAAGGTCGTCGAAACTGGCCAGTCACTGAAACAGGTCCTCTAACCATGATTAATTTCCAAAGTACTGTTTTGGAAAATCGATGCCATAGCAATAATTCCTTTAACTTATAAGAGTTTAGTCTCTAAACTTTTGCATATTTCCATGTATATATGTTGCTGATAAGCAACAAAGAATGCATAAAAATTGTGGTGATGTGGCGGCTTAATGCAAGTCTCGGATACAATAAGAATATATGGCTTTCATAACTTGCTCTCAAACCTAGCAGAAATACAGACTGTGAAAGACTTTCGATCAAGCAAAATGTGGCATTTTTCGCTGATTTTAAGCCTGAGGGACCAGAATTGTGGCGCTATTGCACTTTAACAAGCAGGGTCTTCGGATAAATGTATAGCAGAACAAGCCAAAATAATCCTGTACTTGGCAACCGACCAATTAGCTTCAGCATTATACTGAACATTACGGAATAAAATGTAAAAGTCCCAAAAATCAATTATTTTGACCATTGCTCTTGCTTTGATTTATACCAGATCTTAGAACCTATTCATAAAAAATCATTATATGTATGTTTGTAAAGCCAAAACCTATTTCAGTGTAACAACCTACGTCATAGCGCGCGTGCGGGACCTAGTCATCGTCAGCCATTTTGAAGAAACTCTGTAGGATTTTACATTTGTAACATATAAGAAACAGGATTGTAACACAAGATGATACTTAGATGAGGTGCCTACATGTACATATAGTCCATATATATAAGACATGACTCTTCAAAAGGTAAGAAATTATAAAACTCCTCACAACACTACATTTTTGACGTGGACATCTGAGAAGAACATGTATTAAGCACAGTCGATACAGGTCATTGTAGTGAAGTGTTTTCAGATTTAGCAAACTTTTTAAGGTTAGATGTGGTGACATTAAGTCCAAAATATCTATCGGTACCTCATCTACTAGTTATTTGGTTGTTTCAGTGTCTGAAAAACTTTAATTTTACAAAATATTTACTCGAAGTACCTTATTATGGTCAAAATGACCTCTGATAAAACAATTATGACGTCAGCGCTATGACGTAGGTTGTCACCCTTGTAATTTAAACAAAATCCTATCTTAAATGTTAAATTCTCTTTCCATATCCTACATATTAAACATAATACAGACACCTCCTTACCAAAATGACATTGAAACATTGCACACGCCCTACCCTGCATGAACGTGATGTCATCTGTTGTTATGGTTACCCATGACAATTTCAATTTCAAATTTAGATTTGAAAGCCCAAAAGACGCTCTTTGGTATTACATTAAAAAAAAACATTTACCAATGTATAAAGGTCTTGTTTTATTAAATGGTCACCCCTCGTATATCAAAGTCTATCTCACGAGAGTATATTTACACTTGCCACTGACTTCCCATAGGTGAACCCTTTAGAGCAGCTAGCTTCATACACCGATGAAGGACAATGGATCATGTGACGTTGACGTCTTATGTAAACAAACGTCTTGATTGGTTCTTGTAACGTTCGATTGACACCACGTAAGGGCGACGGTTGTTTAACGTTATGGCCGAACACGTCGTTACTAACTTTTCTTCGACCCATATGTTGCCTATTCTACACCAAATTACCACGAAAACGGCACAGAGAGGTTCACAAATAAAGTGTAAATATAAGAATAAAATTTGATTTTTCAGCGTTCATCGTGTGAAGAAGCCAGTGGTCGTCGCTAAAATTCTACAAGAAGCGCTTCGCGCTTCATGGAATTTTAGCTCCGCCCACTGGCTTCATCACACGATGAACGCTGTAAAATCAAATTTCATTTCTTATATCAAGGCTATAGTGGGCGTGGGCAGTGTAGCAACATTACATTAAACCGCAGAGGACCTTACTTCAGAATGTATTTATAAATTCGATTGGCCTGTATGAGGCAGACGTGTGTAAAGATTTTTCTATCACCATGCCGATTTTCTAATCTCTTTAAATTAAAGAAAACATTCAAGAAAATCACATTTTTCCACTTTCCCGTGTCCATTTGAACGTGGAGCAATGTTGTAAAAGCTTGAGGTTCAGCATTACACTAAAAGAATGCCGTTCTTTCGGACATGTTATTAGCTCATCTGAGCCGTAGGCTCAAGGTGAGCTATTGTAATCAGCCAATGTCCGTCGTGCGTCGTCCGTTGTCAACATTTTGCTTCAAACGACATCTTCTCTAAAACCGCAAGGCCTAGGGAATGATATTTAGTATGAAGCATTGTCTGGTAGACCTCTACCAAGTTTATTCAAATAGTGGCCCTGGGGTCCTAAATGACCCTGCGGCTGGGGATCTTGAGTTCAAAAATAAGATGTAATTAAAATCTTCTTCTCCAGAATTGCTTGACTCAGATGCTTGAAATTTGGTATGAAGCATTGCCGAGTGGTCATTTACCAAATTTGTTCAAATGGTGGCCCCAGGATCCAAAATGGCCTTGCGGCAGGGAGTCCCATCTTTGGACCATATAAATACATAGAAAATATTAAAAAATCTTCTTCTTCAGAACTGCAAGGCTCAGATTTTTTATTGATTGAATGTTTTGGGTGTAACAGCCCTTTGAGATAGTATTTCAGTCTATATCGGACCGTCTCCCAGAGAGAGGGAGAAAGAAGACAGAAATGATAGACGAGAGAAGAAAAATGTCCAAACAACCCCCACCCGCACCTACTGCAAGCACAGTAGGCC
This sequence comes from Ctena decussata, assembly GCA_963989385.1. Taxonomy (NCBI): domain Eukaryota; kingdom Metazoa; phylum Mollusca; class Bivalvia; order Lucinida; family Lucinidae; genus Ctena; species Ctena decussata. The sequence continues at coordinate 31,797,495 of OZ022499.1, read as the reverse complement.
CTTGCCCTACTATTATCGAAATTAGTAGGACGCCCCCGCACTGTATGTTATATCCAGCACCATCGCACCACCCAACCACCCCAACTGCCCGGCTCAGATGCTTGCAATTTGGTATTACCTAGTTGTCCTTTACCAATTTGTTCAAATGGTGGCCCCAGGGTCCAAAATGGCCCAACGGCAGGGAGTCCTAGGTTTAAACCATAGAAATACATAGAAAAATATTCAAAAATCTTCTTCTTCAGAACCACTTGGCTGAGATAATTGAAATTTGGTATGCAGCATTTTCTAGTAGTCTTTTACCTAGTTTGTTCAAATGGTGGCCCAGGGCTCAAAATGGTCCCACGGCAGGGAGTCCTGGGTTTGAACCATAAATATACATAGAAAATATCCAAAAATCTTCTTCTTCAGAACCGAAAGATTCAGATGCTTGAAATTTGGTGTGAAGCATTGTCTGGTGAACCTTTGCAAATATTGTTCAAATGGTGGCTTAAGGGTCCATAATGACCCTGTCCGAAGGTTGTCCTGGGTTTGAACTATAGAAATACATATAAAAATATTCAAAAATCGTCTTCTTTAGAACCACATGGCCCAGGTGCTGTAACTTTGGTATTCAGTATTGCCTAGTGGTCCTTTATACTAAGTTTGTTCAAACGCCCATCCCAGGGTCCAAAATAGCCCCGCGGCAGTGAGTCCTGGGTTTAAACCATAGAAATACATAGAAAAAAATCAAAATTTCTTCTTCAGAACCACTAGGCTCAGTTGCTTGAAATTTGGTATGAAGCATTGCCTGGTGGGACTTTTACCAAGTTTGTTCAAACGGTAGCCCCAGGGTCCAAAACGGCCCTGAAGCATTTTTTGGCTTGAAAATTAAATTTACTTAAAAATCTTCTTCTCTGGACCTGCTTGGCTCAAAAATTTTGGTATGTAGCACTGCCTAATGGTCATTTATCAAGTTTATTCAAATGGTAGCCCCAGGGTCCAATATGGCCACATCCCAGGGGGATCTGTGTTTGAACCACTGAAATACATAGGAAAACAGTAAAACATCTTCTTCTTCAGAACCACTTCGCTCTGCTGCTTGAAATTTGGTATGGTAGGGAGCGAAGGAAAAAATTGTTCAAGGGGTCCAGATCACATGACCAACATGGCTGCCACACCCATATATGGTAAAAAGCCTGTAAAATCCTCTTCTCCAGAACCAAATGACCGATTGCCTTGGAACTTGGTGTTAAGCTTTGAGTACTAGAGTTCTACTAAGATTTTTTAAATGATCACCATTGGTTGACCCCACTTTTTTACAGCAAGGTCAAATTTGCTTTCTATTATTTTTTTTTATATGGGAAAATGCTTAAATATAAGACATCTTGGAAATTATAGAAGATTTTGGTGCAAAATTTGATAAATGCAGTGTGACAACTAAATGAGTACATGAACGTTTTTGCGTAATAGAGGTTGAGATCATTCTTTGACCTTTAACCAATGTCTCTCATATTTTGACAGTTTCAAACTAGCAGACTTGTTCAAATGTTGACCCTAGTTTTACATATGCCATTTTGCTGAGATGAGCGATTTCGGGCCTTTTGGCCCTCTTGTATTAAAAAATCTTTATGCAGTATCGAGATAAAAACAATTTGGAATAAATCTGCTGTTCGAAGACTAGTTCTCTAAGCATTCCTTAGTACAGAGTGGATTTATAGGTAGTCAGTGCAGACAATACAAGAAGTGCATCTTACCAAGTGAGCCCTGCCACAATACGTCCAACTGATTACTTCGCAAGCGTCCTTTAGGGGTCAACCTCCATTGAAGCTATGTTTGGTATCAAATCGAAGAGTTTAAGAGAACTTTGGCTATCAGAGACCTACAACTTCTGTGTCAAGACATTTTTGGTTCGTATTTTAACATACTCTTGCTCCTACCTCACACTGGCATTGCATTCAACACAGGCAACGAAGACAACGTACTATGAAACTCGAATTTTTCGCATACTTCTTAATTTAATTTCAAGTTATCAGTCTTAAGGACCTGACTGTATGTTAGACCTCTTAGTCAGACCAGATTTTCAACAACAACAAAAAACAACAACAACAAAAAAAAAATCCGTCTGATGTAAACACTGTGCTAAAATAAGTTTCTATATGAATTGGTTGTCATGGTCGTTATAGCCTGAATTTGTTTTCAAGTATTTCTTGAATATGCATATCAATTCAGTAAAACTTTTGATTCCTATTTCTAGAATCGGGCCTTGGATGGTCCATGAGACTATACTTCTGAAACAAACTTACCCTGATGAGAGGAACAAGCAAGTAATTACCTACACATTGTCTTCGTTGCCTGTGTCGAATGAAAGACCAGTGTGTGTACCTGCACTCGGACCGCAGTATTTCCACGCTCACCCTTAACCATTTTTCATCATAAACCACTCTGTGATTCAATCAAATCAAATTACAAATCATTTCCTTCCACTTTTAATTCTTGCCATATCCAGATATAAAAGCATTACTGAATGGGTGCTATATAAAAGGCACTACATTGAAAATCAAATTAAACTGCAGATATAAAGTTAGGCATCTGCACATGCAAGCATGTGTCTTTTCATGCATTTTAATTCTTACCGATTACTTATTCAAAAACACCTTAATAGTGTATGTCATAAGAAGAAGCTTTAAGTCTTACAATCGGATAACAAGTTCACATGAAAATTGAGCCGCGACACGAGAAAACCATCAAAGTGGTCGTGCGCCCAGCGTAGACTCAGATCAGCCTGGGCATCCGCCCAGTCTGAACTGAGTCTTCGCCGTCCGCATGGAGCTAGCTTGGACCCTTAGCTACCCTTTAAGTCCTTAGCGAATAGTCTGATCGGACTGGGCTGATGCCCAGGCTGATCTGAGTCTTCGCTGGGCGCACATGCCACTTTGTTGGTTTTCTCGTGTCGCGGCTTAAATAAGTTTCGATAGATTAACCTTCCTCTTATATTTCATTTACTACTTGTGGTTTTAGCTAACTTTACGAATGCAATTTCATTGACAATCTTATTCAATTCAAAAACCCAGGACCGGTGGTTGATCTTTATATGGGTCCAAACTCATTATACATTAATGTTAGTAAGGTATGATAGTATAACACATGAAATAATAAAATCCCTGCTGCTGAAACAAACTTGCGGGCTCGATGATATTCTGAAGCCAGAGGAACAGAAGCATACTATTTTGCAATCTTACACACAAAGGGAAACTATCTATGAACTTGTACATAGCAGTTTGATTTCCTAGTTTCTTACCTTCACGTGGTGATATTTTCTTTATAGTCGTCACGTGTTGATATTTTCTTTATAGTCGTGGTAATATCATGAAGTCAGTCCGAAATAACTTCTTAATATTCGTTGACAGGGGTGTAACTAGGGATAATTAAGATAAGATAAGATTTATTTAAAGTCGGCAAGTTTCATAACAATACAACATAAGCTCTTGATGAGCTTTTGAACCGACTGCTAAAACAAGAGTATATGATCAACAAGTGTAAAAGAGCTGTAAGAATGAATAATCGGTTACAATTGCATCTGGCCTGGCTGTCTGCATGTCATCAGACCCAAGTGTCTGCACACCATGCAAACAACCATGTCAGACCCAAGTACTTGGAGATATAATACGATATTAGAAATATATTATTTATCATACTCACTAGCCCTATAAGGAAAGAAACTGCCCTATTAGGACATTAAACATGTATAAGCACATAGGTTATTAAAAATGTTTGACTCATTACGATCACTATTGTGTCATTGGTGATTTAAATTATGACTTGTCGTCTGACACAAAAGGAAAACCCCTAACTGATTTTATAGAAATTTTTAATCTGTCAAATCTCATCAAAGATGCAACTTGTTTTAAGAAAAATTGTACCCCCTCCCTTTTAGATGTCATTTTAACAAACTCAAAAAATCTGTGTATGAAGACTTTGAACTTTTCAACAGGTGTCAGTGACTGTCATAATTTAATCAGCACTGTCATTAACAATAGTGTTCCCAAGGCAGAGAAAACAAAAATATCATATAGGAGCTTTAGAAATTTTGATAGGGATCTTTTCTTAGAGGATATATCTTGTATTAAATTATCAAATTTAGAATCACACTCTCCATCGCAGGTAAATAAGGTATATGAAAAATTTGAAAAAGATGTAATAAACACTATCAATAAACATGCCCCAAATAAAATTATGTATAAGAAAAAAGATCAATTACCATATATGACCAGGGAACTACGCAAGGCTATTTACAATAAGAAAATGTACCATAATAAATACCTTAAAAACAGAAATGCAAAAAATTGGGATGAATATAGAAAGAAAAGAAATTATGTAAATAAACTGAAGAAAAAGTCATTAAATAAATATTTCATGGAAAGATGTACTGGGGGGAGTAAATCAACAAATTTTTGGAAAACAATAAAACCTTATTTATCCAAAAAGTCATGTAGCAGTCAAGCAAAAATTGTTTTAAGGGAAAATGAATTAGTTGTATCAAAAGAGGAAGAAGTGGCTGAAATTTTCAATGATTTTTTTGTAAATGTTGCTAAGGATATAGGGCAGGACTACATTTTTAATGGTAACAACCACCCTAGTTTGGATAAGATTAATGAAAAAAACTTTGCCTCAGATAAATTTAACTTTGCTCCAACAAATCAAACAAGAGGGCCATGAGGCCCTGAATCGCTCACCTGAACAATTTGCAAGGTGGCTTTTACTTATCATGTCTGACATTGTCAAAATATGAGTTTTGGGTCAAAAGTCAAAGAATGACCATGACCACTTGTACTCATAAATCTTCATGTACTCACTAAGACAACCATATATACCATTTTTAGGCCAAAATCTTCAGACTTTCCATGAAATCTTATGTTCTAGCATTTTCCCATATTTGACCATGCCGCAAAAAAGGTCAAGGTCAACCCAAGGTCACCATTTGAACAGTCTTGGTGGTACTCTAGAACTCCATGCTATTTACCAAGTTTCAAGGCCATAGGTGTATTGGTTCTGGAGATTTGGTTGGTTGGTTGATTTGATGCTTAACGTCCACGGTAAACAACTAAGGTCATGTCGGGACGGTCAGTTAAACTAACCACACTATTCCTGGGCAGGCTTAGACCTCCTAAGCGGTTAACCAGTACTAAGTGCACATACTTTTGGTTCTGGAGAAGAAAAATATTAAAGATTTATATCATAAGTGGTAATGGCGGCCAAGTTGGTCATGTGACCTGGACCGTTTGAACAAATTTTCATTCAACCAACACCTGGAGGCTTTATATGAAATGTGTTCACAATTGGCCCTTTGGCTTTTAAGGAAATGGTTGAAAATGTCAAAATATGAGCAATCTGGATCGAAGGTAATAAAATGACATTGACCTCTTGTACTCATAATTTTTCATGAACTCATTAAGACAACTGTATATACCAATTTTTTAGGCCAAAATCTTCAAAACTTGCCATGAAATCTTATGTTCTACCATTTTCCCATATTTGACCTTGCTGTAAAAGGTCAAGGTCAACACAAGGTCATCATTTGAACAATCTTGATAGTACTCAAGTACCCAATGCTACATACAAAGTCTCAAGGCCATCGGTCAATTGGTTCTGGAGAAGAAGATTTTTAAAGGTATTTACCATATATGGGCGTCGCGGCCATGTTGGTCATGTGTCCAAGACCGTGAGATAATTTTTACATTCCCTCAACCCCTCGAGGCTCTATATGAAATTTGGTTTCAATTGGCCCAGTGGTTTTAGAGCCGATTGTTTGAAATTGTCAAAATTTGAGATTTCTGGGTCAAAGGTCAAAGAATGACCTTGACCTCTTGTACTCACAAATCTTCATGTACTCATTAAGATGATTGTATATGCCAATTTTTAGGCCAAAATCTTCAAAACTTACCATGAAATCTCATGTTCTAGCATTTTCCGATATTTGACCTTGCCGTAAAAAAGGTCAAGGTCAACCCAAGGTTATAATTTGAACAATCTTTATAGTACTTGAGTACCCAATGCTACATACTGAGTTTCAAGGCCATCGGTCAACTGGTTCTGGAGAAGAAGATTTTTAAAGGTTTTTACCATATATGGGCGTGGTGGCCATGTTGGTCATGTGACCTGGACTGTAATGAACAAATTTTCATTCCCTCAACCCCTGGAGGACCTATATGAAATTTGGTTACAATTGGCCTAGTTGTTTTTGAGGAGATTGTTTGATATTGTCAAAATATGAGAGTTCTGGGTCAAAGGTCAAAGAATGACCTTGACCTCTTGTACTCATAAATCTTCATGTAGTCATTAAGATGACTGTATGTACCAATTTTTAGGCCAAAATCTTCAACAGTTTCCAAGATATCTTATGTTGCAGCATTTTGCCATATAAAAGCATAAGGAAGCAAATTTGACCTTACCGTAAAAAAGGTCAAGGTCAACCCAAGGTCATAATTTGAACAATCTTGGTAGTACTCGTGTACCCAATGCTACATACCAAGTTTCAAGGCCATTGACCCATTGGTTCTTGAGAAGAAGATTTTTTCAGGTTTTTACCATATATGGGCATGGCGGCCATGTTGGTCATGTGACCAGGACCGTTTGAACAACTTTTCTTTCCTAAGGTCCCAGGAGGCTCTATATGAAATTTGGTTACAATCGGCCCAGCGGTTTCAGATGAGAAGTCGTTTGAAAGTGTGGACGGACGACGGACGACGGACGACGTACGACGGACGACGGACGCCGGAGCCTTACCATCCTATAAGCTCCCCCGGAGCCGCTGGCTCAGGTGAGCTAAAAACTGTATCAAAAATCATTGACAAATTCAACCCCAAGAAGGCAACAGGATGTGACAAGGTCTCAGTAAAAATCCTAAAGCTAGGCCAGCAGTCTTTTGTTCCACTTTATACAGATCTAGTAAATAACACTATTTCATCAGGCATTTTCCCAATAATCTTAAATTAGGCAAAGTTGCCCGTATTTTCAAAAAGAATGACCCAATGGAAAAATCAAATCACAGACCAGTCAGTATACTTCCTGTTCCCTCCAAAATATTCGAAAAGGTTCTGTCAGAGCAGCTTTCCAATTATTTTGAAGACATCTTTGACAAATATCTATGTGCTGTTAGAAAAGGACACGGTTGCCAGACAACTCTTTTAAAACTTATAGAAGATAATTACATGTTACGCACAATTATAAATGTTTTATACCCATTGGGGGCAAAAATATGAATTTAACCGCAAAGATCTTACACTTGGAATCTCATTCCTAAACATTTCAGCATCATCAAGTATGCAGGTGCGTGTTGAAATTTTGTCAATTTGACAAAATTTCAGTTCGCACCTGCATATTTGCGTACAGGTAGTTACGCCCTTGGTTGAAACTGGTAGGGGAGGTTAGTTTCTATTTTGACTAGATGACGTAATATTTAATACTTGCCACTGAGATTCCCCTAAATAGAGTATGTTCGATCCAATGACTTGATCCGTAGATGATGGCCAGTGCATTTGGTCAGCGTGAAATGAGTCGTCTGTGTCTTGGATCATCGAGCGATATGACTGGGCAATAAATTCAGCCGAATGACTACAATTATGGTAACAGCTCTTTTTCGCAAATTCTAAATAAGGCAGTTAATGCATGCATTTCTTTCGCTCTGCCAATATGTAGAGCTTAACCTGTGGTGGACCCTCTAGCGTCCATCTGTCCGCCAATGCGTCCCTTTATACGTCCATAAACTGTTTCTTGTTATCGTATCTTCTCCGAGACTACTTAGTTGGATTTCTCGAAATTCCCTAGGATGTACCCCTTGGGGCTGCGGTCAAATTGAGTCTAAATTGTTTCTTATGGCCGCCGGTGGTCATCTTTTTTTCTTCTTATTATTATTATTGGTTTGCTCTAGGATTGTCATATAATCACGATGGAAGCTGGGGCGTTGGTTGGAGCTTCGTAAGATATGTTAAAGCTCCTCAGTAACTTATTTCTAATCTTTCCAAGACAGTGTTTAAGTTGTGGTTTATAGATATTATTGTTTGTTGTGTGTCGGCTTGTATTTAGGCTTCGAGGAATGGGTTTGTTATGCCCCTTGTTATCTTTCATTCTCATGAAAGTTTTACGTAACTACTCGTATGTGTAAATGATAGAAATACACTGTATGGATCGAGATCAGGAACATCCTTTTTAGGAAACGGACCAGACCACCAAAGATGGCGAACTGGTTTAGGTAGGTGCTTCATTTTATCGAATTTTCTGACTATATATCGTACGGATCTGTCAAACGAGCCATATGTGCGATCGAAGAATACCAGTCTCCATATAAAACAGGCAGTGATGTGGTGCGAAGTATACACACTCGCTTGTATCGACATATTTTCAAGTCTGTTATTGTGCAGTTTTAATTTTTAGTGGTGACCTAAATATTTTTTTACTTTCCTATGAAATGTTATTCACATATTTTTGTTTTTGTTATAACTTACGACGCCCAATTCACTTCCGACCC